>CM066031.1:1593439616-1594843120 GCA_033557465.1 Ichthyophis bannanicus
CATGGGAGTGTCTTCCTCAATCAGCTTCACCTTGGGCTCTCCAAGCTGCATAGGCTCTGACTCCCTTTCCTGCTCAGCATGCTCAGCTAACAGCCTCCCGGGGGATCTTGGAGTCTCTCTTGTTCCTGGCTCCAAACTCTCCTGCAGTCGTGCAAATAGCACTCTCTCCAGCTGGAAGCTCTGTTCCTCTGCTCTGCTCAGCCTGGCTTCCTGCTTCTCCTCTCCTCCCTAAGTCATACTCTGCTCTGGGTTTATACTTCCAGGGCTCTAGTTTCCACCCCTCCCTACTCAGGTGACGGCAATCAGCCTGACTCCGGGCACCTGAATACTTGGAGCATTCACTGCCTAAGGGGTTCTGAGTCTTGTATCCTCTCCCCTTCATTCCACTAGGGGGAGCATGAAATGTGGTCCACGTGGACGTTTTCTGATTCCTGGAGGTGTTTATGGCTTTCCTACCCTGATTTGGTGAAAGGGGGCCCTTTACTAGGGTGAATTCCCTGTCTCTTTGTCCTCCCTTGGACTCTGGATAGGCCTCCTTCCTACAATATCTCATCAATGGAGCAAAGATATCAGGGAAAATGGTCCACTACAATGCTGGCTGATTACTGCTGGACACTCCCCAGAGAAGCTCCCGAACAGCTGTACAAGAGACATGTGAAAAAATCTAAGAAGTAGTCTATGACTTGGTTTTTTACAGGTATTAACCGAAGGCCTATTAGATATTTACTATTGACATACATTTTGTGATGTAAACATTAATTCTTGTAGATTACAAAAAAGCTAGAGCCAACTTTGCAATTTCACTGTCATATTTGTGTTCAGCATATAAGAAATGACTATTTTTATTTCAGTAAGATGACTTTGGTAAAAATTTGTTGACCAGTGTATTTTGTCTTGTCAGATTAAAGGAAATTTCAAATTTTAAGGGAACGTCTCAGTTTAATTTTGTTTAGTAGGTTGATAGTTTCACCGCTGCTGAGTTCCGGACTTTTCCAGCTCAAGAACAATTCAACCCAACATTTTAATTCATGGATACCAGGATTAGTTTCTCATTTTATATCTCCAGATATGATAGAAGTCTATAAATTAATGAACGGCGTGGAACGGGTAAACGTAGATCGATTGTTTACCTTATCAGAATATAGAAAGACTAGGGGACATGCAATGAAGCTACAGGGTAAACTATTTAAGACTAATAAAAGAAAATATTTTTTCACTCAACGTGTAATCAAACTCTGGAATTTGTTACCAGAGGATGTAGTAAAGGCTGTTAGTGTAGCTGGGTTTAAAAAAGGTTTGGACAAGTTCCTGGAGGAAAGGTCCATAAACCATTATTAAGAAGGGACCCAGGATATCAATGCTTGAACCAATACAAGCATTGTGGAACCTGTGTCCCTTGGGGAAACTGCTAGGTACGTATGACCTAGATTGGCCACTGTTGGAAACAGGATACTGGGCTTGATGGACCTCGGTCTGACCCAGTATGGCATGTCTTATGTTCTTATGTTCATCAATAATCTGGTCATAGCGAAATAAATCTGATGTGCAGATTGGTGATGGTCTGAATGGAGGGGGCTGTGTAAGTGGCTTTTCATTAATCAAATTTAATGGGGGTTTTTATTATGCATTTTATTATAACATCTGTTTTACTAAATGGCATGTATATGTTTGGAAGCAACCTAGGATTTTAGATTGGTAGTATGTATATTTTAAAATAAAGCAAGCTAAATTTATGCAAATAATGCTGCAATGAATCTCTGCACATGGTCCTTCAGCACCCTCATGCCGCCCCTGGGAGGAAGTAGACAGCAGAGGTGGAGGAAAGCAGAAACCTCAGATTGGGACAAGCATGATCAAGAATAAAATGGTCAGACAATAAAGGTAGAAGAGAATTTTATTTTCAGTTTAATGAACAATCTTGGTGCTGTCTTCATATTTTATAAAGTACAGGGAAATGCATCTCTTTCTATTTCTCTGTCCTTGCATTGTATGCAGAATCTGACTTTTTGCGGTTTCCGTTTAATTTTTATCTATATATGTTTGTTATTAGGTTTTAGTCACTTGTTCTGTACTTTGGTGAGGGTCTGTGTTCTGAGTTTGTGGCCAAGGCCCGGTCTTCTGTTAGCATGGAGTTTGTACGTAGGGATCTGATCTGTAGTAATCAGAATTGTTCAGCTTTTCAAATAGGTGTTTGGATATTCCAGGGCCCGCTGCAGTATTTACAGTTACACTTTTTTGGGTAGGCTTCTTAAGTGAGTTTTGGAAGTTGAGCTGGTATGATATAGTAGGTTCGCTCTACAGATCCTCGGTGACTTTGTTGTAGGGTTTTGTATTAGTTCACAATATTCCTGGTACTGGAGAATGTTTGTTGTTGTTAATGAGGTAGTCGGAATCAGATTTTTTTTTTTAAAGAAATTTGAGTTCTGTGGGTGAATATCCTACTTCTGCTTTGCACCCATTGTTGAGCGAGGGGGGTTCGGTGGATGTAAAATATATGTTCAAAAAAGAAAAAAAAGCAAGAACCATAACGCAGTTTATAACAACAAAATAAAAATGAGTTATAATTTGGTGTTATAAACAGTGCTGCGGTTCTCCTCTTTCTTTTAGTTCCTTGATGTGTAAATATCTTGCATTTCCTCCACATTATCTAATCTGCTTTTGGTTCAGTCCCTGACTGGAGTTTTGAGAAAAACACCTTCCCCCCTGCTCCAGGGCAGGGGCGTCATCTCATCTCTTGCCTCAGACAGATTGCCTTGAGCCGCCCCTGCATGCCCTATAGTCTTAAAGTGGGCCTGTGCCTTAACATAAGAAAACAAATATCCTGCCAAATGACAAAATCAATAATTTTATCTTCGATGAAGAAGAAATAGACATCTTTTACCTGCTTGTATCAATAAGCAATAATGAAATGACAAGCAGTCAAGAAATCTGACGATGCATTGCTCTTGGCAGAATGGCGATGAAGGAGCTAGACAGTGCAGAGATGCATCTCTGCATATAAATATTCAACTTGTCCAGGCTGTGATATTTTCAATAATGACATATGGATGCAAATGTTGGACAGTGAAGAAGAAAATTGATACCATTGAATTATGGTGCTGGCAAAGAATACTGTGTATACCATGGACTGCCCAAAGAACAAACCAGTCAGTACTAGAAGAGATCAAACCTATGCTTTCCTTAGAAGAACAAATATCCAGACTTTGACTTTCATACTTTGTACTCATCATGTGAGGAGAAAGAGAAAGGCATCATCCTTTGCAAGGTTGAAGATCAGTGCAAAAGAGGAAGACCAACAATGCCATGGATTACCAGCTGCTATGGATTCCACTCCATCAGCAATTACACAGGTACACTACCAAAAAACTGCCTCCAGTTTTGCAACTGATTCCTATAGATTTTGGGGTGCTGAATCCAGGAAAAATAGCCAAAATGTTCCATCACGTCACGTTTTCTTGCAAAATTAGATTTCTTACCCATATAAGGAATGTTCACATAATTTCTTTTTAGCCGACTGCAGTTTATTTTCTTGGCCCAAAATAGAGGTTGTAATGGTTAACTAACTAGAAACACTCCCTCATGATATTTTAGAGTGTTTTGTATTCATTTTATACATTAACAGGACAATTGGGAGGCGGGGGGCTAAATCCAGTACTCGCGCTGGCGCATGTTCTTTCCTGTTCGCCTCGCCTCGTTCGCTCGCTCAAACACGGTGGTTGCGACATGAACGTTCCTGTCAAATTTCAGTTTCTTGCAAGTTCATTATTACCTTTTGTTTGCTCAGTCGTAATCCAGCTTTATTCCGAAGTGGTTCACTACAGTTGTAGTTTGCAGTGCTGTGTATTTGTGATGGCTCACAGAGCCAGAGGTTGCGTCAACTCTCCGGACAGTTTTTGTTTTATTTGTGGGGAATATACCGTGAAAAAGCGGCAGAGGAACATTTCTGCATTTATTAAAAAAGTATATTTCGCCTATTTCGGTTTGAAGTTAGGCGATCAAGACAAACCGTGGGCTCCTCACAAAGTGTGCAAGACATGTGAGGAAGATCTACGCTTATGGATGAAAGGTAAAAAACAAGCATTTCGTTTCGGAATACCTATGATGTGGTGTGAACAAAGAGACCACAGCAGTGACTGCTATTTTTGCTCTTGCATTGTGAAGGGATACAACTTAAAAAATAAGAACGTAATAAGTTACCCCAACCTTCCCTCAGCAATTAGGCCTATGCCTCATAGCAATGAAGTACCTGTGCCTGAACCACCAAAATCTTTGGATCATATTTGTGTGGACGGTTCTGATCATGATGAGACTCATCAGATGGCTTTTCCCGATGAGTCCAGTACTTCCGAGTTTGAAACTGAACCAGATCCGAAACCTGAATTTTTCTCTCAAGCTAAATTGAATGATTTAGTCCGGGATTTAGGACTCCCAAAAGATGCTGCCCAACTGCTAGGTTCTCGGCTTAAACAGAAAAATCTATTGTCACCAGGAACAACGTTTTATTGGTACCGCAACCGCGAGACACAATTTTGAAGTATTTCAGCAAAGAGGAAGATTTGGTATTTTGCAACGATATATACGGAGTGATGGAAAAGTTTAAACTCAAGTATGATCCTGCTGAAATGCGGATGTTAATTGATTCGTCAAAATACAGCAAAAAAGGTGTTCTTCTACATAATGGCAACACATTCGCTTCAGTTCCTATTGCTCACTCTGTTATTCTCCAAGAAAAATACGAGAATTTGGCCCTGATTCTTCAGAAGATTCGTTATGATGAGCATAAGTGGATGATTTGTGGAGACTTTAAATTCTATCCATGCTATTAGGGCAGCAATCCGGTTTCACCAAATATCACTGCTTCCTTTGCTTGTGGGATAGCCGGGCCCGCGACCTACACTGGGGGAAAAAAGACTGGCCAATTCGGGAGTATTTGAGACCCGGTGAGAAAAATGTTCTTCATGAGAGCTTGGTACCTCGTGATAAAATTCTATTACCACCTCTCCACATTAAGTTGGGTCTCATTAAGCAATTCATCAAGTCCCTTCCAAAAGATGGTGAGTGCTTTCGGTACCTTTGCTCAAAGTTCCCCCGACTTTCTGAAGCAAAGCTAAAGGAAGGAGTGTTTGTTGGCCCTGATATAAGGAAACTCATTTCAGATGGAGCATTCGCTGAAACGATGTCTGAGAAGGAAAAAGAAGCCTGGGATTCCTTCAAGGATGTTGTTCTCAAATTCTTGGGGAACAGGCGGGATGAGAACTATAAGGATATTGTTGCCAGGATGCTCAATGCCTTCAAAGAACAAGGCTGTAACATGAGCCTGAAAGTCCATTTCTTGCACTCCCATGTGAACTACTTTCCCGAAAACTTGGGGGCGTACAGTGAAGAACAAGGTGAAAGGTTTCACCAGGACATCAAGGACGCAGAGAGAAGGTACCAAGGAAGATGGAACACCACTATGATGGCTGATTTCTGCTGGTTGCTGCTGCAGGAAACCCCAGATGAAAAATACGCCAAGCAGCACACCAAGAGAAGCATTCGGGGGAAGAAGAAACGGGCCCACCAGGAGATTGATTGACCCAAGAATGACTTTAAAATCTAAACTGTGTTGACAAATATCGTGTTTTTACTAAACTTTGAAATAAAAATTTGCTAGTTATTACCACAGTGTCCGATCTCATTTATTAGAATTTTATTTTCACACCATCGGGTGTTTGTCTTCATGTATTGCAATGGTGCGGTTTGCGTTTTCTATTCTTCCATATATACCTGTACAACATTTTTTGCACATTTCTTTGCTTTGCTTTGTGTCTAACCTCGCTCTTATATGCTCAATGTTTGTGCACATGTATGTGGCTGTTTTAAGTGCAGACAATTTTGCTACCATCACAGTGTGTTTTGTTGACATTACTCTATTCTTATGTGCTGCCTTGTTACAATTTTCTTTATTCTTATTTGAATAACTACTAAACAATTAGTATAAAGAATTCATCCAAGAAACTTTTATCTCGATCGCACTCAATCTGAAACGTTCACCTCAAACTGCTAACCCAATGTAGCAAAAAATCTGTACGTGATGGAGCAAATTGGTTACCAGATTTGGATTCAGCGCACCAAAAAACGTAAAAATCAATCGAAACATTAGAGGCAGTTTAAAAAAAAAATTTTTTAGTGTACCTGTGTTATCTGTCTGACTGAAGGCTGAACATAGTTAAGGACAACCGTCCATGGGGGTGCCATGAATTGACATTGACTCAACAGAAACTTAACAATTATAAGGAAAATTAATATGATATATATTCATTATTGTTAAGATTCAAGGAAGCTATCAGTTGTGTCATATGTCTTAAAAAGCAACATTTTTGAGGAGTTCCTGGTGAAAAGTAAAATTGCTTCTTTTTAGAAAGAGTGTTGATTCCCTTATACAGTGTAGGGACAGAAATCTTTGATGGATTTGAATGTTGCATGTGAATGTTAAGAATATCTATGTGATGCTCTTTTCAAAGGGAGTTTAGTTGTAGGTGCAGAATACGAGAAACACTTTTGAAATAAAGCTAGCTTTGTTTGATATGGTCCTCTTTGGAAACTGTAAGCCCAGTACAGTCTCATTTGCATTCATAAAGTGAATTTCCTATGATTTCACATGAATTGTGAGAAACAGTTGCATAGTGTACAGAAGCTACCATCCGGCTCCTCTAAATATTTTATATAAATGCATTTTTTTCCTGAGAACTCATGCCCTCCTAAATGGACTATTAATTTAAATTTGTCTTTTCTGTATCTGTCATTGCTCAGCATCTTTTCCATCTTTGTTGTGGAAACTTTGCTTGTAAATTGTTCAATAAATGAGTGCATTAGCAATGCAACACTGCTTTATCTTTGATTCCTCCAGCAAGGTTGTTATCGTGCTGGAATAAAAAAAAAACATTGAAGAGAAAATTCATTTGGACAGATGTTAGCAATAGAGAAAATTGTTAGAACCGGTAGTATCTCTTCTTCCCCTCCATCCCCCTCCCCCTCCGATTTTATGAGAATGGTATTTCCCAGGCTTTCACGGTTAGATTGCTTGCTACCTTCTGCCAGTGAGCAACTGTCTCACTGCAAAGCAGAAGCACAGCCCCTTCTCTTTTGTCCTTGTGTTCAAGGTAATTACTTCTTAGAAAGTCGGATTTCTTCAGAATGACCATGTACAAAAGCAAACGCAGAAACCAGAGATGTAAGTAGAAAGCTGAGCCAACTTCTTATCTGTCCGAAGAGAAACAAACATTTTTTTTTTCACTTAAAACTATGCATTACTTCATTCCCCATCTTCTGATCCCAGCAATTATGTAATAAGTGTGGAAGAGTAATATTTTCTAGCATTTCTTAATGTGTCTTTAATAAGTGGCAGGGGTATGTTATATATTTAAGAAAAAAACACAGATGTTACTATGGAAACAACCAGTAAGTAGACTGCTTTATACAATCAACAGGGGACGAGAGATCAAATGTAAGTTCAGTTGACCTTATCATCTTTTATCCAGGGCATGTTACAAATGAGATATCGATATCCTTTGTGTTGCATAGAGAGGGCACATTTCCACTTTGCATGAAATACCAGCTATAGCTTGTTTCTGCAGGCTTTAGGCAGGAAGCAATGAAGGAATATGAAAACTTAAATAGCCATCACCCTTGATCCACCTCATATTTCACAATAGAGGTGCTTCAGCTACTGATGTCCTAACATGCAAAGAAAGTGTTTTCAGTACTGTGCGCTACGTGTCAGGCATATAAATATGGGAAGGAAAAGACTTATAGATGAGAAATTCCAGACTTCCTAGTTAAGCATGGTTTTGCTGTTTCAGAATTATCTATCCTGCCATTCATATGGGGTGCATGGAATTTTAGGAATGATCGCCTCTCATTACGTTCCTGATCACTGAATCCCCTTTTCCTAGTCACAAAGCATTATACACGCAGGTGCTCTCTGAAAAAAATGTATATTAATGGATAACAGGAACAGCATCTTAAAGTATTTCTATATTAAAACTGAGCATTTTTAGTCATAGGTATTTAAAGAGCAAACCTTAATAGGCCTGCTGTTGCTATAAATGTATTTTTCCCACTTTCTGTCAGGGCACTATTATTCACTGGCAAGATTTTGTTAACTGCAAAACATCTTCAGAATAAAATGTGCTTTAACAAGATTTCAAAACAAGAAATCAGCCAAACCTTATTTCCTATTTTTCTATTTTATTTTTTAATCTTAAAATTTTGTTTCTGTGGAATAATTTGTTGCTGTATTTTCTCTCTCTAGTTGTTTTCTTTATCCATGGAGAGATGCTTTTTGTAAACATATATAAATGCAAGATGTTGGAACAGGAGATTCCAATGACTGCATTTTTGGTACATAAGATGGCTGGAGTGTGTTTTATGTACTGTTTATATCACTATTTTATTTGTGCTTTGTAGAGGCAAAGTAATTACCACAGCTGATTTTATGTTTAAATCCATCTGTGGAAAAAGTGATCTTAAGACTGAAAATAATGTTTCCCAGAAGGCACAGAAGACAGCATGGAGCTTCTCCACTCCAGTGCACACCTTCCTATTCAGTCCCACTCATGTTCTTGCTTTATGTGACTGCTGACTTTACATTAATATATTGGTTGGCAAATGCACTAAATACTCCATGCACAGTTTAAAAAAAAACCTATATTATTACTCCTACATTCCTCTGTATGAATTGCATTTTTTTAAAGCAGAGCAATATATAATCTAACAGCAGGAACAAAAATATATTGCACACAAGAAAAATCAAAAGAGGTGAAAAGATTGCTATTAACACAGTTGTGAATATAGCGGTGATAATGAAACCTGTAAAAATATTAAGCAGGCTTGATTTCTTACTATGTTTAAACTATACAACAGCACTAGTTAACATTTTCTAATCACTTTATTTTAGCTGAATTTGGGCCCAATTAAATGATTTGGCAGATGTCCTGCAGGACTGGATTTGCATAGATTAGTATGCTCAAGTTTTATATGCTAGTTTTACTTAGTGCAAAATTTGTATTGATTCTGAATTGCATTTGGAAATGATTTGTGGAATGTTGCTATTTTGCATGCACACTTTTATAATACGCTGGTGGAAACTGCTAGATTTATGCATGGATTTTACATTTGATGCAAATGCAAAATTTGAGCATGCAAAATATAGTTTGGTCAATTATTTGATTTAGCACATTTTAACACTTTTTGTAATGTTTTCATAAATGGGGATGAGAAGTGAAGAAATATGATTTTGTATTTATATATTTCATTGATTGATCAGTTATCAATTATTGATTATGTCCATATTTAATAGCTTCAGTTATCAGAGTACAGATGAAGCAAAGATACAAGAAAGGTTGGAGATGAGGCGATTGTAAGGGTGAACAATACATCCTCTGTGCCCTGGGCCTTTTCAGTTGAACAGATTTTTGATTTGCCACTTTAAAATGTCTTGTTTCATAATTGATGGCATTTTTTAATCTCTTTCTAAATCAGACTGTATGATGTTGCAGAGGATACTGTACTCTAAACAGCCAGCAGGTGGTATGCTAACATCTGTTAGACTGGATATTAGCCTAGAACCTCTGCTCTGCTCTGATTTGAGTATAAATTTTACCTGCTCTATGGCATGCATACATTTCCTGGATTAATTTCCATGCATAGTTGTGTATTTTCTAAAGTACGCACATAAAGGTAAATTCTCCCCAAACATGTCTCCAGTAGTGCCTCCACATAGCCTGCATATCAGGAAGGCAGTTTTGTAAATATCTATTTTTTGCATGTAAATCTGTGTTTTACCTGTAGAAATTCCTTTTAAAAATGCCCTCTTTGCGCACATTTCTTGTTCTGTTTAGCCGTAATAAGGCCTTTTCTGACTTTGTTAAAATTTATGACCTCTCATTGGGAGAAGTGTAGTAGATATCACAATGAGTTATTTTGTAATGCTACACTGAGTAGTGAAAGGCATGTAGTGCCCAAGCATCCAGGATCCATCCACGACTCATGTATCCTGCATCAAAAGTCCCTCTTCAGTGAGTTTCAGGTAGGCAGCTTTAGCAGCAGGTTGACTGATTTGTGAGTATTTTGTTTTTTTAAATCAAATCTTTCCCTGCTGTGCATCCACACTTCAGATATACTGGCTGCTGACTCTCACATCCCTAGACCTTATTCACCACCAACATTCTGCTGGAGTCGCCACCTGTCTCCACTTATTCAGGATGGCCTTGTCCTCTCCTGTTTTTACTCCACTGCCTTTGGAGACTTGGATCCTTGCCTTTTTGGGAAGGCTTTAGGAACTGCCTACATGCATATCCATGCAATGAGATAAAATCTGGACTGGATTAACCTGTCCAGAAAGTCTCAACTGTGGACCCAGCATAGCCTGCCTCAAACTCAAGCTTCCTCTGAAAAAAATATTACTTCGTGCTACTACCTCACTGATACTTTCTTTTATATTGGTGATGCAGGATAGAGTTGTCGGCTCTTATATCCTAAAGTATGTAGAGCCATCCACTAAATTTGTCATTGAGCGAACCTGTAGAGTATTAAAAAGTCCTTTCAGATGTTTGTATAGATTAAGTGGTGCCTAACAGCGTGGGCCTACAAATGTGCTCCTCCTGGGGGTGATTCCTGCTGGGCCCCGTATCCCCTTAAGGTCATCTCTATTACCTGTACAAAGTTGAATTTTACTGTTAAATGTAAATGTATACAGAAGTGTACAAGATTGTTAAATTGTTCCATGTAAACCGCCCTTGATCTCTGGAAGGGGCGGTATAAAAGAAAATAGATAAATAAATAAAAAATAAAAATCTCTAGATACAAGAGACACGTATCAGTAGGGCCAGTATTAGGAGGGGGCAAACATGTCATCTGCTCTGGGCCCCATAGCTACAAGGGGCCCCTGAGAGCAGAGCACTGAAAGCAATTACTGTATCGTGCCATCGGCGGTCACAACCTTGTCTTTCCCCTCTCACTGTGCTGTGAAAATGATCCTCATGTTTCCACTGGCCGGTGGAAGATCTGTACTGGTAGTGGGTGTCATGACCGTGGGCCAGCATCGGAGCCCAGAGGCTGGCCAGTAATTGCTTTCAGTGCTCTGCTCTCAGGGGCCCCTTGTAGCTATGGGGCCCAGGGCCGATGACATGTTTGCCCCCTAGATGATCAGTTAGTTGAGAATATCAATTATTCAACTAACATTGGATTCTCAGTATTGTGTGAGGGGGAGGTAAAGGGATCAGATGGGCTGTGCAGGAAGTTCAGCCTGCTCCAATTCTTTCCCCCTGCTGCCAAAAAAAACCCCAGACGAGTCAGCCTACCAGGACCTTACCAAGAAGAGGAAGAGACCAGTGCTAGTGCCATTTGCCTACCTGTGTGGAACTAAGCTGAGCATGCCGGTGACTCCTGCAGCAATCACATCACTGATCAGAACCTGGGTTTTTGCATTTCTGTATTAAAGAAGATATTTTTTTAAAATAAAATCCACTCTCACTACCTTTGATTTGAAAGGATATGGCATAATACAGGCTACAACAGGGAAAGGAGAGGCAAGGGAAAGAGAGCAAGTGGCTGTGTCAGAATCGGGAGGGAGGGACAGTGGGAATAAGAGTAAGTGACTGTGTTGGGATGGGGACTGGGAGAGAATAGTAGTAGCAGGTAGTGGTAGAGGGGAAAGAGGGCATCAAGAGGATTCCCTACTTAATTTATGTCCTGTGCCCCAGCATGTCAGTATGAGACATGGAGTCCCACTTAAAATCAAACACTGCCTCTTTCATATCAACTTGGACAATGTCAGACTCCACATATTGGGACCCACAAAAACCTGAAGGATTGTAGGCCACATTACCTTGCCTCCCTCCATCTACCCCATGACAGCAACAATATCACTTTCAAGCAGACAGATCAATAGAAAAATAGAAACAGGGATGCATCCCCCCTGTACTGAGTAAAATTTAAAGATGATTAATGTAAATTCTAAAAACTGGATATTCAAATCACTAAGATGAAAATCATTTTTCTTCTACACCTCTGTCCCCCCATGGACAGAGGTGTAAAAGATACAGCTCCAAAAATAGGGGACAATCTCCAAGAATCGGGGGCATCTGGTAACCCTACCACAGGCAACAATACAGCAGACTATTTCATATCCGAATTGCAAAGTCACTTTGGCAGAATTTGGAGAAGTCATTGCCACCTGGCTGCAGAGTTTCAACGCAGGCTGATCCGATCCAGGTTTGACTCCACCGCCTGCAGAAATGCATAGCCTTGCTTTGTTAGTGAAAGCCGCAGCCACAGTCACAGGCAGTGTGGACTCATTGATGTGCAAGCTGTAAGAACCCTATCCCAATGTGTGTAGTACTGGAAGTCTGCTCTGTTCATAAGAACAAAGACAAGCCATGATGAGTCAGACCAAGGGTCAAGCCCAGCATCCTGTGTAACAAGTACCTGGATAATTCCAAAAGGTCAATCTAGTTCTCATAGTTCATTTCCAAAGACAAACAATGGCTCTCCCAAGTCTACCCTCATAACATTTTATGGATCTTTCCTGCACAATCTCATCCAAATTTAACCCTGCTCTATTAGTCACCTTGACCACATCCTTCAGTAGCAGGTTCTACAGCTTAATTATGTACTGCTTGGGAAAAAAAGTCCTATGACTTGTTTTTAATGTGCTGGTTATTAGTGTTTTTCATTTTATCTTGTTTGAAAGGATAAACAATTGTTTCCTATAAACGTTCTAGTCTTCTCTGGATTTTATAAACTTCCATCCTATCCCCCTTGGTCATCTTTTCTCCAAGCTGAAAAACCCTAACCTAACCTATTTAGCCTTTCGTCATAAGGGAGGCGTTCCATCTCCTTTCTGTTGCGTTCTCTGAAACCTTTCTAGTTTTTTGGCATGGAGTGACTAGAAATGCACACAAGACTCAAGGTGCAGTTACACCAGAACGATACAGAGACATCATGCTATCCTCAGTTTTGTTTGCCATTCCTTTTTGAATAATGCCTAACATTCTATGGGCCTGATATTGAGTTAGGATAGCTGGGCACGAGTACATCGCCTAGCCGTTGCTGCTGTCCTCTAACCCTGGATATTCAATGCTGGGGTTATATGCAGCCCTGGCATTGAATATCTGGGATTGTCGCGCATGCCTGGAAGCCGCAGAGGCTAACTGGGTAGCGGCAATATTGCACCGCTACCCGTCTCGTTTCTACGAGGAAAGATAGACTAGCTTTCGCAGTGCCTTTCTTTTCCCCGTAGAAGCTAACCGGGTAATGGTGCAATATCGCTGCTACCCGGTTAGCCTCTGTTGCCGCTCATGACACGTCCCAGAATGCCCAAGACACACCCTGCTGCTAAGCATTTAGCATCGGGGCATGTAGGGGAGAAGATCAGGGATATTCAGCGGCACTAACCTTGTTAGTGTCATTGAACATCCCACTGAGTGGCATATCCTCTAGCAATAAATTCCACAGCTTGATTGTTCCTTGAGTGTAAAAAATACTTGCTCCAATTTGTTTTAAACCGGCTACCTTAGTTTCATGGAGGGCCTCATAGCCCTAGTATGGTTTGAAGGCGTAACTAGCAGCTTTGTATTTCCCTTTTACACCCCCCTCATCATTTTGTAAATCTATCATATTCCTTTTCAGTCATCTCCTCTTCAAGCTGAACAAGGAAGGGAAAAGATAGTCATATATACAGCTCACTATGCCTCCTCAGAAATCAGGTTGCATCAACATATGAAAAGGGTCCAGGCAGGTCTCACAGGAAATGGTCGCGTTTGCTGTTGACTCAAAGATGGAGGTCCTGTTAGAATGGATGACCTTTCAGAGGATATTGTATGCCATGTTGTTTGAGCTGGCATTTATAGCATGAAATAAACTATGGCATTTGTTTCTTTGTACAAAGTAAAGTCATAAAATATTAATACTTTGTCATTGTTGAAGTTTAAGTTTCCTTTACACTGTACTGCCTTAATTATGCCTTTCTTGCTGGCAGAATTTTGAAAACATTAAAATGAGGATTCAAGGGTGACTTTTGGGGCCCTATGCTGGAGCCAATGCCCAGTGTGAGCAATCAATTTCAACTTTATTGTTCTTTTCCTTGGGGGTCTAATAAAGCAGGAATTCATGGAACAAAGTAACAAGCAAGTTAATTTCAAGTTTTGAATCTTTGAATCAGTGTGCTTTCCAATGTTTTGTTTAATTGTTCAGTTGTGTTATGTTTTTGATTTTATCCAATCGATATGTTGTTTCTGTTATTTGTTGTTCCCTTCTTACTATTCTATATGATAGTGGGAATAAAAATGATTTTACATAAATAGATACATGGATATCCAGACACACACACACACAGAAGATGAACTTGAGTGGCCTCCCATTTGAGTCATTTCTATGTACCTATCAAAAAAGGATGGGACAAAAACAGAGGATCTCTAAAGGCAAAAGCGGGACTGTTGTAGTGGTTGATATGGAAGGGCAAAATAGATTAGCCATGCGGTCTTTTTCTGCAATCATGTTTCTATGTTTCTATCAAAAAAGCATGGGACAAACACTTGAGGAGGCTATGGGCATGGACCATTCATACTCATCTGATTTGGAGTTATTGGCATGGTCATACTACTCTGTAGGAATCTTTCTCTCAGTTTTCTTTGCGTACAGTATTGTTGTTCCTATGCATTATTAAACAGTTTGTCCATTTCTTTTGCCATATTTAAAAGTGAACTGGCCTAGAAAATGTGACGAGCTTTTGGGATGTTTGTTTTCAAGATAAATACTCTACAATCCCTTTTGCTCCATTTCCGAAAACTGATAAACTGATTTCTGTAAACTTTGCAGACTGCTTCTGTATCAAATTTCTAAAACACACACAAAAGAGTATGAGAATTCTCACAGTTTAACATAGAAATAATGCCACTGATTCTATTGTAAGTTCAAATATTGGCCCCCACCACCTCCCTCCCTCCTCCCTCCCTCTTTCCTCCTCCAGCCCCAAGTAAAGCATGGCAGGAGAAACTGAGCACAGAAAGCAATGCACTTCCATCTACCAGTGTTGCTATGCTGCCTACCAACCTTTTTCTTCATTTAAATTATGTGATCCCCTGGCAACAGGAGAAGCTCCTAACAGCATCATCTCCTGCTGCCAGGACCATGTCTCATGATAAGAGCCAGGATGATGGTATTAAGCGTAATGGTGAAGTTATCATGGCACGGGGTTGCTTTGCTCATCAGGACCTGGATAGCTTGATGAACCATGAATTCTGCTTTATATCAGAAAATTCTAGAGGAGAATTTCAATTTATCTGTCTGGGAGCTGAAGCAGAATCTAACGTGGGTTATGTAGCAAGATGACAACCTTAAACATAAAGAAAAGATGTTGATCTCAATATTATATAGAACATATTTAGCAAGAAATAGAAATCTAAGTGTGAAAGTGAAGACAGGGGGCTGTATTTTACAAAATGCTCCATCAAACGTGAAGCCTTTGCAAAATATGTATAAGGGACATATAGATATGTACGTGGATTTTCCACCATGCATAGCAAGAGGAACCATTTTACAAATCTATAGATGGGAAAACTGAATGTCGCACACATGGCAGCTTCCACCTGGAGATGCTTCTGAAATGATCTCCTTTGTATTTTGGATTGACCAAGACAAAATCGGGACCTAAGTCCTACTCAAATGTTGTAGTAAGACCTGCAGCGATTTGTTCATGCGAGGACATTTGCTCATGATTTTTCCATATAAAATGGTTTTACATGGAAAAATCAGCGGAAATTGCTTAAGGACGATATGAGAGACGGAGCCACAGTTACAGGAAACATTTAGTTGAAGCTATTGCTGCTTTAAGGAGATTTCATCACTTACTGAATGAAGGGTCCACAAACCTTTTCACACAAGGATACTTAGGTGCACGCTTACTAAGCTGGGTAACAGTTAAGGCGTGTCGTTTGTAACTTTTTGTTAAATAATAAAAATATATCTGTTAGGGGGCATATTCAACAGGATTGCTTAGCCAGTCTGCTACCTATATTTGCGAACCAGCAAAGTGGTTTACAAAAAAACAGAGGAGAAAATTAAGAAAAGAACTCCATTAATAATAAAGTAGGACCATTCACAACAAGGGAGACTAGACAAAAGCAATAGAGTACTTAAGAGAACGCAATAAATCAGAAATAGACAAATTAAAATAAGTAATCCCATTTCATCCTAGTGAGTAGGATATTCAGCAGCACATAACCATTTTGTGCCACTGAATATCCCCTTCTAAGTCTGCTGTGGGTCCCAATGCTAACTGCGTAGTATCAAGGTGGTCCATGGGGTGGTGCTTGAGTGAACTGGTCAGCAGCGCAATATCACTGCTGAACGGTTAGCTAAAGCATTAACCAGGCAAACTAGATATTTGTTGCTAGTGGCTGAATATGAATATCTAGGTCTAATTTAAAATGGCAACAACCAGCTGCTTTACAAGCCCTGATCTCTGCCATTGAATATCAAACCTTGTTTTATCTGAATTATTTATTTACTGGGGTTAACTTTCTTATTAGGGTTTAGATTAAGTTGTATGGTTATGATTTAGGCACTTGATATACTGCCCTTTACTTATGCATCAGAGCGGTTTACATGTATATAACTAACATTTACTTTTTATTCCCTTGTCCCTGAAGGACTCACAAACTAAGTGTACGTCCTGCAATGTCTGGGTTCGTCATCAACTACCCCAAGTCACACCTTTCTCCGCACAGTGTCTGGAGTTCATAGAAGCTCAGCTAGACACCCTCCAGGCCAAGGCCTTCCTCCCTCCAAAGAGGACAGAGCACCTTGCCACAGAAGTGCAATACCGCCAGTTAGTATCCGCTCGCCTTCTCCTCTGCCTGCTGGGCCATGTGGCCTCCACGGTCCACGTAACCCCATATGCCCACCTGCATATGAGGGCAGCTCAGTGGTGCCTCCACTCCCAGTGAACACAAGTTATGGACAGGCTTTGAGACAGGGTAAAAGTGACCCACCAACTGGCGAACTCCTCGACTGGTGACAGATCCCTCGCCTCCTTCAGGCCAGGATGCCCTTCCAGGCACCCATTCTACAGAGGGTCTTCACTAAGGGCACCTCCCTGCAAGGATGGGGAGCTCATTGCGAGGACCTCCGCACCCAAGGCACATAGTCCCAGATGGAGTTCCAGTTACAGATCAACCTCCTGGAGGTCTGGGCTATATCTCTAGCCCTCTGAGCCTTTCACCACTGGTTGGAACACCAGTTGGTGCTGGTCCAGATGGACAACTAAGTCACAATGTTCAGTGGCAACAAACAAAGAGGCATGGGCTCATATTCCCTTTGCCAGGAAGCGGTAGCCTTCTCATCATATGCGACACACAACAGGAAGCTCCTATGAGCAGTCTGCCTCCCGGGCCTAGACAAACCCTGGCGGTCAGGCTGAGCAGAATCCTCCAGCTGCACGAGAGGCGCCTAGACCGCAGAGTGTCTCCCAGCTTTTCCAACTCTGGGGTGTCCCACTAGTGGACCTGTTCACTAGCCCAGACAACACGCAGTTGCCCAGCTTCTGCTCTCACCAGCTGTACCCGTCTCCGGTAGAAGCAGATGCATTTCTCATCCCATGGACGGAAGGCTTCCTTTACGCCTTCCCTCCAATACCGCTTGTCACCAAGATTCTCTTCAAGGTCCAGCGTGACAGGGCATCACTGATTCTGGTAGCCCTCCAGTGGCCTAGGCAATCCTGTTTCTCGCTGCTTCTTTGTCTATCAGTGGTGCCCCGAATTCCCCTGGGCTGCACCCCAGGACTCCTCTCACAGGAGAAGGACTCTCTCCTCCTCCACAACCTGAGGCCCCTGTCGCTCATGGCGTGGCTGCTGAAAGGGTAGCGTTATCTTCCTTTAACCTTCCACATGACATGGAGGAGGTCCTTCTGGCCTCCTGCAAGGCCTCCATGAGAAGGACGTACGCCTTCAAATGGCATTGATTTTCAGTATAGTGTGCCAAAAAACAGATGAACCCTTTCTCCTGCTCAGTGCAACTGGTGCTCTAGTACCTACTCCACCTGTCACAGGTGGGACTGAAGTCCAACTCAGTCAGAGTGTACCTGAGCGCTATTGTGGCACATCACTATGCTGTCGAGAGCATGCCCCTCTCGGCTCAGTTCCTTATCTCTCGTTTCTTGTGGGGCCTTATGCTGTTCAACTCCCCTGTCTGCCCACCAATGGCGGATTGGGATCTCAACCTGGTGTTCCCAGAGCTCACTAAACTGCCGTTTGAGCCCCTGGCTACCCGCCACCTGTGGTACCTCTCCTGGAAGGTTGACTTTTCTCATGGCACTCACATCAGTTCACAGGGTCAGTGAGCTACAGGTTCTGGTGGCAGAGCCACCCTACACGAGGTTCTCCAAGAACAGGGTAGTGCTTCTCACACACCACAAATTTCAGCCAAAGGTGGTGTCCCTCTTCTACCTCAGTCAGGAGGTGTTGCTCCCTACCTTATTCCTGAGGCCTCACGCTGGTATGGTGGTGGCTGTTCTCCATACTATGGATAGTAAAAGGGCCCTGTCCTTCTATCTGCAATGGACTCAGGGCCACCGCAAAACACCTCAGCTCTTTGTCTTCTATGACCCCAGTCAACTGGGGTTTCCAGTAATCAAGCGAACTCTGTCCACTTGGGGATGGAAGACTTCATTGCCCTCACCTATGAGCAGGCTGGGATCTCATTAGACTACTGGGTCACAGTGCACTGCTTCAGAGCCATGGCTACCTCTGTAGCAAATCTGCATTCCATACCTGTTACGGAAATCTGCTGGGCCGCCACCTGGTCTTCAGTTCATACCTTCACAACTCACTACTGCCTGGAGAGGGAGTCCCAGTAGGACAGCGCCTTCGGCCAGGCCGTGCTCTGTAATCTCTTCGGGGTGTAGGCCACTCCTGCCCTCTGATCCTTCTGTGTTCAAGCTACTGGAGTGCTGGTTTTCCACTGGACACTTGAGTATTGTGAGAGTCTCTCAGTTGGGACTCAACTGCTGCTGCTTAAGGCTCAACTTCTCTGGTCACTGTGGCATTTAGTACAGGTTCTCGGTAGCCTGAAGCTGGGGAGTCCCATATGTGAAGACTGACTTCCTGCTTGTTCCCAGAGAAAGCGTAGTTACTCACCTGTAACAGGTGTTCTCTGGGGACAGCAGGCATCAGTTCTCACAACCCTCCCTCCTCCCTTTGGAGTTGTTTCTTTACTGTATTTTAATTTTGCCATCTTAGCTATGTCATTAGACTGACACCCTTGGGCGGGAAGGGGACCAAGCATACTTGGTGCATCTCCCAAAGGCTTTTTTTGAAAGCTGGGGAGATGCTTCTGCGCAGGCTCCATCAGCGCTGTCACCCATATGTAAGATTTGATTCCTGCTGTCCCCGGAGAACACCTGTTACAGGTGAGTACCTACGCTCTCTGGTGGCTGAAATATTGATATGATATCTTTTAAAAGCTGGGATAGTAACGAGTCACAGCATTGGCATGAGAGCAAGTTAATGGCAAACCAAAGCTGTGCTGCCTAATAGTCCTTCACCTTTACGTGATGCTCTCATAGAGTCTGACTAATACTCAGGGGTTTGTTTTCTTGTGGGTGCTCCAAAAAGGGGCATGTTATAAAAGTCTGAGAGGATGCGGGTAGCCAGCATGGTTTTGCTCCATACACACACTTGGTGGGCAGCTCACATCACCATGCAAGTGGTTGTGTTGTGTCACAGCCCCTCCCGGTGGCAGCGTGCTGAAGGGTCAGGACGGACATTTATTGTTTGTTGAAGCCGGAAACTTTAACTTAGACCAGGTGCATTATGGTTCTTGTAGTTCCCTTCTTTATAAAGAATAGTTGTGTGAACCTTGTGCTGGGTTAAATATAAGGTTTTATTCCCTTGATGCACTAAGGTTCTCCAAGAAGACAACAGAATTCACCTTGATTCAGGGTTTCTACCAAAGTATATACAAAGTCCAAAACTGTTATAAGAGCTTCACAGTCTTTTCCATTCAAGCAGGATTTTTCAATATCAACAGGTTAAATAAACACAAAAAGCTTCTTCTTTTCAGCTCAACAAAGCAATGACATTTTTTAAAGCATGTCTTATACTATGACTCTGTGAGAGATTCTATACTCTCAGCTACACAGAGAGTACAGTCCATAGGATATTCAGGTAGCAATGATTCTGATTCTACAAGGTCTGTTTGCATATCCTCTTGCTCAGATATGGTGCCTGCTAAGCCTGAGCTTTCCCTAGGCAAAACTGGTTGTACTTCAGTAGTTCTCTCCAAGACTTTCCAGCCTGGCTGGACCTGGTCTGGCAAACAATGAATATGGCTTTTATCTAGGACCTTCTGCACAGGTTTCCAAAGCTTTCCCCAGCTTTGTTTCTCATAGCTATGGCTCTCGGGTTTACAAGCCTTTCTAGGACCTGGCACAAATTCAGGAAAGGAGGTGTGAATGTACCTTTGTTCTCTGAGACGTGCATTGCTGGTATTCCCTTTACCAGGCACTCTCCTGCTTACTCTGTCTTCCCTGGAGACGTCTTTCTGGAGCTTTTCAGCATGAGCTTGTCCTTCCTGGAAGTTGTCCCTTCCTTGTAAGGACTGCAAGCTTAACTGCCCTTCCTTCCGTAGTTGGAACTTTCCCCTTTCTCTCTCCTTAGTAGCAGGGGTTTCTGTTCCTCTCTATGTTTGTGGTCCTCTCTGTATTTGTGGTCCTCTCTGCTCCTGTGGTCGTCTCTCTATTCTCCTGACCGAGCACTGCTTATAAAGCCGTTTCTTTAGTGAGCTTTCTGGCCCTCTACTCAGGTGTGTTTGATTAGCTATTGCATCATTACAATCTGGGTGTGTCAGCCTACCTTCTGCAGCCTCATGCCTACTCCCTCTAGCTGCACTTCTTGGTAACTGCATTCTCTGTAAATCAGTTTCTTTAAAAGAAACAGAGTTTTCTCCTAACTCCATAGCTTCAGTAGTGTCAGCTTCATCACAGTTGCTACACGAATATATTGGCCCTATTGCTTTTACTCTTACAGGAGTGGAAAAGTAGCCTAATAGATCAGTGGGCTAAAGTCAGGTTCAAATCCAATTGCTTCTCCTTGTGTTTTTGGACAAATCACTTAACCCTCCATTGTTTCAGTCACAAATGTAGATTTTAAGCCCTCTGAATGTAATGTGCTTTGAACTTCTAAGAAAGGCATGAGCTAAATCCAATTTCCTTCCCTTCCCTTACAGGACAATACTCTAATGTCATGCCTGTGCCTGCCTTGTCAACCTCATGGATTCCATACATGATTTAGCACTAAGTATGTCAGCACTGGCTGATTTTTAGCATACAACTATAAGCATGTGATTGGATGACAACCAAGGCAGAGGTTTTACTATCTCTATTGTGCTGCCCATAGAGCCTCCCAAGAACCCTGTATGATATATATCCCTGTGTGCCAGCATGTACCATCATATGCTGTGTGTAAGGCATGAACAGCTGTTTAGGGGAAGAGCAAGCTCTCCAGAGCACAGAAAGAAATCTGTTCTATCATGACCTAAAATTTTGCTCATTGTTGAAAGTGATTGTTAAGGAGTGAGTACAGGTATGTTGCCCAAGTATAATTTATGATGATTGTTATCTGCCCTTTTTTGGCATGACGCATTTATTTTGTGGATCTATTGTATTACCAAAGGCACGTATACAAGCGATTGTGATCCTGAATAAATTTACACCATTTGTTGACGAGGACTCTGTATCAATCTGTCATGAGGGGTGAAAGCCTCTATGTCTATGAGTGTGGCATGACTTCTACCAGTATTATTGTAAATCACAGTAGAGGCCAAGGGATGGGGTGAGTGAGGAGAGGGTAATGGGATGCTCTGGATTGTTTTGTAGGGTAGAAGCAGTATATTGTATATGCCATAGCTTATGCCATTGTTTACTTAATGCTGCTATCCTCTGTAAGCCAGAGAGGTTAGATCATGGTCACCATTAACAATGCGGATGGGAAGACATGGGCTAAGGTACTAGCATCTGTTCTACATGACCAGTATCTATTCAATTCAGTCGAGGCAAATTTGGCTACTTTTTCTGGTGTCAGTACTGCTCTATGAGCCAAAAAGTACATGGACTGCGTGAGGCAGATAAGGAAACCTGAACAGTTTTATCCCAGAATTCCTCCCACTGTCTTTCACTGAGAATATCTCCTAAAATCACCTTCCAAGCCAGCCCCATACTTTGAAAGTTTATTCCAGAAGCCAATAAAATTCTATAAACATGTGAAGCAGCTTTCGGTAAAGAGGCTATCTGTTGCATAAAAAACTTTTAACCCCTAGGGGTCAGACAACTGTTCCATAGTCCATCCCAACTAACTTGTTTCAACTGATAGCAAAAATAAAAATGATGTCTAGACAACCCAAATTCATATAGTAAATCTACAAAGGTTGTGAACTTCCAAATATTTCTCGATTGCCAAAGTTGAGAACTGACTAGTTTCCCTTGTATTAAAATTAGAGAGCTATGCCACAGAGGTAAGATTCCTAATCTGGATACTCCCCCATCATCCAAAGCTGCCCCTAAGGCATGTACTGTAAGACCCAAGTAGTGGCCATCACAGTCAATGGATAGACATTATCAGTGTTCTGGTCCATGACAGCAGTAAATTCAAGGGAAATAGATAAACAGCATCCTGTTCCCATCCCAGCATAGAACTACTGACTTTGAATGCCATGTAATGCTTTCTAAAATCAGGGAAACTTATACCCCCTCCACTTGTGCTCAGTGGTAAAATCATTTATCTGTGCCATTTCATATTAAATATGGTTTGAAGTCCAATCTCCAATAGGAAATATAAGAAGGCAGCACGCATTAAAATGGACCAGAATATTAGAGAATATAATCGATGCCCTGAGATTAAGTTTTAGTGGTCCTACAAAACTAAAATTGAAAGGGCTCAATATATTTTTGATTATTGAATTGATTTTGATCCCAGGATTGGTGTATTTTTAATGACCTATGTTGACAAATTTATGAGTCATTTTACTGCATATATTGCCCCATAACATGCTAAAACAACTTTATAAAATTACCCCATATATATGTATTTCCCATTTTACAATGATAATGTTCATATTTTTTTAAATTTCCCATTGGCATTTGCATCTGCACCGAGAAAGGTGTTAGACCTGATATCTCCATCAATATTTTGGCTGTCAATTGTGCTTACCTCTGTGGTGTTTAATACACACTTACAGTGATGTTACTCATGTTTAATAACTTGAATCTTTGTGAAATTAATATTCTTTCTTCATTTGCTGCAAATACATATGTACAGTATTTTACAAAAGGTTTTGAATTCACCAAGGCCTTGTATAAAATACTTGGGGAATTGTGAATTTTCTGATGTGGGTATCCCAGTTCCTACCTAGATATCCTGTGGGCTTCACTTGTTTTAAGATGTACTGATGAACTGAATGCACACTAACACAGTTAGTGCACAAATACACATCCCTGGTTAACACAGTTAGTGCACAAATACACATCCCTGGTTAACACAGTTAGTGCACAAATGCACATCCCTGGTTAACACAGTTAGTGCACAAATGCACATCCCTGGTTAACACAGTTAGTGCACAAATACACATCCTCGTTATCACTGTTAGTGCACAAATGCACATCCCTGGTTAACACAGTTAGTGCACAAATGCACATCCCTGGTTAACACAGTTAGTGCACAAATGCACATCCCTGGTTAACACAGTTAGTGCACAAATACACATCCCTGGTTAACACAGTTAGTGCACAAATGCACATCCCTGGTTAACACAGTTAGTGCACAAATGCACATCCCTGGTTAACACAGTTAGTGCACAAATACACATCCCTGGTTAACACAGTTAGTGCACAAATGCACATCCCTGGTTAACACAGTTAGTGCACAAATGCACATCCCTGGTTAACACAGTTAGTGCACAAATGCACATCCCTGGTTAACACAGTTAGTGCACAAATGCACATCCCTGGTTAACACAGTTAGTGCACAAATGCACATCCCTGGTTAACACAGTTAGTGCACAAATGCACATCCCTGGTTAACACAGTTAGTGCACAAATACACATCCCTGGTTAACACAGTTAGTGCACAAATACACATCCCTGGTTAACACAGTTAGTGCACAAATGCACATCCCTGGTTTATAAGGATGCTCAGCAATTACTTTTGCATAATTGTGACTTTTTAAATACATAATTTGATTTTTTTTGTACATACAGTAATTCCCTGAGGTGTAGCATACATATTTATCCTTTACAAGGTGGCTACAATTTGCATATTTTTGTTTTTGTTTTGTTTAATCTGTGTATGTTTTATGTGCCCTTTCAGCATGATTTTCACTTTTGTTTTAACATTTACCATCATGTTAGCATTATTAAGAAATACACTCCTATTTTACAGTTATTTTATGGTAATATAGTTCAGAGCTGGATGAGTCATTCAAAATTGTTTTTTTTTTAAATTCAATTTCATATTTGTGCTGATATACATTTTTTAATCTATTTGAGAATATTGTACTGCCTTATCATAAAATAAGTTAGACTGTGATTACAAAATCAGGGATCCATGATGATCTGCAGATTTCTGCACGTCTGTTAACCCCATGGTTAGTTGTCCACATTGTGCCTCTCTCCTTTCTTGGCAAGATGTGACTGAAAGTAGATTGCCAGGCCTTTCTTCCATGCAGTTAGCTTCCAAGTCTAGACAAGACTCGGCACACTCATGGTGGCATGGGCAGAGTTCCATAGATTTCTGGATTTTGTGAAATGTTCTAAGTTTATTATATTTTTCAGCTGCAACAGCTTCATATTTGTACTTTAAACATAATATATACTTAATAACTATCCTTGCAGTTATTAAGTTGTTTAGGCCAAGGATAGTAAAATATTTATCAATTTCTTATTGCAGGCAGAAGGATCTTTCATAGTTGCAGTCAGTTTAGAAATAATAATAATTTGAAATGAAAACTCACATTGGATACTAATATTTCTTCCTCATTCATAATTTCCTTATAGTTCTGGGAGGAGGCTCAGGGATTATGTGGGGCATGTAGCACTAGGGTTGCCAACTTTTTCACCGAGAAAAACCCGACACCTGTGGCTTGCCATGCTCCACCCATTCTCCGCCCCTAGTCCCACCCCTGCCCCGCCCCACCCACAAAAATTTCCGAGGATACGTGTAGGCTAACTTCCTTGGTCAGATAATAATTAAACTGGGAACCCCAAAATCCAAACATGAAATGTACAACACTGGAGAAATAAAACTATAAAGTAATTTCCTCTTGCACTAAAGAAAAACGCAAAGATGTTAGCAATACACACTTCCCAGACCAGACATATTCCAGTTAATAAATTCAAAATAAAAAGTATTTTTCTACCTTCTGTTTGGGCGTTTTATTTTTCAGTTGCAATTGCTCCAGTCACTTTCTTCTGGTTTCTTCGTGTCTTCTGCGAGCTATCCATTTGTCCTTTCTTCTCTTTTAGATGTTTTCCATTCTCTCTCTATTTCTGCTTTAACATACTGATTGTTTCCCTTTTGCTCTTTCCCCCAATTCTTTCCTTATTCCTTTATCATCCGTTTAAATTTCACGCTTCCATTCTCAAGCCCCTCTTACTCTCCCAATACCGGCCCATCATAGACTTTTCTTCCACACAAAATATTTTTTCCCCTCTCCATTCTCATTCCCCATCCATTCTAGTCCTCCCCCCAAATCAATTCCCTTATAGTTCTAGGCCCACCCAGCATCCACTCCCTTCTAGTCCCATTCTCCCATGCCCCACATCAGCCCATTTCCAGTCCTATTCCAGCTCTTCATCAGCCCATTTCCAGTGCTAGCCCTCACATCACAGGCCATTTCCAGTCCTAGCTCCCCCCCCCCAATCACAGCCCATTTCCAGTCCAAGTCCCCCATCACAGCCTATTTCCAGTCCTAGGCCCCCCCCCACCATCACAGCCCATTTGCAGTCCGAGTCCCCCCGCACCATCACAACCCATTTGCAGTGCTATCCCCCCTAATCACAGCCTATTTCCAGTCCAATCTCCCCCTTCCTCCACCACAGCCCATTTCCAGTCCAGGTCCCCTCCACCCCCATCACAACCCATTTCCAGTCCATGTCCCCCCCCCCCATAACCCTTTTACAGTCCAGGTCCCCCCCCCATCACAGCCTATTTCCAGTCCAAGTTTCCCCCCCCCCCATAGCCCTTTTCTGGTCCAGGTCCCCTCCACCCCCATCACAACCCATTTCCCGTCCATGTCCCCCCCCCCACTAACCCTTTTACTGTCCAGGGCCCCCCCCCCCATCACAGCCTATTTCCAGTCCAAGTCCCCCCCCCTTAGCCCTTTTCCAGTCCAAGTCCCCCCCTTAGCACTTTTCCAGTCCAAGTCCCCCCCCCTTAGCCCTTTTCCAGTCCAAGTCCCCCCCTTAGCCCTTTGCCAGTCCAAGTCCCCCCCCCTTAGCCCTTTTCCAGTCCAAGTCCCCCCCCTTAGCCCTTTTCCAGTCCAAGTCCCCCCCCTTAGCCCTTTGCCATTCCAAGTCCCCCCCTTTGCCCTTTTCCAGTCCAATTCCCCCCCCTTAGCCCTTTTCCAGTGCAAGTTCCCCCCATTTAGCCCTTTTCCAGTCCAAGTCCCCCCCCCTTAGCCCTTTTCCAGTCCAAGTCCCCACCTTAGCCCTTTTCCAGTCCAAGTCACCCCCCCTTAGCCCTTTTCCAGTCCATGTCCCCCCCCCTTAGCCCTTTTCCAGTCCAAGTCGTCCCCCCCCCTTAGCCCTTTTCCAGTCCAAGTCCCCCCCCCTTAGCCCTTTTCCAGTCCACGTCCCCCCCTGAGCCCTTTTCCAGTCCAAGTCCCCCCCCCTTAGCCCTTATCCAGTCCAGGTCCCCCCATCACAGCCAATGCAGTCCTGGCCCCCCCCCCACCCAGCCAATGCAGACCTGGCCCCCCCCCCCGACCAGCATCGCGGCTGTCTGAGGCTTCAGAGGGAGCCGGGGAAGCCCGCGCGAGGCCCCGGCTCCCTCTGAACAGCCACCAGCGTGAAGAGTCTTTTCCTTCACGCTGGCGGCTGTTCCTGTGAAGCCGCGAATGCTGGGAAAGGTTAAAGGGTATTGCCTTTAACCTTTCCCACCAATCGCGGCTTCACAGGAACAGCCGCCAGCGTGAAGGTAAAGGCTCTTCACGCTGGTGGCTGTTCAGAGGGAGCCGGGGCCTCGCGCGGGCTTCCCCGGCTCCCTCTGAAGCGGAGAAAAGCTGGTTTTTTTGCTCTGGCCGCTCCCGATCTTGCGGCCAGAGCAAAAAAACCGGCTTTTAAAGGGCCGGTTTTGCCTCTGCGCCGGCAGCCGGCCTGGCCGTGGAAAAACCGGCCAGGCCGGCTGAAAACCGGCCAGTTGGCAACCCTATGTAGCACCTTCATTTCATAGCTTATAGAAACGTGATGACAGAAGAAGACCACATGGCCTATTTAGTCTGTCCTTCCATATCAACCACTACAACAGCCCCCTTTTTTCCTTTAGAGATCCTCTATATTTATCCCATGCTTCTTTAAATTCAGATACTGTCCTCATCTCTACCACCTCCACTGGGAGACTATTCCACAGATCTACCACTCTTTCCATAAAAAATATTTCCGCATATTACCCATATTACTTTATTTGGATTTGATATACCGCCTAAGGCACACCAACAAGACAGTTTACCATATATATATCAAGATACTTAAAGGAAAAGAACTACAAATTGTTGACGGGAGAGAGGAGTAAAGGGATAGGAGCTGAGAGCTGTGACATGGCAGGTCAGCCTGTATGATCTCCCCTCCAGGCCAAAGGCCTCCCTAAACAGGACAGTCTTAAGAAAGGTTTTGAATTTTTTTGAAGTTGTCCTCCAGGTGAACAAGGACCAGAAGGCCGTCCCAATGAGAGGGTGAGATAAAGTAGAAGGCAGAGTGCCTCATGTACTCATATCGAGCCTTGGAAGGTGGCGGAATGACTAATCTATTGTCATGTTGGGAGCATAAGCAGCTGGGGGAGGGGGTATATGGAATCACCAAATCGGAAAGGTCTATAGTATTGTGACTATGATAGTAAACAATGGGTACTGTTGAGCTATTTTGTCTGGTAAATTTGTGCTGAATAGCTTCAGTAAAAAAGTAAAGTTTTCAAAATTTGTATGACCTGCTCCACACCTTAACACTCAAAATTATTTTAAAAACACAGTACTCTTAAGGCCTTAATTGGAGGGAACCCTCCATGCCCACAGTCCTGCAACTTGCGCAGTTCCTGTAAATCCCCTCCTCATGGCTAGGCCAGAGCACCTCCTTTATTGAAAGAAAATTGCTGCATGGTACAAATTCAGCTCTACGTCAAGCCTCAGCATCACTTTTCTATATCTGCGTGTTACAAATCATGCTATAGGTCAAAGTAAGCACAGACATATTGCTCAGCTGAATTAGGAGAAGCAAAAACATTCTGTCCTGTTCTGCTAAACATGGCCTTGGTTTTTGGCTACGCATATTTCTCCAGACTGCTAGTGAATTTCAATCTGCCAGGCTTCAGGCTCTTTAGCAAATTCTAGGCCATTCTCCATATTAACCCTTCCAGTGGGCCCTGACATCCCGCTTCAAGTCCCTCTCAACAGTCCCCCTTCTGATTATAATCACTATAAAGTATGTCCATGCCCAAAATAAATAAATAAATACACATGTACATGTTAAATAAATGGAGAAATGTATCAGATAAATAAATAAATAAAATAAATTTTACAAGCATCCTGAAAATAAATCAAAACTATGTGACACTATTTGCCCTTGCAAGGTCTCAGTAAGAATGCGTACAGAGAGCAAAGCTCTACCAATTATTCCTCATGCACTGTTTCTAGCAGTGGCCCCTCATTGATCATTCAGAAGTTTGCACCCACATCATCTGCCACTGGTGGTAACTCCACGTTCTTCAGCAGCTTCTCCTTTCATTCTAGGTTGCAGTATGCACATCTTGGACAGAGAGTGTCAGTAACTGTCTACCCAGGCATCATGGCTGCGCATGCATCTTTCCATAGCATTGCTGGAATCGCTGATCATTGCTCCAATCCAGCTTTCAATAGCATTGCTGACTTCCTTTTATTTACAGTAGTCGTCGTCTTTGGCCCATAAAACTCAGTGCATGCAATATGCAGGACAAAAACTCACTATAACAGCATTCTTCTGATTCCTCACAATGGCAAACATGCACAACTACTAATAGCAATAAAGAATTACTGAACAGAAGTATTTTATCTAATCTCCACATTCTCCAATTCTCCACATTATCACATTTACTCTTTACACTAATAATTCTAGTGAACTACAATACATTTTTCCTTGCTCAGATAAGATGATAACATTTTTGAAATTTGTAAATATTTAAATCTGTATATATGTTTAAACTATCTATATACCTAATCAGCATTTACTCAGCATTGTAACCCTCAAATTACCATTTTTATTGTAATTTCAATTGTTTGAATAAGTTTCAATGTAATGTTCAAGTTTTGTTCTATGTAAACCGCTTTGATTTTTCTGAAAGGCGGTATATAAAACCATTCAATAAATAAATAAATAAATAAACAATAAATCTAATGTTACTTAATTACAATACATCTATTGCTAGCATTAAATTATTACAACTTATTTAACTATATGGAGACCAAGATAGCTTGCAACATACTTTTATTCTGCATCTACATTCTTTAATTTTTCTCTTTATTTATCAAATTAAATTTAGCATGTGGCCTAATAGACACACCTCTTTTATCAGGTGTGCAACTTACATATGCATATTGTTAATTATATTTGTAATTTATTCTCCAATGTGACAATATACAAAGTATAGTTAATCTTATTACTTAAGGGAAACAAACATCTAAACATAATTGACAGTTTATGGCAATTAAGTTAAACTTATTTCAGTTTACTAAAAACTTCTTAGGAAAGCTTTCTTATCTCAGGTAATGACTTGACTCATTTACTTTGAATATTATCAGTAATATCGCTATCTCGTTAACATATATATACTCTTTTAAAAGTGGGGCCCTCTTTTTTGCCCGCTAGGATAAATAAATAAATACATTTTGTATGTAGTGGGATTTGTTTCTCTTTTCCTTTGGCTAACTTAAGGTGAGTTACCATCTATCAAACTAATAGAAGATAGCAGGTGTGGCAAGCATATCATGTTATTTCTTGTGCGTTTGATAAAGCCTATTTAGTATATGATGCTGCTTAGCTTATTTATATTCAAGGTCAAGCTAAGTTTAGTGTGGGGGTTGGAGCAAGAGGACCAACTGCTAGCAGCGCTCCAAAGGTTTGCTTTTGTTTGGGGTTAGGTTGCCTTGTCATATATCTTATGGACAAGCCAAAAAGAAAAGGTAAAATCCATGATCATCCAGGTGCGTTGGAGATATGATAGAAGTCTATAAATTAATGAACGGAGTGGAATGGGTAAACGTAGATCGATTGTTTATGTTATCAGAATATAGAAAGACTAGGGGACATGGAATGAAGCTACAGGGTAAACTATTTAAGACTAATAAAAGAAAATATTTTTTCACTCAACGTGCAATCAAACTCTGGAATTTGTTACCGGAGCATGTAGTAAAGGCTGTTAGTGTAGCTGGGTTTAAAAAAGGTTTGGACAAGTTCATGGAGGAAAGGTCCATAAACCATTATTAAGAAGGGACCCAGGATATCAATGCTTGACCCAGTACAAGCATTACGGAACCTGTGTCTTTTGGGGGAAACTGCTAGGTACATATGACCTAGATTGGCCACTGTTGGAAACAGGATACTGGGCTTGATGGACCTTGGTCTGACCCAGTATGGCATATCTTATGTTCTTATGTGGTGGGAACAATGTTGGCCTGATGGACAAGCACCTCTCCAAAAATCCGGAGCTTAAATTTGGAGCCAGTGGCATCTTGTAGAGGACAGCAACAGGAGGACAAGGCGATAGCGGAGAGACTGAATGAATTCTTTGCTTCGGTCTTTACTGAGGAAGATGTAGGGATGTTACCCATGACTGAAGTGGTATTTAAAGGTGCGGAAGAATTGAAGGAAATATCAATACATCGGGAAGATGTCTTACAACTATTAGATAAACTGAAGAGTAGCAAATCACCTGGGCCGGATGGTATACATCCAAGGGTGTTGAAAGAACTGAAATATGAGATTGCAGACAGGCTATCAGTAATCTGTGAACTATCATTAAAATCATCTCTAATACCTGAAGATTGGAGGATCGCCAATGTAACACCAATTTTTAAAAAGGGTTCCAGGGGTGATCCGGGAAACTACAGACCGGTGAGCCTGACGTCAGTACCAGGAAATATGGTAGAAACCATCATAAAGAATAAAATTACTCAGCATGTAGATAGTCACAACCTAATGGGAGACAGCCAACATGGCTTTAGACAAGATCTTGTCTTACTAATCTGTTATGTTTTTTTGAAGGAGTGAATAAACAGGTGGACAAAGGTGAGTCGGTTGATATTGTGTATCTGGACTTTCAGAAAGCCTTTGACAAGGTCCCTCATCAGAGACTTTTGGCAAAACTAAAGAGTCATGGGATAGGAGGCAGTGTACTATTTATTTATTTATTTTATTTTATTTTATTTATTTATTTATTTAACAGTTCTTCTATACCGCTCTATTCTAGATCAGAGCGGTTTACATCCAACATCAACCATACAACACAGGGACCCTGAGTTGCATTTACAATAAACAGGAGATCAACTTGGAAGTAACTGGGGGGAACTATGTTCATTGTATAACATATCTACATCTTATTTACACTGGGGGTCCTGATTCCATTTCAGTGGGTATCTTCTGATCGATCAGTTGATTATCCTTTTTCATGCTGAGTCTGATTGTTTAATTGCAATGAGTGATTGTCTGAGGGGGCATATGTATGATTACTAGTGCTGGATTCAGGGTAGTATGTGGTGAATAGGTGCTGCTTTAGTGCCTTCCTGAAGTCAATTAGGTGAGTGATGTTTCGAATAGAGGTGGGGGAGCGCGTTCCATGCTCTGGGTGCGTAAATCGTAAAAGCCCTATTTGTCGTTGCTTTTGTGCATTTTGTTATTACTTTGGGACCTCTAGTGTGTTTTGCATCAGGGGTCTTCTGGTTTCTGTTCTGTGGTACTTTATGTATCATCTTGCTGAGGGATGTGGAGGTCAGGGTGTTTGCGGCTTTGAAAGTTAAGGTTAGAACTTTGTGGCGGATTCTTGCTTGAACTGGTAGCCAATGGAGGTTCATCAGTACTGGCGTTATGTGCTCTCTCCGTGAAGCCCCTGTTAGTACTCTTGCCGCAGTGTTCATTGCAAGCTGGAGAGGAGCCAGTGTTGCTTGAGGGAGACCGTGTAGAATTACGTTGGCATAGTCGAAATGTGGTAATATTAATGCCTGATAGATCGAACGGTAGTCGCTGAAGTCAAGCAGCGGTCGGAGATGTTTTAGGTAGGGTCCTTATTTTCATGTATACTGTTTTTACTGTGTTTCTTATGTGGGTTTTCAGATCCAGTTGTTGATCCAGTGTAACGCCAAGGTAGCGGATTGTGGGTTTGGTTTTCAGCTCTGTGTTGCCGACCTTTAAAGAGAGTGGAGGGGTGAAGTCCTGGTTTCTTGAGATGAAAAGGACATCTGTTTTACTGTAGTTGATTCTCATGTTTTGCGTGCTGAACCATTCTGCTGTTGCCTCAAAACATCTTGTTAGCGGATCAGGAACTGGTTAAAAGATAAAAGCAGAGGGTAGGGCTAAATGGCCAATTTTTCCAATGGAGAAAGGTGAATAGTGGTGTACCCCAGGGATCTGTGCTGGGTCCGCTGCTTTTTGACATATTCATAAATGACCTGGAAAGTGCAATAACGAGTGAGGTTATCAAATTTGCAGATGACACAAAACTATTTAAAGTTGTTAAAACCCAAGAGGATTGTGAAAAATTGCAAGAGGATCTTGATAAATTGGAAGACTGGGCATCAAAATGGCAGATGAAATTTAATGTGGACAAGTGCAAGGTTATGCACCTAGGGAAGAACAACCCAAACTATGGTTACACGATGCAAGGTTCCACATTAGGAACCACCACCCAGGAAAAAGATTTAGGCGTCATTGTGGATACCATGTTAATACCCTCGGCCCAGTGTGCAGCAGCGGCCAAGAGAGGAAATAGAATGCTAGGTATGATAAGGAAGGGAATGGAAAATAAAACAAAAGATATTATAATGCCTCTATATCGTTCCATTCTGAGACAGCACCTTGAATATTGTGTGCAATTCTGGTCGCCGTATCTTAAAAAGGATATAGCGATTTTAGAAAGGGTTCAGAGAAGAGCCACCAAAATGGTAAAGGTGATGGAAGGATACTCCTATGAAGAAAGGCTAAAAAGGTTAGGGCTCTTTAACCTGGAAAAGAGACGGCTAAGGGGAGATATGATAGAAGTCTATAAATTAATGAACGGAGTGGAACGGGTAAACGTAGATCGATTGTTTACGTTATCAGAATATAGAAAGACTAGGGGACATGCAATGAAGCTACAGGGTAAACTATTTAAGACTAATAAAAGAAAATATTTTTTCACTCAACGTGTAATCAAACTCTGGAATTTGTTACCGGAGGATGTAGTAAAGGCTGTTAGTGTAGCTGGGTTTAAAAAAGGTTTGGACAAGTTCCTGGAGGAAAGGTCCATAAACCATTATTAAGAAGTGACCGAATATATCAATGCTTGACCCAGTACAAGCATTGTGGAACTTGTGTCTCTTGGGGAAACTGCTAGGTACATATGACCTAGATGGGCCACTGTTGGAAACAGAATACTGGGCTTGATGGACCTTGGTCTGACCCAGTATGGCATATCTTATGTTCTTATAGGAGGAGGTGAATCAACTTCTGACCTTTAGATGAAAATTACCCTTAGACTGACTCCACACGTCCCCCCCTCTCCCAATCCAGAAAGGCCCTGAAGTGGAAACTGGGCTGAAATTGTCTCCCATGTGGCTTGTTAAGGGAGTAAGCAGTGCTCCCCAGAAGAACTTCAGAAATCGGAACAGGAGAGGCCAGTGGAGTAATCCAACGCCCTGCTGAGATTGTGAAGGAGAATGTAAATCTAAAATTATGTCATCAGCCCAAGGATTTGGTGGTGGAGGCAGTCAGCTGTTCAGGTTCACCCTGTAGTCATCGCAAAAATTTGGCAGGAGGACTGGGTGTCATACAGAAAGTCAACCCTGTAATTGTTTTTCTAAACTGAAAGTGATGACTTTGGAAACTATTTGGAAGTCTTTAGCCACAATTTCTTCTCAAATTGTACATCTTTCTGTACAAACTATGTATGAGCTGAAGTCCAACACAGTGTTGCCAGATGATTTCAGAATTTCTAGCCCAAATGGGGTTAAAAAATAGCCCAAAAGAGTGACCCAACCTTAGTCCCTTCTTTCCCTTCTGAGATTGGTTGGTCTGGCAGACCATTGGGTGTGGCCAAGCCCCTCTGCCATATGGCCACGTCTTCCCCTTCCCTGATTGTCTGGAATTTGACAGGCAAACATTCCCATTCTGCAACATCTCATTGGTCAGCTCCAGTTTGCTGCTCTGAGTCCTGAGATGCAGCTAATGGCTGTGACCAGTTTCTGAATCCAGAGTTAGCATTTTTTATCATTGTATTTTACATGGTTTTCTCACCCAAAGTAACAGGGAAAATCGTCCAAACACCATGATTCGTGAATTTTTCACATGAGCCAGATAAAAGTCACCCTGTTGGCCAGGAAATGATCCAACAGGAGGAGCTTAAAAATTTATTTGATAGACTGCATTCTGTTGAATCCTTTATAAAACAGGATAATGAAACTATAGTCTCCCTGGTCAAAGGAAATTTACTGGTTCAGAATAAAATGGAAGCCTTGGAAAATATTGTCTGGTAGTGGAATATACACCTGATTAATTTCCGCCTGACTGAAGACCGAACACAATTTAGGATAGCTATCCAGAGGGTCGCCATGAGTCGACTCTGACTTGACGGCACTTAACAACAACAACTATTTCCTAGATCATCACTTGTTCCCCTGCTGATATGTTCAAGAGATATGTATTAGAAATATATTGAGAATTCCAGTAGAGATATGCCCTATACCATTGATGTGTTCTGTGGGCTCCTCATAGTTTTCTCCAGAAGGTTTCTGTTTAATTTTTGTTACTGGTGTCTTTACTATATTAATGCTCTTGCCAATTCCCTTTAGAACTATTTTGAATTCTCTCTAAATCGTTTCTTTTGGTATCTTTATTTTCTGTTTTCTTCATATCTCCAAAGCTTTTGCATTTCTGCTGCTACTTTCAGTTTATTGTTGGAGCATACAGTATAAATTTAACGTCTTCTTCTGTTGATGCAGCATCTTTCAATTTGATTGAATCTTCCTCAGTATCTTTGATACCCATCTCTCAGGGATACCGCCGCACACAGTGATTTTCGTTCTCCTTTGGTGCACTTTTTCCAATGAAGAATTTTATTGTTTTCCTTTTCTTCTGACCCTTTTTGTTGGTAGCATTCTTTCACTAATAATTTTAACTGCAAAATATTGTATTTGATTTATTTCAGTGATGTCAGTAAATGGCCCCTTTACACAGGATATGATCTTGTTCATCTTATTTATCATACTTTTAACTTTAGATGTTAACCTCAACTTTAATCTTTCCCTCGCCTGGAACCTAGCATATTCATCTTTTTTCACATGGACTAGGAGCTCAGTCTTTAAGTTCTCCACCTCCGGGTCTTTCTCCTCCCTTTCTTCATCCTCTACAGTTTATTTCTTGGCCTGTCCTTTGTTAATCTCATTTTCCTGCAGTTCCAGATCTCCAAGCTCTATCTCCACCTCAACTGCTCTTTCTTTTTCTGTGTATGCGTTTCTTCTGGTACTCCCACCTAGGTCTCCTCCTCCTCTGTATTTCTTTCTCTACAGAAGCCCTTAGTTGATTTAAGATGTTATCTTTCACATAGTTATTCACTTTGATCTGCAACATCAAACATCTTAAATTTGTATCAGTTGCTTTTTACAGTTTTTCTTGTAGCAGTATTCCTTTCTTCCAGTTTTTCGCATGTTTACTAAAGGTTAACATGTGTTAATGTAAGTTAATGCATGTTAAGTGCTACTACAGCCCATTCATTTCTGTGGGCGGCACATAATGCACTTTCATTTTCATTTACACGTGTTAATGTTTTATAAATATGCCTCTGTATATCCTCTCCATTTGAATAAAGGGTTGTGGCATAAAGGTAGCCGTACAGTATCTCCTCTTTATCTGCAGGAGTCTGCTTAATTGTAGTTAATCTTCACAAAAGAGCTAAGCATCCAAATTTAACCTCCTAGGTTTCTGCCCTATTTTCAGACAGGAGCCTAAGGGGGTTATTTTAGAAGTCCTGTTTGTGAGTTGGACATCTAAAAATGAGTTCTTGGTTGTTCAAAGCATGGAGCTATTTTAGAAGCTGGGTATGTAGACGTCCCCAGCCTGAGAACATCCTTGTAGCAAGGGGGGTGTGGTGGAGGTGTGGCCTGGGTGGAGCAAGGGAGATGCACATCACGGTGCGATTTCAGAATGGCATAAGCACTTCTGGCCGTGATTGGTGGGATGTCAATGAATAAGGTGAAAAAAAATACTTGTTTCATGGATGTAACTCTTCCAAGGAAAAGCATTTACATCACCACAGTTATGATTTCCTGCCCAAAGAAACCTGAGCATAAATACAGATTTCAAATCTATTACAAGCCTGTCACTGCATGTCTGAGTATCTGAAATGGCATGCTGGGATGTGCCGGCCTCATAATATAATCACCTCCTTGCTAACATATCCAAGTACCGAGTTCTGAGGCATTACAATCCGGGGACTCCCACATTTGTAAAATGGCATACACCTCTGCATGTACCAGGCCTTACAACCTGTATGAGACCCGCCTCCATAACCAGTTACAGGGACACTCATTTTTTGAGATGGAGAAGGAGGGATTTCAGAAGGCACTTATACATGCCTCCCTCCACTGCTGCCACTCCCCCTGATGTTTGGCTTTTCTGCTCTGGACATTCTGCATGCTTTCAGCTGACAACTGATCTTAATTTAGGAGCTTAAAAGTTACTTTTATAAACTAAGACCTGCTGGGGGATAACATGATTAGCAGACCAGCTAACTGCGTTACTCCCACTGAGCAGGATTTTCAATAGCACATACCCATTTTTTTCCGCTAAATATTTCCCCTTGGTGCTGCTGAATGTCCCCATGCAAACTGTTTAGTGTTGGAGCATTCCAAGGACAGAGCAGGAGTGGCAACTGCTGGCTGGTTAACCTTAACCAGCTAAGGTTAGGCCAAAAAAAGCTGGCCTAACTTTAGCCAGTTTAGCTATCTAGGTAGTCTGGATATTGAATGCCACTGGAGACAGTCCAAACAGAGAAAGGTACAGCCATTCGCAAAAACAGCACAAAAACAGGTCCAAAGCAGTAGTACTAATGGGATTTTATTGTAGACAAGGAGGTCCAAACTGGGAAACAAAGCCCAACATGGCCGTTTTTCAGCGTGGCCTTCTTCAGGGGCTACAACTGTAGAAACATAATAAGATAAGGTAGTAAAACAAAAAAAATAGGATAATCAAAATAATAAGTATAAAACTGAAAAAACAATGAAAGCATAACGTTGTACTAATGGTTAACCATATACCTCAAAGTAAAAATAGATGAATCCGACAGCATCAACTAGTGCTGGTGCTCCGGCAGGTCAGGCGTTGTCCCCAGGAAGTTTTTCACCAGATTTTGTTTTAATAATGCATCAGGCTTATTGCTTACGTCAGCAGGACCAGTTACCACTGGCACGATGAGCTTCAGACAAGCCGGTAAGTGGTCTGGTGAGACCTCTTAAAAGGACACGCTCTTTGGAGGATCAGCATTTGGACTCAGATTGGCCAGATGCAGATGATATTGAGGTAGATCCAGATTTAGGAATTGAGGATCTTGAGGAAGGTGAAATTCAGGAGCCTGAAATCAGGCAAGGATTATAAGAGTTTTTCGGAAAGAGGAGTTGACAGCACTTATTACTGAGTCCCTTCAGGCACTCAATCTTTCTTCAGTTCAACCAACGAAGGAGGAGGGTTTGGAGGATCCCCTTATCCAAGCAGTGCATCAGACTCAAGCTGTATTTCTGGTGCATCAAGTAGTTAAACAGATGATCCAAGGTGAATGGGCTCTACCAAAGGCTGGTTTGAGGGGTGTTAGGTCAATGAATTGGCTTTACCCCTTGGCTGATCAAGAGAGGGAGATGTTTCGTTCTCCGCGTATAGATGCAGTGGTTTCTGCGGTCACAAGGAAGACAACTATTCCGGTAGAAGGCAGCACGGCGTTGAAAGATGTGCAGGATAGGAAGGTGGATGGTGTGTTAAAGCAAGCTTTTGAGGCTAATGCTCTGTCACTGCAAGCTTCTATTTGTGGAGCTTGGGTGGCAAGAGCTTGTCTAAGATGGTTGCAGTGTTTACAGCAGCCGACACTGCAGAAGCAGGAGAGTTTAGCGGACATGTCACGTCTTGAGTCTGGGTTGGCTTACTTAGCTGATGTTCACTATGATTTGATCAGAGCTTTAGCAAATAGTATGGCTTCATTGGTGGCCGCTCTTCGTTATCTTTGGTTAAGAAATTGGGCGGCAGATGGTTCCTCCAAGTCTCGTCTTAGTAAACTGCATTTTAAAGGGAAGTTGTTATTTGGAGAGGATCTTGACAAATTAGTGAAGGATTTGGGGGAGTCAAGAGGTGGACGCTTGCTGGAAGATAAGCCAAAGCAAGGTCGTTTTCAACCGGCTGTGCGAGGTCAGTTTCGGGACTTCAGGTGGTTTTGTACTTCACAGTTTGTAGGTTTTCAAAGAGGAAGATTTGCTTCACGAGGTCAAGGTTTTCGGGGCTTTCGAGGGGCAGGCAGAAGATTTGCTAGTTCCCCTGCCACAGCACTTAGAAAGTCACAATTAAGCAAGGCGGACCCGGGCAGGTATTCATACGGTGGGCTGCTGGCTTCAAAAGTTTTTTCCGGCCTGGTACCAGATAACATCAAATCAGTGGGTGTTAGAGGTCATTCGCAAAGGTTATGCTCTCAAATTTGCTCGCCCAATAGTAGACTCTTTTGTTCTCTCTCCTTGCAGAGGGCAGGAAAGAGCGACTGCAGTATGGCAGACGTTGGAGCATCTTCAATTGGGAGCAGTGGTTCCGGTTCCGCGAGAATTTTACAGTGTCGGTCAATACTCAATTTATTTTGTGGTTCCAAAAAAAGGGTGGATCATTCCGTCCTATTCTAGACCTCAAGGGTGTGAATCACTCTCTGAGAGTACCTCATTTTCGAATGGAAACATTACGGTCGGTAATAGTGGAAGTTTGAAAAGGGAGAGTTTTTGATGGCACTCGATCTTACCGAGGCGTACTTACACATCCCTATCAGGTCTGGGCATCAGAGGTTCCTAAGGTTCGCTCTTCCTTGCGGGCATTTTCAGTTTCAAGCATTGCCTTTTGGTCTAGCGACTGCTCCACGTATCTTCACCAAAGTAATGGTGGTGGTAGCGGCGGCTCTGCAAAAAGAAGGTATACTAGTGCATCCTTATCTCGATGATTGGCTGATACAGGCGAAATCCAAAGAGGAGAGTGTTCGAGTAACAGGCAGAGTGGTGCAGTTTCTTCAAAGTCTCGGATGGGTAGTCAATGTATCCAAAAGCCATTTAAGTCCATCTCAAGTTTAGAGTACTTAGGAGTATGGTTCGACACTCGTTTGGGGGCAGTTTTTCTGCCAGATCTGTGGGTTCAGACAGTTCAATGTCAGGTGCGCAAGTTTTTAAGGTCTCCAGCTCCCTCAGCCTAGAGTTACCTTCAAGTTCTAGGGACAATGGCGGCGACAATAGACGTAGCACCTTGGGCCAGAATGCACATGCGACTGTTACAGAGGTCATTACTCAGGCGTTGGTTGCATCAGAACGATTCCATGTGCAAATGGCTTCCTTGCCCATTGCTGGTCAGGAAGTCTCTTCAATGATGGCTTTGCCCGAAGAATCTGACTGCGGGCATGCCACGGGAGCAGCCTCAATGGATTCCGTTGTTAACAGATGCAAGTCTTGCAGGCTGGGGAACTCATTGCAGAGAACTATATGCACAGGGACGTTGGAACCAGCAGGAGGCCAAATGGTCAATCAACCGTTTGGAGTTGCGGACGGTAGCACTAGCTCTTCTGGTGTTCAAAAACTCATTGCGGGGCTGAGCAATATGTGTATTGTCGGACAATGCTGCAACAGTGTCTTATCGCAATCGTCAAGGTGGTACGGGAAGCGTGGCTTTAGAGGAGGAAGCAGAGATCTTGTTCACCTGGGTAGAGTCTCGGCTTCAGGTTCTGTCAGCAGCACACATTGCAGGAACAGACAAGGTCACAGCGGATTTTCTAAACAGGATTCAAGTGGATGCCGGAGAATGGGAGCTTCATCCGGAGGTTTTTGCTCAGATAGTCATCAGGTGGGGGCTTCCGGTTATGGATCTCATTGCAACTTTCCGATCGGCCAAGGTGAGTCGGTTTTTCAGTCGAAGATGAGAAAGAATGTCGGAAGGCATCAATGCTTTGATGCAACAATGGCCCAAGCAGCGTCTTCTCTATGTCTTTCCCCCGTGGGCACTCATAGGTCAAGTGGTTCAGCGTATCGAAGCTCACCAGGGGAGAGTGGTGTTAGTAGCGCTGAATTTGCCATGGTGTCCATGGTATGCAGATCTGGTACCTCTTCTTGACGGATTGCCTTGGCGAAAGCCGGTGACAGCGGACCTTCTGGTTCAAGGTCCTCTGCGGATGCCTCAGATGGATCGGTTCTCGCTTATGGCTTGGCCATTGAAAGTACTCGGTTAAGTAAAAAAGGTTATTCTAGAAAGGTGATTGATACCTTATTGATGGCTAGAAAAAGATCCACTTCTCTGGCGTATGTTCATGTCTGGCATATTTTTGAAGATTGGTGCGCTAAGCGTCAACTTCGTTCATCCAAGGTCTTAGTGACTATGGTATTAAGTTTTTTGCAAGATGGTTTTGATAAGGGTTTGGCGGCCAGTTCATTGAGGGTTCAGCTGGCAGCTATTTCTTGTTATCGAGGTAAGGTTCAAGGAGTGCCTTTGGGGTCACATCTCGATGTGGTTTGTTTTTTGAAAGCGGTATCTCGTTTACAACCTTCTCGTAGGATGGTTTCTCCTCTGTGGGATCTCAACTTGGTTCTAGGAGCTTTGACTAGGGAGCCTTTTGAGCCTTTGAATCTGGCTTCTGTCAAAGATTTAACTTTAAAGGCGGTGTTTTTGGTGGCCATCTGTTTGGCTCATCGAATTTCAGAGTTGCAGGCGTTGTCCTGTTGGGAACCGTTTCTTTCTTTCTCTAGGGAAAAAGTTGTATTAAGACCGGTTCCGTCTTTTCTGCCTAAGGTGGTTTCACCTTTTCATGTGAATCAGGTGGTTTCTTTGCCTGTGTTGGGTATTATGGGGAAGGATGCTTCGGATCGTAGTTTGTGGCGTTTAGATGTAAAGGGGGTCCTTTGCCGATACTTGAAGGTCTCAGAGTCTTTTCGTAGATCGGAACGCTTGTTTGTGCTTTTTGGGGGTCTGCGTAAAGGTGAAGCGGCAGCCAAAGCTTCAGTTCCCAGATGGATACAAGAGGCAATAGTGTCAGCATATATTTTACAAGGGTGTCAGGTGCCCGTGGGGTTACGGGCTCATTCTACTAGGGCACAAGCAGCTTCTTGGGCGGAACATAATTTGGTTCCGCCGGTGGAAATTTGTAAAGCAGCCACTTGGTCTTCTCTTCATACTTTCAGTAAACATTATTGCCTAGATGTTCAGGCAGCAAATGACACCTGTTTCGGGTCTGCGGTTTTGCGGTCCGGGTGGACAGGTCCCTCCCAATAATTACTGCTCTGTTACATCCCAGCAGTGAGGGACTGAACTAGAGGGATGATAAGGAAATAGAAATTAGACTTACCTGCTAATTGTTGTTCCTTGAAGAGCTCCAGTTCAGTCCTGATACCCACCCAGGGATTTGTTGGTTTATGTAGATATCTAAGATTTGGGGAGTGTTACGTTTAGATTTTGCGTAAGATATTCCAAAGTTTTTTTAATAGATGTTATATTCTTTCAGTTATCTTTTCTCTGTTTTTTAATAAGAAGAGAAAGAAGGAGTTTCCTCAGTTCAGAGGGAATTAATTTAGTTCAGTTAAAAAAAAAAGATTTATATATAAGTTTTGGCATGATTATTACTATAGCTACTTATTTGTTGCTCCTTTGAGTTTGCTTTGTCAATAGAACACTGGGGGTTGATGGGAGAGACCAGTGGAATGCCTCCAGTGATGTCATGATGTCATGATTCTGAAAGTTCCAGTCTCTAGGCTGCAGGAGGAGGTACACAACCCAGCGGTGAGGGACTGAACTGGAGTTCCTCAAGGAACAACAATTAGCAGGTAAGTCTAATTTATATTTCTCCACCTCCAGTTGCGTGACAAAGCGATGGAGCAGTGTGCTACAAAAAAACCTGAAAAAGAAAAACAGAGTAAGAGAGATGAAAAATATTATAGCAGAATAGTGGCGAGATGTTGCACAATACAGTGACATAAGTGGTTAGCCAATTGGCATTGAGTCATGGGCATAGCTGCCACAGTCATGTTTCTTTTTTGTCACACCCCATATACTGAATGTACATGTGTGATCGTATATACATATCAGATGCAGGATTTTATAAGCCTGTATTCCTTATCATCCTGTTAGGCCTACCAGGGTTATACTTCCAAGCTAGCAGGTGGAGGCAGATTAAAGCAGCTTTCAGTGATGACATTTGTCGCCCCCAGCTGGCCAGGTTGATAACCAACACCAGGTGAGGTCGCCTTTTTCTTTAAAACAAGTTTCCCAAGATGGCTGCCAGGAGGGCTGCTGGGAATTATAGTCCCATTTTAAAGTAAGGAGTTGTGAACCAGTGATTTAGGCAATAGACAGAGAAATTTATTAATCGTATTCAGGGAATCCTTTACACGCAGGATGGGAAATGGAAAAACCAAAATACAGGCTTTTGCTTCACAGCCACAAATTCAAAAGAAAAATAAGCAGAACTTTGCTTTGTTCACAATTACAACTTCTTTCCAAAACTTTTATCTTCTTTAAAGGTTGCTCTCTTCATAGGAACCAAACTCTTGTATCAAACAATTCTTCAAATGTTCCTTGAGCATTTAATAGCAGCTTCTAACTTTATAAGTTGAGCTTAGCACTCAGCAGCTTTATCACCTACTTGTGACGTCTTCAGAAATCAGGCTTCTCTCTCTCTAAACAGGCATTCATTCAATGGCTTTCTGTTTTAACATTCTTCCCTGTCAGAAGCTTGGCATACAGCACATTGCATTTCAATAGAGCTGCATTCATCATCAGCAATTTCCATATCTTCAATACTCTCTGTATCACATACATTCAATGGCAGCTGGGATGAGAGCTGGCTATTCTCTTTCTCTATCAAGTCACTTAATCTTTTAAGTATGGCTTGTTTCTGCAGCAGCTCTTCAGCTACCTGGGCTACTGGATACTTAGCTAAACGGTTCCCCTTTATCCTGGGACACTGCTTATGATTAGAATCAGCTTGTAAACCTAAAGCTAATTCTTCTAAGCTTTTATTAGCTATGAATGGAGGAAGACACACTTGCCTGGAGCCAGAGGGGTTTAGTATCTCTCTCTCTCCTGTGAGCCAGCCATGCTGTCTTCTGTTTGTAGCAACTCCGTCTGATTGCAACAGCGTTTCATTCCTTGTTCTCTCAGCTGTTTTTAGCAATCTCTCATCCGTTCTCACACTTCTGCTTCCAGTGTTTCCTTCACACTTTCTTTCATTCCTTGCCAGCACTCTCTCACTTGCTCCTTCACTGAGACCATGCCTGAGACCTTGTCCTCCGTGTCTCTCTTGTCCAAGTCTCTCCCTGGCTTCCTTGGCTCTGTTTGCTCCCCTTGCTCCGTCCCCCTTTGAGTTTCTAAAACTCAGGTTTTTCAACTGTTCCTCTTCCTGTGCCACACCTTGCTCCCAGCACATGTGACCAGGGTCTGGCTTCCCTCTGACGTGCTGCTGTGGGCGGGGTTTAGGAATGACTAACTTGTGAGTCATAGACTCTTGGTTGCTAGGGAAACCTCTGACACATTCAGAATTAAAGGCAGAGGTTCTATTTCCCTGTGCATATCTGTGTGTAGTGGTGCTTTCCTCACCACACATTATTATTGACTGTTTTTTATACCACTTTTCACTGGGGCAAAGCAGTGTACATTTCAACAACAGATTGGTACAGAGAACAATGAGATTCCTATACATAATGAATCACTTTAAACAATAGATTGTTACATAGAACCAAGGAACTTATTTATATAAAGAGTCACTTGAGTGGAGGGAGTTGGGAGGGTGATAGGGAAGTAGGGATAATAAGGTATATACATGATCCTTTGCTATCTGTTTTAAACAGTGGCAGGGAGTGTGGAGGAAAGTTAGAATGGTGGAGAGTGGATTATGTGATGAAACCAAAGTGTTCATTGAATAGATGAGTTTTGAGAAGTTTCCTGAATGTTGACAGGTCAGTGGTAGATCAGAGAGTTCCAGAGGGTTGGCGCATATAATTCAAATGTCCTGTTGCAGGCGTACTGTGAACCTTTGGTTTTCTTATGTGATATGTTCAGCATATTTATTAAACATAGAAACATAGAAACATGACGACAGCAAAAGACCACATTGCTTATCAAGTCTGCCCTTCCATATCAACCACTACAACAGTCCCCTTTTTTCCTTTAGAGATCCTCTGTGTTTGTCCCATGTTTTTTTGAATTCAGATACTGTCCTCATCTCTATCACCTCCACTGGGAGACTGTTCCATGGATCCACCACTCTTTCCGTAAATAAATATTTCCACATATCACTCCTGAATCTATCCCCCTTCACTCTCATCCCATGTCCCCTCATAGCAGAGCTTGCTTACAATCGAAAGAGACTCTTCTCCTGTGCATGTATGCCACGGAGGTATTTAAACATCTCAGTCATATCACTTCTATCCCGCCTTTCCTCTAAGGTGTACATATTAAGATCCTTAAGTCTGTCCTGATATGCTTTATAATGAAGACCACTAACCATTTTAGTAGCCACCCTCTGTACTGACTCCAGCCTGTTTATATCTTTTTGAAGGTGCGTTCTCCAGAATGGCACACCATACTCCAAATGGGATCGCACCAAAGAATTTATACAGAGGCACTATCACCTCCTTTCTTCTGCTGGCCATTCCTCTCCCTATACACCCAAGCATCCTTCTAGCTTTTGCTGTCACCTTTTCTACCTACTTAGCTACTTTAAGATCATCAGACACAATCATACCTAGGTCCCGCTCTTCTTTAGGGGACAACTGCAGCTCAAATGGATTACTGCAGCCCAAATGCATGACCTTGCATTTTTTTAACATTAAATCTCAGCTGCCAAATTCTAGACCATTCTTCAAGCTTAGCTAGATCTCTCATCATGTTATCTACACCTTCCTGGGTATCTACTATATTGCAGATTTTGATATCATCCGCAAAGAGGCAAACCTTACCCGACAGCCCTTCTGCTATATCACTAATGAAGATGTTAAAAAGAATCGGACCAAGGACAGATCCTTGGAGCACATCACTGCTAACCTCCTTCTCTTTAGAGTGAGCTCCATTTACCTGTATCCTTTGTTACCTCTCACTCAATTTCTAACCCATGCAGTAACTTTAGGGTCCATCCCTAGGGTGCTCAGTTTGTTTATAAGTCGCCCGTGAGGAACGGTGTCAAAGGCTTTACTGAAATCTAAATGCACCACATCTAGAGCTCTCCCTTGGTCCAACTCCCTAGTCACCCAAAGAAATCAATCAGATTTGTCTGACAAGACCTGCCTCTGGTGAATCTATGCTGCCTTGAATCCTATAATCCACTGGACTCCAGAAACCTCACTATTTTCTCTATCAGCAGTGTTTCCAATATTTACTCACCATCAGAGTTAAAATAACCAGCCTGTAGTTTTCAACCACATTTTTACTTCCACTTTTGTGTAAAGGGACCACATGTGCCTCTCTCCAGTCCTTTGGCACCACTCCCAACTCCAACGAGGCACTGAAAAGGTCAGTCAGTGGAGCTGCTAGAACGTCCCCAAGTTCCCTCAGTATTCTAGGGTGTTTCCCATTCGGTCCCATCGCTTTGTCTATTTTAAGTTTAGCTAGTTTCTCACTGTCTTCTGAAAATTGTTCAAGATGCCCCTTGCTTCTGTTTCTGTTTGTGGGTGTTTTCTGAGGTCCTGCTCCTGGTTCTTCATCTGTGAGCACAGAACAGAAATATTTGTTGAGCAATTCCGCTTTATCCTCATCAGCTTCTACATATTCCTCCCCTTCACCCTTGAGTCTGACAATACCACGTTTGCCCTTCCTCTTCTCACTAACATATCTGAAAAATGTCTTTTCCCCCCATTTTATTGCATTGGCTATTTCCTCCTCTTTTTGAATCTTTGCTTTCCTGACTACTTTGCTAGCTTCTCTAAGTTTTTCAAAATATAGATGCCTGTCTTCCTCTCTCTGCGATCTCTTGTATTTCATGAAGGTCTCCCTGTTTTTCTTCACCTTTTCAGCTACTTCTTTCGAAAACCATAGCAGTCTCCTTTTCCTTTTACCTTTATTTACCATTTTAACAAAAAGGTAGGTTGCCCTTAAAATATCCCCTTTCGGTTTTGCCTACTATTTTTCTACATCCCCCAGCTGTTCCCATTCTGCTAATGAGACCATGTGGTATTGGCGCATCTTGGCAAAGTTAGTTTTCCTAAAGTCTAAGACCCTCGCTTTTGAATGGATTTTAACAGCCCTAGTCCTAATACTGAACCACACCATCTGGTAATCACTGGATGCAAAATGATCTCCCACTATAACATCAGAAACACTTTCACTATTAATAAGCACCAAGTCCAGTATGATCGCTTCATGTGTGGGTTCTGTTACCAATTGCCTGAATAGTTCGGCCTATAGAGAATCCAGGATCTCCTTACTTCTAGATGATACTGCAGCAAGAATGTGCCAATCAACATCTGCCATATTGAAATCCCCTATCAGTAGCGCTTCCCCTTTCCTGGCAATGCTGCGTATATCTTCAGTTAACTCTCCTTCCACCTCTTCCTCCTGTGAGTGAGGTCTGTATATCATGCCAATGCAAATAGATTTCTCTTTCCCTCTTTCTAGTTTAACCCACAATGTATTTTGTCTTCTTATCCTACTTGTGTTAGTGCGATGCAGTAGTGTCTGTAGGTGGTGTGAATAGCTATTGATAATTTTAAAGATCAAGAGTGACATCACTAATATATTCACTGATTCAGAACTGAGAGAAGCCAGTATTGTCTGCCTCCAACAGGTAGCAAGGTGTGTGGACTGGTGCAGCAGAGCAGATAGGCTTGTTTCCACTGGCCCAGATAACAGTCTTGAGACATTTGACCCAACTTTTGCTGAGAACATGGGTAGACTCATTGTCTCCACAAGCCATCAGATGCCCTGCGTCCAGCACTGTTACCTATGGACTCTAGCACTGGTGGGCTGAAGAGTGGACAGGATGATCCCACAGGTCTCCTGATGGGAGTTGGTTAGTCTGGGCTCAGGCCCCTCTCCTTTTCTTGCTGACCTATTTCTGCATGCTATATATTTTTCCTGTTTTTTCTATTGCTTTAATTGTCCTTCCTGCATAAGTAAAGAAGCTTCAAATCCCCGGCTGAAGGGGATCATAGTGATTTGCCCACGTTCTTGAGCTAGCGGGCCTCTGTAGGTCCTCAGGGTCCCAGGGCCTATTTTCATTTGGCTTTGAGCAGAAGCTTCTGAAACAGCTCATGGGCTGCTTTCAGTCTTTGGTCTGACCTCCCCTGCCCTACGAGTCTCCCGCTTTGGTGGTAAGAGGGTTAAGTGTCCCCATTCTTCACTTTGGCTTGTCCATTCTTCTAGGAGATCAGCCTTATCCACTATGGCAGAGGCTCCCTCTGATGGCACTGTTGGTGACTGAAATCACCACTATAGAAGAATGCTGGGGAGAAAATGAGGATTTCCTGTCTCCAACAAATGAACCAGTGGAGGAGGAGCTTTCCCTGGCAGAGGGTGAAGATCTGTCAATGAGTTATCTTTTTCATAGGGAGAATCTGGCTACCCTTATTCAGGATGCCATGGCAACCTTGGCTATTATGAACTTCCCTCTGGTACAGGTTTCTCAAGTGGACCCTATCTTGGAGGGACTGTGGTGGCCCTCTGTATTATTTCCCTTTCCCAAGCCCTTGCTAAAGCTAGTGTCCTCTCAGTGGGAGGCATCGGTGCTAGGGCTGAGGGGTACTAAGATCCTAGTTTGGTTTATTCTTTGCCCCAAGGAGAGATTGAATAGCTTTTCAGGGTCCCTAAGGTGGATTCCCTGGTCACAACGATAACAAAGCGCATGGCCATTCCAGTGAAGGTGATGCTGTGCAGAAGGAGACTCACAACAGGAGGGTGGAAGCCCTCTTCATGAATACCTTTACATCTTCAGCTTTAGGTGCTCAGTCAGTGCTTTGTCTGGGACGTGATGGCCTAAGCGCCCTTGCGCTAGATCCAGCAATTGCCAGACAGCCCGGAAAGTCACAAGATTGGAGTCTGGAGCATTGTTTATGATTGATGCTCTGTACAACTTAATTATAATCACCTCTAAGGTCATGTGCTATAGTCTGCAGAGCCTCTATGGGATGCCTTTATGGAGTCTCCTTGTGGCTCCCTAACTATGAGAGCAGCAATAGAAGAAGCACTTTAGCACCTTCTTTAGTAATAAGCTATTGTACTCGTACCCTCTGCAGAACAAGGTCAGGGGTGGTATTCTGTTTACTTTGTGATACTGAAGCAAAGTGGTTCATTCCGTCTCATTCTGGATTTGAAGGAGGTCAACGCCATCCTCAGGAGTGCCCCATTTCTATATGAAGACCCCTCAGGTCAGTCATTGTGTTGGTACGGCAAGGGGAGTTTCTAACCTTATTAGATCTTTCTGAGGCATATTTCCATATTCCTATCAGGCAACATCATCAGTGGTTTCTCTGCATCTGCATCCTGGGCCACCATTTCCAGTACCGGGCCGTACCCTTTGGCCTTGTCACAGCCCCTTGAATTTTCTCAAAGATCATGGTATCATGGAAACCTTCCTACACAAGCACGTTAGTTCTGTCTAACTCCCTGGAGGTCTATGGCAGACGTTCCCACATGATTCAGTGGCTGGAAAGGCTAGGTTTGGTGATCAAGTACCTCAAAAACAATTTAACATCCTCTTAGGACTTGGAGTCTCCGGGTCCCTGCTTCAACATTCACAATGGCAGGGTATTTCTTACCACCAGAGAGATTGGTCAAGCTGCAGGTGCAGCTCAAAAGGTTTTGCTTTCAGACAGCTCCCAGGGTTTGGGACAACTTGCATGTCCTAAGATTGATGGCTTTGACTCTGGAGCTGATGCCTTGGGCCAGAGTGCACATGTGCCCACTGTAAGGGCACCATCTGACTCACTGGTCTCCTTGCTCCCAGTCTTTTGAACAGCATATTCCTCTTACTTGAAGATTAAAGGAGCTAGCCTGGTAGCTACAGACTCATCACTGATGAACAGAATGCCTCTAGAGGCACAGGAGTGGGTGACAGTCACCATGCATGCCATCCTTTTCAGCTGGGAAGCTCATTGTCTCAGTCAATTTGCACAGGGGTGCTGGAAACCTCCTGATCAGTCAACAGGCTAGAGGCCAGGGTGATTTGTCTAGGACTAGAAAGGTTCCAGACCCTCCTGAAGTACAAGGTAGTTAGAATGTTCTCAGATAATGTCACAGTAGTGGCATACATCAATAACAAAGTGGAACTTGCAGCACAGTGGTGACTGTGGTGGTGGCATAACTGTTGATTAGCAGAGGCTCATCTGATGGTCTTTTGGAGACTTAAATAGTGCTGGCTGACTTCTTGAGCTGTGGATTCCAGCAAGTGGAAGCCAAGCCCTCACATATTCATCCTTATTGTGCAGAAAAGATCCATAGGTGGTAGCTGGGATGTCCTTCTGCAGGCGTGACCCCCCAGGAGAGGCTATGTCTTTCTGCCATAGCCTTTGATGAGTTGGCTTTTGCACAGGATTTAATCTCACCTGGAATTGATTCAAGTGGTGCCAGACTGGCATCATGGTATGCAGTACTCTTGAGCCTGTTGGTGGGGCTCCTTCTCTATTGCTACCTCAGGAGAGAGTACTGCTTTGGCAGGGTCCTCAGGTTGTGGAGGATCCTGTGCCCTTCTCACTTATGGCATGACCCTTGAGAGGTGAAAGCTGTCTAAGAAAAGATACTCTGGGGCAGTAGTCAACACCTTTCTTAAGGCCCAGAGGACCACTATGTCCTTGGCCTATGTTAAAGTCTGGAGGGCCTTTGAGAAAAGGTGTTCCTCACAAGCCCTGGATGCCAAGAGGGCAGATATTGTGGCTGTATTGTTGTTTTATAGTCAGGTTTGGACCACTGTTTGGCTCTGAAATCTCTCACATTTCAGACAGCAGTCCTTGCATGCAACTGGGGGTGAGTTCAGAGTGTGTCCTTGGTAGAACACCCTGATGTGTCCCATTTCCTGAAGAGGGTGAAGCAGATCCATCCACCCATGCAGCCGGTGTTGCTACAGTAGAGCCTTTCTCTGGCATTGAGTACTAAATGATCTTCTTTTCAAGGCATTGCAGAAGTCAGATTTGACCCTGAAGGTGGTATTCCTGATGTCTATTGCTTCCACCAGGTGGGTGTCAGAGCTACAGGCCTTGTCCTGTAGGGAGTCCTTTCTGGTCATCTCATCAGCACCTGTCTCGCTGAGGGTGGTGCCGTCCTTTTTCCTGAAAATGTGGTCTCCCTTTCATTTTAATCAGTCTGTGATCCTGCCCTCTTTCATGGAGGAGGACCTTTGGTCAGACCTCTTATTGTGTCTGTTAGATGTGAAGTATCTGGAGACTACTAGTTCCTTATGGCACTTGGACTATTTATTTGTCCTCTTCAGTGGTCCAAGGAAAGAGCAGATGGTTGCCAAGTTCTCTAACTGCTCACTGGCTTAAGGAGACTGTTAATTCAGCCTACCTGCTGTGTGGAAAACACATTGCAGAAGAAGTCAGAGCTCATTCTACTAGGACACAAGCCTAGTCCTGGATCAAGTCCACCATGGTGTCTTCAGAAGACATGTTTAAGATGGCTACTTGTGAAGCACTACAGGTTGCATGTGGGAGCTGGAGAAAATGGTGCCTTTGGAAGAACAGTTCTGTCTTTCTTCCACCCTGGGTCTTGACTGCTTGGGTACATCCACTCATCTGAACTAGTCTAGCACAATGATAAGGAAGGAGAAATTGTAATCTGTTAATTTATTTTCCTTGAATCATGTTAGACCAATCAAGGAACTGCCCAGGGAAGGCTTCTACAAGTTTCGGAGCCCTGCTGCCTTTAACTGCATTATCAGTAACAGTGACTAATATACAGTCAAGTGTTAAAAGCACCGTCCAAAGTTATGGTTGATTAATACTTTTTCTGAGTTTTTCAGTCTTGCGTTCTGCTTGGGAAGTATCATACTGGTTTCTCTCAATGCTGCATCAGAGTGTATACTAGTGATGCCATCACTGAAAGCTGTTCTAGTCCGCCTTACCTGCTGGCTACAAAGCATAACCCACTCATCTGGGCTAGTGAGGAAAGGAAATTAGCAGGTATGTAAAATTTCTCCTTTCAGTGCACAAAGAACTGCTTTTGACCCAGAAATGGCTTTTAAAATTGTCTTTGTAATGACTTCCTGAATTTCCTTCTCTGTAATTTCAGAGTCCAATTTAATTTTTTTTAAATCCAGATTTAACTCAGCCTGATCCAATGTACTTAGAAATGCATTAGCATGCTCAATAATTACTCCATAACAGTGGTACTCCATAAATTGTTGGTCATTTCTCTTTATTACTTCTTCCTTTTATAAATATCATTCTAATATGATATTTAAAAGGAAGATGTAAAAGAGGGAAATGGCCAACAATTTATGGATACCAGGCTTTTTGTACAGATTTCTAATTTATATATATATTTATTTAGACAGTTTTGTATGCCATCTTATCCTTCAGTCAAAGTGGTCACAACACAATTGAGGGATACATTTAACACAAGGGGATATGAGACACATATACTAATACTTACAGGGAACAGTCTGCTATATATAATAGCAGAAGTCTTTGTCCATTTTTTACCCCCTTCCCACAGGTATTCTAGTAGGTACACCCCAGAAAAAAAAAGAGCTAAACATCCCGTGCTGCCTGCTGGAAGAGTCACAGCTCAAGATGACACATACCCAAGCAGCATCACTATGCAGGCAACAGCAGCAAGAAGCCAGAAGGGAAACCCCATGGGAAGCAATAAAATCATGGAACATTAATTAGACACTCGCTATTTAGAAATTTGGAACAGGTTAACATGCCATAAAATTAAGGACATCATAAAAACTTGGTTGATTGTACATTCAAATATAATCAATAAACCAAAAATACACTCACAAAACAAAAAAATATTACAGTTTGCAAATTGGTTTCAACAGGCTCATACCTGAAATGCTATTCAATGTGTTGATGTAAGAAACACATGAAAAACACATAAAAAACGTGGGCAAGAGGTCTCAGCTTAACAAGGGCTAGTTTCCAGTGCATTGACGAATCACGCACATCAGTAATCCAAGCCCAATTAACATCAGGACCTCTCCCACACCTCCCAACCATATAACAGCCACAAGAAAAGTGTCTTACAAATGTACATGCAACTTTTCACAGCAAATTTCCAACCCCGACGCCTCACAATAAGCGCTTGTTTTTACACTCGTCTTAGTTTTGCCAATGTAACATAAATTACAGGGACAATCAGATAGATCACATTTGTAGTGTCACAATTAGAGAAATCATGTAAAGGCACTTTATGTGTGGAACCAGGGCTCTCAAACTCCTTTCTTGTTACTAGTGCATTTTCACAAACACTGCATTTACCACACTTAAAATGTCCACAAGCTTTAGGAATAAATCGGGGTTTACTAAGAGCAGAGGGCACCAGAATGTCTTTTATATTAGGATTCCTCTTATAAGCCACAAGAAGCTTTGTATCTCTTAGACAAGGGAGAGGGTCAAGGATATGCCAGGCTTTCCACAATGTATTGGCAATCTTTCTAGAGTGTTCTGAGAATGTAAGCGTGCAAACAATGTTATTAGTCTTTTCAGATGCACGACTCTGTAAAAGAGCTGTCCTATCTGATGACCGGGCTTGATGTAAAGCTTTTTCAATACAAACAATTGGATAACCACGATCCATGAATCTTCTACCCATGTCAACCGCATGGGTCTCAAAATCTTCATCTTTAGTACAGAGTCTGCGAATTCTTAAAAATTGACCCACAGGAAGATTCTCCTTGAGGGAACGATTATGGAAACCACTGAAATGTAGAAGCGAGTTCCTGTCTGTAGGCTTATGATAAAGTGTAGTTGTAAATCCCTCAGTTAATTGGATCCCTTGCTTGTTATATTTTGTTTTTATATTCCTCTTTGTATGTTTGCAATTTTTGACCTTTCACCCCATGAGAGCGGGAAAACGCAAGTATATCTGGGAAGTTGGAGGGTGGGGCGTTTCACTTTGAACAAGCAAACAGTGTAGCGCGCATTGTGTAGTAAGTTTTCCTGTCCTTTTTCAGATTTGTCTCGTTTGATTTATGATATTGTTTGGATTTTAATATAATAGCTTTTGGAAAGTATTTTTGATCTGTTAACTGGTAGCCTTTATGTCTGCAAGCTATTTTGATTTGGATAAGCAGGCACTGCACTACAAAATTTCCCTTGCAAGAGTCCCTTAGCAACTTATGGTATGCCACAGTATTGATATGTTTTTAATCATTATTCTTTGAATTAGATTATTTTTTCTATCCTTGGCGTCTCTTCTTCGGTTTTCTTCACTCTGAAGTTCTTATGCATGTGCATCTTTCATTTTACGCGATTGTATAATTGGTAGGCATTTTGAAATGTAAGGCTTTTCATTCTGCACAAGTGAAAAATTGCAATGTGCAATGGACGGTCAATCTTTTTTCATAAACATCTGTTTATGAATTGTTTCGCTTTATAACAATACATTTTAGAAATTTATTTAATAATAATAATTCATTTATTTCCATATGAGTTGGTTTTAATAGTCTATGACCGTAAGTGGGGGATATTGAATGAAAAGTTCTCCTTAAAAAATAAATATTTTTTAATATCTCTGTTGGTTTGTGCAACGTTTTAGCCTGCTACAGTGCATTTTAAAGATTATGAGATCGAGCCTCACAGTCGGAATTTAGTTTCATTTTTAATAGGTTTTGTTTCTCCATCCCTATCTTTATTTTTTCAGAGCTCGACCACTAATTTCATTTTGTTTTGCATATTGATGATATTTCAGAAGTACTTTTAGACATATATTATATTATTAGTTGTTGGTTTAAGTGCAGATGTTCTTATATCTTGGTATATATTTTAATTGGATTATGCGGTTTCTTTTTAAAAACATCCTTAATGGCATTGCTATACAATACATTTTATGTGTTATGTTCTATGATAACTTTTAGTATTTTTATGCCTTTTTTGTTTTTGGTCTTAATATTATATTATATTTATTTATTTATTAATGATCAATTCTTTATTTTTAGCTTTTTAGTGTACCACGTGACAGAAATAAGGTACCTTTTTTGTCCTCCTCATCTCTCCTTTATTTTCATTTTATTAGACTATATGACTTTACTTTTTTAGTCATATTAATATTTATATTTGCATTAATATGTAATTTGTTATTCTATATTTTTATCATTTTTTATGATTCCTTGATGTTGTTTATCTTTTGTATTTTGTTTAAAGGCTCTACATCTTATATATGTTTTATATTTGGTTTTTAATATTTATGATTAATGTTTTTATTAAATTTATGATTTCTAATAATTTCTTTATTAATTTGTATTTTTAAATGTTCACATTGTTATCTTTTGAGGTGTGTTCTCTTTTCAAGACCCCCTGAAGAAGGCTTTCTAGCCGAAATGCGTTGGGGCCCAATAAAAAGATTCTTCACCTGAATCAAATTGTCGCCAGTCTTTGTGTACCTGCCTGGTTGGTTCTCAGAAATGGAGTATGACCAGAAATGGAGTGGAGGAGTAGCCTAGTGGTTAGAGCACTGGCTTGGTAACCAAGCAACCAGCATTCAATTCCTGCTAGCACTCCTTGTGGCCTTGGGCAAGTCACTTAACCCTCCAGTGTCTTGGAAGAAAGGCCTGGCAATCTACTTCTGGTGACACTACCAAGAAAACCCAGGAGCTTCTGGCTCACCAGGAGTCAGGACTGACTCAAAGGCACACATTGCATTGCATGACCAGAAATGGTCAAGTATTTTGCAGGCCAAGGGAAAGACTTTGACGGCACCACTATTAAGCGAGTGTGGGCTGTGCATCTCTAGGATAGGGAAAATGAGTTCAGATACGTAAGGTTGTATATGAGGTCATAAATATGTTTTGATAATCGTACTGTACAAATTTGATTATGTTAAAGTTGTGCTGTGGCCAACACCGTTCAATAAAGATTCATATTTGTTGAAGAAGGTAGCATCCGTGCATTTTGTCAGGACGAGGGCCAACCAAAGCAGTGGAGGGAAAAGGGGGGAGGGGTTGAAGACAAAGGTTTCGGGAGGAGAGGCAGGGGGTCATACTTACCTGGGACTGCTTGGCCCTTGCCCGGTTGAGCAATCAAGAAACTCCTTTGAAAGTCAACAGCAGTTCACCATTCTTATATAACTGCCTAAAAGCAAGTACTAAAAGACTAGAACATCTGGCATATTCCTTGTACATTCCTCACCCACTGCTGAAATCCTTTGTCTGCACTCAGTGGGGTTCTCAGCACACTGCTGTTACACAATCGTAACAAAAATAAATGTGTTCCTACTATATTTCATTAAGTTTAATTTTCTCATTGAAAAGCTATTTCAGTAGCACAGGTAAAATTATGGCACCTTTGAATTTTGTATTTAAATAGCATGTGTTAAATAAGGAACATAGCTTCATTAATTTTGAATGTGCAATCAACCAAGTTTTTATGATGTCCTTAATTTTATGGCATGTTAACCTGCTCCATATTTCTAAATAGCGAGTGTCTAATTAATGTTCCATGACTTTAATGCTTCCCATGGGGTTTCCCTTCTGGCTTCTTGCTGCTGTTGCCTGCATAGTGATGCTGCTTGTGTATGTGTCATCTTTGGCTGTGACTCTTCCAGCAGGCAGAACGGGATGTTTAGCTCTTTTTTTTTTCTGGGGTGTACCTACTAGCAAGATCATTAAATAAACAGGAGACCATTGTCCCATGACAAAAGACAGCAAGAATGTATTCTAGTCAGACCTGAATCATTTCAAAAACGGCAAATTTCATTTTTCAGCAATGTCAGGTAATTATTTCAAGCTATGACTCTACTCTGTCTAGTCAGTTCAGCGTAGAAACCAGAGGGTATAAGCCAATGATTTTGATAAGGTTAGATTATGCCTATGTATGAGAGTGATTGGTTTGATGCATATTTTAATCAACGTGCTGTGCATGAAGCCGGCAATGGCAGATATCATTATACCCAATAAAAATATCTTCAACAATTTTAAAGTCAAATTCTGCTTAGAAGTATAATTCTGATGCCACAGTAATGCAGATGAATATGGTAGTTATGTTTCTCATTAACATATAGCTATAGGCTACTGGGATTTTAGAAACGTAATTATGAGAAACTGTAAGATTGTCATTTTGACCATGTGAAGCACAAAGCTCTTACACATTTAGCTGATTGGTAAACAGCACACACAAATACATATTTCTGATTTTCTGGATGTAGCAGTGAGCCTAGGCCAAATTCACACTTCTAGCAATGAAAGCATGAAATTATTGAAGCACCAAGTGATTTGAGAGAATAGTGTACTTCTCACTGTTAAAATAATTGGCTCCTACTGGATAAGCACCTCACTTATTGTTACTAAATTGCCTTTTGAATTGCAGGGGCAATCAAAGCCCATCAGCAAAAAGGGTTTTGACTTATTTCATAACATTCTTTTTGTATTTTTCAAACAATTTATATTTCATTTAAACTACTCTTCCTTTTTCTAATGCCACGGATAGTTGGATTAACTGAAGAATGCAAAGTACTACCACTGATATTTTCCTTTTTTACATGGGACAAGCAGGATTGAATCAGGCACACAAGTGACTGATGTCATCCGGCAGCATAGTGACGGAGATGCTCTCCCAGAACTCAGAACTTGAGAGGATAATTTTATAAATTCCTACACAGTCAACGCATGTTACCATACATATATTCAGGGCCTATTTTATAAAGTGAAGCACGTGCATACTTTATAAAACAGAGAGTGAAAGTGGTTGCAGCAATGCCCATGCTTAGATTTGCAGAAATTGAGGCTCCGCCTGTGCTCTATTCAAGCTCTGTTCCCATGCACACCCCAACTGAAAGCACATGTGATGGGACTTAGGTGCATGCTTATAAAATAGCGACCGCCCAAAGTATGCATGTAAGTGCCCATTCACGGGTTAAGTGATTTAAAATAGGGACTTGTATACGTAAATAGTGCAAAACGTTCTATAAGTCCCTTATAAAGCCATCCCTTAGTGTAAACGTTTAAGCATGTGCAGCCCTTCCTGTGCCCTGTGGTCCCCTCAGCTCCTCAGTTCTTTTTTCCATTCTGCTGAATAGGTGTGAAACAAAGCTTTCCAGTTTTGTTGCTTTTTCTTATCTTTGACTTTGTTTTCCATTATGTTTTTTCCTACAAATATGGATTATGATGACGAAAGCTGTTTTTCAACCATGCCCCAAGTGTAGACAGAAGATTAAAAATTTTGACACACATTTGAAGTATCTACTATGGTCCAGACCATAATCAGAAGGAACGCGAACATCGCAGTCAAATGTATCCATGAACAAGACACCTTTTGAATCATCTTCGGAAACATTTGGAAGCTGAGAAAAAGCTTCAAGGAAACACCCTGAAGAAATCATCCTCTGTACAAAAATAACAGTGACTCCTTCGCAAACCAGTTGAGAATCTTTCATCGAGAAAGCATCTACCTCCAGGGGTAGTGACTTCAAGGGGTCATTTTGGAAGTCCTTTTCATTCTTTGGATGTCCAAAAATGGACATAGAGACTTCCAAAGCAAAAAACATTTCCAGAGCCATTTTAGAAGCCGGGTCTGGGGATATTCAAGTCTGAACAGGAGCATAGTAGAGGCATGGCTGGGGCATTCCATGTAACCAAGATGTCCCTGCATGATCTCAGAAATGCCCTGGACATCTGGCATCCCATTTAAGCTTAGACCTGCTCCAGGCATGAACAGTGCTCATTTTGGCTGAAGAACATCCAGAAAGTGTAGAAGAGAAAGCACTCCTCAGCATAATTTCAGTGATAGCGGCAGTGGGATTTCAACCCTGGCTTCCCTGTTCCTAGTCTACTACTCTAACCATTAGGCTATACCTAGAAGTTGAGGCTCCAAAATACTATTCTGGGGATGTCTAGGTAGATGCCTTCACAGATGTCCATATGAGGCACATCCACGTTTGTGAAATCATGTTTGCATCTGGATGTGCTTGCTTTTTTTCAGATATTCTAGCTTAGACATCCCAGATTGCACGTGGACGTCCTTTCTAAATTTCCCTCCAAATGTCCAGCTGCCCATAGGGACTTCCACTGCACAAAAGGCCAAGCAATCTTCCCTACAGGTTTTCAGGCATCCCAAGAAGCTGATTTTCAAGTGCCTGCAAAAACATGATGACAAGCTCTATTTACTATGCCAGCAAAAGCACTGATGCAACAAGAACATTCCAGTACAGAGAGCATACCCTCCAAGAGGCAATGCAAAGACTTCTGAAGTGCAGCATCAGCTCTATCGATTTGAACTCTATGCAAGACACTTCAAAGCTCATGGCTACTGTGTCCTCTTCTGCGCGGATGCCTGTGCAGACCCCTTGTGCAGAATCAAGCCTCATGTCCATCAGTTTTAGTCTCTGAAGAGGGTGATTTCTTGTTGTCTCTTTCAAGATGTTTGAGGACTTTGTCAAGAGATATTTTCAAAACATGTCTTATGTTTATTGACAGTTGCAGACTCGACAGTGTTTGCATTCTACTGGTCTTACCCCATCACAAAGAGACACTTACTCTGATCCCCATGGTTTCCTTATTGACCATTTCTGATTCTGAACCAGAGATTATGCACTACTTTCTTCCTTCATCTCTGAAATCTATGTTTCAACATGGAAAAATCACTGAATGATTCTCTTCTTCCTTCCCATGATAATAAGTTGGTAGGCTCTACATCAGAGGTTCCCAACTCCAGTCCTGGAGGGCCAAACACCATTCAGGTTTTCAGGCTGTCCCTAATGAATATGCATGCGATACATTTGAATACACACAAATGCATCTCATGCATATTTATTAGGGACAGCCTGAAAACCTGAATGGTTTTTGGCCCTCCAGGACTGGAGTTGGGAACCTCTGCTCTACAGCATAACCTCAGATCCCTCTCCTCCACCACAGAGAAATGATTCTCCATATGAGGACATCTCTTATCCTAAGTTTATCAGTAATATGCCAGAGAATGTTCTTTTTTCAATTGCAGCCATAATTGGAGCCTCAGTTCAGTGTCTTTGGGTTATTCAAATATATTGAAGCTCCAAAAACAACTGTGGTGGTTCCAGTGTATAGCCCCATCCAGGAGCAGTTACAGCATATGTGGAAATCTCCACTTACAATTCAATCAGATAGATCTTAAGTATAAAGTCCAGCTGTCTTGGGAATTTAATAAACAGCAGCTTTCTCACTCTTCAGTAGTTGCAGGAGTCGCTGTGAAGAAAGCCAAAAATGCAGGGACCTCTCTAATACACTGCTGGGAAATGATGGATCATATTGGAAAGAAAGTTTTTCAAAGAGTCACAACTGTGTTTGAATTGTAGCTCATTAATTATATGTGGTCCAGAACATGCATATTATTTTTCAAAAAGTGCAAGTTTTTGTTTATGCTCTAGGGCAGTGATGGCTAACCTTTTTGAGCCCGAGTGCCCAAACTGCCGCACAAAACCAAAGAATTTCCTCAAAGTGCCAGCACGTCAATTAAAGCCCCATTTGCATAAGGTGCTTCATTTGCATAAATATTTGCATAATGTTACCATACACTAACTTTTAGTAAACATGCCTCTTAATGAGTATATGGATAAAGAAAGACTAAAAGGTTTCTACATTACTATAATCCAGTACCAACCGCCAGGCACATTAGGAACTACTCTACAAACGCTGCCCATTTAGAACCCATAGCAAACCCGCCGTATCCTAACAGCACTACCAGGACTCACAAAGCACCATACTCTACCTATCCAAAAGGCAACACTGCAAATATTAAACAATACATCTCAGAGAACAACAATACATGACCTACTGGGGAAAGAACAAGTGGCAATGTCAAATAGGAATTATATAACAAGAATACCTCAGCTCAGTTACACATGCAGAACAGACCATCACCAAACAAGGAATCACAATTTAGAAACAGGAAGACAATAATTAAACTGGGAAACCCAACAGCCAAACTTGGAATATACACCCACACTGTAGAAATAAAACTATATATTAATTTCCTCTTGTACTAAACAAAGCGCAAAAATTAATGATGCACATTTCCCAGAGCTGACATATTCCAGTTAATAAATTCAAAATAAAGAGATATTTTTCTACCTTTTGTGCATTTTTTTTCAGTTGCAATTGTTCCAGCCACTTTCTTCTGGTTCTTCTTCTCGTGTCTTCTGCTAAACTGCTCTCCATCTGCTGTCCATTTGTCCTTTCTTCTGTCTTCTTGTTTTTTTTTTTTTTCCATTCTCTCTCTACATCTGCTTTAACATACTAATCTTTCTCCTTTGGCTCTTTTCCTCATTCCTATTTCATCTACTCAAAATTTACCCCTCCATCCTCAATCCCCACTTACTCTCCCAATACCCGCCAATTGTAGATTTTTATCCCTCCCACACAAAATATTTTTCCCCCTCTCCATTTTACTCTCCCAGCCCCCATCCCATTCTAATCCTCCCCCAACACCAGCTCCCTTCTAGTTCCAGCCTCACCCAGCATCCATTCCCTTCTAGTCCCTGCATCAGCCCCATTTCCAGTCCTAGCAGCCCCCCAACCCAATACCAGTCCTAATCCCCCCTCATCAAACCCACTTCCAGTCCTAACCCCCATCACCCATTTTCAGTTTAAGCCCCCCCCTATAACCCATTACCAGTCCTAACCCCCCACTTCCATTCAGCCCCCAATAGCCCATTGCCAGTCCTAACCCCCCATCAGCCCACAGTCCATTACCAGTCCTAACCCCATCAGCACACCTCAAGTACTAACCCCTCCCCATCAGCCATTTTCTCGTCACACCCCCCCATAGCCTATTATCAGTCCTCCACCCCCCCATAGCCCATTACCAGTCCTAACCCCATCAGACCACCTCCAGTGTTAACCCCCCCTCAGCCCCTTTCCAGTCCTAACCCCCACCCACAGCCCACCTCAAGTCCTAACCCCTCCCCATCAGCCCATTAGCAGTCCTAACCCCCCCCTAGCCCATTAGCAGTCCTAACCCCCCCTCTCTAGCCCATTAGCAAGTCCTAACCCCCCCCCCATAGCCCCATTACCAGTCTAACCCCCATCACCCCCATTTCCAGACAGCCCCCATCAGCCCATCAGCCCATTAGCAGTCCTAACCCCCCCTAGCCCATTAGCAGTCCTAACCCCCCCCCCCTAGCCCATTAGCAGTCCTACCCCCCCTCCTAGCCCATTAGCAGTCCTAACCCCCCCAGCCCATTAGCAGTCCTAAACCCCCCCCCTAGCCCATTAGCAGTCCTAACCCCCCCCTCCTAGCCCATTAGCAGTCCTAAACCCCCCCCCCCAGCCCATTAGCAGTCCTAACCCCCCCCCTAGCCCATTAGCAGTCCTAACCCCCCCAGCCCATTAGCAGTCCTAACCCCCCCCCCCCTAGCCCATTAGCAGTACTAACCCCCCCTCTCTAGCCCATTAGCAGTCCTAACCCCCCCCATAGCCCATTACCAGTCCTAACCCCCCATCACCCCATTTCCAGACAGCCCCCATCAGCCCACAGCCCATTAGCAGTCCTAACCCCCCCTAGCCCATTATAGCAGTCCTAACCCCCCCTCCTAGCCCATTAGCAGTCCTAACCCCCCCCCAGCCCATTAGCAGTCCAAACCACCCCAGCCCATTAGCAGTCCTAACCCCCCCCCCCTGCCCATTAGCAGTCCTACCCCCCATCACCCCATTTCCAGACAGCCCCCATCAGCCCACAGCCCATTAGCAGTCCTAACCCCCCCCCCCTCCTACCCCAATTGCATTACAAACCCCCCCCCCCCAGCCCATTAGCAGTCCTAACCCCCCCCCCTGCCCATTAGCAAGTCCTAACCCCCCCCCTCCTAGCCCATTAGCAGTCCTAACCCCCCCCCCCCCAGCCCTTAGCAGTCCTAACCCCCCCCAGCCCATTAGCAGTCCTAACACCCCCCCCCCCCGGCAAATTTAAACACAGAAAAAGCGGGCTCTGGCGGCTGCCGCGGACCCGGCAGCATGCAGTGTCCCGCGGGGCCCCCCCCGCCCGCTTAAGCCCCTCTGCAAGGGCTTTCAGATTCGCGAGGGAGACAGCGTCTCCCCTCGCGTCTCTTGTTAAGCCCGCAGGGGCTAATGGGAAATTTCCCATTCAGTCCCTCGCGTCTAAAGGGCTGATGGGAAATTTCCCATTAACCCCTATCGGGCTTAACAAAGACGCGAGGGAGACGCTGTCTCCCTCGCGAATCTGAAAAGCCCTTGCAGAGGGGCTTAGCGGGCGGAGGGGGCCCCGCGGGACACTGCATGCTGCCGCGTCCGCGGCAGCAGCCAGAGCCCGCTTTTTCTTTTTTTGCGGACCTTCACGCGTGCCAGCTGCAAGGCCTTCGCGTGCCACAGCTGGCACGCGTGCCATAGGTTCGCCATCGCTGCTCTAGGGCAAGCAGAAAGGCACCAACTCAATGCCATTCTCACCAAAGCAAATGAAAGCGGTATTCGTTTCATGTGACTGGCCTATGGTGTCTGTGAGAATTCCTCAAGAATTTGTGCCTCTGTCATAGAAGCTTGATACTATGCCTGGCTATATGTTTTTGGAATAAAATAAGATGTCCATTCTAAACCGGCTGTTGCCCTTTGCATTAGGAATTCCTTATATGGGGGAAAAAAGTTAAAGAAACAGTTGACATGATTAGAGATCATTGTACTACCCTGCAACATTTCTCAGCTGTCCAGCCCTCTGTCTTTCTCGTCCTTAAGACAAACCTCTTCCGATAAATACAGGGGGGGGGATACTACTTTCACAGGCAATAATATCAAAGACAGTCTCAGCAAACACAGAGACCTGCTTCAACCAAACCTTTCCAAAGAGAAAGAATACAGCCTACACAGGCACCTCCTGCTCAGCAGAAGCAACAGTCTTCTTTCTGACTAGCAACTCTAAATCACCCCCCTTCAGAACACTGCTGTGCTTTACCAGTGGGAGGGCATGTTTGATTCTTCCTTTTGGCTTGGCAGAAGATAAACACAGATTCACAGATTCATTCTATCATCCATCACAGCTATCATCTCAGATGTTCCTACTGACTATTCCAGCTATGGACCATCTGACTCTTTTATAGAAAGGCATTCTTCTGCTCCAAACTGATGCCGTAGAACCTGTTCCCTCACAAGAGATGAATTATGGATTTTATTCCAGATATTGCTTGATCCTAGAGAAGACCGGATGATTGTGCCCCTCACAGAATGACTACAATACTGTCCATTCTGCCATTACTCATCAAAGTGGACTGAATATGTATGTTAGACTTACTACAACTACTACTACTGAACATTTGTATAGCACTACAAGACTTACGCAACACTGCACAGACCCATGTAAAAGATGGTCCTGCTCATCAGAGCTTACAGTCTAGATAAGACAGACAAAACAGTAGCTGTAGACATAAGATGCATCTAGGGGGAATGGTAAGGAAACACAAAGGAGATCAGATGTGTCAAGATTCCAAAGTGGGAGAGAAGAGGTGAGTTTTCAGCATAGATTCGAAAAGGGTCAGAGAAGGCGCCTGACATACAGACTCAGGTAGTTTGCTCCAGGCATAAGGAGCAGCAAGATGAAAGGAGCAAAGTCTGGAGTTAACAGTAGAAGAGATTGACACAGATGGAAGCAATTTGCCAGAAGAGCGGAGTTCCCGAGGAGGGGTTTAAGGAGAGATAAGAGTGGAAAGGTAGCGAGTTGTTGCAGAGTAAATGCACTTGTAGGTCAGCAGGAGAAATTTGAATTGGATGCGGAAACGGATAGGGAGCCAATGAAGTAACTTGAGAAGAGGGATAATATGAGCATGATGAGGCTGGAGGAATGACAGGTTTTAGTTATCAGTTGGATGTGTGTGGAGAAGGAGAGAGAGGAATCAAAGATGACCCCAAGGTTGTGAGCTGAGGAGACAGGGAGGAGTAGAGAGTTATCCACAGAGACTGAGAAAGGAGGAAGGGGAGAGGAGGGTTTATGGGGAAAAATAAGAAGCTCAGTTTTGGCCATGTTCAATTTCAAGTGGCAGCTATGTCAGAAAGGCAGGCAGAGATCCGGGCCTGGATTGACGGAGAGATTTCAGGTGTAGAGAGGTAGATCTGGGAGTCATCAGTGTAAAGATGGTACTGAAAGCCATGTGAAGAGATGTGTGCACCAAGGGACTGGCTATGGAGAGAGAAAAGAAGTGGACCCAAGACAGATACTTGGGGTACACCAACTGAGAGTGGGATAGCAATAGAGGAGGATCTACCAGAACAAACACTGAAAGAGCGATGGGAGAGATAAGAAAAGAACCAGGATATCACAGAGCCCTTAAAACCAAGCGAGGACAAAGTATCAAGGAGAAGGTTGTGGTCAACAGTGCCAAAAGTAGCAGAAAGGTCAAGAAGGATGAGGATTGAGTAAAGACCCTTGGATTGTGCTAGGAACAGGTCACTGGAGACTTTGGAAAGAGCTGTTTTGGTAGACTGTAAAGGATAAAAGCCAGATTGTAGTGGATCCAGAAGGGCTCGAGAGGACATAAAGTCGAGGCAATGGCAGTGAAATGCACATTCAAGTAGTTTAGAAATGAAGGGGAGGAGGGAGATGGGTCGATAGTGAGAAGGACAGGTAGGGTCTAGTGAGGGTTTCTTGAGGAGATGAGTGACCCCAGCATGCTTGAAGGCTGCAGGGAAAGTTGCAGTGGAGAGTAATAGGTTGAGAATATGAGAGATGGAAGGGACTACAGTGGAGGAGATGGAGCTAAGAAGACAGGTGGAAATAGGATCAGAGGAGCAGATAATGAGTTTGGATGAGCAAAGAAGATGATTGGTTTCCTCCTCAGAGATCATAGAAAAGGAGGAACGGGTAGCAGAGGTGGGGGGGGGGGGGAGTTGGGAATGAAGAGGAAAAGGAGAGAAAGTAGCTGACTTTGTGGGGAATTGGAATGTTATCTTGTGGATTTTGCCATGGAAGTAGTCAGCCAGGGTTTGGGCACAAAGGGAGGGAGGAGTCTGAGGCAGAGGCACCTTGAGGAGGGAGTTGAGAGTTGTAAAGAGATGGTGAGGTTCAGAGGCAAGAGAGTTAGTCAGATGGACATAATAGTATTGTTTGGCGAGTGCTATGGCTGACTGGAAAGAGACAAGCATGAATTTCAAGTGTAGAAAGTCTGCAAGGGTGTGGGATTTGAACCAAGCATGCTTAGCTGAGCAGGCACAGGAATGTAGATAGTGGGTAGTGGAAGGCAGCCAGGGTTGAGGTACAGTACACTTCATAGGACGTGGCATGGGTGGAGCAAGAGCATCCAGAGCAAAGGAGAGTTCAGTGTTATATGAAGTTACTGCCTTATCAACAGACTCAGATAGCATAATGTAGTAAAGAGGTGATGAGACAGTGGAGGAGAGAGCCAACAGGTCAATAGCATGAAGATTTCTAAAGATGTTGGAAGAGAAAGTGTGAGGTTGAGGTGGTGGGTGATGAAGAGTGAAGCTTAGCAGGTGATGGTGTGATAAGGGAAGAAGTGAGGTACATAAGTTTGATGGTAAGCAATTAGAGAAGAATACAAGGTTGAGGCAGTGGCTTGCTGGTGAGTAGGGGAAGTACAGCAAAGTTGGAGGTTGAATGATGAGGTAAGGGAGAGGAGCTTTAAAACATAAGGGTCAGAGGAGTTATCAACATGTATGTTAAAATTCTCGAGAATAAGGGAGGGGGAAGATGAATCCAGAAAGACGGAAAGCCATGAGTCAAAGTTAGAGAGAAAGGTAGAGGTGGATGTGTCAGTCGGTCGATAAATAACAGCAAATCGGAGAGGTAGTAGAGTAAAAAGTCAGATGGAGTGGACTTCAAAGGAGGGAAAGGAGTGAGACTGAGGCAGAAAGAGGGGTTTGAATTGACAGAAAGGAGAGATTAGAAGCCCAACACCACCACCACGGTCAGTGGGATGAGGCGTGTGAGAAAATTGATAGCCGCCATGACAGAGAACAGTAACTGAAGTGACCTCAAAGATGCCTACAGTCATTTCCCCATCCATCCATGGTTCAAGAAATACCTAAGGTTTATGATTTCACCTAGTCATCATGGCTACAAACTACTCCCATTTGGCCTTTTGTTTACACTGAGGGCTTTTTCAAAGTGCCTTGTAGTGGCAGTGGCGCATCTTCACAAGCAAAGGCATGTAATGGTCTCTTATCTGGACACTTTGTTGCTGGTGGCTTCCAGCCAGTCTACAGCTGTCACCCTTCTATAAACTACAGTCATCCTTCTGAAGTCCATGGGATTTCTCATCAACTTTCAGAAGCCCACCCTGTTTCTAACCAACATTATAGCATTTATAGGAATAGTTCTCGACACTTTGCAATTCAGAACCTTCCTAATGAAAGCCAGAATTCTGATGCTTATATCCATGTGTGTGTGGTCCAGGAGGCACACAAGCATCACCCCTTGTTGTCTCACTAGCTCACTTGAAAATGTGACAACCACGATGGAATCAGTGGGATGAACACTGATCATGCACTCTGAACCATACACCCACACACAGCCATCATACCCATCATCCACTCCTATGCCTGCCACAATCATCTCTCACCTCCTTCCAGACCCAGATACAGAGCACCTCATGCACTCATCCAAATCAAGCCTCAAACACCCTTCACCACTCACACCTGCAAGACCGCTCCCGACCAATGTGTTCTCCTCAACGCACGATCTGCATGCAACAAAATGCAGTTACTTGTAGACTACTTCCATGACCAACAGATCAACATGATGTTCGTAACAGAATCCTGGGACACCGATGCTGACAATGCCCTAATTAACCAACTCAAGCCCTCCCAACCTGCCTCACCTGCCGCAGATCCAACTGTAGAGGTGGCGGAGTCTTCATTTTAGCCAGAAATAGCCTAGGATTCCGCGCTGCCACCATTACCACAAGTAGGGGAATGGATACAATCATCATCTCAAACAGACACCTAACTCTCTGCCTAGCCTACAGAGCCCCCAACTTTAGAATAGAAGAACTACCATCCCTACAAGAAGCCATATGCAACCACAACTTGCCCTGTTGAGACTAAACTATGAGTTGCTCAAACTACAACTGTGGAAATTCAATTATATTCCTGTTCCCATAACTTGATATACCAAATATAATTCAACCATTACTAGTATAGTCTTTAAGTGACTGGCCTCAGACTTCCCTGGAGCTGCAATTTCGGTTTCACTTTTAAACCATATTAGCGCTCCGTTCTTGCATCAACGGCCATTTGTGTTGCTTATCAGACATATGTTTTCAATGTATTAATCAGAAACTGTGCTTATCTTAGTTGCAATCTCCCAGCGCCATCTTCAGCGCTATCGCGTTTCACTATCATACGTTTCTTCAGGGGTTCTTCGCACAGCCTGTTGTCTTGAAGCGCACGAATGCAATTCTATTAGCGGACTTCAATGTTAAAGATGTTCCTTCCTCTTCAGTCATTTAGTTCAAAAACGCCGCACCAAAATCATGATTATTCTCTACACAATGTGTTACAATGGGAGCTTCCCGAACCTTGCATCGTAGTCTTCTACAATGTTCATTTACACGTATCTTGAAACTTCTAATAGTTTTCCCAATAAGAAACACTCAGCCCTGCGGTTTTAAGACCGAAAATTTATCTGATAGAAGAAAGATTTACAGGGCATCGACCATGTGGTGCCTGTACTATTTGTCCCATATCTGAGGAGATTTCTGTTTTTGAATACCATGGTAATACCTATAAATTGAAATATAGCACTACATGCGACTCTAGCTTCGTGGTCTACTGCATCAAATGCCCTTGTGGTTTATTTTATATTGGGAAAACTATTAGAAGTTTCAAGATACGTGTAAATGAACATCGTAGTAGACTACGATGCAAGGTTCGGGAAGCTCCCATTGTAACACATTGTGTAGAGAATAATCATGATTTTGGGGAACTGCGATGCTTTTGCATAGATATGGTCTTAAGTGGCAGTTCTGGACAGTCTAGAGAACAAACATTACTAATACGTGAGCAGAGGTGGATTCATAGGTTACAGACAGTATTCCCAGGTGGCTTAAACAATGCGATAGAGTGGGGCACCTGCATATGAATAATAAAGGAATACAGGAATGAATAAGGAAAGAGTACCATACTGATCAATGGAACATTTTGCTTAATAAACCCATGAGTTTTGAACATCACCGTGTTCCGATTGCACTGGTGCATTTGACGCGTATTTAAAGTGACATCAGAGTTCTAATCCGCATGCGCGGCGTTTTTTGAAGCCAGGAGGCTCACGATCACACGCCATGCAACGGGGAATCGCCTGATCATATTTTCAACAAAGGTATGATAGTACATCTTTACATATATGCTTATGGTTTAATTTAAGGAATTAGTGGTATGGCAGCAAGAGACATGACAATAATATTTTCTCGACAGTGCTTGAATGAGAATCGTCTGGTTACATTTCATAACGAAGTGCTTGAATGAAGGAAACCCCCTGAGGAAATTCATCGAGGTGAAAGGCTCATATGGTGCCAGAAAGTGGCGTTGGGGCATGTTGCAGATAGCTAAGATAAGCACTTTTTTTGATCTTTATGGAGTACGTTCCTCAAATGTGTGACCCTAGTTTTCATAAGAGGTCGTTGATGCAATAACTGGCAATGTACAAAAAGATATGTCCTGAAAACAATGCCAAGATAAGTCTGAGACCTCTAGGTTCACACATATTTAAGAACACAGACCTCTCTAAGTTCATAGTTTAATGCAAACATAATTGGGAAAGGATTTGAGAATTTAAAAATTAGAAGTCCATAATTGTCTGCAAATAAACCTAGCCTTAAGGATAATTGGAGGAATGATCATTTAAATATTGCGGTAGTCCAATCCTCTATAACTTAGACCAATATTTGAAGTGAAAAAGAGCAGGCACATACAAGTTCAAGCATGATTTCTGAAATGTGGACATGCCTTATATGGACATCTATGGAGACATCTACCTAGACTTCCCCTGAATAGTATTTCTAAAAATTAACATTTAATGGCTTAATGGTTAAAGCAGTGAATTAGAAGCAGGGTGGCCAGGGTTCAAATCCTGCTGTGGGCCTTTTTGATCATAGGTAGTCACTTAATTTGCCATCTTCTCTACATCTTTTGGATGTTTTAAGGCCACAACAAGCACTTTTGTAATACCTGTTCATGTCTGGAGCAGGTATAAATGTGGACATGCCAGCTGACATCCCCGACATACCGGAAATCGACCGGAGACTTCGAAGTTCATTGTACCACCCCAGACATGCCTCCACCATGCCCCCTGTCTACTTGAATGTCCCCGCACAAGAGACGTCTCAATGTCATTTGTGATCTCAGCATCCATGTGCATGTCTTCAGACATCCAAATCACAACTAAGACTTTTAAAATGACCCCCATTGACTTCAAAATTTCTCTGTACTGATTCTAACAGATAATCAAGTAGCAATTTTTTTAATGGAATTTTACAGATTATGCAAACCATAGAAAAAGGCCATGCCCAAGTATTGCAAGAACCAACAAAAGAAAATTATACATAAGATCACAAACAATACCAAGGGCAGCAACCCACGTCATGAGGAGAAGATAAGGCCAAATACAGGAAATCAGTACAAAGAAATCAAGAAGATATTTCTTCCATACATGTGAGATAGTACCAGAACAACTCCTATCATTACACAACTTTCTTGTCTACCAAGAACCTCTCCAACTGGAGAGGATCAAGAATGAAAATGTGCTACCCTGCAAAGTTATCATACATTTGCAGGGGAACCTAAAAAAGAAGGTGGTACCGACCCCCAGCAGCTTAGGCTTCAAAACCAGAAACTGTTTACGGCGAAGCTGTGTGTTTGTGATACATCAGGGAACACTGAGTTTCTATCTACAGAATAAAGGTTTGTGTGAGTAAGGAGGTAAGCTTCTCCCTGCTCTCCCGCTTCCCCATCTGGCATCTACAAACAAGATCTTAGAATTTAAATGCCGGAGTGGCGCACCCAAAGAGAAGCCCCTGCTGCAGCGGTGTGTGAGCAAAGAGATAAGCTCCTCCTTGCTCCCCCAACCATCGTCCACAAGCAAGATCTTTAAATTTAAATGCCGGAGCGACATGCCCATACTTGGCTGGCCAATGCCTAAGGACCACACCAAAGGGCTCTTAGGAGTGGTCCTAGAGGGGACCTGGGTTGGACCACAATCCACAGACCTAGCCCACACAAAGGAGGCCACCACAAACACACAACACACAACATATAACCACCCTGCAACAACTCAGGTTTAAAACCTCATCACCACCCTGACTAAACAGGCAAGACCCTGCAACCCTGACTAACAACACCCCGCAGTTACACCAAAATGCACTTAATCATTTACTGGCTCACACACAACAGTACCTCCCTCAAATGCCAGACCTTTCCTAGCTCCCCAATGGCCACCACACCATTCTGCTCACACTTCTCTGCCTGGCCTCACTGTTCACACTCACTACCTCACTAACCCTCCTCCCTGCTTACATACCCATCATATCTCTAAGGATCCAACTTCACACCACTGGCTCACATTACCATTGCTGGAGCTTAACTACAAGTCATATCAAGAAATTGCACAAACATAAACATAAATCAGAAGTGTACTACCTAGGAGTCACTCTTGACCAACGCTTCACACTATTCCCTCACATAAGCAGTGTTATAAGAAGCATCTATCACAAGCTCAATACAGTTGCACATCTCAGACCACTCCTAGATCCGAATGACTTTCATACAGTTCTTCAAGCACTCACATTCCCTCATTTTGATTACTGTAACCTCATTCTACAAGGCCTACTTAAATATGCAGTTCACCCACTTCAACTAGCCTTGAATACAGTAGCACATATCCTCTGCAATGCCCCAAGAATGGAACGCATAACCCCACTCCTCAAACATATGCACTGGCTGCCCATCGCTCAGTGAATCAGATACAAGTCTATCCTCACAATCGTCACAATCCCCCATGGACTATCTTCCACCTACCTGCAATCACTAATACAGAAAACACCCAATAACAGAGGAAGGAGAACCAACTCCATTGACACGCTCTACATATCTACTTTAAACACTAAAACCAACTCCACCATATCTAAAAGGGCTTTCTCCTTCTTCACACTAGTGCTGTGGAATGCAATACCAAGCAGTCTTCGTGCAACAAATGACCTTACAGATATCAGGAAAAACCTAAAAACTTACCTATTTCTTGAACACTTTACTGATGACAAAACATAGCCACCTATCTTGCTATGAGCCACCACTAAAACCGTCACATCCCAGCCCCCCCTTTCCTCCCCATCCCTACTTTCACCATGAATATACTACTGTGAAATGTTAGTCCAGTATTTTTAGATGTTTGATGTTCTATTTCTCTACCTTATGTTATATCACAATTGTTTATTGTTCCATGTAATTTACTCAGTTTTTACTATTCCATGTAAGCCACTCCAGGCCATGTTATTTTTTTGTAGACCACTTAGACTTGTAGATCAGCGGTAAACACAGTGAAAGAAAGAAAGAAAATCTTCAAAATTTTGATATTTTCAACGTCAGAACTAAATGATTTAACTGGGTAGCGGGACCCAGTGCTCCACCCTTCCTTTTGCACACACACCCTCTCTTACAATCCATCCCCTCATTCACACACAACTGTTCTTGGAAGCAACAGGTCGCAGCTTTATTGCCAATTAAAATATTAAACATTCTGAACATACAACATCAACTAACCCCAGCAGAGCGATACCTCACCAGCCATGCAATTAGCAAGGTGATGTCGCCTCTGCACCTGCTGAGGTCATACCACCTGCAAAGTTACTACCACCCCTGCCCGACTTCGCCAAATCAATAGCAAAAATCTGCTAGGGGTTGTCCGGGTCGGGGACACCCCGCCCCCGCCCCAAGTAGCCTAAGGCTCCGGACCCCGGAAACCTCCAGGATCCCGGAACAGGCCCATTGATGTGCCTGTGGCCCCCCCCCCCCAAGCCCCAGCTGCGACCTGCCGATGTCATCATGCTCCACTCGTTCCAATGCTTCCTGCCAGTCATTCAAGAGCAAATCCACTCCTACTGGAGATAGATGTACCCCATCACTCCTATACAAGCCAGCACACGCCACCTCCACCCATGCATGCTGCACCTGATGCCTGCCGTGCTCACATACCCATCTCCCAATCTGCCTATTAATCTTCATCAGACGCCGAGACCAATGCCTTTGCCCCCAGCACGCAGGCCTCGGCATAATATCTGACCAAATCAAAACAACCCCCCTGGAACATCTGAAGTACTACAGCAAAGTCCTTCTTGGCGGCATTGATCAATTGCTTGCAGGTCCAGGTAGCTAAATTGTTGCCTCCCAAGTGCAAAAGCAGAAACAACGGCGGTTTCCTTACGTGTTCATGGTGTCGTAGCAAAGGCATAAGCTGCATCCACTGTAGACCTAGCTCGCCCAGCCATGAAACTGACACCAAAGCAGGATCCAGTCCCATGTTTAGCCTGATCGGCTGCACCGCTGCTCGCTGGCCGGCCCAGAACACAAAGGAATGCCCCAGCATCCAACATCCCCGCACACACATTCCCCCATCTGCAAAAGAAAGGAGCAGTTAATATCAACCTTGACCGGCAGGCATGCCCAACTCATAAACAAACATATCCCAGAAAAGCCCTGGACCGCAATCTACCAATACTTTGAATCCATATTCCCGACAGCCCAGCCCCCGTCGCACTAGTCGCTGCACCGATGTGAAAAGAATGCACCGAAAAAAGGCTTGAGTCCTCACCCATTCGACACAACACCATCCTCAACACCACTGACACCTGAAAGCGGGTCAACACCCTTGCATCCCTGTGAACAGATAGCCCACCCTCTGCCATCGGGCGAAAGCATAAGTAGTCCCCCATTGCAGCTACCAGGCACGTGAGACCCCTGATCTCCTGTAGGACCACCCACAAGCCCCTGCCTTGCTGGTCCGTCTTGGATTTCTCCAGATGGACCCGCAACTGCTTACCGTCCACCCGAACATACCGTCAACGCAAACTATTAACCACTCCCGACTTCCTAGAATCCGCCACCAATTCGCCCACCTGAAATGCACCAAAGAAGGCCAACGTGAATACTGCCTTGAAGAGTGTGGCTTCATATTGCAACTCCGCGACCTCCGGTAAGTCCTTGCATAATCTGCAGAGTAACTCATGCGTAATCGGCCACTGATGATCCCGCGGTGTCGGCTGCAAGCGCTCCCACCCTTGCAGCAACCTACGAGCAAGGAACCCCCCCCCCCGTGGAACCCCATCCCACTGCTTTCTCAAAAAAAAGCAAAACCCGCCAAATGTCCACACACCGATGACCGTGCAACCCCTTGCCCTTTTGCACTAAGTATATACTGCCCTAATAAGTGATCAGACACCGCCCCGCCTGCCACCCCCGCACCCGCAAAAATTCCACCACTGTCTCACAACCTCGGTGATAAGCATCCCATGTCCTCTCAGCCACTGAGCTCCGCAGCAGATTCCTCATCTCCGCAGGCCACAGCTCCATAATTTCCAAGGGACCACGATCCCTTCTGCCTCCGCCTCTGGCGCCAACTTGCAAAACCGGTCCCACTGTAAATGGAAAAGAGCATCAGCAATGGAATTAGTATGCCCAGGAATATGTTGGGCCTTCAACGCAACATTCAAACGCAAACAGGCCAGTACCACAGCTCTCATCAACGCTGCCACTTGCACACATCGTGGAGTGTAATGATTAATGACGCTTACCACTGCCTCATTATCACACCACCATACCACCCTCCAATTGCTCAGCCTGTCAGGCCACAACTCAAGCGCCACCAGTATAGGAAATAGTTCCAAAAAAGTAATATTACTTAATAGCATGACATCCTGCCAGGCCTGTGGCCAGGTATCGGCACACCACTCCCCTCCAAAGTAAATTCCCAGACCAACACCACCTGCTACATCCATGTAAAGTTGCAAATCCTCGCTTGAAATCTCGGCTTCCATTAACACCGACGTCCCGTTAAAGTCTCTCAAAAATACGTCCCAAACCCGCAAGTCCTCGCTTATAGTCTTGGAAATTCGAATGCGGTGATGAGGCTTACCTACCCTAGCAGTCGATGCTGCCAATAGTCGAATGAATATTCGCCCCATTGGTATCATTCTACATGCAAAGTTCAACGACCCTATCAACGCCTGCATTTCTTTCAACATTAACTTGGAGGAGGCCAACACATTCGCCACTAAAACCCACAATTTCCCCACCTTCTCGCCCGGCAAACGAGCTACCATGGCCTCGGAATCCAACTCCACTCCCAAGAAGGTGATCCTCATTGTCGGGCCCTCTGTCTTCCCTTTGGCGAACGGCACCCCCAACTCATCAGCCAAATTCACAAAACCTTCTAACAGCGCCCTACACCCCCTATCTTGCGCGGCACCCACAAACAAAAAATCATCAAGGTAATGCACTACCTCCAGGCAACCTACTCTCTGCACCACTGCCCACTGCAGAAAGGTACTGAATTTCTCAAAGTAGGCACAAGAAACCGCACAACCCATTGGCGTGCATTTATCGAAATAGAATTCCCCCGCGAATTGGAAACCTAACAAATGAAACGCCGAGGGGCGCACCGGAAACAAGCGAAACGTGGATTCAATATACACCTTCGCCATCAATGCCCCTTGACCCGAATTCTTGACTAACTCTACCGCCCTATCAATCGAGGAGTACCGTACCATACAACACTCCCGCAGGATGTGGTCATTAACCGAGGCCCCCAAAGGATATGAAAATTATGTATCAACCGGTACTTCCCATGCTCTTTCTTCGGGATGATGCCCAACAGGGACACCACAAAGTTCCGTAAAGGAGGCTGCGCAAATGGGCCCGCTATCCTCCCCATCCTCAACTCAACTGCTAACTTCTCCTACACTACAGACTCAAAGCGTCACACAGATGGGGAATTCCTAGCCGTCGCGACCGCTACAACACCTTGCACTGGAATAACAAAACCCGACTGTAACCCTAGCTGCAAAACTTCCCTATCCCCTTTCTTTGGGTAGTGTCGCAGCCACGTGCTTAAACACCCCCACCCAGATCGGCGAGGGGGCCAAGTCCCACGCAAACGTACTACTTGGGGGCCACCAAGGGGGCCAACGGGGCACCTTTTTTGATACATTTGGTAGCCGAGTGTGCCCCGCCACAGACTGAACAAACATGCCGAAACTTGCAGTCCAGGAAAGGGCAGGAGGACTTATTGAACCTCCAGCACACGTCCCCAACCCCACCTGCTGCCTGCTTGGGCTGCAACTGGACCCCGCCACCACGAAAGGAATGGTTTACCCCTGCATTGGCTGCGGGCCCTACCTTTCCTCCACCCCCACCTCCTCCTCTGGCAGTCGCCCTGACTGACATCTTTGTGAGCCACAAGTTAATATCCTGCTTGCCCCACATCAATAACTTGTTCTGTTCCATTTTGTCCCGAAATTTTTCATCATAATTTAGCCACGACCATTCCTCATGAGTCTGTGACGCTTCCAAAATCGAGTCCGCATAGGCCAGCAACATCCCATACTGCTCCGGATAGTGCTGACCCCATACACTTGCCAAACGCAAGAAGGCTCGCACCCAATTCACACATTCCTAGAGACCTTTCTAAGCCAACCAGCCTTCTTATCCTCCTTGCGCTTTTTCCTACTATCCCCAGAACGCTTCCGACCCTCCAGCAAGCGGAAAATATCAATATATCTCCGCTTCCTAATTTTCCGTCGCAACTTCTTCGGCACCCCTTCCCATAACTCCGTTAACGTTGCCGACCCAGGAGTCCCGCCCCCGGACTTGCCTTCCGTCGTTGCACTGCCCTCACCCCTTCATCCCTCGAGGATGCCGCTGACGAACTCGATGATAAGGAAGAGGACGACTCCGAACTACGTCGCCGCCTGCAAGAGTGCTTCTTCTTCCTTCTAGCCTTACCTGACCGTTCGTCTCTCAAACAATTCCCTTCTCCCCCTGCTACTTGCTCCCCCTGCAACTCATCTGTCTCTACCCTGTCCGCCGTCCCCATCTCTGTCGGGTATAGCACCTCCTGCGGATGATCCTTCACCAACTGCTGGGCACCGGCTCCTCAAGCAGATGAGCCCTCGACCACGATTTGTCGTGAAGCCGTGGATCCCACATCCATATTCACCGCCCACGAGTGCCCCCTCATCCCGTGCACTACTCCTGTTAACTCCAGGAATGGAACCTGTGGAGACACAAAAGGAAAAACCAGAGGGGGGGGAAACCAAAGACCATGCCAGTTGCCAAGCCCCCACCCACTCGGCCCTAGATGAGCCTTGCCCTCCCCCGATCCACTGGTCCCATGCTGTCTGAGGTCCTACTGGCCCATACCCCATTTGCACCGCCGGCCCGACCCCCGGGGAAAACGCTCCTCTACCCCCCCCCACCAACAACACTATATCTGGGCATAGAACTTCGGCCCATGCCCCCTCCCTCCCTACAAAGGAAGGGGTCCCGAACCCCTGATTCTCCCCATCCCCCCTGCCGCATCTGCCCCGCCCCCCCTTGCCATGTCTGCCCCACACCCAATCTCACTACTGCCCGGACGACCCCCACCCGCTGCATGAACAGGCTCCACCACCCTTGGGCAACCTGTCCGCTGACCCCCCCCCCACTCCCTGCCCCCGAGCTCTGCGGCCAACCCCCACCCCCATACCCGAAGCTGGACACCCTCCGTGCCCCCTTGCTGCTCGCCTAGAGTTACCCGCCCCCAAACTGGAGCCGTACACCTTGACCACTCCGTTAGACCCCCTTGCCTCCCCCTGTCCTCCCCCCTTCCTCTCTGCCCTCCAGCAGGCCACAGCACCTCGGCCCTGCTGGCAACACGCCCCTTGTGCTGCTTTCCCTTCCCCCCTGGCATCCTCCAACCCAAATGAGCCCTGCCTTACAGAAAAGCAGTATGGTAAGCTGTTCTTTCTTTCTTTCTTTCTTTTTGTTTTCCTTCTACTAAATCCTCGCAGGTCCCTTGAAGTACCCTCGAGAGGCTACCCCCTCCCTGGCCCTCTCCCACGGGCGACCCTCTGCTCTGTTTACTCTTATTTGTTAATTGTCCCACTCGCTTGTTGCTGCTGCGCCAGCACCGGCTCCTCTGTCTCGGCCTCACACACCGCTACGCACCGGTCCCTCCGGACAACCTCCATATCGCTAGGTCCCGCGGCGCCAGCCAGTCCTTCCCACGCTCTGTTGCCTGTCGCCGGGATCCGCGATCACCTTCCCCCCAAACGCCTCAGATCTGATCCACTGGTTCCCAACACAGCACGCTTGCCGCAGGGCCTCCTTGCATGTGCTCGGGCAACAGCCGCCAACGCCCAAGCACACGCATACCCCAGCATTGATTGGCTCCCTCCGCGCGTGTCCCCGCGGGCAGTGTCAATCAATTTAAATGACGCCGCCAGTGACCTCATTCTTCCTTCCGAAGCGAGCAGGGTCCTGCACCGGGCCATGCACCCGGTTACTCTCGGGTGCCGGGACCCCACCCGCATCCTTACTTTTCTGAGAATCTTCCAAAAATTTGATCAAATTTTGACTTTCATTAGGAATTAACATATCCATTTCTCCCTCCTCATGAAGCCTAATAAGCAAATAATAACATGATTGAACAAAGACTTTAACCGACAACATTAAAACTTCTGAGAAATATTTTTTAAGGAGAGTTTCTGGAGAGAGAAGATGGGTCACTGGGAAATTTAGAAAATGAAAGTTACTAACTTATAATGAATGCCAATGAGTCTTTAATAGCAAAGATACTAGTCCTCTTTAAATTCAACAAATGGCCATCTAAGTGCTGAGTGGTCTTAACAACAACCTGCAGTCCATTCTCAGTCTCCTGCAATTTCTTTACAGTCTTTTGTGAAAAGAGACATGGAGAAGAAACAGTATTTGAAAGCTTTAAATCAGTTCCAACAATAAGTTGCCACAAATCTTTTAAAGTTACATCTTGCGCTTCCAAAGCACTGAATTGAGCTTTGTCCAAGTTCGGTAGAAACACCTGCTTCAGCATCGGGCCTAGGGGATGAGTGGTGACTTCCAAGCCAGTCTCAGGAGAACCAGGCAGAATTGTAGAGGAGAGGAGCAGGTTGGGGGAGAAGGAGTTCAGTCACTGAAGCTTAGGGAAACCCCCTCAGGAGAGGCTGAAGTGCCGCCCCCAACAACCACGTGTTTATCGAACGGCCCGACAACCTTACCCTGCTTTAGACCCAGAAGGATGGACTTAGGGAGTGTCTTGCCCTTCCTTTTCCCCATCTAAAACAGATACCACAAGGCAAAAACAGAACAGTACCTTATGCAAACTGAGCAAAAAAGAAAACACCAACTGCCGACACAGCTCCACAGTGCTCTGAAGAAGCTTCAAGGGGGCGTGTCCTGCCCCTTTGGATACGCCTCTTTGAAGCACACCCCAAGACCTCAGTGAGGTTTAATGTGTTCTTGTGTAGGTGACATCAGGAGAGGAGCATCCCCTGCAGTGGCTACGCCTACTCTCCTGAACTGTACAATCAGTCCCGATCCTTCAGAGGGCCCAGATAACTCCTGCGTGCCTTGCCTCACTCAGCCTTGAGTTCTCCCTAGTAGCAGTGTTTTATGTCAACATAGACAAGAGACCAGGTTCCCTCTGATTGTGTAGAGAAGTGATCAGAATTTGAGATTTTGCTATAACAGATTTCATTCAGTTACAGGCAACCTATATATCATGTTCACAGTATCATTTGGCAGATCAACTCAGCAGCAGGGCCGGCCCGTCCATTGAGCAAGAATGTTTTTTGCACAGGGCCCCGCGTTTCAGGGGGCCCCGCGCAAAGAACATTCTGCTTTTTTTTTTAAATTACATTTAAAAAAAAAACCTGTCTCTGGCTGCTGCCGCTGCCGCGTCCGTCGCAGCAGCGGCAGAATGGAGTGTCCCGCGGGGCCCCTTCTCCTCGTTGAGCCCTCTGCAAGGGCTTTCAGATTCGCGAAGGGAGAGTGCTCCCTCGCGTCTCTGTAAAGCCCGCAGGGGCTAATGGGAAATTTCCCATCTGCCCCTTTAGACGCGAGGGGCTGATGGGAAATTTCCCATTAGCCCCTGCGGGCTTTACAGAGACGCGAGGGAGCACTCTCCCTTCGCGAATCTGAAAGCCCTTGCAGAGGGCTCAACAAGGAGAGGGGGCCCCGCGGGACACTCCATTCTGCCGCTGCTGCGACGGACGCGGCAGCGGCAGCAGCTAGAGCCAGGTTTTTTTTTTAAATTTGCCGGAAGGGAAGGGAAGGGAAGGGAAGGGAAGGGGAGGGGGGGTTAAGACTGGTAATGGGCTGGGGGGGCTGATGGAGGCTGTCTGGAAATGGGGTGATGGGGGGTAAGGACTGGAAATGTGCAGGGGGGGATTAGGACTGGAAATGTGCTGGGGGGGGTTAGGACTGGAACAGGGCTAGGGGGGTAAAGACTGGTAAAGGGCTGGGGGTTGATGGAGGCTGACTGGAAATGGGGTGATGGGGGGTTAGGACTAGAAATGTGCTGGGGGGGTTAGGACTGGAAATGGGCTAGGGGGGTTAAGACTGGTAATGGGCTGGGGGTTGATGGAGGCTGACTGGAAATGGGGTGATGGGGGGTTAGGACTGGAAATGTGCTGGGGGGGTTAGGACTGGAAATGTGCTGGGGGGGTTAGGACTGGAAATGGGCTAGGGGGGGTTAGGACTGGAAATGGGCTAGGGGGGGGTTAGGACTGCTAATGGGCTGGGGCTGATGGAGGCTGACTGGAAATGGGGTGAGGGGGGGTTAGGACTGGAAATGGGCTAGGGGGGTTAGGACTGGAAAAGGGCGGGGGGGGTTAAGACTGCTAATGGGCTGGGGCTGATGGAGGCGGACTGGAAATGGGGTGGTGGGGGGTTAGGACTGGAAATGGGCTGGGGGGGTTTAGGACTGGAAATGGGCTAGGGGGGGTTAAGACTGGTAATGGGCTGGGGGTTGATGGAGGCTGACTGGAAATGGGGTGATGGGGGTTAGGACTGGAAATGGGCTGGGGGGGTGGTTTAAGTCTGGTAATGGGCTGTGGGCTGATGGGGGCTGTCTGGAAATAGGGTGATGGGGGGCTAGGATTGCTAAGGGGCTATGGGAGGGTTAGGACTGCTAATGGGCTATGGGGGCGCTAGGACAGGAAATGGGCTGATGGGGAGGGGTTAGGACTTGAGGTGGGTTGATGTGGTTAGGACTGGTAATGGGCTGTGGGCTGATGGGGGGGGTTAGGACTGGCAATGGGCTATGGGGGGCTGACTGGAAATGGGCTGATGGGGTTAAGACTGGAAGTGGGCTGATGAGGGGTTAGGACTGCTAATGGGTTATAGGGGGGGGGGCTTAAACTGAAAATGGGTTGATGGTGGGCTAGGACTGGTAATGGGTTGGGGGATTGCTATGACTGGAAATGGACTGAGTGGACGGGGAGGCTTGAACTGCAAATAGCTGATGGGGAGGGAGCTTGGAATGGAAATGGGCTGTGAGGGAAGGGAGCTAGGACTGAAAATGGGCTGATGGAGCAGCTAGGATAGGACTGGAAATGGGCTGTTGGGGGGAGCTAAGATTGGAAATGGGCTTTGCTGGGGGCTTGAATTGAAATGGACTCATGGAGGGGCTAGAACTGGAAGTAGGCTCATGGGGGGGGCTTGGACTGGAATTGGGCTGAGTGGAGGGGAGCTAGGATTTGACATGGGCTGATGGTGGGGCTAGGAAATGACTAGAAATGGGCTGATGGGGGGCTAGGATTGGAAATGAGCTGATGAAGGGACTCAGACTGAAAATGGATGGGGAGCTAGAACTGGAAATGGGTTGATGGGGGGCTAGGACTGGAAATGGGCTGATGCAGGGACTAGAAGGGAATGGATGCTGGGTGAGACTGGAACTAGAAGGGAGCTGATGTTGGGGGAGGATTAGAATGGGATGGGGCTGGGAGAGTAAAATGGAGAGGGGAAAAATATTTTGTGTGGGAGGGATGAAAAATCTACAATTGGCCGGGTATTGGGAGAGTAAGTGGGGATTGAGGATGGAGGGGTAAAATTTGTGTGGATGAAATAAGAATGAGGAAAGAGCAAAAGGAGAAAGATTAGTATGTTAAAGCAGATGTTGAGAGAGGATGGAAAGAAAACTAGAAGAGAGAAGAAAGGACAAATGGACAGCAGACGATGGAGAGTTAGCAGAAAACATGAAGAAACCAGAAGAAAGTGGCTGGAGCAATTGCAACTGAAAAAAAATGCACAAAAGGTAGAAAGATATCTCTTTATTTTGAATTTATTAACTGGAATATGAAAGCTCTGGGAAATGTGCATCATTAACGTCTGCGCTTTGTTTGGTACAAGAGGAAATTGATTTATAGTTTTATTTCTACAGTGTTGTTGTACATTCCAAGTTTGGCTTTTGGGGTTCCCAGTTTAATTATTGCCTTCCTGTTTCTAAATTGCGATTCCTTGTTTGGTGATGGTCTATGTTCTGCATGTGTAACTGAGCTGAGGTATTCTGTTTATGTAATTCCTATTTGACATTGCCACTTGTTCTCTTTCCCCAGTATTCTCTGAAATGTACTGGTTTAATATTTGCAGTGTTTTCCTTTTGATAGGTAGGGTCTGGTGCTTTGTGAGTCCTGGTAATGCTGTCAGGATACAGCGGGTTTGCTATGGGTTCTAAATGGGCAGCGTTTGTAGTAGTTCCTAATGTGCCTGGCGGTTGGCACTGGATTATAGTAATGTAGAAATCTTTTAGTCTTTCTTTATCCATACACTCATTAAGAGACATGTTTACTAAAAGTTAGTGTATGGTAACATTATGCAAATATTTATGCAAATAAGGCCACTTATGCAAATGAGGCCCCGCACCGAGTCTCCGCACATGGCCCCGCACCCCCCTTGGGCCGCCCCTGCTCAGCAGAGTGTTTCATCCATAGAAATGGTGTTTCAATCCCCCACTACTACATTCTTTATTCCAAGAAGGGGGGAGTTCCTCAAATTGACCTTTTTGTAAGTGAACAGAAAACAAATCTTCCCCTCTTCTGCTCCATTATGTCCTCTATCCACCGAGTAGCTCCAGATGCTGTAGCGGTCCTGTGGACTCAGACATTTCTCTGTGTTTATCCTCTAATTCCTCTCATATCACGAGCTCTTTACTTTATAAAATAGGGGCATAAAGAAGCTCCTCAGTCTAGTCATGGAAGTTACACTTGGATTTCTCTTATAAAATAGGCCCCATATACACGCATGGCAGCTGTACATGCCATGGCTAAATTGAGGTGTGTCTTTACACCCCTATTTTATAAAAAAAAAGTATGCACATATTTCTCTTTACAAAATAAGCCCCAAATACACACAGGTTAATTGCATGGAGGCTTACAAAATTACCCCATAAAATGTAAGCAGAGCATTTGTATAATATGTAAATAGTAATGGTCATAAGAAATTTATTGATTTGAATATTGTTTTTTTTTAATATTTTAAAGAAATGCATCTTCATACTACTGTACAATTTCCTATGTTGGTAACATTCGCTTATTTCATTATATTTGAAGTGGACTTGATGATATTGACTATTTCTCAACAGTGACTTATTGTTCTATTCAATCAACTTATTATATAAAACTTGTTGTTTCAATACTTTAATAATCCTCATATATCTATTCATTTTTATTAACAATAATTGCCTCTGTTGAGGTGTCCCATATAATTGGATCCTCTATAGAGGAGGTAAATGTTTTAGTTTTTTGTATTTTAATTCTTTCCAACCCAGTGGAAGTTGAAAATAATTATACAAATGGGGTTCACAAATACTGTATCTTTCCTGTCTTCTGTCTGTCTGGAGGCAAAATAATTCTTCTAAAATGAAACAGAATAGGATGAAACTTGACATGGGGGAAAACCAGTGAAAAGACATATTGATTTCAAAAATGAGCCTGATAAGGCTGGTGATTAGAGAAATACGCTCCCGACAAATGGCCTAATGCAGTTCTATGGGAGAAGGAGTTCCAGTTTCTGTAGTATAGAAACTTAAAATACAGTGAAACATATCACTTAGGGAATTGCTTGCTTCAAACTGCTTCTTTCCTGAGCTTGTCTTCCCAAATTCCAAATTGCCTCCACCCCTGAAAACTACCACCGGCAACTTCCCCCATCCCCAAAATGTCACCACCCCTCAAAATATCCTCAGCAACTCCACTACAACCCTGCAAACTGCCCCACCACCAAAACCTCTCCTTCTCTCACAACTCCCCCACAGAGCCATACCAAGCTAGACATGCGCCCTGTGCAACTAACGAATCTGGTGCTCCCCTCCACCCAGCCACGTTCAGTAACTCACTCTTTTTGAGCTTCCTGGAAGCCCAGTGATGATATCAGCACCCCCTTCTGTGTTTGCATCCTGTGCGGCCACACATAACATAAGAACATAAGATATGCCATACTGGGTCAGACCAAGGTCCATCAAGCCCAGTATTCTGTTTCCAACAGTGGCCAATCTAGGTCATATGTACCTAGCAGTTTCCCCAAGAGACACAAGTGCCACAATGCTTGTACTGGGTCAAGCATTGATATCTTCGGTCACTTCTTAATAATGGTTTATGGACCTTTCCTCCAGGAACTTGTCCAAACCTTTTTTAAACCCAGCTACACTAACAGCCTTTACTACATCCTCCGGTAACAAATTCCAGAGTTTGATTACACGTTGAGTGAAAAAATATTTTCTTTTATTAGTCTTAAATAGTTTACCCTGTAGCTTCATTGCATGTCTCCTAGTCTTTCTATATTCTGATAAGGTAAACAATCGATCTAAGTTTACCCGTTCCACTCCGTTCATTAATTTATAGACTTCTATCATATCTCCCCTCAGCCGTCTCTTTTTCAAGTTAAAGAGCCCTAACCTTTTTAGCCTTTCTTCATAGGAGTATCCTTCCATCCCCTTTACCATTTTGGTGGCTCTTCTCTGTACCTTTTCTAAAATCGCTATATCCTTTTTAAGATACGGCGACCAGAATTGCACACAATATTCAAGGTGCGGTCTCAACATGGAACGATATAGAGGCATTATAATCTCTTTTGTTTTATTTTCCATTCCTTTCCTTATCATACCTAGCATTCTATTTGCTCTCTTGGCCGCCACTGCACACTGGGCCGAGGGTTTTAACATGGTATCCACAATGACGCCTAAATCTTTTTCCTGGGTGGTGGTTCCTAATGTGGAACCTTGCATCGTGTAACCATAGTTTGGGTTGTTCTTCCCTAGGTGCATAACCTTGCACTTGTCCACATTAAATTTCATCTGCCATTTTGATACCCAGTCTTCCAATTTATCAAGATCCTCTTGCAATTTTTCACAATCCTCTTGGGTTTTAACAACTTTAAATAGTTTTGTGTCATCTGCAAATTTGATAACCTCACTCGTTATTCCACTTTCCAGGTCATTTATGAATATGTCAAAAAGCAGCGGACCCAGCACAGATCCCTGGGGTACACCACTATTCACCTTTCTCCATTGGGAAAATTGGCCATTTAGCCCTACCCTCTGCTTTCTATCTTTTAACCAGTTCCTGATCCACAATAGTACACTGCCTCCTATCCCATGACTCTTTAGTTTTGCCAAAAGTCTCTCATGAGGGACCTTGTCAAAGGCTTTCTGAAAGTCCAGATACACAATATCAACCGACACACCTTTGTCCACCTGTTTATTCACTCCTTCAAAAAAACATAACAGATTAGTAAGACAAGATCTTCCTTGTCTAAAGCCATGTTGGCTGTCTCCCATTAGGTTGTGACTATCTACATGCTGAGTAATTTTATTCTTTATGATGGTTTCTACCATTTTTCCCGGTACTGACGTCAGGCTCACCGGTCTGTAGTTTCCCGGATCACCCCTGGAACCTTTTTAAAAATTGGGGTTACATTGGCGATCCTCCAATCTTCAGGTATTAGAGATGATTTTAATGATAGTTCACAGATTACTGATAGCAGTTCTGCAATCTCATATTTCAGTTCTTTCAACACCCTTGGATGTATACCATCCGGCCCAGGTGATTTGCTACTCTTCAGTTTATCTAATAGTTGTAAGACATCTTCCCGATGTATCGATATTTCCTTCAATTCTTCCGCACCTTTAAATACCACTTCAGTCATGGGTAACATCCCTACATCTTCCTCAGTAAAGACCGAAGCAAAGAATTCATTCAGTCTCTCCGCTATCGCCTTGTCGCCTCTTAGTGCTCCTTTAACCCCTTTATCATCTAATGGACCAACTGACTCTCTCACAGGTTTTTTGCTACGAATGTACTTGAAAAGGTCTTTATTTCGAATTTTTGCTTCCGCAGCAAGCTTCTTCTCAAATTCTCTCTTTGCCTGCCTTATCAATGCCTTGCATTTGACTTGCCAGTGCTTGTGCTGTTTCCAGGTTTCGTCATTTGGCTCTTTTTTTTCCATTTCCTGAAAGATGCTTTTTTGGCAACAACAGCCTCTCTGACCTCACCTTTAAACCATGCTGGCAGTTTTTTGGACTTCCTTCCACTTTTCTTAAAGCATGGAATACAGGTGGTCTGGGCTTCCAAGATAGTATTTTTCAACAACACCCAAGCTTGATGTACGTCTTTAACCTTCGCAACTGCTCCTTTTAGTTTTTTTCTTAACTGTTTTCCTCATTTTATCATAGTCTCCCTTTCGAAAGTTAAAAGGTAGTACTGTGGATTTCCTTACTATCCCTCCTCCACTAATTAAATCAAAGGCGATCATGCTATGATCACTATTGCCAAGTGGCCCCAACACCCTTATCTCTTGCACTAGATCTGGTGTTCCACTAAGGACTAGGTCTAATATGGCTTCCCCTCTGGTTGGTTCATCAACCAGCTGCTCCAAGAAGCAGTCATTTATTTCATCTAGGAACTTTATCTCCCTAGCATGTCCTGACGTGACACTGACCCAGTCGGTACCGGGGTAATTGAAATCACCCATTATTATTACTGCGCTGTAACTTTTGTTAGCTTCCTTGATTTCTTTGAGCATTTCATCATCCATTTGGTCATTCTGGCCAGGCGCTCGATAGTACACCCCCACTACCATTGCCTTCCCCCTTTTATATGGAATTTCAATCCATATAGATTCTACAGCAAATTTTGTTTCCTGCAAAACTTTAATCCTTTCTGAGTCAATGCCCTCTCTAACATAGAGCGCAACCCCTCCACCAATTTGATCAGCTCTATCATTACGATATAGTTTGTACCCACACATTTGCACAGCCTTTGGTATGGCCCTGCTCCCCCATGTTCCCTGCAAACTGGTCTCACCACCCAAAATCTACCCACAGCTGCCAACAACAGAAACTATCCCCTGCATCTGATCCACCACTCTGCAAACTGCCACACCCCCCTCCAAATATGCCCCCCTGTAACTGACCGACTACCCCACAAACTCCCCCCACCTAAAATATTTACCCCCACAACTGCCCCAACATCCTGAAAACTTCCACCACCCTCAAAAACTACCCCCACAACTACCCCATCACCTTGCAAGGCCTCCACACCAAATTCTAACCCCGCACAGTTGACCCACTGCCCCAGACAGGGGCGGCTCAAGGCAATCTGCTGCCTGAGGTGAGGGATGAGATGGTGCACCCCCCCCCCATGCGTGCCCCTCCCCCCCCCCCCGGGTGGGGATCTTTCTCAAAACTCAAGTCAGGGATTGAACCAAATCAAAAGCCAATTAGATAACGTGGAGCAAATGCAAGATGTTCACACACCAAGGAACTAAAAGAAAGAGCAAGAACCACAGCAGTTTATAACTCCAAATTATAATTCATTTGTATTTTGTTATAAACTGCATTATGGTGCTTGCTTTTTCTTTTTGAACATACATTTTGCATTCACAGAACCCCCCCCCCCACACACTCTCTACAATGGGTGCAGAGCAGAGGTAGGAAATTCACCCACAGAACTCAATATATTTAAAAAAAAAAAAAAAAAGCTGATTCTGGTCATCTCACAAACAACAAATTCTCCAGTACGAGGCATATTGGGAACTAATATAAAACCCTACTAAAGTCCCTAAGATCTGCAAGGCCAATCTACCATACCATACCAGCATACACTTCCAAAACTCATATAATAAGGGGCCTACCAAGAAAAAAGCAGCACTATAAACACTGCAAGGGCCCCAAAACATCTATACACTTATTTGAAAAGCTGAACAAATCAAATTACTACAGTACAGATCTCTACATACAAATTCTATGTTAACAGAAGACATGGCCTTGGTCACACACTCAGAACACAGATCCTCGCCAAGTACAGAATAAGTGACCACAACCTAAAGCAAAAATAAAAATATGTAGACAAAAATTAAAATGAAACCCAAGAAGCCAGACTCCGCATGCGGTGCCAGACCAGATAAGAGATGCAGTTCCCCATACTGTGTGAAATATAGATAGCACAAAGTCCAATCACTAAATAGAAAATAAAATTATTTTTTCTACCTTTGTTTTCTGATGATTTTTGATCATGCTGGTCCCAATCTGAGGTTTCCGTTTTCCTCTGTCTTCTCTTAGCTCTTTTTCTATGGTCTATAGTCCATCTGCTATTTCTTGTCTCTCGTTTTGCTTTCTTCATTTTCTTCCATCAGCCTTTTTTCAGTCCCAGTAGCTCTCCCTAGTATCAGCCCCCTTTACAGCCACCCCTCCCAGTACCAACCCCCTTGCCTTTCCAGTACCGCCACTGGTGTCTATACTCTTCAGGTCCCCCTCCTTCCCCATCATCCAGCTCCTTCTAGTTAAAATACCATCCCAGGTATCAGTGAACTTCCAGTCCCAGTGCCCCCTCCCATGTCAGCTCCCTTCCAGCTCCACTCCTCCCCTGTCCATCCACCTTCCAGTGCCATCCCTGGGTGTCAGCTCCCTTCCAGCTCCCCCCATGTCTGCTTCCTTCCAGCTCCCCTCCCCCCCTGGTCTGCTCCTCTCCAGGCCCCCCCTTGACTGCTCCACTCCAGGCCCCCCCTTGTCTGCTCCCTTCCAGGCCCCCCCTTGACTGCTCCCTTCCAGGCGGCCCCTGGTCTGCTCTCCTCCATGCCCCCCCTGGTCTGCTCCCCTCCAGGCCCCCCCCCTTGACTGCTCCCTTCCCGGCCCCCCTGGTCTGCTCTCCTCCAGGCCCCCCCCTGGTCTGCTCTCCTCCAGGCCATCCTTGACTGCTCCCTTCCAGGCCCCCCTTGTCTGCTCCCCTGAAGGCCCCGCCTTGACTGCTTCCCTCCCCTCACCTCACCAATCCTTTAAAATGAAATGAAAGCAGTCGCAGGAACATTTCTCCATTCCCGCAGCTCTGCTTTCAAACTGCTTGGCCCGTCAATCTTCGTGGAGCCAGCAGGGGGACCGAGGTCTTCGCTTTCGCCGCCCTTCCGCTTCTGCTGGCTGCTTCCTCCAAAACGAAAGCAGCTCTGTTCCCGCGGCTGCTTTCATTTTGGAGGAAGGAGGAAGCAGCTAGCGGAAGGGCGGCGAAAGCGACGACCTCGGCCCCCCCGCCGGCTCCACAAAGATTGACGTGCCAAGCAGTTTGAAAGCAGAGCCGCAGGAATGGAGAAATGTTCCCACGGCTGCTTTCATTTCATTTTAAAAGATGAATCTTTGCGGACGGGCAGTTCTATCATAGGCAGTTTCTAGGGAGTGGCAAATAGTGCTGCTCCCTAAAATCTGCCACCTGAGGCAACCGCCTCAGTTCGCCGAATGATAGAACTGCCCCGGCCCCAGAAACTGCTCCACCACCAAAAACTAACCCCCCCCCCCCCCGTAAACTGCCTCTATTCTAAAAAACTACTTCAAAATTGCCCCACCACCTTGTAAACTGTGCCACCCCTAAAAGCTTTCTTCCTCGCAACTGCCCCACCATTCCACAAAATGCTCTGTTGTCAAAACTATCCCTGCAACCTCATCACCCTACTAACTGTTCCCATTGCCAGAAATTACCCCTCATACCATACAAATGCACACCACACACACCCAAAACACATGCACCCTCCTACAGACACACCCACACAGGGATTACAAATAATTCACTAGCTGTGATGTAATGCATTTTAATTTATTAAATATGTATTTCATTTTCTTAGTTTTATTTCTATTGAATTGTTCTTTTTTTTTGGGTTGTTATGTGTACTGGTAACTAATATCTGTTGCCATGGACAGGACTGTATTGATGCATGAACAGGCGAAGAACATGCCTTGGTACCAGAGTCTAGAGGGGGAACTGTCAGATGTGCTTAAAACTCAGGAAGTTAGGATTGACATCTGTCTGTCTCTTTACGGGAATCTACTGGTTTTACATTTCTGTTTGAAAGCTAGAAGGATGACTAACATATCTGGACATTTTTCATTTTTGAACAACTTTATCTGCAGATGTCCAATCCTCCCCCATGTGTGAGTAAGCCTGCCCTGCCTACTTCCATTGTAACTAGCTGCAGAGAGTGTGGGTAGGATCCAGTCAATGTGGGGATGGAGCTCTAGTCACAGGAAGGAAGGAAGTGAGCTGGGGGAAATTCCTGTATTGTAGAAGAGAAATGAAGCCTTGCCCCTCCCTCCAAATATAAAGCCTTAATGCATTTCTATGTATAAAGCAATTCCAACATCTGCATCATACAAACAGTGATTCATGTAATAGCCTGTAGTATGTATCCTGGCCAAAGGGAGGCTGGCTGGCTACGGACGCCCAGGGACAGTGCTGCAGAATAGTTCCATTGACTGCCCCAGCACTGTCCAGTTAGTTCAGGGGTGATCTGTGGGCGGGACAAGGGCAGTGTTGGCGCTAACTAGATAAATAGTGATGTTATCCAGTTAATGTGATATTCAGCCAGCACTAATACACCCAATTTAGGCCACTTGAAAGGCTGGCCTAAGTTGCAAGGTAGATAGACACTGGCTGAAAATCAATGACATCAGATAAGGGCACTGCTTATCCTGTTAGCGCCATTCAGCTCAGCCTGGATTTTCAGCAGTAGCTCCTATCTGAATACTGCTGCTGAATAGTCTGCCAATATATAAGCACCATGGCTGACAGCCTTGGTGTTTGTATTCTGGCTATTTTGAAATTCAGTTCTATATGAATTTCAAACATCTCTCCTCTTATCTCTTCTCCTCATCACAGACACACAGGCAACCAGCACAGATATAAATACATGCACGCACACACATACTAGTATGTCCACACGTGCATAAATACACACATGCAAGCATGCACGGACACACAAAGGCACATGTATATATACCAACATGCACAGATATAGCAGCGCACAATCATACACACATATCCAAAAACAAAATAGTGATGCACACACATATACACACAAAACAGATAGATAAACATACAAAAGAGAGATATGCATACACAGATAAAACAGACTCAAGACACACACTCACATAGGCAATGCAGATACAGATGGGTATGCACATGCACATACACACACACACACACACACACACAGGGGGCTTGGAAAGGTTTTCATGAGCCATGCTCTGCATACTTTCCCCAACTGTTTGGGTAGAGAATTGAACTTAATTGTGTTTAAACTCTCTATACTTGAAAAGTTTTTTGTTTTTAGATTTGCATTGAAGATTCTTTGTAGAAAAAGGAGAGAATTCTCAATTTACTTTTCACTTTATGAAGGTACTGATGGTGTTCTTATGGATGTATATATGTATGATTACAATTTTCTATAAGGTTTAATTGTTTGTTTTTATTTTTATCCTTATTCACAGATGTCAATTTATACAATATTTATATTCCTGATGCAGTCACTAGCCCAAATGTGGCCATGTTGGGTTTTAGTTTGTAATTATTTAGTGTGATTTTATTTAAAGATATTATATTGTGTTGTATTTTGCAGTCAATTTTGTATATGTTATATGTGATGTTATCTTATTAAAGACATTGGGCCATGCTTACTAATTGTTAGCTATCTGCCAACATGGATGCATAGAAACATGACCACTTAAGTTGTTGCCTTCCATTTACCAAATAGACAGGCTCCTCTTGAAGCTTTCACGTGTTCTTTGTTTAAAGCAAAATTCCTTGCTCTTTCCCTGTCCTTAGACATTTCCATGGCTCTGCAAGGAAAGCATCTAGTCTGGTGTTTTTGGAACTGCCCATTTAGGATTTGCTGGTTTTTAGATTGAGATTTGAGAGAACATATTGGTGTGGAATACAAACAATAGCAAATTTAATGCTGATTTAAAAAAGCCATAATGTATATCAAAACAGCCAAAACTAAAAATTCTGGAAAAACAAAAATACTTAGCTACCAAAATTAGGGAAGCCAAACTCTTTCCTCTGGGAATCGGGAGATAATAAGCAGTGATTACCCAGTAAATTGGATCCAAATGCAATCTGAATACAAATAGCTCATCTCTTCCTTAATTATACCGTGCTGGAAAAGAAGAAACCTAGAAGCAGTAGTAACATATAAAGCAATATTAAATGTAATCTAGATTTAAAATTCCATTTAGCTATACATCAACAATATAGATTTTTCGAAGAATGCTCATGGACTCATAGGAAATCTGTAATACATCTACTGTGTGTAAGAATGGCATCATCATATAGCAGCTACACAGCAAATTAATTAAACTATTCCTGTTACACAGTGGAAAGAGGTTTATATCTAGAAAAATACAAATAATATCCTCCGAGGCTAACAGTTTCAAATGTTAAAAGAACATGGGATTAGCTGAGTAACTCGTCCTCTTCTCCTGTTCCCTTTAAAATAGTTATCTAAGCAATTCGGTCACCATAGAGATAATAAAAACCATTCTGAAGCATACATTAGGGAATACAACAAAAGTTATGCAAGCAAAGGTACATTTTAGAAAAGCTGTCTATGCAGTGGAAGAGACATCAAAGTGAAACATGTCTGCAAATCTATTTCAATTTTAGAGGAGAGAGTAACAGGTTTGAAGCCGATATAAAATTGATATCTCTCTATTCCCCAAGATGAATGTGTGTTTTCTGTACGTAAATATCCCATGGACATATACATTACACCTGTATATATTACAGAATAAAGGCACATACACATGGTAAATCTTCCAGGCTCTAGACCAGTGGTTCTCAAACCAGTCCTCGGGACCCCCAGGCCAGTCATGTTTTCAGGATATCCACAATGAATATGCATGAGATAGATCTGCATACAATGGAAGCAATGCATGCAGAGCTATCTCATGCATATACATTGTGGATATCCTGAAAACCTGACTGGCCTGGTGGTCTCAGAGGACTGGGTTGAGAACCACTGCTCTAGGCGCAACAAAGACATGCAACTGCATTCAACCACATGCATGGGTATTGGCTCTGGTGGAGTAAGATACATTTGAATGGATGCATATGCAAAGGGCCACATTTTACATCACTGTATGTAGAATCTACATGTAAGTTCCATTGTGGCAGCAAAATACATGTGCCTACCCGCACTCCATATGTGCAAGTGAGTTTTTCCGTGCAGAACCATTTTGTGTTTCCAGTCCCTATGTATTTCCCCGCCCAAACATATACCTTCTTTGTAGATCACCAAAATGGTGGCCAGGAGGCATTCAAAATTCTGAAATGCCAAGACCCCGTTCCTGGTGCACCTGATCCTAACAAACGAGGACATGCTCTATTGAACGGGAGGGAGCAATGTGCCCCATCTTGCAGCAGGGAGGGTCTTGGAGAGGTAGGAAACCTTTTTTTTCACACCTATACCTACAACACAGAGGATGCCACCTAACTGCAAACTAATACCCATTCTATGGACAGGATAGCATGGAACTCAGGGCTGGCCCATCAATTAGGCAAAACTGGCAGCAGCCTCTGAGGGGCACCAATGAGCAGCAGTAGTCAAAGGAAGATAATATATCCTGATACTCACACAAATTGAAAGAGCCTTCAGCACATTCCTGTACCTACAGAGACAGTGGGCACCCACACCCACATACAAAGTAAGTTCTGATATTTAAAAATATGAAGTGCAACTATGCATACTTTCAGGAGTGATAATGGGAGTAGAGGTGCTGTGATGATCATGATTGTTATGTTTCAGTATCAAACTTTCAGGGGAGGGATATAAGGCTGTTGGTTTGCCTAGGGTGCCCAGTCCCTTTTCACTGACTCAGATGGAAATGGCACGACTATTCTTGCTGACTATCAAACAGCTACTACCCTGCCCCTCCCCCCCCCCCCCCAGCCACACACATATGCACATACAGTTCCATTGGCCCATGCCTTAGCATAGCCAGCCAATCTTTTGGATAGGCAAGTTAGACACGGCTGCTACATGATAAGAGGGCAAGGTATCCCATGTGGTGCCATAAGGAGATGTGTGTGTCAAGAGCCATGGGCACATAACAGCAAGCTAATGCATACAGACATGTGCCTAGGCAGGCAGACCCCCTCCTCCCCACACCTGACAAATGCAGATCATACTGATCACTTCGGCATACATATGGTGGGCACAGAGCTCCCATCCTTATTCTTACTGGACTTATATAGCACACACTCAGAGCAGAGGCAACTACAAGGTTTCTCCAATCAGACATTGTAGGCCAAATCTTACCTACATAGTAACATAGTAACATAGTAAGTGACGGCAGATAAAGACCAGCATGGTCCATCTAGTCTGCCCAGCAAGATGGCAAGAGTAGGTGCACCTGTCGCTCTGTGCAGGCCACCCCTCCCCATGTTTTTGTTTCTGTTTAGGGGTGAACCCACCACTCCATGTAGGACACCCTTATTTGTTCAGATGCTAGATAGTTCAGAAGTAAGATGGTACTGTTTATTTTGCTTTTATCCTGTTGCTGTAAAGGGATCCACTGTGTTTGTCCCATGCCGTTTTGAATTCCATCACCGTGTTTGCCCTCACCACTTCCATCGGGAGGGCATTCCAAGCATCCACCACCCTTTCAGTGAAGAAATATTTCCTGACATTGCCTTTCAATTTACCACCTTGCAGCTTCATGTTATGCCCTCTAGTTTTACAGCTTCCCCGTCTTTGGAAGAGGTTTGTTTGTTCATCATTTCTCTTTAAGTATTTAAAGGTCTGAATCATGTCTCCCCTGTCCCTCCTCTCCTCCAAAGTGTACATATTTAGGTCTTCAAGTCTCTTCTCATAAGGCTTCTGACGCAGGCTCCAAATCATTTTGGTCGCCTTTCTCTGAACAGTTTCCAGTCTTTTTACATCTTTTGCAAGATATGGCCTCCAAAACTGAACACAGTATTCCAAGTGAGGCCTCACCAGTGACTTGTACAGTGGCATAAGTACCTCTTCCTTTCTGCTGGTAATCCCTCTTTGAATGCAGCCCAACATCCTCCTGGCTTTTGCCACCGCCTTGTCGCACTGTTTTGCCACCTTGAGATCATCAGGGATAATCACACCAAGGTCTTTCTCCTGAACCGTGCATACCAACCTCTCACCCCCTATTGTGTACTTTTCCCTTGGATTTCTGCTACCCAAGTGCATGACACTGCACTTTTTCACATTAAATCGTAGTTGCCAAGCATTAGACCAGTCTTCCAGCTTTTGTAGATCTTTCCTCATGTTATCCACTCCCTCTGGGGAGTCCACTCTGTTGCAAATTTTTGTGTCATCTGCAAAAGACAGACTTTTCCATTCAGTCCTTCAGCAATATCACTCACAAATATATTGAACAGTGCCGGGCCCAGGACCGAACCCTGAGGCACCCCGCTAATCACCTTCCTCTCATCCGAGTGAGCTCCATGTACCATCACCCTCTGTTGTCTGTCAGTCAACCAATTTCTAATCCAGTTTACTATCTTGGGACCCATCCCCAAGCTACTGAGTTTATTGACAAGCCTCCTATGAGGAACAGTATCAAAGGCTTTGCTGAAATCCAGATAGATGACATCCATTGCATGCCCCAGATCTAGTTCCTTGGTCACCCAATCAAAGAACTCAATCAGATTTGTTTGGCAAGACCGTCCTTCGGTAAAACCATGTTGCCTGGGATCTTGCAACCTGTTGGTTTTGAGAAAGTTCACTATTCGCTCTTTCAGGAGCGCCTCCATTACTTTTCCTGCCACCGAGGTAAGGCTCACGGGCCTGTAATTTGACACTTCTTCCCTGTCACCACTTTTGTGTAGAGGTACAACATCAGCCATTCTCCAGTCCTGAGGAACCACTCCTGTTTCCAAGGATCTGTTGAAGACATCCTTTAACGGTCCTGCAAGAACCTCTCTGAGCTCTTTCAGTATCCTGGGATGTATCCCATCCGGTCCCATGGCTTTGTCCACTTTCAGTTTAGCAAGTTGTTCTAACACCTCATCTTCTGTGAATGGTGTGGTATCTACTTCAGTCCTATTTTTATATTTGGGAGTCACAGCTGGTCCATCTCCAGGATCTTCTTTAGTAAAAACAGAGCAGAAGTATTTGTTTAGCAATTTCGCTTTTTCAGTGTCACTTTCCACGAGTCCTTTCCCAGCACTTCTGAGTCCTGCAATTCCAACTCTGATCTTCTTCCTTTCCTGAATATACCTGAAGAAAGTTTTGTTGCCACCCTTAATATCTTTAGCCATTTTTTCTTCTGCCTTTGATTTTGCTATCCTTATTACTCTTTTAGACTCTTTGAGTTGGATCCTGTATTCATTTCTGTGTTCTTCTGTTTGCAAGCTTCTGAATTTTGAAAAAGCTGTGTTTTTTGCCTTTATTTGCGCAGCCACCTCTTTGGAAAACCAAATAGGTTTCCTTCTCCTCTTGTTTTTATTTATTTTTCTTACATATTTATCTGTTGCCCCTTTTATTGCCGCCTTTAGTTTAGTCCATTGCAATTCCACTTCCCTTATCTTCTTCCACCCCGTCATCTCCTCCTTTAAGTACTCGGCCATTTTATTGAAGTCAGTGTTTTTGAAGTTTAGGACTTTGAGCTTGCTATGATTGGCCTGTACCATGGCTTTTATCTCAAACCACACCGTGTGATGGTCGCTGTTGCTCACAGGGGCACTTACGCAGACATTCGACACGTTATCACTGTTGGTAAGCACTACATCCAGCGTTGAGCTTTCCCTGGTTGGTTCCATCACCATTTGTCTAAGTAATGCATCTTGGAGAGCATCCACAATGTTTTTGCTTCTTTCCAGATGTGCAGAAGGAGTAATCCAATCCACATCAGGTAGATTAAAGTCACCTAATATGATCGCTTTCCCCTTTGCTGCTATCTTGGCAATATCTATAATCAATTCGTTATCTCTCTCTTCAATTTGAGTCGGAGGTCTGTAGACTACAGCAATATGGATGACAGTGCCATCTCCTCTTTCCAACGCAATCCAGAGTGCTTCTTCTTTTCCCCATGTTCCCTGCATTTCAGTAGCTTTAATACTGCTTTTGACATACAAGGCTACTCCTCCTCCTTTTCCATTTTCTCTGTCTCTTCTGAATAGATTATAGCCAGCTATGGCTATATCCCAATCATGCGATTCATTAAACCATGTTTCCGTAACGGCCACGATGTCCAAATCCGTTTCCACCATTAGGGCTTCCAGGTCTGGAATTTTTTTGGCTAAGCTTCGAGCATTTGTGCTCATTGCTTTCCAGCATTTACCTGGCTTGTGTGTATTTTGCATTGATTTTATTCTGCCCATTTCTTCCCACTTGTTTTTGATGTGTGGTTTAAGAGTATGGCTGTTTCTGATGTTTGCAGGGGGTGGCATGCAGATGTTGACCTTCCACATCCGTCACCCCCTTTTTCCTAGTTTAAATGCATATCCACATACTGCCTGAATTTTTCACTTAGGTTTCTTTTCCCTGCGACAGAGAGATGTAGTCCATCAGCACAGTATAGTCTCTTGTTGGTCCATCTATTGTCCCAGTTGCCAATAAATCTGAATCCTTCTTGTTTGCACCAGGTCTGGAGCCATGTATTAAAGTTGTTAATGCGATGCAGCCTTTTTGTCCCCTTACCAAGAACAGGTAGAACTTCTGAGAATGCAACAGTGTTAACAATGGGCTTGAGTTTCTCTCCCAGAGATTGGAAGTCCTTTTGGGCTGTAGAGGCACTGTTTCTAGCCAGGTCATTTGTGCCCAAGTGGATAATAACATCTGGTTTGCAGTGCTCACTTTTTGCGCTAAGTATTTCAACAACTTGGTTTGTATTCCTGCTGGCTGAAGAGCCTGGTAGGCACATGACTATCTTCTCTCCTTTGAACTGTGTTCCCAAGTTGGTGCCTCTGATGATGGAATCTCCAAGTAGTAATAGTTTTCTGTTTGGTGAGGTTTTCTTCATATTTGGTGCTTTAGCAGGAGATTGGGCATTGTCTGACTCATTTAAGGGCCCTTCAGTTTCCTTGGGTTGGGCATCCTCATTAGCCAAGGCAGAGAAGGCATTTTGCAGGGATATCTCTTGATGTGTAGGATGTCTCTGCATTACAGGTCGCAATCTTCCGGAACCCACTGTGATCCATTTGTTCCTGGGGTGTTTGATTCTTTGTGGGAGCGGTGGTGGACTTTGTTCAGTTTGTATCCTAGAAGAGGTGCCCTTCATTGCAGCCAGTTCCTCCCTCAGTAGAGAAACTTCTTTATGCATGGCTGCTAGGTCTTTCCTTAGTATAGTCAGTTCTTCATGCATGGCAGCTGACTTTAGGCATATAGGACAAGCTCTTAGGCTCCAAATGATTCTTCTTTGAATGAAAGTACCACAGTTATTGCACTGAATACATGACATGTTGCTTAAGCAGTCCCAGAAGAGGAAGAATAATAAGAAAAGTTGAAGATGTGGGCGTTACCCAAGTTAGGAATGACAGATGGCACGTATGTGACCACTATATAGGCAATGTAGCCCCTGGGGTGGGTGGGGTGAGGGGTAGGGTGGGCGGGAACCTAAGTGTCTCTGGCCAGTAGGCTGTTCCTGAACAGTGGGCACACAGCAAGGGAGTAGGTAAGGGAACCCACCAAGAAGGGCAAATAGATAGATAAATATGTGGAGACAAACAGACAAAAAACTCACAATTTAGCAGCAAATTCAGCAAAAATCACCTTTTGGATGAGCTCTGGAAAGCACTGCTCTTCTCAAGAAACACAAGGGCAGTCTGAGCAAGCCCACATGCACAACAGGAATGGAGGTTTACAACAATGCCTTATATTCTACCTCATATTCTACCTCTCACACACACATACAGTATAGTACAAAAAGGTAAAGGATATGGTTGTTGAGGACCCACAATGAAAAAACTATAATTCTTACACTTCTAGGACTACAATGCATTACTGGCATACACAATAAGAGCAGGCAAGAAAACAGAAGCTCTAGTCCCCCTGTCCTTAAGCTCAAGTTAAAATGGGTTATGGGGGGCCAAGTGAGCACTTATGTAGATGATTGAAAGCATCCAAAAACTATGACCCCCTGCCCATGTACAAATTAAAAGGGGCTGTGGGGCCTAGTGAACCCCTATGTATAAGAATAAAGAACATACAGTAAAAACATGTCCTCAGTCAGCCTATATCACTCCTTCTTGGGGTCATTCGCATCCTACTAAATGTATACTGGAGCATCTGCCGAAGGGAAAGAAAGCAATTGTTAGAACGTACCTGCCAAAATGTTACACCACAAAGAGTTCTCCTTTGGTAAAACAGATCATTATGAAAACAGTTGGTCATGGAGTGAGAAACCAGGTCCTATGGGAGGAGTGGTCTAGTGGTTAGGACAAAGTACTTCGGGCCAGGGGTTCAAGTCCCACCTGGGGACAGCAATCTCAGGCTGGAGGAACTGGGATTTCTAGTCCTATAGGCACTCCTTGTGGTCTTGGGCAAGCCACTTAACCCTCCATTGCCCATGTTCCCTGTAAGTATTAGCGTATGTGTCTCATATCCCCTTGTGTTAAATGTATTCCCCAATTGACCGCTTTGACCCAGTGAAAAGTGGGATATAAATACAGCTAAATAAAATAAATAAATAAATATGGAGATGTTGAAAAACCTTTGGACTATCTCCAGCAGAAAACAAATGGCAATTTCAACAGAAGATTCATTTTGTGGTATTCCCCTGAAGCAGAACTTTTGATATACATGAATAGTTCAAAGCACAATATTGTGTGGGGTGAATGGTGATTGGTATATAAAAAGATTTTCTGGATATCTTTGAAGAAATGCTCTTTGAGATAATTTTTAATAAGGCAAAGCTATTAAATTAAAATAGATGTCTAGCTTACACTCAGCTGGAACTGTTTTAGTAACAGTCCGTCAAAAAATTTGTTTTATAAAAGGAGGGTATTTTGTAGTATAGCATTTTGCGATATATTAGTTCCGCTTGTGTATAATAGTTTGTTAGAATATTCCTTTCAACAGGCAATCACCAAATATGCCTCCTTCCTGCCCCTGGCAAAAGATTTGCTATGGGGAGGAAGCAGTTTCCTGTGTGTACATGCAGATGAGACTCATTTAGGTGATAGACTAGCCCATACCAGAGTGCTCCTCTCCTACATGTGTCAGTTGGGGTAGGTAGTGCTCTGGCAGTGGAAGTCATACGACAAATATCATCCATGAGCAACCAGTTTTGCAGTTAGTCATATGTAGTTCAGATACATAGGCGTGTCCCTCTTGCAAAATGACTATTATTCATGTTTATTGCTCATCCATGTACCCAGCTGCAGGTCATTTCAGAAGGAACCACATGGAAAACACCAACATAGAAGCACTGCCCCTATACACAATTATAAAACTGGAACCTACAAATATAGCAGCCCATTTTAGAAAAGCTGAGATTTGTGCTGCATGTGTGTTGGTCATGGTGTCAATGCAGAGGGAGCTTACCCACAAGGGCAATTTCTGCCAAGGGGAGATTGAACAACTGCTGAGAGAAGTGCTGAAGCCTCAATGTCTTTTCTTAGGCCATGTTGGAGTACACACCAGTGCTTACCAGAAGCAAAAGATACAGCTTGGCATATGCCAAAGAGTCATTGTCATTGATAGAGATGTGAAAGACCTTAAAAGGAAATGGTGGGAATTCAGAAAGATAACCAAGGAGAAGGTCAGAGAAACGGGTCCTGGTGGCCAGCCTGGGGCTCTGACTGATCTTGAGTACCAGGTGCTGGACACTATGGATGTGGATTTTGTGTGGGGAGTGGGCAAGCTGGACACCTTTAGATCCTCATGAGACAACAGTAGGTATCTCTAGCATACTTCAAATTCCATTTCTACTTTCCCTGCATGCTCTCCCACTTACTATTGAAACTTCCTCTGCACCTATGCTTGAAGTAGGGACATGTAGTCACCTATCACCCTATCATCACTGCTTTCAACCATGGTGGTAGTGAGTGTGTCATACATTTCTGTTGGTATCTGCGGCAGAAGAGAGATGTACACCATTTACCAAAGGTGCCATATGTCATGCTGTGGTGTGGTCTTGCCTCCTAACACCTGAAATGATGTAATGATGTGGCTTCTGTCCTGCCAACATCCTTTCCATGTGGTACTATGTGTGCAGATCTAGAGAGCCACACTGATGCTCCCCAGGAGTCAGGTTATTCCTTAGGTAGCACCCTACAATCAATAAGGATGGAATAACTAAGTTGGAATGGAGTTCGGTGGGACAATTGAATACTCTCTAGGGCTGCTGCTATAGGTTTGGAGAGCATAATTCATGTCTGACAAAATTATCTGCTTTTTAGTCCTGTGCTCTGTGCCAAGCACATTACCTCCCTCTTGTCCAATAGCAATTTTCCCATTTCAATGTCCTTCTGCAAAGTGCCACACCAAAAATGTAGTCATCTCATATATCTGACAAACCCAGCTTTCATTGCATGTACTTTAGATATGTGGACAGACCACCTTCCAATTTAGCAGCATCCACTCTAAATGTACACAAAGGAACATTTTGCAAGTTGTGGAATGCAGAGTGTGTGGCATGGGATGGCACAGTGGCCTGAGCCTTCACAGGATGCATCTTACTATAACTTTCGGCTTATCACTTGTATTTCCCAAGTAGGCATAGGCAGCACTGGCATGATAAGAGGCATGGGCCATACTGAGAATGCCATCCTTAGTCAAACACAGTGCAAATCTAGACAAGAAGGGATATCTTAAGTGGAATGAGTATACAATGTTTTTGTAACAGTAAGTAAAGGTATGGCTTGCATACTTATGTACAGGTGAGGCTATGTGCGATGATCCAGATGAGGACAATGGTGCTGAGGCTAGGGGCCAGAACTCTAGAGAGGAATCCCCTCACAGATCATGGCAGCCAGGGCAAAGGGTGGTACACACACCAAGGTGGAGGGCCAGGTAGCCAGTCAGCATAGAATTCAGGATGAGGAGGTGGAGAGGCATACTGGTATCCAGGAGGAGGGCAAGCAGGAGGGGGATGTGACTGACATCCAACTTCCAGCACAGTCTCCCTTCCATGATGATCAGGAGTTTGTGGAAGGAGTGTCAGTAGCACTAGAAGGTGAAGAATCCCACACCAGTCGGAGAAGCCATCAATTGCTGAAGTGGTGGGAGCTCCTGCTTCAGCAGAAGCAGCAGCTCCTCGCTCAGCGGTTACAGAAGATAGAGCTGCAGAAGAAATTGGTAACTATTAGTAAAAGCTGCTTGTGCGTAGAGGAAGAGCAGCTGGCAGTGGAAGAGAGACAGGTGTCAGAGGCCCTGCTAGCTGAGATATGGGCTCTGTGCAAGGACCTCAGCCACTGCAAGCAACATCAAAATACGGTCCTTCCAACTGTGAAGCCATTTGCTCCAGCACCATCTGTATCATCAGCCTTCCAGCCAACATGAGCCACACTAAAGAGGAAGGCATCTACACATTCCTCCACCTCCATGGCCTGAAGAACATCTGAGCAGCCTAATATCTTGAAAACACTACCCTCTTCTCAGATTTTGTGGCCTGTGCCAAATGAAAGCAGGAGCCCCTCAGATTTCCCCCATTCCATGGGGATACCCATTGCATGGTTGGGCTTGAAGATGTGTCAGAAAGCTCTTTGGTGGGTAGTGGTACATCATTCAGCACACCATCACGGCTACTTATGCAGTCGGGAAAAGGGAAGAGGAGCAGTGGAAGGGCCATGGGAAGAAATAAACATCACTTCCTATTCTTTGCCCCTGAGAGTGAGGGCAGAGGGGAAGGGTGATGGGGGCTGGGGTAGAGGGTTGGGGGGAAGGGCAATGGAATAGTGATGGGGACTGGGGTGGATGGTTGGGGGGAAGGGCAATGGAATAGTGATGGAGGTGAGGGGGCTGTGATGGGAAGATGGGGCGGAAATGGACATGAGAGTTGGATGCAAGGCTTGCCGGGGAGGTTGAGGCAGAGGTGGGGGTTTTGGTAGTTGGGAAAGTCACATGTACAGTATTTCTTTGTATGTATTAAAACACCTACCTTCATAAAAAGTGCCTGTATGTCAACCCATTCTTGAAGTTATGCCAAGCTGGTGGGGGTGCATCATATTCTCCTGCTTAGAAGCTTCTGCATCATTCTCTATATTTGGATCTGCCATTTCCACTCCTTCAGGCAGAGATTGTTGTCACCTACAATAATTACCAAATTCTGTAGAATGCTGCAGGGCATGAATATTTGACAGACCTTGACAGGGCTGTAGTTGAGCTCTCCCCTGAATCAGCCCAGGCACCAGAAACAGCTCTTCAGCATGTCAAAGGTTATCTCAGTGATGGAGAGGGTGTGTCTGTGGGCCCTGTTGTAATGCTCCTCTGCATCCCTCTGGGATGTGATGATGGGAATCAGGAGCCACCTCCTTAGAGGGTAGCCTTTAACTCTTGTGTGGGTAGAGAGGATTTGAACAGATTAGAGCCAAAAGCCAGGTTATTAGATGTGGTTTGTAGGCACTACAGCCAAGTGCTCTGTTTACTGTTTGTTGCTTCCAAGGACCACTGAGATCTCCTGGCATATACTTGTCTAGGTGGCAGAGTGGGCTGGTGCGGGGCTTAGCTAGCAACGGTCCACCAGTGATTTGTCTGCTCTCAAACCTCTGTTATTTGCCAGAGTGGGTCAGGATTTATAAGTCCTGGAAGGAGCCTGGGAACCTCAGAAACATATTAGTTATCTCTTCCTCTGAATTGAAGACCACCTGCATGTTCAGTGAGTGAAATGTATTTCTGTTGCAATATGTTACCTCTCTCCTGATGGCAACATGTGTACAATAGATGTCCTCCAATACTGATGGGAATCTGGCCACATCAAAGAAATGGGTCATGGTTAGTTGCCTGTGCTGCACCATCAGAGGGAAGGCTACATATTCTACAGTATTGGCCAGAAAGGCTCTCAGAAGCTCTGTAAGATGGCACTGTAAGATGGCTGAATAGCTGAGACCAACTGTGACGGCCAGTATGGATTGTAAACCGCCAGTGGTAAAGAAGGTGAGGATTATAGCAACCTTGAGGTGGACAGGATGGGTGTGTTGGAGCAGAGGAGAGGCTTAAGCTCCTGACAGAGATGGTGAATGGCTGCCTTATCTAAGCAGAACCTGGTGAGGCACTGCTCATCAGTGAAGTCAAGGAATGGGCTTGATACCCTTTGATGTGGATGCCTCCTAGTGTCTCTCCTGTGTTTCTTGCAGACCTTAAGCTGCATGGCCTGTGCATACAATCTGTTTAGGTTACCCATGGCTCCTACATCTCTGCACCTACACCCAGTGACTCCATCCACCCACACTGACAGCAGTGAACATGCCTCTACACACACTGAAATAGAGACACTCCCACACACACATGTAGCAGAGACACAGTCACAGAAAGGAACACTCGGACACATACAGACCGAAAGCACCAAGCAGCTGGCCAAGAGGAAGACTGACAACCTCTGGCCAGGATCCGAGACACTGGGAGTTTGGAATGAGCACAGCTGAGGGAGTGAGGGCAAAGGGGTTAAGGAAAATAATAAATAATGGGGTCTGTGAACATGGATGTGGTAATAGAAAAATGTGGAAGCTGCCTCCACATAGAAAGTGAGATTTTGGAAAGGCTGCTTGTTCTTTGCATGTTTTTCTGGAAGGTGTCCCATGGTGCTTTGGGGGCATGATTTAAGTGGCACTAGCATTTGCACATCCTTGATGTATTTCAAATAGGCTGACGACTGGTAGGATGGTCTTTCTGGAAGTGCCAGTTTACACCTGCTATAAATCATGAATTTGAATTATCTATTCTACTAAAACCCGTGAAATCAACCAATCTATCACCCACACCATAAATGATTTCTCCATTAAACTAAATTATTCACTGAACCAGTTAAATAAGTGTGATGCAATTTTTTAAGTGTAATGTAATTTTTTGTTGGATCACTCACCATGAGAGGAAATCCTCTCTTGCAGCGAGTCCTCCATTTTAATCAGATTTAAATAGACCCAAATAGGTCCAAACCCAGATTCGGCCACAAAATCAGTCACCGCTCTGATATGGAATGTAAGAACTGTAAACTTCAGAAGTTCTATATCCCCAATTCACCATTTATCTGATGTTGCCTATAATAAAGTGATACAGTCAATTCTATAGCACTTAGCTGAGTCTGCTATTACCATCATCGTGCCACCAGCGAAGCTGATAATTCTCACACCCTTCCGGGTCGATAATACCAGCCATACTCTGTACTGTTCCGCTGTGGCTCCTCTCCACGTACAAAATCGCAAGGTCCTCGCAACACCATATAGTGTTTCAAGCCATTAAGCCTCAAAGCTCTTCCTCAGGCGAATGAACCTCACAATATCCTCAGCTAAGTGCTATAGAATTGACTGTATCACTTTATTATAGGCAACATCAGATAAATGTGAATTGGGGATATAGAACTTCTGAAGTTTACAGTTCTTACATTCCATATCGGAGCGGTGACTGATTTTGTGGCTGAATCTGGGTTTGGACCTATTTGGGTCTTTTTAAATCTGATTAAAACGGAGGACTCACTGCAAGAGAGGATTTCCTCTCATGGTGAGTGATCCAACAAAAAATTACATTACACTTAAAAAATTGCATCACACTTATTTAATTCCTTCACAGTGAATAAATCACGAATTAGCACCAGTCTCACTAATCTTTTGGGACTGCTTGTGGCATTGGTAATTGGAGGAACTTTGCTTGCAAATCCTTGGCTCTGCTGTGATTTCTTTCCACATAGGTGTGTTTTGGGTCACCATAGGGAAACAAAAGGTGGCACAAAATTCACCTTTGAGGAGAGTTCCTGGTGCAGTCACCAATGAAACCCTGCCAGCATCAGATTTTTTTTGGAATGACTTTGATTCAGCTAATGCCAGGTGACTTTGTATGGATAATTATCAGTTGTTTTGAGTATATCATTTTTTTTTTACATATGATCGACAAAGAAGTCATATAAAATATCCATGAATAGACTTTGGTTATGTGTGGATGTATGACCTGAGAGGTGCGAAACATTGTCAGCGTCGGACTTTTGTTGTAAATTTTGATACTAACATGAATTGTAAAATTGGACATTTGATATCAGTTTGAACTGTAATTTGTGGAGAGTGATAATAAGCATTTTTATGATATGTTTTGACATGAAATGTTGATTTTTCCATCCACACGAAGTTGTTTGTTTTTGTGGAGTCTATTTCTGATATGGATTTGAATTGATTTCTGTGATATGTAATGAAATGAAATGAGAACTTGATACATGGATTGGGGTATTGGGGGCACTCACATGAATGGACAAGTATTTTAGGGAACCACAGAGAGCACAAAACCCACAGAGGGAACAGACCAAACGAAACAGCAGGTTCTTATGACAGGAAACAGGCTCTTTATTAGAAACAAAACCCCAATGCGTTTCGGCCAAAGGCCTTCCTCATGGGGTGCAAACCTAAAAATAAAAGACAAGAAATCATGAATAAAAATTAAAACAAGCAATAGAGACAACAAATAAAACAGTAAAAGTCAATAAGGGGAGCATGGATCCCATAAAACACAAAAATACAATCCATAACATAAATGAATCATTAAAAAGTAACAAAATTTAAAGAAAAAGAAATTTAAAGTAAAAGATATTTAAAAAATTTATGATAAAAGGAGAGACTAACAAATCATATAATCAATCAATAAATAAAACTATACGAATAAATAAATAACTAATGAATGAACAAACACAGTTGAACCCATATATCATATATGTAATGAGAGCGAACAACTTATGCAAACATGAGCAGCAAAAAAAAGAGGGAGAGGAGGACAAGGAACAATGGAGAACCCATATAATGGATAAAACCTGAGAGTGAACGATCTCAAAGGAAACACTGTATAGTATCAATGAGTGGTTTTGCTATTTCTCAGAAGAAGAGCCGTATAAACCAATGTTTTTAAAAACTCAAGCCTTTAAAAACAAAACTCTGCTTCAGGAAAATTTTACTACATATACATGGGGGAACAGAACAAACATAAAACAAAAAAATAAAAAAAGTGATCTATCCACAAGGAGGGGTAAAAACCTTAACATCAGTAGAACCAATTAAACCATGCTCATAGAACTGTCCCACATATAAAGCAATCATGCTCCTTCCCCTCCCCCTTCCCCTTCCTTTTCCCCTTCCCACCCTTCCCCTTCCCTTTCCCCCTCCTCACTTCCCCCTCCCACTCTTCCTCCCCTTTCCCCTTTTCCCCCTTTCTTTCTCCCCTCCCCCTCCTCCTTCCCCTTTCACCCCTTCCTTCCCCTTTCCCCACCCCCTCTCCACCCCCTTCCCCTCTCCTGTATTACTCTCCCCCCTTCTCCCTCCTCCTCCTCCCTTCCCCTCCCCTCCCCTTACCAAAAAAATTACTCAGATTTCATCAAAAAGATTATTACTGGTGATAAATCATGGATTTATGGTTAGACCCAGAAACTAAGGCTCATTCCTCACAATGGAAGACTCCAAACTCTCCCAAACCCAATAAACCACGTCAGGTGAGGAGCATTGTCAAGGTCATGCTCACAGTTTTCTTTGATTACCAGGGTATTGTTCATCATGAGTGTGCTCCAAAAGGCCAAACCATCAATAAGGAATACTGTGTCCAAGTTCTGACACTTTTGAGAGATGCAGTCCATGGTAAGAGGTCGGCCCTAGGTACGGCCCTATTGCTCTCCTCCTGTCTTCTTCATTTCTTGTCTACATTCATCTCTGACATTGATCATTTCTTTTCAGCTTTCTTCCACTTTCTGCCTTTCTATCCACTAAGATTCCATTCTTTTTTAATATCCAGTCTTCAATTTCCCTATTTTTACTGCATCTACTGTACCTACATCTTTCCATCTCTTTCCGTCACCCCAACACCATCATTCCCTATTCCCCTCTCTCCCCTCTTTCTCCTCCCTCCCACCCCTTTCCAGCATCTTCCCTCTCCCGTCCCCTTCCATCCAGCATCCATCTCTCTCTCTCTCTCTCTCTTCCTCCAAGTCCATCCCATATCACCCCTCTGTCTCCCTACTCCCTCCCTCGGGTCAAGCTTTACCCCCTCTATCTTCCTGTTATGCCAGTGTCCAGTTTCTCTCCTCCATCTTATTCCGAGCCATGTTTAGCGGGGATCATATCCCCTGCCCAAAGCTCCCCACATGTATATAGGAGATGTACGGGGAGCTCTGGATGGGGGCAGGAGGGAGCATGCAGAGGGAGGAGTGAGGATGCAACCCCGGGCATACAAGGCCGATCCTGAGGTTAGCCCTGTACATCCAGGGTCACCAACATGGATGGGGGATGGCAGCGCAGGGCCAGGTCAGTGGGGCGAGGGGTGCAGGAGTTTCCCCACAGTCCGTCCCTGCCTTTGGAAGAACACATTGGGGGTCGGGCTGTGAGGAATGACCTTTGTGGCAGGGACCAGGGATCATGGCTCCTTGATGGAGCCACGGTACCATGGCAACAGGACGCCATCTAGACCTGATTCTGATCGCACGGGGACATCTAGCTCCCGCGGGCTCAGAATCGGAGACTAGACCAGCCTGTCCAGATCCTAGACGTCCAGGGGGCAGGACGTTCCCCCTTCGGAATCAGGCCCCATGTGTCCAGCATTTTCCTTCTGTCTCCCTACCACCCTCACCCCCTCCTATGTGGCATTTGCATATATAATATTGTACAATACTGGTAATTCACACTAGTTTGTTAAAAATAGTTCAGTCCTCTCAGTATATTTTATGTTGGTGCTATAAATTAAAAAAGGAAAAGAAACAGTTGCACGCACAAGTCATACTGGAAAGACACAAATAAGCTAAATACAGAGGTTGAGCGCATTAAGAAAAATGTAGCAGTGGCAGCAGCGGACCTTCTGCAATTAAAAAAAACAACATGGGCCTTTCTGACTCCACACTTGCATGGCTGGTCTGATCCCTCCCTCTCTGATGTATACTTGCATTAGAGGAGGGAGGGACCAGACCAGCCATGCAAGCGCAGAGTTGCAAACACCTGCAGTTTTTTATTTTTAAATTGGAGGTCCGCTGCCACCAGCAAGGGAACAGGAAAAGCGACGGTGGGGCAAGGGCAGGCAGCACACAGGGGAGCTGAGGCCGGCAGTTGACAACCCGAAATGCCCCCTAATTTTTGCTCCCTGTGCGGTGCTGGAGAGCGATAAATGACAAATGGATAGGAGACTGGAAAAAAAATTAAGAGAAGATAGAGGAAAGCAGAAACCATCCTCTGGAACCAACACAATTAGACAAATAAAATGGCCAGACAACAAATGTAGAAAAAAAAGAATTTAGTGAGTGACTGTGTCAGTTTTTGAAATTTACATCTGCAATCTTTGAGTCATATTTACTAAACATTAGTGCGCACTCTCTGCTGCAGCATGGTGGCAGATAGTGCATCCTACTCAGCGTTTCTGTTTCTCAGGTGTTACCTTTTATGCAGAGTCTGGCTTCTTCATGTTTCAATTAAATTTTTGTCTATATATTTCTATTTTTTAGTTTGTGGTCCCTTATTTTGTACTTGGTGAGAGGCTTATCTATTCTCTAGGTGTGTGATTGAGGCACGGTATTCTGTTAGCATGGGGTTTTTGTGTGGGATCTGTAGTAATTTGGCTTGTTCAGTTTTCCCAGTAGGTGTATGGATTTTCTAGGGTCCATGGCACTATTTACAGTGCTGCCCTTTTCTAGGTAGGATCCTTGCTGTGTGAGTTTTGGAAGTTAGTTCTGCTGTGGAATGGTAGATTTGCTCTGTAGGTCCTGTACTGTGGTTCTCACTTTTTCTTTCTGTTTCTGGTGTGGAGGCAACTGTACAGTGTTGGAGGAGGGGGGGGGAGGTACTGGAATATGGATAGTTTCTAAGATTTTCCATTTTGTGTTCTTGATGCTGCTCTTTGTAAATATGAAATATTTTGTCAGTTCGTATTCAAGGAAATCTTCACTGTTACTGATTTTGGGGCTTTTCCAGCTCTGGCGCATTCTAATCCGGCCTGTGCACCATGATCTTGGATTCACAGCTTCCAGGATTTTTTTCTCATTTTATACTTCTCTCAACATCATTTACCTGGTTATAGCGCTGATCAAATATGTTTGGTATGCAAATATTTATGCAAATGAGGCACAGTGGATATGTAAATGAGGCCCCACAATGAGTCTCTGCACATAGCCCTACTTCACCCTTTGGCTACCCCCTGTATACATACATAGAGGGCTGGCTTTACCATTAGACTGATTGTTGCCAGAGCACCAGCCTTCTGGGGGCACCCATTACCGCTGCTGCCGCTGCCCCTCTGTAGGACCAGCAGCAGCAATGGCAAAGGAACCGTGATGCAACGCTTACCAAAGGCTCCGGCACTGTGTCACAGTTCCTGGCTGCTAATATTGCCCGCTTCCGTCCTCTTCTGACACAGACTTCCAGTTTATACAAATTGGATAGAGAGGCCCACCTAGGGCCTTGTACAGACCCTGCATACATATCTATTTAAACTTTATTTTATACATATAGATAAATATTTCTAAAATTCACCTTCTTTTTTCAGAAAAGAATTCAATTTTACATCTTCTCCTACTGGGACTGGTATGCAAGAGAATCAATCCTTTGCCTCTATTCTCATTGAAATCGGGGACAGGGGGTGGTTATGGAGTCAGGGACATTATTTCAAAATCAGAGACAATCCCTCAAAATCAGGGACATCTGGTAACCTTACCTGAAGAAGATAGCAGGCTTTTCCACTACCAAATATTAAAAGAAAGAAAGAAACAATCTGAAGATTATCATCCCTGCCACCTTCACAATGCTGAAACAGAGAAGAAAAAAGGAGAGAGGAATCCCTCCCCTAGCTAAAGGCATTAGCTATGCAGAGAGAATGAGAGAGCTTTGGGAATGAGGTTTTCTCCCAGTAGCATGCATAGAGTAAATTGTTGCTCAAACTGCTAGAGTTAAAAAAAAAAACTCTTCCTGGGTTATAGAGACAGACTGCATCATTTGGTAAATCCCTATTTAGAATTTGAGACCTTTTCCAGCTCTGTAAAGTGCTTATGGAGTGGAGGAGTAGCCTAGTGGTTAGAACACTGGCTTGGTAGCCAAACAACCAGGGTTTAATTCCCACTAGCATTCCTTGTGGCCTTGGCCAAGTCACTTAACCCTCCATTACCTCAGAAAAAAGGCCTGGCAATCTACTTCCAGTGACACTGCCAAGAAAACCCAGAAGCTTCTGGGTCACCAGGAGTCAGGACTGACTTGAAGGCACGCATTGCATTTTGCAAAGTGCTTATGGAATACCATCTTGAGAGAGTAAAAATAAGCAGTTTACCAAGGGGGTCATTTTGGAAGCCCTGTTCTTGCTTTGGACATAGAGATGTCTCCAGATCTATATTAGAAGCTGGGTCTGTGGATAGAAAAGTACGAATGGGGACATTGTGGAGCCATGGCTGGGGTGTTCCCAGGAACCTGGGTGTCCCTGCCTGTCCCTGCCTGATCTCAGAAAATCCCGGACATCTGGTGTCACGTCTAAGTTTAGACCTGCTCTAGGCACGAGCAAGCCTCTGAAAAGTGCTTGTTTTCGCTGAAAAATATCCAGAGTGTGTAGAGGCAAAAGCACTCCATCAGCAGAATTTTGATGATATTTGAATGCTGGCTTCCCTGTTCCTGGCTTGCTACTCAAACTGTTAGGCTATTCCTAGACATCCAGGTTCTGAAATATTATTCTGGGTATGTCTATGTAGATCCCCTCCAAAGACATCCATATTGGGCACATCCACGTTTGTGAAATCATGTCTGCACTTGGACGTGCCTGCTTTTTTTTCAGATGTTCTGGCTTAGATGTCTCAGATAGCATATGGATGTCCTTTCTAAAATTCCCCTCCATGTGTCCAGCAACAGACTGGTTAAAGCTGCATTGTTATTTTTTTTTCATTACAGTTTGGACTAAGCTGTGTGAGCCATTTAGTTGCATACTGGCTTTGCTTATCCCTTCTTTTTTCCTGAGGTACTTCACTTAATAGACCTGGCACATATACAGTAATTATATAATAATATCCTGGCTAACTTGCTATGTCCTGAGATTTACCTTGTGGTTATCTGCCTGTCTCATTCATAACCTGACATTTTACTTCTGTAATCAATAGTTTATGCTTGGGGGTGGACTGATAGTGATCTCGGCCCCTGGGCAATAAAGATTTGGGCAAGTAAATCCTCTAGTCAGGAGCTTCCTAGTACTACTGGTCCAATTCCCAGAAATCTAATCCCAGGACTTGGAACGCTCAGCCTAAGGGACCACCAGGGACCTGAAAATCGTGTGATCAGGGTCATATTGTTGTCTCTTGAGGAAATAGCAAGCTGAGGCAACTAGGCAGAAAAGGATTGCAGGTGTCCAGAAGCCACAGTTTAACAAAGTCCTGACTGCGCCTTCGTGACAGGCACTAAGGTAACTATACAAAGAGCAGGGAAGGGATTACTACAACAAAAAATATCTTGTATGTGCTATATACAGCAAGGCCTGTATTCTGTCCCGCAGATAGCAGGGTTGGACATGCTGCCTGGATGTCCAACCCTCGCACAGCCCCAGAATCCAATTCAGTCCCCAGCGCTCATCGCACGTATGCAGCATTTGTACAGGAAGCGCTGGATGTGGGTGGGAGGGGGCAGGGCAAGGTGCCAGGATGTACAGAGGCCATTCAGATCGGTCCTCTGTATGTAGCCCACCACTGAGATACACCCCCGACTTATTCTACCCTGATGGGAAAATATTCCACCCCGATGGTGGAATAAGTCTCAGGCACTGCGCCGTTTGCTGGATGCAGCCCCCTGGGGTATAAGGTTAGGGTTTATGTTGGGTAAACTTTATCTGTGTCTGTATGAGTGCCAAAATAATCTTCTTGAGTTGTTTCCTGAAAGCTGTGAGGTCAGCCAATGCTCTAAGATTATCTGGTACAGAGTTCCAGAGAAACGGTGCAATGAATGTAAATGCTCTATCACTTGTTGATCTATTTGTGTTCCGAAAGTCTTTAGGAACAATTAGCGTGTTCTGTGTGCATGCTCGTCTCAGTCTATCATTTGGAGGTTTTTTTCATTAGGGAGGTTAGCATGATGCTAAGATGTCTAGAGAGAGGTGAAAGCTGAGAAATATGACTGAGTCTGTACAAATTGCAGTCAGTGTAATGAAGAATGATGCCAGGTTCCCACATAACCAGGTTGGTTCCATAGGCTATGACATCTCAGATAGCAACCTAGAGATACTAAAGGTCCTGAAGAGTGAGGCTGAAGGTCAGAGTGCCTTAACACATTGTCTGTAACTGCATTGCTTTATATTGAGAGTATATATTTATTTATTATTTATTTAACATTTTTTCTATACCACTTTTCTTGTATTCAAAGCGGTTTACATTGAACAATGAAAAAGAAACATTACATAGAACAAGGTCATTAAACTTGGAGAACAGGGGTATTAACAGTATTATTTACATGATTTCTTGTTACAGGTTGTGGGAATGTATGGTTGGGTGTTTGAGATAGGTTGTAGTTACTGGTTGTGTTCTAATTTTATGGTATGCTGTCTTTGTTATCTTGATTATGTGAGCTTGGAAGTTTAGGGCATATATTTATTTTTGTGTTTGTTTGCAGCTCGTTACATCTATGTATATGTGTGTTCATGCTTGCATGCTAGATGGAGGCTAGGGGAGAGTGGGCACCCAAGTGCTGTGGGCCCTCAAGCACTGCCCGATTGCCCAACCATTCAGTCAGCCCCTGTTTATGCTGCTCAGTAAAATTGTGTTTCATTACTGAATACTGTCTACAGAGCACAGGAGAATTTGGGTAATTATGTCCTCCGATCAGGAGCTTTCTAGTATTAGCTAGTCCTATTCCCAGAAATCTAGTACTACTACTACTACTACTATTAAACATGTATATAGTGCTACAAGGCATACACAGCACTAAGAAGACAGTCCTTGCTTGTAGAGCTTAAAATCTAATCAAGACAGACAGAGCAATACAATAGAAACAAGGGGGGTTCAAATAGGGAAGAGGACACAAGGAGAGCAAAGGATTAGGATCCAAATGCGACCTCAAAGAGGTAAGCTTTTAGCATGGATTTGAAGAGGGGGAGATAAGAGGCTTGACGTAAAAATAGAGGAAGTTTGTTCCATGCATAAGGAGCAGCAAGGTGAAAAGATTGAAGTCTGGAGTTTTCAGAAGAAGAAAAGGGCATAGAGAGGAGAAAGTCAGAGGAGGAGCAGAGTTCATGAGGAAAGATGTAGTGACAGAAAAGAGAGGAAAGGTATTGAGGGGCAGTAGAGTGAATGCATTTGTATGTTAGAAGGAGAAGTTTGAATTGGATACAGAAATGAAAGGGGAGCCAGTAAAGTGATTTTAAAAGAGGGATTATATGGGTGTATCGGGGCTGGCGGAAGATTAGCCTTGCAGTAGAGTTCTGAATAGATTGAAGAGGAGAGAGATGGCACTGAGGGAGACCAGCAAGGAGGAAGTTGCAATAGTCTAGACAGGATGTGACCAAAGAATGGACAAGAGCCTTAGTAGTGTGTTCAGAGAGGAAGGGTCGAATTTTGTTAATGTTGTAGAGAAAGAAACAATAGGTTTTAGCTAGATGTTGAATATGTGTGGAAAAGGAAAGGGAGGAGTCAAAGATGACCCCAAGGTTGTGGGCCGAGGAAACAGAAAGAAGAAGAGTGTTGTCAACAGTAATAGAGAAAGAAGGAAGGGAGAAGGAAAGTTTAGGGAGAAAAATAAGAAATTCAGTTTTTGCCATATTCAATTGCTGCCTGGCAGCAATGTCAGATAAGCAAGTAGAGATGCGAGCTTGGAGCAAAGGAGAGATGTCAGGTGTAGATAGATTTGAGAGGCATCAGCATAAAAATGATACTGAAAGCCATGGAAAGAGATGAGGGCACCAAGAGACTGGGTATAGAGAGTGAAAGGGAGAGGGCCCAGAACCAGACCCTTAACGTCCTTAACGTCCACCAACAGAGAGAAGGATGGCAGTAGAAGAGGAGCCTCCAGAACAAACACTGAAAGAGCGATTGGAGAGAGAAGAGAACCAAGGCGCAGTACAGGGCCTCTAAAACCAAGAGAGGATAAAGTGTCAAGGAGGAGGAGGTGGTCAACAGTATCAAAAGCAGAATAAAGATCAAGAAGAATGAAAACTGAGTAAAGGCCTTTGACTTAGCAAGGAACAGATCACTGGAAACTTTGTCAAGAGCCGTTTCAGTAAAATGTAGTGGGTGAAAACCAGATTGAAATGGATCAAGGAGGGCTTGAGAGAAGAGAAATTCGAGACAGTGGCGAAGAACTGCACATTCAAGAATTCTAGAAATGAATGGGAGAAGGGAGATGGGTCAATAATTGGAAGGACAAGTAGGGTCAAGTGAGGTTTTTTTGAGGTGAGGAGTGATTACAGCATGCTTGAAGGCTGCAGGAAGGTTGCAGTGGAAAGCGAAAGGTTGAGAATATGTGAGATGAAAAGAATGACGGAAGAGAAGATGGAGTTGAGGAGATGGATAGGGATAGGATCAGAAGAACAGGTATGGGAGTTCAGAGGAGGAAAGAAGAAGAAAGGTTTCCTCAACAGAGATTTTAGAAAAGGATGAAAGGGTGATAGAGGTTGAGGAGAAAAGTTGGTAATGGAGAGGGGGAAGAGGGGATGAAGAGTTTTTTAGTGGGGAATTGAAGAGTAATCTTATGCACTTTGTCATGGAAATAGTCTTCTAGGGTTTGGACAGAAAGATAAAGAGGCATTGGAGGTGGAGGTGCCTTAAGAAAATAATTGAGAGTAGAAAAGAGACGGTGAGGGTTTGTCGGATGGAGAAAATAGTTTTGTTTAGCAAGTGCAATGACAGACTGGAAAGAAGAAAGCATGAATTTGAAGTGAAGAACATCAGAGAGAGAGCGAGATTTGAGCCAAGTGTGCTCAGCTCAGTGGGCACAGTAACATAGGTAGCGGGAAGTTGAAGACAACCAGGGCTGAGGTGAGGTGTGCCTCACAGGACATGGAATAGGCAAAGCAAGGGTATCCAGAGTAGAGGAGAGAGCAGACTTATAGGAAGCTATGACTTCATCAACAAATTTAGACGACAAAGTGGAAGAGAGAAGAGATGAAACAGTAGTGGATACAGACAGTGGATCGATAGCATGAAGAGTCCTAAAAAGATAGGAGGAGACTGGGCGAGATTGAGGAGGGGAGTATTGAAGAGTAAAACTTAACAGCTGATGGTCAGATAAGGGAACAGTGGAGGTATGGAAATTAGAAAGTAAACAATTAGAGTAGAAAACGAGGTCAAGGCAGTGGCCAAGCTGATGAGTGGGGGCAGAAGAGCAAAGCTGGAGGTTGAAAGAGGAGATGAGGGAAAGGAGCTTGGATGCATAGGGGTCAGAGGGGCTATCAATATGAAAATTAACATTGTCAAGAATAAGGGAGGGGAAAGAAGAATCCAGAAACAAGGAGAGCCAAGAGTCAAAATCATAAGGAAATTAGAAGAGGACTTGTCAGGGGGTCTATAGGTGGCAGCGATCTGGAGATGTAGGAGATTAAAAAGATGGATGGAATGGACTTCAAAGTAGGGAAAGGAATGAGATTAAGGGAAAAGGAAGGGTTGAAATTGGCATGAAGGAGAAAATAGAAACCCAACAGCACTACCATGGCCATTGGGATGAGAAGAGTGGGAGCATTGATAGCGCCTGTGGCAGATTGCAGCAACTGAAGCAGTGTCATCAGGGAGGAGCCAGGTTCTTCTAAGAACGAGAAGATGGAAAGCGTGAGAGATAAATAAATCATAGGTAAAGAGAAGTTTATTAGAAATGGAATGAGCATTCCATAAAGCACATGAGAAGGGGAGAGAGGAGGGGGGAAAGGAGAGGGATGTGAATGAAATTAGTGTGGTGGAGAGAGGAGCTAATATGAGAGTGAGAGAGAAGGGAAGAGGGACCAGGGTTGAGATTGATGTCTCGGAGCGCTCAGCTGAAGGGACCTCCAGGGACCTGAAAATCATGTGATCAGGGTCATAATGTAGTCTCTTGAGGAAACAACAAGCTCAGGCAACTATGCAGAAAAGGATTGCAGGTGTCCAGACGCCACAGTTCAACAATGCCCTGACTGCACCTTTATGATAGGCACTAAGGTAAGGGGTAAGTGGACAAAGAGCAGGGAGGGGATTGCTGCAATAACAAAATATCGTGTATGTGCTATATAGAGCACGTGTATAATCACTGAATTTGAGGTGAATCTTTAGCTGTCTACCAGATGTATTTTGAATGTGAACTGTTTTTACCACCATGATATATTGTGTAGACTATCTTTATCCACATTCTGGAAGCTTACCTAAAATACAAGGTTTTACAAAAACTTTTTAATTTGTAAGCTGTCAAGAGAGTTTCTGGCTTATGAATCTTTAAGGCACATTTGTTATTTTTGTAAGTCTACTTATGTTAGATTGTCTGCTGATCATTTTCTTTGAGTGTGAAGAGAAAAGGTGTAATTGGTTGAATGGTCTGATTGATGATGATATTCAAATTGCTAAAGGTTTCTTTAAAAAAAAAATCTTGCTCAACAGCTATTACACTTCATTGTTGGAGTTCTGAAGGACTTTTCCCATTCACACAGTTAATTAGTTTGCAGCTTTGTACATTTTCTTCAGTATAATTGAAATAAGTTCTTGACTTTCAGAAAATGGAACCATTATCTATGAAATTTCCAGTATCAAAATGCTTTGCTACTCCTTCAGGGTTTTTTTTTTAATTTTCACAGTCAAGAAAAATTACCATTTGTTTTCAGAATGGCTCTACTCAAAAAGCTAGGCATTGAATTCAAGTATTGCATTCATACTTATCATGACACCAAGGCCTGAAAAGCCTGTCAAACAGGTACACACAGCCCAAGTTCAGACTGCTGACAGCAGTAACAGTAGCAGAGGAACAGGAATCAAAGTAATAGCGTGCAGCCCCCCCCCCCCCTTTTTTCAAAATATGTGCCAAATAATACAGGAGATTTTATCTCCATCTTTCTCTTCTGGATCTCTCTGTCTTCTCTCTGTCACCATCATATATCCTCTATTTTCACCCTCCTATCTCTAGTCTTACTTTTCCAACTCTGTCCCCGCTTCCTTCACACACCCCTTTCCCACTTCCTTATTTCTCGGTCCTTATGTGTTTCCTAGTCTTCAATGGTTCTTTTTCTGTTTCTGACCTTCCTGCTCTTACAGCTGTTTTTCTCTCCATTTTCTCTCACTCCTTTCCCAAATATTCTATGCTTCTGTCTCTAAAATCTTTTCAGACCCATCTCTTTCCTTCTGTCTCTCGTCCTTATACCAATCCCTTCAATTTCATTCTTCCATCCTTTCACAGTTCTACTCATTCCTCAGCCCTCATCATCTTCCTTCTCCCTCCTATTTCCATACCCCTCTGACCTTCATCACAGATCCCATTTGCCTTACACCTCCACCCTTTCCCAGTCCCCCATCTTGTTCCCTCTATCTCTTTCTCCCTTTTCGGAACCCTTTTATGTCATTCTATCTCTAATCTCGTCTCCCGCCTCCCCACATTTCCTTTGGCTCTCATACTTTTCTCATTCCCATCTTATTTCATCTTTCACACCTTCAAAGTCCTTATCCTATTTGTCCCACTTCTCAGCCCCCTTTCCCTTCCTCTCTTTGACCACTGATCACTATCCCCATTTCTCTCCTATCTCCATTTCTGATTACTAGAGAATAAATTTCATAACAGGGCACCTAGGTTAATGCAGCCAAAATATGTCTGTTGTAAGTCTGTTTTATAAAGACTAGCAGATGCCTCCTTATCTTTATAAAATATTAGTGTTAAGTGGCAGAGATCACACCTTAAATTCAGGTGTGAACATTTACCCATGCTATTTTCAACAAGTGTATTTGGACAAGCTTTGGTTGAAAGCTTTTCAATAGTAGGGCCTTCCTTATAGAATAAGTTGCTAGTTGATCTGAGGATAATTAAAGATTTTTTGGCTTTTCAGAAACAGAAAAAAAGCCTACTTTTTTAAGTAGGCCCTTGAGATTTGAGTGAAGATTACTCACTTCTAGTGATCTGATGAATTTTTGGGGGGCATCCTGGGCATCTGTTTTTATGTAGTGTTATGTTTCATGCTTATTTAAAGTGTCATTTTAGAAGGGACATCTAGGAAGAATCTGGAATGTCCAGGGCAGAATGTCCAAAAATCTGGAGGAGTAGCTGCAGTGAAGGGAGGCTTTCTGAAATCGCACTATCTCCACCCCAAAAACGAACATCTCAGTAACCTCCTCTGGAGACGACTCCCTCACATAGCAAGACTGGATACATGCATAGGTGTAGGCCATTTCACAAATGTGGACGTCCCCAAATTGCACGCCCACAGAACCTGGCCAGGGTAGTTCAGAAGGCCAGCAACTGTGTTCGGAGACTAGCACATCCTGGCCTGCCATTTCCGATACTCAGATGTATGACGGCACCTAGGATGTCTCCATGATTTGCATCTCTAAGTGCCCATGTTCAGACATCCAGTCAATGAATAGGGCTTCTAAAATGACCCCCCTCAATCTTTATTATGTTTTATTACTGTATTTATGATATTTTGACTTGGTATGTGTATGTATTTTGCCACTTTTCTAGACTTTTAGATAGGTGAGTAATAAACGCAAATACATGAATATTGTATGCTCTGATGAGCAGGGACTGTCTCTTATATGTATATGTACAGAGCTGTGTATATCTTGTAGCACTATAGAAATGATAAGGAGTAGTAGTAATAAATAAATAAAATAAGTACACAAGTATGCACATAAATTAGGGCATTTTATCATCAATACACATTCTTGTGTACTCTGCCAGAACCCGCCTCCGGATATGCCTACCAGCAAAGTACATGCTTTCATGTCAGTTGGTATTTTACATGAGGCCATTAATGCACATAAACTGCCTCATATACATGTTCATGATTTTATAAAATTAATTCCTTCATTTTTTTCTTGCTCTATTTCTCTCTCCTCCACTAGGGTGTGATAGTGTGTACAGGTAGCTGAAGTTCTGGTCCATTGGTGAATCCCTGCCAATAATAGTTCAGCTGAACCAGGTTCAGAATTCCAACAGAAAAGGCTTTATTAAATACAGTAAAGTAAAGAAAAATGCCTGGATTATCTTTTGCAGGCTTGCAAATGGCACAACATATAAACCATATATAAACTGTCTTAGCATAGTCTTGAGAGCTTATGACTTCTAGTCTGGATCTCCCTTCCTCACTCTGAGCCTGGGGTGTTAACTACTTCACCTGGGCTCTGCTTATCTTCCCATCATGAAAGGAGAAGTGTTACTGATAGGTGATTTCAATATGCCAGATGGTGATTGGCACATCCCTGCTGTGGTGTCATCTAGAAGTAAGGAGATCCTGGATTCTCCACAGGGACAGCATCTGGTAATAGAACCCACACATGAAGAGGTCATACTGGAGCTGGTGCTTATCAATGGAGAAAATGTTTCTGATGCTATAATGGAAGATCATCTCATATTCAGTGATCAGCAGATGGTGGTTCAGTATTAGGACTAGAGTGATAAAGTCCATTCAAAAGTAATGGTCCTAGACTTTAAGAAGACTAACTTTGCCAAGATGGGACAATACCTCAAGGAGTTGTTTGTGAGATGGGAACAGCTGGGGGATGTAGAAAAGCAGTGAGCAAAGCTGAAAGGGGATATTTTAAGGGCAACTATATTTTTTGTTAGAAAAGTAAATAAAAGGAAAAGGAGGCCACTATGGTTCTCAAAAGAAGTAGCTGAAGAGAGTAGCCTTCATAAAATACAATGCCGTAAAATGGAAGTATAAGATACTTTTCAGATATGTTAATGAGAGGAGGAAGTACAAAAGTGGTATTGTCAGACTCAAAGTTGAAGGGCAGGAATATGTAGAAGATGATCTATTTATTTAACAGGGTTTTTCATACTACTTTATTGTTTAGTCAAAGCAGTTTACATTGTAATTTAAACTTGGTAATGTACATTAATAACTTGGATTCTTCTGAGGCAATGGAGGGTTAAGTGACTTGCCCAAGACCACAAGGAGTGTTAGTGAGAATTGAAACTTGATTCCTTGGCTCCCAAGCCAGTGCTCTAACCATTAGGCCACTCCTTCACTCTGGTGAGGATAAAGTATAATTGCTTAACAAATATTTTTGTTCTGTGTTCACAGATGAAGGGCAAAGAGCAGGACCTCAGAAATCATCCACAAATAGGAACAGTAGTGCAGGGGATCTTGAACAAGTTTCAGAAGACTATTTTTATGAGGAACTAGCTAAACCTAAAGTAGACAAAACAATGGGGCAGTAGGGGATACATCTGAAAGTATTGAAGGAACCTGGGGAAGTTCTAATGGCTCCACTGTCTAACCTTTTCAATGCTTCCTTAGAGTCGGGAGTGGTCCCAGAGGTCTGGAGAAAGGCACATGTGGTCCCTTTCCACAAGAGCGCAAGACCTCCTTGTTCCAGCTTCACTCCGGCGTCCCATCTGCTCTCCCAGACGGGGATCGAGCACGCCGGAGCAACGCACCACCCCCTGAAGCAAGAGCTGCCCAATCGGGGCAACCCGGGCCGATTTAAAAGGAGCGCCATCGGGCACACGGTCCTCCTTGTTCCAGCTTCACTCCGGCGTCCCATCTGCTCTCCCAGACGGGGATCGAGCACGCCGGAGCAACGCACCACCCCCTGAAGCAAGAGCTGCCCAATCGGGGCAACCCGGGCCAATTTAAAAGGAGCGCCATCGGGCACACGGTCCTCCTTGTTCCAGCTTCACTCCGGCGTCCCATCTGCTCTCCCAGACGGGGATCGAGCACGCCGGAGCAACGCACCACCCCCTGAAGCAAGAGCTGCCCAATCGGGGCAGCCCGGGCCGATTTAAAAGGAGCGCCATCGGGCGCACGATCCTCCTTGTTCCAGCTTCACTCCGGCATCCCATCTGCTCTCCCAGACGGGGATCGAGCACGCCGGAGCAACGCACCACCCCCCGAAGCAAGAGCTGCCCAATCAGGGCAGCCCGGGCCGATTTAAAAGGAACGCCATTGGGCGCACCCGTGCCTTGCGGGCCCACGCCTGAGGGCCTCGCCAGAGGGCCCTTTGGCGTGGCCCTTAGGCAGGGCCTCCAACACAAGTAGCACCCCTCTGGAGAACTTAAGCAGAACCGATAACAGACCCCTCGGTCACCCGAAGTTGCCTCGCCTTGCTGAATCTTGTCAAGAACTGAACACTATCTATCTGTGGTGAGGACGCCGCTTCAATCTTAGTCATCAAGGTCACTTGCCAGGTACCTAACGCAACTGCACCCTAAACGCCAACCTAACTTTGATTTTCAGCCTATATCAAGTTTAGAATAAGCTAATCATGCACTAAAAGACCCTGCTAGAATTACACTCTGTGCCCTAGATTAAATGTACCAAGTACCAGCCAGAACAAGGTAGCCAGAATTTTATGCCAAATGTATTGACTCAAGTGATAGAATTGTGCCAGAATTTGTCTATACTAGCCTTTAATCTCAGCTATAATAATTGTTCAGCTCGGCTATACTGTATGATCTAACCCAGCTAGTTAACACACTAAAACCAAACCTTTACTATCCATTCGAAGCCCCTGTTCACCTAGTCACCATGTTGCCACCCATCACAACTACATATGCCTCCGCCCTGGCCAGCTGCTGCATGATACTTGCTCTGGCCCATGGCACCCATGCCCTCACCTCCTCTCACAACTCCATTCCAATCCTGCATGGCTCATGGAGGAGAGACTATGGTCACCCTAACCACCAAACAGGGAGATCTGAGCGCATTCCATACCCCCATCTCATCTATATTGCCCTCCAGCAGCCCAAAACCCCTCAACAGGAACATCGCACCCACCCCCGAGACCTTAAGTGTGCCCTCATAAACGCACGTTCAATCCGACAGAAATGGCCAGCTGTAACCGACATGTTGTCCGCCCTCGATCTCGACATCTTTTGCATTACCAAGACTTGGCTGTCAGCCTCAGACTCTGTCCTCCTTCACCAGTTTGTCCCACCTAATTCTCTGTCCACTCATGTCACAGAACCGACAGGAGAGGCGGAGGAGCAATCATACTAGCCAAGTCAGATCTACATTTTCAGTTGATCGCCTCTAGTAGCACCCTATCTCTCGACTCCATCACCATAGCGAATAAACAAAATACCATCAACTTACTCTACCAAGCACCCTCCCCATCCCCAGATGACCTAGCCACAATTATTGACCTCGCCTGCAACCCCATGAATCCATGCACATCAAACTGGGTGATCGGCGATTTCAACCTCCCTGCCCTCCAGGACACCCACACCAAAGCTTTCCTCAATGCCCTAGAAATGCTAGGTTATACCCAGATGGTTAACTCCCCGAACCATGTCAAAGGAAACATGCTTGACCTGATATTCGCACCACCAGAAGCTCTCAAACCCACGCACAACATCAACCTTTCTATAAGTCCGATACCATGGTCCGATCACTACCTGATCATATTCTTGATGCCAGTACGCTTTGACCTTACTAGCCCCCAGTCTTCAGACAAACCAGACACTTCAACATCAACACGTTTCCGCCCATTCAACAAAGATGATATCCTGGAAAGAGCACACCCTCTTCTTTACCCGCTCAAAAAAAGCCTTGATGACATGATTGCCACTTGGAATTTGAATCTGGATGCCAGAATCGACCCACCCACTACCACCAAAATACCTCGCAGGAGGTCAAAGGCGCCCTGGTACTCGCCCGAGCTAAGGAAATCCCTCCTCCAACTTAGGCGGCTAGAAAGACGTTGGCGGCGCTCAAGATCAACCGAGAGCCATGAAGCTTACATCGCTCATCTAGGCGTACACTGTTCAGCAGTCTCAATTAGAATGAGGCAATACCACGCAGAGAGACTACAACGCGGCTTAAATAAACCTCATGAACTTTTCAACCTGGTCAAATCATTAGCAAGGGAGCCTTCCCTAGGCCAATCATGCCATCCGGACCCTCAAGAATATGCTGACTACCTCCGAGCCAAAACGAGTCAGGCAGCATACCCTCGAACACCCACTCTCCTGATGATGCACCTGAATTGACCCCCTCATCTGCCCCTGTACAAACCTTAATGGAGGCCCAACAGATTATCACCTCCTTCACAACCCCAACCGAAAAAGACATCCAAGACATCATCAAAAACATAAATACCACCACAGCACCAAACAACCCATGCCCAGCCCTCTGGATAAAAACCCTACGGGCCGACCTTAGCCCGTTTCGTATCAAACTTATAAATAAATCATTCCTCACCAGATCCTTCCCCGGAAGCCTGAAACAAACATCAATCAGACCGCTGCTGAAAAACAATAAACTGGACCCTGCAAAGATGGACTCTTATAGGCCAATCTCGAGCATCCCGCTCCTAGCTAAAATCATGGAAAAGATAGTTCAAATGCAAACTAGACCACCATATCGATAACAATGCACCCCTGGACCCCTGCCAGCATGGATTCCAGGAGCCACACGGCGTTGAAACTCTGCTGACCACCCTACTCAGTACCCTAACCATGGGGCTGGACAATATCAGACAAGGGTTTGCTCTCATTTTCTTGGACATCGCAGCAGCCTTTGACTCCGTCAGTCATTATCTACTTCTGTCCCGCCTCGCCGAGAAGAGAGTCCACAGCACAGCACTGGCCTGGTGTGAGTCATACCTGAGTGACAGATGGCAACATGTCCACTCTGGCCCCTCCAGGTCAACACCCTTCCCGCAAGAGAAGGGTATACCACAAGGATCATCACTTTCAGCCCTACTGTTCAACGTTTACATGCAACCCATCTGCACCCTCATTCGATCCTTCAACATTAATTGCCTAATCTACGCTGATGACGTTCTGATGGACACACCGATTTCCACTGAGCATCCAGACCTCTCCCAGTTGTCCACTTGCTTCGATGCCGTCACGGACTGGCTACACACACAGAAGCTCAAGATAAATCTCAAAAAGACGGATGTCCTCTTCATCAGCAGAAACTATGCATTCACTCCACCCTTATCACTGAAGGTACGTGAGGCAGAACTTCTCACCAAGCCTACGATACGATACCTCGGTATCACGCTCGACCAACATCTCAACATGAATGCCCAGATAGCTAACATGGTAAAGGCAATATACCATATAATTCGGACACTGCGCCACATGAGACAGCTGCTAGACCTGAAAGACTTCCGAACAGTCTTTCAACCACTAGTAATGCCTCATTTTGACTACGCTAATTCCATACTGCATAGCCTTCCGAAGAACACGTTGAATCCCTTGCAGCTTGCAATGAATGCCGCACCCAGAATCCTCCACGGAGCATCTAGAAAGGACCATATTACCCCAGTCCTAAAACATCTGCACTGGCTCCCCGTCCACTGCAGGATTTCCTTCAAGATCCTAACAATGACATTCAAGGCCATCAACAAATGCACAGCCATCTCTCTCTCTGACTTTGTCCAGGTCACCCCTCCCAACAGGCTAAGGAGATCACCGCCACCAACACCCTACTACTTCCGAAAGCAATCACCAAATGCTCCAAGGCTACGAGAAACCACGCCTTTGCCCTCTATGCACCCTCCTGCTGGAATACTCTGCCACCAGACATCCATGCCATCAACAACCTTCCCCAGTTTAGGAAAGCACTGAAACATCATCTGTTTCTTCAGTACTTCTCCAACTCAAACGACATCCCTCAGCCACCCACACCCCACGTCCAACCAACACCTCCAAAATGCCCACCCACCACACCTCTCCGATCATCTAAGCGAACCCCCCGTCTTAAACCACCTCCCTTGACAACTGACACTAACCTAGATAACGATGATCCATACTCTACCCTGTGATATACAACTGGAATGTTATATAGTCTCTCCGTTGTGTGACCTGTATATATTGCTGAGATGCTTGTAGAATCTTGTCTACCTACCTGTACATAGTTTACCTGTTAACCCTGTTTAAACACCCCGTTAATTTTAAGTCCAATGTAGATCTTCTACATTGCACAAATATGTTCCCTGTAAACTGCACTGATGATAAATAGCGCAGTATAGAAAAACAACAAATAAATAAATAAATAAAGTAAGGATGAGGTTGAGAACTACAGGCTGGTTAGTTTGAACTCTGTGCTGAGTAAATTAATGGAAACACTACCAAAACAGATGATAGTGAGGTCTCTGGATTCCAATGGATTGCAGGATCTGAGGCAGCATGGCTTCACTGGGGGCAGGTCTTGTCAGACAAATCTGATTAATTTCTTTGTCTGGGTGACTAGAGAGTTGGATCGAGGGAAAGCCCTATATGTGGTGTATTTAGATTTCAGTAAAGCCCTTGACACAGTTCCACACAGATGACTTATAAATAAATTGAAAAATACAACCTAACCAAAATTCTCTACAGATATAAAATCCAAAAACAAATTGAGAGAATACTTGGGGGTTATACCTTTAAGAAAGGATTTGATTGCTGATTGGTTGTTTAAGATGTTAAATCCTGAAACCAGGCTCATTTTGCTACTGAGCATGCGTTGGCGTTCTTTTGAGTGGTGTGAAGACGAAGACAGAAGTTTGTCGGTACAGAGTGCTGAGCGTTGAAGCAGGGCGTGTAAATATTGTTCGCCCGAAACGCAGTACTGTGTCTGCTATCTTGTGAAATTTGTGCTGGCAACATCACCAGAAGTCTATCTGGATGGACTTTAAAATCTGCTACTACGGATTGCTGCTCATCGTCGGACTTGGTTGGATTCAGATAAGTTATTTTTTTCCAAATTCTGGCTGTTTTGAGCTCCAGCATAGACTTTTAGTGGTTCATCTTATTCTGGCAAATTAATCATTTTGCATGAAGATTATTGGTTGCACTTTTGTAGTGTTTTAACCTTATTTATTGTTAGCTCTTTAATGGGCTCAATCATAATTGAGTAAAATGGAAGATTAGCTTCAAGAGGTGAATCTCGCTTCATGGCTATACTTCCGACATTATATTACAATACACTCACACACGCTAGCTCTGAATAGCTATTCTCTCAATTTGTTTATAAATAAATTGAGCATCCTAGGCATAGACCCTAAAGTGACTGAGTGGTTTGAAATTCTTTGAGTGGCAGGCGACAAAGGGTACAGGTACTGTAAAGGGAGCTTACTCTGATAATGCCGCAGGGATCTGTCCTTGATCCAATTCTTTTTAAAATTTTTATTAGTGATATTGCAGAAGGGCTGTTGGGTAAGGTTTGCCTCTTTGCAAATGATATGAAAATCTGTAATAGAGTAGACCCCAGGAAGGAGTAGATAACATGAGAAAGCATCTAGCTAAGCTTGAAGAATGGTCAGCAATTTGACAGCTGAGATTTAATGCTAAAAAAATGCAGGGTCATGCATTTGGGCTGCAAAAATCCAAGGGACTGGTACAATATAGGGGGTGAAGTACTTCTGTCCACAAAAAAAGAGTGGGACCTGGGCATGATGGTTTCTGATGATCTTAAGGTAGTAAAGGCAATGGCAAAAGCCAGAAAGATGCTTGGGTGCATAGGGAGAGGGATGGCCCACAGGAAGAAGGAGGTGATAGTGCCTCTGTATGTCTTTGGTGAGACCTCATTTGGAGTATTGTGCACAGTTCTGGAGACCTAAACTTAAAAAGGATATAAACAGGATGGAGTCTGTACAGAGGGTGGCTACCAAAATAGTCAGGAGTAATATGACAGGAGTAATATGTGGAAATATTTCTTTATGGAAAGAGTGGTAGATGCGTGGAACAGTCTCCCAGTAGAGGTAGTAGAGACCAGGACAATATCTGAATTCAAGAAAGCATGGGACTAATACAGAAAATCTCTACAGGAAAAAAGGGACTAAAGTAGTTGGTATGGAAGGGCAGACTGTATAGGACATATTGTCCTTTTCTGCCATTATGTTTCTTTGTTTCTATTAAGTTTCTGTACATGTACTTGACTGTAACAAAAGCCATGCCACCTACTGCATTTTTAAAATGTTATGTGCTATTAACAATTCATGTTAATTAACACACAAGTCAATGCAATCTCCACCAGGCAGGCCAGTCGTGTCCAGTAGAAACTCTGTACTAGAACCTTTAGCTAAATTTGTGGATCTGATATTAAACCACCTAGCGCAGAGTGAATTCTTATGTAAAAGACACCATGTATTTTTTTAGTAAGTTGCAATCTTTGGAACTAAATAAGGGTGATATATTGGTGGCTACATTAGATGTGGCTGCATTATATACTAATATTGATCAAAATCAAGCCATTGAAATTATAGCACAACTAGAATTTGAAGCTACACTACCTGCTCGAATACCTATGTCATTTGTGATATCCTTGCTGGAAATTATATTGAAAAACAATTATTTAGTGAATCAAGAAAAAAAAATTTCATCAAAGGTTTGTAATAGCCATGGGTGCTTCAGTGGCACCCTCAGTGGCGACATTATCTATGGACTGGTTTGAGAGAACATACATCTGATGATTTCTATTTTGTTTCTTTTTGGTGTCATTATTTGGATGATATATTTTTCATATGGAATGGCATGGAGATAGAGTTACAAGCTTTTATACAATGATTGCACAGTTATGAATTGAATATGTCTTTTTCTATGACTTACAATGTGAACACAATTGACTTCTTGGATGTCCAGTGCAAAAAGAAGATGGTACATTAGCAACATCATTATATCGCAAACCGGTGGAATGTACAATTTGCTTTGTTTTCATAGTCACCACCCCGTGCACAAAGAGGCAAACCTTACCCGACAGAACTTCCACAATATCACTAACAAAAATGTTAAAAAGAATCAGACGAAGGACAGATCCCTGAGGCACTCCACTGGTAACATCCTTCTCAGAGTGAGCTCCATATATCTGCACCATTTGTCGCCTTCCACTCAACCAATTTCTAACCCAGCCAATCACTTTAGGGTCTATTCCTAGGATGCTCACTAACTATTAGGAATATGTTTACTAAAGGTTAATGCGTGTTAAGTAAAGTTAACGTGCCTTAAGTGCTGCAATGAATGGGAAGTGGCAGCACTTAACGTACATCAACTTTACTTAACGCGCATTAACATTTAGTAACCATGCCTCTAAGTCTCCTATTGATCTCTTATGGATCTCTGAGGTGGCTGTAAAAGGGTACCCCTCTTTTGTCAAGCCCCTTTGGACACATATCCCAGCTCTTTCTATTCTGTATTGAGTGCTGGGTGCCTACCGATGATATCACTATGGAACCTTCCTCTTCTATAGCAGTAGTGGTGGTAAGATGTCAGTAAGAAGGCTTATTCCATCCAGTGTTCCTCCAGTGCCCTCTCTATCTCAGGTGTTCTCCGCTGACTCTCCTGCAACATAAAATCACTGCACTAAAGGGTAGCTCAGTGGGCATGCAAACTGTATGCAGATCACTGCATACCAAATTGTTCCTGATGTAAAAAAATGCCCCAATACCTAGCAGAGTTTTTTTACTCTTTTTGTAGCGCTGAATCTTTACCCCAGCCATAGGCTGGCAGAAAGACACAGCTGGGAGAAAAATGGTTACCCAAGAAGGAGTGTCACACTTCACCTCAGATGACCCACAATCCCTGGCGGTCCTAGCGGGTCATGAACATGATCCATTCCCACCCCCTCCACTGAGAATGGTTGGAAAAGAAGTAAACATATTATACAAAAGTGCAGATTGTGGAAGGAATGAGGTAAACTATACTCCATCTGATATCTAAAGAAACTATTCTGCTGTATTATAGTTTTATTATTCTTACTGAACTGTTGAATATTAAAGTTGTTTATCAGTGACCCTAATTTTAAGTGAACCATTGTTTCAGAATACAAACTTCTGGCCTGGACTCTAATTATTTAGAAGGGTGAATGAGAGTGTTGAATGCCAAAACTTTAAATAATCACTGCTACATGGAGGCCAATTCCGTAGGTGCACATCCTGTGGGGCCTAATCACCAGAATAGTCCTTGTATATCCGGGGTCAGGGCATGCCTCCTTGGCCCGCCACCTCCCGCCTGGGTACAGAGCTTCCCGCATATCTCTACAGTACGTGTGGGGAGCTTATGCACTGGAATAGGGCCTGGACATTTCACTGGGCATATACATCCGCCCTGGACATATATCCCCACTAAATGAAGGTCAGAATGATCTCCATAGCATCTAATCTCATAAGTCTGAACCCTGATACTTAAGACTCCAGGAGCTCGGATAAATTCTGACTAAAAGCTCCCTGGACTGCTGTACTCCCCTGTCTGCCTGCAGTTCTGTAACGTCTGCCTGGACCACATGAAAGGGGGTAACATTATTTTTATCTTTTATAGAAGAAAGGAAAACCACCCCCTAATCTCATCTATGAAATCAAAAGCCAAAACTTTCCCAAAGTTAAACAAATATGTTATCCATGGATTTTCAGCAGTGACATTAAAACAGACATGGACTTACCCCTTTGTTCTCCCTCTAGACAGTTTCTTATCCTGTGCTTCTCCCTGGTGGAACTGGGGAAAGGAGTAGCCCTATCTCCTACATAGTACATTGGCGTGCTGCCAAAGATTGAGTTCCGCCTTTAGGAGTGGTTTATATATGAGCCAGATTTTCCCTCCCAGAGGAGTCTCCTCCCAGCCTGATGTAACTGGGCAGAAGGTAACCTCCCCTGTCCTGGAAAATTACTAGTTCATTTCCAGGTTATATTGCAGTAATTTAATAGGGACACTGGAGATCTCTATTGCTTGAAGCAGTGACATTCCAGGGGTCTCTACATGTGTGTGTTGTAAAACATGTGGAGGCAAATCCCATAAAATGCACGTCTGGCCCGCGGACACATATAAATTGAAAACGGGCCCCATTTGAACTTAATTCAGCATCTGCAGGTCTAGACATACCCAAAGGTCCGGAATCGGGGAGATAGATGTGTCCAGTGTGGCACAGACAAAGCACTATTCAGTTGACCTGTGCATGCATCCAGTGGGTGGCCCATGCACGGTTTCAGGCATGTGCCATGTGGTATAATGGAGAAACACGTCCCTCTGTTTCATAGAACACAGGTAAACGTTTTGGACGTCCCTATGCCCACGTGTTCTGAAAAGTTGCACATTTCGGATCCTGCCCATCTCCGTGATGAACCCAAAGATGCCACGCCTCTTCGATAAAAATGTCCATCTCCTAAGCTGCTCTTCACACTGACAGTAGTGTGCTGATGCAAACTAGACATACATATCAATAATAAATGACTGCTCCTGCAACCTAGACCATATACCAGTCCTCCACAGTCCCTGAAAAGTGCTAGGTAATCCCAGTGCACATTTATATGGTATAAGAGAATGTAAATATGAACATGTATGTCAGGGCATACCTTGCATCAAATGGTACTTGGCATTATAAAACGGCCCCAGTGATTCATGCCTTGGTCATCTCTACAAGCACGCTTTAAACTGCTAAGGATAGACTCATACTAAGTGCACAAAACCCGACACTAACATTGTAGATCCCCAAAGGATGCTGAGCATCAAAGGTATGTCCTTTTCGTGCCTATGGTTTATAAGTGCATGCATTCTGCTGCTCTGCTCTACCTTTCCTCTCATGTCTCCCTACACCCTCCTCGGGAACTCTGCTCTTCTGGCAGATCGCTTCTATCTGTGCCCTTCTCCTACTGCCAACTCCAGACATCGTTCCAAGCTGCTCCTTAGCATGGAACAAACTACCTGAGTCTGTACATTAGGCTTCTTCTCTGGTCCTTCTCAAATCCAGGTTGAACGCTCACCTCTTCATTGCCACTTTAGTATCTGATCCGCCTAATCTCCCTTGTGTTTCCTTACCATTCCCCCTAGATGTATCCTGTCCATAGCTGCTGTGTTGTTTATACTGACTAGATTGTAAGCTCTGCCGAGCAAGGACCATCTTTTATGTGTGTCTGTGCAGTGCTGCATATGCCTTGTAGAGCTATACAAATGATCAGTAGTAGTTGTATGGCCTTCTGGCTATGGCAACTGATTCCCACATATATGGTACTAGCATTTCTCACAGCAGCTACACCTGTCCCATTGTGGCGTATGTCAGTCTGTATACATCTGCTTTCTGTGGGGCAACCCTGTCTGCCTTCCCACAGTCTGCTTTGTGGCACTGCTCCCCTGGCCAGGCCTGTGTGGACATGGGAGGGAGGATTCCTGTGCCATTGTACCCGGGTAGCCAGCCTCCAGATATATCACCACTCTTGCAGTTTGCATAGATCCTGAACTGGGGAAGGGTGTAGGCCTCATGACACAATCTGGGGGATGTTGGCACAACATCAGTCATGTCTCCCAGTGCTTGGCACGGCTGATGAATGGCTGACCTATCACACTGGCACCTGGTGACACTGCAGTCATCTATATGGTCCAGGTATTGGCCAGCCATTCATGACCTCCCTGAATTGCAGATCAGCACACCAGATCCTCCTGTGCAATCGCAAAACCAAACATTCTCACTTTCAGTCACAAAAGACATTATTCTGCCAAACCAAATCTATAACTAACAGCTGCTATACCATAATGGCATGATGTCCCAGGATTACACATATGATCTCCCTTTCTCACTCCAACATAATTTGTATCCAGGCTCACTCACATGCTATTCTTATATCAACAGGTGGTTCTCTGGACACATGCTAAGTTTCTTCCTAAGGTGGTTTCTCGCTTCCACCTCAACCAGGAAATGGTCCTTCCCACCATCTTTCCCAGGCCACACTGAAACAGGGAAGAAGTCTCTCTTCATACCTTGGATTGTAAATGGGCTTTGGCTTTCTACCTTGATCAGACGAAGGCTCATCACCACTTCTCTCAACTGTTTATTTTTTTATGACCCCAACAGACTTGGAGTGGTGGTCTCTAGGTGCACCCTTTCCAACTGGGTGGCTGCCTGTATTTCCTTCACCTGTGAACAGGCTGGCCTTTCTCTGGAGCATCAAATGACAGCCCATAACATTCAGGCTATGTCAGCCTCCGTGGCTACACTCCATCTCCCTGCTAGAGATTTGTTGAGTGGCTACCTGGTCCTCGGTCCTTGGTCCATACCTTTGTAGATCACTACTGCCTTGAGGAGGCCTCCCAGCAGGACATTGCCTTCAGTCAGGCCGTTCTTCAGCACCTCTTTGGGGATTAAGGCAACACCTTCCCTTCTGTATGTCCAGGCTACCAGAGATTAAATTCCTTTGCAGTGCTGGGATTGTGTACCGATGCTTGGAACTCTTCAGTGTTTTTCAGCTGCCATTCACTGTTTGATTTTTGGGTCTCCCGTGGCTTTTTCAGTAGCCTGTAGTTGGGGAGTCCCATATGTGAGGACTGACTTCCTGTTTGTTCCTGGAGAAAGCGTAGTTATTCACCTGTAGCAGGTGTTCTCCAGGAACAGCAGGAATCAGTCCTCACTACCCTCCCTCCTCCCTGTGGAATTGTTTTTCTTTTTGGGCTTGATTAAGCTATGTCATTCTACTGAAGGAAAATGGCTCCCTTGGGTGGGAAGGTGATCACGCATATGTGGTTGATCTTCAAAAGGCTTTCTTTGAAAGCTGGGGAGAGATTACTACTCAGGCTCTGTCAATGCCAATGTCACCCATATGTTAGGACTGATTCTTGCTGTTCCCAGAGAACACCTACTACAGGTGAGTAACTACGCTTTCTACTCTTCTTGTAGAAACATCTCTCCTTAGCTTGGGTGGTGGACTAAAGAAGACTACAACCATACTCTGGGAATGCCTTTTCTTTTTCTGGGCATCCCATGTCAATACTGCTGTTAGCTTCCCCTCTGTTTTCTCTCTACAACCATTTGATTTCCAGTATTATGATATGCCTTGGCTTAACCCTGCAGTGCCTCCTAAGGCTGTGTGCCTTTGCTGACACTCTTGAAACAACTGAGGAGATGTTAGCCCATTGCTCAACAGTTATTCTGAACTTGCAGCTATAATAAGGTAACAGTGGCACTGGTAGATTCTCAGGAAGTGCTCCTATAAACATAGAAACATGACAGCAGAAAAAGACCATAGTCCTATCTAGTCTGTCCTTCTATATCACAAACTATAGTTCCTTTTTTTCCTTTAGAGATCTTCTGTGTTTGTCTCATGCTTTCTTGAATTCAGATACAATCCTCGTTTGTACTACCTCCACTGGGAGATTATTCCAAACATCTTCCATTCTTTCCATAAAGAAATATTTCTACATATTACTTCTGAGTCTATCCCCTTTCACCTTCATCGTATGTCCCACATTGGAGAGCTTTTATTCAATTGAAAGAGACTTTCCTCCTATCCATTTAGGCCATGAAGGTATTTAACATCTCTATATCTCCCCTATCTCCTGCCTTTCCTCCAAAGTATACATATTGAGATCTTTAAGTCGGATCCTGTATGCCTTATGACGAAGTCCACTGATCATTTTGGTAGCCATACTCTGCACCGACTCCATCCTGTTTATATCCTTTTGTAGATGTGGTCTCCAGAGTTGCGCACAATACTCCAAATGAGGTTTTACCAAAGATTTATACAGAGGCACTATCACCTCCTTTTTTCTGCTGGCCATTCCTCTTCCTGTGCAACCAAGCATCCTTCTGTCTTTCGCTGTTGCCTTTTCTACCTGTTTAGCTACCTTAAGAAAATAAGAAACAATCATACCTTGGTCCTGTTCTTTTGTGGACTGATTTTTGCAGCCCAAATTCATGACCCTGTATTTTAACATTAAATCTACTACTGCAACTTTTTACTTTTAAATTATCTTTTAGCCTCAAAGCTTACTATTCTATGAACAATGGAATGAAACAGAGATGGTGTAGTATACAGTGCCCGGTTCTCTGCCACCGAAACCATGGCCAAGGTTGCAAACCCAGCCTTGGCCCCAGCCTGTAGTGCTTGCCTGCTAAGGTTGCATGCTTCTACTGACATTCTTGAAAAGACTGAGGAGATGTTAGTTCCCTGCCCACCAGTTATGCTTTACTTCCAGCTATAATAAGGCTCCAGTGTCACTGGGGATTCCCAGGGCTGCTCCTGCATTGCTGCAACTTTGTAGTTTTAAATTTTTATCTTTTAGCTTCAAAGTTACTGTTTTATGAACACTGGGATGAAGCAGATATGTTAAATTAATATGGAAATAGAGTGCAATAATATTTTATGCTTCTGCTGCGGAATACATTTTGATACAGTAACTTCTGCCACTTACTGAGCACTGCCCTTTGAAGCCCTAGTATAGCAGATTCTGCCTAGCAAAAGGAAGGCAAAAACGTCTTCTGCTGGGAAAAAAAGAGCTTGAATCTCATCTTTGTGTGCTTTGATACAGCGAGACAAAGAGACTGCAGGCACTAGTCAAGCTTGAAGTTCTTTGTGTTTTCTCAACTTTGAAGTCCTCCTTTTTTGCCAGACACAGCCCCATGGCAGTAGTTCCAGTGTCACTACTGAAACTAGTAGATTTTGCATTTTTCTCTTTGCAGTCCTGCCCTGGCTACAGCTGAACTCCCCTCTCTCCCTTAGAATCCTAAAACTTGTACCATTTCTTCCCAGCCCTCTAAAAATCAGAGCCCAAATGCTTGTCTCTTATCACGTTCACTGTGTTGTGGCCTTCTGTGACATCATCAGCCATGGGATTTGAAGAAGTCAGACAGGGATAGGTTTCTCTGGCTGCTTGTCAAGCATTGGCTTGGATCAAGTGCCTCATGCTGGCTGTTGGTGACTGCTCCTTGACCTTCTCTACATTCCAGATTGGCTGCAATGTGTCTGGACATGCGTGGATGCATGATGAAATCAAAGTGCATGAATGGCAGGTTGTGAAAATTCCCTGGGCATGTGTGCTTGATTAGATGACACTGAGATGAATTGCGTTATTCGCTGACATTTTTACCATTGTATGAAAACTAATGCACATGCACTACTGGTTAGCACTTTTTTTAACAATACTGGTGGCATTTATTGCCTCTGTGAATTGATATCCATATGTGAATACAGTTGTATGCAAAGGTTTAGGCACCTCCTACTCAAATTCTGTTTTAATGAATTCCTAAATGAAAAGAAGTTGATACACAAGATCTTTCTGCAAATTTTAATTCACACTTACCATTTTTCTTGCTTATTTTAAGATTGGCAATAAAGTGGATATCCTTCAATTTGATTCACTACTACCTTTTTAATCATTAATAAGGCACAAAATATTTGACTTCTTAGGCCTTCAATTCATCAGGTGTAGATAATTTCCACAGTTGAACAAGTACTCTGACTATTCTAACCTCTCAGCTTGCAATGATTGCTCTGTCTACATTCAACAGCTATGGACCTCTCTTAGCTGCTGTCTGAGGATTTGAAAATGAAGATAATTTACAAAGCAAAAGAAGGTTGCAAAAACACTAAGCGGCTCATTTTGGAAGCCGTATTTAAGCTTTGAACATCTGAATATAGGCATAGAGACATCCAAAGCACAGAGACGTCTCCAGAGCCATTTTAGAAACTGGGCCTGTGGACATCCAAAACTGTGGTGGAGGTATGGATGTTCTCCACGTTTTGGAAGGTCCCACGCTTTGGAAAGTCTTCTTATTTGTACGTGATCCTTCAGATCCTATCCCTAAATGGGTTAACTCAGACAACATATGGTTTAAGTGTTGAGCCATACCCCTGAAGAAGTTTCACACGAAACACAGCCAGTGTCGGGTTTTGGCACCACTCATTCCCTGGATAATAAAGGCTTGTTTTTACCCTTTCTGCCACGTTTTCGGACTGGTATTTTCCCTGCTTTCGTGGCAGTTAGCTGCTCTCTTGTTGGGGAGGTATGGCTGGGACATTGCCAGGAATCTGGTTGTCCCCACCTGATCTCAGAAACATTCTGAATGTCCAGAGTTGCATCTAAGTTTAGACCTGCTCCAGGGAATGAACAGGCATCTTAAAAGATCTTGTTTTGGCTAAAAAACATCCCGAAGGTATAGAGAAGAAAGCATGCCATCAGCCCTAGTACTCAGCACCATTTCAATGATAGCAGCAGTGGGATTTGAGTGCTGGCTTCCATATTTTTAAATCGCTACTCTAACCATTAGGCTACACCTAGAGGTCTAAGTTTTGAAATGCTGTTCTGGAGAAGTCTATGTACATGCCTCTGAAGACGTCCATATCGGGCACATCCAAATTTGTGAAATCATGTCTGTACCTGGACGTGCCTATTTTTTTTTCAGACTTTCTGACTTGGATGTCCCAAATTGCACTTGGATGTCTCTTCTAAATTTCCCCTCTAAATGTTTTTAATTAGCCACTTCAACTGTCAGAAACATTAAGGAATGGGAGTTACTGTTGAAGATCAGGCAAGATATGGAAGCTCAAGTAAAATTTTCAATAGAATTGCCCAAAACTTTATCAGATCTGCAAAACGGAATCCACAGATTACTGCAGACAACCTGCTGAAAAGTTTATTTGACACTAGAATGGTTAACCACTGCTTCATAGTATAGCATTGCTTCCACACTGATGGTCTCTGTATGGGGCAGGTTTTCTTCTGGCAACTTTCTTGCAACTACACCACAAAAATCATCATCTAAAGAATACTATGGAACCCAACATATATCCCTGATCCATCTTCTCCATTGTTTATTGATTTCTTACTCCTAAATTGGTATAACATTTCAAAATCTATATGTAAATATATCAGCAAATGTAAATGAGTTGCAGATGGTTACCTTATTTATTTATTTATTTTATTTTATTTATTTAACAATCTCTTATATACCGCAGCTTCCTAAGATCAGCTGCGGTTCACAAATAACAACAGGCAACAAATCATGGATTTGTTTTACATATAACGTCATATAACTATAACCAATGTACAGTAAAAAGAAATTTGAACAGATAGCACTGAACAGTGCAACACTATATACATTATGTACATTAACATTATATTATTAAATACATATACAAGTTATGTGGGATATAATCATTATGAGTAGTACAGATGCAGATAGGGCAGGTTTTCTTTTCTGTTATAGTGAGATGTAGATAAAACTGTTTATTCCAACTAAAAACTGTTTAGCCTTTGTCTAATTCTTTTGATGGCTGTTCTATAGTGTTGTAGTGCATTGTAAAGAGGTGTGTTTTCAGTTTTTTTCGGAATTCATTAATCTCTGTTAATATTCTTAGTTCAACAGGGAGGGAATTCCAGGCTGTTGGGGCTGCATGTGAGAACGCTCTGTTGTTTGTTGATTTATTTGTTTTTATGAAATCTATGGGGGTTTTAAGTTTGTTTAGTTGATTTTTTCTTTGAGTAGGTTTTGGATGTTCTTTGGTAATTAAGTTACTTAAAGTAGATGGTGTCAAATCAAATAGTGATTTAAATACTGTTATTAGTGTTTTATATGTTATTCGGTTTTGAATTGGAAGCCAGTGAAGGGATGCTAGAATTGGTGTTATATGTTGATGAGAGTGTGTTTTTGTTATTATCCTAGCTGCTGAGTTTTGTGCGAGTTGCAGTCTTTTGATGTTTTGTTTTGATGTACCTAATAATATAAGGTTCGCAAAATCAAAGTGGGGGGTTATAGTGGCTTGGATTATACTGATAAAATCATGTATGTAAACAAGAGGTCTAAGTTGTTTAAGTATTTTAAGTTTGTAGTAAATTTTCTTTGTGGTATTTCTGATATGGGTATCTAGAGTGAGATGTTTGTCTAAAATGACTCCTAAGTATCTCACTTCATTCTTTATTTTAATTTCTTGGTTTTGAAGTGTTATATGTGTTGGTGGGGTATAATCTTGGTTTTTGGTGACTATTAGCACTTCAGTTTTTGAATGGTTTATTAGGAGATTGTGGGCATTTAGCCATAATGTTATTTCATTAAAACAATCCGAAAGGTACTTGCACAACTTAAAAGACAGGAGGTGCTCTCAGGTGAAGCTCATTACCCAAATCAGTCATACACCAAGGACCTGAGATTAATTAAGCTTCAGGTGAACAAGGTATATTAAACTTCTTAGGTACAGTTTTAGTGGTATAAATATCCATTGCACCCTTTAGTACATATAGAACTTAAAGATCTAAACACAAACTTAAAACTAAGATGCAGACAGCAGTCCAGCAGCGGGATGTGGGCTTTCCAGTCTTTTGCATTGAGTGTCACATGTATGATTTTCTCCCAGCTGGTGAGAGGTCTTACGTGTGCACTAGATGCAAGGAGCTCTCTGCTCTCAGGGAACAAGTCCGTTCTCTAGAGGCTAGAGTAGCAGACTTGGAAAACATAAGACAGACAGAGAGGTACATAGACGAGACCTACAGGGATATAGTCCTGAAGTCCCACCTCCAGTCTGGCAGCATCCCTGTTGCCATGGAGGAGAGAGGTCACGTGACAGGAGAGCATCACCCTGGTGTGGCAGGAAGTGATCCTGTAACTAGGACCTGTCCTCCAGGTGATGTAAACCCCTCTCGCACCGAGGAGGTTTCTCCAGGGCCAAGTGCCCATGCGGGAAGGGTTAGGACAGCAGTTATAGTTGGTGATTCGATCATTAGGCATGTAGATAGCTGGGTGGCTGGTGGACGTGAGGATCGCCTGGTAACATGCCTGCCTGGTGCAAAGGTAGCGGACCTCACACGCCACCTAGATAAGGTCTTAGATAGTGCTGGGGAGGAGTCTGCTGTCTTGGTACATGTTGGTACCAATGACATAGGAAAATGTGGTAGGGAGGTTCTGGAAGCTAAATTTAGGCTTTTAGGTAGGAAGTTGAAATCCAGAACTTCCAGGGTAGCGTTCTCCGAAATGCTTCCCGTTCCACGCGCAGGACCCAATAGGCAGGCAGAGCTCCGGAGTCTCAATGCGTGGATGAGACAATGGTGCAGAGATGAGGGGTTCGGATTTGTTAGGAACTGGGGAACATTCTGGGGAAAGGAGGGGCTCTTCCGAAGGGATGGGCTTCACCTTAACCGGGATGGAACCAGGCTGCTGGCATTAACCTTTAAAAAGGAGATAGAGCAGCTTTTTAAACTAGATAATAGGGGAAAGCCGACAGTCGTCCAAGAGCGCATGGTTCGGAAGAATGTATCCTTGAAGGATACTACAAAAAGCAGAGAGGTTCCAAAAAAGAGTAAAGTAGCCCAAATGCCCTCGAGTATGGAGCAGACAGAACTTAAAGATCCCAAATTACCCATGTCTACCAATAGCCAAATTAATATGAATAAAATACAGTCTCTAAAATGCTTGTATGCAAATGCTAGAAGTCTACAAAACAAGATGGGAGAGTTAGAATATATAGCACTAAACGAGAGGTTAGATATGATTGGAATATCAGAGACATGGTGGAAGGAGGACAACCAGTGGGACACTGTGATACCTGGGTACAAACTATATCGAAATGATAGAGCTGATCAAATTGGTGGAGGGGTTGCGCTCTATGTTAGAGAGGGCATTGAGTCAGAAAGGATTAAAGTTTTGCAAGAAACAAAATTTGCTGTAGAATCTCTATGGATTGAAATTCCATGTAAAAAGGGGAAGGCGATGGCAGTGGGGGTGTACTATCGTCCGCCTGGCCAGAATGAACAAATGGATGATGAAATGCTCAAAGAAATCAAGGAAGCTAGCAAAAGTTACAGTGCAGTAATAATAATGGGTGATTTCAATTACCCCGGCATCGACTGGGTCAGTGTCACAACAGGACATGCTAGGGAGATAAAGTTCCTAGATGAAATAAATGACTGCTTCTTGGAGCAGCTGGTTCATGAACCGACCAGAGGGGAAGCAATATTAGACCTAGTCCTTAGTGGAACACCAGATGTAGTGCAAGAGATAAGGGTGTTGGGGCCACTTGGCAATAGTGATCATAGCATGATCGCCTTTGATTTAATTAGTGGAGGAGGGATAGTAAGGAAATCCACAGTACTACCCTTTAACTTTCGAAAGGGAGACTATGATAGAATGAGGAAAACAGTTAAGAAAAAACTAAAAGGAGCAGTTGCAAAGGTTAAAGACGTACATCAAGCTTGGGTGTTGTTGAAAAATACTATCTTGGAAGCCCAGACCAGCTGTATTCCACGCTTTAAGAAAAGTGGAAGGAAGTCCAAAAAATTGCCAGCATGGTTTAAAGCTGAGGTCAGAGAGGCTGTTGTTGCCAAAAAAGCATCTTTCAAGAAATGGAAAAAAAGAGCCAAATGATGAAACCTGGAAACAGCACAAGCACTGGCAAGTCAAATGCAAGGCATTGATAAGGCAGGCAAAGAGAGAATTTGAGAAGAAGCTTGCTGCGGAAGCAAAAACGCGAAATAAAGACCTTTTCAAGTACATTCGTAGCAAAAAACCCGTGAGAGAGTCAGTTGGTCCATTAGATGATAAAGGGGTTAAAGGAGCACTAAGAGGCGACAAGGCGATAGCGGAGAGACTGAATGAATTCTTTGCTTCGGTCTTTACTGAGGAAGATGTAGGGATGTTACCCACGACTGAAGTGGTATTTAAAGGTGTGGAAGAATTGAAGGAAATATCGATACATCGGGAAGATGTCCTACAACTATTAGATAAACTGAAGAGTAGCAAATCACCTGGGCCGGATGGTATACATCCAAGGGTGTTGAAAGAACTGAAATTTGAGATTGCAGACCTGCTATCAGTAATCTGTGAACTATCATTAAAATCATCTCTAATACCTGAGGATTGGAGGATCGCCAATGTAACACCAATTTTTAAAAAGGGTTCGAGGGGTGATCCGGGAAACTACAGACCGGTGAGCCTGACATCAGTACCGGGAAAAATGGTAGAAACCATCATAAAGAATAAAATTACTCAGCATATAGATAGTCATGACCTAATGGGAGACAGCCACATGGCTTTAGACAAGGAAGATCTTGTCTTACTAATCTGTTATGTTTTTTTGAAGGAGTGAATAAACAGGTGGACAAAGGTGAGTCGGTTGATATTGTGTATCTGGACTTTCAGAAAGCCTTTGACAAGGTCCCTCATGAGAGACTTTTGGCAAAACTAAAGAGTCATGGGATAGGAGGCAGTGTACTACTGTGGATCAGGAACTGGTTAAAAGATAGAAAGCAGAGGGTAGGACTAAATGGCCAATTTTCCCAATGGAGAAAGGTGAATAGTGGTGTACCCCAGGGATCTGTGCTGGGTCCGTTGCTTTTTGACATATTCATAAATGACCTGGAAAGTGGAATAACGAGTGAGGTTATCAAATTTGCTGATGACACAAAACTATTTAAAGTTGTTAAAACCCAGGAGGATTGTGGAAAATTGCAAGAGGATCTTGATAAATTGGAAGACTGGGCATCAAAATGGCAGATGAAATTTAATGTGGAGAAGTGCAAGGTTATGCACCTAGGGAAGAACAACCCAAACTATGGTTACACGATGCAAGGTTCCACATTAGGAACCACCACCCAAGAAAAAGATTTAGGCGTCCTTGTGGATACCATGTTAAAACCCTCGGCCCAGTGTGCAGCGGCGGCCAAGAGAGCAAATAGAATGCTAGGTATGATAAGGAAAGGAATGGAAAATAAAACAAAAGATATTATAATGCCTCTATATCGTTCCATGGTGAGACCGCACCTTGAATATTGTGTGCAATTCTGGTCGCCATATCTTAAAAAGGATATAGCAATTTTAGAAAAGGTTCAGAGAAGAGCCACCAAAATGGTAAAGGGGATGGAAGGCTACTCCTATGAAGAAAGGCTAAAAAGGTTGGGGCTCTTTAACCTGGAAAAGAGACGGCTGAGGGGAGATATGATAGAAGTCTATAAATTAATGAACGGAGTGGAACGGGTAAACGTAGATCGATTGTTTACCTTATCAGAATATAGAAAGACTAGGGGACATGCAATGAAGCTACAGGGTAAACTATTTAAGACTAATAAAAGAAAATATTTTTTCACTCAACGTGTAATCAAACTCTGGAATTTGTTACCGGAGGATGTAGTAAAGGCTGTTAGTGTAGCTGGGTTTAAAAAAGGTTTGGACAAGTTCCTGGAGGAAAGGTCCATAAACCATTATTAAGAAGGGACCCAGGATATCAATGCTTGAACCAATACAAGCATTGTGGAACCTGTGTCCCTTGGGGAAACTGCTAGGTACGTATGACCTAGATTGGCCACTGTTGGAAACAGAATACTGGGCTTGATGGACCTTGGTCTGACCCAGTATGGCATATCTTATGTTCTTATGTTCTTAAAGGAGTTGCAACGGTATGTTAGGGATAGTGAATGGGATGTACATCATAATATCATCTGCATATAGATGATAGAGTACACCATATTTCTTAAAGATATTGCAAACTGGTTTTATGTATATATTAAATAGTAGAGCTGAAAGCGCTGAGCCTTGTGGTAATCCTGTTTCAAATTTATATGATTCAGAAGTTTGATTGCTTATTCTAACATTTTGCGTTCTATTGCTCAGATAAGAGGTGAACCATTTGTGAACTGTAGAGTATATTCCTATGTGTCTTAAGTAGTTAAGCATTATTGAATGGTTAACACTATCGAAAGCGGCTGATATGTCAATAAATAAGAGGATAAAAGCTTTTTTGTGGTTGTCTATTCCTCTTAGTAGTGTATCGGTAAAAACAGTCAGGAGTGTTTCAACTCCATGCTTGGGGCGAAATCCATATTGTTGGTCATCTAGCGGGTAGGATGAGTCAAGAAATTCTTGTGTTTGTATTTGTACAGTTTTTTCGATGACTTTTGCTAAGAATGGTATACTTGAGATAGGTCGGTAAGATTTTGGGGAGGTTTTGTCAAGTGTATTATTCTTCAGGATTGGTCTGATTTGTACTTGTTTAAGGGTGGGTGGGAGGTAACCTTGGAGTAGTGATAAATTGACCATAGGAAGTATGAATGAAAGAAGTGTTGGTAGTGTGTTTTTTATCCAGGTTACTGGACAAGGGTCTAGATAGGATGTTGTGGTGTTAAGATTGATAATGATATTCTTTAATGATATTTTGGATAAAGGGTAAAATTCTGGCCATTCATTTAGCATATGGAGAGGTTTGTAGATAGGATCTAAGGTCATTGGTGAGTGTTTTGATTTATTTTGATAATAATTGGCTAGAGTTTGTGCAGAGATGTCAGTGATTTCCTTGTTAGAATCTTGAGGGTTGGTTGTTAGGTTGGTAATTATGGAAAATAGTTCTCTTGGTCTGTTATATGATTTTGATAGGATTGTAGCATAGTAATTTTTCTTTGAGTTATCTATGGCATCTTTATAGTTTTTGAGGTGGTTGTAGTATATTTCTTTCTCAATAGTGGATTTGGTTTTGCGCCATTTATGTTCTAGTTTTCTTAGCTCTCTTTTCATTTGTTTTAAAGTGCTATTAAACCATGGGGTGCCGTTGGTTTTTGAGTGGGTTGATTTTTTATTAGTTTGATGTATTTGGGCTGCATTGTTTATGGTAGTATGCCAGTTTTTGACTGCTTCATCCAGGGTTGTTGGAGAAGGATCAAGGAGAGGGATTGTGGCATCCAGAAATTCAGTTTCGTTAAATTTTTTAAATTTAATTGTATGGTCATTTCTTTTGTGTTTTATGGTGTCGATGGTATTGTAATTGAGATTTAGTTTGATAAGGTGATGATCAGACCACGGTATTTGAGAGCATTCTATAGAGTCTGGATTAAACAGTTTAAAGCATAAGTTAGGTAGTAGTACTAGATCAAGGGTACCACCCTTGGTGTGGGTAGGTATGTTTATTACTTGATGGTATTCGAGATCTTGAATTGTTTCAAGAAAGAGGTTAGAGTCATTCGTTGGTAGTGAGGGAAGGTTGAAATCACCTAGGACAATTAGAGGACTCTGTTCTGAAGATAAGTTGAGGAGTTCAAATAATGATTGGAGGCTATCAGCATTTTGGTTGGGGGGTCTATAAATTAAACAGATTCTGAGGTGATCTATTTTTATTATGAGCGTGTCCATGTTGTTGTTTGAATTAGCTAGTATTTTTTTGGCTTTTAGGTTTTTATTTGTCATAATCAATACACCACCTCCTTTTTTGTTGGTTCTATGTGAGTAGGAGATATCATAGTTTGAGTTGTGCAGTTGATTTAGGAGAACTGTATCTGTATCTGTGAGCCAAGTCTCTGTTATGCATAGAATATCTGGTTTTGAGTCAGTGAGTAGATCATTAATTATAGGGATTTTATTTTTCAATGATCGGGCATTTATAAGGGTGCATGATAAAGATGTAGACTTGTGATGGTGGTTAAGCTGTGTGGTATGTTGTAGATTAATTTGTTTTATTTGGATGAGTCTGTGGTAGTTTATTTTAGTCTGATTGTGTGGAGAATAATGACCAATATGGAAGTTGTTCCGATTTGGTGTATGTATGATTGGAATTGTCTGGTAGTTTTTAATGTTAAGACTTAGTGTTAGGTTAATTATGATTGTTAGGAGGATGCAGATATAAGCCACTTTTAGAAGCATTTTTGTTGTATGTGTCAGTTTAGATCTGGTACTGGTACAGTGTTACAAAACTAAACAGTATCAAGTGAATAGGTAACAATAGTAAGTAAGTAGCTAAACAGTAACAAGTAGGAAGAGGCCTGTTTGATACTTTTGTTAGCATTGGATATAGTAGTATGGCTGGTTACCGTGAGGTATTTCTTAGTATATAATACTGGCAACAGTAACAATAGAGTATAGGTAACAGTACAATGGTCTCTGGTTAACAGCAATCTAAATGTAGACTACTGGGGATAGTATATCGTTTAAGGTGCAGTGAGCTATTTGCTGGCCTTGTTTCTTATCCTGATGCAATGGATTTAAAACTATTTAGTTACAAAGTTCAGTTTTTGTTTTTAGTGTGGAGAGGCTGTTTAGATGGTTGTAGGAGGTATACTTGTACCTATGTTAATTTTTGTTTTACTGTAAATATTTGCATTCTTTGTAAACTGCCTTGATTGCTTGATAAGGTGGTATAGAAAACTCGCAAATGAAAAATAAATAAATAAATGAATAAGGAAACTTTGATGAGCCTGAAACATTTTTGAACAAAGTTATGAGGACTAATGAATTTGTAATTTAACTGTTCAGTGAAAACCACTCACAATATATTTGAAGAAAAAAAGGGTGAAGAACATCTTGCTAACTGTTAAGCACAGGGGTGAATCTGTTACACTTTCAGGTTGTGTGGTAGCCAGTTATACAGGAAATACAGTTGTGGTCAACATTATTGGCACCCTTGCAGTTCAACCCCTCAATGTTCAATATCTCCTAAAAAAAAGTGGCCAGTGAAATGTCTTTGGCTTACTGTATATATGCACACATATTTGAAACATAAGAGAATCAAATAAAACAAGACCAATTCAAAAAGGAAATAGCATAAAAACCGAGACTCTGCCAGGACATATCACTGATTGGGTAGTTCATACCACAGAGGAGATTTCTCTACCGCCAGTTAAGGGTCATTTCCAGTGCCAGCAATGTGATTTCTGTGCGTCAACACTAGAGGGCTCAGCTTGGGAACATCCTGTGAACCATCATAGGTTTCATAGTAAATTTTATACTACCTGTTTGTCCACTTTTGTGGTTTATGTGTTAATTTGTCCGTGTAACAAACTTTATATTGGAAAAACCACACGAAGTATGAAAAAGAGATTGCAAGAACATCAGTCTCGAATTACCACAAAGGTTTTCTCTGCCCCCGTAGTTCAACATTGTCATGATTTTCAACACTTATTTCAGGATTTACGTTGGCGAATTTTAGATCATATCCCAGAAAAGATGAGAGTCAGGGAACGAGCATCCTGCCTTCTGTACAGGGAACAATTTTGGATCTATCAGTTAAATCCGCTGATACCTGAGGGTTTAAATTCATCTGTTGATTGGTGGAGTATTTTATGAATGCTCCAGGGATATCAAAGGGGTTGGTTCTAGGTAACTGGTCATTATCTCATTGGTTGTCGATTAGTTACGTCATTCAATAGAGGTATATAAAAGGAATAAGGCTGTTTTCAGCCACTCAAATTTGCAATGGAGTTTTGAAAAAGGGTTGAGAGTATCGGGAGCCCGAAACACAACGTTGGCTTAACATTTATTATATACCATATACCAAGTTGCAGTTTGAATGAGGACTATATGATCTTCGTTTCAAGCTGACTCTGGACACTTTGCTGCTTTATCCATCTCCCCTTTAGTTTTTGCATCTTCGGAGGCATTGTAGGAGAGTTGAAATGTATCATCTGGATATCGTGTGGGGAGCTTTTTGGAAAGCTAAGTAAATCTTTATAACCCTCATTGGAGGAGCAGTATATATATGCAGCACAATAATATTCGTTGAATGTCGGCTGTGTTTGGATGAGATCAATCCAATAGGATCAAGTGCCTAATAGTCTGGCTGGATTTATTTCCTACACTAAATCGATTATACCCTATAATTTGGATATCTTTACAAAAAAGAAAAAAGGAACATTCATGCTACGAGAAGATTGTTTATCTTCAAGGCATTAGTTCCGACAAAAATTTAGGTTCAGTTCATATATCTCTTTAGAATTCGGAGGACATGATTATTGGCACCCTTATAAACAATTCAGATTTAAACAGAAAAACCACATTTCCATTGCAGTAAAATTAGATGCACCCTCAATTGTCAGTACTCACATAACTTGATCAACCAATGAACAATGGCTCTAATATTTAAAATGGCCACATTCAGTCCCTGTTCCATTTTCACAATGGTGAAGACAAGAGAGTTTTGCCTGAGACCATCAAAAAAGCCATTATCACCAAACCTCAAACTTCAAAGGAGTACAAGGTCACCTCCAAAGACCATGGCATTCCTGTGTCTACAGTTTGCAGTAATATTAAGAGGTTTTCAACTCTTGGAACTGTCAAGAACCTCCCAGGATGTGGTGGGAAGAGGAATATTTAATCCAAGAAATTTTCGAAGGTTAGTGTGAACTCTTGGAACTGTCAAGAACCTCCCAGGATGTTGTGGGAAGAGGAATATTTAATCCAAGAAATTTTCGAAGGTTAGTGTGAACTGTTGGAAAAACACCACGTACAACATCCAAAGAGCTAAGACTGACCTGGAACAATCTGGAATGGTGGCTTCAACGCGCACCATACACCATGCACTAAACAAAGAAGGATTTCCTGGGTGAAGGCCAAGGAGGACCCCACTGCTCAAAGAGACATAAGAAGGAACGCCTGATCTTTGTCCAAAACCACCTTAAGATACCACAATCCTTTTGGGGAAATGTTCTGTGGACAGATGAAACCAAACGAGCTCTTTGGCAATGCAGACTAGCGATACATTTACAGGCGGAGAAATGAAGCTAATAAGGAAAAAAACACCCTGGTGGAGGTTCTATAATGTTGTGGGGCTGTTTTGCTGCCTCAGGAACTGGAGGCCCGAAACGTCTTAAAGGAATCATGAAGTCAGAGGACTACCAAGGTATTTTGAAGCAAAATGTGCTACCTAGGGTCAGAAAGCTAGGTCTGGGTCGAAGATCACAGGTCCTCCTGCAGGACAAAGACCCAAAACATACATCCCAAAGGACAAAAAATGGTTAAAAAATAACAAATGGACTGTTTTACATTGGCCAGCAATCTTTATCTTTATTCAAAACTTGATATACCGCTCACACATAAATGTACAGAGTGGTTTAATTCAAAATACTGTTATGAAGAAGAAACAGAATGCCAGCAATTCAGATAGGAGAGAGACAGCATGTTAAAGAGGGGACAGCAGATATAGAAGGACTACATCAGGGATGGTAAGATGTGGAATGGACTTTAATGGGGGGTGGGGGAGGGGGGAGAAGGAAGGTCAAAAGCTGTACAGAAAACATGGGTCTTTAATCTTGCTTTGAAATTGTTGAAGGAGGGTTCCAGGTGGAGGACTGAAGGGAGCAAAGGACCAAGGAAAAAAAAAGCGGAGGACCAAGTGGATTCCAGATGGGCCTGGGACGAGGACGGGAGGGAAGTGCAATAAGAGTGGATGGACCTAAGGGACCAGTGGGGGGGTATGGAGATGGATCAGATCAGAAAGGTAGAATCTTTGGAAAGAGCTGAAATCTGCCATTGGTAAAAGGAATCCTGGAAACGTTCATGTGCTGGAATAAGTTGAAGTTGAAGAGTGGGAGAAACTACCAGCAGACAGATGTACAAACTTATAGATGGCTACAAATAATGTTTGGAGGTTGTCATCACTGCCAAGGATTGTGCAACCAAATATTAGTGAAGCGTACCATTAATCCTGTCCAGATCATATTTTGTTTTTTTCTCAGAAATTACTATGTTTTAAGTTGCACAGTCATCTTATTTTGTTGTATATTATTAGAATATTATGATGGCACACAGTTAGAATATTTCTGATTATTTGTCAAGATATTGTACACAACATACCTAAAATGCAAGGGTGCCAATAATGTTGACCATCACTGTATTGGGCAGGTGGAAGAGTATGCTCAACTAAATATCAGCTTATCCTAGATCAGTGGTTCTCAACTCAGTCCTTCAGGACCCCCAGGCCAGTCAGGTTTTCAGGATATCCACAATGAATATGCACCGAAGAACTGGAAATTCTGCAGTATGAATCCCCACGAAAGGAGACTCTTATGGTGCCGGTCCAGCCCATCCTTGAGCGACTGCTCCTGCGGATATGGGAGACCCTGTCTCCGGTGCCGGTGATCAGCCGATGCCTCGACACCATCTATCGCATCAGGAAGGGCCCTGGCTTCCAAAAATCTCAACTCCCACATCACTCCATGGTCATGGAGTCTTCGATGCAAAAGCTCAAAAGTCAGAAGAACTATTCTTCTGTTCTCCTTGGCAGGGAGGCCCAAGCCCTCAACGCCCTCGGGCGCAGGTGCTTCCAAGGCTTCATGTTGGGCTGTCAGATACAGGCCTATGAACTATACTTAGGCATGTATCTCAAGGGCCTCATCTAAGAACTGGCAGGCTTCTCCAAAGCCTCACCAGGAAAGCACTCTAGACGTTCCAGGCCCTAACAGCCGGGATCTGGGACCGCTCAAAGTTTTTGTCCTGTGCTGCCTATGATGTCTGCAGCCTGGGTAGCAGCAGCTGGCATTGGTGCCTGGTGCCAGGCCTGGTTGCAACCTTCGACCTTGAGCAATGGGTGCAAGAAAAACTGCTATATGTCCCCTGCACCAGGAAAAACTTATTTGGTAAACCCATGGCCAACAAGGCAGCCGACATTGAGGCTGAGGTCGTGACAGGCAGAGGCTCTTGAGGAAGACCTCAACCCTCCCCCGAAAGAAACCATTGGGGAAAAGACCATCTTTCCCATGGATAAAGGGATCTTTTCACCAAGGACATTACCAACCCTTCTCGGGGCAGCAACAGCAGGGCCCTCAGCCCAAGAATCAGGGCCACAGGCCGAGAAAGCCAAAGGCTCAGAAGCCTCTGCCCCCAGCTCCCACCCAACCTGTAGGGAGCTTTTGACTTCCTGGGCAGAGCCTCTTTCCCCCCAGGAGACCCTCTCCAGCCCACAAGGGGCCACCTGACACTCTTTCCCACAGGTTGACTGGTGTCACCACAGACCAGTGGGTCCTCCAGGTGGTAAAGGAGAGTTATCTCCTCCAGTTCCAGCAAACACCACCAGAGTTCTTCCCAGGAGAGCCGGGGCGGCCTCTCCTTCACCAGACCTTGCTCATCTGAGAGCTTGTAGGCCTGCTCAAGGACAGGGCATAAGAACCTGTGGGGAAAAGGCTTCTACTCTAGGTATTTCCTTGTTCCCAAAAGAACTGGGGACCTCAGGCCCATACTAGACCTACGAAACCTGAACAGGTTTCTGGTGAGGGAGAAGTTCAAGATGCTCGCCTTTTGAACACTGCTGCCCTACCTCCACCAGGGAGATTCGCTGTGCTCCTTAGACCTGAAGGATGCATATACCCACATCCTGATCCACCATACCTAAGGTTCGTGGGTAGGAGGATAGCACTACCAGTACAGGGTAGTTCCATTCAGCCTGGCCTCCTCACAGAGAGTCTTTACAAAGTGCCTGGCAGTCGTGGCCACCTACGTGCACCTGCAAGAGGCATTCATATTCCTCTGCTTGGACAACTGGCTCATCAGAGGTAGCATGGCCCCCAAGCACAGTCAAGCTGCAAGGCGAACAGTCCGCCTCCTGAAATGCCTGGGGTTCTTCATGAACTATCCCAAATCACACCTCTCTTTAGCCCAAAACCTGGAGTTCATAGGGGCCCACTACAGGTTGAGGTCTTCCTCCCGAAAGAGAGGGCACATTGCCTTGTACAACTGGCAGGAGAGGTGCAGGTTCACCAGTCGGTATGGGCTCGCTTTCCCCTCCGTCTGTTGGGCCACATGGCTTCAACGGTCCATGTCACGCCCCTAGCCCACTTGCACATGTGGGCAGCACAGTGGTGCCTTTGCTCTCAGTGGATTCAGGCCATGGGCAGGTTGCAGGACAGAGTCAGGGTCACCTGCCAGCTAGTGATCTCCCTCAACTAGTGGCAGTCCCTACGCCACCTCCAAGCAGGGTTGCCATTCCAAGTGCCTGCGCCATAGTGTCCTGACATGGATGCCTCCCTCCTGGGTTGGGGGTTACAGTGTGGAGAACTCCGCACTCAAGGCACCTGGTCTCAAGAGGACTCACTGTTACAGATCAACCTCCTGGAACTCAGAGCCATCTTCCTAGCCCTGCGAGCGTTCCGCCATATGTTGTACAACCAACCTGTGTTGATCCAGACAGACAACCAGGTCGCCATGTTTTAAACAAGCAGGGGGGCACAGGCTCGCACTCCCTTTGTCAGGAAGCGGTTGCTCTGCTGTCCTTCACTATGCATCATGACATGCTTCTATGAGCGGTATACCTCCCAGGTCAGGACAATTGCTTAGCGGACAAGCTCAGCAGAGTCTTGCGCCAGCAGAAATGGCCCCTGAACCCCAGGGTGGTGCAAAGGGCAGACCCACGATGGATCTGTTCGCCTCCCTGGAGAACACGCAGCTATTCTGCTTCTGCTCATGGAAGCTGCACCCGGGGAGAGTGGCGGTGGATGCCCTCCTGATCCCTTGGTCAGAGGGCCTCCTTTATGCCTTTCCACTGACTCCCCTAGTGGCCAAGACCCTCTTCAAGGTCCAGAGCAAGCAGACATCAGTGATTCTGATTGCCCCAAGATGGCCCCGGCAACCCTAGTGTCCTCTGCTGCTCTCCTTGTCAGTGGAACTCCCAGTCCCACTGGGTCGGGACCCGGACCTCCTGTCCCAGGAGGAGGGATCTCTCTTGCACCCCAACTTGGGGTCACTAACATTGACAGCATGGCTGCTGAAATGGTAGACCTGGCCTCTTTCAATCTCCCGGGGGAAGTTGAGATCCTGCTGGCCTCCCGAAAACCTTCCATCAGACGGGTGTATGCCTTTAAATGGAGAAGATTCTCCATCTGGTGTGCAGAGAGAGAAGAGAATCCCTTCTCCTGTTGCATGCAACTTGTACTGCAGTACCTATAGCATCTCTCACATGCCTGTCTGAAGTCAAATTGGTGAGGGTACATCTGAGCACCATAGCCTTGCACCATCATCCTATAGAGAGAAAACCCCTCTCAAACCAGCCCCTGGTCTCCAGGTTCCTGCGGGGCCTCTTGCTATCAAAGCCTCCTCTTCGCCTCCCTGCGGCAGAGTGGGACCTCAATGTGGTGCTCTTTCAGCTCACCATAGCACCATTTGAGCCCCTGACCACTTGCCATTTATGATACCTATCCTGGAAAGTGGTTTTTCTGGTAGCCGTCATATCCGCTCGGAGAGTGAGAAATCTCCAGGCCTTGGTGGAGGATCCACCCTCCACAAGGTTCTATAAGAACAGGGTGGTGCTCCTCACACACCCTAAATTCCTCCCCAAGGTGATATCCCCATTCCACCTCAAACAGGAGGTGGCCCTGCCCACCTTCTTCCCACAGCCTTATGCCGCAGGAAGGAACTCATACTGCATACACTAGACTGTAAGCGGGCCCTGCCTTTCTACCTGCAGCAGATCCAGGCCCATTGCAGAGCTCCTAGTAGGCCAGGGCTCCTGTAGCAAAGCGAACACTGTCCACTTGTGTGGCAGACTGCATTGCCCTCGCCTACAAGTGAGCTGGCCTCTCCCTTGAGCATTGGATCACAGCACATCGCGTGCAGGCTATGGCCACGTCAGTAGCCAACCTCCGCTCAGTGCCGGTGACAGAAATCTGCAGGGCCACCACATGGTCTTTGATTCATATGTTTGTAGCTCATTACTGCCTGGAGAATGAGTCCCACAGGGACAGTGCCTTCGAGCAGGCAGTACTCTGTATTATTCTTGGAGCATAGGCAACTCCTGCCCTCCAACCCTTTTGTGTTCAGGCTACCGGAGTGAAGTGGTTGCTGGACGCGAGGGTCTTGCAGAGTCTCTCAGTGTGGACTCACCTTCTGCAACTCATGGCTAACCATTGGTCGCTGTTGGTGCTGTCGTGGTTCGGTCCTCGGCAGCCTGGAGCTAGGGAGCCCTGTATGTGAGCACTGACTTCCTGCTTGTTCATGGAGAAAGCATAGTTACTCAATTGTAACAGGTGTTCTCCAGGGACAGCAGGAATCAGTCCTCACAACCCTCCCTCCTCCCCTTAGAGTTGCCTTCCTACATTGTTTTAAGTTCCTTTTGCTATGTCATCAGACTGAGCAAGATGGCACCTTTGGGCTGGAAGAGGACCACACATGCGGGGCAGCATTCCCAAAGGCTTTCTTTGAAAGCTGGGGAAATGCTCTGTGTGGGCTCCGTTGGTGCCAACATCACCCATATGTGAAGACTGATTCCTGCTGTCCCTGGAGAACACCTGTTACAGGTGAGTAACTACGCTATCTTCACTTTCAATATAATACTGTTACCCGATACAGCATTATGTTTCAAACTAAGAAGTGTTTACATGTTCTGTATCAGGGAGACATTATACTTATCTCCATTGCACAAATCACTATACATTTTCGGCCAGTCAATATTTCTTTCCAATTTGTGGTCCATAACCAGTGATACTTTTATTTTGGTAGCCTGATGGAGGTGAAGATTTTTTTTAATTTAATAGAGAGAGTATATTTGTTTCTTACTGTATGTGGATTGTCTTCCTATCTAGATCCAAATGATGGCTGTGTGGAGATGCTAACCCTCAGTAGAGATTTACATCTGGTGAAAGGGAAATATTCCTGTGATGAAGTGACTATATATTAAGGATAATGAAATATTGAGTGTACATGTGAGTTTGGGAAATACTGAGTATTTAAAATTGAAAAACCAGTTTGAATTATACAAGAAAATAGAAGGTTTTTGACTAATGATGTTTTTTGTGATGTTATGAGCCCATAGAGGCTATTGAGTTGTCACCGAGATCTTTTTCTCCTTCCCTTTATATATGAGTTTTGGTATCTACACAGTTGTTTAAATAACCTTTAGCCTATGTGACAAACAGCTAGCAGAGGGAGGAACCCTGCAACACCAGCCACAGCAGCAGCAGCGGCAGAGAGTTGAGGGAAACACTGCCCCCTTACTACTCCGGTGAATGTATATGGGTTGGCGGGACTCCCCCTCCACAAGGACATGTATGTAGCTGAGGAGTAGAATATGTAGGATAGCCACACATGGTTGGATAGCCAGTGCTGATGGGGAATTGGGAGATAAGTTATCTCTCTCAGAAATATCCAGTGTTGGGCTATATAGGCAGGAGATGGTTGAAGAGCATTGGGAACGGGGCATGCAAATCAGGTATTGCAACTACTGTCCATAGTAAGATTGGCACAAATTTCTGCCATCCAACCACTACCTCCTCTTAATGGGGTCCATGTATCAGTCTATGTATGCACCTGAGGGGATGTACCCATGCTCTGGGGGCACATGGCCCCTCACCCAGACTATAAGAGGGGAAGACTGTGGCCCTTTGGCTCAGAGCATCTGCTTATATTTAAACTATTATAGGAGAGTTAGCTCAGTTAAGCTCCCTGGTCAATGTCCCCCCCTCCCCCCCCCCCACCTGGCATGTTGCACAGGGAATGACCACAACTACGACTGCTTATCATTTGTGTAGCACTACACAGCATATATAGTGCTATAAACACTCTCTCATCAGAGCTGACAGTGTAGTCAAGACAGACAACACAACAAATGGGGACTAGGGTACAGTATATCGAGGGGAATGGTAAGGAAACACATAGAAGGTGAACAGGAAGCTGAGGGGCCAGGATACAAAAGCAGTCTCAAAGAGGTGAGTTTTTAGCTTGGATTTGAACAAGGTCAGAGATGGCGCCTGACATACTGACTTGGGGAATTTGTTTTTCCTACCTGGGGAGCATCTGCTGGCTCCCTAGGGTATGCAGCTCCCTCAGTTTCCTGAAAGCTGATGGACTGGAGCCTGGGACTGAGTGGGATGGTATGTAGGGTGTACTGCAGAATGCCCCAGAGCTTTCAACATGTGGTGAGTATGGTTGTTTGGCCACGGGGGTGGATGTCCATCTCCTGGAACACCAGTTGTTATCCAAATATGCCTGACCAAGGGGCTGGGTCTAGACAACCTGGACACAGATTTGGAGGAGGGGTTGGTGGCAGAAGTCACCAGCCATATATCTCCTATTCCTGTGTAGACTCTGTCTTGGACCAGCAGATATCTACACCAGGTCATTGCTCCTTTGCCCACATGAAGCGGTCCACCCTCATCACTGGTAAGGGTATCATGCCAGATGAATAAGGACATGTGAGGCAAGGGATGTCCCCCCTACCCCAAGAGGCCTGTTAACCTGTCCATTCCACACTAGGTTGTCAGTTAGCCTGGGTAACTCAGGGTGAGGGGGTTTCATAGTCCAGTACCCATATTCTGGCATTGCTGAGGCACTGCCTTCACCAGAATGGGTGCTGCATTCCTGCTCTGCCATGCAGCAGGCACTAATGCAGCACAGTCTCTAGCCATGTGTTTGTGTAACTTGTGATAAGGAAGCTTATCATAGTTCAGGAAGAAATAATACAAGAGGTGAATTGGCTCTGAATAAGCAACCTGTGCTGGCTGGTAAAAGCACTAAAACAGGGTGTTTACCTAAAAGACTACCAGACCCAGAATGCACTGGTTTACAGAAAGCCTCTGGAAGAGCTGAAGTAGGGAAACATGTGCCTAATCAGAGAAGCAATGATGTAATCCCTAATCACACATCTCCTAGGGCAGGGCTTAATTCAGAACACCTGCAGTGTGCTAGGGTGGAGCAGCCATCTAGGCACTTTAAAGCTAGAAGGAATTCATCATACAGACAGCAACAGCAATGGGAGAAAGAGGAACAGAGACAGCAAGAGCTGGAGAAGAAGAGACTGATACTGAACAGAGGGAAGAACAGCAAGACGTCCAGAAAGTCTAAGAAAGGAGCCCAAGGCAGTACGTATGCTGGGAGAGATTCCTGGGGCAAGCATTCTTCATTGGACTGGAAGAAGCCAGAGGCTTGGAGATATACAGCCAGGAATCCTCGGACAGCACCTGTAAGGGAGACGGCTGCATCCACAGAAAGAAGGAGCTCTAATACCTATTTAAGGAGGTATGGGAAAAGAGACCTGAAGTCCAGAGATTCTGACTGGAGAGCTGGGCACAGAAGCTTTGCTACCTACTGGCCAAAATACCCAGAGAGGAAACCTAATGGCAACGTGATCTCAGGTATGAACTCTGATCTGTTCCCTAGCTTTGCACAAGGAAGACAGCAGGGAAACAGTTTCTATCCTGGTAGAGATCAGTTAGAGAAATCCTCTGAGCCAGTGTTTGAAAGTGGTCCTATGATATTTCAAGAGCAAGGGGAAATATCAGATGGGGAAATTGAATGCATGGATTGTTCTCTTTCTAAGCTGCTGTTCTAAAGTAATCCTCAGATAAGGATCAAACACCAAAAGGAACTGTACTGATTTTTAACTTCCCAGAAAAGTTTCTTTGAGAGAAAGCTTTGGGGAAAGTTGGAGCCACGTGGAGAGTGGACCAGCAATGGTTTGCAGCTGGTTAAGCACCTGTGATTAGAGCAAGGCACAAGTGCACGTGGGACTTTGGAAAAAGCTTTTTCTCTGTGTGAAAGGAAGAAAGCTGTTTTTTTTGATAAAGAGAATTTTCCTTTTGGGTTTATTTTTTCATCCCAGCACTGCTAAGAAAGTTTATTAGCAGGGGCTAGAAGAAAGACCTTTTCTGTTCCATCAAGGTCTTTACTAAGTTGTTGCATAAGTAATTCAGTTGCCTTATTTGCTTTGTTTCCTGAATAAAACTCCTGAAGAAATTATCCTGTTGATGTTACCAAGCATATCTGTGCGAGGGAATAACACCCCATAAATAAAATCTGTTTTCTGCTTTACACTCGAGCAACTACAATTCTTTATTCTTGTTAAACGGCTAGTTTTTGTGTGAAGGAACTACAAGACCCACAATCCTTTCAGGTCACGTAAATTCATGTCCTTGCCAAGATTGTGGAACTTTCACAACAAGCACCCCGTTTACAAACTCTAGGGTTAAAATAAAGTAAATTTTACCTGCTCAGGATGAGGGAGTTGTGGTCCAGGGCTGTTTGTGGTGGCTGATGTTTCTTTCCCCTCCGTGGACGTTTTGTGGCCACCAGAACTGTGTGCTTCCTTCTCCTCAATGAGGGGATGGCAGGGAGTAATAGTACCATTTTTTTTTAAAGAAAAGAAAGTGTGGGGCTCAGGAGCTGCCCATGGCTTTGTTGAGCCAGCGGCAGCGAGCTGTGAATAAGAAAAGATTAAAATAAAGGAAGAGAGGAAGTAGTCAGCATGTCTCTCAGCAGGGCTGCTGGAAGTTTCCAAAATGGCCACTGAGGGTGGAGCTGGCCTTAATGGGGCCATGTACTCCTAAACGGGCTTAAAACAGAAAGAAAATAAAAGTTAAAAAATGAAATATAAAGTGCATAAACGTATTGGTCAGTGGTTGGGAATCCCTGTAAAACCACTTTTGTAATTTTAAAGAGTAAAATCTGAGAGTTCTGCAGTCTTTTGTGGAAAGGGGGTATGGCTTTGACTGAAAAATCGGTGACATTAAAAGTTAACTGCCTTGGCTTTTGATGGAGGGATTCAGTTGAGGGTAGTCTGCTTTATTGGATTTAAAAATGTTTATTTCGCCTGCAGCGATTTCTCCAAGAGAGGGGCTGCACACCGGAGACCGGGAAAGGCACCGGAGCATCAGATTGTTCAGAAAACAAGTAATCCTGTGTTTTGAGGCTTTAACGAGCCTGTTTTAAGTTTATAAAGTGCATTTTTAATGAAAAGCAAGTCCCGGCCCTATAGGGAAGCCTTGAGAGTGATGGGGGAGGAGGAAGGATCTCCCTAGAGCAGGGGTGGGCAATTCTGGTCCTGGAGGGCCGCAGACCAGTCAGGTTTTCATGATGTCCCTAATGAATATTCATGGACCTATTTCCATACAATGGAAGGCAGGGGATGCAAATAGATCTCATGAATTTTCATTAGGGACACCATGAAAACCTGACTGGTCTGCGGCCCTCCAGGACCGGAATTGCCCACCCCTGCCCTAGAGACTCTAATACAGTGAAGTAATGTTTTAATACACTGCTTCAGTTGCTTAAAGAAACAGCACAGAAGATGTAACACAGTAAGGAAAGTCTTGTCTTACTAATCTGTTATATTTTTTTGAAGGTGTGAATAAACAGACAAAGGTGAGCTGGTTAATATAGTGTATCTGGATTTTCAGAAAGCCTTTGACAAGGTCCCACATGAGAAACTCTTGGCGAAATTAAAAAGTCAGGGAATAGGAGGCAGTATACTATTGTGGATCAGAAACTGGTTAAAGGATAGAAAGCAGAGGGTAGGGCTAAATGGCCAATTTTCCCAATGAAGAAATGTGAATAGTGTAGTACTCAGGGATTTGTGCTGGGTCCGCTGCTTTTTTGTCATATTTGTAAATGACCTGGAAATGGAAATAACGAGTGAGGTAATCAAATTTGCAGATGACACAAAATTATTCAAGCAAACTGAGCACCCTAGGTTTGGACCCTATAGTTACTGCTGGGGTTAGAAATTGGTTGAGTGGGAGGCGGCAGTGGAGCTTACTCTGAAAAGAAGGAGGTTACAAGTGGTGTGCACCAGGGCGCTGTTCTTGGTCTGATTCTTTTTAACATCTTTGTTAGTGATATTGCGGAAGGGCTGTCGGGTAAGATTTGCCTCTTTGCGGATGATACCAAAATCTGCAATAGAGTAGACACCTAGGAAGGTGTAGATAACATTAGGAGAGATTTAGTTAAGCTTGAAGAATGGTTTAGAATTTGGCAGCTGAGATTTAATGTTAAAAAATGCAAGGTCATGCATTTGGACTGCAGCAATCCAAGGGAGTGATATAGTATAGAGGGTGAAGTACTTCTGTCCACAAAAGAAGAGCGGGACCTAAGCGTGATTGTGTCTGATGATCTTAAAATAGTTAGATAGAAAAGGCAATGGTGAAAGCTAGAAGGATGCTTGGGTGCATAGGGAGAGAAATGGCCAGCAGAAGAAAGGAGGTGATAGTGCCTCTGTATACAACTTTGGTGCAATCTCATTTAGAGCATTGTGTGCAATTCTGGAGACCACATCTTCAAAAGGATATAAACAGGTTGGAGTTGGTACAGAGGGTGTCTACTAAAATAGTTAATGGTCTTCATTATAAAACATATGAGGACAGACTTAAGGATCATAATATGTATATTTTAGAGGAAAGGCAGGATAGAGGTGATATGATGATTGAACATTTAAATACCTCCGTGGCATAAACGCACAGGAGAGCCTCTTTTGATTGAAAGCAAGCTCTGCTATGAGGGGGCATAGGATGAGTTTGAAAAGGGATAGACTCTGGAGTAATATGTGGAAATATTTCTTTATGGAAAGAGTAGTAGATGTGTGGAATAGTTTCCCAGTGGAGGTGGTAGAGATGAGGACAGTGTCTGAATTCAAAAAAGCATGGGACAAACACTGAGGATCTCTACAGGAAAAAAGGGGACTGTTGTAGTGATTGATAGAGAAGGACAGACTAGATGGGCATGTAGTCTTTTTCTGCCATCATGTTTCGATGTTTTTATGTTTCTGTGTTTCTATCACCCTCATGAGGCTCTGTAGGAAGACTTCTGATCCTACTCGCAAAACGTACCAGAGGAATACGATTACTACCAGCGTAAGCGCCAGTACTGTACAAAGCCCCAAGGCACACAGCCAAAAGTCCAGGCTTCTCATCCGTTGTACCAAGAGAAACCCCAGAAGGCTCAACCTGCCCCGCAGCACAAGCCAGAGGCAGGTGTTTGACTAGACTGGTTCCTCTGGAGCATAGCCGATCTGCCAATGATGGCAGGGCAAAACCCTCTGATGAGGGGACAGCGAGTCTTTTTCACCCATAGGTGGCCTCTTATCACCTCGGACAAGTGGATACTGCAGATAGTCCAAAACGGCTACATGCTGCACTTCACTGAACTGCCACCCTTTCCGCCCCGAAGGATCATCCCCCGACCCTCTGCACCTCAACCTTTTGCAGGAGGAGGTCTCTGCTTTCTCACCTACTTCGCCATAAAGCCTTTGCTTCTGGCACAGACAGGGCGAGGGTTCTATTCTAGGTACTTCCTGGTCCCCAAGAAGACAGGGGGGTTTCGGCTCATCTTGGACCTCCGGAACCTCAACACCTTCCTGGTGTGGGAAAAATTAAAATGGTCTCGCTTGGGACTCTGCTCCCTTACCTACTGAAGGCAATTGGCTATGCACCCTAGATCTCAAGGATGCGCAGACGCATACACTGATCCATCCAGCCCACAGGAAATACCTCAGGTTCATCTGGAGGAATTGTCATTTCCAGTACTGAATACTTCCCTTCGGTCTGGCTTTGGCACCCTTTGTTTTTACGAAGTGTCTCGCAGTGGTGGCAGCTTACCTCTGGACTCGGGGGGGGGGGGGGTAGGCTTTGTCTTCCCCTACTTATATGACTGGCTTGTGAAGAGTCCCACTCCAGAGGGGATCCAGCTGTCAACTCAGCTGAACATCTGGTTGCTCAAAATGTTGGGGTTCATGGTCAACTACCCCAAGTCGCACCTGCAGCCCTCCCAATAGTTGGAATTCATAGGTGCCCTCCTCGACACCATTCAGGCTCAGGCCTTTCTGCCAATGGATTGCCTGCAGCAGCTGATGGCTTTGGTCCACAATACCCAGCAGAGACATCAGATAATGGCTTGCAGATTGCTGCTAGTGCTCGGTTACATAGCCTTGACAGTGCACATCACTCCTCTGGCTCACCTGTCGATGAGACAAGCTCAATGGACTCTGAATATTCAGTGGAGAAAAGCCAACACCGCCTCCGGGACTGGGTGACAGTCACCGAGCCTCTGTTCCAATTCCTGCATGATGGCTGGAACCATGGAACTTGTTCAAGTGCCTCCCCTTTCAGATGTCGTCACCCCAGCGGACGCTGACCACAGATGCATCCAAACTCGGCTGGGGGGGCTCACCTGGATGGCTTGCACACTCTAGGCATATGGACTGAGCATGAGAGTCTTCACCAGATTGATTTCCTGGAACTCCAGGCCATAGCGAACACTCTCTGGGCAATCAGAGTCCACATTGCCAACCAGATTGTCAGTCTGAATCAGGACAATCAAGTGGCGATATACTATGTCAATAAGCAAGGGAGCATAGGCTCGTACCTTCTGTGCAGGGAGGTGGTCTGCTTATGGAAGTTTGCCATTGCCCACAGAATGGAATTGAGAGCCACCTATCTGCCCGGGGAACTCAGTTCCCTGGTGGACCAGTTGAGTTGCATCCTTCAGCAGCACGAATGGACTTTGAACAGACAGGTCACGGACAGAATCTTTTGGGAGTGGACTAGTTCAGATCCAGGGTCACGTCAAGCAATCGGCCTGCACCAGACGCATTCCTCCTGCACTAGGGGTGGGCTTGCTCTATGCGTTTCCACCATTCCTCTTGTGGCAAAGACCTTGCTGAAACTACAGGCCGACAAGGGCACGATGATCCTCAGTGTTCCATACTGGCCCAGGCAGCTGTAGTTTCTCTTGCTGCTTCAGCTCTCTCGGCAAGAGCACTTGTGACTGGGCTTCACCCCAGACCTCATCTCAAGGAGGACGGAACCTTGCTTCATCCCAGTGTCTGGTACTTGGACCTCTCAGCGTGGATGTTAAGTGAGTAGTTCTATCGGAGCTTAACCTACCCGAGAGTATCATGGAAGTCATCCTGGCCTCACGCAAAGCTTCGACGAGGTGGTCCTACATGTTTAAATGGAAGAGGTTCTCATATTGGTGCACTGACCAAGCCCTAGACTCCTTCTCCTGTGCAGTAGACAAGTTACTTGAGTACCTCCTACACCTCTCAGAGTCGGGTTGAGTCTACCTGAGTGCGATTGGGGCCTACCATCACAGCGGGGAAGCCCATATGAGCTCAACCCTTGATGGTTCAGTTCATGTGGGGCTTCTCCTCTCCAAGCCTCCTTTCAAGCCGCAGTGGTGACTTGGGACCTTAATGTGATTCTGGTACAGCTCTTGTCAGCTCCCTTTGAGCCACTAGCTTTTTGCCCTTTGAAGTTGCTGACTTGGAATATCTTGTTCCTGGTAGCGGTCATCTCAGCATGTCATGAGCTCCAGGATCTGGTTGCTCACCCGCTGCATACCAGGTTTCATCATAATAGAGTGATCTTGCACACTCATATGCATTTCTATCCTCATACACCCCCACTGGGAGACTATTCAATGCATCTGACGTTCTTTCCATAAAAAAATATTTCCACATATCTCTCCTTCATTGTAGAGCTTACTTTCAGTTGAAAGAGGCACACCTCCTGTGCATTTATGCCACAGAGGTATTTAAACATCTCTATCATATCTCCTCTATCCTGCCTTTCCTCTAACGTATACATATTGAGATCCTTAAATCTGTTTCCATATGGTTTATAATGAAGGTGGTCTCGGCTTTCCGCTGCCAACTTTCTTTCCCAGGGCTCACGCCCACAGGGGGAGTTGCACATGCTGGACTGCAAGCAAGCAAGCCCTGGCCTTCTATTTTGAGTGGATGAAGGTCCACTGAAGGTCCACCCAGTTGTTTGTTTCTTTTGACCCCAGCAAACCAAGGACTGCCGTTTCCAAATGCCCTCTGTTGATTTGGCTAGCAGACTGCATCTCTTGCTTATGCGCAGGCAGGACTCAGCCTTGATGGTCATGTCATGGCTCACAATGTCAGAGCCATGGCTCATTGGTGGCCAACTTGCGCTCAATGGTCATGCGCTCCATGGAGGAGATCTGCAGGACTGCAACATAGTCTTCGGTCCACACATTCACATTGCATTACTGTCAGGATGGGGATTCCTGATGTGACAGCATCTTCAGACTGGCTGTACTCCAGCACCTATTTGGGGATTAGGTTCCAGCTTCTTCCCTCCAGGCCCTTCTGTCCATCCAGGCTACCAAAAAGAAACCTTCTCTCGGCACTATGCAGAGATGCCGAATCAGTTAGATCCCTCTGGGGAATGACCTTTGCTGTTCATTGTTGATTCTCCAGTTCGATTTTGGCCTGGCCTCTTGGCCTCCTCAGTTTTTGGTAGCCTGTAACTTGGGAGTCCCAAACATGAACACTTCATTCCTACTTGTCTACGGAGAAAGCGTAGTTACTCACCTGTAGCAGGTGTTCTCTGTGGACAGCAGGAAAAAGTCCTCACAACCTTCCCACCTCCCCGAGGAGTTGTATTCTGCTACTGCTTTGATATTATACTGGAGAAGATGGCACCACGGCAGGTGGGAAGGCAGGATGCATTTGTTGTGGAGCCTCCCAAAAGTTTCCAATGGAAACTGGGGAGCATTCCTGCACAGGGCTCCATCAGTGATGTCACCTATATGTGAGAACTTATTCCTGTTGTCCACGGAGAACACCTACTACAGGTGAGTAACTATGCTTTCTTCCTTCTGCACCAAGAGACAATATTCTCAATATAACTTCTCCGTAGGCTTGTGCCTTTCGGGGTCATGAGCATTCATAGAAGCAGAAAAAGACCATATAGAAATATGATGGCATAAAACGACTACATGGCCTATCTTGTCTGCTTTTACATATCAATTGCCATAGTGGAGTGGAGGCGTGGCCTAGTGGATGGGGCAAGAAGGTCAGGGGTTCAAATCTAGGCCAGGGGTTCAAATCCAGGCCAGAAGGTCAGGGGTTCAAATCCCACTAGAGGACAGCAACCTTGGGCCAGAAGGACTGGGGTTTCTAGTCCCGCAGGTGCTCCTTGTGGCCTTGGGTAAACCACTTAACCCTCCATAGCCCATGTTCCCTGTAAAATAGTTATCTCCAAGTTATAATGCCCTGTTCAATGTAATTTCAGTTTGTTCAATGTAAACCACACTGATGCAGAATAGCACAGTATATAAGAGAATATAAATAAAATAATAAATAGTCCCTTTTTTTCCATTACAGATCTGTGTTTTTCCCAAGCTATCTTGAATTTAGATACTGTCCTTATCTCTACTACCTCCACTGGGAGACTATTCCACACATCTACCACTTTTTCCATAAAGAAATATTTCCACATATTACTCCTGAGTCTATCCCCTTTCACCCTCATTCTATGTCCCCTCATTGCAAAGATTACTTTCAATTGAAAGAAGCTTTCCTCCTGTGCATTTATGCCACAGATGTATTTAAACATCTCTATCATATCTCCTCTATCCCGCCTTTCCTCTAATGTTTATATATTGAGATCTTTAAGTCTGTCTCTATCTGGTTTAGAATGAAGACCACTGCCCATTTCGGTAGTAAACGTCTGCACCGACTCCATCCTGTTTATATCCTTTTGAAGGTGTGGTCTCCAGAATTGTACACAGCACACCAAATGAGGTCTCACCAATGACTTATACAGAGGCACTATCACTCCTATTTTCTGCTGGCCATTTCTCTCCTTATGCACCCAAGCATCCTTTTGGCTTTCGCCATTGCCTTTTCTACCTCTTTAGCCAGTTTAAGTTCATCAGAAGTAATCAGCCCAAGTTCCGCTTTTCTTTCATGGACAGAAGTACTTCACCCCTTATACTGTACTGCTCCTTGAATTTTTGCAGCCCATATGCATGACCCTGCAATTTTTAGCATTAAATCTCAGTTGCCAAATTCTTGACTATTCTTCAAGCTTAGCTAGATCCCTCCTCATGTTATCTACTCCTTCCTGGGTGTCTACTCTATTGTAGATTTTGGTATCATCCACACAAAGGCAAACCTTACCTGAGAGCCATTCCACAATATCTTTAACAAAAATGTTAAAAAGAATCGGATTAAGGACAGATCCTTGTGGCACACCACTGGTAACATCCTTCTCCTCTGAGCGAGCTCCATTTACTTGTACCCTTTGTCGCCTCACACTAAATCAATTTCTAACCCAGTCAGTCATTTTAGAGTCCATCCCTAGGGTGCTCAATTTATTTAGAAGTCTCCTGTGCAGAACAATGTCAAAGGTATTACTGAAATCTTAAGTATACCACATCTAGGGCTCTCTGGTCACTCAGTCAAAGAAATCAATCAGATTTGTCTGACAAGGCCTGCCTCTAATAACCCATGCTGCCTCAGATCCTACAATCCATTGGACTCCAGAAACCTCATTATCATCTCTTTTAGCAGCATTTCCATTAATTTACTCACCACATAGGTCAGATTAACCAGCCCATAGTTCTCAACTTCATCTTTACTTCCGTTTTTGTGTAAAGCACCATGTGTGCTTTTCTTGAGTCCTCTGAGACCACTCCCGACTAAAGAAGCATTGAAAAGGTCAGAGAGTGGAGCTGTTAGAAAAACCCCAAGTTCTCATCCTGCTAATGACTTATTGAGATATTGTCTCATCTTGGCAAAATTAGATTTCCTAAAGTCTAAGACCCTCGCTTTTGAATGCACTTTATCATCCCTAGTCCTAATACTGAACCATGCCATCTGGTGATCACTGGATTCAAGATGATCTCCCACTATAAAATCAGAAACACTTTCCCTATTGGTTATCACCAGGGCCAGTACGGCCCCTTCATGTGTGGGTTCTGTTACCAGTTGCCTGAATAGTTCTCCCTATAAAGAATCCAGGATCTCCTTTCTTCTTGATGACACCGCAGCAGGGATGTGCCAATCGACATCCGACATACTGAAGTCATCTGTCAGTAGTACTTCTCTACTTATGACAATATTATTAAATTTCTGTCCACTTCCTTTCCTTGTGAATGAGATCTATATATCACACCATTGCAAATGGATTTCTCGTTCCCTATTTGTAGTTTAACCCAGAGTGCCTCCTCGCTCCCTTTTAAGCCCTGTAATTCTATAGCTTTAATATTATTTTTTACATATAGTGGCACTCCTCCTCCCATTTTCCTACTCTGTCCTTCCTGAATAAATTATAACCCAGTATAATTACTTTCCAGTCATGGTTATCCGTGAACCATGTCTCCGTAATCACCAGAAGAAACATAGAAACATGATGACAGAAAAAGACCACATGGCCTATCTAGTCTGTCCTTCCATATCAACAACTACAACAGTCCCCTTTTTACCTTTAGAGATCCTCTGTGTTTGTCCCATGCTTTTTTGAATTCAGTTACTGACCTCATCTCTACAACCGCTACTGGGAGACTATTCCACGGATCCACCACTCTTTCCATAAAGAAATATTTCCGCATATCACTCCTGAATCTATCCCCCTTCACCCTCATCCTATGTCCCCTTGTAGCAGAACTTGCTTTCAATTGAAAGAGGCTCCCTCCATGAACATTTATGCCATGGAGGTATTTAAACATCTCAATCATATCACCTCTATCCCGCCTTTCCTCTAAGGTGTACATATTAAGATCCTTCAGTCTGTCCTCATATGCTTTATAATGAAGACCACTAAACATCTTAGTAGCCACCCTCTGCACCGACTCCATCCTGTTCACATCCTTTTGAAGTTGCGGTCTCCAGAATTGCACACCATACTCCAAATGAGGTCACACCAAAGTCTTATACAAAGGCACTATCACCTCCTTTTTTCTGCTAGCCATTCCTCTCCGTATGCACCCAAGCATCCTTCTAGCTTTGCCATCGCCTTTTCTACCTGTTTAGCTACTTTAAGATCGTCAGGCACAACCATGCCTAGGTCCCGCTCTTCTTTAGTGGACAAAAGTACTTCACCCCCTATACTATATTGCTCCCTTGGATTGCTGCAACCCAAATGCATGACCTTACATTTTTTTAACATTAAATCCCAGCTGCCAAATTCTAGACCATTCTTCAAGCTTAGCTAGATCCCCCCTCATGTTATCTACACCTTCCTGGGTGTCTACTCTATTGCAGATTTTGGTATCATCCACAAAGAGGCAAACCTTACCCGACAGCCCTTCTGCTATATCACTAACAAAGATGTTAAAAAGAATCGGACCAAGGACAGATCCCTGGGGCACACCACTGGTAACATCCTTCTCCTCAGAGTGAGCTCCATTTACTTGTACTCTTTGTCGCCTCCCACCCAACCAATTTCTAACCCAAGCAGTAACTTTAGGGTCCATCCCTAGGGTGCTCAGTTTGTTTATAAGTCGCCTGTGAGGAACAGTGTCAAAGGCTTTACTGAAATCTAAATACACCACATCTAGAGCTCTCCCTCGGTCCAACTCCCTGGTCACCCAGTCAAAGAAATCAATCAGATTTGTCTGACAAGACCTGCCTCTGGTGAACCCATGCTGCCTCGGATCCTGTAATCCACTGGACTCCAGAAACCTCACTATTTTCTCTTTCAGCAGGGTGTCCAATAATTTACTCACCACCGAAGTTAAACTAACCGGCCTGTAGTTTTCAACCACATCCTTACTTCCGCTTTTGTGTAAAGGCACCACATGAGCCTCTCTCCAGTCCTTTGGCACCACTCCCGACTCCAACGAGGCATTGAAAAGGTCAGTCAGTGGAGCTGCTAGAACGTCCCCAAGTTCCCTCAGTATTCTAGGGTGTATCCCATCCAGTCCCATCGCTTTGTCTACTTTAAGTTGAGCTACTTTCACACGAACACAGTCTTCTGAAAATTGTTCAAGATCTCCCTCGCTTCTGTTCCTGTTTGTGGGTGTTTTCTGAGGTCCTGCTCCTGGTTCTTCATCTGTGAACACAGAACAGAAATATTTGTTAAGCCATTCTGCTTTATCCTCATCAGCTTCTACATATTCCTCCCCTTCACCCTTGAGTCTGCCAATACCACTTCTGCCCTTCTTCTTCTCACTAACATATCTGAAAAATGTCTTATCCCCCCATTTTTATTACATTGGCTATTTCCTCCTCTTTATTAATCTTTGTTTTCCTGACTACTTTTCTAGCTTCTCTAAGTTTTTCCAAATATAGATGCCTGTCTTCCTCTCCAAGTAATCTCTTGTATTTCATGAAGGCCTCCCTCTTTTTCTTCACATTTTCAGCTACTTCTTTCGAAAGCCATAGCGGTCTCCTTTTCCTTTTGCCTTTATTTACCATTTTAACAAAAAGGTTGGTTGCCCTTAAAATATCCCCTTTCAGTTTTGCCCACTGTTTTTCTACATCACTCAGCTGTTCCCATCCCACTAACGACTCCCTGAGGTATTGGCCCATCTTGGCAAAGTTAGTCTTCCTAAAGTCTGAAACCCTCACCTTTGAATAGATTCTAACAGCCCTAGTGCTAATACTGAACCACACCATCTGGTGATCACTGGATGCAAAATGATCTTCCACTACAATATCAGAAACACTTTCACCATTGGTAAGCGCCAAGTCCAGTATGGCCCCTTCACATGTGGGGTCTGTTACCAATTGCCTGAATAGTTCTCCCTGTAGAGAATCCAGGATCTCTTTACTTCTAGATGATACTGCAGCAGGAATGTGCCAATCAACATCTGGCATATTGAAATCCCCTATCAGTAGCACTTCCCCTTTTCTAGCATTGCTGCGTATGTCTTCAATTAACTCTGTCCACCTCTTCCTCTTGTGAGGGAGGTCTGTATATCACGCCAATGCAAATAGATTTGTCTTTCCCTCTTTCCAGTTTAACCCACAATGCCTCCTCTCTCCCTTTTAAGCTCTGTAATTCCAAAGCTTTAATAGTATTTTTTACATATAGTGCCACTCCTCCTCCCCTTCTTCCTACCCTGTCCTTTCTGAATAAAGTATAGCCAGGTATAGTTACACCCCAATCATGGTTTTCTGTGAACCATGTTTCTGTAACTGCCACTAAATCCAAGTCAGCCATTCTCACCAAAGCTTCAACCTCAGGGATCTTATTTCCCATGCTACGGGCATTTATTCACACTGCTTTCCATATGTTACCCCTGTTACCCATTTCCAGTAAATCTAAGTCAGCCTCTTCCATTAAAGCCTCAATATCTGGGATCTTATTTCCCATACTATGGGCATTTATGCACACCACCTTTCAGACATTGCCCTTTTTATCCATTTCTACAGAGGTATTTAATGTTTTACTTACCCAAGGGCTTTTACTTACCTGTTAGATTTCCTCACTCATCCCCAATGAATCTAGTTTAAAGCCCTCTTCAAAAGGTTAGCCATTCTACAGTGGAAGACACTTTGATCCTTCTAGGATGGATATGCAGATGAGTTTTTTGGTTCCCTGCTGCAGGGAAGAGTGTGGGGTCTGTAGCAGCTCTTGCCTGGTTGACTCACAATGATCTCTGGAGTCCTCAGCTGGGACTGCTGGGACAGATATGCAGATGAGTCTTCTGGTCCTCTGCTGCTGGGACAAGTACAGGGGCTGTAGCAGCTCTTGCTTGGCTGACTCACATGACCTCTGGAGTCCTCTGCTGGGGCTCTTGGAATGGATATGTAGATAAGTCTTCCATTATTCGTTTGCATGCCTAAAAATTAAGCATGTGTGAAAATTGCTTTGTGCACACATATATTGATTGTGCACATGTAAATTCTCAGATATACACATGCACAAGCAATTTGCGCATGATGTAGGTGTGCAGTCACAATGAAAACAAAACAAAAACATTACTGTGCACATGCCTATTTCCCAGTAGGTAAAGTCTATTCTGTTGTTGTTAAGTTGTGTTCCGTCTTCAGTCAGACGGCTCATTGTTGACAGTTTGGCACCCGTAGCTGCTGTTATTGTATCGATCCATCTCATTGCTGGCCTTCCTCTTTTGCATTGACCTTCTACCTTGCCAAGCATGATATCTTTCTCTAATGATCTCTCTCTTCGCATGATGTATCCAAAGTATGAAACTCGAAGTCTTGTCATCTGAGCTTCTAAAGAAAGCTTAGGTTTGATATCCTCTAGTACTGACTGGTTTGTTCTTTAGGCAGTCCATGGTATACACAGTATTCACCACCAGCATCATAATTCAAAGGCATCAATTTTCTTCCTGTCTATCTTTTTCGCTGTTCAACTTTCGCATCCATATGTTACTGAAAATACCATGGCTTGAACGAGTCGAATCTTTGTATGGAGAGAAACATCTCTGCTCTTGAGAATCTTGTCTAGGTCCTTCATAGCCATTCTGCCAAGAGCAATGTGTCATCGGATTTCTTGATTGCTTGCTGCTTCTTTATTGATAGTTGATCCAAGTAGGTTAAAGCTGTTCACAATTTCAATTTCTTCTCCATCAACGATGAACTTATTGATTTTGCCAGTTGCCATGATCTTTGTCTTTTTTACATTAGGGTGCAGACCCATTTTAAGACTATGTTCCTTGATCTTAAGAAGCAAATGTTTCAGATCGTCTTCACTTTCAGCCAGTAATATGGTATCATAAGAACATAAGATATGCCATACTGGGTCAGACCAAGGTCCATCAAGCCCAGTATTCTGTTTCCAACAGTGGCCAATCTAGGTCATATGTACCTAGCAGTTTCCCCAAGAGACACAAGTTCCACAATGCTTGTACTGGGTCAAGCATTGATATCTTCGGTCACTTCTTAATAATGGCTTATGGACCTTTCCTCCAGGAACTTATCCAAACCTTTTTTAAACCCAGCTACACTAACAGCCTTTACTACATTCTCCGGTAACAAATTCCAGAGTTTGATTACACGTTGAGCGAAAAAATATTTTCTTTTATTAGTCTTAAATAGTTTACCCTGTAGCTTCATTGCATGTCCCCTAGTCTTTCTATATTCTGATAAGGTAAACAATAGATCTACGTTTACCCGTTCCACTCCGTTCATTAATTTATAGACTTCTATCATATCTCCCCTCAGCTGTCTCTTTTCCAGGTTAAAGAGCCCTAACCTTTTTAGCCTTTCTTCATAGGAGTATCCTTCCATCCCCTTTACCATTTTGGTGGCTCTTCTCTGTACCTTTTCTAAAATCGCTATATCCTTTTTCAGATACGGCGACCAGAATTGCACACAATATTCAAGGTGCGGTCTCACCATGGAACGATATAGAGGCATTATAATATCTTTTGTTTTATTTTCCATTCCTTTCCTTATCATACCTAGCATTCTATTTGCTCTCTTGGCTGCCGCTGCACACTGGGCCGAGGGTTTTAACATGGTATCCACAATGACGCCTAAATCTTTTTCCTGGGTGGTGGTTCCTAATGTGGAACCTTGCATCGTGTAACCATAGTTTGGGTTGTTCTTCCCTAGGTGCATAACCTTGCACTTGTCCACATTAAATTTCATCTGCCATTTTGATGCCCAGTCTTCCAATTTATCAAGATCCTCGTGCAATTTTTCACAATCCTCTTGGGTTTTAACAACTTTAAATAGTTTTGTGTCATCTGCAAATTTGATAACCTCACTCGTTATTCCACTTTCCAGGTCATTTATGAATATGTCAAAAAGCAGCGGACCCAGCACAGATCCCTGGGGTACACCACTATTCACCTTTCTCCATTGGGAAAATTGGCTATTTAGCCCTACCCTCTGCTTTCTATCTTTTAACCAGTTCCTGATCCACAATAGTACACTGCCTCCTATCCCATGACTCTTTAGTTTTGCCAAAAGTCTCTGATGAGGGACCTTGTCAAAGGCTTTCTGAAAGTCCAGATACACAATATCAACCGACTCACCTTTGTCCACCTGTTTATTCACTCCTTCAAAAAAACATAACAGATTAGTAAGACAAGATCTTCCTTGTCTAAAGCCATGTTGGCTGTCTCCCATTAGGTTGTGACTATCTACATGCTGAGTAATTTTATTCTTCATGATGGTTTCTACCATTTTTCCCGGTATTGACGTCAGGCTCACTGGTCTGTAGTTTACCGGATCACCCCTGGTATCCTTTTTAAAAATTGGTGTTACATTGGCGATCCTCCAATCTTCAGGTATTAGAGATGATTTTAATGATAGTTCACAGATTACTAATAGCAGGTCTGCAATCTCATATTTCAGTTCTTTCAACACCCTTGGATGTATACCATCCGGCCCAGGTGATTCGCTACTCTTCAGTTTATCTAATAGTTGTAAGACATCTTCCCGATGTATCAATATTTCCTTCAATTCTTCCGCCCCTTTAAATACCACTTCAGTCATGGGTAACATCCCTACCTCTTCCTCAGTAAAGACCGAAGCAAAGAATTCATTCAGTCTCTCCGCTATCGCCTTGTTGCCTCTTAGTGCTCCTTTAACCCCTTTATCATCTAATGGACCAACTGACTCTCTCACAGGTTTTTTGCTACGAATGTACTTGAAAAGGTCTTTATTTCGCGGTTTTGCTTCCGCAGCAAGCTTCTTCTCAAATTCTCTCTTTGCCTGCCTTATCAATGCCTTGCATTTGACTTGCCAGTGCTTGTGCTGTTTCCAGGTTTCGTCGTTTGGCTCTTTTTTCCATTTCCTGAAAGATGCTTTTTTGGCAACATCAGCCTCTCTGACCTCACCTTTAAACCATGCTGGCAGTTTTTTGGACTTCCTTCCACTTTTCTTAAAGCGTGGAATACAGCTGGTCTGGGCTTCCAAGATAGTATTTTTCAATAACACCCAAGCTTGATGTACGTCTTTAACCTTCGCAACTGCTCCTTTTAGTTTTTTCTTAACTGTTTTCCTCAATTTATCATAGTCTCCCTTTCGAAAGTTAAAAGGTAGTACTGTGGATTTCCTTACTATTCCTCCTCCACTAATTAAATCAAAGGTGATCATGCTATGATCACTATTGCCAAGTGGCCCCAACACCCTTATCTCTTGCACTAGATCTGGTGTTCCACTAAGGACTAGGTCTAATATGGCTTCCCCTCTGGTCGGTTCATGAACCAGCTGCTCCAAGAAGCAGTCTTTTATTTCATCTAGGAACTTTATCTCCCTAGCATGTCCTGACGTGACACTGACCCAGTCGATACCGGGGTAATTGAAATCACCCATTATTATTACTGCGCTGTAACTTTTGTTAGCTTCCTTGATTTCTTTGAGCATTTCATCATCCATTTGGTCATTCTGGCCAGGTGCTCGATAGTACACCCCCACTGCCATCGCCTTCCCCCTTTTATATGGAATTTCAATCCATATAGATTCTACAGCAGATTTTGTTTCCTGCAATACTTTAATCCTTTCTGAGTCAATGCCCTCTCTAACATAGAGCGCAACCCCTCCACCAATTTGATCAGCTCTATCATTACGATATAGTTTGTACCCAGGTATCACAGTGTCCCACTGGTTGTCCTCCTTCCACCATGTCTCTGATATTCCAATCATATCTAACCTTTCATTTAGTGCTATATATTCTAACTCTCCCATCTTATTCTTTAGACTTCTAGCATTTGCATACAAGCATTTTAGAGAATGTATTTTATTCATGTTAATTTGGCTATTGTTAGACATGGGTAAATTGGGATCTTTAAGCTCTGTCTGCTCCATACTTGAGGGCATTTGGGCTACTTTACTCTTTTGTGGAACCTCTCTGCTTTTGGTAGTATCCTTCAAGGATACATTCTTCCGAACCATCCGCTCTTGGGCGACTGTCGGCTTTCCCCTAATATCTAGTTTAAAAGCTGCTCTATCTCCTTTTTAAAGGTTAATGCCAGCAGCCTGGTTCCATCCCGGTTAAGGTGAAGCCCATCCCTTCGGAAGAGCCCCTCCTTTCCCCAAAATGTTCTCCAATTCCTAACAAATCCAAAACCCTCATCTCTGCACCATTGTCTCATCCACGCATTGAGACTCCGGAGCTCTGCCTGCCTTTTGGGTCCTGCGCGTGGAACAGGAAGCATTTCGGAGAATGCTACCCTGGAAGTTCTGGATTTCAACTTCCTACCTAAAAGCCTAAATTTTGCCTCCAGAACCTCCCTACCACATTTTCCTATGTCATTGGTACCGACATGTACCAAGACAGCAGACTCCTCCCCAGCACTATCTAAGACCTTATCTAGGTGGCGCGTGAGGTCCGCTACCTTTGCACCAGGCAGGCATGTTACCAGGTGATCCTCACGTCCACCAGCCACCCAGCTATCTACATGCCTAATGATCGAATCACCAACTATAACGGCTGTCCTAATCCTTCCCTCATGGGCACATGGCCCTGGAGAAACTTCCTCAGTGCGAGAGGGTTTTACATCACCTGGAGGACAGGTCCTAGTTACAGGATCACTTCCTGCCACACCAGGGTGATGCTCTCCTGTCACATGACCTCTCTCCTCCATGGCAACAGGGGTGCTGCCAGACTGGAGGTGGGACTTCAGGACTATATCCCTGTAGGTCTCGTCTATGTACCTCTCTGTCTGTCTTATGTTTTCCAAGTCTGCTACTTTAGCCTCTAGAGAACGGACTTGTTCCCTGAGAGAAAAGAGCTCCTTGCACCTAGTGCACATGTAAGACCTCTCACCAACTGGGAGAAATCATACATGTGACACTCAATGCAAAAGACTGGAAAGCCCCCATCCCGCTGCTGGACTGCTGTCTGCATCTTAGTTTTAAGTTTGTGTCTAGATCTTTAAGTTCTTACTTACTAGGGGTTGCTATGGGTATTTATACCAATAAAACTGTACCTAATACGTTTAATATACCTTGTTCACCTGAAGCTTAATTAATCTCAGGTCCCTAGTGTATGACTGATTTGGGTAATGAGCTTCATCTGAAAGCACCTCCTGTCTTTTAAGATGTGTAAGTACCTATAAAGCTATGATTATCCCAGGGGAGGGTGGGTGTGGGGAGGGAGGGAGAGAAATAACACTTATTAAAAGAGGGCTGCTACACAGTACCCTGTCTTGTGCTGCTGAGGTAAGCTAAATTATGATTTGATTTAAATTATAGCTCTTAGCTGCTGCTAGGCACTAACTTCTGAAATTTAAACTACAAGCTCTCTGCTGGGTACTAAATTTAACCAGAAAGCTCTCTTCTGTGTGTTAAATTTAAACTAAAAGTACTTTGCTGTTACTTGGCCCTGAGTGACTATTAAAATTTAAACTACAAGCTCTCTGCTGGGTATGAAATGTAACCAGAACGCTCTCCTCTGTGTTTTAAATTCAAACTTTAATTGCTGCTACTAGGCCCTAACTGATCCAACAAAAAACAGTGGGTTCACAGATTAAGTAGCTTTAATACAAAGAATTATTTTTAGAAAATTACCAGAAGTATATACTCACAGTTGCAGATTGCTCTCCAGAAGTAACAGTCCCCCTTTCTAGTCCATCAGCATAGCGAAGGTTATTGATGAGTCTTCCACCAATCTTCACACCTCTGTTGTCTTCATAGAATCCTTCTTTTATGATTTGTTCTGCATATAAATTAAATAGGTAGGAGGAAAGTATGCAGTCTTGTCGTACACCTTTGCTGATTTTAAACCATTCTGTTTCTCCTTGTTCCGTTCGAACTGTTGCTTCTTGATCGATGTAAAGATTGTGCAAGAGAATGATCAAGTGTTCTGGTAAAGCCATGCTTCTTAATGTGGCCCAGAGTTTCTCATGGTTTACACAGTCAAAAGCCTTGCTGTAGTCAATAAAGCACAAATAGATATCCTTTTGATATTCTTTAGTCTTTTCGAGGATCCATCTCACATCCACGATGATGTCTCTCATTCCTCACCCTTTCCTAAACCCTGCTTGCACTTCAGGTAGTTCTTGTTCCAGCTATGGTTGTAGTCTCTGTTGAATAATCTTCAGTAGAATCTTGCTGGCATGTGGGATCAGAGCGATTGTGCGAGAATTTCCAGTCAGTTGGATCACCTTTCTTTAGTATTGGTATAAACACAGATCTTTTCCAGTCAGTTGGCCATGATGCTGTCTTCCAAATTTCCTGGCAGAGCCTTGTAAGTATGGTAACAGCTGTATCCGATTGCTGTAATACTTCTATTGGAATGCCATCAATGCCTGATGCTTTGTTATTTGATAAGGCTTTCGATGCTGCTTCGACTTCTTCTTTCATCACCAATGGTTCCGGATCATAAAGCATGGGACCAACACAGAGGATCTCTAAAGGTAAAAAGTGGACTGTTGTAGTTGTTGTTATGGAAGGACAGACTAGATAGGCCATGTGGTCTTTTTCTGTCATCATGTTTCTATGTTTCTATAAGATACAGGTTGAAACGACTGTTGGTCCACTTAATCTTTATCATATAAAAACTCTGTATATTCCTTCCTTTTATTGATCTTCTCAGCATTTTTATTTATTTATTACAATTTCTTATATACCGCACTATTCGGTATCAGCACGGTTTACATTATAACACAATGACCATAACAACAAGCTGTTTGGTTTTACATAGAACAGGAGTACAAACTTGGCTAACAGGGGTGAACTATATACATGAAATAATTACACGGAACAAGATTGGAGTAACACTAACATAAGGAAAATATGTGGTTATTTCTTAGGTGGGGATACCTAGATTTCGTTGCTGACTGAATAATATTGGAGGAAAAGGTGGCATTTGAGTGCCTTCCTGAACTGAGTTAGGTCTACAATGGCCCGAATGTCGGATGGTAGCGCATTCCAGCATTTGGGGACGTAGAAACTGAAAGCTCTGTTTGCCATTGTCATGTTGCATTTTGTCAATGCCTTTGGGGTTATTAGTAGGTTTACAGCTGTTGCTCTTCTGGATCTGTTGGGGGGCACTGTGTGGATAAGTTCTGTGAGTGAGGAAGATGAAATACCATTGATTGCCTTGAATGAGAGTAGTAGGGTTTTAAAGATGATCCTTCCATGGATAGGGAGCCAGTGCAGCTGCTTGAGAATAGGAGTCACGTGGTCACTTCTGGAGGCTCCGTAGAGGACCCTTGCTGCAGCGTTCATGGCCAGCTGTAATGGGCTCAGTGTAGATTGAGGGAGACCTTGTAAGATGGCATTTGCAAAGTCGAAGTGTGGTAGGATTATTGCTTGATATATAGTCCGGAAATCGTCTGGGTCCAATAGAGATCGCAGATGCCTGAGCGAACGGATTTTGAAATATACAGCTTTGACTATATTGCTTATGTGATGTTTCATATCTAGACGTTGGTCCAAGGTGACTCCAAGGTATTTTATTGTTTCTTTAGTTTGTAAGTCAGCTTCCTTGACCCTTACATGGGATGGAGGAATAAAGTTGGGGTCTCTGGAGATGAAAAGCACCTCCGTTTTCTTGTGTTGAATGCGGAGGTTTTGAGATTGGAGCCATTCTGAGACTGCATTGAAACAATCTATCAGTGGTGTCAGGTCCAATTGAACTGTAGAGAACGGCATGTATAAGAGTATGTCATCAGCATATATCAAACAGTTCACGTTAAATGACCTAATGATATTGCAGATGGGTTGCATGTATATATTGAATAGGAGAGAAGACAACGAGGACCCTTGAGGCACACCTTGTTTTTGATGGAAGCGTTTTGATTCCTCTGATCCGGATTTCACATATTGCATCATTCAACATAGATTGCATCATTCAACATAGATCCTTGAGCATCTTGTATCACTCGAATTCGAGGCTGAAATTTTTTCTTTAACTCTTGTAGTTTTAGGAAAGCCAGTCTTGTTCTTCCTCTAATAATTTCTGCTTCTATTTCCTTACATGCATCATTGTAGTATTTTTCCTTGTCTTGTCTTACTGAATGTTGGAAATCTCGAGTTTTGTGATTACCTTTCTTTCTCCTTTGGCTTTAGCTCCTCTACATTTCTGGGCAATTTTCAGAGTTTCTTCCGTCATCCATTTTGGCCGTCTTTGCTTTTTTACCTTTTGTAGAGACTTCTCGCTTTCTTCCTACACAACCTTCTTGATGTCATTCTATAACTCTTCTGGAGCTCTGTCATTTATATCTAAAGCAGCAAATCAATTTTGCAGGCAGTCTTTAAATTCCAGTGGTATATTCTCAAGGTCATATTTTTCTACATTCATGTGTGGTTTGCTCTTTTTCAACTTTAGCTTGAGTTTGCATACTGGTAGTTGGTGATCCACAATCAGCTCCAGGTTTTGTCTTTGTTGATGTTATAGAGCTTTTTCATTGTTGACTTCCACAGATGTAGTCAATTAGATTTTTGTACAATCCATTGGGTGAAGTCCATGTGTACAGTTGCCTCTTGTGTTGCTGCAAGAAGGTGTCCGAGATGAATAGATTGTTGGTCTTGCAGAATTCTATCAGTCTATATTTTCCAACCATTTTGCCTTCTTCTTTTTGCCAACATTTGCTTTCCAGTTACCCATGACTATCAGGATATCCTGTTTGCATGTTCTGTCAATTTCAGGTTGTACTTGTTCATAGAACTCATCAATCTCATCGTCGTCTGCAGCTGTTGTTGGGGCATATACTTGAATTATAGTTATGTTGATAGGCATGCCACATAGATGAAAAAAATTAAATGGAGTAGAGGAGTGGCCTAATGGTTAGAGCACTGGTTTGGGAAAAAAGAAACCAGAGTTCAGTTCCCACTAGCACTCCTTGTGGCCTTGGACAAGTCACCTAACCCTCCATTGCTCAGAAAAGTCCAAGTTATCAATGTCCCTGTTTAACGTACCTTACCAAGTTTAAGTTGCAATGTAAACCACTGTGATTGAAATGATAAAGCAGTATAAAAAAGTGTTAAATGAAGTAAATAAGCATTCACTGACTGCATAATAGTTCTTGCAAGTTTCTTCTTAATTATAAATGCAACACCATTTCTTCTTTGTCTTACATTTCCAGCATAGTAGACCATGTGATCATCTGATGCAAAGTGCCCGATGCCAGTCCATTTCAGTTTGCTGACACCCAACAGATCACGTTCAATTTCATTCTTGACCACCTCCAACTTCCCTTGGTTCATGTTTCATACGTTCCATCCCCCAATATGTAAGACATCTTTGCAGCTTCTGACTCTCATTTCATGCGCAGCTACATCAGCAGTCAGACATCCCAAGGGCTTTGATCCAACCACATCATAAATGCTGGCTTTACTCTGAAAAGTCTTCAGCTCCTCCCCAGTAGCCAGTTGAGTGCTTTCCGACCTGGGGGTCTCATCTTCCAGCACTATAGTGCAATTTGTTTTGTTGTGACTATCCATTGGATTTTCATGACAAGATATGGAAGTGGACTGCCAGGCCTTTCTTCCACGCAGTTCAAGTTTAATGTTGCCATTGTCACAGTAATGTGATCCTCTGCCGCCAAAACTGTTCCATTCTGCTGCCGCTGCCCAGATGGGTGGTTTGTCGTGGTCTAGCACCTCAGCTGATACCTGTCCATCTTGGGAGACCCTGCCAGTAGTTAAATACTGATAGTTTAGCCCTCACATCACTGATGCACACAAGCCCTCACGGCACAAGTGCAAACCAAGTGAGGGAAAGTCTACTATAGTTCCTCTGTATTTATTTATTTGGATATAACTCACCCCTTTTCAATCAGGTTACAGTCAGGTATAGGAGGCATTTCCCTGTTCCCAAAGTGCTTACACTCTAATTTTAAAGCAATGGAGGGTTAAATGATTTTCTCAAGGTCCCAAGAAGCAGCAGTGGCATGTGAACACTGGCTTCCCTAGTTGCAGCCCACTGCTCTAATCACATAGCTAAGCCTCTTCCATCACCTCCACTCTCTCAGTGACTCTCAGGCAGGAGGGTGGGTAAAAGCAACTTGATTAGTTGTCACTCTTTACTGTAGACGAGATTAAGAATTAAGGGATAATTTCATAATGGAAACAAAATAAAGATAAGGTGACCCAGAAAAAGGTCTCTGCACAATGAGAGAGCAACGCCATGAAATTATAACCAAGTGACTCCACACAAATGCCATGCCACACATTCTGTTTATGGGACTTATATAGAGGAAGGCGGAACAAAAGCAGCCATCCTACAAGGGGAATGTTACAAAATTTATTTATTTTATTTATTTAACTAATTTTGGTATATCGTTTTTCTATCAGTCAAAACGGTGGGCAACTAATAGTAGAAGGACAAGTGTGTATGATCACTATGGGGAGTGGGGTGTGAAGGTAGCTGCTGAGGGAAACGCGGGAGTGAAGTCAGCAGATGGTATAAGAGGTTCAGTAAGTGGGCACGGGGGTCCGTCTGGTAGTTTCTTGAGAAGGTTAGCATGTGCTGTAGTGCTCTTGGAAGAGATGAGTCTTTAAGTGCTTACAGAAGACTTTTGTTGCTTGGATACTTTTAGGATGGGTGGCAGCATGTTCCAGAGGGTGGGGGCCGTAGAGTGGGAAGGACCTTAGGTGGGCATATTGGGTGCTTTTGCGGATCTGTGTTGGCAGGCTGAGCAGGTTTAGTGTGCTCTGCCTGGTGGAGCTGGGGAGCGCTGATTGACATTTGGAGGTGCTGGGCGGCGATTCCTTTCCGAGCTTTATGAATGATGGTGAGGACCTTGAATTTGATCCTGGAGGTGATGGGTAGCCAGTGGAGGGATCTTAGGATGGGTGTGATGTGGGAGTGCCTGGATACTCGGAAGACTGTGCATGCTGCAGTGTTCTGAATGAACTGTAATGGATGGATGGTGTGTTTCGGTAGTCCATGGTATATGGAGTTGCAGAAATCAAACAAAGGGATGACTGTGGCCTGACAGACCACACAGAAGTCGTCAGAGGAGAGAAGGGGGCAAAGATTGTGTAGTGTTCTGAGTTTGAAATAAATTGCTTTACTGTTTTTTTGGATGTGGGCTTGGAAGTCTAGGTCTGAGCTAAGGTGTCTTCGAGGTATTTGAGTTAAGTTTTGACTTGGAGGACTGTGTCTCTAAGTTTGACAGATGTTAGAGGCGTAAACATGGGGTCCTTGGTGATGTGTAGAATCTCAGTTGAAGTTGACTGCCAGGTTTTGGTCCTGGAGCCACTTGACAATTTCCTCGAAACAGGCTGAGAGATTGCAGTAGTCAAGGACGGCTGTGTAGAACGGTGTGTATATGCATATGTAACCAGCGTAGATCATATACCTGACGTTGTATTTCTGGATAGTTGTGCAAAGGGGGCAGATGTAGATATTGATTACCAGTGACGACATTGCAGATCCTTGGGGCACTCCTTGTGGCAGGATGTACAGGGAGGATGAAGTCTGTCCTACTCTGATCTGTTGGCAGTGTTGTGAGAGGTACGAATGGAAACAATGGAGTGGTTTGCCCTCACTCTATTCTAATGGAGTTGGTCCAGCAGTGTTTGAGGTGAGACTGTATCGAAAGCTGAGGAGATGTCCAGGAAGAGCAGCATGAAGCCTCTTCATTTGTTCTCAGTTCATAGAAACATAGCAACATAGGAACATGATGACAGAAAAAGACCACATGGCCTATCTAGTCTGTCCTTCCATAAGAACAATTACAACAGTCCACTTTTTACCTTTAGAGATCCTCTGTGTTGGTCCCATGCTTTTTTGAATTCAGTTACTGTCCTCATCTCTACCACCTCCACTGGGAGACTATTCCATGGATCCACTACTCTTTCTGTAAAGAAATATTTCTGCATATCACTCCAGAATCTATCTCCCTTCACCCTCATCCCATGTCCCCTCATAGCAGAACTTGCTTTCAATTGAAAGAGGCTCTCTCCCTGAACATTTATGCCACGGAGGTATTTAAACATCTCAATCATATCACCTCTATCCCGCCTTTCCTCTAAGGTGTACATATTAAGATCCTTAAGTCTGTCCTCATATGCTTTATAATGAAGCCCACTAATCATTTTAGTAGCCACCCTCTGCACCGACTCCATCCTGTTCACATCCTTTTGAAGGTGCGGTCTCCAGAATTGCACACCATACTCCAAATGAGGTTGCACCAAAGACTTATACAGAGGCATTATCACCTCCTTTTTTCTGCTAGCCATTCCTCTCCGTATGCACCCAAGCATCCTTCTAGCTTTTGCCATCGCCTTTTCTACCTGTTTAACTACTTTAAGATCATCAGACACAACCACGCCTAGGTCCCGCTCTTCTTTAGTGGACAAAGGTACTTCACCTACTATACTGTATTGCTCCCTTGGATTGCTGCAGCCCAAATGCATGACCTTACATTTTTTAACATTAAATCCCAGCTGCCAAATTCTAGACCATTCTTCAAGCTTAGCTAGATCGCTCCTCATGTTATCTACACCTTCCTGGGTGTCTACTCTATTGCAGATTTTGGTATCATCTGCAAAGAGGCAAACCTTACCCCACTGCCCTTCCGCTATATCACTAACAAAGATGTTAAAAAGAATCGGACCAAGGACAGATCCCTGGGGCACACCACTGGTAACATCCTTCTCCTCAGAGTGAGCTCCATTTACTTGTACACTTTGTCGTCTCCCACCCAACCAATTTCTAACCCAAGCAGTAACTTTAGGGTCCATCCCTAGGGTGCTCAGTTTGTTTATAAGTTGCCTGTGAGGAACAGTGTCAAAGGCTTTACTGAAATCTAAATACACCACATCTAGAGCTCTCCCTCGGTCCAACTCCCTGGTCACCCAGTCAAAGAAATCAATCAGATTTGTCTGACAAGACCTGCCTCTGGTGAATCCATGCTGCCTTGGATCCTGTAATCCGCTGGACTCCAGAAACCTCACTATTTTCTCTTTCAGCAGCGTTTCCAATAATTTACTCACCACCGAAGTTAAACTAACCGGCCTGTAGTTTTCAACCACATCCTTACTTCCGCTTTTGTGTAAAGGCACCACATGAGCCTCTCTCCAGTCCTTTGGCACCACTCCCGACTCCAACGAGGCATTGAAAAGGTCAGTCAGTGGAGTTGCTAGAACGTCCCCAAGTTCCCTCAGTATTCTAGAGTGTATCCCATCCGGTCCCTTCGCTTTGTCTACTTTAAGTTGAGCTAGTTTCTCACGAACACAGTCTTCTGAAAATTGTTCAAGATGTCCCTCGCTTCTGTTATTTGTGGGTGTTTTCTGAGGTCCTGCTCCTGGTTCTTCATCTGTGAACACAGAACAAAAATATTTGTTAAGCAATTCCACTTTATCCTTATCAGCTTCTACATATTCCCCCCCTGCACCCTTGAGTCTGACAATACCACTTTTGCCCTTCCTCTTCTCACTAACATATCTGAAAAATGTCTTATCCCCCCATTTTATTGCATTGGCTATTTCCTCCTCCTTTTGAATCTTTGCCTTCTTGACTACTTTGCTAGATTCTCTAAGTTTTTTTCCAAATACAGATGCCTGTCTTCCTCTCTCTGTCATCTCTTGTATTTCATGAAGGCCTCCCTCTTTTTTTCTTCACTTTTTCAGCTACTTCCTTCGAAACCCATAGCAGTCTCCTTTTCCTTTTGCCTTTATTTACCATTTTAACAAAAAGGTTGGTTGCCCTTAAAATACTCCTTTTCAGTTTTGCCCACTGTTTTTCTACATCCCCCAGCTATTCCCATCCCACTAACGACTCCCTGAGGTATTGGCCCCTCTTCGCAAAGTTAGTCTTCCTAAAGTCTAAGATCCTCACCTTGGAATGGATTCTAACAGCCCTAGTCCTAATACTGAACCACACCATCTGGTGATCACTGGATGCAAAATGATCTCCCACTACAACATCAGAAACACTTTCAGCATTGGTAAGCACCAAGTCCAGTATGGCCCCTTCACGTGTGGGGTCTGTTACCAATTGCCTGAATAGTTCTCCCTGTAGAGAATCCAGGATCTCTTTACTTCTAGATGATACTGCAGCAGGAATGTGCCAATCAACATCTGGCATATTGAAATCTCCTATCAGTAGCACTTCCCCTTTCCTAGCAATGCTGCGTATGTCTTCAATTAACTCTCTGTCCACCTCTTCCTCTTGTGAGGGAGGTCTGTATATCACATCAATGCAAATAGATTTCTCTTTCCCTCTTTCTAGTTTAACCCACAATGCCTCCTCTCTCCCTTTTAAGCTCTGTAATTCCAAAGCTTTAATAGTAGTTTTTACATATAGTGCCACTCCTCCTCCCCTTCTTCCTACCCTGCCCTTTCTGAATAAAGTATAGTCAGGTATAGTTACATCCCAGTCATGGTTTTCTGTGAACCATGTTTCTGTAACTGCCACTAAATCCAAGTCAGCCACTCCCACCAAAGCTTCAACTTCAGGGATCTTATTTCCCATGCTACAGGCATTAATACACACTGCTTTCCATGTGTTACCCCTGTTACCCATTTCCATAAAGGGGTTGGGTTCTAATCCCAACTATACACCTCAAAGGTTGAGGTGGTGTATAGTTGGGATTAGAACGGTGGTGATTGGTATGTTTTGTCTGTTTTATAGATTTTGCATGATCCCCCTGAAGAAACAGTTCATGTGAAACATCTTGATGGTACCGGGGATGTACGTTGGGATCAACGAGTGTTACAGTGAAGTCTAGTCTTGCGTTTTGCCAGTGAGGTTTGCAAGTTAAGTTTATAGAGTTCATCTGTTTCTCCTCACGATATGGAAGAATAATGCAGATTGGTTACTTGTTTTTATTATTACTTTTGAGGTCGTTGATGTGATAAAGCATTCTGCTGTAAATTGGCGTAAGCCTAATCAGCGATGCTCTTTTTTAACTGAGACCTCTGTAATTTAGTTCTGATCCTTGAAGTGGTGAGAGTGAACGATCTTAATCTTTGAATTGCAATTGTCAATCGTTCCTGAGCAAGAGGCCAATAACGTATTGTGTAGGCACAACCAAAGCTAACCAGGCAGTGGCTGAATATCACTGCTGGCCAGTTAGCTTCTGGTTTCTGTGGCAAACCCGGAAATTCAGTGCTGGTAGCCGGGTATGGTCCCAGCATTAAATATCCGGGTTAACTCTTCAGTGGCAATGGCTAGACGCTGTACTCACAGCCAGCTGCTGCCGTTGAATATCGTGCCCATAGTCTATAAACCCCTTCATAGCATCTTAAACCGCTCCTAGTAATTTTATTCAAAAATATGGGTTTCTCATACAGGCGAAGCCAGAAGTGAGGACTTCAGCATGCAGACTGCCAGATAGGCAAGTAAACCAATGAAAACCAGAAACATGGTAAAAGGAGACTGATGGAAGCCTGGGATCTGATCAGAGGCCAGAGGAAGGATTCAGAGGATGTATCTGGAACCTGTGAGAAGATCATGGCCCTAAATTGGATGCTAGATATGCAAGTAACAGAGGGAAATATGACAAGGGCCAGGGATAAGCCAAAGGGAAGAGACTATCTCAGCAGCCAAGCGTACTCTGAGAGCTTATCCTTGTTTGTTGTTTGAATAACAGCTTCTGAAATAAAAATGATTAAACCCCTTATCTTTGGTCCCGGAAATGATTGAGAGAGCACTCATCTCAACTATAATAGTACCCAATGACCAGGCCAGCGCACAAGTCTTCCAAGGAAACAAGAATGGTCTAGTCAAAAAGCACTTATTGTGCATTTATATTTACTGAACGAAGATTTTATTAGCATTGGTATCTGTTTGCATTTTGAACTGTGCATGTGTCAGAAAAGCGCAAAAATGGTGCAGTTCAGGAGCCGTTTATTTTTTGATCAGTTTTGTAAACCGAGCCCCTTAGTTTGACTTGTTTTCCCATTCGGTGCCTAATCAATCACAGTCTATGAGAGAAGTAGTCCTGTCCAGTTCAAAATGTCAGCGTACTGACCAAACTCAGGATATGTATGCATGATGTGTTTCATATGAAGCTCTCATATGAGCAAAGAACTATTACTTCAGTGCCTGAACTATAAAGGGAACAGAGAAAAATATGAGGAAAAATTATGGGATAAAAAAGTCTAGTAGAAAATATGACCTCTTTTAAGTCTATGTGAAGAAACTCATTAAAGCCAATTCGGACCCCAAAGTATGTTCATAAATCCTCACTAAATTGTACGGTGCACATCAAAATAACGCTTTGCGTCAGCACTATACAAATGATTAGTAGTAGTAGTAGTAAATCTAGAGAGTGTAAAGTGTTCCATAATTATGCCGTTTTTCTGTGTTGCTTTGAAGAATGTTCCTTGAATTAATTGGTCTTTTTATTTAGTGTTCTAACAAAAGAGAAAAACTTAAGAAAAGATTAACAAGTAATTACCATTGCTGGCTCACATAACCTAATAAAAAAGCTACCTTAGGTTAACATATTTTGCTGTTGTGCTAATTTATTCCTGGAATTAGGCTGAAGCATTTCTTGAAATTGTCTTCTGTGTCCAGAGAGACCTCTATCATTTGTATGAATCTTCAGAGTTAATAGGCACTTGCTGCCGTACACACATGTGTCTTATAATGGGATAAAAGATGGGAAGTCAGAAATTAAAAGCATAAACAGAACGATTTACAGGCAGTTTATACTAGTTGGCTGGCTGGTGAAGAATCTTATTTAAGATCTTGATGTTAATATTCAAAGCTCTGAGTCAGGTAGCTCCCATTAGCTTTTGTTCAGCATTGAAACTGAATCAACCTTCATTATTATTACATTCTCAGGAAATTCCTCTTCTTCATATCTTTACAATCAAACGGGTACGTTTTATAGAGGCTCGTAACCATATGTTTGCTGTAGCTGGCCTAAGGCAGTGGAATGCACTTCCTATTGAGCTGGGAACTATTACACAGCTAGAAGTGTTTTGTAAAATAATTAAAATCATATCTTTTCCAACAAGCATTTCAAAATGTCTCTTAAATTTATACATTTCAAGACCAGCCCTTGGAGAATACAAGACTTAGATAATTATTAAGGATCAAGTTAAGTTATTAATTTGAGACCTATAGATAGTGAGGCACTTTTGTTATTATTTTATTTTTGTTTTCATGTATCCATTCTTGTTTGCATGTATTTAATTATGTTTATGACTTTTCTAAATTTGTTTTATTCATGTGGAGCCCAATTCAGCAAGGAGCACGTCCGGGCTATTTGGACGGCCCCGAGCAGGATGGGCCCATTAGGACCCGATTCTGTACTGCAGGAGCAAGAAAGCCCCATGGGTGCAGGATTGGGACTGTGGAGATGGCCTGATGTGCCCCTGCATCGCTGCGAGGACGTCCTCCCCATGGCTCAATCTGCCCGCTTCCTTGGACCCCCGTTTACCCGCCACTCGACCCTGACTCGGGCAGCCGGGACCCACATTGGGCGGTGGGGACTCCCCCTGCTCTCTGCCGATGCCGCTGGGGGGCTGGCTGGCTGGCCGATCCAGGGGGCAACCAGCGCTTAACCCACCTCCGAGGTCAAATAAACTGGCCTTTCCCCTGGCGATCTCCGGCCATCTTATTCCACCGGAATCAGCCCTGTACGTCAGGGGGTCGGTCCCACCCACATTCTGCCTACACTCTGCCCCTGCCGCCCCCGTCCCCCACAGCATGTACAATGGCTCTGTATGTGCAGCGGGGCCAGGAGGCAGAATTGGATGAGAATGTCCAGCCCTGCTATTCGCCTTACAGAATCCGGGCCTTATTGATTTATCATATTTGTCTATCATATTGCTGTTTGCTATAATTTAACTAATGTATGTTGCTTTGTAAGCATCTTAGATTCTTAGATAATGCAGACTATAAATATGCTTAAATAGCAATAAGGCAATTCAGAAAGGCATACCAAAAATTAATTATTTCAAAAGGGCCACTGTACATTAGAATTTGAAGTACTTTATTGTAATAATTTTCCATTTAAAATTATTTTGTTGCCTAGCTCCTTTCTTATATACAAAGGCATATTCAGACATGTTCGTCCCCGGGCTGTGCAGACATCTAGACATCCGGACGGCCCGGGGATGGACACAATTCTGCTCCCGCTGGAGCTAGATGTTCTTATAGGAGCAGAATCACAGCACAGTGGCTGGACTTCTAGGGGGTGCCCCAATTCAGGCATCCCGGAGGTCCAGCTACTTCCCCGGCTACCTCAGCCAGGCTCCTCCATGGAGCGGCAGTGGCATGGCATCCTGTTGCCATGCCACTGTGTCACCATGAAGGAGCCGTGATCGTCGGCCTCCCCAAAACATTGTTTCCCTACAGCCCGACCTCCAATCTGGCCTCCCATGGCTGGGGTTGGGCTGTGGGGAACCTCCTGCACCCCTCACCTCTTTGGTCCGGCCCAGCTTCGCCATCCCCCGTCTAACCTGCTGATCCCGGACTTTTAGGGCTGACCTCAGAATCGGCTCTGTACATCCGGGGTTGCATCTCCACCAACCTTCCACCCTCTATCCTCCCCCAGCCCACCCCCTTCTACCCACAAACAGAGCTCCTCACACAAGTCGGCTATACGTGGGGGGAACTCTGTGGCCGTCAGTGCAATCTGGACGTTTAGCGGGTCTGGACTTCCAGACCTGCTAAATAAGGTTTGGCATCTACCCAAAATTGTCTCCATGATCTGTTTAATTATTAAGGGATACACTAGAAACAGTCAGAATTACTTGTCTATGAGTTGCCAATATACTTTCACGATATTGTCCATTATTAGTTATCAAACTTGAATATAGGCTATGAAAATGGGGGAAGGAGTTAATTATTTACTATCAAAACAGACTTAGAGGTAACATCCTATTTATTTTGATCTCTGCACTGGCAGCATTTTCATTTCAGTCATAAAGGAGTAAATTTTCAGCAGTGCATCTAGCTACAAGGTTGTATCGTTTGGCCTATCCTGAAGAAGTCTAACCTTGTTGCATCTGTTGTAACAAACTACCAATGGTATTAAGGTTACCATCACTCAGGGGAGGGGGGAGAGTGGCATGTTAAGGCAGCATCACGATTGCATGTGAGGACTGGTTGGTCCCGAACTGTGTGGAGACTTTCCCTATTGAATTTCAAGATGAGTAAATCAAAACACAAGTGGAAGATTTACTCTGTTAAAGTGAATTGAGAGCCGATGGGTACTCATGCTTTCATCAAAGGTGCACATCCAAAATCTGCTTTAGCATCGGGAAGCCCAGTTTTGGAGCCCTCGCCCCGGGAAGCATGATGTGACTCTTAGTTTCAGTGGTCAGTCCCTCCTCCCCCTCTGATGACGTCAGCATGTGGAGATTTCTCTGGTGAAACTCCTCCTGGGCCAGGTTCGACTATCAGAGAGTGTTGGGTGAGACACAGGTCTTGAGTGATCATTCAGGAAGGGAGGATGAACACATGAGGAGATGCAGGATGACGGTAAAACCTAGAACAGGCCCTCGTTAGCACTTGGGGGAAATTTGGCCAGCAAATAGCTCTTCTTATGGTAACTCCTGTTCATTTAAACTTCTAGAAAGTAAGGCACCGTTGCTGAAGAAAATCTTGGGCGTGTATTTGTCAGTGAGAGGGATAGTCCCCTCTAAGAAAATAACACCAGAAGATATATGAGAATTTTTAAAAATTAGAACTGAAAGGACTCTGTTGGATTCAGTTACTAAAAGTAGTGAGTTCTCACAGGTTACTGTTATTAAACTGGAAGAGTTGGATAAGAGCACATCTCAATTGGAACAGCAGGATAATCCTTGCAGAGTCAGCTGGAAACATTACAAACTGCTGGGGGCTCTTATAGTAAAGATAACTTAGCCCTCCATCCTATTTATTTATTTATTTATTTTGCAGTGCTTATATACTAACAAACCAATGCAGAAAATTGGCATTAGAGCCATTTGCAAAAACTATGCACACTGTTTTCTAGCATGAGAGTACCGCAAAGGTTGTGTGCCAGTATGCTATAAGCAAAACATATGCTAATGAGATATGCGTAAAACTTCCACTCTAAATGAATGACAGGCGCCAGGCACTGTCAGACGGCTGCCTAGGGTGAGAACTTACACAATCTTGACGATGCATATATTCATATGATTCTTGCAAGGTATTGTGGGTATTGTAGTTCATTCACTCCCAAACACAGCTGATGACAATAATTTGAGTTGTGAAACCAAGTGGTAAGATCAATAAAATACTTCTTTTATTGATGGGGTTTAATTCACCCAGCACATGTATGCTTGATAGCACTATAAATGAGGTTACTTGCTTGCAGTGTTTAAAATGGATAACAAAAAGTCACAAAGTAAACCAGAAAACAACCTTCAGCTTGTCAGGCAATTAGCTAATGTTTTCTTAGCAAATAATTACCAAATACAAAGGCACAACGAAAAGAATAAACTTTGCTGGTTAGGTTAACTTCTGCTTATTTTCCACGCTGATCTCAGCAGTGATTCTCCCTTGCTCACACACACAATCAGGTGCAGCCCTAATTACTATCCATGGACCAGCTGAAAGCCTTTAGCTGGCTGGCTGCTACTGTGTGAGCCCAAATCCTGCTTTAAGAGCTGTTTGCAGTGGAAATAAAGAACAAAGTTAGGTTTCTTTGTGATGGCTGATGTGTTTGCTCATAGAAAACTAGCAATAGCATTTAGATAAAGAACAGTCCATGTAAATAGTTTCATCTGCTGTATTTCCCCCTGCATCAACAATCATAGGGTCAATATCATACATTGGCACAGATGAGTCTTTCATTAAGGCACTATCATGAGAATGCTTATTCCCTTGCTGCCATTCTCTATTATAGATAGGGTCTGGATCAGTGTTCATACCTGAGCCTCTCCTGCTATCATTATTCCTCTCTGTATAGCCTGGCCAATATGTAATCCAATTCTGATGTCCAGCCTTCCAATCTTGATCCCTGGACACTGGATCTTCTCTCACATACCTTCTGGCCTTGGTCTGAAAGTCCCTTCCACATGCAGTCTTCTCTCTTCCAGGTAGCCACTGGTGATTCCTATCTCTGCCACTCCATTCCTCTGGCTGAATCCAGTCCAATGGACTCTGCTGGCCTTTGGAATACCTCCCAGTATGAGTACTGCCTTGGAATCTCCCAGACCTTCCAATGGCCTTTCTTCTCTTCCTTCCAGAGAGTTTCCTTCTCTCTCTATCTGCTTGGCTTGGCTTCTGTTTCTCCAGGTGATACTGGTGCTTGAGCTCATAGCCGTTGCTGTCTCTGTATCTCTTCCTCCCTCTGTAGCTGAAACTGTTTCCTGAAGAATAATCTCTATTCTTATTCTTTCCTAATGTGTGCTGCTCCCTAACACAGTGCAGCTGTCTTGAATCAGGCCCTGCCCTTTGAGATGAGTGCTTAGGGATTACCTCATAGCTCTCTTGATTGCACACACATTTCTCACTTCAGCCCCTCTCATGGCTGCTGGAAACCTGGTGCATTCTGGGACTGGTAGTCTTTTATGTGAAAACTCTGTTTTCTTGCTTCTACCAGAACTGACAGGTTGCTTGTTCAGAGTCACATCATCTTTTCTATAGCTCCTACCTGAGCTATGATAAGCTTCCTTATCACAGCACATACACAGAAAGCTTATGTGCTAGTGGTGACATATCTATAGCGCACATGTGAGTGACATAATACCCACGTTATCATATCGTAGTCTTTGCATGGCAAAGACATCCCCAGGGCAAAAGGCTAACATATGTTTGTTTTTTCTGTCTTTTTCCCATCTTCTATTTCATGTTCATCACCATCTCATGCAAACAGCAAAGGCAACAACTGCTAAGTCACACCGGAAAACATTTATGTTTTCTCCTACATGTGCCAAACTTTACTTCACCTCTGACAATTCGTTTGATCAGTGGTGTTACTGAACTTTGTGCTTGGCCTTCTGGTCTTCTGAGCGCTTCTTTGCATCTAGGTGAAATAGCTAATGACTTCATTATAATGTCATTTGAATATGCACAGCATATTATAATGTGATTTTTAATAGGCGCCGTGCTACTCTCCGTGCATCCATTTGTGTGCAGGTAATACTAGCATCAATGTCCTCTCTGCATTGTGGCACAACAGTAATGCATAAAGTATGTGCCGATGTCACACCACATGCAAAGAGTGCACTAACATTACTGCATCAGCTTCTAAGATTGCAGCATTAGAAAAACAAGTGCCGAGTCAGACCTGGAGGTTCTGGTCCCCGCACCAGATACTTTCTGAGGAGAAAGATATCTGAAGATAATTTGCAGAATGATTCCATAATTTAGCTTTTTAATTCCATTGATTCTATTGATTTTTATATTTAATTGTTGTAATTATTTTTGTGTATTTTCTTAATTTCTTATTTTATATAACACAAATTTGTAATGTGTCCTGTCATTCTTTGTGTTGATTTTAATGTAGTTTTGTTTGTGTGTGTTTTAAGGTTGTTTTGTTTTATATTATTTTTTAAAATATTTTACTTCATAAACCACTTTGTTGTCTAGCTAAGGCGGTATGTCAAATTAAATCAACTAAATTAAGGAGGTATTGAAGGTACCACATGGTGAGAATATAGGGGACCTAGTTAAAGTGATTAATGTGGATAGCAGACCTGTTGACCTTATTGATCGCACCGAGTGGGATATTTAGCGGCACATAACCAGTTTGTCCCACTGAATATCCCCCTCCTAATGCCACTAATTGCCCAAATCCTAACAGCATAGCATCGGGGCGTTCCAGTACTGGCACTCAAGAAAATTGGTCAGCAGCGATATTCAGCCACTCACCGGTTATTTTAAACCAGCTAAAGTTCAGATACTTTAAAGGCTGGTCTATCTTTAGCCAGTTTAATTAATTGGGAAGTAGCTGAATATCACCACCGCCTGGTTACTAAACTGTTAACCGGGCACATTAGATATTCAATGCCAGTGATCGAGTATTGAATATCCGGTCTTAAATTAAAGGGGCAGTGGTCAGCAGCTTTAAGTGTACTGGCTGCTGACCCTGAAGTTGGGCCCCATAGGATCTTCTATGTTCAAAAGAGGAAATGTCAAGAGAATGAAGGAGAAGGAATGGACACTGTCTCTGGACAGTTTAGAAAAGCTGAAATGTCCAGAATTGTCTAGTAGTATCTCTACTAGAGCAATCATATTGCTTTCCTGTGCTCTGAGGTGGATAAAAGTCTGATGTTTAAAAGATACTTCAATAATAAAGAGATTGCTTTTTGTGGACAAAAGGTGACACTATTCCCAGATGTGATTGGAATACCACAACTGAGAAGGAAAACTTTTCTCTGAATATAATAGTGGGCGTTGAATGTTGGGGGGGCCTTTTTTCTTAAGGTCTGTTGTAAATGTCTAGTAGAATATAGGAAAATGGACCTTTCTGGATTCAGTGCATTTAGACGTTCTTTAAAGCTAAAATACTTAGCAGGAGGTTTACTAAAAGGCATTAGCTGTCATTGCGGCACTAATGTGTGAAAGATGGAGCTACGGTGACAGCTAACATGATCGAAATGCAGCAATTGCAGTCGTTTTCTGCAAAAATGTTCTGCGAGTGAGGATGTTTCTCCTGGTGCACTTTCTCTTACAGTTCTGGAAGGCTATATATAGTTTGCGTTCTCAGGAACAGGCGATGTTGGTGTTACTTGCACCGAATGGGCTTTGAGGTATTAGACTAATTTATCGTGATTTTTTTTTAAAGTTCCATTGATGTGGAACCAATTACCTGTGCTATTACATAAGGGGACTAATTTGTAGGATTTTAAAAACAAATTGAAGGGGTCTCTTTTTACACAAGCATTTTATGAATTGTTTGTTATTTGTGCTCTGTGTTGCTGATTATTATGTATGATGTGTTTATTTCTATATCAAATGTGCTATTGTGATTTGCTGAGAATTTACAGTTTGGTGGAATATACATTTATATAAATAAATAACTAAATATGTCACAGGAATTTTTGTGGAATTTAAGGATCATTTTGTAGAACATAGAATTTGGTGGTATCATGGTTGTCTATTTTTTAATTTAGGTCCAGTTTGTTTTGTTTTTTTATTTTTGATTGTGCCCCTTGTAAAGTGCCTTAGAATATGGGTGTTCTGGGCTCTCATTATTTTGTTGATTTTGATTTCTTATATGTGTAAGGAAGTACCTGTATACTTGATTTATGTTTTTGTCAATTTGATTAAACTCTTTCATTAAAAAAAGCCCCCTCATTCTCTAAAGTGGTTTGCTCTTAACTCTGGAACTTTGTTCGTAAACCCAACATCCTCCATTCTCACCACATGAGGTTCAGGCTGCTCTTAGTGAAATCCACAGCTTTATCGATGAAAGGACAGTGCCCTTTATGGTTCCCTAGATCTAACCTCTGTTTTTGACTTGGTAGATCATCACCTCTTGCTATACTACCTTGAAGAGATTAAGCTTGATGGTCAAATTCTCCAGTGATTCAGCTGATTTCTGCATGGCCACACTTTTTATGGTTTTTTTTTAGTCAGTTTCCTTCAGCTTCTCAATTTCTAACCTGTGACATTCCCCAAAACTCAGTCCTTCCCTCTGCGGTTTAGCATGTTTCTTAGCCCTCTGACTAGATTATTACTGGATTTAGGTATTAGTGGTTTCTGTTAAGAAGATTCTCCAGGGGGGAGAAGCGTCGCTGAGAGGGAGCTGCCGTGCTTTCTACCATCTGCACGGTCCAGCGCGGTGAGACCTGGAGGAGGCTGGTTAGCGATCGGGACAGGCGGGAGGAGGACGTGCCTTGGCCCGGAGGACCCTGCTGTGCCCCATAAAGCCCTCCGGTTTCAGTGCAGTAGTGGGAGAAGCGTCGCTGAGAGGGAGCTGCCGTGCTTTCTACCATCTGCACGGTCCAGCGCGGTGAGACCTGGAGGAGGCTGGTTAGCGATCGGGACAGGCGGGAGGAGGACGTGCCTTGGCCCGGAGGACCCTGCTGTGCCCCATAAAGCCCTCCGGTTTCAGTGCAGTAGTGGGAGAAGCGTCGCTGAGAGGGAGCTGCCGTGCTTTCTACCATCTGCACGGTCCAGCGCGGTGAGACCTGGAGGAGGCTGGTTAGCGATCGGGACAGGCGGGAGGAGGACGTGCCTTGGCCCGGAGGACCCTGCTGTGCCCCATAAAGCCCTCCGGTTTCAGTGCAGTAGTGGGAGAAGCGTCGCTGAGAGGGAGCTGCCGTGCTTTCTACCATCTGCACGGTCCAGCGCGGTGAGACCTGGAGGAGGCTGGTTAGCGATCGGGACAGGCGGGAGGAGGACGTGCCTTGGCCCGGAGGACCCTGCTGTGCCCCATAAAGCACTCCGGAGTTGAAACGCGGCCGCGTGTCGCGGCCTAAAGGGGCGTGGCCTAAAGGGGCGTGGCTCAAGGGGCAGGACACGCCCCTTTGGCGCCCCTTCGGCGCACGTGAGGTGTCGTGTGGTGTGTCCAGTTTGGAGCCGGTAACAGCATAATGGGCAAAAGGAAGGCGAAGTTGGATGAAAAATCGGGGGCTGGAGCCACAGGAGGAAAAGCGGCGGGCCCTATGGACAAACACGTGACTGTCTTGCTGCCTGGTAATCGATCTCCGGAGGAGGTCTCTTTGAGCCCTGTTCTCCGGTCTCCTCCTCCCTTTCCTCTTCCTGCTCTTTCGTCTACTTTGTCTGGTACCCCCCCTGAGCGGTTTCCCCCTGTTCCTTGTCCTGTAATTCCATCTGTTATAGAACCTGGGAATTTAGCTTCCCCTTCGGGGGAGATAACTTTGCATGATATATGGGCTGCTATTCAAAAGATAGATGTACGTTTAACTTCAACTGTATCCTCTTTATGTAAATTTTCCCAAGATGTAGTGGACAAATTGCAATTTATGGATAATCAATTAGGCTCTGTGGTAAAGCTTGCTGATAGCACTAATTCTCAAGTCCAAATCAGTCGTACTTCTGATGTGGCATTTATACGAGATACCTCTGCTATTTCTTTTCGGCTTGAGGCTCTTGAGAATCGTGCTAGAGCATGCAATTTACGTTTTCTGAATTTTCCTATGACACACTTAATGTCTTCTGATATATTGTTGGGTAAATACTTTTCGGAGATTCTACACTTGGATGGGGATTTTCATACGGTTCATACAGTCCATATGCATTATTTGCCTTTGGGTTCTGCTTCCACTCCTCGGGCTGCAGGGTTAAGGCCCCTTCAGTCTCTTCAGTGGATCAAAATTTGACAGCTTTCTTGGAAGACCCAATGGATAATATCTCAAAACGTAACACTTTGGTTGTCCAGTTTATTTCTGAATTTGCCAAACTGCGGGTTATGAGAGCATACTTTAAGTATCGTGCCGTTTTATTTTGTGGTCAGGCCATTCAAGTCTTCCCAGATGTCTGTCGTCATACGCAGTTACGGCGCAAGCAGTTCCTGCTGTTGAAATCGCAGGTGTTGGCATTAGGGGCAACCTTTTTCCTTAAATTTCCTTGCCGCTGTGTTATTACCTTCGGTGGGCGTACCTATGTATACAATGATGTTGCTGCTTTGAAATTATTTTTGGATTCAAAAGCAGGGGGAGGTATGAGTGTTGAGGGGGAATGATTTGTTGTATATTCAGCTCCCTTTTGTGGGGTGTTTAACCCCTTTTTTCTTGTATTTTGATGGGTTTGTCTTCATTATATTGGTACTTTTCCCCTTGATGTGTATCATTTTATGAGGAAAAATTATTTTTCTTGGTTGTAAATTGATATTTCTTGTATAATAATCGCCCTAGTGTATTTCTTGTTGCATTTGAAAACTCTTAAATAAAAAGTTTAAAAAAAAAAAAAAAAAAAGAAGATTCTCCAGGAACAAGCAGGAAGCCAGTCCTCACTTATGGGTGACGTCGGCACTGACGGAGCCCGTGTGGAGCAATTCCCCAGCTTTCAAAAAAATCCTTTGGGATTGCTGCCACGCATGCGTGGTCCTCTTCCCACCCAAGGATACCATCTTGCTCAGTCTCCCTTTTTCCGCAGAGCACTTCAGACGCACGTCCTCGTCCCTCAGATAAAGTGTTTCGTTTCCCAGCCTCTGGCCTAATCTTTTTTCCGGTTACACCGGTCCTCTACCCATCCTTCTCCTGCTCCCTTTCCTTTTGAGCATAGGGGACTTTTTCCTAACATTTTTTGCTGTTAACGGGCTTCGCGTCCTTTTTTCTCCCAACCGCTGGCCGCTTGGGTCTTCGACTTTGCGGGGGCCCCTTTTGCCCCAATGGCCATCAGCTTCAAAAAATGCGATAGATGCTCCAAGAACATGTTGCTTATGGACACCCATGACTGCTGTCTGTGGTGTCTCAGGGCCGACCATGATCCAGAGCTCTGTTCGCTTTGTAAGAAAATTTCCTCCAAAGCCCTGCTCAGTTGTAAGCAGATGTCCGAGGACATTTTCCGTAAGGCTGCCTCGGAATCCCTGGTGGTGCCCACGGTTGTCTCTCCACTGGTGAGATCCCCCACCTCATCTCCACGCTCAAGACGGCACTCTGAACAGAAGTCCCCTGAAGTAGAGCAGCATAAGAAGAAGAAGGCCTCGAAGTCACTGTCAGGGCCTCCCGACAAGCGTGAGCGCTCCCATGCTCGGTCACTTAGCCCCCCTCGGCGTTCCCGAGAGTCGGACAAGGAGTGATCTTGTAAGGTACCCCATACCGCCCCCAGCAATGGCGCCAGGTCTCCTGAGGGCCGTCCCGGCAAGGACCCCCTCTCTTTTTCTACGCCTGACCCAGTGTCGGCATCACAGGGCCCCACGCCCGCATGGGAGTCCCGTATGCTGGTGCTAGAACGTAGTGTTTCTGTGTTCATAACTTCCCAGCAGGCACTCGTACCCAGCTTCGCTGGCCCACGCCTAGAGACTGAGGTTCCCTCTAAAGGGACCCCAAAATCTGCCCTGGAAACCCCCGAGAGCCAAGGGCCTTGTGAGGGTCCTCAGCGTCGGTCTCGTTCGCCCTCCCGTTCCTCGAGGGCAAGATCCTCCAGGGCCTCCGGCTCCAAGCAGGCCCCGGCTTCCGGAAGAGGTGACCAGCCTGAGTTGGATTCCTCCTCTGATTTCTCAGACTAGGAATCAGACGGGGATACCTCCCCAGAGACCCGTGCCCATCGGGACCTCCCGTCAGACCCGTCCCCGCACGCCTTTCAGAGGTGTTTGCCACCCGAAGACACCTCCTTCAAGGTGTTTGTATGGAATATGGCACAGGCTCTCAACCTAGCTACCCAGGCTAAGGAGGAACCTCGAGCTGAAAATCTCTATATCTTGCAGTGCGAGTCCCCGCCTCGGGAATCTCTTACTGTTCCGGTTCCCCCCATTCTGTCCAGGCTGCTACTCCATATATGGCAAACCCCTGCTTCAGTCCCCATTGTGAGCAAGCACCTCGACGTGATGTACAGGGTCCAGCGCGACCCCGGGTTCAGGAAAACCCAACTCCCACACATCCTTCATTGTGGTGGATTCGGCTATGAGAAAACGAAAGAGCCCGAAGTCACACTCTTCGGTTCCACCGGGCAGGGAGTCGAGAGCCCTCAACGCCCTAGGCCGCAAGACCTATCAAGGGTCCATGCTCTCATACCATATTCAGGCATACCAATTGTACATGGGCATGTTTTTGCGAGACCTAGCCAAGGAACTCAGGGGTTTCTCTGCGGGCCTCGCGGGCAAACCCTTCAGTAGGTTCCAGACCCTTCTAAAGTGCATCATGGAGTGCTCAAAATTTATTTATATTCTCTTATATACTGTGCTATTCTGCATCAGTGTGGTTTACATTGAACAAACTGAAATTACATTGAACAGGGCATTATAACTTGGAGATAACTATTTTACAGGGAACATGAGCTATGGAGGGTTAAGTGGCTTGCCCAAGACCACAAAGAGCACCTGTGGGACTAGAAACCCCAGTCCTTCTGGCCCAAGGTTGCTGTCCTCTAGTGGAATTTGAACCCTGACCTTCCGGCCTGAAATACCTTGCCCCAACCACTAGGCCACTCCTCCACTCCAAATAGCTTTACCGCGCCGACTATGATGGATTTGAGTCCTTCGCTCGAGTGGCAGCCGCTGGCATCGGGGCCCGACACCAGGCATGGTTCCAATCTTCGAACTTGGAGCAGTGGGTCCAGGAAAAGCTCCTAGTCGTACCCTGCATTGGTGAGCAGCTCTTCGGTAAACCAATGGAGGATAAGGACGTCGAGATAGAAACGGGTTCATCACCCAAACCCGCCTCTCGCACAAGATCTCCTCCCTCCCTCGGAAGAAACAGCAAACTAAGAAGCCGTTTTTTCTGTGGAAGGGTCTACCCTTCTATGGGGGCTGCCATTCCAGACACCGCATCACGAACTAGTGCTGACAACGGACGCTTCCCTGCTGGGGTGGGGAGCCCACTGAGGTGCATTGTGCACGCAGGGGCGATGGTCACCCGAAGAGTCTCAACAGCAGATAAATTTGCTCAAGCTTCGGGCAGTCCAGTGGGCCCTGAAGGCCTTCAGGGACCATCTCCAAGAAAAGTCGGTGCTCGTGCAGACCAACAATCGAGTGGCGATGTTCTACATCAACAAGGAAGGGGGCACAGGATCAAGCCTCCTTTGCCGGGAGGCAGTAATCCTCTGCTCCTTCACCTTCTGTCTGGGGATGACCCTACAAGCGGCCTACCTCCTGGGCCACGAGAACGTTCTTATGGACAAACTCAGCTGGATCCTTCACCCTCATGAATGGCAGCTGGACCCGGAGGTGACCAACTTGCTGTTTCATTGATGGGGGACCCCGACCGTGGGCCTGTTTGCCAGCCCGGCAAACACACAGCTTCCCCGCTTCTGTGGCCCAGTCCCACATCTAAGCAGGGAGGCGCAGGATGCATTCCTCTTGAGCTGGACCTCTGGGTTTCTGCCACAGTCCCCTGTACAGTGGGGGTCCTGCTGTCCTGCTGCCCATAGGTAAAAGCAGCCCTCATGCTCATTGCCACCATTGCCACCCTCTCCAGGACGTACAGTGGCAGTGCCTTTTTAAATGTATTACCCAAAGAGAAGCAGCAGCAGTGGCAGGAGGGAGGGGGGGGGGGGAAGCCCCGTAAACAGGGGAGGGACTCATTCCCAAATGTCTGCCCAGCACCCCATAAGGGGTTGAAGCAGTCTGTACATAATTATTTCCTCTGGCCTTATAAGTATTTTACAAAAGGTGTTCTATTCAGCTAGCCTTTTTTAAAACACCTTGCTACTTTTAAATGTCCCAGCTTGGATGTTTTTTTTCTACACAGATGCCCTGTGCAAAATCGGGCTTTATATGTAGCACTAGTATAAATATTTTGTAAGTTTTTTATATTAATGAATATAATCTTTCCCAGTCGCAAACTCAATTAATTTGTTCTACATATTGCATTTTAGATATCAACATGGCAGGAGAACCAAAACCATACAGACCAAAAACTGGAACTAAGAGACCACTTTCAGCTCTCTACAGGTAAGTTGGTTTTTAATGCAAATTTTGTAAGTCACTACTTCTTTTATTGTTTATATATATGATAGCTATTCAGTATCTGATAATTTTGAATATTATCTATCTCTCTCCTAAGATATATGCATTTTTATATGATATTTTACATATAGCAGTTTAAAGATAAAGATAAATTATTTCAACACTAACAAATTCTGTTCTATCATATCTCTTCAATGTAAGATGAAATGCTAATTTAATTGAATTTTCTACCTTTACCAGTTACCAGTTTCTACCTTTACCAGTTTCAGATTCGAATACAATCACAATATATTTGTAACATTCAAATACAGTTCACAAATACAACATTATACACCATAATAAGATATTTAGGCTATTCACACGCTTGCCACTCAGTGGCTATTTTCAGACAGTGTTAAACAGACTAATTTTAAGGACCCTTAAAAATGTTGGTGACTAAGTTCATCTGAAAATAGGCACCTATGTTAAGTGCCTAAATAATGTTCCTAAAATCAGAGCCTGATATTCATAAAATGCTGAACAGTGATGGAACTGAGAAGCATAACTGATAATGGATCCTGTACCTATTTGAAATGCTGGTGCGCCCGCTCAGCAGTATGACCTCAGTGGAATTCATCAAAGGTTTAGGAGAATAACTGGTAGAAAACTTCTCAATTCCCCAATAGGAGGGCTGGCATATTTATACTTCAGTGATGAGCAGACCCAGTTTAATGCTTTACCTGTGAGCAAACATGGCAAAAATCTAAGTTTATTGCTTTTATTATAGAACTCCTGGGGATACTTTTCGATTATATTATAGAACTCCTGGGGCTACTTTTCGATTTTAGATTGAAAGCAAGCTCTGCTATGAGGGAACATAGGATGAGGGTGAAATGGATAGGAGCAATATGCGGAAATATTTCTTTACTGAAAGAGTGGTAGATGCGTGGAATAGTCTCCCAGTGGAGGTGATAGAATGAGGACCGTATCTGAATTCAAAAAAGCATGGGACAAACAGAGGATCTCTAAGGAAAAAAAGGGACTGTTGTAGTGGTTGAAATGGGAGGGCAGACTAGGTAGACCATGTGGTCTTTTTCTGCCATCATGTTTCTATGTTTCTACATACCGAGAACAGGGAAATACCTACTGTACCTGATTGTAAGTCGCCCTGAACTACTACTGGAAACACATCAGCTAAATACTACTGAATAAATAAATACATCGCAAAATGCAAATGCCACTGTTTAACAAACCATTTAAAATGTCCACATTGATGACCACAAAAGTATTATGTCAGGGTCATTGGGTTCAGAGAAGCTAAAGCACATCACTGTAGATCAGTGATTCTCAACCTTTTTTCCATCAGGACACACCTGATGGAAGATGTTCACATATGTCACAGACCGTACACATGACCCTCACAGACCTTTGGTCTGGCACAGTATAGTAGTTAAATGCAAACATGTTATGCATCCGCAAAACCCATACAAGAGGTGCTGATCAGAACTAGGATATTTCTCCTTGGAAGTAACCATACAAAAAATATTCTGATGCAAACATCATTTGAGTAACAGCAACATAACTCTTCCCGTTATCAGGCACATTGTGAAAGACCATAAAACCTGAAATAAACACCACTCACTTATGTAGCAAATGTGTCATACCATAGCAGCACTACTTCCTATGTTTCAAGCAGCTAGAACTCTACCACAGAATAGGCAGCACTACAAATATTGCATTGGGCAGTAGAATACCTACTTCTGGTAAAACAGAACAGAACAGAAACTACACACTAATGCCACCCAGGGCCGGTCCAAGGAGATGAAGTGCCCTAGGCAAACCTCAGCTCTTGCACCCCCCAGGCCACCGCTGCTGCCCTTCTGTAGGACCTGTAGCAGTGGCATTAGTCTGAAACAGCCCCTCATTGCATACCTTATACATCTGATTCTGCAAGGCTGTTTCAGTTCTGCCTCCACTGAGACCCAGTGCTGACTTGTTTTTGCATGGGGACGGAAATATGCAAACAGGAAGTCAGCACTGGGCCTCGGCAGGACCGGAACTGAAACAGCCTCGCAGCATCAAACATATAAAGTAAGCACTGTGGGACTGTCTCAGACCATTGCTGCCACTGAAGGTCCCAGGGAGGGGCAGCAGTGATGGTAATGGGTCACCCTGGACCATTGGCGCTCTAGGTCATTGCCTAGTTCACTGAATGGTCACGCTAGCCCTGTTGCCACCGCACCTTGGTCACATGTAAAACTTCGACAGACTCTCACCAATTACAGAACAAGGAACCACACATTAGAAATTGAAATATAAAGACAAACACTGAACTGGGAATCCCAAGAAGTCAAACTCAGCAGATACTGAAGTACTGGAAAACTAAAAATAGAAATGCATTTCCTTTTGCACTGAAAAAAATGCAAACTGATCCACAATGCACATCTCCCAAAGCTAACATATTCCTATTAATAAATTCAAAATAAAATACTTTTTCTACCTTTGTTGTCTGGGTGTTTTATTTTTCCAATCATATTACTACCAGTTTCTCTTTTCTGCTTTCTTTGTCTGTCTTTTGCCAACTCTTTCCAGTGTTTGCTGTCCATTTCTCCTTTCTCCTCCTATCTTCCTCCATTACTTCCCTACATCTGTCTCTGACATATTGATCATTCCCTTTTCTTTCTTTCCTGCTTCTCTGTCTGCTAAAATTTCACCCTGTGTTTCACCTTCTAGTCTTCATTCTTCTCCTTTTTAATTTTCACCTATCAACTTTCCATCTCTTCCCCAGCCGATTTCCCCAAGCTCTGCCATTTCCCCATCTCACTGCCTCCCCGGTCTCTTATTCTCTTTTTTCACCCACTCCCCATTACCACATTTCTACCCTCTGTACTCATCAGTCTCTTCTCACTTATTTATTTATTTAACAACTCTTTTATACCACTGTATCTACCAGTCACAGCGGTTTACATGGAGACTCATGTCTCCTTGACAACCCCCATGTCCAGCATCTTCCCCCACCCACCCATCCATGTATCCCAGCATATCCCCTCCCTCTCTTTCCCACACCTAACCATATAGCCCAGCATCTCCTCTCCCTCTCGTTCTCCATCCCTTCTCTCCACACCCATCCATCCACTCACTTATCCATCAACCCACTCATGTAACCCAGCAGCTCCGCACTCTCTCTGTTTCCCACCTACCCATGTAATCCAGCATCTCCAGGAACAAGCAGGAATGAGTCTTCACATATGGGTACGTCGGTACCGACGGAGCCTGCGCGGGAACGCTCCCCAACGTCCAATCAGAAAGCTTTTGGGAGCATCCCACAGTGCCTGGGTGCTGCCTTCCCGCCTTTCCAACTGTCTCTCCTCAGTTGTTCTTTTTCCGCGGAGCCAGCAGGTCGTGTTCTGTCATGCAGCGAGGGCTGATGAGAGCCCAGTTGAGAGAAAAGAAGGTGTTTTTCACAGAGAAAAAGACTTGCAATATTCCCAGGAACCAGCTAGAGGGAGCAAGAGTGTCTTCAGGGAGACTGAAGAGCCACGCCCAGCTGGTCACGAGAAAATGCCAACCAGCTTCCAATCCTCAAAAGCAGGAGGGCTTCATAAGGGGAGTGTGGAAGACTGGAAGAGAGGAAGGAGAAGAGGCAGAAGGAGTACCGGCACCCTCGGAGATAGAAGCACCAGCAGAAGCAGCAGCCCAAGCAGAAACAAGGGGAGAATCACTGGCAGCACCGAGAGAGAGAGGTGGAAGTGGAAACCTGACTACTCTAGTGCTAGAGGATTCCCAGGAGGGAGAGGTGATTTCTCAGGAGCTGAGGAAGGACCTAAGGAGGTGTCAGCTCAAGCCAAACTGAGAGCTGTTTGCCCTCAGAGGCAAAAGCCCTGCTGTAACTGCAACCTTAAGCCAAACAAGAATCAGCTGGAGAAGCCAAGCCACACTGAGTCAGAAAGCCAGAAGCTGGGCTTGTACAGAGGCAGGCCTTCACCAGGAGAAGGAAGTCAAAGGCTACAGGGTAAGCCTAACCGTCATAGAAAAGAATTTCACCAAGCTGCTGCCTGGGAAAGGCAGGCAGTGGAAGAAAGCCGGTTACTTGAGGATTGCTGCCATACAAGGTATGAGAAATGTATGTCTAATAAGAAAGTTGTGAATGGTAAAAGCTATGATAAAGCTGCTATAAAGCCTCTAAGGAAAGAGGGTACTTTAAAGCCTAACACAGCAAGTGGCTGACGCCCTAGGCTAGGCCAAGGACATTGGGAGCTGCTACAGAAAATATACAAAACCCCTGAATGTGTTTTACAAGAAACCAGGGATATAGAATCAGAGCTTTCTGATACCGTGCCAATGCAAGTGGAACTGGCAGGAGATTTGTCTGACCAAGAGATGGACTGTACACTTTGCATTTCTGAAAGTTTAGAGTCACTGCCAGACTTGTGATTGGGTGAATTGCCAGCAGAGCATTCTTTATTTGTTTGAGCACCTCCATTCCTGTGAAGTATAACAGTTTTTGCTTTGAACCCTGAGTTTGTTTTCTACCTGCATTAAGGACATTTGCTTTAAAGTTGTAACCCGCTATTTAGAACCACTGTGAAAAGGGAAATAAAAGCCTTATTAATTCCCACCACTCAGCTTGATTGTTTCATTGAATATTGGAGCTAAAGCAACTACAAGGACCAAAAGCCATTTGGGCCTTTAGAAGACTCTCCAATCTTAACATTATATTTTTGTGTCCCACCTGCCCTGGCGTCCACTGGCCACCAGGGAAGTGTTGCTGACAGTTCCTGTCACCGCAGAAGAATTTCCTTATTTTTTCTTTATTTCTTTTCTGTCACGTCTGCCTTCCTCGACGCTATACCGCCGGTTCTTATTCTTTTCTTTAAAAAAAAAAAAGACCTTATTTCCATTTATTTTTTTTCAGGTGTACTTCAGTTTTGGGCCTTAGGCCCAAAACCCTTTTCCTTAAATATGGAAAAGCCTGCCTCAGGATTTAAGAAGTGCACAAAATGTGGCGGTACTATCTCCGTCACCGACACCCATGACTGGTGTCTAAAGTGTTTAAGCCCTGACCATTCCATTAAAGATTGTGTGTCCTGTTCCATGATGTCTAAGAGAGGTTGACAGAACCGAGCTGCCAAGCTCAGTACCCTGTTTCCCTCTGATGCAGCTTCGGTGGCATCGACGTCTTCCAGGGCTTCTTCTTCCTCACATGGATCTCAGGTAACTAAACATAAATCCAGCCGGTCCTCGAAGGGCAAATCTCCTTCTAAGCATCGAGATGCCCCTGGCCTTGCCCTCGAGGATTCTGCACCGGCAAAATTACCCCGGTGGGAGGCTTCGGCTTCTAAAGCATCATCATCGGGGTTCCAGGATGATCTAGATGGTGTGGTCTCAACAGATCTCCTGGTGCCATGCTCTGGGGTACCGGTGACTTCCACCGGTACCGACTTCCAGGCATTGGCGGCGTCGATGGATCAGAGGATTCTGTCCATCGAACGCAGTCTGGCGGCTTTCCTTGTGGCATCAACGCCCGTGGTACCGCAACAGACTACTCCACCAGTACCGGCTCCGGTATCGCCATCGGCACCGATTCCAGTACCGGTGGCATCGACATCGGCATCGGTGTCAGCTATGCCGGTACCGATACCCCGGTACCGGTGATTCCCGATACCGATCCGTCGGTACGGGTTTCGGGCTTTGCAAGAGCATCCCAACAGACGATACTTCGATTCCTCTGATGACTCTGAGGATTCTGAAGAGTCTGTCGATGCAGTGATGCTTCTTCCACAGGAGCAGTCCTCTCCTAAACGAAGGATGTCTCCTCCAGAGGACTTGTCTTTTCAAGACTTTATCAGAGAGGTGGCTCGGGGCCTCTCTATTACAGTAGCCCCAGAGTCAGAGCCTAGAGCTAAGGAGTTAGATATTCTACAATATCCTAAAACTACTAAAGAGGCAGCTACCTTGCCTATTCATGAGATTCTGTATGATCTCATGTTAAGGATGTGGGAAGCACCTTTAACCACCTCTCCTCATTCTCGCAGGTTGGACACCATGTATCGTGTCCCTCCTTGTCCTGGTTTCCATAAAACTCAGCTTCCTCACCACTCTATTGTGGTTGAGTCTGCAATGAGAAAGTTTAGAAGTGCCAAGAGACATGCCTCTAAACCTCCAGGAAGTGAATGTAGAACCCTGGATGCTTTTGGTAGAAGAGTCTTCCAAGCTTCCATGCTTGCTGCGAGAATTAATTCTTATAGTCTCTACATGGGAATGTTCTTAAAAGAAGTCACTGACCATTTGCAGACTTTAAATCCTTTTATGTCTGACAGTAAAAGGCAAGAATTTCTCACTGGGCTCAAACATGCCCAGGATATCTCCAAATTCTCCAATCGTGCAGCTTTTGACTCCTTTGAATGCGTAAGCAGAGCTTCAGCTATAGCTATAGGTGCACGTAGGATTGCTTGGCTTCAAGCATCTGATTTGGAGACCTGGGTCCAAGATGAATTGGGAAATATCCCTTGTACAGGTGAGAATCTGTTTGGTAAAGATTGGCAAGCAAAAGCCAATCAAATGGATGCTGAAAATTCTGCTTTGGATAGACTATCAAAATCTACTGCTGCTCCTGCTAAGAAAAGGTTGTTCAAGAAAACACCTTTTTCTAAAAAGGGAAGATCCTATCCTGCTTATAGTCAGAGAGCATCTTCTGCAACTCAGTTTCCTTCCAAACGTCAGCAATCCTCCAAACAAACCAAGGCAAAGGCTGCGAGGCCTGCTCCAGCCCAGCAATCTCAGCCCCCTCAGGGCCTTTGACTCTCTGCTAGAGAACTTAGCCTTCCTGGCTCTAGAAGGACCAGAGCCTTCCACCATTCCAGGAAGGTTATGTCACTTTGCTACCAGATGGGGGCAAATCACAGCAGAGCATTGGACACTCTCCATCATAAGAGAAGGGTACAAACTTCATTTTTCCAGCCTGCCCCCTCTCACAAGAGTGCACCAGTTCAATTCTCCAACCTCCCTCCTCAGCCTGTTAGAGCAGGAGGTTGCCACTCTTCTAGCTCAAGGGGCAATAGAGGAAGTGCCTTCTCAACAACAGGGCACAGGGTTCTACTCCCCCTATTTTCTTATCCCAAAGAAAACAGGGGGCTTCAGACCCATTTTAGATCTCAGAGAGTTGAACAGATTCCTAGTCAAAGAGAAATTCAAGATGGTTTCTCTAGGAACTCTGCTGCCATACCTTCAGAGTCAGGATTGGCTTTGTTCTCTAGATCTCAAGGATGCGTACACTCATGTTCTCATCCATCCCACTTACAGAAAGTTCCTTCGGTTCCTTTTCCAGGAGAAGCACTATCAATACAGAGTGCTTCCCTTTGGCCTGGCCTCTGCACCAAGGGTGTTCACGAAATGCATGGCAGTGGTTGCTGCTTTTCTGCGCACCCTGGGAATATTTGTCTTCCCTTATCTGGACGACTGGCTCATTCGAGCTCCCAATCAATCAGAGGCCAAGACTGCTCTAACCTGCACAATGCGTATCCTTCAATATTTAGGGCTGGTAATAAACATCCCAAAATCCAATTTGATCCCTACTCAGTCCCTGGAGTTCATAGGGGCACTACTGGATACCACAAAGGCAAGGGCCTATCTTCCCCAGGCCCATTGCCTTCGCTTGATGCAGTTAGCTTCTCAAGCAGAGTCAAAACCCCTTCTAACTGCTCGAGAAATGTTACAGTTGCTAGGCCACATGGCATCCACCGTTCATCTGGTACCATATGCTCGCCTTCACATGAGAGCAGCTCGGTGGACTTTATCCACCCAATGCACCCAGGCATTAGGCTGCCTGTCAGACAAAATAGCAGACACAAGTCGCCTCATTTTATCCCTCCAGTGGTGGAAGTCCCCTCAGAATCTGTTGCTGGGGTGTCCTTTTCAACAGCCTCTACCCAAGGCAACTCTTACAACAGATGCTTCTCCAATGGGCTGGGGAGCTCATCTTCAGGACCTCTCCACCCAGGGCATCTGGTCCCCACAGGAGACTTGTCTACATATCAATCTCTTAGAACTCAGAGCAATCTTCCTTGCTCTGCGAGTTTTCCACACCCTGCTCAGCCACAAGACAGTCCTTGTCCACACGGACAATCAGGTAGCCATGTTCTATATAAACAAGCAGGGAGGAACTGGCTCTCTGTCGCTTTGCAATGAAGCTCTGCGACTGTGGGCCCTCGCCAGAGAGCATCACATTCATCTTCTGGCAGTCTATCTTCCAGGTGCTCAAAACTCTTGGGCAGACAGACTCAGTCGAGTTCTGCTTCCACACGAGTGGTCCCTACATATGGACCAGGTATCCAAGATTTTTCAAATTTGGGGAACCCCGGACATAGACCTCTTTGCAAGTCTGTGGAATGCCAAACTTCCCCGGTTCTGTTCCAGAACTCCGGCTCAGGGGTCTCAGGCAAGGGATGCTTTCCTCCTCCATTGGGGTCAAAACTTCCTGTATGCCTTTCCACCCATTCCCCTAATTCCCAAAACCCTCTTCAAGCTTCAGAGAGACAGAGGCCACATGATTCTCATAGCTCCACATTGGTCACGGCAAGTGTGGTACCCTCTGCTTCTACATCTCTCTCAAGCTCCCTCCCTAGAGTTAGGGTCTGCTCCAGACCTCCTCTCTCAGGAGGACGGAAAGTTGTGGCACCCCAATCCCCAGTCTCTGCATCTCATGGCTTGGTTGCTGAAGGCCTAGATCTCCAGGATCTTCCTCTTTCTCAACCAGTGAAAGATGTTCTTTATGCTTCCAGAAAACCTTCCACTAGACGTTCTTATGCCTTCAAGTGGAAAAAGTTTACCATCTGGTGTCCTGGAAAGGGTCTTAACCCCCGTTCAATACCTCTGGAATTGTTGCTGGAGTATCTCCTGCATCTGTCTAATGCAGGCCTTAAGATAAATTCAGTAAGAATCCATCTGAGTGCTATTGCAGCTTCCCTCAAGCCTCTAAATGGACAACCTGTTTCCTCTCATCCCCTTGTAGCAAGGTTCATGAGAGGCCTCCTTTTAACAAAGCCTCCCATTAGACCACCTCTGGTGGCATGGGACTTAAATTTGGTTCTTGGTCAGCTTATGAAGCCACCTTTTGAACCTTTAGCTACTACCTCCTTGAAATACCTTTCTTGGAAGGTTATCTTTCTCATTGCAATCACATCAGCACGCCGCATCAGTGAATTGCAAGCACTAGTAGTTAATCCACCTTATACAAGGTTCCATCATGACAAGGTGGTCCTTAGGACTAATCCACACTTTATGCCTAAGGTGGTCTCGCCTTTTTACCTCAACCAAGAGGTCTACCTACCTGTCTTTTTTCCAGGACCTCATGCATCAAGTGCAGAGAGGAATCTTCATACCCTGGACTGTAAAAGAGCTCTAGCTTTTTACTTACAGAGGACACAACAACATAGAAAGTCTTCTCAACTCTTTGTTGCTTTTGATCCTTCTCATTTGGGACAACCAGTCTCTAAGAGAACACTTTCCAACTGGATTTCCCAATGTATTTCTTTCGCCTATCAGAGCAAGAACATTTCTCTGGAGGGCCATGTCACAGCTCACAATGTGAGCGCCATGGCAGCCTCAATGGCTCACCTGAACTCTGTGTCTATCGACGACATCTGTCGAGCAGCCACTTGGGCCTCGGTTCATACCTTCACAGCCCATTACTGTTTGGACAAGGACTCCCACAGGGATGCCTTGTTTGGTCAGGCTGTTCTCAAACACCTGTTCCATACTTAATCAACTCCTACCCACCATCCCTCAGGGGATGCCAGAGATCCAGGTGGGGAAGTGCAGCCCTGTCCCAGGGACTCACAACTTATGGGCTCTCTCCCTGGCATCAAAAGCTAGGGAGTCCCCATATGTGAAGACTCATTCCTGTTTGTTCCTGGAGATAGCACAGTTACTTACCTGTAACAGGTGATCTCTGGGAACAGCAGGAATAAGTCTTCACAACCCACCCACCTCCCCTAGGAGTTGTCTCTCTCTCTCTATCTCTCTTCCTTTCCCTCTCTCTCCCTCTTTGTCTCAGCTATAAAAACTCAACTGAGGAGAGACAGTTGGAAAGGTAGGAAGGCAGCACGCCGGTGCTGTGGGATGCTCCCAAAAGCTTTCTGATTGGATGCTGGGGAGCGTTCCCACGCAGGCTCTGTCGGTACCGACGCACCCATATGTGAAGACTTATTCCTGCTGTTCCCAGAGATCACCTGTTACAGGTAAGTAACTGTGCTATATCCTCACTTTCTGTATCCCACCCATCCACTATGTAACCCGGCATCTCCCCTCCCAACCTCCCACCTATGTAGCCCAACATCTTCCCTCTCTCTCTCTTTCTCACTCACCCCTCCCATCTCCCCTCTCTCTCTATTTCCCCCCACCCATCAACTTAGGCAGTCCTGGTTCTTTTCTCTCTCTCTCTCTTTCTTCCCTCATCCACCCTTGTAGCCTCAAGACTCACCTATTTCAGATTCAGTACAACTTGATTTAGTCAACGTGGCCTAACCTGTGCTACCCAGAGAGCCAAAGATATGTAAGAATGTACATATGTAAATAACTCCTCCCTCCTTACGAAAAGAAACCCAATTACCTAATTACTGTGTGTTATGCTCACCCTACAAATCACCTTGTATATACTACAAATTTTCCTGTCCTGATTTGACAGTTTCCAATATGTAATCTAATCCGCTACTGATCTCTGGAAGTAGCGGTATACAAATGTACGCTAAATAAAATAAATAAATAAAATCATTCTTCTCTCTTCCCCCCATGTAGCCAGACATCTCCCCTTCCACCCCATCTTATAGTCCAGCATTTCCCTGTCCTCTCTCTTCTCTCCACCAAAATAGTGCAGCATTTTCCCTTTAAATAACTTTCCTGTTCATCAACAACGTGATACCTTCCCTTCTCCCTTCCCTGCCCCAACAGCGCAGCTCCTCTTTGTATCGTGGAGCCCATGCAAGCAGGGGCAGGAGACATGACCGCACCAACCCTGGCAATTCTTGTCTAGTATAGATTCAGCTGTACTCCTTCCTCCCAGCCACAGAAGCAAATGACACTTAAGTTATTTCACTTCTGGGTGCATGGCATGCACATGGAACTGAAATCATAATAACAGCCCCAGGCGAGGAAAAGGAGCACAGCTGAAGCTACACTAAACAAGAATTGCCAGGACTGGTGCAGTCATATCTCCTGCCCTTGCTGCTGCTTGTGCCAGTTCCACGGCATATCTCATCTCCCAGACATTGGCTGTGCCTTCTACCCTTTTATATGCCAGCTCCACAACACACTTCCCAAGTGTTTATCACGACACACCAGTTGAGAACCAGTGCTGTAGATTAAACTGGCAAACTCAAGAGCAACAAATCACCAGGACTGGGTGGCATTCATGCCCCGAGTCCTAAACGAGCTGGCCAGTATAATTTGTTGGCTAGTATAAGTTTGCCAATTTTTTAAAAGAGCACCCAGTGTGATCTGGGAATCTATAGATCGGTGAGCTTGATATTGTTGGTGGTGATAAAAATGGTTTATGTTTGTGCAATTTCTTGATATACCATCCAGGCTGAATGGCATCAGAGTGGTTTACAATCACTATAAGCAGGTACTGGATAAATCCCCTCATCCTTGAAGGGCTCACAATCTACATGTGTGTCTGAGGCAATGGAGGGCTGAGTAGCTTGCCCAAGGCCACAAGGAGTGCCTATAGGACTAGAAACCTCAGTCCCTCCAGCTTGAGATTGCTATCCCTAGGTGGGAATCAGATCTCAAACAGCACATTATTTAAAGTTGCCAGCTAACAAACCATACTGTTACTTTGATAACCAAAAAGAGATGAAGGTTAATAAAACCCAGGTCATATCTCAGGATATCTCAGTCAAGCACAGTCAGACAGCGGAGTGCTTTATCAAACATACTGTAAAATGTTTTATATTCATCTCAGCTGATGGTCTTAGAATAGTATCTTGCAATTGCTAGATAAAATTAGCTGCATCTTGATAAGAATTCAGTGGGTTTCAGCATCTAAATTTAGTAACCTAATTTCACAAGTTATTAATTTTATGCAACATATTGAGGATGACATTCAGAAGGGATCGGTAACTGGAGTAATATACATTGGCCATCTAGCAGATTATAATACCATCAACCACAGAAGACTGTCGAGTGTTGACAAGTCCAAATACTATGCACTGAAACAGATCATGCATCACTCCTTATGAACAGACAGTGTTTTGTTGAACTGCAAGGCAGGCAAATTCTCTGGCACACTACACACAATAGCAGCACCTCAGCCCCACTTCAACGTACATATGAGAGATCAGCCAGTCAGTCCAGGAATGTGCAGGTTCTTCTGTGCTGGTGACCTTGGAGTCTCTATAGAAGTGAGGAACTTTGACATTAAGATGACACTACAGACGGCAACAACCATATTGTCAAAATACTCTGCAAAAATCACCTTCAAAGCAACCTTGCCTAGACTAAAGCCAGTATGTTCTGCCTGAGGAATAATCACATTAACCACAAAATGGCGGTGTGAAGTTGGAACATAGCAGCAATCTGGTGTACCATGGTGTTGCACTGAACCAAACACTCTCATATAATCTACATACTGAGAAGCTGTGTGGAAAACTCAGTGCCAGAAATGACATCCTGCCTAAACTGCAGAACATTCGATGGGACGCAAGCCCTTCTAACTGCATTTCCACTGTTTCTCTGCAGCTGAGTATGGATGCTCGGTTTGGGCAAGACAATCATTTTCAAACAAGATCAATCCGATACATAACAACATTGGTCAATATATAGCTGGCTCTCTAAAACCTACTCCATTCAACAAAATACATAATCACCCCACAAAACGAGCTGCAGCTGGCCAGATCAAACATACAAAACAGGTTGAGGACCGTTGACATCCATTATATAGACATGTCGTAGGAGTTTTATAGATGTTGAGTAAATATTATAGAGACCAGCAAGCAGGTTAGACAGATGTGGCTGAGGGCTGATATAGACAAATGCAGCGTCTGTTACATTGCTTGCTGCTGCTGGCCTGTTGTACATCTGCTGGCTTGGCAATGGCTAATCAGTCTGCCCTGCTGACCACAAAGAGATCCAATAACATTATTTGACAGTAACATGATAATGATTATTTATTTACTTAAAAGATTTTCTTTTCCATATTATCCCATCATCTAGGCGTATTACAATAATACATACATTATATAACATAAAATACCATGCTAACACAAGAATGCTCATACAAAAAACTATTATTTGTTAATATCAAATAATCAGTTAAAATGATAACAACGTAAACCATGTGCCAATCGCCATCAAACAATGGAAACAATCAAAGTACCATTCACTATATCACAGCTGCAAATGCTTGTTGAAATAAATAGAAACATAGAAACATGACGGCAGAAAAACACCACATGGCCCACCTAATCTGCCCTTCCATATCAACTACAATAGTCTCCTTTAACCTTTAGAGATCCTCTGTGTTTGTTTCATGCTTTTTTGAATACAGATACTGTCCTTGTCTCTACCACCTCCACTGGGAGACTATTTCACGGATACACCACTCTTTCTGTAAAGAAATATTTCAGCATATTACTCCTGAGTCTATCACCTTCATCCTATGTCCCTCATTGCAGATCTTGCTTTCAATCGAAAGAGACTCTCCTCCTGTGCATTTATGCCATGGAGGTTTTTAAACATCTCTATCATGTCTCCTCTATCCCGCCTTTCCTCTGAAGTATACATATTAAGATCTTTAAGTCTGTCCTCATATGCTTTATAATGAAGTCCACTAACCATTTTAGTAGCCACCCTCTGCACTGACTCCAACCTGTTTATATCCTTTTGAAGGTGTTGTCTCTAGAATTGCACACTATACTCCAAATGAGGTCGCACCAGAGGCACTATCACCTCCTTTTTTGTGCTGGCCATTCCTCTCCCTATTCACCCAAGCATCCTTCTGGCTTTCTCTGTTGCCTTTTCTATCTGTTTAGTTACTTTAAGATCATCAGACACAATCTTACCCAGGTCCCACTCTGCTTTTGTGGACAGAAGTATTTCATCCCATACACCGTACGCTCCCTTGGATTTTTGCAGCCCAGATGCATGACCCTGCATTTTTTAGCATTAAATCTCAGCTGCCAAATTCTAGACCATTCTTTAAGCTTAACTAGACCCCTCCTCATGTTATCTATACCTTCCTGGGTGTCTTCTCTATTGCAGATTTTGGTATCATCCGCAAACAGGCAAACCTAACCCAGTAGCTGTTCCGCAATATCACTAACAAAGATGTTAAAATGAATTGGACCAAGGACAGATCCCTGCGGCACATTACTGATAACACCCTTCTCCTCAGAATGCCTTTGTTGACTTCCTCAGATCCAAGAACAAACCCTCTCAAACAACACCACAAAAGGACACCTCTAACACAGACACCCCAAACACAGACACCCCACACACCAATGCAAGTCCTATCACTACTAACCATTGGAAGAACTTCAACATCCCATCAACTGAGCAAATAGCCAGAACCATAACTGACCTAAACACTACCATATCCCCATCTGATCTCTGCCCAGTGACATGGATCAAATCCGCCAAGGAAGAACTAATCAAATACATCCAAAAATAATAAGCAATTCTCTTACTCAAGGCTACATGCCCGCAGCACTCAAGCAAGCCACCATCCGCCCTATTCCAAAAAACAATTCAACTAATGGCACCGATCCATCACTATACCGCCCAATAACCAGCCTCCCATTCCTTGCGAAAATAATTGAGAAGATTGTTCAGAGACAGCTTCAGGACCATATCGATTCTCACACCTCTCTGGATCCACACCAAAATAGATTTTGCCCAGACCACAGTGTGGAGACACTACTCACCCACCTATTCGACAACTTACTCAAAGGAAGAGACAACCTAAAAAAAAGGATTTCTGCTAATCTTTATTAACATTTCATCTGCCTTTGATACAGTCTCCCATGACATCATATTGAAGTGCCTAACGAAGATAGGGCTGTAAAACACAACCATCAAGTGGTTCCGATCCTACCTCAAGAACAGACAACAGAGTCAAATCCGGTCACCTCACCTCAGCTCCATTCCACGCAACTCAAGGAGTCCCACAAGGGTCCTCACTATCAGCCCTCCTCTTTAACATTTACATAAAGCCTATATGCAAGATATTCAACAAATACAAGATTCAATACACCATATATGCAGACGACATTATGGCCTATACCCCATTCCATCTGGACACCCCTGACTAAATCAACTTGCCTCCTAGAAATGAAAACCTGGGCTCACAAACAACAACCTCAATATTAAAATTCACCCCCCTCACCTCTATCAATATTGCCAATATGCCAATTACAATAAAAAGTGAAGTTCAGTACCTTGGGGTCACCCTTGACAAGCACCTTACCCTTCAAGCACACATCAACAAGACCTCCAAGACTGCCTTCTACAAACTCGCAACAATCCGAAGATTAAAACCCCTCCTCAGCCAAGAACATTTCTGTACAGTATGCCAAGCCATCATAACACCAACATTAGACTACTGCAACACCCTTTTCCAAGGATTATCTAAGCAAATCATTCAACCCCTTCAACTAATAAAAAACACCGCCGCCCGAATCATCATTGGAGTATCACAATACGACCATATCACTCCCATCCTGTATGAACTCCACTGGTTACCAGTTGCCTCACGCATTAAATACAAATCCGTTCTTACCATCTTTAAAATAAAAAATAAGATTACAGCAGGAATTCTACAGGACCTCATCTATAACAAGAACAGCAATAGACCTGAGAGAACCAGCACAATAAACACTATACCAATCCCCAACGTATATACAAAGGCCAAACAATCCACCACCAAAAGGAATACCTTACTTGCTGCCCCCACCATTTGGAACTCTCTCCCGGAAAAACTAAGATCAACCACGGATTTAAAGGACTTCCGTAAACAATCCAAGACTCGCCTCTTCTCTGAACATTTCAATGAACAGTCTCAACACCCCAGATAACCACTCATCTCACTTCCCCAATCCAGGAATCTATTAATACATCACTATGTATATAAGTTGTGCTCCTAGCACTACCCTTTCACCTCCTCCCCCCATTTTTATTCCCCTAAGAAAGTTGTTGCTATTGTTTGAGTTTTATTGTTTGCTTTCAAGTTCTCTGTAACAGTTAAAGTTTCAATGTAAACCGCTTTGATTATATAATAAAGCGGTATAAAAAACTTGTTAAATAAATAAATGAGCTCTGTACCCTTTGTCGCCTCCCACTCAACCAATTTCTAACCCAATCAGTAACTTTAGGGTCCATCCCTAGGCTGCTTAATTTGTTTATAAGTTGCTTGTGCGGAATGTTGTCAAAGGCTTTGTTGAAATCTAAGTACACCACATCTAGGGCTCACCCTCGGTCCAACTCCCTGGGCACCCAGTTAAAGAAATCAATCAAATTTGTCTGACAAGACCTGCCTCTAGTAAACCCCACAATAATTAGATAAAAAGTCAAAACTAATTCATGTAAATAGTTAAACGATACCTCATGTACATAGTTTTCTATTTGTACACAGTTCTCTGTTATTGTTATATGCAAATAAATTTTTCTGCCAAACGAGTTTTTGGTACATGTAAACAAGTTTTTGTTCCATTATAAACCGCTTTGACCTGGTGAAAAGTGGTATATAAGTCTAGCTAAATAAATAAATAAACCCATGTTGCCTCGAATCCTGCAATCCATTGGACTCCAGAAATCTCACTATTATCTCTTTCAGCAGCATTTCCAATAATTTACTCACCACAGAGGGTAGACTTACCAGCCTGTAGCTTTCAACCTCATCCTTACTTCCCCTTTTGTGTAAAGGGACCACATGTGCTTCTCTCCAGTCCTCTGGCACCACTTCTGACTCCAAAGAAGCATTGAAAAGGTCAGTCATGCTTCTGCTGGTGAGGTTGAGAGCTTGTCGGCGGCGGTCAATGTAGACGCCGAGATCCCTCAACAGCTCCCTGAGGTTGGTGAAGTTTTACCGGCTGAACAATCCAGGTCTATTGTTTCCTTTTCTTTGCCAAGACCTGCACAGTTTACTCTTGAGTCTATTTGGACTGCTATCAACCAATTGGGACAAACTTTCCTTACACAAACAAATGGAATTCAATTAGATATGGCATCAAATTTGGCTAGAATTGACCAATTCGAGCAGGAGGTCTCTGGGATTAAAAACAAGCTTGAAGAGACTATTGAAAAAACTAAACAGATGGAAACTTTGTCGGATCTCTTTATTAAGGATTCTAACCAGGCGAAAGCCCGGCTGGAACAGTTAGAAAACTTTGCTAGATTGGCAAATTTGTGCTTGGTAAATTTTCCTGTGTTACCAAGTATTTCAGCGAAAGAAATGTTTAAAATGTATCTCCTTGAAGCACTGGGGGTTCCTCCGGATTCATGCCCTCCTATTGTTAGGATTTATTATCTCCCTACAGCGCGGAAGGCTTCGGCCTCTGGCGCAGTAGGTGGCCAGGAGCAATTTGATGTTTTGAGTGTTTCAGCTTTATTAGAAACTTCTGACTCTTTGTTGGTTAAGAAAGCAACCTGTTTGGTTACTTTTGCTTTAATATCAGACCGTGAATGGCTGCTCAGGCTATTTTTTCGTAAAAGGAATGTATTGTTCAAGGGTTGTTCAGTTCGAGCTTTTCCAGATCTCGCTCGGGAAACCCGTCGGCGTAGGACTCAGTTTTTGATCCTGCGACCGCGGGTTCTCCAGCTGGGGGGTTTATTCTTTTTAAAATTTCCTTGTAAATGCTTGTTGAAACTCCATGGGAATTCCTATGTGTTTCTGTTTCCTTCACAACCGCTTTCCTTTTTGAATTCTCGGGGCTCTGTTGGGGGGGAATGAGCAAGTACTCATGTTGCTGTATTTAAATTGGCTGCTCTGTTGCTCTTGTTTCCTTTCTTTTCAGTATTTTTTATTTTCCTGTTCATCCTGGATCTGAACCATTGTGGGCTAGTGGTGGGGTTTTGCTTGTGATTGTTATTGCCTTTGATTGTTCTGTATTTGTTTTGTTTTCTTGGAAGCATCCCCTTTTTCCATTGCAAGTTTGCTTATGCTTGTAATTTTTGTTAAAGTTAATAAAATATAATTTAAAAAAAAAAGAAAAGATCAGTCAGTGAAGTCGCTAGATCATCCCCAAATTCCTTCAGTATTCTGGGATGTATCCCATCCGGTCGCATCGCGTTATCTACTTTTAGTTTAGCTAGTTCCTCATGAACACAGTCTTAATGAAAATCGTTCAAGCTCCCCGTCACTTCTGTTCCTATTTGTGTTTTCTGAGGTCCTGCTCCTAGCCCTTCATCTATGAACACAGAAAGAAATATTTGTTGAGCAATTCCACTTTATCCTCATCAGCTGATACATATTCCTCCCCTTCACCATTGAGTCTGACAATACCACTTTTGCCCTTCCTCCTCTCACTAACATATCTGAAAAATGTCTTATCCCCTCATTTTATTGCATTGGCTATTTTTTTCTTGTTATATTTTTGCTTTCCTGACTACTTTGCTAGTTTCTCTAAGTTTTTCCAAATATAGATGCCTGTCTTCCTCTCTCTGTGATCTCTTGTATTTCCTGAAGGCCTGCCTCTTTTTCTTCACCTTTTCAGCTACTTCTTTTGAGAACCATAGTGGCCTCCTTTTTTTTTACATTTATTTACCTTTCAAAAAAAAGGTTTGTTGCCCTTAAACCATCCCCTTTTAGTTTTGCCCACTGTTTTTCTACATCCCCAGCTGTTCCCATCGCGCTAATGACTCCTTGAGGTATTGTCTCATCTTGGCAAATTTAGTTTTCCTAAAATCTAAGACCCTCACTTTTGAATGGATTTTATAAGCCCTTATTTTAATATTGAACCACACCATCTGGTGATCACTGGTAAGCTTTCAAATGCTTACGAAATGAAACAGTATCTGTCATTATTCTTAAATTAGCTAGCAATGCATTCCACAGTTTAGGAGCAACCATGGCAAACATGCGTTCTCTCAATGCACTAAAATGAATCTGCTTGTGAAAAGGAACATCCATTAACATCACATTCCCAGAACTTAAAGCACAAGAGAGGCAGTAAATATGCAATGCAGAGGATAGACTCAAAGGTACCTCATGTTGTAAAGCTTGAAATGCTAACATCATGACCTTAAATATAATACACCACTGTACAGGCAGCCAGTCTAAATTACACAATATTGGAGTAATGTGTTCCCATTTTCTCATCCCCAAGATCATGCATACCACAGCATTTTGAATTAATTGCAGTGAATGGATAATATATGAAGGTAACCCCAAATATAAGCTGGTACAGTCAATATCACTATCAGTTCACCAGCCTCCCTTTCAGCCTATCCACCACCCTAAGGATGTTCTCTAAGGTCACGATAGTGGTGGCTGCGGTTCTGAGGGATCTGTGCCCACCCATATCTGGATGACTGGCTCCTCCAGGCCATTGCCTTTCAAAGGCATCTTGGGTGGAATCCAGAGTGGTGTCCTTTTAGGAAAGCTTTGGCTGGGTGATTAGTCGGCGAAAGAGCCAGCTGTTGCCTTCCTAGTCCCTGGAGTTCCTGGGAACACGTTTCGACACTCGAGTGTGCAGAGTTTTTCCTGCCAGAGTAGAAAGTCAAAAGACTGTTGGATTGCTTGGTGTTGTTCTGTGCACAGCAGGCTCCTAGATTCTGGGATTATCTTCAGCTCTTTGGATGGATGGCGGCGACCATATAGATGGGTGTGCTGATGGATAATTTCTTCTAGATTCTGCTGATGATTGATGCCAGTCTCTTGGGCTGGGGAGCCCATTGCCAAGACCATATGGCCCAGGACCATTGGAATTGCAGATATTCGGTATAGTCCATCAACCGCCTCAAGGCAAGAGTCATCAGGTTGGCTTTTCTGTGTTTCTGGCCCCTGGTTGAGGATCAGGCGGTTTGAGAATTTTCAGACAACGCCACAGTGATGGCTTAAGTCAATTGGCAAGGCAGCACAAGGAGTGCCAGGGTAGCTATGGAGATGGCTCTCCTGTTTGCCTGGGTGAAGAAGAGCCTCCTAGCCTTGTTGGCTCAGCACCTTGCTGGGATGAACACTGTGGAAGCAGACTTCCTCAGCCAGTACTTTCTGGATCCTGGAGAGTGGGAGGTGAATCAGGAGGCATTTCAGTTGATTCTGCATTGCTAGGGTCACCCCAAAATGGATCTGATGGTGACTGATTCCAATGTCAAAGTTTGTCGATTCTTCTGTCACCACACAGAAGTGAGTCCAAGGGTGCTGACGCCCTGACTCAGCCTTGGCCAAATCAGCACCTGCTGTATGTGTTTCCTCCATGACCCCTGTGTGGTATGTGATTCGGAGTATAGAATGCCACCCAGGCATATTGTTCCGGTAGCCCCAGATTGACTGAGGAGAGCATGGTTCAATGTGGCTCCTGCAAGCACCTCCTCTTTACCTGCCTCCATCTTGCGGCCTATTGTGGCAGGGACCGATCATCATGAAGGACCCAGTTCCCTTCTCGCTTACAGCTTGGCTCTTGACAGGAGATGGCTAGTACATAAGAGCTACTTTTCAGCGGTGGTCTTTATTCTGCTCAGATCCTGGAGGAGGTCTACCAAGCTAGCATACATGCGAATCTGGTGCCTCTTTGAGCGATGGTGCGGTGCTTGGCAGTTGGCTCCTGAGGCAGCCAAGGTGCCATCTATGTCAGGATGGACTGAAGAAGGGCCTTTTCCCTTAGTTCCCTGATAGTCCAGATGGCAACTTTGGCCTCTTTTGGAGGTTCGGTGGCTGGTAAGTCTCCAATCTTGCACCTGGACATTTTGCACTTTCTCCAGGGGGTTTGGAGTCTGCATCCTCCCTTCTGGTCTGTGATCCCTTCCTGGAATCTGTATCTAGTGTTCAGGGCCCTGATAGTGGAGCCCTTTGAGCCATTGAAGTATGCTACTTTGAAGGATTTGATGCTCGAGACAGTCTTCTTGGTTGAGATTTGTTCCACAAGGCAGATTTTCAAGCTGCAGGCTCTGTCTTGCTGAAATCCTTATCTGTCCTTTTCATTCAGCCTGTGCTTTCTTTACTGCCTAAGATGTTTTCTACCTTTCATGTGAACCAGATGGTCTGCTTGTCCTCCTTCTCTAAGGAGCAGTGTCGGAGGAAGGATAAGGGTCTTTGCCTTATGGATGTCCAGAGGGTGCTTCTCCAGTACATGGAGGTTATGAATTCCTTTTGTAAATTTGACTATCTTTTTGTGCTATTTGCTGGCTCGTGAAAGGGTGATGTGGCAGCTAAGTTGACTTTGGGATGCTAGATTAAGGAGGCCTTTGCCTTGGCATATCTGTTACAGAACTGGCTATTTCTGGAGGGTTTGCGGTATCCATTCTACCTGAACGCAGGCATCCTCGTGGACGGAACGAAGCTTGGTAGCCCCTGCAGACTTTGTTGGGCAGCAACGTGGGCATCACTTTCCACTTTTGTCAAGCATTACAGCTTGGATGTCACCCGAGGGTGGGCACAGCCTTTGGCTCAATGGTTTTGTGAGCTACTGTCTCCTTCCTGCCCAGTGAAGTTGTATCTTTGGTACATCCCACTTGTCTGGACTGGTCTAGGAGGGCAATATGGAAGTTAACATTTTACTTACCAGTTAATGTCCTTTTCTTGGGTCCTGCTAGATCAGTCCAGGGCTCACCTCTGGAATTGTATTGCTCTGTTCTTCTGCTGTGGTACCCTTGGGTTTCCTGTGATTTTTATACTTGGCTCTGCAGGTTCATTGTCTACTGACCGCCTTATGTTTATACTTTCCTGTATATTGTTCTCTACTGTTGATCACTCATTGTTGCCGATGGTTGAGGTTGAGTGAGGCTTGCCATGTGTCTCCCATATGCTTTGGGACGAATACTGAAAGAACGTCTGGCTGCTGAGGCGAATATAGCCATGGGAGTGATGTCATTGAAACCTGGGCTTTTAATTGTTTTTTTTGTCTCCACCAATCTGCTGGTAGGGGAACACAACCCACTTGTCTGGACTAGTCTAGCAGGACTCAAGAAAAGGACATTAACTGGTAAATAAAATGTCACCTTTCAGGTTAGTGATTGTAATGGGTGATCTAGTTACTGTAAGCTCCCTGGAGTAAACTGGATACTTTGGAACCCAGTCCAAAATCCTACACAGAATTTACACAAAGGGAATACTTTGATTGTGTCTGCTAATCTGATTTTCTCTGATGCATAATTAATTGTCTTTTAGGCAGGACATAACCACCAGCCCTGAGTAGGGCAGGCGCAAGGAGAAGAGGCACTCTAGCCCTTTCATGGCTGTTGTTGCCTTATGGCAACCTTCAAATTTTCCCCCAAATTTTTCACCGGATTCTATATTTCCAAAAAATCCACACACTGTGTGCGAAATGCGATGTGTATCTGTGCTGGACATCTGAAAAAAAACTGTTATTTAAACCATCACACCCAGCAGTAAATGAAGCTGATGTCAAGACTGTTTTTAATTTTCAGCCATTCAGGACCGTAGTTGCCATATGGCAACAATAAATATTGTTTCTTAGAAATAAAATTTTTTCAAGAAACTTTATATTCTGCATCATTTAGCTCAAATCTTAACAAAAAAAACAGAAAAAAATGTTTCAGTTACAAAACAATTATGTGGACGCGAAAGGGCTAGGCAAACCTTATGTGGACGCGAAAGGGCTAGGCAAACCTCATCCCTTGCGCCCCTCCTCCAGTTTCCAATTGCCACCACTGGTGCCTCTCTCCGGGACGTGCAGCTGTGGTAATGGCTGCAAACAGCCCCACAGAGCTTTCCTTTAAACTTCAGTGCCATGGGGCTGATTTTTTCTGCCCCTCTCTGATGCCCAGTGCTGACTTCCTTTTTGTCGCAGGAAGTCGGCATCGGGAGTTGGATGGGTGGAAGCAAACACCTCCATGGCACCAGTTTAAAGGTAAGCACCATGGGGCTGTTTGCAGCCATTGCCGCCACTGCATGTCCTAAGAGGGGCAACAGCGGCAGCAATGAGTGTCCCCAGAGGACTGGCTCTCTAGGCGACCGCCCAGTACACTTAATGGTAGTGCCAGCCCTGTCCCCGAGGTTTTTTTATTGAACCCAATAATATTTTGTAGTAGCAAAACTGAAAGAATATGCTTTTAGTAACATATAGTAACATATATATATAGTAAATGATGGCAGATAAAGACCAGTATGGTCCATTTAGTCTGCCCAGCAAGGTGGCAAGAGTAGGTATAGTTTGAGAGTAGATTACTACAATCTTTCATGGAAAGAGTCCACTGGACTCCCCTCATCTTCCCCAAAACTGAACTGATTGCTTACTACTAGCACTCCCGTCTCTGATCGGTAGGGCAGCAGCACTTCATATGGGGGCAATTTCTCCATATTAGTTAATTTTGCACATACCATGACAGTAACGAACCTTACTCCTAAGCCAGGTATGTAAAGCAGTGTTATCTGTGTGCCTTCTCTGCGGGCTTCAATCTGATGTCTGGATGCATGAAGCCTCTCATGACCTGCTGGCCTCAAATATTCAGATGTGAGATTGAATCCAGCAGATAGAATGAGGCACCCACAGGTAAAAAAAAACTGCTTGCCTTCTGACAATGGGAGGGACTGAACAATGAGGTCATGCAAACAGGGCCAGCCCAAATACTAGGCAAACCAGGTGGCCACTTAAGGCAGGAGCAAGCAGCTACAGTCCAAGCTAAGCAATGAGTTTGTGTGGCTGCCAGGATTCATCAGTGCGTGCTTTTACCTGCAGGAAGAATGGGCGATACGTAAGTGGCCCTTGTAAGTGACTTTTTGAAATTTCCCTCATTATACATATATTTACAAAACAAAGTCTAATATTTAAAAGTGTGATGTCTAAATATGCGTTTTTATAGGATTGTTCTGAGAAGGATGGTGTTGAGATAATTAGAATTGAGTTTGATAATTAAAATCTTGGTGGGGGGAGAAGGGGATGCTAGAGGTCTAACAACTAAATGAGAGGGAGTGCAAGACTGAAGTTTTGCCTAGGGTGCCTATTACCCTTGCACCGGTCCTGCATGCAAAATTTGATTTGTGTGCCCCGGGGAGTGAAGAAACTCAAGTGTGCCGCAAAATGAAAAAAGTTGAAAAGCATTGTCCTAATTATACATAGCCTGTGAAAAGCATTATTAGTAATCAATTTTAATAGATAATTGGTTATCAAGCATCACTTCCAAATTCCTAGCCTGTTGAGATATTGATTAGGTGCCTAAATTTAGGGGCTTCAGAAGTGGATATGACCAGAGGCATGGACAGGTCTAAGAGAGAAAAATGAGCACCTAGCTCTGATATCAGCTCCAGGTACCTAGCAAGGAAGACCTACATTCAGGGTCAAAGGAGTGTGCAACAATTGTGGGGTCAAAGGGATATGCAACAGTTGTTGTTGATATGCGCCTCCTAGGAGGAGAGAATAAAATTCCCTCCTCAAGTCTTGCTAAGAATCTTTACGTGGTGACCCAGGTGTATAATATCTATACCAAATTTCAGCAAGGCGACACTACAATTGAAGTATGGTAGGAACAAAGAAGAAAAATGCTTTTTATTTGCACGTCGTCCAGAATAAAAAGGTGCCCACCCGTAGCTTATGCACTAGAGCTAACAATAGTGGTTGTGATAGTGCAAGTGCTGCAGATGCAGATAACATCCCTGCCAGAGATAAAGGCCATGGTGAGCCTGTTCATGGACTCACTGTGGCAGGAGATAAACCACAGAAATTAGTGAAAAATGAAGAGGATTAACTATGGTTAAATGGAATTCTGCAGATAAAGAGGAGATAATGTACTGCTATTTTTATGCTACAAACCCTATATTTAAGTCAAGAGGGTATACAAAGCTGGAAGAAAGAGGAAAATTGCCATTAGAAAAACTGCAAAAAGTAACAGATGCAATTTTAAGATCTTTAATTTTAAAGATCAAAGAAAAGAAGTATGTGAATGATAACATCTTGAATCAACTAAGGGATTCTGTGGACAAAGAAATACAGAGAGGAGGGGACCTAGGTGGGAGAACCAGAAGAAAGGAAGACACAGAAAGGAGGGGTTGAGGGGGAGTTGGAGTTAAGACATTTAGAACTGTAGGAGAATGAGCTGAATATAGGAAGGGTCAGCAAATTAACTGAAGAGGAGGAAGCAAAGGAGGTAGAAGAAAGGGAAGAGAAAGACCCGGAGGTGGAGGAATTCAAGATAGAACTCCTAGTCTATATGGAAAGAGATGAATATGCTGGGTTCCAAAGAAGGGAAAGATTACCCAAGCTAAATTTAACACCTAAGGCTAGAAGTATGATAATTAAGATGAACAAGGCCATATCCAGTATAAAGGGACCATTTATTGACATCACCGGAATTAACCAAATACAATATTGTGCAGCTAAAATTATTACTGCAAGGATACTACCAACTAGAGTGCAAGGACAGAAGAAAAAGAGAACAATAACAGTTCCTCCTTGGAAAAAGCACATCTGAGGTAAAATACAATCATCCTGATTTCATGGACAGAGGGCCTTCTCAATGCCTTCTTGCCCACATCGCTGATTCCCAAGACCCTGTTCAAGGTCCAGCACAACAGGGCCACAGTGATTCTGGTGGCTCCATGATGAGCCAGGCAGGCATTGTTTCCCCTGCTCTTCTGCCTGTCCACATGCCCCCCTCCCCCCCCCCCTGTTCCCCTGGGGTGCAACCCAGACCTACTCACGCAGGAGGAGGGCTCTCTCCTGCACCTCAACCTGGGGTCTGTGATGCTCGTGGCCTGGCTGCTGAAAGGATAGCTTTGGCCCCTTTCAATCTCTTCAGTGAGGTGGAGGAGGTCCTATTGGCCTCCCGTAAGACCTCCACTTGCATATGCCTTCAAGTGGCGAAGGTTCTCGGTCTGGTGCGCAGAGAAGTAGATCAACCTCTTCTCCTGCTCCATCCAGCTGGTGCTGCAATACTGCTTCACCTGTCTCAGGCAGGGCTGAAGTCTAACTCTGTTAAGGTGCACCTCAGCGCTCTCGCGGCACCCCACCATCTAGTCGAGGGCAAGCCCCTCTCTGTTCAGCCCCTCATGTCTTGCTTCCTGAGGGGCTTCCTCCTGTCAAAACCGCCTGTCTGGTGGAGTGGGACCTTAATATCGTCCTCTCCAAGCTGACCAAGCCATCCTTTGAACCTCTCGGCTCCTGCCACATCATGTATCTTTCCTGGAAGGTGGTGTTCCTCATGGTGCTCACTTCTGCTCGCAGGGTCAGCAAGCTTCAGGTGTTGGTGGTGGACTCAACATACAGTAGATTCTACAAGAACTGGGTCATGCTATGCATGCACCTTGTTTCGTCCAAAGGTGGTGTTCCATTCCACCTTAACCAGCAGGTGGTGCTTCCCACCTTTTTTCTGCAGCCTCACGCAAAACAGGGCGGAGACTATTCTCCACCTGTTGGACTGTAAGCAGTGCTAGCCTTGTACCTGCGGCATACCCAGGACCACTGCCGAGCTTCCCAGCTGTTTGTCTCCTATGACCCAAGTTGGTTGGGGGCAGCAGTCTCTAAATGAACCCTATCCACCTAGGTGGCAGACTGCATTGCCTTTGCCTATGAGCAGGCTGGTCTTTCACTGGAGTGCATTGCTATGGTGCACAGCGTCCTGGCCATGGCAGCCTCTGTGATGAACCTTCATTTCGTTTCCTTGTTGGAAATCTGTCGAGCCATCATCTGGTCCACAGTCCATACCTTCGCAGCTCATTACTGCCTAGAGAGGGAATCCCACTGAAAAATTTCCTTCAGCCAGGCAGTACTCCATCATTTGTTTGGGGTGTAAGCAACTCCTGCCCTCTGGCCCTTTTAAGTGTTCAGGATACCGAAGTATTTGTTCCTTGCTGGACACCTGGGCCGCTAGGGGGTCTGTTGTCTTCCAACTCAGTTGCTGCTGCTCGTGGCTCACCCTTTTTCTGGTCACCCATGGACTTTTTACAGTTTTTTTCAGTAGCCTGTAGCTAGGGAGTCCCATATGTAACGACTGATTTCTTGCTTGTTCCTGGAGAAAGAGTAGTTACTCACCTGTAACAAGTGTTCTCCAGGGACAGCAGGAATCATTCCTCACAACCATCCCTCCTCCCCATGGAGTTGCTTTTCCTTTTCCTTTTTGCTGTCTTGCGCTATGATATCATACTAAGGCACGATGGCATCTTTGGCGGGAAGGGGACCACACATGCGTGGTACTTCTCCCAAAGGCTTCTTTTAAAGCTGGGGAGAGTCACCGCATGGGCTCTGTCGGTGTTGATTCACCCATATGTGAGGACTGATTCCTGCTATCCCCGGAGAACACCTGTTACAGGTGAGTAACTACTCTTTCTCTAGTACTAACTCATTTGTTCTTCGGGCAGTTCAAAGTATACATGGCGCTCTTCACCAGCGCCATATTTTGAAGACATTGATTTTCTTCCTGTGGGTTAGTAACTATTCTGCAAAGTGTAGCTACAAGAGACAAATGAGCTTTTGGCTTATTTACATCCTCAGCAATATTTCTCAGCAACATTGTTATGTGTTTCCACAGCCACGAACATTGCACATTCCGGACTGTGGCAACATGTGAAAAATATATTTATGTTTATTTAACACTTGATATACATCAAGACGGTTTACAATACAAAATTATAAATAATGAGAAAGGCCAAGGCCGGAAAGGAAAGAGAACTATAAAATAATGACAGGACAGCGAGAGAACATTCACACAACTCGTGAAAAGAGGAGAAAGGGAGGAGTCAGCAGGAGCTGAGAGGTAGGTCAAATGCGCTGCCACTTAACCCTTTGGTGTGAACAATTTAAAGGCCTTTCTGTTCAAATCAGAGCTCCCCGTACCCCTTCTCCCAGGGGTAATTTCAACTAAGTTGTGCCCAGTGGGCCCAATGCCCCTACCCCTGCAGCCCCGACGCAAACTTTTAAAAAACTCTCCCTCCCAAACCCCTCCCTCTTGTGAAAACCCATCCCTTCCAAAAGTACAGGCCTGATTCATTTCTCTTCGTGACCAGATAATTGTGGTGTACATGGATTTCAGCAAAGCCTTTCACATGGTTCCTTGGGATTGGCTCTAAAGTAACTGGGATTAGAAACTGGTTGCATGAAAGGCCACAAAGGGTAGTGGTAAATGCAAGTCACTCTGAGGATAAAAGCATTACCAGTGGTGTGCCATATGGATTGGTCCTTAGTCTGGGGCTTTTTAACATTTTTTAAGTAACATTGTGGAAGGGCTGTTGGGTAAGGTTTGCTTCTTTGCAGATGACACCAGCATCTACAATAGGGTAGACACCCTGGAAGGTGCAGATAATATGAGCAGGGATCTAGCGGTCTGAAGAATGGTCTCGAATTTGGCAGCTGAGATTTAATGCTAAAAATATAGGAGAATGCATTTAAGCTGCAAAGACCCAAGAGGGCAATGCAGAAGAGATACTGTACTTGTTTGTTTTTTCGGTACTCCTTAGGTTACTTCTCCTGAGTGTATACAAACTTTTCAAAGCACTAGTTTTGTGGTTATTTTTTAGGTTTATTGCTGTGACTCTAATTTTAATTTATCAAACTGTCACTCAGGGAAATGCTGTTGAACCATTTGAAAGCCTAAGTTCATCGCTTAGTCCTACACCTGTCATAGAAAGCCTTCTGTACTTGTCAAAATCTCTTAGACTGAACTGATGTGACACCTACAGTATTACCAATAGATTGGATAATCAATCATGTATGTGTATAGTTTGACAGCAGTGTCTTGCGTACATGAAATTTAAAACAGTTTTTAAAGTCAGGAACCCATTACTCTTCTGTAACAAAAAAATACCATAATTACCATCAGGGGGAAAAATCCTTTTAGGCTATATGATTCAAGGTGGTAGGAAGGATATGTCTTTTTTTAAGAACAGCACTAGCAAGACATTTTTATATACATCAGAAAAAAATACACTTCAATTGTCTAGCTTTTGATCCCAAATGTAAAGAAAATTCAAGTGCAGCCATAAACTGAGATTTGTTGACGAAAGTGAGGAGGAGATGGACAGTAGACCATGCTAATGGTTCATAGGGAAAATAGCACTGTAATAATTATATACTTTACAGGCATACAAGAGAAACTGGCCAAGCAATATCAACATCTACAAGTGGGGAAAGCATGCGGTTCGTGGCTCATTTAATTCTTTCCATCCCCTCTGTGTATGTGTATATCTGTGTTGTCTTTGTGTGTATGTTTCCTTCCTGGAGGGAGAGAGGGGTTAGATGATTTAAATGGAGTGGTACTCAAATATTCCGTTGGTTGGAAAGGATAATAAAATGAAACAAAGGGGCATGTTTACCAAAGTATAGCAAGCTATTTAGCAGCTATCACCCACCATAAGTAAAAATGCCATGCGGTAAGTGCAAAACCTGTGTGATATCTGCGTGGAGAGTGGCCAGCACCAGCCCTGCAGATACCCTGCAGGGTTAGCGCTTACTACACAGGGATCGGCAGGTAGCTGGGTACTCTCACGGTGCCTGCTGATGCAGGAATTGCAGGCTAAAGAGTGAGAGCATGGGGAGAACAGAGCAAGTAATTGCTCTGTGCCCCCTATTGCATCAGTTAACATACCAGTCCTCACCGTGGCTGCCCCCTTGAGGCTCCACTTCCTAAAGGCTGCCACTGATCTGCCAATTCATGGCTCCTACACTAGTTATAGCTGGTGCCCCCTCCTTCATCTCCCACCCTTCGGACAGCTCCCAACCCCTTTGGGAAACTGTCTGGGGGGTCTTCATGAAGCCCTCCCCTCCCCCACAGTAATATTATCTGACTGGTCGGGCCCCCTCCCTCTCCAACTCAAAGTCTTCGCTAGTCAGTCAAGCTCCTCCCACCAACTCCTTTTAAATCTCTGGTAGTCCATTGGCAAGGAGGAAGGAGCACTTCCCCCCCTGCTCCTGCCCCCTGCTCCGATGCAGTACAAATGGTGCTGCTCTTATAGCGCTGCCCTCTAGTGATGAGACATTGACGTGTCCAGTGTCTGCATGGGTATTCACTCGAGCAGTGGTTATCACCACATGATGTGGTTTGACGTGAAAGCAAAGGCAGAGTCCAATCACAGCTAACTGAGTCTTAGATTTCAAAAATGCTGACTTCAGGAAAATGGGAAAGTACCTGAAGGAGAAACTGGCAGGATGAGTGGAGATAAGGGAAGTAGAAAAACAGTGAGCTAAACTGCAAGAGGCTATTAAAAGGGCAATGGATCTATATGTAAGGAAAGTAAATTGAAACAAGAGGAAAAGGAAACTGATATGCTTCTCTAAAGAAATGGCTGCAAAAATAAAGGCAAAAAAGATGGCGTTTACAGAATTTGGAACATCAGAAAAAGAGGAATACAGAAAAGAATACTGGATAAAGCTGAAAGAGGCAGCAAGACAAATCAGGAGAGAAAACACATGCAGAAGCAAAAATGGCTAAAGTTGTGATGCGAAGTGACAAGTCATTTTCATGTGTATTGGATAGAGGAGGAAGCTAGAGTTGGATTTTCAAGACACAGAGACGCTGAGGACCAATTTGAGGAAAGGGGCAAGAAAAAAGTAGAAATGCTAAAGAAATACATCTATTCCATGTTCACAAAAGAAAATCCTGCTGAAGGATCATGCATGACTGACAAACGTACTAATGGGAATGGAGAAGACAGCTTCCAATTCATGTAAGAAGATGTTTATGAACAGTTTGCAAAATTGAAAGTTGACAAGGCCATTGGACTGCATGAGATTTATCTCAGGATACTAAGAGAGCTTAGAGAGGTTCTACTGACAGTTAAAGAATGTGATCCTTGAAGATGGGTGAGGTTCTGCGCAATTAGACAAGGACTGATGTGGTCCCTTTTCACAAAAGTGGTAACAGAAGAGGTGGTCAACTACAGCCCTATAAGTCTTATCTCAGGGATAGCAAAAGTAATAGAGATGCTGCTGAAAGAAAGGATGGTGAACGTTCTAGATTCCAGTGGATTGCAAGAATCAAGGCAACATGGTTTTCTCAAAGGAAGATTGTGCCAAACTAATCTGACTGATTTCTTTGACTAGGTGCCCAGCCTTTAATGTTCCTCATAGGAGACATATGAAACTCAATAGCCTAAGAATGGGTCCCAAGGAGGTGAACTGGATTAGAATTTGGTTGACTGACAGATGACAAAAGATAATGGTAAATGGAATTCACTCAGAAGAAAGGAAAGGAAAATGAGTAATGGAGTGCCTCCGAGATCTGTCCTGGGACAGATACTGTTCAGTATCTTTGTGAGTGATATTGCCAAAGTGTTAAAAGGAAAGGTTTGCCTTTTTGCAGATGACCAGAAATTTGTCAGTAGAATGAACACCTCAGAGGGAGTAGACAACATGACAAAAGATATACAAAAATTGCAAAAATGGTCTAATGCTTGACCGTTAAGATTTATTGCCAAGAAGCTCAGAGTGTTGCACTTGTGATGTAGAAATCCAAAGAAGCTATATGTGATAGGGGGGTGAAAGTCTGGTATACATGGACTAGGAGGGGGGTCTCGAGATCATAGTGTCTGAGGATCTTAAAATGGTAAAACAATGTGACAAGGCAGTGACCAAAGCCAAATGAATGCTAGGCTGCAAAAAGAAACATGGAAATATAGAAACATGATGGCAGAAAAAGAACATATGGCCTATCCAATCTGCCTTCCATACCAACTACTATAGTCCCTTTTTTTCCTTTAGAGATCGTCTGTGTTGGTCCCATGCTTTCTTGAATTCAGATACTGTCCTCCATGCATCTACCACTCTTTCTGGAAAGAAGTATTTCTGCATATTACTCCTGAGTTTATCCCTTTTCACCTTCATCCTATGCCTCCCCTCCCCATTACAAAGCATTCTTTCAGTTGAAAGCGGCTTTCCTCTTGTGCATTGCTGCCACGGAGATATTTAAATGTTTTTATCATATCTCCTCCCTCTCACTTTTCCACCAAAGTACACATATTGAGATCGATCTTTAAGTCTGTCCCCATAAGCCTTTTGACGAAGCCCAATGACCATTTTGGAAGTTACCCTCTCCACCCACTCTATCCTGTTTATATCCTTTTTAAGGTGTGGCATCAAGAATTGCACACAATGGGCCCAATTTTTGAAGGCCTTGATATGGGTAACTTCCCTAGTTACCCATGTAAAGGCCTTATCAGGGATTTTTGAAGGGCACCTACACAGGTAGCACCCTTTGAAAATCTCGGATATGTCTCTAACACACCCAGATGCTATCTGCATGGCATCGGGGCATGTTGGGGGTGTTCCAGAGCAGAGCGGAGGCGGGCCATGGCGCTACCCGTGTAGCACCGATTTTCGATGCTACATGGTTAGCGCTCTGTGCCTTAAAGATAGGCATGGGAAAACCTTGCCTATCTTTAAGGCACTGGGGTTAACCATGTAGCATCGAAAAACGGTGCTACACGGGTAACTCCTGTGGCTACCTGGCTGTGTCGCAACACCCAGATTTTCGATGCCAGGGCTACATATGACCCACAGCATGGAAAATCTGGTTTAGGCAGGAGGTGAGTGGGTTATGCACCGACGCGGCGCATAGCACTGCCCAACTGAAATTTGGGCCCAATACTCCAAATTAGGTCTCACCAAAGGCTTATAAAGAGGCACTATCACCTCCTCCTTCCTGCTGGCCATTCCTCTCACTATGCACCCAAGCAGCCTTCTGGCTTTTACTGTCCCCTTTTCAACCTGCTTAGCCACCTTATGATCATAGAAACAATCACATCCAGGTCCCATTCTTCTTTTATGGCCAGAAGTAATTCACCCTTATACTGAACTGCTCCCTTGGATTTTTACAGCCCAAATGTATGATGACCCTGCATTATTTAGAGTTAATTCTGAGCTACCAAATTCTTGACCATTCTTCAAGATCTCTCTCTATGTTATCTACTCCTTCCTGGGTGTCTACTCTATTGCAGATTTTGGTGTCATCAGCTCCATTTACCTGTACCTTTTTTCACTTTCCACTTAACCATTTTCTAACCCAATCAATCACTTTAGGGTCCATCGCTAGGGTGCTCAATTTATTTATAAATCGCCTGTGCAGAACAGTGTCAAAGGCTTTACTGAAATCTAAGTACACCACATCTATGGCTCTCCCTCAGTCCAACTCTCTGGTCACCCAGTTAAAGAAATGAATTAGATTTGTCTGACAAGACCTGCCTTTAGTAAACCTATATTTCCTCAGATCATACAATCCACTGGCCTCCAGAAACCTCACTATCCTCTGTTTTAGCAGTGTTTCCATTAATTTACCCACCACAAAGGTCAAACTAACCTGTCTGTAGTTCTCAACTGCATCCTTACTTTCGCTTTTGTGTAAAGGGATAACATGCACCTTTTTCCAGTTTTCTGGGACCACTTCCCACTCTAAAGAAACATTGGAGCTGCTAAAATGTCCCCATGTTCCTTCAATACTCTCAGATGTATCACATCCAATCATATTACTTTGTTTACTTTTAGTTTAGTTAGTTTCTCATGAACACAGTCGTCTGAAAATTATTCAAGATCTCCTTCACTTCAGTTCTTATTTGTGGGTGTTTTCTGAGGTCTTGCTCCTGGTCCTTTGTCTGTGAACACAGAACAAAAATATTTCTTAAGCAATTCTGCTTTATCCTCATCAGCTTCTACATATTCCTCCCCTTCACCCTTGAGTCTGACCATACCATTTTGCACTTCCTCCTCTCAATAACATATCTGAAAAATGTCTTGTCTCCCCATTTTACTGCATTGGCTATTTTTTCTTCTGTTTGTATCTTTGCTTTCCTGACTGCTTTCCTAGCTTCTCTAAGTTTTTCCAAATATTGATGCTTATCTTCCTCTTTCTGTTTTCTCTTGCATTTTATGAAGGCCGCCCACTTTTTTTCACCTTGTCAGCTACTTCTTTTGAGAACCATTGTGGCCTCATTTTCCTTTTACATTTATTTACTTTCCTAACAAAAACGTTTTTTTGTTCTTAAATTATCTCCTTTCAGTTTTGCCCATTGCTTTTCTATATCCCCCAGCTGTTCCCATCCTACTAACAACTCCTTGAGGTATTGTCCCATCTTGGCAAAGTTAATTTTACTAAAGTCTAGGACCCTCGCTTTTGAACATACTTTTTCAGCTTTAGTCCTAATACTGAACCACACCATCTGGTGATCACTGGATGCAACATGATCTCCCTCTATAACATCAGAAATAGTTTCCCCATTGGTAAGCACCAGATCCAGTATGGCCCCTTCACATGTGGGTTCTATTACCAGTTGCCAGAATAACTCTCCCTGTAGAGAATCCAGGATTTCCTTACTTCTAGATGACACTGCGGCAGGGCTGCGTCAAACAACATCAAAGCATATTGAAATCACCTATCAGTAGCACATCTCCTTTCATGACAATACTGTGAATGTATTCAATTTAATCTCTGTCCACTTTGTCTGCCTATGAAAAGATGTGTTTATCACCCCAATGCAAATGAATTCCCTATTCTGTAGCTTCCATGTTATTATTTACATATAGTGACACTCTTCATCCTTGCCTTCTTCCTACCCTATCCTTCCTGAATAAAGAACGACCTGGTATAATAACATCCCAGTCATGGTTTTCCATGAACCATGTCTCCGAAACTGCCACTAAATCGAAGTCAGCCTCTTCTATTAAAGCATCAACATATGGGATCTTATTTCCCATACTATGGGCATTGATAGACACTGTTTTCCAGATGTTGCACCTTTTACCATTTCTAGAGAAGTATTTAATGTTTTACTTACCTGAGGGCTTTTACTTAGCAATGATTAAAGCCCTCTGCAATAGGTTAGCCAGTCTTCTACAGAAGAACTTTGATCCTTCTTGGATAGGTGGACGCCATCTCTGCTCAGCAGCCCTTGGAAAATCATCTCATAGTCTAGGGAATCAAAATACTCTTGATGATACCATCCATACAGCCATGTATTCATCTCCAGGATGTGAGCTTCTCTGCCTCGGCATTTATCCTCAACAGGGAGGATTTAAGAGAACATCACCTTCGCACCCATTTGCTTCACCCTCTCTCCCAGAGCCATAAGAGAGGTATAGCCAGCAGAAGGAAGGAGGCATTAATGTCCCAGTACAAGTCATTAATGAGGCCTTACTTGAAGAATTGTGATCAGTTTTGTACACCTCACCTCAAAAAGGATATGAAAAGACCAAAATAGTTCTGAGAAAGGCAACAAAGATAATATGGGGCTTGTGCCACAAGATGTATGAGAGGAGACTTGAAGACCTAAATATATGTACCCTAGAAAAGAGGCGTGATGGGGAGATATGATACAGAGACCTAGTAAACCATATAAAAGCCCTAAATCGGGATATTCAACAGCACTTACATGGTTTGTGCCATTGAATATCCCCTTCAAAGCCCACTACATGCACCAATGCTCTGTAATTAGCATCGGGGCGTGTTGTGGGCATTCTAGGGCGGAGCGGAGGCAGAGACTACCACCAATATTGCTACCTGGTTATTGATCCGCAGCTAAAACTAGGCCAGCTTTTGGCTTGCCTCTTTTTAGCTGCAGATGCTAAAAGGGTAGTGGTGCAATATCGCCACAACCCGGGTAGCCTCGGTAGCTCTGGGGCACGTGTGGTGACGCTGGCTATTCAATGCTGTCGCTGTGACATTGAATATACGGTGTTAAGGGTTGGTGGGCAGGGCTATGCGCCATAGCGGTGCATAGCCTGCCCAATACAATATTGGGCCCCAGATGTTTAAATACTTAAAGGAAATTAATGAACAAACAAAACTTTTTCAAAGATATGAAAGCTGTAGAACTAGAGGACATAAAATGAAACTGCGAGAAGGTAAACTTAAAAGCAACATAAGGAAATATTTTATCACAGAAAGGGTGATGGATGCCTAGAATGCCTTCCTTATGAAGGTAATGGGAATCAAAAACAGTGATGGAATTCAAAAAGGAATGGGACAGACATAGAGGATCCCTTTATAGCAAGAGCATGGAATCAAATTGTCTGAGCAAAGCCATTTGTAAGGCATCCATGATTTTTCTACTTCTTTCAAGATTTGCAGATGAAATACTTCAATCAACATCCAGTAGATTAAAGTCACCCATTATCATCACTTCTTTCTTCATTACCACCTTTGCAGTATCATTAAGTCTGTCCATTTCTTCTGGCTGAGCTGAGATCTGTGGTGCCATCTCCCCTTTCCAAAACAATGCACAGCACTTCCACCCTTCCCCTCATCCCCTGCATTTCAACTGTTTTAAAATTGTTTTTGACACAGAAGGCCTTTCCTTCTCATTTTCTGCTCTATCTCTCCCTCCTAGATAGATTGCAGTCATGTAAGGTGATAACCACATTCATAAAGCTCATTGAACCATATTTCCATAATGGACAAATATCCAAACCCATTTCTACCATTAGGGCTTCCAGGTCAGAAACTGTGAGCATTTGTGCCCATTGCCTTCCAGCAAATTTTGGTTGGCTTGCTTGTATTTTGCCTGGTTTTTATTCCTGACTCCTCTTCCCCTTTGTTATTGATGTGTGATGGTTTTGCTGGAGGTGATATCCTGAACTTGTTTTCTTCCATCTATCACCTCCTCTCCCTAGTTTAAATGTTGTCCTCATATTGCCTTAATTTTTCACTTAGGATCCTTTTTTGTGCCACAGAGAGATGTAGTCCATCAATATAGTATAACCTCTTGTTGTTTCATCAATAGCTCCAGTCGCCTATATATTTAAATCCTTCTTGCTTATACTAGGTTTGGAGCCACTTATTAACGTTGGTTATGTGATACAATTTCTCATCCCCCTTGTCAAGAACAGGTAGAACATCTGAGAATGCTATAGTGTTGACAACAGATTTAATTCTCTCTCCCAAAATCTGGAAGTGTCTTTGCACTGCAAAAGTACTGTTTCTAGCGAGATCATTGTTCCCAGAATAACAATATCAGGTTTAGAATCGTTATCTTCCTCTCTGACTTAAGTAACAATTTTGGGCCCAATATTCAGTGCCAGTGGCTAGCTGCCGGCACTGAACAGTAAACCTGGATATTCAATGCCATGGTCATACCCAGCCCCAGTATTGAATATCTGGCTTAGCCGCTCTTGCCGATTGGTAAATGGACAGCGGTTCAATATTGCCACTGCCCAGTTAGTGATATCCAGCGAAAGTCCAACTCTTTCAGGGTCCACCTCAGTGCAACTGGAGCTTATCATCGAGGTGCGGAAGGAAATTCCATCTTGATATAGCCTTTAGTTTTTCGCTTTATGCGGGGCTTGCTTCTCTTGAAGCCTCCCTGCAAGCCTCCCGTAATGTCTTGGGACCTCAGTGTGGTTCTTACGCAGCTCATGAAAGCTCCCTTTGAGCTACTCAGTTCCTGTCTTCTGAAGTTCTTGACCTGGAAGATATTGTTTCTGGTGGCAGTTACCAGCAGAGTGAGAGAGTTTCAGGCCCTAGTAGTTCATCCGCCCTATACCAAATTCCACAATAACAGAGTGGTCCTCCATACTTATCCTAAATTTCTTCCGAAAGTGGTATCAGAGTTCTACCTTAGTTAATTGTTCTTCCAACATTTTTCCCAAGACCTCATACTTACAAAGGGTAAGCTGCATTGCACATGTTGGACTGCAAGCAAGCCTTATCCTTCTATTTGGAGTGGACAAAAGCCCATAGAAAGTCCATCCAGCTTTTTGTTTCTTTTGACCTCAACAAGCTAGGTGCTGCTGTTTCCAAATGCTTTCTTTCAATTTGACTGGCAGACTGCATCTCTTTCGCTTATGCCCAGGCAGACCTGAGCCTTGGTGGTCATGTCACAGCTCACAATGTCAGAGATATGGCTACATTGGAGACAAACTTATGCATGGTCTCCATGGATGAGATCTGTAGGACTGCAATGTGGTCTTTGGTCTACACATTCACATCTCACTACTGCCTAGACAGGGATTCCTAACACAACAGCAACTTTGGCTAATCTGTACTCCGTGATCTATTTGGGGATTAGAATCCAACCAAAACAAAACAAAAAAAAAGAGAAGAGAGAATCACTCATTTTATACGTAGTTGGAAGCTGAGTTGTATGGCCTCCTGCAATACCGCAGTTGAGTTTTGCCCCTGTTGCGCTTTTCGGTGGTCTCCTCGATTTTCGGTAGCCTGTAGGTTGGGAGTCCCATATATGAGGACTCATTCCTGCTTGTCCATGGAGAAAAGGTAGTTACTCAGCTGTAGCAGGCATTCTCTGTGGACAGCAGGAATTAGTCCTCGCAACCTTCCCACCTCCACAAGGAGTTGTTTTCTGCTACAGCTATGTTATCAGACTGATTCAAGATGGTGCTGCTGCGGCAGCAGGCAGGAAGGAGATGCGCAGGTGCAATAGAAGCTGGGGAGCATTCCCATGCAGGGGCTTTGTCGGGGGCATCACCCATATATGAGAACTAATTCCTGCTGACCACGGAGAACACCTGCTACAGGTGAGCAACTATCTTTTATCACTAGCTCATAGATAGGTAGGAATTAACAAAACTATTTTCTTTTGAAGAAAGACAGAAAGACAATGAAACCCATAGTGAAGAAAAGGTCTCTGTCCTGCCTTTAATCTATTTTGTAGTTGTGTATCCAACTACAAGAGACTTTCCATACCAAGTCCCTCCCTTTAAAACATTGCCATCGTCTTGTTATATTCAAGGATATCACAGACCACAAGAGGAAAAAGGAATCTAAAATTTTAAACTTAATTAAAAATAGTATATCAGTATGGTGTTACAATAGGAATGGATAGGATGTGAGAAACTAGATGGACCAGTGATGTCCTAAGCCCCCTCGGCACCCAGGGCATGTGTCCCCCCTCCTCTCCCTGTGGCACTGTGTGCCACAATGTACATACACAGCCCACCGGGTCCATGGAGGCAGTGCAGCAAACTGACCATAAAGCTGACTTGCGGCACTGCCCCTGACCCAGCCTGGCCATGCTCCTCTCCAAGGCTGGTCTAGCACTTCATGAGATTTCAGCCCGAAGGGAAGAGTGGAGGCAGCGTGGAACCTGGGGCCGACACACCTACATCCCCTCCCTTGGTACAGTGTCTTTATACTGAAACTACAAACTAGTTGTTCAGTAAGTGCATAGAACAGTATTTATTTTGAATACGGCCTTGGTACTACAAATGATTAAAATGTTGAAGGTTTCAACCAATTATAAATATAACAACTTAACAATAAATTTTTCAAGTGTGCCGGAATGGTAAAACACATACAATTGCATGAATTTCCAGTATGTCTCATTTAATGTTTTACAGAATTCTCCTCTTCTCAAGTACTCCCTATGCTCAGATGAGTCATTGGTTTTAAACAACATCTCTTGTATACATTTAGAAGTAGCTTTTCAAACAGTTTTTGACCACCAGTTGCTCTATTCCTAACCACAGGTAATTTTTAATTTGCCAGAGAAAATTAAACTCTTTCAAGGGAAGCTAAACTCTGAAACAAAGGTTTCCTTCCCTGAAGGAAACTTTTAAAGGAATTTTCTTGGTTTTGTTTCTTTTACCAATAACTTAGTACACTTCCTGATGCACTTTGACTCTTCTAAAAAGCACATTCCCCCTGAAGGAAGCTAGGTAATTACAACCTCTTTCTGAGTTTCTCAGTTTTAAGAGTTCAATTATTTGAGCTCAAATAATGTAACATTTTTTCTATGTACACCCAAACGTGAATAATTCTACTCAGTGGTGTTCAAAGGATATTGGGTGTCTGCAGCAGACGTCTCCCTGCCCCACAATGATGCCCCCTACCCCACCGCCGGGTCCTCACAGAGGAGGCATGTGCAGCAAGCATACCTTTGCTGGTTTGCGACACTGCTTCCTCTAGGCCCAGTGGCTCCTCCCTCCCAGCAAATTCTCATGAGAACAGCTACAGTGCGAGACTGCTAGGAAGGAAATGTCACTGGATCTCGATAGGAGGCAGCGTGGCAAGCCACCAGAGGTATGTCGCCCCTCTCGGGACCTGCAGTGGCAGCAAAGGCCACTAACAGCCCCACAGCATTTACCCTAAACTTCGGCACAATGGGGCTTTTTGCTTCAGCCCCTTCCGGCGCCCAATGCTGAATTCTGCATCGGATGGGGCAGAAGCAAACATCCCCGCGGTTCCAAAGTTTAAGGTAAGCACCATGGGGCTGTTGGAGGCCATTTGTGCCACTGCAGATCCCGGACAGGGAAGCAGTGACGGCAATAACGGAAGCTACAGTGGGGTTGGAGGCGCAAGAGATGGGATTTGCTTGGGGCACCTCATCTCCTTCTGCCGGAAACAAGCAGGAAAGGGAAAAACCAGACAAGTTCCTATAAGAAATTCAGTAGCTATAAATATTTCTGGTCAAAGGCAAGCACTTATATACTGGCTATCTCACAGCAAAAATAAATTCTTTCAAAAGTCAATTGCCATCGCATCGCAGCAAGTTTCCTTGGAGGGATCTGAAGTCCCAGCTTATCTCATTCATAGAGCTAAAGGTTCTGTCTGTTTTAATCTCAAAACCTCACAGGAATCTTTCCAGAAACAATCCTTTCTTCCCCACCAAACATAAAATTCCAGGAGAGGAAGAAACAAGGAAAGGTACCAAGAAGAGTGACCAAAATTATAAAGGAGATGGAAGGATACCCCTACAAGGAAAGGTTTAAACGGTTAGGGCTCTTCAGCTTGGAAAAAAGACGTCTAAGGGGAGATATGATAAAGGGCTGTAAAATAATGAGTGGAGTGGAATGGGTAAACTTAGATCAGTTGTTTACTCCTTCAAAAAGTAGAAAGACTAGGGGACATGCAATGAAGCTACAATGAGGTCTGGACAAGTTCCTGGAGAAAAAGTCCATAAACCATTGTTAAGGTGGGCTAGGAAATCCACTGCTTATTCCTGGGATAAGCAGCATGAAATCTGTATACCTTTTGGGAACCTGACAGGCACCTGTGACCTGGATTGGCCACTTTGGAAAAAGGATACTGAGCTTGATGGACTCAGTATGGCATATCTTATGTTCTGAGCAAGAAAGAATTAGATTCCAGAATTTTTGCTTAGAAAGAAAAAGCAATGCTCAGCCCCTCAGACAGCTTTCAGTCGCTCTTCTCACAAGATTCTCTGATAGTTAAATCAGACACACTGCAAAATACATTTTTCCAATTTCCTCATGTCCCAGGTACTCACCTGTTGTTGTTAAGTGCCGTCGAGTTGGAGTCGACTCATGGCGACCCTCTGGATAGCTATCCTAAATTGTGTTCGGTCTTGAGTCAGGCGGCTCATTGTTCACAGACTGGTACCCGTAGCTGCTGTTATTGTATCGATCCATCTCATAGCTGGCCTTCCTCTTTTGCGTTGACCTTCTATCTTGCCAAGCATGATGTCTTTCTCTAATGATCTCTCTCTTCGCATGATGTGTCCAAAGTATGAAAGTCAAAGTCTTGTCATCTGAGCTTCTAAAGAAAGCTTAGGTTTGATCTCCTCTAGTACCGACTGGTTTGTTCTTCGGGCAGTCCATGTTATACACAGTATTCGCCGCCAGCACCATAATTCAAAGGCATCTCCTATAGCCACATAAATTACAGCTCATCAAATGTGTCTCACAATTATCTCACTTAAGCACTTACAGAACACACACATCTTGCTTCTACCAGACCGGGGAGCTCAACTGAACTCTTGCACAACATTTGGATGGGGTTCTTTCTGTGTATCCTTAAGAAATGGTATTCTACCTTCACTTGAATAGTCCTTGAAGCATCTCAGACACCTGATTTAAAATTTTCATCAGGAAACTTCCCAACCTAGCCATGCTCCCAGATCAGCAAAAAGAAAAAATTAGTAACCCACTGGTTACAGGAAAGATTCTATTTTCTTTAATTTGCTACCCAGAAACACCAAATTGACTAAGCAAAAATATGAAAGAACAATACAGGTAGAATAGGCAATAGAAAGCTATATGCAAAACATGCTAAGCTGTGAAAATATTTGGAAAAGAAGCTAGGAAATAGTTTTCTTTCTGAAGATTTTGTGGATGTAGTAAACTCAACTGCACATGGGTGCTAGAAACTGAATATGTGGTCACATATATTAAAGAATAAATACCAACCATGGAAAAGTATGCAGTCTGGAATGATGTTGGATGTCTGAAAACAGGCACTTTGACATGCAAATCTCGAAGATGTCACCAGAGACATTTTAAAAAGCCGGGTATATGGATGTTTCTGGGGAGAGGATGTCCATGCTGCACAGGGTGTGGTGGAGGCGTGTCCCGGGCAGTCCAGAAAAGATACTCAATTTCAGAAGTAGTGAGCACCTTGAAACCCACCAGCAGTAACATCCATGTCTGTTCGTGCTTCAGGACACATATAGGCATCACAAAGGATCTCATTCTGCCATCAAAATACCTAGAAGAAGTAGAGAAGGTGTTCTTATATTCACAATACTTTTTATGACCATAAAGAAAACTGAATGGAAATGCAGACATTTGTTTCTGGTCAGCACACCGATGCATATCTCCGCTTGCAAATAGCAGGCAGAGACATGTATGCAGCATGGGATAGACGTCCCCTTCCTAAAATTTTGTCATGGGGATGTCTATGTGGCTGTGGTGTCCATTTCAGGCACATGCATGATTCTGAAATAGGGCTGAAACTTGACCATGGCCAGTCTTTTCTCATACATTTTGACCTACACGTCCCAGATTGCACCTAGATGACATTCCTAAAATATGTCTTCATGACAGTAGGTGTGCACATGGGTAGAGTTTTGTCAGAGCGTGAATGGAGTATGCATGTAAATTATAAAATAAAGTAATCGATGAGTATAACAACGAATTATAGGTGTAAATGTCCATGCCTGCAGTTTAAGCATGTTTTATGCCACTTACACTAGTATTTTGTACAGATACAAAGGATCTCATGCGTGTTTATAAAATTGCACGAAGTAGGTAACTACTTTCATGCTCAAAGTAGGTACTTCCTTATAAAATTACCCTCCAAATATTACCGTGCATAATAACCATTAAAAGAGCTATATGGTTTAGTCACTAGGTTTCACGGTAAAATTTATAGCAAAGAAAATTAAATACACATAGTAATCACTAAGGGGTACCTTTACTAAAGGCTGGTAAGGGCGCACCATTTGCGAGCATAAAACTGCAGCATTAAGCGCTCCAACGTGCTTTAACAGCCAGGGCAGGGAGTAGGCTTTCCAGTAGCAAGGGTACTAGCAGCCATTTAATGGGCAGTAACAGGACATTGGGCGTTAAGGGAGCCAAGAGTGCAGGTTAACATATGGTAAGGACAGTCGCCAAAGTGAGGGGTAAGAGAGCCTATTTAGTGGTCAGAAGTGAGGTCATGGAAACGAGCAAAGGGCAATGGTGATGGACAAGTCACATCCATATGTCACATACATGAGAGCCAGTGAGTGTGCAGATCATGTGGGAGGTAGTTGGACTGTATCAGTGAGGGAGGTGCTCATGTAATCTACAGGGTTACGTATAGGTGTATCATGGAGTAGCCACCATGGCCACAATGTAGGCATAGAAAAAATGCCTTGGTGGCAGTGGTGACCAACACATCAGCTGCAGGTGAGTTGTGAGTGATACGACCTAATGAGTAAAATACCATTGGGTGAGTAAGGGTGTAGCAGCTGGCAGGAGAATACATGACTGAACATGATGGGCATATGCTGAAGGATGGGCTGGAGAATGGATGGGGTAGATGAGAGTGCTGTATGGCCTTGCTTCCCCTATGTACCCAGTGTGACCTCACAAATACAGATAGCTGCAGTGATAGTGTGTGTGAAAAAGTATTTGGTGTGCCACGGGGAAGTCTAATACCAAAAAAGAAATGCTAATAATGCATGCCCTCCAGTCAATGCAGACACCTGGGTGTTTTTGAAGTATATTGGCAACATGTTGAAGTGACCTTCCTGATGCCACAAGGAGCACAAGTGGGATTCAGACCCTTGTCTTTTCTTTATGGAGCCAGTGCTCTGGCCATTAGACTACACCTCCACACTGTTTGCTCTTAGAATAAACCAGACTACAAGGCCCTGCCTGCAGTGGCCTAAACTCGGGACTAGAAACAACTTGACAAGCACATTGTAAGACAGTTGTAAACCACACTTCGGGCCTGCCTGCAGTGGTGCACATACAGTACGGACTGCACTGGACAATAATGCATCTGCATAGCAGACATACAGCAGCTACATTAATCTCCTGTGCAAAGACCAAGTCACATGTGAGGGGAAGATGCCCTTCCCTCCACTGTACCTCCTGAGACAAACCACATTCTCACAGACAGGGACGGCCCAAGGGGGGTGCGGGGCCATCGGCGGAAACTCGGTGTGGGGCCTCATTTGCATAAATATTTGCATAATGTTACCATACACTAACTTTTAGTAAACATACCTCTTAATGAGTGTATGGATAAAAAAAAACTAAAAGATTTCTACATTACTATAATCCAGTGCCAACCGCCAGGCACATTAGGAACTACTACAAACACTGCCCATTTAGAACCCATAGCAAACCCGCCATATCTTAACAGCACTACCCGGACTCACAAAGCACCATACTCTACCTATCAAAAGGCAACACTGCAAATATTAAACCAATACATTTCAGAGAATAGCAATACATGACCTACTGGGGAAAGAGAACAAATGGCAATGTCAAATAGGAATTACATAAACAGAATACCTCAGCTCAGTTACACATGCAGAACGTAGACCATCGCCAAACAAGGAATCACAATTTAGAAACAGGAAGACAATAATTAAACTGGGAACCCCAAAAGCCAAACTTGGACTGTACAACAACACTGTAGAAATAAAACTCTAAATTGATTTCCTTTTGTACTAAACAAAGTGCAGATGTTAATGATGCACATTTCCCAGAGCTGACATATTCCAGTTAATAAATTCAAAATAAAGAAATATTTTTCTACCTTTTCTGCATTTTTTTTTCAGTTGCAATTGCTCCAGCCACTTTCTTCTGGTTTCTTCGTGTCTTCTGCTATCTCTCCATTGTCTACTGTCCATTTGTCCTTTCTTCTCTCTTCCAGTTTGTTTCCATTCTCTCTCTACATCTGCTTTAACATACTAATCTTTCTCCTTTTGCTCTTTCCTCATTCCTAATTCATCCACTCAAATTTTCCCCTTCCATCCTCAATCCCCACTTACTCTCCCAATACCTGGCCAATTGTAGATATTTCTTTCCTCCCACACAAAATATTTTTCCCTCTCCATTTCACTCTCCCAGCCCCATCCCATTCTAATCCTCCCCCAACATCAGCTCCCTTCTAGTTCCAGCCCCACCCAACATCCGCTCCCTTCTAGTTCCCACATCAGCCCATTTCCAGTCCTAGCCCCCCATCAGCCCATCAGCCCATTTCCAATCCTATCCTAGCCCCACCATCAGCCCATTTCCAATCCTAGCTCCCCCATCCATTTCCAGTCTATTTGAGTCCCTCCATCAGCTCATTTCCAATCCCAGCCCCCCCATCAGTCCATTTCTAGTCCTTTCCTAGCCCCACCATCAACCCATGTCAAATCCCAGCTCCCCTCCACTCAGCCCATTTCCAATCCAAGCCCCCCATGAGCCTATTTCCAGTTCTAGCCCCTCCATGAGTCCATTTCAATCCAAGCCCCCACCACAGCCCATTTCCAATCTTAGCACCCCCCAACAGCCCATTTCCAGTCCTATCCTAGCCCCTCTATCAGCCCATTTCCTGTTCTAGCTCCCCCCCCCACTCAGCCCATTTCTAGTCCTAGCTCCCTCCCCTCACAGCCCATTTCCATTCCAAGCCCCCCTCCCCATCAGCTTTTTGCAGTTCAAGCCCCCCTTCTACTCAGCCCATTTCCAGTCCTAGCAACCCCCCCAGCCCATTACCAGTCCTAGCCCCCCCATAGCCCATTACCAGTCCTAAGCCCCCAACAGCCCACTTCCAGTCCTAACCCTCCCATCAACCCATTTTCAGTCTTAGCCCCCCCATTTCCCATTACCAGTCCTAACCCCCCATCAGCCAACCTCCAGTCCTAATCCCCATCAGCCCATTTCCAGTCCTAGCCCCCCCCATAGCACATTACTAGTCCTATCCCCCAATCAGCCCACCTCCAGTCCTAACTCCCCCATCACCCCATTTTCAGTCTTACCCCCCCACATAGCCCATTACCAGTCCTAACGCCCCCCATCAGCCCATTTCCAGTCCTAGCCCCCCCATAGCCAATTACCAGTCCAAATCCCCCCCCACAACCCATTACCAGTCCTAAGCCCCCCATCAGCCCACTTCCGGTCCTAACCCCCCATCACCCCATTTTCAGTCTTACCCCCCCCCCCCACAGCCCATTACCAGTCCTACCTCCCCTCAGCCCACTTCCAGTCCTAACCCCCCCATCAGCCCATTTCCAGTCTTAGCCCCCCACATAGCCATTACCAGTCCTAACACCCCCCATCAGCCCATTACCAGTCCTGGTTCCCATCAGTGCCGGTGGGCTTAACAGAGCCGCGAGAGAGAAACGCTCTCTTCGTGGCTCTGAAAGCCGGTGCTGATGGAGCTGATGCCAGGAGGGCTCTGCCGGGCAGGCAGGGGGGCCACAAGGCCGCAGTACACTTGATTCTGCCGCTGCCACGGCGTCAGCAGCAGCAGCAGCCAGGGTTTTTTTTTTGTTTTAATGCAGAATGTTGTTTGCGCGGGGGCTCCTGAAACGCGGGGCCCTGTGCAAACAACATTCTTGCTCAATGGACGGGCCGGCCCTGCTCACAGAGGTCCAATGGGCTGCAGTATGCCACTCATCCCTGAGGCAGCACATGTGCAGAGCATGAATTCTCCTGTGAACTGCTGTACACTGCAAGATAAATGCTTTTGCACATACATCTAACTCAAAGCTCAGTCATAACCCATGAGGTACAATGCAGACTATTCTGCCTTTGTTCCTTTATCAAACAAGACATGCAAGCACTGTGCAATGCTCCAGTGATCAGGATCACCACTACGGATACAATTTGGGCTTTGCCTGCCACTATTGGCTAGCTCCTTTATTTCCCAGGATGCACCTCACAATATGAGCAGCTATATGCTACTTTTGCCACTGTGGAGAAAGCAGCGATCCAGCACATCAGCTCTGTAACGTTCAGGGACATTGTGTGCCTCATACACACAATGGCCGCCTCATGTGCAAATGATCTTTTTCACTGGCTGCCTTGAATGAGAAGAAGGGCACACATAACCTACATATGCAGGGCTAAATCGTTCATAAAGAGTGAATGATACACATTACGCTGAATATTAATTAAAAAAATACCTATATATATCTGAAAGAACCCAGAGAATAAGAAACCAAAAGATATATGCACAGAACCAAAAGATCAATTACTCACAAAAACAAATAGGAAAAACACCTAAAGATAAGTTACAGCGACATTTTTACCTCTAATTCAAAATGAGCCCTCATACATTCAAAAAACTACCCATGCCTGTATTGTTAAACCCTAACATCTGCACATGACATCATAGCCTCCTTTGGTGCCATAATGAATCGAGAGCTCTTTCAAACTGAGCACATTGAGCACCTGTGGTAAGCTGGACAGTTGTTTTTAAGTCTGCATAATTTGGCAATACTGTTTAACAATACAGGCTTAGCGTAATATTGACCTTTAAATTCTTATATGGCTCTTGCATATTATTCTTCAGCAGTTTGAGTTTCTCAAGTGAGATAGTCCACGGTCCCTCACTTACCGAGATTATCCTTGCTCTGAGTCCTCAGAATGGCTTCATGGGTGTTTTTTTGAATGTATGAGGGCTCAGTTTATTTATATACCTTTCTAACAAAAAGTTTTGTTGCCCTAAAAATATGCCCATTCTGTTTTGCCCATTGCTTTTCTATATTCCCCAGCTGTTCCCATTCTGCTAACGCCCCCTTGAGATATTATCTCATCTTGGCAAAGTTAGTTTTCCTAAAGTCTAAGACCCTTGCTTTTGAATGGATTTTATCAGCCCTAGTCCTAATGCTGAACCACACCATCTTGTCATAACTGGATGTGAGATGATCTCCCACTATAACATCAGAAACACTTTCTCCATTGGAAAGCACCTGGTCCAGTATAGCCCATTCACATGTAGATACTGTTACCAGTTGCTGAAATAGTTCTCCCTGTAGAGAATCCAGAATTTCCTTACTTCTAGATCAGGGGTTCTCAACCCTGTCCTCGGGACCCACCTAGCCAGTCGGGTTTTCAGGATAACCACAATGAATATGCATTGGAGAGATTTGCATATAATGGAGGCAGTGTATACATATCTCTCTCAGGACAGCACACTGCCACGCAGACAAACAGCAACACAGTACGAAAACGTAGGCAGGTGTAGGTTCTCACCAAAACTTTATTGATCCATACATGTAAAGGGAGACCTGACCCGACACAGGCCGTGTTTCGATAAAATCTTCTTCAGGGGCTGGCTCACCTTATACTGAAAAAAACGTATTAGGATTATGCTAACACAGTTGATACGTTGCACTGAAAATGAAACCACCTTTTATGGTCAGACTGTTGATACTTGGCAACCATAAAGGCAGCCTCGGTCACCCCCCCCCCCCCCTTGCTAAATTAAAAAATTTTATCGAAACACGGCCTTTGTCAGGTCAGGTCTCCCTTTACATGTATCGATCAATAAAGTTTTGGTGAGAACCTACACCTGCCTACGTTTTCGTACTGTGTTACATATCTCTCTCATACATATTCATTGTGGTTATCCTGAAAACCCGACTGGCTAGGTGGGTCCCGAGGACAGGGTTGAGAACCCCTGTTCTAGATGATACCACAGCAGGGATGTGTCAATCAATATCCCGCATATTGAAATCACCTATCATTAGTATTTCTCCTTTCATGGCAATAATGTGTACCTGTATGTCTTCTATTAAATTTCTGTCCACTTTTTCTCTCTGTGAAGGAGATCTGTATATCATACAGGGGCATCCCAAGGGGGGTGCGGGGCCATGTGCGGAGACTGAGTGTGGGGCCTCATTTGCATAAGGGGCATAATTTGCATAAATATTTGCATAATGTTACCATACACTAACTTTTAGTAAACATGCCTCTTAATGAGTGTATGGATAAAGAAAAACTAAAAGATTTCTACATTACTATAATCCATTGCCAACCGCCAGGCACATTAGGAACTACTACAAACACTGCCCATTTAGAACCCATAGCAAACCCACCGTATCCTAACAGCACTACCAGGACTCACAAAGCACCAGACTCTACCTATCAAAAGGCAACACTGTAAATATTAAACCAGTACATTTCAGAGAATAACAATACATGATCTACTGGGGAAAGTGAACAAGTGGCAATGTCAAATAGGAATTACATAAACAGAATACCTCAGCTCAGTTACACATGCAGAACATCACCAAACAAGGAATCACAATTTAGAAACAGGAAGACAATAATTAAACTGGGAACACCAAAAGCCAAACTTGGAATGTACAACACTGTAGAAATAAAACTATAAATTAATTTCCTCTTGTACTAAACCAGGGGTCACCAACCTGCGGCCCGCGGGCCGCATGCAGCCCACGAGGTCCCTTCGTGCGGCCCGCGAGGCTCTACCCCAGTTAACATTACGTGCGGCCCGCCAAGGATTCCCGCCATTGTATCCACGCGCTCGCAGCTCACCGACGACCACCTGCAAGCGTCCCTTCTCCTGTCAGTGTCATCTGTGAAGCCGGACTTTAAGCGTTTGTCTGCTAGCATGAATCATCAGCCATCTCATTAAATTCAATAAAGGTGATCAGCCATTGTTTTCATAATTTTGCGTTTGTTTTTTTTCGCGGGGGCGGGGAGAAGGGGGGTGCGGCCCGCGAGGCTCCCGGTAGTCGGCTGTGCGGCCCGCGGCCCTCTGGAGGTTGGTGACCCCAGTACTAAACAAAGCGCAGACGTTAATGATGCACATTTCCTAGAGCTGACATATTCCAGTTAATAAATTCAAAATAAAGAGATATGTTTCTACCTTTTGTGCATTTTTTTTAGTTGCAATTGCTCCAGCTACTTTCTTCTGGTTTCTTCGTGTCTTCTGCTAATTCTCCATCGTCTGCTGTCCATTTGTCCTTTCTTCTCTCTTCTAGTTTTTTTCCATCCTCTCTCTACATCTGCTTTAACATACTAATCTTTCTCCTTTTGCTCTTTCCTCATTCCTATTTCATCCACTGAAATTTTACCCCTCCATCCTCAATCCCCACTTACTCTCCCAATATCCGGCCAATTGTAGATTTGTCTTCCCTCCCACACAAAATATTTTTTCCCTCTCCATTTCACTCTCCCAGCTCCATCCCATTCTAATCCTCCCCCAACATCAGCTCCCTTCTAGTTCCAGCCCCACCCAGCATCTGCTCCCTTCTAGTCCCTGCATCAGCCCATTTCCAGTCCTATCCTAGCCCCACCATCACCCCATTTCCAGTCCTAGCTCCCCCATCCATTTCCAGTCCTATCCGAGTCCCTCCATCAGCTCATTTCCAATCCCAGCCGCCCATCAGCCCATTTCTAGTCCTTTCCTAGCCCCACCATCAGCCCATGTCAAATCCTAGCTCCCCTCTACTCAGCCCATTTCCAATCCGAGCCCCCCATGAGCCTACTTCCAGTTCTAGCCCCTCCATGAGTCCATTTCACTTCAAGCCCCCACTACAGCCCATTTCCAATTTTAGCACCCCCCAACAGCCCATTTCCAAACCTATCCTAGCCCCTCCATCAGCCCATTTCCTGTCCTAGCCCCCCCCCCACGCAGCCCATTTCCAGTCCTAGCTCCCTCCTCTCACAGCCCATTTCCATTCCAAGCCCCCTCCCCATCAGCTATTTGTAGTTTAAGCCCCCCCTTCCACTCAGCCCATTTCCATTCCAAGCCCCCGTCCCATCAGCTATTTGCAGTTCAAGCCCCCTTTCCACTCAGCTCATTTCCAGTCCTAGCAATCCCCACAGCCCATTACCAGTCCTAGCCCCCCATAGCCCATTACCAGTCCTAAGCCCCCCCACAGCCCATTACCAGTCCTAAGCCCCCCCATCAGCCCACTTCCGGTCCTTACCCCCCATCACCCCATTTTCAGTCTTACCCGCCCCCCCCCCACAGCCCATTACCAGTCCTACCCCCCCATCAGCCCACTTCCAGTCCTAACCCCCCCATCAGCCCATTTCCAGTCTTAGCCCCCCACATAGCCCATTACCAGTCCTAACGCCCCCCATCAGCCCATTTACAGTCCTTGCCCCACCATAGCCAATTACCAGTCCAAATCACCCCCACAACCCATTACCAGTCCTAAGCCCCCCATCAGCCCACTTCCAGTCCTAACCCCCCATCACCCCATTTTCAGTCTTACCCTCCCCCCCCACAGCCCATTACCAGTCCTACCTCCCATCAGCCCACTTCCAGTCCTAACCCCCCATCAGCCCATTTCCAGTCTTAGCCCCCCACATAGCCATTACCAGTCCTAACACCCCCCATCAGCCCATTTCCAGTCCTAGCCCCCCCCCTTAGCCCATTACCAGTCCAAATCCCAGCAACAGCCCACTTCCAGTCCTAACCCCCATCACCCCATTTTCAGTCTTAGCCGCCCCCATAGTGCATTACCAATCCTAACCGCCCATCAGCCCACTTCCAGTCCTAACCCCCCCATCAGCCCACTTCCAGTCTCAGCCCCCCCATAGCCCATTACCAGTCCTAACCCCCCATCAGCCCACTTACAGTCTTAGCCCCCCCCCATAGCCCATTACCAGTCCCAACCCCTTCCCCCCTCATCAGCCCAGCTAGATAAAAAAAACCACAAACTGGCTGCTGCTGCCGCTGCCACCGTGGCAGCGGCAGAATCGAGCACCCTGCGGGGCCCCCCTGCAGCTCCCAAAGCGCAGGCTTTTCAGAGCCGCAAAGGGAGATTCTCCTTACGCGGCTCTGTTAATCCCGCCGCGGGGCTGATGGGATTTCCCATCAGCCCCGCAGCGGGATTAACAGAGCCGCGAGAGGAGAAGCTCTCCCTTCACGGCTCTGGCAGCCGATGCTGAGGGAGTTGATGCTGAAATGAGGATTCTGCAGGGCAGGGGGGCCCCACGGGGTGCTCGATTCTGCCGCTAACACGGCGGCAGCGCAGCAGCAGCTGTTTTTTTTTTTTAATGGGCTGGGCTGATCACCGATGCAAGATGTTTTTTGCGCGGTGCCCCCTAAAACGCGGGGCCCTATGCAAAAAACATTCTTGCTCAATGGACAGGCCGGCCCTGATATCATATGGCCCATTTCTTAGGTCCCCTCGACTTCTAGAATGGGATTCTTTCCCCATACAAGTTCTTCATGCAGGTGTGAAATGGGCTCATGAGAGAACGCATGAGCCAGATGTACATCTCACTGAAGTTATTATCAATTCATTTCTTGAGAAGAGAAGGTGGTTTGTCTTAGGACAAATTTAAAGAATTTAAAACTGGAGAGATTTAAAGCAGCCTTACAATTCCAGGAAAAAAAAGATAGTCTTGCTATGAGAGTAGTCTTCAATATTCAACATCCAAGGGACTTTCCCAAGCAAAGTGTCCCCAGGCTCCACACCTAAAACAGGTGAAGAGGTCATGGCTGGGACCATGCCCTAACCTAGGAGGTGACTTTGTGGGTCAGAATAGGAGAGCCAACATCTGTTATGGCTTCCCCTTCTGTCCTCCTGGGCTAACGGTTGACTTCTTCCCCATCTCACTGTCCACTTCAGTCACTAGCTGGGCTTCATGTTATCCCTCGGCTGTTTCCAGTGCACACTCTAGTGTAAGATTGGGGTGCTGACGTATTCACTGTTTCATCGTTGTGGTCAAGTCCTCCAAAAACTGTTCCAGTGGCACAATCTTTGCTTTCTCAGGCCCAGTCTTTCCCTCCGGTTGCAGCCAGTTCCATGTGAAATCCTTCAACCGGAACTCCAAGGAACCTCGAAGTGTTCTCCTTTATCTGGAGTCCTCCTTTCTGAACTGCTGGTGGTAGGCCTCTGGGGTACAACCGGCCTGTTCCAGTATGGCAGTCTTGATAGCTGCATATGTAACTCACCCATCAGAAATGCAGCCTGACTGCTGCCCATCAGCAGATTCCCAAAATAAGTAGTCCATGTCTGGCCACGGGGACGGTTCATTCAAAGTTCCCCATAAAGGTTCATCTTCTGCTATCATATTAAGAAGCCCTTGTGATGGAGGGTGGAGTTGCGGTCTCTGTAGGGCCCGAATCAACTGATGCTACTGCTGTTGTTGCTGCCATTCCAGCAGGGGGCATTGAAACTGTTGTTGCTGCTCCTGATATTGTTGTTGTTGCTGTTGATACTACTGTTGCTGCTGTTGATACTGTTGTTGCTGCAGCTCTTTGCTCAGAATCTGGAGGAGCTGCTCCATCCTGGCTTATCTCTGTTCTCTTGCAACACCACCACAGCTTCCTCTTCTGCAGCTAACTTAATCCTGCAGTATTCCAGCTCCAAAGTTTAGCGGCCTCTAGTGGCCACAACAAAACTTGCCTGTCAAGCACTGACCAAACATTCTTCAAGCTCCCTAACTAGGGTGAGGCTAACTCTCTTAGCCCACACAAACAAATAAAATAATCCTTACCGGCTGTAGAGACCCAGCCCTGGAAGTACGTGGGCTTGCCCTGAGTCTTGTGGCATGTAATGGGAAGGGGTTTTCTTTACAACACACACAGACAGCAGTTCAGGGAAAACAAAAGGGATCAATCCAATTATGCCACTTCAAATAGAGCCTTCTCCCTATATGCACCCTCTATATGGAATTCTCTCCCACTGGACTTATGATCATCAAATGCCATAAACGAGTTCTGTCATAGGCTGAAAACCCTCCTATTCATTGAACATTTTGGCTCTGACACCTAACAGCACAACCCTATATGTACATCCCGACATACTAACCAACCTTACCTTACACTTCATGTTGTTGACTAAGATTCGATCCACTGTTCATCTTGTACAACCTGTATCTCTTCCTTTGTTATACGTTTTATAAGTTATTCCACATTCAACTACTGTTAATCTTTTTTAATTATAAGTTCTACTTTTGTTTTCCACTGTTAATCCTCTTTGTTATAAGATATACTTTTATTTATTTATCTGCTTACGAAGTTACATGTAAAATTTCCACACTCACATTCTATGTACACCGCTGTGACTCATAGATACAGCAGTATAAAAAAAGTTGTTAAATAAATTAAAGCAGTTTTTATTCTGTCCCAGCTTGTTAAACCTTCACAAAACAAAACCCAGAACAGACAGCAGTTCAGGGAAAACAAAAGCAGCTTTATTTCTGTCCCAGCTTGTTAAACCTCCATAAGCTGGTTCTCACAGCCCTTTCTCCAGTCCCAGTTAAAGTTCCTGCCTCAGAATTCCTTTACACTGCTTGCCTTGGAAAAGCTTCTGGCTCGACGGGCTTCTCTCCCTCCTGCAGCCTGCTGGGTTATTAACCTCTCCCTCTGAGCCAAACCCTCACAGCCATGAACTCTGGGCTGCAGACTCTCTTAAAGGAGGCTGTTGATTATCCCTTTGGGGAGAGATGGGTAACATTTTATATACCCCATAACACCACTGCTTATTCCTGTGATACTATAAGTTGCATGGAATCTGTCTTCCTTTTGGGAACCTGACAGGTACTTGTGACCTGGATTGGCCACTGTTGGAAACAGGATATTGGCCTCAATAGATCTTTGATCTGACCCAGTATGACATATCTTATGTTCTTAATTGAAGGAAGGGATTAAGTACCTATTGTCTTGCATATTATTTCTTATTTTTTGGCAGATACACAATGTCATGTTTCTCTTCTCTTTTTTTTGTGTCAAGTCTTTTTATTGAGCAGCCAAACATCATAACAAGAAATCCAGCAACATATATATTTATTTAACATTTTTTATATACTGCCTTTCATGATATCAAGGAGGTTTACATTGAACAGGGTGTTATAATGTGGAGATAACTATTTTACAGGGAACATGGGCAATGGGGGGTTAAGTAGCTTGCTCAAGACCACAAGGAGCACCTGTAGGACTAGAAACCCCAGTCCTTCCAGCCTAAGGTTGCTATCCTCTAGTGGGATTTGAACCCCTGACTTGCTGGCTTGAAGTAACTTGCCCCAACCACTAGGCCATTCCTCACTCCAATGTACAGCTGAAGTCCCATATTCTGGTGAACCATACACATGGGTTCAATTAATCCCCACCCACCCACCCTACCAATACCAAATCCAGCTATATAAGAAATATGTAGGAGGTACAGCTCTGCAAGAGATATGCCAAAAAGAGACAACTATGCAAGAGATATACAAATAGAGAATAAGGCATGAAGACCATACAAAGTATGCAAAAAATGGACAAAAATGAACAAACGGCAAACGCCAAGGAGGTAGGGAACCCCAACATTAACCCTAGCTGCTTTTCAACAGCTTGCCACGCTCACTATTCCTCATAGTTATACTAAAGATCACAATCAAGCAAAAAGTTGGTCTCCAGCCATCCCCTCTCCCTCCCACTCCTCGTGTGCTTTCTGAAACTGCTCAAGAGCCCAAGTAACCTCCCATCTTGATCGATATAAGGTGGGACTCCCCAACAGCAAGGCTCCCCTCTCAAATACCCTCCCTCCTCCCATCCCATCCCAACCCACCCTGCCCTATTCCCAGAAGACAATTCTGTCTCCACTCTCAACTCTTTGCTCTTCAATATCTAATAGCCCGGAGTCACTAGGGATTGAAAGTCAAGTATGGAGCAAGATCTCAATCTGTGGATCGTGCAATGTTCCAAACAACTATTCTGGAGCCAAGTGCGCCTCAATCTACCCACGACACCATCCTAGTTTTAAGTCAGATCCTAAGTCAGAAGCCTCTATATTCCACGAAGTGCGACCACACCTCCTATATGTTTCCCGATTTCCCATGCACCTCTCAGGTGAGTTTCTCCATGCTGTAAATATCCCAGATCTTTGAAACCCATTCAGTTACAGTCGGGGGATAAGCCCACTTCTAAAACCACACAATCACACTGTCAGTGACTAATAAAAGACTGTTGACAAGGCGAACCACCAGTTTATCCCATTCCTCCTCAGGCAGAAGCCTTAGCACAAACGCTACAAGTTCAAATGGCAGGCAGACCTCTGCAATAGCCCGAACATGGGAGGCAACTGCTGTCCAGAAGCCTCGAAGCTTCGGGCAATCCTACCATAAATGCTCAAAGCCCCCCTGGATTCCACACCCACGCCAGCACAAATCATCATCACAGTGCTCCCATTTGAAGAACAAGAGCGGAGTGATATATATCTGAAACAGAATCCATATCTGGGTATTCATTAAAGTCAGAGAAATCAATATCTATCTCCCCACAGAGTTTTCTCCAGGCCTGATAACACCCTAACCCAGGCTTGACATCATGGTGGTGACATTGCTCTCTCTGCCAAGTCCATGGTAATAGCTTTGTATAGCCATGCAATCAAGGGCTTGGATAAGCCGGACTCAGAGTAGACAGTCTCAAGAACGGAGTGCATGCAGAACCTCATTTTTTTGTAGCAAGTATTCTCCAAAGTGACATAGCTGAAAGAACTATAAAAAGCTTAAGAGAGTGTCCACCACTTGCTCTAAATGACGTTGAGTGGCGAAATCTCCATTCACATAGGGGATCATGCCGATGTTGGAATAGTGGGGATGAACATCTGCTATTCTCTTGTGGTGAATTCCCAACACCAGGCTCCCCACACATACAGTGGCGTTGTGCAGAAAGCTCTGGATGGGGGTGGGAGGAGAAGGGCCAGAGGAGGAGCATGGGCGGGGTGGAGACAGGACCCTGACCCCAGATGTACAGGACCAATTCTGATTGCAGCCCCGTACATCCGGGGTGGCAGGGCTGTATAGGGAACTTATTTATTTATTGGTCTGTTTTATATACCGCCTTTAAGCAGAATCAAAGCGGTTTACATCGAACAAAAACTGGAACGTTACATTACAACTTTTTCAAACAGGTAACATGTCAACATTCGTAGATAGGGTAGGGTGTCTTCAACTTTTTACATGGGTGTAGAATGATTGAATACTCAACATATTTACAGTTTTTATATTTACATATTTACATATTCATCATTCTAGAGCGTTACATGTTGCATTGTTAATGCATTCCGTCAGGTACATTTGTTTAATCATGAGGGATGAAGTTTTAGCCAGAGTGTTTGGAGAGGTTGTCACTAGTAATATCTATGAAGGGGTTATTCTGACTGCTATACATTATGAGGAGTGTTTTTGTCATAAGAAGTGTTTGTGTTAGTGTTCAGGGAAGTGTTTTGTGGTGAATGGGAATATGTTTGGGACTACGTGGAGGTGGAATAAGTCCCCCCAAGGAGGAGGATCATCACCGGTGGGACCTCCAAAGACGGTGAGCGGCAGCGGGAGGTTCCTCACTGCCCGACCCTGTCCTTGGCAGGACCATCTGGGAGTCAGGTGGCGGGGAACAGCACATTTAATCCAGTGTGGGGCAGCAGGGCTCCTGCATGGTGACAGGATGCGATGGCACCGGGGCCCAATTCAGGCACTTCGGCCAGGTTAGACGTGGTGGGATCTGTCAGGGCACATCCTGCCCGTCCAGGCCCTTTGCCCCGATTCTGCTTCTGTGGGAACATATAGCTCCCGCACGTGCAGAATCGGGGGCAAATCCGGCACGTCCGAATTTTGGACATCCGGACGGATTGGACATGCCCCAATCAGAATCAGGCCAATAAAGTTTGGTCAATCGTAGGGCCTCTGGCATGCAAACACCTCCTTCCCCATATCCTTGATGAAAGCAAAGGCAGAAATTGGTGTGTAAGGAGTAAAGCAAGGGGAAGTCCAGGAACCATTACAAAGCATCCTCAAAACTTGCAAAAGGGGCCCAAGAAAGGGGTGAGCCAGTATCCTACGTGTATTAGCTGGTTCCTCTAGAAAAGACAGTGCAGTTAGGGGGGCATCCATCGCTCCTCCAAGCGCACCAAGTCCGCCACCCCCCTGTTGTATCAACACCAGGCTGCCCTCAGACACATGCACCAGTAGTACACTGATATACTGGGGATCCCCAAGCCCCCACGTTCCTTGGGGATAGAGAGTGTGACCCAACCCACCAAGATCTTCTCCCCTGCCATATAAACTTAGTGAATTCCCTTCGTAGACTCTTAAAAATGCTTCTAGGGATATGAATTGGAAGCTGCAACAACAGGAAAAGAATTTGGGGTAATTTTAACATCTTAAGTGCATTCATTCTTCCCAGCCAGGTAACCGTGCAGTCTTTCCAAGATTGCAGTTCTCCCCGGATGCGTACTAGGAGCTTCCCAAAATTGAGATCATACAGGTGAGACAAATTGCTGGAGATGGTTACCCCCAGATATTTAAACTATTCGATCACAGAGAACCCCCAGTTTGCAACCCCTGCCAATCCATCCTTTGCATGGGTGCGACATAACATTAGTGCTGACTTTTGCCATTTTAACGAGAATCCTGAGATGCGCCCATAGCGGCTGATAATATCAATGACTCTGGTCAGGGAAGCAACCGGATCTCGCATATAAATCAAGGTGTTATCAGCGTACAAGGATATCACATGTTTGGTGGGGCTTACAACAACCCCCAACTCACCAGCACATGCTCTATCATGTGCTGCTTAGGGCTCAAAAGCCAATGCAAACAGAAGTGGTGAGAGCAGGCAGCCCTGTCTAGTTCCCTTCCAAGCTGGAACGAGGGGGATTTAAATCCATTAATAAGTATGGAGGCCTCCGGTCTCTCGTACATGGCCATTATCCACCCATATAAGGTGGGTCCGAAGCCAAAATGGATATGGCCACTCTGGGGCACCTCTGAGTTCTGAAGTGAATAGAGGATATCCACCAACTGGTAGATATTCTCAGACCCAAAACAACCCTTCATGAAGCTAGTCTGATCAAAGAGTGCATGTATGATTTGAGCCAGGCACATAATACTTTAGCAAAAATCTTGTAGTTGATATTGAGGAGGGATATTGGTACCATAATGCTGCAGGAAGAGGTAGTGTTTCAGTGCCTTCCTGAACTGTTTAATGTCCATAATTGCCCGGATGTCAGGTGGGAGAGCATTCCAATGCGATGGTGCATAGAGCATGAAGGCCCTCTTTCTTGTTACTTGTAAGCATTTTGTAATCTTGTCAGGGATACATAGGGTGTTGGCTGAGACCGATCTTGTAGCTCTATTTAGGGGGGTGGGGAGAATGAGGTCTGAGATGGACAAGGAGGTGAGTCTGTTGATGGCTTTGAAGGTCAATAGTAGAATCTTAAAGGTGATTCTACAGTAGACTGGTAGCCAGTGGAGGTGCTTCAGGATTGGTGTTATGTGATCCCTCTTGATGGCACCGTGTAGTATTCTGGCTGCTGTATTCATGGCCAGCTGGAGTGGGAACAGCGTGTTTTTCGGTAGACCCTGAAGGATGGCGTTGGCAAAATCAAAGTATGGGATGACTAAGGCCTGGTAGATTGTCCTGAAGTCATCTGGTTCCAGAAGGGGGCGTAGGTAGTGGATTGTCCGAATCTTGAAGTATACTGCCTTGACAGTGTTGTTTATATGAGCTTTCATATCTACCTGTTGATCGAGTGTTATGCCTAGGTAGCGGATTGTGGTCTTGCTTTGGAGCTCGGCGCCTCTTACTTTTAGTGTTGCTGGCGGAACGAAAGACTGGTCCCTGGTGATGAATAGAGCTTCTGTTTTCTTGAAATTTATCCTAAGGTTTTGTGTTTGAAGCCAGTCGGTTATGGCGTCAAAGCAAGCGGTTAATGGGGAGAGGTCAGGCTGGTTGGTCATATATGGTATGTAGAGCAACACATCATCGGCGTATATGAGGCAAGAGATGCCAAAGGAGTGGGCGAGAGCACAGATGGGCTGCATATATATGTTGAAAAACAGTGCTGAAAGTGAGCATCCCTGGAGGTCGTAGGCCCTGTCCTCACATGCTGGCATCTTTCTGAGAGGTAAGATTTACACCATCTCAAGGCCATGTCTTGGATCCCTTTCTCTGCCAGACACACCAGAAGCAGTTCGTGGTCGACGGAGTCAAAGGCTGCAGCGATGTCCAAGAAGATTAGGGCATATCCTCTTTTGGCGTTGTCAGTGAGGTGGTTAGAGTGTTGAAGAGGATAGTCAGGAGCGTCTCAGCGCTGTGCACACAACAACCACCTGCAGCATTATGGTACCATACAACAACCACCGAACAGCACTCACCAAGACACTCACACCAGAACTCCTACTATACACGCACCCTGCGCACCAGGGTAGCACTACCAGACCCCAGCTAGGGCATGTATATAATTCACCTAATACTGTAAAATACCTTAGCCCAGAACTTGTATATAGTTGCCCCAGTTAATCCAAGTTGAATAACCCTGTTTTCTGTAAGTCCAGTATGGGCGTTACCTGTGTCTGAACAAAGCTGCTGTTATCTGTAAACTGAGCTGATTTTGAAGAGCGCAGTATAGAAAAGACTCCAAATAAATAAATAAATAAAATATTGGTCTGTAATTACTACATAGTAGATGATCTCGCCCTTCCTTTGGGATGACCATGATAACCGCCTGCGAGAAGGAGGGGAGATGGGCCTGATATTCTGGGATCTCATTAAAGACCTTGACCAGGAGGGGCACAAATTGGGCCTGCACACATTTATAAACTTCAGCTGGCAGGTTGTCTGACCCTGTTGTGTTAGCTGACTTAAGGTCACGCACTGACCTCAGCACTTCCTCCAGAGAAATTGGATGCTCCAAGGCCCCCCTTGCCTCCGCATGAGCACTAGCAACTGGGCCACCATCAACCACTATTCAGTATCAGCATTCCCTTTTCGTAGTGTGGAGGTATACAATTCTGTATATAAATCTGCAAACATTGCTGCAATCTGGGGGGTTGCCGGAGGGGTCATACACTGCCACAATATGCTTTCTGCCCCGCTGCCTCTTTAGCTGCCACAACAGCAGCTTATTGGCTTTGTTCCCATGCTCATAAAATAACTGCTCAGTCTGCTATATATCTGAAGCCACCTCTTCCATCTCAAGCACCTGCAGCTCCCCTCTCTTATGCTCCAAAAGCCTCCACACATGCACCCCTCCCAGGGCCGGATTTACCTATACGCCATGTACGCCATGGCGTAGGGCCCACAGCCGGCAGGGGCCCACAAAAAAAGAACAAGTTCATTTTTTTTTTAATACAATTTAAAAAAAAACCTGGTGGCTGCCGCCGCGGGGCCCCCTCTGCTGTCGCGGGGGCCCCGTCTACAAGCTGAAGCCGTCGGTTCGGTTCGGTTCGGTTTGTTCGTTCCTCCCTCCCTCCCTCCGTGCAGGCTTCAGGCTGCAGGCTGTGAGAGACGCGAAAAGAGAGTGTCTCCTCGCGTCTCTGTTAAGCCCGCAGGGGCTGATGGGAAATTTCCCATCAGCCCCTGCGGGCTTAACAGAGACGCGAGGAGACGCTCTCCCTTCACGTCTCTCACAGCCTACAGCCTGCAGCCTGCACGGAGGGAGGGAGGGAGGGAAGAACGAACCGAACCGACGGCTTCAGCTTGTAGACGGGGCCCCCGCGGGTCAGTCTGTGCTGCCGCGGCAGCAGAGGGGGCCCCGCGGCGGCAGCCACCAGGTTTTTTTTTTAAATTAAATTTTACTTTAGGCAGGGGGGGGGGGGGGTAGGAGTGGTAATGGGCTTTGGGGGGGGTTAAGACTGGTAATGGGCTATTGGGGGGGGGGCTGGTAATGGGCTGTGGGCTGATGGGGCTGATGGGGGTTGTCTGGTAATTGGCTATTGGGGGGGCTGGGGCTGGAAATGGGCTGGGGGGGGTTAAGGCTAGAGGTGGGCTGATGGGGTTAGGACTGGTAATGGACTGTGGGCTGTTGGGGGGGCTTAGAACTGGCAATGGGCTGTTGGGGGGGGTTAGAACTGGTAATGGGCTTTGGGGGGGGTTAAGACTGGTAATGGGCTGTGGGCTGATGGGGGTTGTCTGGTAATGGGCTATGGGGGGCTAGGACTGGAAATGGGCTGGGGGGTTAAAACTGGAGGTGGGATGATGGGGTTAGGACTGGTAATGGGCTGTGGGCTGATGGGGGGGTGGTAGGACTGGCAATGGGCTATGGGGGGCTGACTGGAAATGGGTTGATGGGGTTAGGACTGGAAGTGGGCTGATGGGGGGTTAGGAATGGTAATGGGTTATAGGGGGGGCTTAAACTGAAAATGGGGTGATGGGGGGTTAAGGACTGTAAGTGGGTTGATGGGGGGCTAGGACTGGTATTGGGTTGGGGGGTTGCTAGGACTGGAAATGGGCTGATGGATGGCTAGGACTGGAAATGGGCTGATGCAGGGACTAGAAGGGAATGGATGCTGGGTGAGGCTGGAACTAGAAGGGAGCTGATGTTGGGGGAGGATTAGAATGGGATGGGCTGGAAGAGTAAAATGGAGAAGGGAAAAATATTTTGTGTGGGAGGGATAAAAAATCTACAATTGGCCGGGTATTGGGAGAGTAAGTGGGGATTGAGGATGGAGGGGTAAAATTTGAGTGGATGAAATAGGAATGAGGAAAGAGCAAAAGGAGAAAGATTAGTATGTTAAAGCAGATGTAGAGAGAGAATGGAAAAAAATCTAGAAGAGAGAAGAAAGGACAAATGGACAGCAGACGATGGAGAGTTAGCAGAAGACACGAAGAAACCAGAAGAAAGTGGCTGGAGCAATTGCAGCTGAAAAAAATGCACAAAAGGTAGAAAAATATCTCTTTATTTTGAATTTATTAATTGGAATATGTCAGCTCTGGTAAATGTGCATCATTAACGTCTGCGCTTTGTTTAGTACAAGAGCAAATTAATGTATAGTTTTATTTCTACAGTGTTGTACATTCCAAGTTTGGCTTTTGGGATTCCCAGTTTAATTATTGTCTTCCTGTTTCTAAATTGTGATTACTTGTTTGGTGATGGTCTATGTTCTGCATGTGTAACTGAGCTGAGGTGTTCTGTTTATATAATTCCTATTTGACATTGCCACTTGTTCTCTTTCCCCAGTAGGTCATGTATTGTTGTTCTCTGAAATGTATTGGTTTAATATTTGCAGTGTTGCCTTTTGATTGGTAGAGTATGGTGCTTTGTGAGTCCTGGTAGTGCTGTTAGGATACGGCGGGTTTACTACTATGGGCAGTGTTTGTAGTAGTTCCTAATGTGTCTGGCAGTTGGCACTGGATTATAGTAATGTAGAAATCTTTTAGTCTTTCTTTATCCATACACTCATTAAGAGGCACGTTTACTAAAAGTTAGTATATGGTAACATTATGCAAATATTTATGCAAATGAGGCCCCTTATGCAAATGAGGCCCGCACCCCCCTTGGGCCGCCCCTGCTGGGGGCCCACAATTTTTGTTGGCGTAGGGCCTCACTCAAGGTAAATGCGGCCCTGGACACAGGAGTAATATGTGGAAATATTTCTTTACAGAAAGAGTACTAAATGCATGGAATAGTCTCCCTGTGGAGGTAGTAGAAACACAGAGGATTTGTAAGTGAAAGAAAAGGACTATAGTAGCTGATATGGAACAGCATATTAGATAGGCCATAAGGTCTTTTTCTGCCGTCATGTTTCTATGTTTCTTTAAATAGCAGCTGCCAACATATGAGGGGCCTGTTGTAAATTTTTTAATACCACTTTAAAAAAAAATCTGCAAAGCCTTTTCCTGAGCTCATTTTCATGATTTTTAGCATTAATGAGCTTCTTTGCATGATTTTGTATTGCAGCAGCTCATTAATAGTAATTTTAAATATACGTTTCTGCAAAGTGAGTTTGCAAAAGTGTGCTTACTAAGAAAAATAGTACAAAATGACTGAAAGCTGGTGTTTTGCAAGTTCACAGGCATTTTGCATTTTTTGTTGTACTCTATATACCACACTTTTATGAATTTGCTTCTTATTTCATTACCTGAGTGCTTCTGTCAAGCAAAGAGGAATATCAGTGTATAAGCATAAGCTCCTGGTTTGTAACCACAGCAGCAGTAGTGCAGAAATTTTAATGGGGCCTCGTTCGTTTGACACAGATGACAGTGAGGATGGAATATAGAATTTCCATTCAGGACTGGCAATATAAAGCTAGAAGGCTGATCTGATATCTTTGTATTGTACAGCATATAATTGTAAAAGCATGGTGCTCCAGGAGTTGTGAGATAGAGAATGAAGTGAAATGCAGAAACATATTTGTGAATAGTTCTTAATATACACTGCTGTTGATAGAGGAGTCAGGCTAAGAGAAAGCATATGGTGTGTATCTGATTCATTTTTTCATTTGTCTGACTTCAGCATATATGAAACCTTCCTTAACTCCTGTATAATACTGTTGTTAATACCTTATGAAGTGTTGTTTTCGTGTCCTCCAAAACAAAAGATTTTAGCTTTTCCAATTATCCTTTTTATTGCTTCCCATGGATTTAGGTCATGTATATCTTTTTGACTGTATTTAAATGAGGACATTGCAGTGATTGAGCTGCAGGCAAGCATATTTGGCTTATTGACCTTTATCTGAGCCGACATCAGAATGGGAACATGCTCAAAGATGCTGGCGTCATCCAACTCCATATAACGGGAAAGGAATAATGAGGGTCATGCACTTTGTAGTGAAGCTGATAACAAATATTATGCTATTTCAAGCAAAGATCAATCGATAAAGCTATATAAAGGGAATTTATGCAACTTTCCCATGGTACACAAGACTTTGTAATATTTTATTTCACCAAGAAAAATGACTTAGAAATAAAAAGAAAACAAGCATTACAAAATAGATATAGGTCAATATTGAGCTATGGCAGTCAGCACTTTTTTTAAACACTGGCTGCCAAGACAAAAAAAATGGACATTCAGATCTAGTATGTAGATTGTGACTGGCACTGAATATCGGGGACAAAGAAATTGTTATCCGTGTAGTGGTGATCTTCAGCGCTGATATCTGGATAGCTTTAGGATGGCATAAGAAGGAACAAATGTTTCCAAGACCACCACATTCTCCAATGTGACTTCTCTTCAGCTCAGTGTATGAGTGGAAAGTCTGCAACACTCTTCACTAATGGTGCTAGGCCATGATTGCCCACTTATGCACTGATATGTATACAGGAGTTAAGGAAGGTTTCATATATGCTGAAGACATGTACCAAGCCTTGTGTAGATATGTCTATGAATGAGGCTATTCATTACTGCTACCTCCCACTTATGTCCTTGGAGGTGCTAAGGTTGCATCTGTTGGACTGCCTCCTCCTCCACACCATCACTATATGGGGGTGCCTTTGCTAAAAGCCCTCAGGAGAAGGCAGCTTGTTAGTTACAGCCAAGTATTGGAGTATGCAGCCTAGAAAACTGTCACAGGCCTAGGAGCATTAATCAAGGAGCCATTCATCAGATCTGTCCATGCACCTGAAGCTTATCTTAAGAGGCCAAAAGTCCTTTCAGTGATTGCCATTACCTTCCTGTGGACCATCTTGTAGGGTTCCTCTTCTTCACCGGAGAGGGGGTTGCTGATGGGGATCATTAGCCATGTCTTCTGGGGATAGTTCTGTCACCTATGGGGAGGAGAGGACAGGGCAGAGAAGACAAAGTGGTTAGGTAAATGGTGCTGTTTGAGGTTGGTAAGTATAGCTTGGCCTGCCCTGGTGCTTTCTTAGCTGACCTGGCAAATGTTGAAGAGGGTTCTGTGAAAAGAAAAGGGAAGTGTTAAAGTGAAGAGTGTGTGTGAGAGGTATTTGCTTATCTAAAACCCATCCCTTGGTGCTCTCACCACACTCTGAGTGTGTATGACTGACTGACAGAATGTAGGCATCGTGATAGGAGCCTGGAAGACATGACCATAAACCAGTTTGATACCTGTGGTGTTGCAAAACACTTGTGACCCTGGCTGCTGCCTCTGGACCTCTGCATTCCTGCAAAACATTTTTGGTTCTGACAACTTCACATTATTGTAGGGCCAAGATTTCACTGGCTTGCAGACAATGGCAGGTGCATCTGTGGATTACCATTAGGACGTGTCAATTTTATGGGCTGAATTTTATTTTCCAAACTTTACAAACTACTAGTGACCAAATTATGCAGTTTTGCATGCTGAATCTAAAGCTATCTTCAGAAACTGCTTAAAGTGAGTCTTACCTAGTGTACATCAAACCAAAGTTGAAATATGTGGAAATTAAGTAATATTTATTTGAACATACAAATAGTCTGAACAACGCCTGTAGACACATAATTGTCTTTAAAATGTCAAATATACAGTTAATTTAATGTTATTTAACAAAATCTAGCAAAAAAGCCATATCTTGTTTGCTTCTGTTCATGAACTCCTTGCTGGCCATCTGACCCCTAATATCGTGTTCCCTCCTCTACTGATTGTATACATGACCAGCAGCCTCAATTGTCATTTTTATACACCTTTCTATGTACTGGGTGTGTGATGGCCAGTCTGGAACCACCATGGACTGGCTCAGAAATGCCTTGATCTCTGCGTTTGCCATGGTACAGGTAAGAGGAGGCTCAGAGACTCCAGAACTCCAGTCAAGTAATTGGGTGAATGTAGTTGCCTCAGTGTTGGATGGTGTTTTTCTGGGTTTCCCACTGCTGTCTCCAAGCTGAGTCTTCTCATCTCTTTCACCTCTGATCTTCAATATCTTCTCCACTGCATCTCTGTTCTCCTGTTCCTCTTCACTGTACAACATAGCTTGCAGAGCAGACTCGCTGTAACCATACTAAGCTGACCTTCTCACTGTAGGCATGACTATCTTCCTTACCTCTTTACACTGTTCTTTCAACAGTCGCAGCTGGAAAAGGAGATGCCTTGGACCTTGCGTCCAATTGCTATTTATTTTTATATTGAACCAGTTCATCATGTAAACCCCAACACAGAACTCTACAATCATTCTTAAGTTTTTCAGATTATGCTTAGAAATCCATATTTTCATGAACCTTAGAGCTGTTGTAAGCCATCTGCTATGTGACACAGGTCCTATTTCCAACAGTAATTTGTGTATTTTTGTGTAATTTGGTGTATGGGTAGGTAAATAACATATTACACAAATTTAAAGCTAGTTGTTGATTTGCCACATGAAATTATACAATTTTTTCACTAGTGCTTTTTAAAATTATGACATCTCCAAAACTGACACACCCTAATCACTATCAAATGAGCAAACTAAAGGGGTTCATTCCTTTAGGGAATATGTTACTGCAAGATTTGTGGAGCAAAACTAATTATTTGATGTTGTGGAAGCATGCAAAGTCCTGTTTTTTTTACATAAATATTTGGCACTTACAGTATTTGCACTTACTGATGAAGTTGCTGAGTTTCTTCTGCTGTTTCTTCCCACGTGTAGATTTGTAAAATTTGCAAAATGGCTCCTCTGCCTCTTCATGTCAGCAAATAACCTGCACTCCTGCACATCCTTATACATATTTTACAAAAGGCTCCACATTTGGCAGAGTCTTTTCTAAAATACCAGCAGACTTGTGTATATCCCAACCTCAACATCTCAATTCCGATCACCATGTCCTATAAACTCGAAGATTGAAACATCTTTAAAAATTGAACACTTGACAAGTGATTTACAAATATCATTGCACACTTCACAGTGTATATGGGATAATTTTTTTTATTTTTATTTTTTTATTTTATACATACATTTATATACCGCATCTTCCAAAGTTCAGTTGCGGTTCACAGTGAACAACAATTAACAAAGCAAGTTTGTTTTACAGGGAACGTCATATTATAACAGAACATATTTACAAGGAACATCATATTATATATAGCGTATACAGTCTAAACAATGTGAGATAATATAGAACAGATTAAACTATATACAGTTTTGTATATGTATATATATACATGGAGGTGAAAGGACATAGGCTGTGAGGTCATTATGGGTATGTGTTATCTGTATGTGTTAAGGGCTTTTGCTTAATGTAGACAGATACCTGTTTAACCTTTGTCTAAAGCAGGTGCTGAGTTATCTATGTTATAGTGTTTGGTGAACAGATAAGTTTTCAATTTTTTACGGAGTTCCATGATTTCCGTTAGTGTTCGTAGCTCCTCTGGGAGGGAATTCCAGGTCATTGGGGCTATGTGGGAAAAGGCTCTGTTATTTGTTGATTTATGGGCTCTTGTATAATCTTTCGGGATCTTTAGTCTGTTCAATTGACCTTTTCTGTGTGTGGGCTTGGATGGTTCTTTATGTATTAAGTTACATAGCATGGTTGGGGCCATATCATTTAAAGCCTTGAATGCTGTTATTATTGCTTTGTAGATTATTCTGCTTTGAATTGGTAGCCAGTGGAGGGAGGCTAGTACTGGTGATATGTGTTGGAGTGAGTTAATTTTCAATATGATTCAATAATGATTTTACTATCTTTTTGACCATTTCACAAGCTCCTATAGAATGGCATGATCATGTCCAGGAAAGTAAGCAGCACATACCACTCCATTTCCAACAAGTGGTAGGTAGATGGCAATAGAGGGAGGAGTGGCTCAGTGGTTGGGACAGGTTATCTCAGGCCAGAAGGCTGGGGGTTCAATTCCCGCATGGGAACAAGCAACTTCAGGCCGTAGGGACTGGGGTCTCCAGTCCCATGGCCACTCCTTGTGGCCTTGGGCAAGCCACTTAACCCTCCATTGCCTCAGGTACACTTAGATTGTGAGCCCTTCAGGGACACGGGAATAAAAAGTATCTGTTAGTATACATGTAAACCACACTGATTCTAAAGAGCACAGTAAAAAAATAAAAATAAAATACAATAGAGGGTGGAAAATTGATCCTGAAATACCACAAGAGAATCCAGAATGGTCCAATATGAGTTCAAACAGGAACTTGCAAACTGACAGGAATGTGGCTGCTTTATTTCAGGATAAAAACAAGTCAGCAGGAAATAGGAAAGAAGAAGGGTTAACACCAGAGAGGGTATCAGTGGCTCCAAGAAACAAAGAGACCAAATGAGCTATATTCAAACCACTTGGCAAGTATAAAAGGGATTAAAATTTTGACTCAAGTGGCTCATAGCACAGACTGGTTTTGTTAACTCTAAAGCCCTGTCCAAGGAATGGACTGTAAGGGATCCCTGACTATTTTGTTGGGTATTGTTTAGGGAATTTCTTTAAAGGGGCAACTGAAATTAAATCCAGAAAAATAAATTTTTCTCAAGTAGATATGCATTTTTTCACCCTCCCCATTTTAATGCCAGAACCAACCCTCAGTCCATTTACTGAGTATCTCAGGGTATGCATCTTATTTGAGACCAGTCAGATCAAGCCTGGGGCAGTGTGCTGGCTGAAATTGTCAGCATATTTATTTAAAAAATTACCTACAGGCCTACAAGCTAGCTGCGGGGAATATAATGCTTTTGGTTGGAAATGGTGCCTTCTTGCTCGCTATTGTTATTTCTTTTGTGTATCCCTTTATTTCTCTGTTGTTAGCCTCCATGTTTGATAAACTTTTAATATGCAGTCAGTTTGGAAAAGTGAATCAGATACCCTATTTCAGAGTGAACTCAAAACAGTAATTTTCAGCAGCATTTCTGTAGGTAAAGCAGTGCTTTACTGATGAAAACAGCTTATTAACAGCCTGCTAGCGCCATATGGGCCAGATTCTATGAGACGAACAGCAGGGCTGTATAAACCACCGGGACGTGTATTCTGCCTCCGTCCTCCGCTGCATGCACAGAGCTGCTGTGCATGTTGCGTGGGATCGGGGTGTGACAGGGGTAGAGAGTGGAAGGGGCATGGGCGAGACTGACCACCGGACGTACAGGGCCGATTCCACTCATGGCCCTGTACGTCTGGAGGTAACTGGGGAGACGCCCTGCTTATACCACCTCTGAGGTGGAATAAGAGTGGAGCACCCCCCATGCCAGTTGTAGCCAGCAGGCTTCCCGAAGCACAGGAGTCCTCCCACAGGAGCACCAGGACACAGAGGGCAAGTCCCTGCAGTTCGAACCGGGCCTCAGCGGGAGGGGCACACCGGGCCATCCTTGGGCCTAATTCTGACAGCCAAGGGAATGTTTTACTCCCATGTTTCAGAATCAGGTCCAAATGGGCCTGTCCTGCATGGGGTCATCCGGACAGCCCGGACATGCCCCTTCCGGAATCAGGCTCCATGTGGATATATTTACATGTGTCCAGCCTGAATATGCATAACATAAGCCATTGTTTGAGAAGACATTCCCAAGAGATGGGCTGGGGCTGCATTGGCACCTATGGGTAGACTAATGTATCCCACAGCATCCTCTTGAGAAGACTTATTGACATTGGCCTACACAGTACCATGCTCAAGTGGTTCCACTCTTACCTCAACAACAGACAACAAGAAGTCAAGGCTGGTACCAGCACTCCCACCCTTTTCCCCGCTGCCCAGGGAGTACCGCAAGGATCCTCTCTATCGGCTCTGCTAGTCAATCTTTATATACAACCCATCTGTTACATTATCAAGAAACACAATACCCAATATTCAGTATATGCTGACAACATCATGATCTACAGATCAACTTGAAAATTCCAGACTACACGACGATAACAGATTGCCTATGTGAGATGACTGAATGGCTCTCCCACAACAATCATATCAACTACAAGAATACCGAAGCTCTCCTTATCACGCAGAATGCCTCCTTTGCCCCCCCCCCCCCCTCAATCAATCAATTTGCTCAATACAACTATATCCATTAAGGATGAAGTAAGATACTATTCTCTGAACCTACAATCCCACATCAGCAGGACTTCCAGAAATGCATACCACAAATTGCCCATAATAAGAAGGCTCAAACCTCTCCTCAGCCAAGATCACTTCCGGACTTTCTGTCAAGCCATAATCTTGCCCATACTGGACTACTGCAACTCCCTATACCATGGCCTACCTAAACAGTCAATCCAACCCCTGCAGATTGCACAAAACACAGCTGCTCGCATCATAACAGGGTCAGCAAAACATGAACATGTTACCCCTCTCCTGCACCAGCTACACTGGCTCTCAGTCGCCTCCCGTATCAGTTTCAAAACTACACTGAATATATTCAAAATTCAGCATAATATGTCTGCCAACATACTGACGAGCCTACTCAATGCCGACACAAGCACCAGGCCTAGAAGACGCAACAAAAAGGACACCATCCTAACCTCCAGAACCAACACTAAAACCAATCAATCTACATCTGGCAGGGCTCTATCCCTAGCAGCCCCTGCCCTCTGGAACTCCCTTCTGGATGACTTAAGAGCCACCACTGACGCTAAAGACTTCCAGAAAAAGCTAAACACCTTTTTATTCTTAGCCCACTTTGGGAGCATCACCCTCTCCTCCCTCTGGCAACACAAGCATGCCGCAGCCCCAACTCTAATGCTAATCCCTAGCCCAATCTACCTCTCTGTATATTTTGTATATAGTTAACTTTGTATATAGGTTAGACCACTAAGTAACCCCTGCATGTATCCCTTCCACCCGTGTTACTATGTATACTATTTAAGTTACACTATAAACCACTTTGATTGTAGGAAAAGGCAATATAGAAAACCTGTTCAATAAAAAAAATAATGCTTACAGAAGCAGGCTGAGAAATGGGGAATCAGCTAAATCAAAAAACAGGATCCACTGTATACAACAACACACAATCTTCTGCAAGTGCAATGCACAAAAAGTTCAATAATGGAGAAAAAAAGACCTCAGGATACTCCATAAACCAACAGAGCGGTTCAAATGCTTGAATAAAAAGGTATCAATCTGCTAGAGCTGTAACCGGCTTATTGCAGTTTAAGGATATCCTCACATCATTGGACACAGAAAAAAAACTCCAGTTTTTCATCCACACTCTTCAAGCATTGCATTTGGCTAGGGCAGCAACATGAGTAGTTAGCTTCAAACGCGAGAACAGCAACAGGTCATATTCCAACACCAGGCATTTTGCTGGGGCTGCTTCAGGGAATAGGACCACCCCCACAGGACTAAGGGACTGTCCTATGTAAAAATGTCATCCAACCAAGCAGTTAACAAAACACTTGCAAACCTCCACATTCACTCACCCAAATTGTACACTAACCCTTAATAAAAGAAGAAACATACTCACAATGCTGAACCTAGAGCAAAATAATCTACCAAATTCCAACATGTGTAGAACCCTAAACCTATCTATTTTTTGTTTATATTTTTGTCGGAGTTGGTCGTCTAACCTAGAGCAAAAGCACAACTGCCCAAAGAACATGTCAAACAGGCCAAATACAAAGAAAAAAACACTGCGGCTGTGCTCTTTAAACTGCCGAAGCAAGGAGCATAATCTCCACCCTTCCGGGGAAACCTCACACACGTCAGAACCGCTCTAACCATTCAGATTCGCACTCACAAAAAAACGTGAAAATGGAAAAAGAAGAAGAAAAAAGCAAAATTGCAGCAAAAACGAGACCCACCCACCATTCCCCAGCACACTCATTCAAAACCAGCCTTCCCTAACAGGCCCTCCACTCAATACATCCATTCAATCCATTTGGATTCACAGTGCCAAAATGAAAAATGTAATACTGTTCCTTATGTAGCAACCTTAAAGCCCAATCCTTGCCCAACTGCAAAGGAGGCACATGGTCTAACTATATGCATTTATAGTCCCCAAACGCATGGTTTACCTGTAAGCTATGCTGCACAAGCGGAGGCCCTTCAACTTTTACTTTCAATTTGCTTTAATGTTCTACCAATCAGATCTGTAACTGTCGGATCATTTTCCCATTGTACCGAGCCCACACAGGCAAATAATTGCATACACTACAAAATCATGTAGTTTTCCAGCGTAATCGCCATTGTAGCCTGTGACACAGAAACACATCAGTCACAAGCCTCATACTGCAGAGTACATGAGCCACACCCGCTATGTCCAGGTGGGAGGGTTTATCGCAAACCACCTAGATACAACTGGGCTGAAAATATCACATAAGTTCTGGCCCCGCATATACACAACTCTGGGAAACAGAGAAGCCAGGTTTGAATCCTACTGCTGCTTATTGTGATCTTGGGCAAGTTACTTAACCCTTCACTGCATCAGTTAGAAACCGAGGAGCCTGTTTACTAAAGTGTGCTAAGCAGTTAACGTGGTATTTGTGCACAAGGGCCCACATTGTTGCCATGTTGTCATGACAGTTATCATGTTCTAATTACCACCCTAACTGCAAATTGCACACTGAGGAAAGAAAGGTTAAGCTTGGGGAGTGGGCTTGGAGAGCACGTTGCAGTTAGCGCAGGGCAGCATATCACATGTTAACTGTTCATATGGCAATTAGCAGAGGTGCACCCAATGCCATGCCATTACATGGAGTTAGGTGCGCCTGCATTAACTTCACTGTGCATTATGGTACACATCTGTGTATTAACTGCCAGGAATATGCTGGCCATGACCCCGACAGTTACTTCAGTGGCAGTGCACTTAATGTGGATTAGTTTTAGTGCTAAATGCATGTTAAGTGCAAAACCTAATGCACTTTAGTAAAAGGGCCTCTTAGTTTATAAGGCCTCCGGGGACGATAAAATTCCACTGTACTGGAAAGTAATGTGTCTCGAACTTTGAAGAAAGGCATGAACTAAATCCGTTTCCCTATTTTTAAATATCTTTGAAAATTCAATCACATGTATATATTTTAAACCAGGATAATTGTGCACCTTAAATAGTAGGTGAACATATGTAAGCATATAATTTCCTCCTCCATTCCAAAAATAACAATGTGTGCCTTTGATTCAATGCTGACTCCTGACAACCCAGCAGCTCTTGGGTTTTCTTGGCAATGTGACCAAACATAGATTGCCAGGCTTTTCTTCCAAGGCAGTGGAGGGTTAAGTGATTTGCCCAAGGCCACAAGGAGTGCCAGTGGGAATCAAAACCTGGTCTCTTGGTTACCAAGCTGTAGCAGAAAAGCGCAGACAAACCAATGATACCAGGAGTCTGTTCAGAAGGTCCAAATCATTTATTTGTGCACAAGTCTCGAACCAATCAATTTCAAAATGGCTGAGCAAAGTTTTCAAGCATTACAACAACTTTTATAGACTTCTGTTCCATTCTAGGTATAGAAAAACATTTCATTGGTCCCGGTAATCTCCCGTACCTCCCGTACCTCTTCTATTGGTCCCGGTACTGATAAGTTTATCCAGTTATGTCCCTCCAGTGGGCATGACACCTGCATACCCCCCTTCTAGTCCCAATTACAATGGTCAGTTCATCAACTTGTTACTTTCACACTTTCAAGGTTATAGAACCAATTTGTACGTGCAGAGGAGCTGGGCTCTGCAACTCATCTGTCAGCACTCCCAATTATTTCTTTGCAGATGTACTTTTTCTTATCAGTAACTTTTAAACATGTTTTTTCTGTATTTTTCCATCTTTCAATACTGCAGTTCTGCTTACCTAAGCTAATTCAATACTTCTACTGAGTTCTATCTTACAATAGCAGCATATTGGGGGATGTGCAATCCTATATGCCTCTCCACAGGCCTCATTTACAGGTCAAGCTAGCCATGCTGGCCTGCTTATGTTCGGACACTGTGGGTCACAGGCCTGCACCTGCCACATTCCCCCCTTTGATTAATCTCACCCTATTACTTAATAAGGTGTGAGAATTAAATCACTTTCTGAAGAATCACATCCTGGCTAAAGGATTTCTACCAGGACTGGCTGTATATAAAGCCATGATTTTTGTTGCGGTCTTCCGCTCTACTGTACTATCAATAGTGTTATGAATGGAACGCATACAACATGGGATTAAACATGGTAATAAGAAGATAACAGCAACAAGGATTAGTACCAATACGATGAAAGTCTTAAATCCTCCCACCCATGAAAAGAGGTTAGCAAACCAATTAGGAAATTTCAATGAGTGCCACGTCTGTACTGGCACATAAGCATGTCTTTGCATATCTTTAGCAATTTCTTCAACTACTTGACCTTTATCATCTATTTTCAAACAGCAATTGGTTAAATTCAGTTTACCACATACTCCTCCTTCAGCTGCTAACAAATAATCAAGTGCTAAGCGGTTCTGATATATTGCAGTGCGCATCTGTGTACTTTGTCTAGCTAAAAGCGTGAGAGCATGACTAGTTTCGTTGGTTATTATTTCAACTACTGCTTGTAAGCGAATAATACGATTAATCATATAAATTGGGGTACGATAACCATACATACCATCATCATTCCAAGTGGCGGGTCCATAATACTCAATAATTCTTTCTGGTGGCCAATCATCACCCTGCCATTTCTCCCACTTGCCTATCTGTAAGGCCTCTCTCTTTTGTCTTAGTGCTCTTTTGTGTCGGTGGGTAGTGTATACTGGGTATCCTAATTGTTCTCCATGTTCAGTGTTTAAAAGAAAGAAAGGAGGTCTGATGGTTCCTAAGACACATGCTCCTCCCCAGTGTGGTGGGAGTTGTGCATATGCTCGGTTTCCACAGATCCAATAGAGGCCAGGTGGGGCCTGCCAGGCTTGGATTTCAGCAAGGTTAGTCCATAGACCTGTAAGTTCAGGAAATCTGGCTAATGGGTTAGGAGGTTCAGGATGTCCAATTCCTGACCACCATGCTATCTTCTTGGTTGTGGCATTATAGTACTTTTGGCTAAGACAGACCAGCTGTCCTACCTTTTGGGTGAACTGGGGTCCAGTTCTGGCATAGCAAAGACGTCCAACGATTGAGTGCGCTAACACCCATTCACTGGTAGTCTTGTGTAATTCAGTCTGATTATAAATCATGGAATAATTCAATTCTTGGGCTTCCCATGGCCACTGATCTCCCATTTGGGTTCCACCACAGAAATAACAATCTGTGATCTTAAGACTAGATACTACTGCTCCGGCTAATTCTAGAAATAAATTCTGTGAGGGGTGAGGGATCTCAAACTTATTTACATGCATGGCTTCATAAAAAGTATTATGAATATGATATTTAGATGACTTGTGGGCTTGAGTATTCAATCTGATATACACAATGGTCCCTGGATCTATTGCTCCTCCAGCAATACGTAAACCAAACTTATATCCTTGTTTCCATGCATGGGGATTGTGTATACGTAAGTGTAAGGGGTTACCAGCATCTTTCTGACATTTATCATTTGTGGTTGGCTTGGTTAAAGTAGCCATTCGTTTATCTATTTTCTCATCGGTTACACCAGTGTTCCAAGTAGCATAAAAAACACATCCCCAATACGGGCAATAGTAGTCTGCTGCTGGGGCAGTACTATAGCCTGGTTCCTTTTTACCTGTACACTTTCTCCATCCCGTGGCACCTTCTGGACACATATACTTATGGTCATTTCGATACGCTTTCTCCCATGTACCACAGGTGGAATAACTATCTCTATTAATAGCATTGCATGCATCAAAATTCAAAACAGCAGGTTTAGTAATGTCCTTAAGTGGCGGCGTTGCAGCTAATATAGGTCCATCTGCATCCTTCCATCTTATTTCCATCGTGTAATAGGATGGATTCTGATGCGGATTATAACATGTCTTAATTTTCCCATGAGTGCAAACATTTAGTTCAGTGGTGTTATAGATACACCGAGTTACTGTTCCCTCGCAGGTATAGTAAGAATGATAAAGCAAAGTCTGAGTTACTTTCAGTCCAATTCTAGTAGAAGTAATGCAGGCAGTGCATGGAGGTAAAGCATAAGTCTGTTCAAAACCTCCAAAGAAGGCAACCAAAGCAAAGCAAAAGTAAAGATGCATGTCGATGTTGATTGGAGTTCTTCTGAATCCTCCGCTTGCTGATCTTGATCACGACGATCTATTATTCTTCGTCCCGTTTGCTAATGAAGCAATTTAACGGGTGCTGAGTGTTGATTGAAGATCCTCAGGTTGTCCAGTACACATTAACCAACTTATTAGTAATTTCAGTTGGCTTGTGAAGTCTGGCTTAGTCAATGTAGTCTCAAAGTAGTGTGTCAAATCACACACAAATTGGGTTCGTTGAAACAAAACTGTTGCTGTATGGAAAACAGCAATCCTCTTCGAAAGACTTGGCTGCTGCAAAGCACTTGTGATGAAGTGTCTAAGCTGCTGGTTGCCGTCTCAAAGTAACTCGCAAGGGTGCATCAAGATGCTGTTCTGCTGTCCACTGCTCAGGTTCAGGATTGGCGGCGGGCTTGACTCTGCTGTGGTGGATCCAGGCGTCGATCTCGGCTACCTTTACTGCAGTTGGGGTAGACAGGATGACGGTGTACGGTCCCTTCCAATGGGGTTCCAACGGTGTCTTCTTCCAATCTTTGATCCACACCGAAGTACCAGGCTGGTAGGGATGCAAGGGTTCCATCAAGTTGATAGGCAACTGGTCTTGGATCCACGTATGGAGAGTCTGCAGAACAAAACTAAGAGCTAGAAGTTCTTGTCTGGTTATTTCCGAACCAATTTGGGCTAGACTTCCTTTGATTCCCTGCACTATTGGTGGGGGTTTACCATACAAAACTTCAAAAGGGGAAAATCCTGTTGACTTTACAGGAGCTGAGCGTATTCTGAATAAAGCTATGGGGAGCACTTGGGGCCACTTCACTTGTGTCTCCTGACAAAGCTTAGACATTTGGGCTTTCAAGGTACGATTCATTCGCTCAACTTTCCCTGAACTCTGGGGTCTGTATGCAGTGTGGAGTTTCCATTGTATCTGCAAGGCTTTTGCTAACTGCTGAGTAACTTGGGAGACAAATGAGGGTCCATTGTCTGACCCTATTACTGCTGGAATTCCGAATCTGGGGACAATCTCTCTCATTAAGACTTTGGTAACTTCTCGGGCTTTCTCAGTTCTGGTTGGGAATGCTTCTACCCACCCAGAGAAAGTACAAACTAATACTAATAGGTAATGGTACCCATTGGCTTTTGGCATTTCGGTGAAATCAACTTGGAGGTTGTGCATGGGGGTCACACCTCTTGACTGAACTCGGGGTGCTGTAATAAGGCCTTGCTTGGCATTATTCTTGGCACAAGTTTGACATTGTCGTGCTACTGAAGCTGATATGGTTGTCATCAGAGGGATGTAGAAATGTGGTCTGAGTGCTTTTTCCATAGCACTTTTCCCATAGTGGGTAGCTTCGTGGAAAGCTTTGACAAAGGATGGTCCTAACAGTTCAGGAATTACTATTCGTCCTGGAGGTTGACTGCCCTCTTCTGGTGGCAGCTCAATCCATCCGTCTTTCAGTACTCCATTTTCTTTGTCACAATAGTAGTCCAATTCTTTGGTGGTATATCGTGGGGTCCATAGATTCAAAGGTACTGGAAACAATGCTGCTTGCATTGGCATAGCTTGTGGGGCAATTTGTCCTGTCATAGCTGCTTGTCGTGCTGAGGCATCTGCAAATCTATTTCCTCGGGCAACTTCTCCTTTTCCTGCTTGATGTCCTCTGCAATGCATGACAGCTACACGTGTTGGGGCCCAAACGGCATCAAGTAACATCAATATTTCGGGACCATATTTGACTGATTTTCCTCCGGATGTGATGAGTCCTCTTTCTTTATAGAGGGCTCCATGGGCATGTAAGGTAGTGAAGGCATATTTGGAATCTGTATATACATTCAGCACAAGTTTTTCTCCTAACAACAATGCTCTGGTAAGTGCTATCAATTCGGCTTTCTGGGCTGATGTGCCTGAGGCTAGGGCTGATGATTCAACTACTTCATGTTGAGTGACGACTGCATATCCGGCACAGCGTCGTCCATCAAGGATGAGACTGCTCCCATCAACATAATAGGTTTGGTCAGGATTGTCTATGGGCACATCTGTCAAGTCGGGTCGGCTGGAGAACACAGTCTCCATGACTTCGATACAGTCATGTTCTGGGAGTTCTTCACTGATGGGTATCAAGGTGGCTGGATTCAGGGCATGGCTCACTTCAAGTTGTATCTGTGGGTTTTCACATAACATGCTCTGGTACTTCAACATTCGGGAATTGGTGAGCCAATAATTTGCTTTCTGTTCCATAAGGGCAAGGACTGCATGTGGCACAGTGACTCGTATGTTCTGTCCTAGTGTGAGTTTGTCTGCTTCACTCACTAGTAGCGCTGTAGCTGCAACTGCTCTCAAGCAAGGTGGCCATCCTTTGGCCACAGGGTCCAATTGTTTCGATAGGTAGGCTACAGGTCGCTCCCAATTTCCCAATTTCTGAGTCAACATGCCTAAGGCATTTCCCTGTGCTTCATGTACAAACAAGTGGAAAGGTTTGTGGACATCTGGTAGTCCAAGTGCTGGTGATGACATTAATTCTTCTTTTAACTTTTGGAAGGCTGTGTCCTGCTCAAGTCCCCACTCCAGTGGTGACTTCTCTTCTCCTTTTGTGGCTTCATACAGTGGTTTGGCAATTTGGGCAAAGTTGGGTATCCAAATTCGGCAATATCCTGCCGCTCCCAGAAAGGCTCTGACTTGCTTTCTGGTTGTTGGAGTTGGAATTCTGCATACTGCTTCTTTTCTTTCTCTGCCTAATCTCCTGCTTCCTTGGGTGATACGAAAACCCAGGTATTTCACTTCTTTTTGGCATAGCTGTGCTTTGGCTCTGGAAACTTTGTATCCAGCTTCCTCTAGTAACTGCAAGAGATCTTTGGTGGCTAGTATACATTCACTTTCTGATACGGCAGCTATCAACAGATCATCCACGTATTGGAGAAGTACTCTCTTCCCCGGGGCTACTGGATAGCTTGAAAGGTCTTGATTCAGTGCGGCACTAAAGATGGTAGGTGAATTCTTGAATCCTTGGGGTAATCTTGTCCAGGTAAGTTGACCCCCTCTTCCAGAGATGGGGTCCTGCCATTCGAATGCAAACAATATTTGGCTTACAGGGGCTAATCTTATGCAAAAGAATGCGTCTTTTAAATCCAGTACAGTGAAATGGGTAGCTTCAGCAGGTATCAGTCCTAGGAGGGTGTAAGGATTGGGTACGACTGGATGTATGGTCTCAGCTGCATCATTTACTCTTCTCAAATCTTGCACTGGGCGATAATCATCTGTCCCAGGCTTCTTTACTGGCAAAAGTGGAGTGTTCCATGGGGATTGGCATACTTTTAGTAGGCCATACTCAAGCAATCTTTGTAGGTGGCGATGAATGCCTTCAATTGCGGCTCTTGGGAGAGGGTACTGTTTGACGTGCACTGGTGTAGCACTAGGCTTGAGGGTTACAATCACTGGAGCTATATGTTTGGCTAGGCCTGGGGGGCTGCCTTCTGCCCATACTCCAGGTGGTGCATCAATACTTTTCAAAGTTTGTTCAAAATAGGTATCTTGTATCGAATCATCAATGTAGTATCTCCATTCTTCTTCTCGGGGAACCGTCAGCAGCATCACTCCTGCTGGTTTGGTTTGGGAATTTACTGTCATTTGCATTTCTCCTTGCTCAGAGAAAGATATTTGTGCTTGAAGCTTGGCTAACTTTTCTCGTCCCAGTAGTGGCACTGGACATTCGGGCATGTAAAGGAATTGATGAGTTACTTGCTGTCCTCCCAGACTGCATATTCGGTTTTGAAGGAAAGACTTTGTGGCTTTGGCACCAGTTGCTCCTATAATGGTGACTGCTTTTGTAGTGAATGGGGCTATCTTTTTGTCTATTACTGAATGTTGTGCTCCAGTATCAACCATAAAGTCCATAATTTGGTCTCCTATTTGTATTCCGACCATAGGCTCCTGGAGACCTAAAGCAAACTTGGAGCCCGGTCTGTCCTAATCCACGTCATTCTCATCATGGGCTGGTGTGGCCAATGCTTGAATGGTTCCTCCTCTTTCTCGCTGGAATTGTTCTCGATTGGCTCCTCCTCGGCTTCGGGGATAGCTTCGTCTTTCTTCTCGCCACTGATGGCTGCTGTCGTCATCATGCTGGGCGTCTTCGAGTTGCGGGCACATATCTCTCCAATGTCCTTCCTCTCTGCAATAGGCGCATTGGTTCACGCCTAGTCTCTGGGTCCGGCCTCCGCCTTGACCCCGCCCTCTTCCTCTGCTCCTTCGACTAGGGACACCTCCCCTTTTCTGTTCCACTATGGCCGCAGCCAAAAAATCAGCTTTCTTCTTCATCTTTCTATCACATTCTCTCTGTCTTTCAGTATCACGATTCACATACACTTTATGAGCGACTTCCAGTAACTGTGTTGCATTCATGCCCGCAAACCCTTCTAACTTCTGTAATTTGCGTCTAATGTCTGGTTGAGACTGGTTTACAAAAGCAGAATTAGGTTTAGGTTTAGGTTTATTAACTTGATTGACCGCCCTTCGTGGGTAAGCAGAGCGGTTTACAAAAACATTTCTTCATTGCAGTAGGCACAAGGCCGGAAAAGGAAAAGAAAGTTACAACTTGGTAAAAGTAGAAAAGCGAGTACAGGAAAGGAGGATCAAAAGGGGAAAGGGGAGGCTAGGAGGAGAGAGGTTGAAGGCAAGGGAGAAGAGGTGAGTTTTCAGGGCGTGCTTGAAGGTAGGATGGTGGGGCTCCAGACGGAGAGTAGAGGGGAGGGAGTTCCAGAGGGCCGGGCCTGCAAAGAAGAAGGCAGAGGAGCGGGTGGATTGGAGGTGAGCATGTGAGGGGGGAGGAAGAGTGAGGCGATTGAGGTGAAAGGAACGAGGAGTGTGCCGGGGGGTGTGAAAGTGGATGAGGTCAGCAAGGTACTGAGGCGTGGTGGTGTGAAGAACCTTGTGAACGAGCGTGGCCCCCCCTTTTCAGGCCTTGTAAAAAGCCTTGGCGAAAACGGGCTAGGGCTGTGGATCCTTCATCTGTATTTGGATCCCATTGGGGGTCTTCATTCGGGAATTCTCTCTGAGCTGCTTCCCTACGATCTATTATATTCTGCCCCTGTGCCGGAGCTGCAGGGTTTTCTGCCATCCATTCAATAGCTGCTTTTCTAATTCTTGCTCGTTCTTCTGTAGTGAATAGGGTGGTCAGGAGCTAACGGCAATCTGGCCAAGTGGGTTGGTGAGTTTCCATAATACTAGTTACTAATTCTGTCAGCTCCTGGGGCTTACTAGTATAGGAGGCGTAATGCGACCTCCAATTTAATAAATCAGTTGTAGAGAAAGGGATATACACATAAGTTAGGGGTCCCGCTACCACTTCATCATTATCATTCTTTACGGGCATTCCCGGGACTTGCCGTAAGGGAAACAGTTTAGCTGCTATGGGTGTCTTTTGGGATCTAAGGGTTATTGTCGTTGCCTTTGCAGGAGTCACTTTCTTTTTCTCAACAGGTTTTGCTTTGGGTTTCGCTGTCACTGGCGTGCTAGTGCTAGTGCTGGCTTTCTCAATTATTTGTACACTTTCCTCATCTGGGGGATTCTCTCTCTTTCTCCTCCTTCTTCAGTCTCCACTTCTGACTCGCTTTTTAGGTCCTCCTCTTCTTTTCTCGCTAATTCTTCCTTTTTCTCTTCTCCAGGAGGGGGATCAGGGGTTGGGTCCCGCCTCGGCTCTGGCCGTCTCTGGGTTTCTGGGGCAGGACGCCGGGCTACTCTCACTGGACCTGGGGTTCGGGGCTGCCTGAGAGTTATTTCTGGGGAATCAGGATCTGCCAGGATGGGCTTCTGTCTGGCTTTCTTATCCTGCTCTTTCATTCTAGGCTGTTCCGTTTTCTGTCTAGAATCTGCTTTAGCTAACATTATTCTGCACTGTTCCTCATAACAGCGCTGCGCCCAGGGGGGCGGATCTTCACAAATACTTAACCAGGAATCTATATAGGGGTACTGATCAGGGTGCGCTATCCGCACTCTACGGTGTATTGACTGAATAATCTCTACTTTGAACGTTCCCTCTCGGGGCCAGATGGGGTCTAGATCGGGCCACTCCCTAGTACACAAAATTTGCAAACGGGCTGCTGTCATTTTAATACCATAATCTCCTGAATATCCCTCTTTAAAATGTGCGATCATACATTCTAATGGAGTGTTTCTAGTAGACCCCGCCCCTCCCATTTCGATGTGTGCGCGCAACAACAGACAAAAGGAAAAGGAGGGCGGACCGTGGGTAAGGGGTCCTCACGGCCCTGGAAACGTATAAGGAGTACAAATAACAAGACAAGACGACAATCGCTTCCCCCTTTTCGCGACCTGAACGCGGTCGCCCGGTCAGGAAATGCGCTACTCAGGGGTCCGCCTTCACTTGGTCCGTGCTGCCAGACCTCTCATTCACACTTCGTTCACACAATCATGCTAGCAACGTATCCCAGAATGCATTCGTTTCTATCTGTTCTGACTAGTCTTTTCCAATTTCCCAATTACAAAAAGGATGAGGGTTTCACCCAGCGAATTCCCATGCCAGGCTACTCGGCTCTTCCTTGAGAGGTGATCATGCTCTCTTACCAATTCCCAATATCTCGAGATTACAAATTCCAAAGTTCCAAGTTCCAATGGCAGTACTGCGCTTTCTATTTCTGTCTAGACCCAAAATCAAAACTATACTCACCGGATCCGGTCCTCAAACTTCCCAAGCAGGCGCATGAGTTGGACCTCGGACTCCCCTCACTCGGGTTCGAGGCGTTGACTCCAGCCGGGCTCGTCACCCGCCGAGGTCCGACCAGCTCCCTCCGATACAAGGGACCGGTGGCGCCAGGGAGCAGCCCTCGTCGGAAGGGCGCGATCCCGGCAGGACCAAGCCTATAGAGGCGGAAAGTCGTGGTATATTGCCCTATATACACTTTGATTCCACAACTTCCCGGCCAATGCACCAAGGAATATGTAGCAGCAAAGCGCAGACAAACCAATGATACCAGGAGTCTGTTCAGAAGGTCCAAATCATTTATTTGTGCACAAGTCTCGAACCAATCAATTTCAAGATGGCTGAGCAAAGTTTTCAAGCATTACAACAACTTTTATAGACTTCTGTTCCATTCTAGGTATAGAAAAACATTTCATTGGTCCCGGTAATCTCCCGTACCTCCCGTACCTCTTCTATTGGTCCCGGTACTGATAAGTTTATCCAGTTATGTCCCTCCAGTGGGCATGACACCTGCATACCCCCCTTCTAGTCCCAATTACAATGGTCAGTTCATCAACTTGTTACTTTCACACTTTCAAGGTTATAGAACCAATTTGTACGTGCAGAGGAGCTGGGCTCTGCAACTCATCTGTCAGCACTCCCAATTATTTCTTTGCAGATGTACTTTTTCTTATCAGTAACTTTTAAACATGTTTTTCTGTATTTTTCCATCTTTCAATACTGCAGTTCTGCTTACCTAAGCTAATTCAATACTTCTACTGAGTTCTATCTTACAATAGCAGCATATTGGGGGATGTGCAATCCTATATGCCTCTCCACAGGCCTCATTTACAGGTCAAGCTAGCCATGCTGGCCTGCTTATGTTCGGACACTGTGGGTCACAGGCCTGCACCTGCCACAAAGCCACTACTCTAACTACTAATAGAGGAGTAGCCTAGTGATTAGAGCACTGGCTTAGTAACCAAGCAGCCAGGGTTTGATTCTCACTAGCACTCCATGTGGCCTTGTGTAAGTCACTTAACTCTCTGTTGCCTCAGAAATCCATTCCAGACTAGGAGCCACTAGACCCAAGGAGGGCCAGCAGCAGATCAGCTCATGGGAGAGCTGTAGTGGCAAAAAGTCCATTCTGGGGGTTCCAGCAACATATCAGCTCACTGGAAAGCTGCAGTAGTTGTTCCTGGTTGGGAAGGAGTACAAAACCCTTCTCTGCTTGGAGGAGGCAAAGTCAAGGCTACAGCCTCAGCAATTGGATAGGATTTCAAAACCTCTCTCTTCACAAACATCCACTGGTCTAGAACTTCAGCAATGGGTGAGACTTGGGGCTGGTGGGCATAGGGAAAAAGGAGGAGAGTTAGAGATAGGTTAATAATGTTAAATTCAAAATTTTTAAAGGTTGACTTAAGTTACTATGTATAAGATTATAGTTGGTTATTTGAATTGCCTTGATGCACACTATATTACAGTTTTACACTTTTAGCTTGGTTATTGTTAATAGGAGGAAATGCTTCAATGATTGGTACTGAATGTTCTCTTATCTTATGCTGCTATTTCACCCTACTTGCTTGAATCACTTACCTACTTCTGGTTGTTATATTGCTATTATCAACCCAATACTTAGTACTTATACTTGTAAATAAACTGATATTACTATTTAAGCCAGCCTTGTTCATAGCAGTGTTTTTGTGAGGTTTTCCTGGGGTAAAAGGAGGGAAATCCTACCCACCAACACCTTTCTTCCCCAGATGGAGGCAACAAACTGACAAGAACCAACAGAGCCTGCCCTCAAGGGAATTCCAGCCAGGCCGGTCCCAGATGCAGAAGTGTTACCAAGGGGGTGCTAAAACTAGAAGGCCATTGGCATGTGTATGTGCCACATACAAGCATTGATGACTAAAATAACCCATGTATGTACTTGGCAGCTAGAAGTATGCACCCCCTTATAAACTTATCCCCAGAAAGTATTGTTTTTTAAATATCAACTCCCTGTTCTGATTAATAAGATAAATGATCAGCTTCCTTTGTTTTGCATGAGCCTCGTTATCTTTTAAGGGTGAGCTATGTGTAAAATCTATGGGTAGTTTCTAGCTGAAGACTTTCTACGCACAGAACTTTGTCTGTTGCTTATGTGGATACTTCTTCCGTGAAATGTTTCTGGTGTTGCCCCTTCCCTGGGAACACCTCCCTGTTATGTGCATACCCTTAGATGTGAACTTGCAAGATGCAATTTTCAAAAATCCCACTTCTGTGCATAAAACCCTGTTCTAAACATGAAAACACCTTTGTCTAACAAGAGAACAATTTCAGGCATATTTGTAATAACATCAATATATGGAAATGAACATGGGAAACAAAGTGAGTATGTTCAGACAATAATATAAACATGAAGTAGGTACGTGAAAATTAAAACACTTATTCACAGAGCTTAATTTCTGGGGGAACATCCTTTAGGGACTGTTCCAATCACTCTTTATTCCTCCTTTATTTAGGTTTTTATATTGATTCCGAGCTCCCCTGCTTCCATCTTTAAGGACTGTTCCAATCTCTCTTCATTCCTCCTTCAAATATTTAGGTATTTATATTGATTCCAAGCTGTACTTTGGTACACACATCAACCATTTATGAAAGTCCAACTTCTTCGCCCTTTGTACCTTCCGAGCCTTATGCCCTTTCTTGGATACTTCTGCACAGATCTCGGTCCTTCTCAGTACTGTCATCACTAAGCTTGACTGCTGTAATATCATTTATTCTAGTCTTCCTAGCTTCAGTCAAAGAGGCTCCAATCCATCCAAAACACTGCCATCCGGGCATTGGCCAAGGCAAAGAAATTTGACCACATGACCCCTCTTTCCATTTAATATCATTGGCTTCCATTTCCTTAATGCATTCACTACAAGATCCTCATCATAGCATACAAGGCTTTCCACAAAAATGCACCTCGGTATCTTTCATGCCTCACTATCCTGTACATCCCCCCAATGCCTACATTCCCTTAATTAAGAATTATAGAAAAAATTATTCCAAATCCTCACCATAGTTTCATAGTACAAACCTAGGAGCACAAAAAAGGAAAAAGAAAACAAAAAAGAAAAACAAAGAGGGGGAGGAGGTCTCAGAATAACATAGATACAAATGGCAACAAAGAATTATATACTTCTAGCCACTGTCCTAAAACATCAACGACCCATGCTCACCCAAATAACTTAGACATAGAACTCAAAAATCATACAGTCTTCATATTTCTCTTTTCCAATTGTTTAAACAATAATAGATCATCGCCAACTTCACTTAGCTTCAACGTGATGCCTTCAATGTGTCAATATAGCAACCCCTATGCCTCTCCGTGGCACCTTCAGTGTTTTGCTTCAAATGCTTACTCGGGGAAAAAAATTGACACTAAAACATACAAACAATCGCAAAAAATCAAAACCTGCCCTCTACATGTACTATAAAACAACTAGCTATTATTCATTAAATCATCTAAGAGAACCCCAAACAAACAGATTCCGGTCTGTCACAAGAGACACCATCTTTTCCAACAGACTCCAGGCTCTTCAACAAACATCTTAGATCTTAACAAGACCCCGCACATGCAGATTTAAATATGGTACCAATACATCTCCACCATTAAAACATTTAAAGGGCACCATACACTCAGCCCAATGACACACTTAACATCCCCTATATACACACATTCCAATCTATCTGTGAATTCAACCCTCCTGGGACTACTGTCTTCAAACAAAAAATCCACTGTTGCTCACACACGAAAAGAGCCTGTTCCTTGATCCACCCTCTATTACCTCGCATCACTCTGTCAATACAATAACACTGCAAATTTCCAAAATCATGCCCTTTCTCTAAAGAAAGCTGAACCATGAGAACGTCATGCCTCTTACAGCGCAATCTACACTTATGATCACTCAGTCATGTCCTAAAAGAGCGTACAGTCTTCCCAACATATATTAATCTACACGGGCACCAGATTGCAAACACAACATACATTGACTCGCATGAAGTGCATTTTGTTAATTTATATTCTTTCCCATTATACCAAAACACAACTAATTCACAATAAACAACACAAATAGAACAGTTTCCACAAATCCGGTGACTTTCACATTTTGGTCCCTCAACGAGTCTCTCATCCATCAATCCCTGGGATAGCCTGCAACACATTCTTGTGTTTAGATATAATTCGTTGGATCTTAAAACACAAAGGGGAAAACTTTGAAATGAAGACTGTATGGTTTTGAGATCTATGTCTAAGTTATGAGGGTGAGCATGGGTTGTTGATGTTTTAGGACAGTGGCTAGAAGTATATAATTCTTTGTTGCCATTTGTATCTATGTTATTCTGAGACCTGCTCCCCCTCTTTGTTTTTCTATTTTGTTCTCTTTTTCCTTCTCCTAAGTTTGCACTATGAAACTATGGTGAGATGTTAGAGTAATGTTTTCTATACTTCTTGCAATGCAATGTGTGCCTTCAAGTCATTCCTGACTCCTGGTGAGCCAGAAGCTCCTGGGTTTTCTTGGCAGTGTCACTGGAAGTAGATTGCCAGGCCTTTCTTCCGAGGCAGTGGCAGGTTAAGTGACTTGCCAAAGGCCACAAGGAGTGCTAGTGGGAATTGAACCCTGGTTGCTTGGTTACCAAGCCACTGTTCTAACCACTAGGCTACTCCTCCACTCCAATTCTTGATGAGTATCAATTACTCCATAAGTGACCAGTTTTTTTACGTTCCGTTAATGACAACAGGTTAGTACAGCCTTCTTCCTCCTGTGTTCATTATAACTCTATGAGATGATTTGCATTCTCCCGTGTCACCCCTACCCTTTGGAACTGCCTGTCTTCTCACGTTCACTTGGGACTCTCCTTTAATAAGTTCAAAGCCATTCTAAAACCGCACCTCTTTGAGCAGGCCTTCGACCTTCACCCAACCTAGGGGGCTGCATTGTCTGCACTCTTTGTGCCTATGTTTGTCCTTTGTTGGTTACAGTCCTGCGGTACTCTCATGCCACATTGTCCTGACATCCTAGTGACCCCTCCCTTCCTCCCCCCCCCACCCTCTTGTGTCTTCTTTCTCCTTTCCAGTCCACTCAATGGCATTCTTTTCAGCCTTTTTAAAATACTAGTTGTGACCTGCTCTGTATGCCCCACAAAGGGCGATATATCAAGTCGAAATAAACCATAAACAATTCATCAGAGAAAAAAAGAAAACAGAGAAAATAGAAAAAGACTATTATGTGATCTATGCAATAAAAGTTAGTATGCCTACGGAGTCCATTTAGGTCTAGAGTTTAGTGACATGCACTACCAGATCAGCACATACTAAGGCCATTAATGTGGATTATTTTATTGTGGGTACTATTTTATGCAGTGAGACCTAATTGCTAATAATGCACGTTAATGGTATTAGTGTACTGTAAAACCCAGTCTAAGACGTGATAATGTGGAAAGACAGAGCTTTTATTCTTATACAACCAATGACAACCCGACACAGGCCGTGTTTCGCAACCCTTCATCAGGGGTTAGTCTGGTAATTGCTAAAAACATAAATGTATAAACACAAAAGTCATAAAAGAACAGATAACAATATGACCATAATTAAAAACAATAAAAATACTTATGATAAAAAGTATAATAATAAATAATATAATAATTAAAACATGAGGATAAAACAATTATAAATGAAAGAACTGAACAAATGTAACTGTAGTTACATACTATCTTGTATACATAAAAACATGTAAAAGAAAACAATAAAGAAATAAATTAAATGTTTAAAAAGAAAGGATGTGACATACAAACCCATAAATATAATTACCTCTGTTTGAGTCAAGGAAGGGCTGTTGTCCTGCAGACTAATCTCATCAGGCATACCAAGCCCATCAAGTCTGGAGATGTCCTATCTGACATCACCAAGGGGTCAGAGCTGCAGGCAAAGGTCTGGGAAAAGCCATGACACCTATGCTAGGCATAATGTCATGCTGATGTATGCTGGGAGTCTCCAGATCTGAATCCAATCGAGAGCCTATGGCACAAGGTGGCCTTGGAAATATCCAAGAGGCATCCGACATCAAAGTGTGAGCTGATTGAACCGCGTTGTCACCAACGATCACCTTGTCAGACTGCTTCATTCAATGCCGACAAGGTGCAGTCAGGTGATCAAGAAGAAAGGGTGGCCCATCAAATACTGAGCCATCACTGACACATAAAAATGGCCTTTTTCAAGGCCACATACACTAATTTGAAGGAAATCTAGCGTGTAACCATAATATTTTAAAGCATACTTACAATAATATATCATTGGCCAACGATGTACATTACGCGATTTTCACAGAAAATCTATCAACAGGACAACTATGGGGAACAAACTCAGAAAATAAGGGCCAAACCCATACTAAAAGTTGGCCCTAATAGCCAAATCTATCACTCATCATGAGATACACAGAAAAAGCCACTGGGAGGAAAAATAAATTAAGATATAAGGTCACGAAGTTAAAAAAAACGTCAAATTTACAAGTGATTCCAGTCTTTTGCACACCACTGTATTTTAACTCCTTTATTATACACTCTCTTATCTATCTATATGTTCCAACTCCACATGGTCTTTCATTGTTTTTTTAATGTGTATTGTGTTGACATTGTAAATATCATGTCTCTAATTATTCAAACATTTCACTGTTTTAATGTGAACTAACAAGTGACTATTTTACTACCTTGTTTTAACATGTACTGTACTTATATTGTGCCATAGAATAATTATTGCTATGATTTAATTTGCCCATTTCCAGGTTTTCACATTGCTGTTCTAATAGGATATCATGTGAGGGGTTTTTTATGGTCATACTCTCACTATAATGGTAAATGGCCTATGTCCAGTTTACATGTGATGTACACCACCTTGGAAGAATTTCTCCAAAAAGGCAGTAAATAAATCTTAACAAAAAAATATAATATGGCTGCTTGATACATCTGGTCGGGGGAAGGGATGATTGAGGCATATGGTCCCTGGATGTATCTGTTGAGAAGAGGAGTAATTGAGACATGTGGCCACAGGATGATCTGTGAGATGGAGGTGCAGTGGCTAGAGGGGGAATCTTCTCCAGGAGAGTGTCCATCAGGGCATTATGGCTCCTTTATTCTGAGTGCAGGGAGGCTCCCTATTAACTGGCCCCAAAGTAAAAGGGCTATTTTAGCAAGAGAGATTTCAGGACTCTTTAGGGGACATTTTGGAAGCTGTACTCATGCTATGGAAGTCCAAAAACGGGCATAGAGACATCCAAAGCACAGAAACATCTCCAGAGTCATTTCAGAAGCCAGATCTGTGGACAGTCCTAGCATGAGGACATCCAAATCTGAATGGGGGTGGGGGGGGGGAGGATGGAGCATTCCCAGGAACCTAGATAACACCATCTAATCTGCGACATCGCGTCTAAGTTTAGACCTGCTCCAGGCTCCTGAAAAGTGCCTGTTTTAGCACCAAATCATCCAGAGGGTGTAGAGGAGAAAACACTCTATCATCCTCAGTACAATTTCAATGATAGTGCAGTGGGACTTGGACCCACACAGTACTCTAACCATTAGGCTATTCCTAGATGTCTAGGTTCTAAAATACTGTTCTAGAGATGTCTATGTAGATGCCCCCTGCAAATGTCCATATCGGGCACATCCATGTTTGTGAAATCATGTCTGCCCCTTGACATGCCAGCTTTTTTCAGTCATTCTGGCTTAGACGTCCCAGATTGCACTGGGACGTTCTTTCTAAAATTCCCCTCTCTATGTACAGTAACCAATATAACACCAAATCCAAGACACATGTTACATTTAACAGACATGGAGACCATACTATGCTCTTTCTGTTGGGTCCAGTAAAGCCAAATCTGCATATGGATACTTCCTCATGTACATGTGAGGTGGTGCTAATTATAGCATGACTTTATTAACATCATGAGAGAATGTGATTGTGCACATTCAGGATTTATTGCATACAGCGCTATTATTTAGCTTTTGCAATATGGCTATCATATAAAAACCAGAGTTTATTCCATATGTGCAATAATATCTCAATCTGATAGCTTTCATAAGGGTTTCAGATTGTCATAATAGCAACGCAGTAGGAAGTTCTTCAAAACATAATTATGATATGTGGGAGGAATCCAAGTATAAATCCCAAAATGGCTACATCTAGTCATAATGCAGAAATATCCTTATAGGTAGTGTCAGTATAATTACCAAGCAAAGACTAATAGGCTGAAACCTTGCTCAGCCTGACATAAATAAAGAGAAATCAGTTGTCAGTATGAACTCTTCTTTCACTACTGAAAAAAAAGGCAATTAGAATGGACCGTGCATAGCAGGTGACCAAGATGTTTAAAACATGAGTATTTGCTTCCATTAGGTGTTGCCATCTGCTACAAAATAAATAGTTTTAACCCTTTTTTCTAATGTGTTTTTGTGATTTTTTTCCATATGCTTATTAATGCATGAAGGAATATATAAATGGTGTTAATTGTTTATGTATGTTATATTAACATATAAGTCTGCATGACATTTAGCTTTTTATGCCTAACAGGCATTTATGAGTGCTCTGATAGAAGAAATCACACCATTAGATACAGTTGTGCTTAGCTCATTACCCCACTTCCTCCCTTCTGTTCTAGTTGATTGCATGGAGGGTAAAGCTGAGAATCATATTTCAAAAATGCAAGCTTCTTCACAGACATCCCATGAAGCAGTTCAACATTATACAGCATGCTGACATGATGTTTACATACTGTCGTGGATTGATAAGGCAGAAGTAGTCACCTGAGGTTGAGACTCCTGAATCAGTTCTTCAGGATTTCAATAGTCCTCAGAACAGACCTGTATTTTCTGTGTGCTTGGTTATACCTGTCCTTTTCTGGGACTGAAGAACCGAGGTGTCCCATCAATAGCTAGGTGCTCTGTACATATCCACTGTCTCCTTGAAATGAAAATGCCTCTAGCAGATGAGAATACTACTAACAACCATAAAGCTGAAACTAAATTGCATTGAAAATGCAACACAGAATTTGCCCCCCTTACAGTATAAGGGAAACATTTGCTACCATTTCAAAGCAATGCAAACTTGTTTTGACCTCTGGTCCTGCATTAGGAAATTTTGAACATCATTGCTTGCCATGTTTTGTATGGTTGGCAGGTGAGAAATGAATGAGGAAATGTATTGTCATGCAGCAGGGGCTGATGAAAGTAAAAATGCAGGAGAAGAAGCTGTTTTTCATGAGGAAAAAGATGCAATATCCGCACAGAACAGCTAGAGGGAGCAGGCGTGCACTCACAGAGCCTGCGTGGACACACTTAGCTAATCGAGAGCACCTGACAGTCAGCCCGGAAAGCTCAAACACAGGAGAGCTTTATAAACGGAAGACTGGAGACTGGAGAGAGCAGAGCAGTGCTTGCAGGTGTGGAGCTGGAGGTAAAGCTGAAGGTTTACGAGAAAGAAGCACCACAAGCAAGGACCAAGCAGAAAGAAGCACTTGGGAAACTAGTGCTGAGCAAAGGAACAATCACCTTTGGAGGCAAAGCAGAGTGAAAGAAAGAAGCCTGCTTGTACCAGAGGAACCTGGGGCTAAACCGAAAGGTAACAGAAGCTTTCAGAGAGGAGACTGGCACAGGGATTGTGTTCCTGAAGAACTGCGGGAAGGAGGAAATCCCAGTTCTACATGCTGCTGGAAGCCAAAGTATGCTGACTCTGTTTCTATGAAGAAAACCTTACCTTATAAAAAGCCTTTTGAAAGTAATGCTAAACCTGTGAGAAAGGAAAGCAAAGCTACCTCTCATAAGCCAAGTAGCCAACGCCCGAGGGTGGGCCATGCTCATTGGCAAACACTAGAGGAACTCTTTAAACATCCAGAGAACAGGACTGGGGCCTGGCCAGAAATTATAGCCAGTAAAACCACTGATACAGACAGAGATAATTCTGAGCCGATGCAAGTGGAACTTGTAGAGCCAAGCCTTTTATCTCAGGAAGAGATGGACTGTTCTTTGTGTATTTCAGGCAGTGCAGAGTCACTGTTAAACCTGTGAATGATATATGTTATCTTCAGAATGTTATTCATTTGCTAAATGGAAGAAGAGTGCTGAAACATTTTCTTTACTCTGGAAAGCTTAACTAAGCATTGTTACAACTGTGAAGCATAACAGTTTTTCCGTTAACCTGAGTTGATTTCATTCCTGAAGTTAAGGACTTTTTCTTTAGGTTGTAACCCAGCTGAATCGTATGTGTAAAGGGAAATAAATGCCTTGTTAACCCTCTACTCTGCATTCACAATTTTTCTTAGTTAGGAGCTGAACTGCCAAGACCAGGTAACACCTGGCTCTTAAAAGTCCCTCCTCTCATAATAAAATAATTTTTGTGTCCCACCTACCCTTACGACCACTGGCCACCAGGGCGGTGCACGACAGTATGTTGGTTGGTTGTGGTCAATTAGTTTGGGAATTGGATCTATGAATATGTCTTATGCAGGCTTGACATCTGCTTTGCTTTTATTTATTTATTTATTTAACACTTCTTATATACCGCGCTATTTCTCATCAGTGCGGTTTACATTGAACATTAAACACTTGGACATACATTTTGTCCTACGCTTACATAAAACAGGGATATAATGTGGAATTAACTGGGGAAACTATATACATATGAAAATTTAGCATCAAACAAAATAGGGTTATAACATGGAGTTAACTGAGAAACTATATACATATGAGAATTTAGCTTAAAGAATATCAGGTTGAATCAAACAGGTTTTACAATCAGGGTCAAATTGCAGCATTTTTGTACTCTGCTGGTGAAGAATAATTAAAGTGCAGTAATATTATACTGGATTACTGACTGATTGCAGATCTGGAATGCCTTTGTTCACAAGTGACATAGCTGGGTGAGTGTCAGGGGGGGGGGGATCATCTGTCTGTGTAAAGTGTAAGAGGAACAGGTGATGTTTAAGGGCCTTTCTAAATTGCATGAGGTCTCTGATTGCCCTTATGCTAGAAGGGAGTTCGTTCCAATACCTGGGGGCATGGTTTGCAAATGCTCTGTTGATGGTTGATTGGTTACGTTTTATGGATTCGCTTGGTATCACTAGAGTATTTTCCGTGAGTGCTCTTCTGGATCTGTTGTTGGGGGTGTGAAAGAGCAGATCGACAAATGAGGAGGGTGATATTTTATTGAATGCCTTGAAGGTAATGAGGAGGGTCTTATAAAGGATTCTGGATCTTATTGGGAGCCAGTGAAGCTCTTTTAATATAGGTGAAATGTGATCCCTCCTGGATTCTCCGCACAGGACACGCACCGTTGCATTCATGGCCATCTGTAGTGGATTCAGGGTGTTTTTTGGGAGACCTTGTAGTATTATATTTGCATAATCAAAGTGAGGTGTCACTAGGGCTTGGAAAACAATTCGGAAGTCGTTAGTTTCCATCATGGGTCTGAGGTGGCGGAGGGTTTTGATTTTGAAGTAAATAGATTTTACTGTGCGTTTGATGTGATCTTTGAAGTCCAAGTGTTGGTCTAATATCACCCCTAGATAGCGTATGTTGGATTTGACCGGAAGTTCTGCATCTCTGACTTTTAGTGTTGATGGTGGAGAGATATCTTTGTTTCGTGTAATAATTAGCCCTTCTGGTTTTTTTTAAATTTATACGTAGATTCTGGTTGAGAAGCCAGTCTGTTATTGCGTCGAAGCATTTGATTAATATTGTGAAATCTGGGCATGCGACTGTTATAGGTGTGAATAACAGTTTTGTGTTTTGGTTGGGGCACAGGATCAGGATGGTGTTGAAGAAGCCACTATGAACTTCTTGGCCTGTTGTGAGTTTGTTTTGAATTGGTTTCTGGTCTGCTGAAGTTTGTTTCTGCTGGTGGTTTGTGTGGTGTTCCTTATCGGTCCTCCAGTTTAATCCTCCACCTCTGGGTAGTGCACCTCCTCCTGCAGCATGGAGACTGGACCAATCAGAATCTTGCCCTCACTGGATATATCCTGCTGGAACTCCTCTCAGCCCCAGTGTGTCCAGTCTCCATGCAGCAGGGGGATGGTGTGAGCCTTGAGCTGGGCTCACTTTAGGACTAGTTAGGGACAGTAGCTATCTTTGCTCATTTTGATTTCTTTATTTTAACTTACTCTTGTTCTTTCTGTCTTTTTTTAGGGGGGGGAATATACCTTTAAAAAAACCCAAACAAACATATGTAAATATGTAAATAATTGTTCGCTGTTCACTGTAATTAATTGTATAGTATAATTTTGTTTTTTCATGTTTTAATCTGTACCCTGTTATTCGTTCCTTGTAAACAGTTGCAATATACTGCCTTTTATTGTTCTATGTAAACCGTTTTGATTTGTAGAAAGACGGTATATAAAACATGTTAAATAAATAAATAACCCTCAGAGGATCAGGAGCTGGCTTGCTGCTGTCATTCTTCCACGGTTTGGTTTTCCTTTCTTGCTCTGAAGGCAGGCAGCATCCAGATCTCTCCCCCTGGACTGCATGGGGGAGAGCTCTGTTGGTAGCGCTCTCTGCAAAGCGGTTCTTGCTTCCCTCGAGGCCGAGCAGGGAGGAGCAGAGAGGAGCGCGCAGACGCCGGCTAAGCAGATCAGCAGCTCAGCAGTCTTCACCGCGACTGTCACTCCTGAAGGGGTTCGGCGACGGCACGGTTTGCAGGGCTGTTTTCATGGGGTAAGTCTCTTCTGATCAGAGCTCTGGACCTTATGGCGACCTTCCAATCAGCAAAAACGAGTCGGTTCTTCAGCAGGCAACGAGAAAGAATGTCCGAGAGGATCGACGTGCTTATTCAGCCCTGGCTGACGGCGGGCCTGCTGTATGTCTTCCCTCCTTGGGCGCTTATAGGCTGAGTGGTACAATGCATTGAGGCACACAGTGGCAGGGTGCTGCTGGTGGCTCTGGACTGGCCCAGGCGCCCGTGGTATGCCGATCTGGTTCGGCTTCTCGACGGGGATCCTTGGAGACTCCCAGTATTGGAAGGCAAGCTGCTCCAGGGGCCTTTGCAGATGCCTCAGGTGGATCGATTCTCGCTTACGGTTTGGCCATTGAAAGGGCACGGTTAAGAAAGAGAGGTTATTTGCCGGCGGTGATCGCCACCTTGTTGCGGGCGAGAAAACATTCCACGTTGCTCGCGTATGTGCGCGTGTGGCACATTTTCGAGGACTGATGCTCTCGGCGGCAAATCCGGGCGGCGATGGTTCCTGTCCCAGTAATACTCAGTTTTTTGCAAGATGGGTTTGACAAGGAATTAGCCGCCAGTTTGTTAAAGGTCCAGTTGGCGGCGCTTTCGTGCTACCGCGGTAAGGTTCAGGGGGTAGCACTTGGTTCGCATGCAGATGTGCAGCGGTTCCTAAAGGCTGTGTTCCAGCTTCGACCATCACGCAGGGTGATAGTCCCGCCAAACCAGAAACCGTGCTCAACACGTCAGCATGGCATCGCACGATCCCCTGAATGCGACTGCTAAACCTAGAAAATCGAGAAATGTTTTGTCTAGATCTGAGTGGGTGGCTTTGCAGGATCTTCGAGCACAGCCTGAATTGGTGATTAAACAAGCTGATAAAGGGGGTGTGGTTGTGCTCTTGAACCGATCTGATTATGTGGCAGAAGCCCAGCGCCAACTGTCGGATTACACTGTTTATGTACCTTTGCGGGTGGATTCCACCCCGGAGTTCAAGGCTGTAATCAAGGAGCTGGTGACCCAAGCATTCCATGCACGATGCATTTCTAAAAAAGAGATGAAGTTTTTGATTGTGTTTTCGCCATGTATACCTTGTTTTTATTTGCTGCCTCAAATTCATAAGAGTTTGTCACGACCCCCTGGGAGGCCAATAGTTTCTACAAGAGGTTTGGTTTTGGAGGCTCTGTCGATGCTATTGGATTCCTTTTTACGTCCTTTATTGGTTGCCATTCCCTCTTATTTACGTGACACTATGCACTCTTTGAATATCCTGATGGAGGCGTCTGCATGACCTCCGTGGTGTTGGTAACATTGGATGTACAAGCCCTATATACAAGTATACCACAATCGGCTGCTTTAGAAATGATTAGATCGGGTTTGGTTCAACGGGGTGATGTGGATGCTTCCTTAATGAGTTTCTTGATGCGGTTTGCTGAATTAGCATTGGGTAGAAATTATTTTTGTTTTGGAGAAGATTTGTTTCAACAGATTAGTGGGATTGCCATGGGTGCTTCTTTTGCCCCTTTTGTGGCCAATTTATTCATGGCCCAGTATGAACATCGGTGGCTGTCAGACTCCCCTTATTCCTCTCAGATTAAGATTTGGCGGAGATATATAGACGATGTTTTTATTCTGTGGGAAGGGTCTGTGGCCTCTTTAGAGTTGTTTCACAAATGGTTGAATACCCTTGATCCCCACATACAATTTACCATGACTCATGGGATGGATGAGATTGTTTTTCTGGATGTGTTGGTGTTCCGCCAGCCGGGTGGCTGGGGCACATCTGTGCATAGGAAGAAAATGGACTGAAATACTTTTTTGCATTTCTCTAGTGCTCATCCATTGAGTTTACTTAAGGGGTTGCCTTTTTCTCAATTTATCCGGTATTGGCGTAATTGTTCATCTTTGAGTGACTTTAAGCTACAGGCTAATTCGCTTCGTCGGGATTTTTTGAATAGGGGTTACCCTGAGCCTGTGGTGCATAAAGCATATAAGCGGGCGCTTCATAATGATAGGAGCTGGTTGCTATCTCCAAGATTTAAGGACCATCAGGCTGATGATTGTGTTAATTTAATTTCTCGATTTTCTAGGTTTAGCAGTCACATTCAGGGGATCGTGCGACGCCACGCTGACGTGTTGTGCACGGTTTCTGGTTTGGAGTCCAAACACCTCCGTTGTGTTTGGCGGTGTAATCCAAACCTTAAGGAGCTTTTGAGCCCTTCTGGTTTGCGTACTGCTGGTTCGGACATTGTGTGTCAACTAGGGCATGTTAGATGCGGACGTTGCTTGATCTGTGCGGTTGTATGGGAAACGGATCGGTTTTCCTATCATGGTAGGGAATATTTTTTGAGATCTGCAACTTCTTGTGATTCAAATTATGTTGTTTATGGGATTTTTCGTCCCTGTCAACTGCTATATATAGGTAAAACCATTTGCCCGTTTCGTGTCTGGATGGGGGATCATAAAAGCCGGCTGCACTGTAAGCGGCGGGGGGGCCCCTTTGGTGAATCATTGTTTAATGAGGGGTCATGAGTTTTTGGAACTCCGGTGTTTTTGTCTTGAGCAGGTTTGTGCTGGCTCTAGTGATAGAACATGTGATCAATATCTGCTTTACAGGGAACAGCATTGGATTTTTCATTTGGGTACCATGGCACCTGAAGGGTTAAATTCTGGGGTCGATTGGGGTGTGTGTGTTTAGCTTTAGTTTGATTGGTTGTGTAAGGTCATGGGAGGTCCCTGAATAACGTTTTTAAATGGATTTGTTAGATGGGAACTTTGGATTCATTTGTTGCAGCGCCAATAATGGTTGAGAGTTTGACGGTGGAAGCTGGTTATGTTTGACGGCGTTATGTGTTGAAGATGTTTTGGGTAGGTGGTGTCCTGTTTTTGTACAGTTTGTTGATATGTAGGTGGTACTTTCATGAGATGGCAGTATATTTCAAAATTTGTATGTGGTATTTTTTGTTTTTAGAATGTTTTCCCCAGAAGCAGCGATTGCGAAATGCAAGAGGAACATTTCGGCAGGCGTCAGGTGTTGAGCTGTGTAAAATCAAGAGCTCTACTTTGCCAAGCTCTGGATCCTTGAGTATTGGATTGAGGTCACATTGTGCCTTCATTGACATTGAAGATACATGTTTGATGATGATTATTGTATTTGTTACATTGTATCCTTTGCATGTGTATCTTTTGTATTTTGGCCCCTCCTTTTTTATTTATCATTGTAAAGTTTAGGATTTTGAATATATTCAGGTGATCCTGGGCTGGGGAGTATCTCTGTGATTCCAGTGGTTTGGTGGTTTCAGTGAACCGTTGATGTATTTTGCCTCCTTTTTACACCTACGCTCACTTTGTGTGAATTTTGGGAGGTGTTGGAGGGTTCTGAGGTTCACTTTTCCACCATTTTTTACTATTTACTGCATTGTAAGAAATTGTATTACTATGGTGAGTTTGTGGGTGGAGCTGATTTTTTTGTTTTCAGTCTTCCAATTTATCAAGATCCTCTTGCAATTTTACACACCTCATGATGGGCCATCTGGAGGGCATCAGAGTGGAGTTGAGAGCCCCCACACAGGCATTGTTGAGACAGCGGGGCCCTGGCTCCACCCCAATGCCATCCGCTCCCAGGGGGAAGGGAAGCAGATAAGCAGAATGGAACAGGCCGCTGTGTTGGGTAAGATATTCTAATGTGCAAATAAAAACAACAGTTAAGTGATTTCAACCTCTGTGTCCAAGTCATTGTTCCCCTCTCCAGTACATACATGGCAATAGTCCCTGGTGCTCACTTGCCCTGTACTTATTGCCAATTGTGGGTGCCCAACAATGCTGATTGCCACTCTTTGTGTGACTACCGAGATATGTGTAAGAAGACCATGCTGTATACCATACAGATCACAAGGGCTGTACCCCAGTGCCACATAGGCAGGGCCATGGGGATGGAAAAACATATGTTAGACCCGCAGACACCACCCGGCCTTACTCATCCAGGCAGCCATCCTGACATTGTCCCTTTTCTCTTGGCACCACAACAGTTTCATCATCCCCATCGCATGTACCCATGGCATTCTAAGGGCAAGGCCTATGTGCCTCCAACTGCCCCCCCCCCCTGGTTCTGGGGTACAACTCCCATACACATGTCCCATTGATGTCTTAGCACATCTTGGCTATGTGGTCCCATACAGCATGCACTTGCCCTGCACAGTCTTTCAATGTGACCTGCTCAGAGTCCAGCAAAAGTGTCCAGGACACCTTATGGGCCTGCACACAGGCATTGTCAGTCGCAGAGGATCAGGGCAGGAAGGGGCATGGGGCACAGGATCATTGCAAGGGCAGGGGGAGGTGTACCAGATAGGCATCAACATGTCTGTGCTGTACATGCTTGGATGCTTGGGTGTGTAGCAGTGATGAAAGAGGATGTCACAGGGCATGCTAGCAGGGCGGGTGTTGGTGGCAGGAGCTCAGGGGCAAGATGCATGTAAGGGGATGGGTGGTCTGACAGTCACTGTTATGGGTGCTATGGGGTAGTGTGGGGGTTTGCGTGGTGGAGGGGCCAGTGTTAGGGCAGTGCTGTGTTCATATGTGATGTGTTGGCTTGTTACAACCTCTGCTGGGACTGGACGGAGGGAGCGGGGGGGAGGGCGCAGAGGGGTAGGGGTATCGGCAGGAGGCTGGCTGAGGGGAGATGGATGAGGAGGGACTGCTGAGAGAGGACAGGCAAGGGGATCCATCTGTAAATCTACTTTGATGCTCCTGAATAAAACATACATACTGTAGGAGAAATCATTTCATATCAGTATATTTTTTACTTAACTCCCCCTGTCTGTATGGCTGACTCGTGTTGTCTGTGCCGCTATCTGAGCCCTCATCAAAGTCATGCTCCTATGGAGCGTTTTCTGGCAGAATGGGCTACTGCCTCCTCTTGGCCAGGTTGTGTGTCAGTCAGCAGGCCATGAAGATCTGGCATACCTTTTGTGGGCTGTACAGCAGCTCGCTTCCTGACCTGTCCAGGAAATAAAAATATGTTTACAGCTGGCTGAATATATGCTCGATGATGGAACAGGTTGTAGACAGCCACCCATCCAGCTACTCTGCCTCATTGTGTGTGGAAATGATAGGTGTCAACATCCAACTCCTTTGTGGGTAGCCATGGTCACCTGTATCAGGGAATATTTTTTCTATTTATTTATTAGCATTTCCATACCGCTTTTTCCAGAAGATCAAATGCGGTTTATATTAAACAGTGCTTGAAATGTACAATGAACAATACAGAATCAATTACATAAAACAGGATCAGTTACAGAAAACAGTTGAACTATGTACACTAAGAAATGAATATGACTTTGTCTAAAGCTAGGCACGTAGTACCCATAGGATTTGATAATGTGAATATGAAGGGGGGGGGCAGTCAGTGAGTGTTGGTGACCATACTATGCAGAGTTCTTCCCCACTACCATTTCTTTGCCTTCTCGCTGACTTCTACCCCATGTTTCACATGCACTCCCTCCCCATGCTTCATGTTACTAGTTTTGGCCATGGTGCTATGCCTAGATTGGGAGGCTGTGACATACCAAGGAGCTTGCCGCCTATGATCTCCTCTCTGCTGAAGCACTTGTAAAAGACTGATTGTGACAGGATATAGGCATCATGTCATGACCCTGAGAAACAGGGGTTGACATTGATTATTTTCACCCCCACCATTGCACACCACCTACATGTTCATTGAATGATAGGACATTCTGTTCTGGTAGGTTGCTTCACTTGCATGCAGGGGGTGCAGGGGCACATGCATGAGTCTATGACACCGAGCAACACGGGAAAGACTGCTACTGACGAAAGTCCAATACGGTCTGTTGGTGCAGCTGGAAAAGCATATATAGGACGCCATCCTGGGAAGGAAAGCTGTGAGGAACTACATGAGACACTGCAACACGGCTGACTGACTGTTGCCTGCTGTGGCTGCCAGTAGTCAGAAATGCAAGGGCTGCAGCAACCTTGACAGCCACAGATATGGGACAACCTTGCTGGGTGCTGGTACTGAACTCTTGCTCTAGCTCCTGGCAGAGTCACTGTATGGTGGCTTTGTCAAAATGGAAACACATCAAACACTGTTCATCTGTGAGCCCCATGAACTGGTTCTCGGTCAGTATATTCTCTGGTATGGGACTTGAAGACCTAAATATATACACTCTGGAGGAGAGGAGGGACAGGGGAGATATGATTCAGATCTTTAGATACTTAAAGAGTACTAATGAACAAACAAACCTTTTTCAAAGACGGGGAAACTGTAAAACTAGAGGGCATAACATGAAACTGCAAGAGGGTAAACTGAAAGGCAATGTCAGGAAATACTTTTTCACTGAAAGAGTGGTGGATGCTTAGAATGCCCTCCCGATGGAAGTGGTGGGGGCATACACAGTGACAGAATTCAAAATGGCATGGGACAGACACAGTGGATCCCTTTACAGCAACAGGATAAAATCAAAATAAACTTAACTATCACTTATATCTCAACAAATAGGGGTGTCCTACACGGAGTGGTGGGTTCACCCCTAAACAAAGGAATGGGGAGGAGTAACCTGCATGGAGCGGCAGGTGTACCTGCTCTTGCCACCTTGCTGGGCAGACTAGATGGACCATACTGGTCTTTATCTGCCGTCATATACTAAGTTACTATGTTACTATGGTCTTCTGCTTTCCCTCTGCAGCTTCTCATCATTGGCTTCTGCAATCCACCACTTTACTTGCTGCATGTCTGCTTCCTCCACCTATACTCATGGGGATCCACCACTTCATGCCCCTCTCACCCACCTCCCTCACCCTGTGCTACCACCACCAACATGCAGTGCTGTGTGTTGTGTGTGACAAAGGGTGAAGGTATTCTTCCCTGCTTTTGTTTAGAAGTGCCTTCACTGGCCCTTTACCGTTGACACAGATGTTGCCCTGTACCCCAGAAATTTTAGCGCACTAGGCCCCGCCCCTGTCCTACCCACTTTAGCCAGTCCCAAATTGCTGAGTCACCAACCGCCTATGCATGTGACCAGCTTCAGCGTTAAGGCTCAGACTGGGTTCTGTGTATTCTCCTCTGCAAGCTTCTAGATCACAAGAACAATCTGGTAGTGTCATAGCTAAAGAAAAAGAAAATGAGGTGATACCTTTTTATTGAACTAACATAATATATTCTTGGACTACCTTTCGAATGTCTAAACCTTCTTCCTCAGATGAGGACAATATGAGCAGAAGCTGACATTCCCGTAATATATAAGTGAAGCACAAAGGTATTCTAGTAATAGTCTCAGGAGAAAAAGGTGTAAGGGAGAAGAACTGTAATCCACCACATTACTTGCTGCATGTCTGCTTCCTCCACCTACACTCATGGGGACCCACCACTGCACGCCCCTCTCGTCCACCTCCACCCACCCTATGTTACCACCACCAACACGCAGTGCTGTGTGTTGTGTGTGACAAAGACATGGATGGAATGGACACATGCACAGGGACGCATGGCAAATGGACACTCACAACCCTCCTCCACTCCTGCCCTACACACACAGAACAACACCCATGCCCACTCAGCATGCACTTGCACTGGTAGCTTTATGTTGTGGAGACACTGGGGTCAGGGGTCGCAAGTTGGCAGTAGAGGGGATGGGAGAGGGTTGGGTGCCTATAGTCAAGGGGAAAGGGTGTGGGGCCAAGGTGTGCTTATCGAGGCTGGATGAAGAGGGAGGGATGGAGAGGGTGCAGGTTTTTGATGCTGAAGTTCACTGGGCATGGCACACAGCAGATGGCATCAACAGGCGGGCCTTTCTCATTCTCTTTCAAGCTCTCCTTCTTTCTTTCCTTTGATCTCCTCCTAACACGATCACATCTGCAGTCAGCATGGACAGCAGTCCCTTACCTATTCATGTTTTCTAGCAGGTCCAGGCTGGGATGTCTGTTTACCTCACATGGCATGTCCAGGATGCTATATAGAATATGCTTTGTGCATCTGAGTCCTGGTTCCATCTTGGTCATGGCCCAGAATGCCCATTTTGGCATTCTGGCATTTATGCATGTCAGAGACAGGGGATATTTGGCATTGCCCACTTCTAAAATCACATTTTCAACATCCCAGATGGAGACACATCCACCTTGCTCCTTTCAGACATCCTAACCACTTCCATCTCTTGTAAAATAATCCTCTTAGAGCCTGATTCACATAGGGGCATGTCTGGGCCGTCCGGACAGCCCCCAGCAAGACGGGCCCATTAGGACCCAATTCTGGTACACAGAATCTGGCCCAAGGATGGCCCAGTGGGCCCCTATCTGCCTGCGGGGACATCCTCCCCACAGGCACCCCTAGCTTCCCCGCCACCTGACCCATGGCTAGCCAACCAGGGCCTGGATCTGGTGGCAGGGACCTCCCACACCTGGCCCCGGTCCCGGCCCAATCGCCACACTGGTGCAGATTATTCTACCTTTGAGATGGAATAATCAGTACGTCCCCTCTGACCCTGCAGGACATAAAGGGCCATGACCTTGCTCGACCCTGTATGTCCTGCCGGTCCTGTGCGACCTGAATCTGCCCTGTATGTCCTGCCAGCTCAGCCAGACCCTGCTCTGCCCTGACACCACCCACTCCTGCCCCCTTCCGGCTCTCCCCATCTTGTGGTTCTAGCCATGCGGGGAAAGCAGGAGGGGGAATAGGGTCAGGACAGCCGCGACTCTGAATCGGGCCCAAACGAGCATCAGTAGGGTGATAGTGATTGAGATATTATGTGGGATGTATTTAATGTCTTGATAATGTTTGTTTTACGAAACTGTTGATGTTTAATTGTGATCCGCCTAGTAGGTAGAATGAAATAGAAATGCTTTTAAATTAATACATAAATATTTATCAGAAGAGAGTCCACTCCACATTTAAATTCATTACAAGTGATTTGTGGGATATTCAGTTCAAAAACAACTTACAAGAAAAACCAGAAAAAATAGCCTCCTGCATAAAAGCTAACAAGCTAATCCTTAATTCGTAAGAATCAACAGCGCTCTAGATATCACCCTTAGCACACTGTTTCCATTCCACGCTAAAGAACCTTAGCATGAAGTACTTTTCTGTGTTGTAGGAACTTATATATCTTCCTGACAAAATAGCTTCTGTGCCTTGGGAGCAAAATTGGAAAAATCCTTTAAAGGTCAATATTCAAAAGGATATAGCTGGTTAAGAAAGGCCTTCACTGTTCTGATCAAAGCCTTTGAAAACTGATTGGGTTAACTTGTTAAACTTGCCCTCTTAAATTTTGCTAATTTAGAGACTGTTTGGATAAGAACATAAGATATGCCATACTGGGTCAGACTAAGGTCCATCAAGCCCAGTATCCTGTTTCCAACAGTGGCCAATCTAGGTCATAGGTACCTAGCAATATCCCCAAAAGATACAGGTTCCACAATGCTTGTATTGGGTCAAGCATTGATATCCTGGGTCCCTTTTTAATAATGGTTTATAGACCTTTCCTCCAGGAACTTGTCCAAACCTTTTTTAAACCCAGCTACAGCTCTTACTACATCCTCTGGTAACAAATTCCAGAGTTTGATTACACGTTGAGTGAAAAAATATTTTCTCTTATTTGTCTTAAATAGTTTACCCTGTAGCTTCATTACATGTCCCCTAGTGTTTCTATATTCTGATAGCGTAAACAATCGATCTACGTTTACCCATTCCACTCCATTCATTAATTTATAGACCTCTATCATATCTCCCCTCAGCCGTCTCTTTTCCACGTTGAAGAGCCCTAACCTTTGTAGCCTCTCTTCATAGGAGTAGCCTTCCATCCCCTTTACCATTTTGGTGGCTCTTCTCTGTACCTTTTCTAATAACGCTATATCCTTTTTAAGATACGGCGACCAGAATTGCACACAATATTCAAGGTGCGGTCGTACCATGGAACGATATAGAGGCATTATAATATCCTTTGTTTTATTTTCCATTCCTTTCCTTATGATACCTAGCATTCTATTTGCTTTCTTGGCCACCGCTGCACACTGGGCAGAGGGTTTTAACATGTTATCCACGATGACTCCTAAATCTTTTTCCTGGGTGGTGGTTCCCAATGTGGAACCTTGCATTGTGTAACCATAGTGTGGGTTGTTCTTTCCTAGGTGCATAACTTTGCACTTGTCCACATTAAATTTCATCTGCCATTTGGATGTCCATTCTTCCAATTTATCCAGATCCTCCTGCAGTTTTCCACAGTCCTCTTGGATTTTAACAACTTTAAACAGTTTTGTGTCGTCTGCAAATCTGATAACCTCACTAGTTATTCCCTTTTCCAGGTCATTTATGAATATGTCAAAAAGTAGCGGACCCAGTACAGATCCCTGGAGTACTCCACTATTCATCTTTTTCCATTGGGAAAATTGGCCATTTAGCCCTACCCTCTGCTTTCTATCTTTTAACCAGTTCCCGATCCACAATAGTACACTGCCTCCTATCCCATGACTTTTTAGTTTTGCCAAAAGTCTCTGATGAGGGACATTGCTTTGTGCAACTGATGCCATCCAGTATCCCAACTAGAGTACTACAATATAAGCTGAAAAAGAACTTGCATTTTCCAGAATAGGGAAGATTTCTTTCTGCTTAGTTACATCATTCTGGTAGGAGACTCCTCTGGGAGTAAAAATCCCAATTCATATATAAACCACTTCCAAAGATAGAATCTTGTTTTTGGCACACAGCCACTGTACCATGTAGGCATAAGGAAGATGAAGGTTGGATATTCCCATCACTAAATTCCACCCTGAGAATAGCTACGGTACAGGTATAGGGGAGACAGAGGGAGCAGATGGTAAGATGACTGCAAAATCTGCTAGCATACCCATTGATTTTTAGGAGAGAAGTCTTGCCTGTGAAGGGAATAGGGACACCACATGCTTTGGAGGTGAAGGAGAGGATTCCAAGGAGTACATTCAAGTACAACTGACCAGCACATCAGAGCCAAGAGCAATTGCCGAGCAGTTTCTGGGACCTGCATCTACAGAAGCCACCAGCATTAGAGAAAGGAGGAATCTAGAAGCTCTTCAGTAACCAGGCACACTAGAGCTCGGAGTGAGACGCAGGACAGTATCGAGGGCTTGTGCTATACCACCATCAGCTCTAGGTACACTGAGAAACTTATAGTTCAAGGAAAATGGGTGCCCATTCGGGGACCACAAGAGGTACTACAAATGTGGTAGCAAATTGAAAGAGTTGGGGTTTCTTATCTAGCCGAAGAGAGAGAGAGTACTTAAACCCTCCTAAGTAATATAACACTGAAAGAGGGAAAAACTTTATCTACTTGTAACCATTTTTGGAGTAAAGAGGAGGAGCTTACTTTTTGCTATTTTTTTGTCTCTGCCGGTTGCTTTTTGTTGTATCAGTGACCCAGAAATTTAAGTAGACCCTTGGTTCAGAATACAAACTCTGGACTGGACTCAGTTATTTGAGAAAGGAAGAGAGATGTGAGTGGAGTGCATTTCCAAGGAACTCCCAGTGTATGCTGGTCCCTATTAAGGGAACCCTGAACTCCAGGAGTAGCGATTGAAACTACAGAAACTCTTGGGTTTGGTGTGACCCCTGTCTGCCAGAGAGTGGAAAAGAGCCCCTTAGAGATTTGACACAAAGGGTGGATAACACTAGTTAAGGAAGTTAGGCAGTTAGCACATACTCTTAGTGCTAGTCACCCACTTAGCCAGCCAAATTTAGGTGCTGCGATAACAAGACAAATTGTGTCCAGCCATCCTTTCTTAATTCTTTAAACTTAGAGTGCCTGTGCAAGGCCTAGCTCCTTCCTTCCCTGCAAACCTTGAAATTCAAGAAATTTGTCCAGCAGTCGCAGGACCTTCTTCCATCTCTCCCTTTCGACCATTGAAATAAAAGAAAATGTTTCCATGTTATCAGGACCACCCCTTCCACTGGCCCTGTCAATAGGGGGGGGAAAAAAGCCTATCTGGGGCCTGTGCTTCCCTGCCTCTTTCCCTTCTTCCTCTAGGAAGATAGAAAGGCCCTTTGTTCCACAGTTTATACTTCTGTCCCTCCCTCCCCAATGTCATTACAAAAAAAGTACTTTGGCTGCTCTCAACATCACATGTATTGTGCTCTAGTCATTAGAGACTATTGCAGATTCCTATGTTTGCAATCATAATGAATTCATCAGCTCAAAACAGAGTATTTTCAGTGGCAGGTCCCTTCCTATGGAATTCACTGCCACGGCTGATCCTCTCATATAAGTTTTTTATTTAGCTTTTAGAAAGAAGTGTGAAGGCACATTTTAGAATGGCTGTGTATGCGGAACTTATGTAGCAGCCACCCACCAGCCATTTGTCTGTATCTGCCAATCCATGTTAATTTCAGAACAGCTGATGTGCACATGTGAGGCTGACGTAAAATTGACATATCTCTGCCATTCAAAATGGACGTGCTTTTTTAAAATATCCTGTGATCATATACTCTACAGTCGTATGTGTTAGAAAACAGCGGCCCATGCATGTGGAAAACCAAAAAGGTAGAATGGCAAAGAGGCACAAATGCATTTTAAAATGAGGATGCGCAAGTATCAGCGACACGGGTGTTAGGTGCATGTGTAAAACATAGGGGTGTCAATAGGGCAAATGCACCTTTTGGCACACTGCGTGTTTGTCTCACACATAAGTTCTGTTTGACGGTAAAATACATGTTCCTGACTACATTCCACATGTACATGGCATGTTTTCCCTTGTGGAACCATGTGAATGTTTTTTTGGTCGCTATGTATTCCCATGCTCAATGGAGAGCACCAAAATGGCCAGCAGGAAATGTTATTTCTCAGATACAGAAAATGACCTCATGGTGTATCTGGTGCTCTCCAGTGAGGGCATTGTATACAGGCAGAGCCCTACATAAAACAGAATTTAGGGTATGGGAGAGGATCCACATAGCCCTGGCCAAGTAAGATTATATATATATATTTTAACACCTATTCATAGCATCTCATAATGAGCAATCTTATTGTAGGCCAACACCTGTGTATATGCAGGGAACCATGGGGATGCCAAGATCACATTTACAGTCTGACAATGAGCAGCTCCTCCCCCCTTCACTCACACACACACTTATCTGAATTGTGCAGTGCTTTTGCATTGTCTACCATTCTTTCATATAGGTAAGATGGACAGGGCAGCCACATGGTGAGAGGGCAAGGTACCTTAGGTGGTGAATATGAAGCTGGGTGTATGTGCTATCATACCTGGGTATAGAGGGGAAAGCTACCGCATGCAAGTAGGCATCAAGGTTGGCAGACCTCCTCCACACTGTTATCCTACAAATGCATCTCACTCTTCTTCCATAGATGCTATTGCATCCTGCGGCAATACCAGAGAGGCACTCAAGGCCAGGTTCAGGGCTATGCTGAGGTCCCACCTTGAAATGGTGCAGGGCATCAGGCAGGAGCAAGAAAGTATATCACATCTGTTGAGATGTCCATAACTTGGACAGAGAGTCTCACAAGAGTCAGAGTAACTATGGCTGAGCAGCTGTACTTGGCCTGTCTATTTGATGCATTCTCACATCATTTATCTATAGCATACACTGCTAAACTGCAGTACCAGCCTCACTAGAACCCTAGACAAGGGGTTTGTCTTGATTGGCTGTGTCCAGCAGACTACCATGAGCAGCTGCAGGTCAAGGTGTTCTAAACTATACTAAGCTACTGTGTAATCAGATACCAGCGGTAAGAGTGGTCCAGGGACAAATAAGTGGTTTACCTGGGATGGGTTAAAGGGAATGGAAGAAAGTTTAATCGGGGGAATTTTCCATGCAGGGTACAGATATGTGAGATGGTCAGAGCACCAAATGCATTCTCTGAAGCTAGAGCTACATTAAATGTTCGACACTATGCATAATAACCGTGAGAGGGACAAAAGGGGATGTGTACAGAAGGTTGGAATATAGTCTTTCACTATATCTTGCTTGAAAGTGTGCACACATGCAGCAAGTTTGACCTACACAACTATTCACCAAACAGGTTGTGTAAATGGTCAAACAAATGCACTTACTGAAATGATGACCAATATGAAGCAATGTAGGAAGAAAGCACATCTGCCATTTGGCTGCCACTAACCACATGTATAGGCCCCCACATTACTAAGGCTTTTGATAACAGGTGCCCAAACCATCACTGGACTCACCATGCAACTTCCAAGATACCTTCCATGACGTACCAAAGGTGTGAGGGTATTAGGAGCTGTATTAGCGTCCTATCTGTTTGATAGTGGTCAGTGTGGATTACTTGAAAGAACTCAGCAGATCTTAATAGGAAAAGCCCTGCCCAATTGCCCTTTCTTTGACGTAATCAGTGGAGATACCCATGTATGTCGGGGGTAATAATTGTTAATGGGCTTATCCGCTAGAAGCTTGTTCATCCTCTTATAAATTCAGCTATTAGGGCAATCCTCCATTGCCTCTGAAGAATCCAAGTTATCAATGTCCCTGTTTAATGGACATTACCAAGTTTGTTACAGTGTAAACTGCTTTGACTAAAATAATAAAGCGGTACAAAATAAATAAATAAATAAATATCTACCCTCCCCATGGCAGATGTAGGGCAAAATGGTTAAGGTGTGTTCCATCAACATTTTCCCCAGTGGCACGCATTAGGTCTACAAAGTTTCTGAAGGTACAGATGTTAAGCACCCTAAGAAGTATAGTTCCAATACAGTTTTTGGCCTAGCTGCACTACAGAGAGCATATCATTATGCACGTGGAACCCTCATGCCTCCAGATTTCAAGCCAGGGTCTGTAAAAATTTAAAAAAAGAAAAAAATACGGTGTAGGGTTCTTGGGAGGGCCTTTGGGAGCACTTTTGCCATGTGTAGCTGCTTGTAGCCCATCTGCATGCACCATAGCATTAACCACAGCCTATCGTTTTTGCAGCAGAAGAACTGCCAATAGCAGAACCACCCAGGCCTGATGCTCCAGCTACGGAGCCTTCTGACCTCGTCGGAGGAGGAACCTTCGTCAGAGGCAGGGGCAATAAAGGGAAATATCTTCAAAGAAGACAAATCCTCCCAAAAAGGAAGGAATGAACACTTGCCCCCTTTCCCAGCAGCCAAGGAGGAGGCTGCAGGGGCACTGGATAGGCAGCCCCATCCCCAACAGCAGTACATGCTCATGGACTCCATCATAGGGTGAAGAGAGAACAGGCAGCAATGGAAGCCCTCCTTTGCTGAGAGAGAGGGGGAGAGGGTGATGAGAGGGGAACTGGAGGAAGGTGAAGGCAAAGGGAGAAGGAGGCAAGTGAACAGGTTGGGAACCCGCTTGAGGTACTGGTCATCCAACCTATCTATTCTGCCTCATTGCTGGACCTGATGGATCCATAAGATACCCATCAAAATTGAGTTTCCCAAAGTTCTGCTGCACATAATGTCCTTGCCACAGGAGGTGCAGCAGGGCTTCGCCTCAATCTCAAATTCTATGGGTCTTGTGGTGACCCATCTGGATGTGCTGAGGATGGACATATGTGTCATGCTAGTGGTCATGCATCAGCTGTTGGCCCATATCTCTACTCCACCTGCTCCAGAGAGAGAGAGAGGAAGGGGGCATTAGGCCATTTTGTTTTGTTAGAGGGTAGAAATGTTTCTTTGTGAAATTGGTTCATTTTCTATTTTTCCTCAAAAATATGATGGCCCTGTTGGCATTTCATTATTAAAGATTATATTTTGTGAATATTTCTGGTGTCCAGTGGTGTGTGTTTTTTATCCCTTGTGTATTATTCGTACATCCACCTGTTGCCAACTCCTTGTGCCTTAGGGCCATGGCCAGGGGCTTTTTGGCAGTGAGGTACCCTTAATGGGAAACCCTCCACATGAGTATGGATTCCATCAGTGAACTTGCATTTACACTGGGAGCGAGGTGCTACACCTATTTTTATATCATGTCCCAGACACTAGGCCAAGGTGACTGTCCACTAGCAGCAACTGACCCAAATTGGGCCGTGTGCCTTCCATCTTTTGAAACACTCCACAGATTGCACTGGTGGCCATGTGGCTCCCAAGATGCTTCTGAGGGAACCTGCATTCTCTGTGATTAGGTAGCAATATAACATTGCTGCAGGTGCTTCAGACAAACATGGCAACATGCATATAGTACATCTAGTTCAAGACATCTTTCATGACAAAGCGTGTGGACTCTGGTTACAGCAGCCCTTCAACAAATTAAGCTACTTGTTTGTTAACTCTTGTTTGGATGATGTATCTACAGATACTACTCATCTTCAAACAGCTCTAAGCCTCCTGCCCTCGAGATTCCTTTTATCATCCACTGGAGGGTGCAGTTTCGCTGTATCCTCTGGCATATGTTAATGCCCATGGATTATAATGCAGGCATACATTCACCTACACCAGCACATTCTAGATCGCAGAAGTGGCAAATCAGGGCCCCAAAATTTAGGGTAGTAGGACAGAAAGAAGCCTCTACATATAATTGGATCCAGTGCCAGATGGAGGCCTTATCTGGACATGACTGCATGTCTCCTGATTATAGTTCTCCTACCTGTGCATGTGTTCCACTGCTTGTCCGTGCCACCTTTGCCTCAGTTTCCTCTGACCTACTCTTGCCTAGGGAGACTGCTGTCTCCTCAAACAGGCCATGTTAATACATGAAGTACACAGAGCTTTACCTTCACTTAGTATAGGTCAAATTGCACCTCACATGCACAAATAAAGATGTAAAGTATTCTGCCATATGTGAATGAGATAACATTTTTATTAATGTGGTGACAGTGGAACCACACCAAACAGGCAACAAATATTACACGTCTTGGAGTACAATATATCAAGAGCATACATGTTACAGACCAGGCAACAATGCATTAGATAGGGCTCCCTGCACCTATATACAAGTTAAAATGAGCTATAAGGGCCTTGTTGAGCAAGTCAAATGGAGGACTCGGAGTAGCCTAATAGTGCAGTGGGCTGAGAACGAGGGAAAATAAAACTGCCACTTATATATGGAGTCACCCATTTTAGAAAAGTTGATAATTGAGTTGCTTGCCAAAGAGCAAGGAGCTCACCTCAGGGACCACATCTGCCCAGCAAGGGTTGAATTGATGGTTAAGGAGGTGCTCAAGCGCTAGCATATTCTATTAGGCCATCCTGGAGTGAAAGTCAGTTTTTATTGGAAGAAAAAGCTATAGCTTGGCACATGCCAGAAGATCAATGCCATCTACCATAGAAACGGAGACTCTGAGAACCTGAATAGAAAATGGCATGAGGTCAGGAGAAAAACAAACCAAAAGGCCAATGAGATGGGTCCTGATGGTCAGTCCCGGTCCCTGACTGAAGCTGATTAGCAAGTGCTGGACACCATGAATGATGAGTCTCTGAGCGGAGCAGGCAAGCTAGATTGCCTTTTTCATCGCCAGCACCCCGGCTCTCCTGCAGCTCTCCCGGCTGGGATTGAGCGAGCCGGGGCACCGGGACCGCCTCCTCCAGCACCGACTGCCCAATCGGGGCAGCCGGTGGGCCTTTTAAAAAGGAAGCGCCATCCAGCACGTGGCCCTTTCTTTGCCAGCACCCCGGCTCTCCTGCAGCTCTCCCAGCTGGGATCGAGCGAGCCGGGGCACCGGGACCGCCTCCTCCAGCACCGACTGCCCAATCGGGGCAGCCGGCGGGCCTTTTAAAAAGGAAGCGCCATCCGGCACGTGGCCCTTTCTTCGCCAGCACCCCAGCTCTCCTGCAGCTCTTCCGGCTGGGATCGAGCGAGCCGGGGCACCGGGACCGCCTCCTCCAGCACTGACTGCCCAATCGGGGCAGCCGGCGGGCCTTTAAAAAGGAAGCGCCATCCGGCGTGTGGCCCTTTCTTCGCCAGCACCCCGGCTCTCCTGCAGCTCTCCCGGCTGGGATCGAGCGAGCCGGGGCACCAGGACCGCCTCCTCCAGCACTGACTTCCCAATCGGGGCAGCCGGCGGGCCTTTTAAAAAGGAAGTGTCGTCCGGCACGTGGCCCTTTCTTCGCCAGCACCCCAGCTCTCCTGCAGCTCTCCCGGCTGGGATCAAGCGAGCCGGGGCACCGGGACCGCCTCCTCCAGCACCGACTGCCCAATCGGGGCAGCCAGCGGGCCTTTAAAAAGGAAGCGCCGTCCGGCACGCCCCCGCGCCTGGCGGGCCCGCGCCTGAGGGCCCGCCAGGCGCGGCCCTTAGGCAGTGGCACTCCAGATATAAATAATGTTGTAAATAATTACCCCGGTTACCCAAGTTATTGTTCCCGTTATATGTAAAATACTCAGATAATTGTATTCTGTCTGATGTTTTCTTGTTCTATGTAAACCACGCTGATTATGAATAGTGCGGTATATAAAAGATGTTAAATAAATAAATAAATCCCACAAGTGAAGCCAGAACTCACACCCGGAGCAGAGCCAGCTACCCGTGTCAGGAAAAGGCAAGTCCTTATCCTTAGTTGATCGCATGCCCCAAGCCATAAATCCTGCATTACCTATTATTTATATTTTACCACTAAATTATGTATTGTAACCTTATTAATACACTTGGATATGCAGTGAACAAGCAGTAAGAAAGTCCTTTTCCTACTGTTTTGGAAAGAATCACCTCAGGCACATTTGCATGCGTTCAGTCAGCTTCACTTTTGCTATTAACTTGCAGTCATCTGTACTATTGGAAGTATTCTGCAGTTAACTTCTTGATTACTAGTAACTAGAATCCTCCTGTACTATTGTCACTATTGCTATTAACTTGCATTCACTGTACTGTTTGCAGTATTCTTGCAGTTTAATTTCTTGATTACTAGTAACTAGAAGCCTCCTGTACTGTTGTCACTATTACTATCAACTTGCATTCACTGTACTGTTGCAATTAATCTCCCGATTGCTAGTATCCAGTACCTTCCTGCACTGTTGTCAGTATTTCCACAGTTAACCTCGCCAGCACTAGTAATCTGTATCTACTCTCACTGTTGTCACAAATTGTCTGTATTTCTGCCTATCTAGAATGTACAATTTCCTGCTATTATTCATCACCCTCCTTACCCTTGGTCTCCCCAGCATCTCAAATGCTCTCAACCATGGTACCAATTACATACCAATCCTACACAACTATGGAAGGAGATGGTCTGAATTCCCCCACCACACCACAGCAAAAAATAACCATACATCCCACTCCCATTTACTTAACATCCCCCTCCAAATCATCAAAAAGACACAAGCCGAGAAGCAACATCACCAACGACTACTGAAGTGTGCGTTGATAAATGCCAGATCAGTACGATCAAAATGGCCTGCAGCCATTGACCTGATACCCTTATACAACCTCGACATCTTGATGATCACGGAGACATGGCTATCTGATTGTGACAACGTCCTCTTGAATCAGATGCTGCCACCAGGATTTTCTCTAAACACATGTCACAGGTCCATTCAGAAAGGAGGCGGGACGTTCATCCTCGCCAAAGCCGATCTACATTTCAAGCTGTGCAACACCTCCAGCTCAACCCACCTTGACTCTCACCATATCAAATGAGCTCTGCACAATCAACCTTCTATACCGGGCACCCACTTCATCACCAGATGACCTTTCAACAATAATTAAGCTTGCGTGCACCACATCCACTTCACGCTCTCCAATTTGGTTAGTTGGTGACTTCAACCTCCCATCCCTTCAAGACAGCCACGCAGCAGCATTCCTAGATGCCCTAGAGGATCTAGGTTACAAACAATATGTCGACTCCCCCACCCACACTAAGGGAGGTAAGCTAGACCTCATCTTCGCACCTCATTCTAATGCCACGACATCCCAAGCCATCGCGCTGTCTGTAACACCAGTGCCTTGGTCCGATCACAATCTTCTCAGATTCCATATACCCATAAATACATCCCACAAGAGTCGAATGATATCAAACACATCCGGAACCCCAACAGCCCGCTTCCGACCACTCAACCAGAGCTTAGTCATAGAGAATCTTCGACCTCTTATGACCAACACAACCCTCAACTTAGATGATCTCATATCCAAATGGGACGAGAACCTTAGAGCTGCCTCCTGTCCATCATACACCGAAAAGAAAATAAGAAAACAGGAACATGCACCATGGTTCGCCAAGGACCTACGAACATCTCTCCACCACCTACGCAGACTTGAGAGATGGTGGCTCCGAACCCACTCCCCCGAGATGCATGCTGCATACAACTCATACTTAATTACCCACCGTGCAAAGATAACGCAGAGTAGGAAACTTTACCATACAGATATATTAAAACGCTCCATCAATAAACCGCATGCCCTGTTCAATATAGTAAAGTCCATAACAGGAGAGCCTGTTTCAGCCCAACCTCCAATGCTTCAGCCACAGGACTACGCAAACTATTTACAATCAAAGATGATTAAGACCAACACAAACATAAGTGTCAGTAACCCCTCTGTATCACCTAAAGCATCCCAAGCAACACCATTATGCAATTTCACCATGGTATCCAATAAAGAGATTGAGAACATTATTGCTTCTATCAATCCCAGCGCAGCACCTAACGACCCCTGCCCAGCCAGCTGGATCAGAGAACTGCGACATGACCTAAGCCAAATCTTGAGCAAAATACTGAACCAGTCCTTTTTAACGGGTTCGTTCCTGCAGAGTCTGAAACACACCTATATCAGGCCGCTACTGAAAAACAGTAGACTAGACCCATCCAAAGTTGAATCTTTTAGGCCAATCTCGAACATCCCCCAGCTTGCCAAGATCATCGAAAAAGCTGCTCAACAACAAATCCAGCACCATATCGATACTGAAGTACCACTAGACCCATCCCAACACGGCTTCAGGGAAGCACATGGAATCGACACTGTCCTTACAACCCTATTCAACGATTTGGTCACAGGAATAAACAGCATCCAACAAGGATTTGTCCTCATCTTTCTGGACATCTCTGCCGCCTTCGGCTCTGTGAGCCATGACATACTTCTACAATGCCTGAAAGAAAAGGGGATTCAAAGCACAGCATTGGAATGGTGTAAATCCTACCTATCCAATAGGTGGCAACAAGTCAAGGCAGGCCACACATCCTCAGAACCATTTCTGCAGACACAGGGGGTACCTCAAGGATTGTCCTTATCGGCACTGATGTTCAATATCTATATGCAGCCGATATGTGATTTGATCCGATCCTTCAACGTACAATGCCTTGCTTACGCAGACGACATTCTCCTTTACATGCCGTTCACAATTGACCAACCAGTGTTCTCCCCAATAATCAGTTGCTTCGAAGCTGTAGCCGAATGGCTGTTGACACAAAACCTACGGATCAATCATGACAAAACTGATGTGCTATTCGTCACGAGGAACCGTAAGTTCATACCTCCCCCATCACTACATGTAACAATGTAGAGTTGAAATCCAAACCCACAATCCGTTATCTCGGCATCACACTGGACCAGCACCTGGATATGACAACACATGTGAAGAACGTCACTAAGGGAATATATCATAAGATCAGAACGCTACGTCACCTACGCCCCCTACTGGATTTCACCGACTACAGAACAACCTTCCAGGCATTAGTCCTCCCACATCTGGATTTTGCTAACATCATCCTCCATGGTCTCTCTCAATCAACCTTAAATCCGCTCCGCCTAGCCATGAATGCAGCTGCAAGAGTCCTTTCTGGATCGTCAAGATCTGACCACATAACGCCTATCATGAAAGATCTGCATTGGCTACCTTTACATGCCAGACTCCAATACAAGTCATTAGTCCTTACCTTCAAAGCCCTAAATAACTATCCTCCTACGCCAATCAGCAAGCTAATCCATGGTACCCTGGAAAATAGAAACAGGAGGCCCACTGCAATGAACACCTTAGTAGTCCCCAAGATGATGACTAAGTGTACAAAGGCTACCTCCAACAGGGCCTTCTCTATATTTGCTCCTTTAAGCTGGAATGCCCTTCCCCGTGAAATCCGTGGCATCAAAAGCCTAGTCCTATTCAGAAAAGCCTTGAAACACCACCTGTTCACAAAATGCTACCCAGAAACCATCCGAGGCAAACACACAACCAGCAGGCTTCCCACATGCCCCAGCCGCCCTAGCACCTTAATACAAAGAGAAAATGGTTAGCCTACACACAAGCCCATTCGCTATTCACCATACGTGTACCACCCACCAACAAAAGCACATGCAATTTCCAAATGAGTTAGAGTATGGTACATAGTATCGAGTTAACTTGTATATAGTTTTCCCGGTTTATCCCATGTTTAATTTCCTGTTCATTGTAAACTCAATGTTGCTTGTATGCATTGTAGTATGTTTTTGTTCGATGTACCACGCGGTATAGAAGAAATGTTAAATAAATAAATAAAATAAATAAATAATAGTTCCAGAGCCCCACATAGGTTTGCAAACTGGCTCCAGATGTGCCTGACAGGCTTGATCCAGTCCTGGGATTACCTCATTATATGCAGGGATGGGTAGTTTTCCATTTCTTATGGAGAGCAATGAAGAAATCAGAACTAAATGTCCCTGCATGCAATGAGGTAAACCCAGGACTGGACCTGTCGGACTCATCTGGAGCCTCACATGACAACAGTAGGTGTCTTTACTACACTTCCCTCTGTGCTCTTCATGCTCTGACAGGTATGGTTGGCACACCACCCCTTATACTTCTTCTTTAATAGCCCCATCTTCTCCATTGGTAGTCCATAGTGCATCATATTAGCCTTTAAAAAAATCCATCATATTAGCCTTTAAAAAAAATCATGCATTTATTATTTCTTATTTATTGATTTGCAGTTTGCAATTAAAGAAAAGCGACAGGTCTAAAACAGGTGTTAAATTGTAGGCCTTAATGCATCTTTGTTAAATAGCACAAGGAGGAGAGAAGGCACTATAAAACCTCATTTATATCTGACTTCCCTTTGGTTCTGTATATACATGTTCCCATTAATTTTAGTACTAGGGCCTTAGTGCTTAGCATTCTAAGCATTAGAAGGGAGGAGTGGCCTAGTGGTTGGGGCAAGGTACTACAGGTCGGAAGGTCAGTGGTTCAAATCCCACTAGAGGACAGCAACCTTGGGCCGGAAGGACTGGGGTTTCTAGTCCCGCAGGTGCTCCTTGTGGTCTTGGGCAAGCCACTTAACCCTCCATTGCCCATGTTCCCTGTAAATATTAGTGTATGTGTCTCATATCCCCTCATGTTAAATGTATCCCCCAACCGCTTTGACCCAGTGAAAAGCAGGATATAAATGCAGCTAAATAAATTAGTGCCTAACTCTTTGAATCCGATTTGGAAATTACAAAACTCAATCATGTGTATTTATAATGAGGTATAAGTAAGACACAACATGCGAAACTTGGTTACTGCTATGATGCCACAAAGGTGGTGATTAGTGAACGTTTGCAGAGATGAATAACACTATTGTTCTTTGTTTTTTCTTTCCACAGCAGTTATGAATTTGATTATGATTATTACCGAGATGATTTCTACAGTCGGTATGTGAATGCTTCCATTTTTATTTCCTTGCCTCCACCATATTTATGATTTGGTAGCATGTTGCATTGGGACATGTTTATTAAAGGTTAGCACGCATTAATGAATGCTAACGTGCATTACGTGTCACTGTGCCCATAGAAATAAAAGGGCTGTGGGGGCATTTAACACATGGAAACATTTAGTTAACGTGCTCCTTTATGCCCAATCATGCTGTCTTTAAAAAAATATTTCACCCCTTTTATGTAATAAGCTTATTACAAAAGTAAGTACTTGATTATGAATGTATATTGGTGAAAACTACCTTTGCTTTCTATTAATTTATATACTTTGAAAATTGCTAAACTGATGGATGAACAATTGTATTTTGATTTCAGAAATTGTACTTTTTCAAATATTCTAATTTTAGATGTTTTATAGCTTAACTACTTATACATATATGCAGATTTACACACATAAAATATAAATCCAATTTTTATACATGTAAGTAATGCCCAGGACTTCCAAAATTTACTCCATTAACTTTTCATTTAGGTGTTCTCTCTCAGGGGCAATGCAATAGAACACAGCACTAAGCTTCGGCACACAGTGTTTTAATGCATGTGCTAAAAAAAGCTTTTACTCCCCAAGCATCAAATTGATGATATGCAAATAATCATTCCATTTTGAGGATGGAATTTTTTCTTTGTTACTCGTAGCTTTAGGAAAGCCGATCTTGTTCTTCCTCTAATAGTTTCTGCTTCTATTTCCTTGCATGCATCATTGTAGTACTTCTCCTTCTCTTGTCTTGCTGCATGTTGGAAATCTCTGTTGAGTTCTGTGATTGCCTCTCTTTCTCCTCTGGCTTTAGCTTCTCTGCATTTCTGGGCAATTTTCAGAGTTTCTTTGGTCATCCATTTTAGCCATTTTTGCTTTTTTACCTTTTGTAGAGACTTCTCACTTTCTTCCAAAACAACCTTCTTGATGTTATCCCATAGCTCTTCTGAAGCTCTGTCATTTGTATCTAAAGCAGCAAATCGATTTTGTAGACAGTTTTTAAATTCCAGTGGTGTATTCTCAAGGTCATATTTTGCTACATTCATGAGTGGCTTACTCTGTTTCAACTTTAGCTTGAGTTTGCATACTAGTAGTTGGTGATCTGTACCACATTCAGCTCCAGGTTTTGTCTTTGTTGATGTTATAGAAATCTTCCATCGTTGACTTCCACAGATGTAATCAATTTGATTTTTGTACAATCCATTGGGTGAAGTCCATGTGTACAATCACCATTTGTGTTTTTGGAAGAAGGTGCTTGAGATGAATAAATCTCTGGTCTTGCAGAATTCTATCAGTCTTTCTCTAGCTTCATTTCTGTTGTCAAGTCCATATTTTCCAACCACTTTGCCTTCTTCTTTGTTACCAACTTTTGTGTTCCAGTCACCCATGACTATCAGGATATCCTGTTTGCATGTTCTGTTAATTTCAGTTTGTACTTGTTCATAGAACTCACCAACTTCGTCCTCTTCTGTAGCTGTTGTTGGGACATATACTTGAATTATAGTTATGTTGATGGGCATTCCTCATTGACGAATAGAAATTAAGCAGTCACTGATTGTCTTGTATTTCTTCTTAATTATAAATGCAACACCATTTCTTCTTTGTCTTTTATTTCCAGCATAATAGACTATGTGATCATCAGATGCAAAGTGCCCAATGCCAGTCCATTTCAGTTCGCTGACAACCAACAGATCGAGTTGTACACATTCCATTTGTCTTTACCACTTCCAACTTCCCTTGGTTCATGCTTCATGCCTTCCATTTCCCAATATGTAAGACATCTTTGCAGCTTTTGACTCTCATTTCATGCGCAGCTACCTCAACAGTCAGAAGTCCCAAGGGTTTTGATCCAACCACATCATAAATGCTGGCTTTACTCTGAAACGTCTTCAGCTCCTTCCCAGTAGCCAGTTGAGTGCCTTCCAACCTGGGGATCTAATCTCCCAGCACTATAGTGTAATTTATTTTGTTGTGACTATCCATTGGGTTTTTGTGGCAAGATACGGAAGTAGATTGCCAGACCTTTCTTTCGCGCAGTTTAATTCTAGTGTTGTTGCCTTTGTCACAGAAATGTGATCCTCCGCCGCCAACACCCTCCTATTCTACTGCTGCCCAGACGGGTGGTTTGTCTTGTCTGGCACCTCAGCTGAGACCTTTCCATCCTGGGAGACGCCGCCAGTAGTTAAGCTACCGATAGCTTAGCCCTCAGCATCACTGATGCACACAAGCCTTCACAGCATGACAAGCTGCAAACCAAGTGAATATGTGTTGATAAATATGTGGTATGTTTTTCACCTCACAGAGAGACTATATATGTTTCAAGAGCAGATCATGTTCTTGTATTGGCTACTTTGTTGATGGTGGATTCTGGGAGGGAACAGATTTTGGATGTACAGCTTGAGCTAAATGCTGCTTTGCATGAACAAGATCTTCCTTAAAACCTCTCCCTCCTTCACCCTTCTCCTTATGTTTATTTCTGTCCAGTCTTCCTCCTTTACTGTTTACCATTTTTTGAGGCATGGTTAGCAAACATGCGAGAACACTTGTTATCAAGGCTATTATGACAATCTGTCTATCCATCTGCCTGTAGGCATATGTGTTTGTGCATTGGCTAGAGGAGAATCTGTGACAGTATAATTTGTGGAATTGCAGGTGTGTCTCCCATCCCACCAGCTGACAAGGAAGACCCCTGGTGGAGGAGGTTACACTTACAGTGATAAGTGGCAGCATAGGGGGAAGACTAGAGAGAAATAAACATGAGGAGAAGAATGAAGGAGTGAGAGGTATCAAGGAAGAGATGGGGAGGAGAGACAGCCGGAGACCATGGTAAAGAGAATAGTGCAGGGTGGAAAGTGCAGAATATGTACACCACAACGTAATCTCATTCCCACTCATTCGCACATATATTTCATACACTCGCATATTCTCCCCATTCATTCTCACACATTCCGATGCGCTCTAACACCCCACCCATTCATACATGCACAATCCCTACCCAGTAGCTCACTACCCACTCAACCACATTCTCATTCATACCATGCACTTGCTCATAGCCACACAAAACTTGTGTACTGACTCACACATACCTCATGCTCACCCACCACACACATCCCATGCACTCGCAGGGCCAGCTCCCGAGTTGGTTCAAGGTGTTCACGCCCTAGGCAAACCTTAAGCCATCTGCCCCCCGTAAGTTAGAATTTATTGTTTAGCTTTGAATGCCCTGCTCTTTGCCACCCCCAGAATTTGCTGCTCTAGGCAACCTCGTAGTTTGCTAATGGTTGAGCTGGCCCTGTTGTGCAAAGCTTAGAGCATGCAGTTTTCAACTTGTACATTTTGTGATGTAGCTCCCTATTGACAGCCACTTCAAATTTCTGGATTTTGTTCTCAGTATTTGTGCCTTTATTCATTTTTCAAATGTAGTAAATGTACATTCCATATTGAAAGTGTTTTAAAATATATTTCTGATTCCCCTCACACTGCATTACAGACTCCAAATGACAATCTGGAAACTATGCACTTTCCAAGTGGGGTGTACAAAATCGCATGCGTTTTCTATCAGCACTGCAGCTTATTTGTGAGACTGAGCTTTTTAGTACTTTTCCCTGAATAGCACAAGCACTTTCCTTCTGGAGAAAGGTGCCGAAAGTATTGCTGGTGTTACATTTTAATTCACTTCTATTATGCAGTTTCCTGCTTAGCAACATAGGCTTTCAGACACATTGTAAAGCACAGGCTTCCTTTTCCCAAAGCTTTACTGTGATTGAAATTACTATTGCAGTGTCATTTAGGACTTTGAATTAATTTCCACAGCTTAAAGTTCTGAGGTCTCACTTCAGTCTTTACAAAGCAGTACCCTTATTTTCACTTTCCATTTGTGATGGTTTTCATGTGATTCATTCCTGAATGTGCTATTAGCCCAAGAGAGGATTTTTTTCAGTATTTGAATATTTCTATAACTTAGCAAAAATTAAATTTACCTCAGCTCCTGTCATCTAACCTCTATTCCTGCCATCCTATCTAATTTATAAACTTCTTTGAATGCCACTTCAACATGCAAGTACAAATTCCTCTAAGGCATTACTCGTTTTTCCAACTTCAGTGTACTTTCTTGTTTTCTTACCTTACAATGCATGACAGCACATGCAAAACATAAGTTGATTTTGAACAAATTCAGTATTTCTAGTTTATTTACAAAGCTGCCTCTTGATGGAGAAGGGAGCTTGATCAGTATTTTAACACAGACAATTAAAGCTTGTTGTTAAAGAGTGGAGAAGCCAATTGGTTAGAGCAAAAGAGTGAGAGTACGGGCTTTTACCACAGATGCTACTTGTGATCTTGGGCAAGCCATTTCAGCCTCCATAGCCTTAGGGACAAACCTAGAACTAGATTTACTAACATGTAGGAAAATTTGAATCTGTATTATGTAACCCAAGCCCCATTATTGCCAGTGAAGCCTATTTGCTATAATAACTTACATTAATCATACTGACATGCTTTAAATGCAAATTAATGTGCACTAATGCATAAACATACGTTAGTAAATCTAACCTTTAGTTTGTAAGCCCTCTAGAGACTGGGAAATATCTACTATAACTGAATGTACCTCACCTTAAGCTACCAATGAAAAACTAGGAGCTAAATCAAAAACTTTTTCATGTCCAAGCTGATAACTCACTTTGGGATATGTTTACTAATGTGTTTTACCCAGGTAGTGTAGGGTTAATGCACAGTATCTACACCATGCTAAAAAGTAACATGGGGCCCCGAGCTACCGGTGCAGCGCATGGCGGAGCAGAGACTGGGCAAGATGGGGGCATTCTCACCGCAGCCAGCTTGGGCATTTGTAGCCGGCACTACCTGCACTCAATGGATGGTGTTATTTCTATTTATTTATTTAGCTGTGCTTTTATACCGCTTTTCACTGGGTCAAAGCGGTTTACAAACAACTCAAAGTTACAGTAAAAAATGTGGAGTATAAACATTAACTATGTACAAATAACTATTTACATTGGTTTGTTTGTGATGGGCTGCATGGATGCATGGGTTGGAGCTTTGTTAAGGTGAAGCATAAGGGGGTCTGATGGAATGGCTTAGCTAGGAAGGATTATGTTACAGGTCCATAGTGTTCAATGAACAGATGGGTCTTCAGATGCTTCCTGAATGTGGAATGCTCCTGATTGTGTCGGGGAGAGTGTTACATAGGGTTGGTGCGTATACTTCGAATGCTGTTGAGCAAGCCTGCTGGGTGCTCTTTGTTTTGAGTGAGGGACGATCAAGGTGTTTCTGTTGGATTGGCGGCTGGCTCTGTTGGGTTGAAAGGGGTGGAGGAGGCTGAGACCTGTTAGTGTTTTGTGGGTTGTCATCAACGTTTTGTATTTGATGTGACTGTTGGGGGAAGCCGGTAGAGTTTCTTGAGAATGGGTGTAATGTGTTCTTGTTTGGGGGCTTCCAGGAGGGTACATGTGGTGGTATAAAGAGCCATACATAATGGGAGGATGGTTGATTGTGGGAGTCCATGATAAATAGAGTTGCAGTAGTCAAAGATTGAGAGTATTGCCGTTTGGAGTGCTGATCTGAAGTAGGGGGGGGGGGTGGTCCAGGATTGGGCGGAGGCATTGGAGTGTGCAGATCTTGTAGTACATTGTGTTTGCTGTTTTCTTCACTTATTGTTTGAAGGTGAGGTTGTGGTCCAGAGTAATACCAAGGTATTTTATTTCTTGCAGTACCTTGATATGGGTGTAGTTTTAAATTATGGTTGCTGGGGGAATAAAAGAGCTATCTTTACTGATGAATATGGCTTCATTTTTCTTGTAGTTGATGGAAAGGTGGTTAGTACTGAGCCATTGTGATACTTCGGAGAAGCAGTGCTGTAGCTTTACATAGGTGGATTGATTGGTGTTGAAGGGAGTGTAGATCAGGATATCATCAGCGTAAAGGGTGGTAGAGTAGATTGTGGGACTTGATATTCGAGCAGAGTGGTTGTAGATCTATATTAAAAAGCAGGGCAGAAAGGATGGAGCCTTGTGGGACACCTTGAGTTTTGGTGAATGGGGTGGATAAGATGTCTCCCATTTTGATTTTATGCAGACGATTGGACAGGAAGGACTGGAACCAATTCAATACTGTATTCTGAACTCCAATGGATAGTTGCTCCCACAGCCATTTTACTATGATGCAGCTCAATAAATGCAGGGAGGCAGATGTACCGTACCCCCCCCCCCTGCATGTAGTATGAAGCCCTATTTTAGTAGCAGGGCCTATACCTGCATTACCAGCGCAGGGCTTTGTAAACATTCCCTTCCCAAACCTAGGGTTGCTAATGGCTAAATGATGTTAGTTACTGAGTTACCATTTCTGACATAACTTAGTGATCTCAACCAAATGCCGATTGGACAGGTGTCCATATTGCAAAATCTCTCATTACAATTGGCATTAGCAGGATAGCTTATATTCTGTATGAGGAGAATGATTGAATGGGCACAAATATTGATAACTCGCCTTAACTAGATATGACTTCTGTCCCAAGAGCAAAGGTAAGTCTGGACAGCATACGGAACGTTACTATGCACAATTTGCACTTCTTAAAAGATACAGTAAATAGATAGCTTCGGTTTTCAGAGCCATCAAACAGCTATTCTCTCTGAACACTGCAATCCATTCTCATGCCTTTGTTTTTTTCTATTAATCCTTCTAATTGCTTTCCCTCAGTTGTTGCACTTGCTTTGCAAATATTTGAAAGCATGTTCAATATTTAAATCAGTTTCTTTTAATGACCAAGCACGCACTTGATCTGACAGAATGCTGAGCACCACGCTGGCATTATTAATAATTTGCATAGTATTAACATAACTTAGATTGCTGCCTATTTCAGAACTCATGCATTTTAATATTAACATATAAATACAAGCCCATAGTTGGCTATTATGGTTGACTTTATATCTAAAATCTATAATCTGTCATATAACACTGGAGCTCAAAAATCTGGTAACTGCCCACCAGTAGATATAGACTCAGTCAGAACTAGTAATTTCAGTTAGGGCAACAAAATGAATCCTGTGACAACTGGGAATCCTTAAAAAATCTATATTTTCCTATATGTTGTCCCCTTGGATTATGACTCTAGATAGTCCTGCACCATCAACCTGCAGAGATATTGATATTATAAACACATTCCATAAATAAATATCTCTGAAGGTATATTTTAGAAATGACATCCAGGTGCAATCTGGGACATTACAGGTCAAAGTGTATGAAAAAAAGCCAGCAACGAACAAGTTTTGGTCTGATTTCAGAAACTTGCATGTGCCTGAAATGGATATCGGCGATCACGACCAGATAGATATCCCCACAACAAAATTTTAGAACAGGTACATCCATCTCTGTCTGCTATTTGCAAGTGGAGACGTGCATCCGCATAATGACTAGAAAACAAGTGTCTGTGTTTCCATTCCATTTTCTTTTTGATTGTGAAAAGTATTGTGGATATCAGAGTATATTTTTCTCTAACTCCCTCCAGGTTTTTAGTGGCAGAACAAGAGCTTTTCTGATGCCTCTTCATGCCCTGGGGCAGGAATAGACATAGATGTTACCGCTGGTAGGTTTAGATGTATGTGTTCACCGTTTCAGAAATCAAGTACTCATGTAGATCTTTTCTGCAATGCCCTGGACACACCTCTTCCATGCCCACATGCAACTTGGGCATGTTCATCCTGGAATCATCCATATACTCGGCTCTCTAAAATGGCTCCAGGGACGTCTTTGGGATTTGCACATCTACATGCCCATTTTTAGATGTCCAACTCATGAATAGGCTTCTAAAATATCCCCCTTAATGTATGCCAGGCTCGACATTAGTCCCTTTCTACTTTTCACTGTACTTTTTTCTATATCTTCCCCACACATAAGTCCTATAATCAGCAGTCATATTATAAAATATTACCTTACATTTTCTGCTAGTCATTAACTTTACTTTTTTTTATTTTTATTTATTTAACATTTTTTATATACCGCACTATTCATCATCAGTGCGGTTTACATTGAACATCAACATACCTGTCAATCCATGACTGATCTAGGTTTACAGATAACAGGGAAGATAAACTGGGAGTTAATTGGGGAATAACTATCTACATAATTATACATAATTATATATACATTGAATAGGTTACATCAAGTTTTGATATTTGATAAGAATATAGTGTATTCACATTTTGATCCTTTGTTCTGGATTGTTTCTATGTGTAGTAGTTATCTGAGTGATGCGGGAGACGGATTCTATTGTGTGTATGGTAGCTTGAAATGTAAAGTGAATAAATAGTGCTTGATGGACTTTCTAAATTGGGTGATATCCCTGATTGATCTGATGTTTGGAGGTAGTTTGTTCCAGCACTTGGGGGCATAGGACACAAAAGCTCTGTTAATAGTTTGTTGTGTCCATTTTGTGGAGATACTGGGAGTAACTAGTGTGTTTTCTGCTACTAGTCTCCTGGGTCTGTTGTTTGGTGTGTGGGTGATGAGATTTGAGATCGATGCAGGAGATAATTTATTAATAGCCTTGAATGTGATCAGGAGGGTTTTGTATGTTATTCTGCAGTTTACTTAAACCCTAATTGACCGTTACAAGTATTCTGAATGTTTTTTAATATGCCTATCAAGGAAAATTTTACCTGTGCAAATTGGCTGAGCATTGCACTCTCTTAGAATACCTAAAATGTACATAATGTTCCAAAGTGCATGTACTTGTAGCCATGTTTGGGGTACATGGTCCATATGAGTATTTGGGGTGAGAATAGAAAGGAGCACTGGCTTGGCAAGCTCTCGGTGACAAGCCAAGATTCAAGATACAAGATGTTACAGAGTTTATCAAGACTTATCAAACATGCTGCTCATTCATGTTGGCACAAATGATACTGCTAGGTATCCTCCTGAATACGCTGTAGCAAAAGTGACTTTGTAGTTCTGGGAGAGAGGATGAAGCAGATAGGTACACAGGAGATGTTCTCAATTCTCTGTGTCAAGATTAAAGGCCAAGTTATTGAAGTTTGTATTGTGGAGCTGAATGCTTGGCTGCATGGAGGATGTCATCAAGAGCGTTTGGAATCCTGAACTATGGAAATGATTAGGCTGCTGAGAAGAGATAGTGCCCGTTTATTGAAGAAGGGATGAAGCAGTTTCTGCAGCAGATATATTAATATGCTGAGGAACGCTTTAAGCAAGGATTGCCAGAATGGCTGGACAAAGCTCCCAGTTAAGTAAAATCCCTCAAGTATGTAACACAGCTTGTCATGCTGTGAGAGTTTGTGTGCATCAGTGATGCTGAGAGTTAAGCTATACATAGCTTAGCTACTGGCAGAGTATCCCAAGATAGACAGGTCTGAGCTGAGGTGCCAGACTAAGACAAACCACCCCTCTGGGCAGCAGCAGACTGGGATGATGTTGTAAGTGGAGGATCATATTTCTGTGACAAATGCAACAGCATTGGAATTAACTGTGCAGAAGAAAAGCTTGGCAAATCTACTTCTGTATCTTGTCACGAAAACCAAATAGATAGTCACAAAACAAATTGCACTGTAATGCTGGAAGATGAGATCCCTAGGATGGAAGGCACTCAAATGGCTACAGGGGATGAGCTGAAGACTTCTCAGAGTAAAGCCAGCATTTATGATGTGGTTGGATCTGCTGATATAGCTGTGCATGAAAAGAGAGTCAGAAGTTGCAAAGATGTCTTACAGATTGGGGCATGGAACATACGAAGCATGAACCAAGGGAAGTTGGAGGTAGTCAAGAATGAAATGGAACGTGTACAACTCAATCTGTTGGACGTCAGTGAACTGAAATGGACTGGCTTTGAGCACTTTGCATCTGATGATTATATGGCCTACTATGCTGGAAATGAAAGACAAAGAAGAAATGGTGTTGCATTTATAATTAAGAAGAAACTTGCAAGAACTGTAATAAAATATAATGCAGTCAGCAAATGCTTAATTTCTTTTCATCTACAAGGAAAGCTCATCAACACAACTATAATTCAGGTATATGCCCTAACAACAGCTGCAGAAGAGGAAGACATTGATGAGTTCTATGAACAAGTACAAGATGAAATTGATAGAACATGCAAACAGGATATCCTGATAGTCATGGGTGACTGGTACGCAAAACTTGGTAACAAAGAAGAAGGCAAAGTGGTTGGAAAATATGGACTTGGCAACAGAAACAAGAGCTGGTGAAAGACTAATAGAATTCTGCAAGACCAATGATCTGTTCATCTCAAACACCTTCTTCTAGGAACTCAAGCACCGACTGTACACATTGACTTCACCCAACGGATTGTACAGAAATCAAATTGACTACATCTGTGGAAGACAACAATGGAAAAGCTCGATAACATCAACAAAGACAAAACCTGGAGCTGATTGTGGTGCAGATCACCAACTACTAGTATGCAAACTCAAGCTAAAGTTGAAAAAGAGCAAACCACTCATGAATGTAGCAAAATATGACCTTGAGAATATACCACTGAAATTTAAAGACTGCATGAAAAATCAATTTGCTGCTTTAGATACAAATGACAGAGTTCCAGAAGAGTTATGGGATGACATCAAGAAGTTTGTGTTGGAAGAAAGTGAGAAGTCTCTACATAAGCAAAAAAGTGAAATAGCAAAAACGGCCAAAATGGATGACTGAAGAAACTCTGAAATTTGTCCAGAAACACAGACAAGCTAAAGTCAGAGGAGAAAGAGAGGCAACTGCAGAAATCAACAGAGATTTCCAACATGCAGCAAGCCAAGACAAGAAGTACTACAATAACACATGCAAGGAAATAGAATTAGAAGCTATTAAAGGAAGAACAATATCGGATTTTCTAAAGCTATGAGAGTTAAAAAAAAAATTTCAGTCTCGAATTGGAATGCTACAAGATGCACAAAGATCCATGTTGAATGATTCTGAGAAGATCAAGAAAAGGTGGAAATAATATACAGTCATTATGCCATAAAGATCAAGTGGACCAACAGCCGTTTCAACTTGTACCTTATGATCAGGAACCATTGGTGATGAAAGAAGTAGTCGAAGCAGCTTTGAAAACCTTATCAAAGAACAAAGCACCGGGCATTGATGGCATTCCCATTGAAATATTACAGCAATCGGATGAAGCTGTTACCATATTTACAAGGCTCTGTCAGTAAATTTGGAAGACAAATTCATGGCCAACTGACTGGAAAAGATCTGTGTTTATACCAATACTGAAGAAAGGTGACCCGACTGACTGTGGAAATTATCTCACAGTCGCTCTGATCCCACATGCCAGCAAGATTCTACTCAAGATCATTCAGCAGAGACTACAAACATACCTGGAACGAGAACTGCCTAAAGTGCAAGCAGGGTTCATGAAAGGGCGAGGAACAAGAGACATTATCGTGGATGTGAGATAGATCTTTGAAAAGATAAAAGAATACCAAAAGGATATCCATATGTGTTTTATTGACTACAGCAAGGCTTTTGACTGTTTAAATCATGAGAAACTCTGGGCCACATTAAGATGCATGGGTATACCAGAACACCTGATCGTTCTCTTGCACAACCTTTACATTGATCAAGAAGCAACAGTTCAAACAGAACTAGGAGAACCAGAACGGTGTATGACAAGGCTGCATACTTTCCCCCTACCTCTATAATTTAATTTACAACTGGCAAAATCAATAAGTTCATCATTGATGGAGAAGAAATTGAAATAGTTTCCAAAATAGGGGAAACTGCTAGGTACGTATGACCTAGATTGGCCACTGTTGGAAACAGGATACTGGGCTTGATGGACCTTGGTCTGACCCAGTATGGCATATCTTATGTTCTTATGTTCTTATGTAGTTGACAGTTTTAACTTACTTGGATCAGCAATCAATAAAGAAAGGACTAGCAGTCAAGAAATCCGATGACGTATTGCTTTTGGTAGAATGGCTATGAAGAACCTAGACAAGATCCTCAAGAGCAGAGTTGTCTCTCTCCATACAAAGATTCAACTTGTCCAGGCCATGGTATTTTCAGTAATCTCATATGGATGCAAACGTTGGGCAGTGAAAAAGATAGACAGGAAGAAAATTGATGCCTATGAATTATGGTGCTGGTGACGAATACTGTGTATACTATGGACTGCCCGAAGAACAAACCAGTCAGTACTAGAGGAGATCAAACCTAAGCTTTCCTTAGTGTAAGATTTGGTCAGGTTACTTTCCTGTAGGTCCTGGGTTCATTTCACTTCACAGAGGCAGTAGGGTTTGAAATAAAACAACCAAACAGGTGTGGCTTGGAGAAAGGTTTTTTATGTAGAAATAGGCTTATTACATAGGTATTGAACAGAGGTATATAGAGATTGTTACAGAGCTGTTTCAGTGTGCATCAATGAATCTGTGTGTGCATGTGCATGTGTGAAGTGTGAGAGAGAGATAGGCCAGAACATGTGAGTCAGAGCCTCATGGCAAGGGAGAGAGAGAGAGCGGGGGAGGGGGTGAAGGGAATTGATTATCAGAGCCTCCTGTCCTTCATGTCCGATGGATGGAGGAAGAGAGAGAGAGAGAGGAACATGTGGGTCAGAGCCTCATGGCAAGGTGTAGTGGAAGAGAGAGAGAGAGCAGGGGAGGGGTGAAGGGAATGGATTATCAGAGCCTCCTGTCCTTCATGTCCGATGAATGGTGGAAGAGAGAGAGAGAGAGGAACATGTGGGTCAGAGCCTCATGGCAAGGTGTAGTGGAAGAGAGAGAGAGAGAGCGGGGGAGGGGTGAAGGGAATTGATTATCAGAGCCTCCTGTCCTTCATGTCCGATGAATGGTGGAAGAGAGAGAGAGAGAGGAACATGTGGGTCAGAGTCTCATGGCAAGGTGTAGTGGAAGAGAGAGAGAGAGCGGGGGAGGGGTGAAGGGAATTGATTATCAGAGCCTCCTGTCCTTCATGTCCGATGAATGGTGGAAGAGAGAGAGTGAGAGGAACATGTGGGTCAGAGCCTCATGGCAAGGTGTAGTGGAAGAGAGAGAGAGAGCGGGGGAGGGGTGAAGGGAATTGATTATCAGAGCCTCCTGTCCTTCATGTCCGATGAATGGTGGAAGAGAGAGAGAGAGAGAGAGAGGAAGTGTTTCTGTCCTTTATAGTGAATTGAATCCTCTCCAGCACTTCCCCTTGAGGTCTGCTAGCCACTCCCTTTAAGGTCTGCCATTCTTGATTTAGCAAGGAGGGGCTTCAGACAGGCCTTGGAGACTGAAATCACCAGGGGGTCAGAGTTAATCTCATCTTGTAAACTGTCCTATTACCTTTGGAGACTGAAATCACCAGAGTCCAAAGCTGCATGAAATGTATGCTGACATCTCCCACACCTTTTTTATTTTTATTTATTATTTGTACCTGGAAATGGTGGAAGCAAGCCTGTGCTACCTGTCCCAGCTGCCATTACATGATAGTAGGCAGCTTGTCTAATACCTCCTGTATTAAATATCTTGCTATGTCCAGCAAGTCCCCTGTCCTGCACAGTACTGTCTCTAGTACTGTCTCTAGTGTTCTAGAGATAAACAAGTCTCCTTATGAGTCCAAACCTCGTGTCTTAGGTGGAGCAGCCACTACTTGGGGGGGGGGGGGGGACCCAATATGCAACCTCCGTGCCCGTCTTAGAGAGAGTGAACAGTGCATAAGGTCTGCAGGAATTTTTGAGGAGGCTAAAGCCAAAAGGTACCAGGATGCTATGAGTGAGGATAGGAAGCAATACTAGACTGCAGCTGACTCTGGTATTCAGTGTAATAGGAAATGCCAAATTAGCAGGCCAAATTAGCCTGGATGTAGGGGTGGATGCTGGAGAAGTTCAGTGTAACTACCTTAAAATGTTGTGGTTCTGTATGACATGTGCTGCAAGGATATGTACATTTGTTTCATTTTACAACACAGGAAAATTACGATAATGCATAGCAATATTTGTACAGCAGTTAAAATAATAATAGGGTGAATAAAAACATGAAAGACATGATCAGCAGTAGGTGAGTAACCAAATAACAATTCCCACACAGACACATGAGCATCTTGTAGCAAGTGTCCAACAATTTGTTGAATGTGTCCATTCTCATAAGCGATGGTGTGATTCACTTCAGTGGATGTTGTTTTAAGGTGATCAATATAGGCATGGAGTTCTGTAAAGTTGAGCAGTTTATGTAGTGTCTCTTCTCCCATGCCAAGTGGTAAGGGATGCACAGCATATGAGATAAAGTCTGGAATGTCCATAGAGTCATTGGTAACCAGCGGTGTGGAATAAGTTGTCCCATTAATGGTGAGGGAGACCCGTGGTGTATGACTGCACCAGGTATTGTTTGGTAAATACTTTGAACTGTACATCAAAGTGTTCTTGGGAAGGCGAATGTCATGCATTCTGGGAGCAATCGAAAAAGAAACATTCTGGGGAAAGAACAGATGAAAACAAAAATGTCCAGCTCCAAGGTAATACAAACTGTGTGAGGTAGTCAGGGAATATGAGAGCTTAACAGTCAGGGAGCAAGAGGAGGAATTGTTCCAGCAGGAGGTGTCAGCCTCTTTAAACTGGTGAGGTTGACACTTGAACTGAAATGTAGTCTGCTCACACAAACTGGGGTCCATCGGCTTGAATGAAGTCCAGGTGTCGTCCAGTGGCTGCACCCATGTGAGATGGTCCACAGGATACATAAGCATATTATCAAACTGCACCCCAATATTAACAATAGGATAAATAACTGTGTGTTGTCCTGACCATGGGATCAAAGTACAGATAGAGCAGCCTTGTGGTGAACAAATGGGAACACTAACTGTCCACCAATCAAGGTGAGCTATAGCAAATTCCGGTATTCTGGTACTAGCCATATGAATGGCCAGTGTCCTAACTTAGCAGTGATCAGAATTTCCTTTAGTATAGTAATAAGCTCGATCTGTACTTGATCACAGGCAAGAGCCCAGGAAATATTCTTTCCCAATCTATATTCTGCATGTGCTAAGGTAACAATTTTCTGTTCTATAATGGGAGATAAAGGTATCTACAATTACATTGGACAGTTTAGAGGAAGCTTCATTAATAATATGTTGTGAGGTAAAACCATCAGCAGCATGCTGAGCAGTGGATCCCATTTTATTACGGAGCACCTCTATATCAATTATATTAAGGGCATCCAGTGCAGTCCCTGTGCCACCTAAAATTGTATCAATTAATTCACGCTTGTGTCGAAATTGCTTGGCTCAGGGTGTTACTGACTGCATATCAAACCAAGTATTGAGCATTTGTATGTGGTTGGCAACAAACTGAGAGCAATTTGGATATTTGTGAGTGACTAGAAACAATTTGGGAAATAGATGCCAAGTAAGAAAATGGTATTCCACATCATATAAAACATTGTGTGGTGCATCATATTTAATCTGAAAGGGATGTCCTTCCTGAAATTACAGGAGGAGCAGAAGTGGTGGGAGGGGTGGGATGAGGGGTGGTAGGTAAACAAGATACATCCAAAAGGAATGAAGTCTCAGTGATGTGCTGTTGATCACTCACAACCCATGTGTAAGTTATTTTCCAGGTACCTCTGTCCTGACAGGAAATATTGTACAAAATCAAAGCAGGAGGACCTAGAAAGTAACGTTCTGGGTGTGCCCTCAATTCTTGTGTCCTTTCTAGAGAAGTGGAAACTGGTGGCTCCCACTGTACGTGAGTGATGTTTAATGAATAGAACACTGGCTTGTCCTGTACCGAACAGAAACTCAGGATGACCAGATCCTTCCGGGAAAGGTGGGGGTATTTCTTGGTAGCGATACCCTCCACCTGTGGAGTTAGCCCAGCCAATCGTGCATATTCGGATGATAGTTCCTGTAATGAGACTTGAGTAGAAGAGAGCAGATACAAAAACAACAGGAAACCGAGACATAATAAAAGCTAACTTGTTTCACTCTACTAGGGAGTAAACTAATGCTCCCCACTTATACTATGTAACAACAAACAAAAAAAAAATAATAATAATAATTTCTACTACTTATTTACATAACTATTAAACACATGTACAGCAGGAGTAACTAGTTACCGTCCTCAAGCGACTTTTGTTCAGAAAGCAGCTGTCCGTGCTGTCTTCAGAAAGCAGCTGTCCGTGCTGTCTTCAGGTGGTATCTGAAAACAAAGACTGATAAAACACATATTACCCATATGGTTTTAACTGGGTGATGTGTTTCCAGTACTGCTGGTTGTCAGGCATTAGGATCTGGTATAGGCTTGGGCCTAAGGTATCAGTAACTAAGTACGGTCCCTCCCACTGTGCAGTTCCAAAGGGGAGGTTTGGTCTAGGTCTCATCTCTGCAAGACACTAGTGACAGGGCTTCCTTCATGTATTCATGAAATATTGATGGGGAATCCTTATATCCCTGTGGAAGCACAGTCCATGCATATTGTTTATTCAGCCACTGAAAGGCTGTTTTGTACTGGCATTCAAAGGCCAGGGGCAGACTCCAAAACCCATTGGATATGTCTAAAACAGAGAAAAATTTACATTTGGGATTCAGTTTAGAGATCATTTCAGGGTATGAGGCTACCATGGGCACTACAGATTTTGAAACTTGATTCAGGGCACAGAAGTCCATAGTGAGCCTGAAGGAACCCCCCCCCCGGTTTAACTATCGGCCAGGCTGGTGAATTGCATGTGGAAGAAATAGGTCTAATCATACCCCTCTCCTCCAGTATCTTCACAATTTTAGTCACTGGTTCTATAGCCTGATGAGGTACTGGGTATTGTTTCTGTGGTGGAGGATCCTCACCTTCCAACAGTATTTCTGTGTGCATTTTCCCACAATCTAACTTGTCTTGAGCCCAGACTGGAATATCAGCCACTTCTGAGGGAATTACACACAGATCATACTGCTGAGCTGCCTTGGTGCACTGAGTTGCTAACTGCATGGGAATGACTTCATGCACTAAAGTTTTAGAAGCACTTGAAGTTCCTGAATACTGCCACAATTTAAGATTAGCCATATCCACCACCAAATTTAACTGGTTGGGAACATCAATTCCAATTATTTCTTTTGGTGTGTTCACTATAGTGGAGGCACTGGTTTCCAACATTTCCTTATTTTGTTCACTGTGCACAGGGATACCGCATTTAACTGGGATAGCCACACATTTGGAAGCTGTGTCATTAATTCCTTGAATTTCATAAATTTCCATATTTTTCTGATCTGCAGTGGGAGAAGCTCTGTTAGTAAAACTAATTCCAGCCCCTGTGTCAATCAAAGCTAGTTTATCCTGACCCCCTGTTGTGCTGATAACATTGGGGCGTGCACAAGAGTCCAGTATCAAGGGTGTTACAAGCCTTAAATTGTGTCCTGGGCCTGTATCCATTTCATCATCCAGAGGCTCTGGAATTGAGTCCTCTGCTGAGATAAAGGAGTCAGGCTGGGCTATGAAGGCTTGAGACATTTTGATATCTGAACTCAGGAGGTCAGCACATCCCTATGCACTAGCCTTATGTTTGTCCTGAGCTGCTTGTAAATCCTGTTTTAATTTGTCTATTTCTATCTGCAGTATATGTTTGTCTTGTTCCCATTTAGTTTTCTCCTTTTCTAGCCCATCTCTCTGTGCTTTGAGCTCCTGAAAAGGAATGTAACCTGAGGAGTTTCTAAAAGTACCTCTGCCATGTGCTCTCCAAGGTGTGTGTCCTCTGTCTGTGTTTCTTGTGTACTGAGAGGATCCCTCGGCTTGCCACTTAGGTGTGTGTCCTCTGTCTGTGTTTCTTTTGTACTGAGAGAATTCCTTGGCTTGCCACTTCCGTGCTTCTGATACTGTAATGACCTGCGAGGGCTGGGTCTTCCAAACAGACCCAATTCTGAGCATTAAAGTATCAAAAGGGGTTGCTTCGGGGTCTTCAGAAAATAACAGAAGGTGTTCTGTAATCTCAGGGGATAGCAATTCTAATAAAAATTCCTTATGCATGCTCTCCCCATAATCTTCTGCCTTGGGCCAGGACTCCTGCTCATTAAGAACTGCTTTTAAAATCCAGGCTGTATATGCAAACTGTTCCAGTGTATCATTTGGTAGAGGTGAAATAATTTTAAATACTTGCATTGGGGAACAGTGAAATAGTTTCTCAGTACCCCTTTTAACCAACTGGTATGGATGAGTGAGAGATCCAACTCTATAATAGTGTGGCCCCAGAGCCAAATGCATAAGTCTATCAAAGTCTGATTGTTTTCTTCTGTATTTCCCTAGACCCCAGTGAATCAGAATATCAATCGCCCATTTAACCCACTGATTTACATTAAGAGGCATAGTGCCAATTTTCTCAACTATTTTTTCTATATCTCTATCTTTTAAATGTTCCTGCAACATTACTTTAACTGGTGCTTTGAGTTCAGTACTGGGTGCCATGTCTAAGTCATCTGAATTATCCTCCTGACAGAGATCCTGATTATTGCTGGGTTCTGGCTGAGATAAACTATCATGAATTTCTTCATGTGATTCATCTGTATTCTTCCCATTTCTAAGTCCAACTATGCATACTTTAGTATTCTTTTGTTTGTCAGTAGCTTGTATGCATTGTTGATAGGGTGTGTCATCGGCATAAGGGGATGTGGGTGTTGGCTTTTGTCTTACAGAGGCCAATTAATCCTTAACGTGCCTCAATTCAAGTTTAAGTGCTTCTAATTGCTCACTAAGAGTTATAAAAGAATTTGTGGCTTGTATCACTTGAGTTCTTTGTATAGAGATGCAAATTTGTGCCTCCTCAAGGTCTTTGGTCAATTGGGTACACTGAGAAGTCAGTTCAGTATTGTCCTTTTTCATGCTAATGAGCCCCCTGCACATGCCTTGGATAAAAAGGCATTTTCTTTTATTTGTTTTCTTTTTGAATTCTTGATCATGGTTTAACATTTGTCTTTGAATATTATACCATGATGACTCAGGGAATTCACCTTCAAAGGGACCCCCTTTCCTCTAAAGTATGAAATTAAAATTTCTTTAAGTTCTTTAAAATCAAAGGCTTCCATATTTGATACAGCAGAAAGGCTGTAGTTGGACTATCTCAAATGTGTAACCATAGAAGGAGGAATGCTCACTTTTATGAAGAAGTGAGACTTAGAATTATAGTTGGAATGGTATAAATTGTATGGGTGTTCAGTAAAGAGTACTGGCATACAGACCACGCCTTAACATTATACCTGAATAAAAAGTGCTCATCACCTTTTTAACAGGGTGGAAGTTTAGGGTGAAGTTATAGTACGAAGGGTGTTAGGAGATTAACAGAATTGTTGTATCAATTGCAGCCAACTTTAAACCTGCTCTCACTAAGATAGTTACTGACAGGAGACAGAGAAATAAAAGTTAAAAGGGATAGGAGGTAATAGCTTTATCAGGAAAGATGTATATTGTATTCAATGAGGGACTGTTTACCTGTGTACCACTTCCAAACTAAATCTGGACTATCTCTCTGTCTTTTCTTAGCAGCTCAAATAATATAGCAAGCCTATACATCAAAATAAGACAATTGCAAGCCACTCTGTGTGATGTCTTTAAAATTCTAGATGCTTACAGAGCCTTTTGTCAATAAAAATCTCACCTTGTCTAACCCACAAAACAAATTTATCACTGGAACTGTTCTCTAAATAGTGTCTAAGTGTTATCCAGTCTGGCAATTGTAAATGGTCACAAGGACATTTGATTCTGTCTGAAATCTACTTAATGTATTATACAAAATTATTACTTACCCAACTGGTAATCTGCTGTGAAATCCCGGACGAGCCCCCATAAAGATGTAAGATTTGGTCAGGTTACTTTCCTGTAGGTCCTGGGTTCATTTCACTTCACAGAGGCAGTAGGGTTTGAAATAAAACAACCAAACAGGTGTGGCTTGGAGAAAGGTTTTTTATGTAGAAATAGGCTTATTACATAGGTATTGAACAGAGGTATATAGTGATTGTTACATAGCTGTTTCAGTGTGCATCAATGAATCTGTGTGTGCATGTGCATGTGTGAAGTGTGAGAGAGAGATAGGCCAGAACATGTGAGTCAGAGCCTCATGGCAAGGGAGAGAGAGCGGGGGAGGGGTGAAGGGAATTGATTATCAGAGCCTCCTATCCTTCATGTCCGATGGATGATGGAAGAGAGAGAGAGAGAGGAACATGTGGGTCAGAGCCTCATGGCAAGGTGTAGTAGAAGAGAGAGAGAGAGCGGGGGAGGGGTGAAGGGAATGGATTATCAGAGCCTCCTGTCCTTCATGTCCGATGAATGGTGGAAGAGAGAGACAGAGAGGAACATGTGGGTCAGAGCCTCATGGCAAGGTGTAGTGGAAGAGAGAGAGAGAGCGGGGGAGGGGTGAAGGGAATTGATTATCAGAGTCTCCTGTCCTTCATGTCTGATGAATGGTGGAAGAGAGAGAGAGAGAGGAACATGTGGGTCAGAGCCTCATGGCAAGGTGTAGTGGAAGAGAGAGAGAGAGTGGGGGAGGGGTGAAGGGAATTGATTATCAGAGCCTCCTGTCCTTCATGTCCGATGAATGGTGGAAGAGAGAGAGAGAGAGAGGAACATGTGGGTCAGAGCCTCATGGCAAGGTGTAGTGGAAGAGAGAGAGAGAGCGGGGGAGGGGTGAAAGGAATTGATTATTAGAGCCTCCTGTCCTTAATGTCCGATGAATGGTGGAAGAGAGAGAGAGAGAGAGAGAGGAAGTGTTTCTGTCCTTTATAGTGAATTGAATCCTCTCCAGCACTTCCCCTTGAGGTCTGCTAGCCACTCCCTTTAAGGTCTGCCATTCTTGATTTAGCAAGGAGGGGCTTCAGACAGGCCTTGGAGACTGAAATCACCAGGGGGTCAGGGTTAATCTCATCTTGTAAACTGTCCTATTACCTTTGGAGACTGAAATCACCAGAGTCCAAAGCTGCATGAAATGTATGCTGACACTTAGAAGCTCAGATGACAAGACTTCGGCTTTTATACTTTGGGCATCTCATGCAAAGAGCGAGATCATTGGAGAAAGACATAATGCTTTGCAAGGTAGAAGGTCACCATGAAAGAGGAAGGCTGGCAATGAGATGGATCGATACAATTACAGCAGCTATGGATACCACTCTGTCAACAATGAGTCGCTTAGCTGAAGACTGAACAAAGTTTAGATCGACTATCCAGAGGGTCGCCAGGAATCGACACCGACTCAACGGCACTTAACAACAATGTAACACATTAAATACTGTATAGATAAGGAAAAAAGAACATCTGGAAAATGTTGTATACTAATGCCCATAGCATGGGAAATAACATTGCAGATCTAGAGACCATAAGCTAAAAGTTGCTTTATTCATCACCTGATGGAGTTAGCTTCCAAAAACCTCAAGAGGCTCTTCATCTTACTAGATCGACCTGTTCCGGACACCACAGGTCTTTCTCCCCCTCCTCTTTCCTTTCCCAATGGATTTGCTAAGTCTCTCATCAACAAAATTACTTCTTTGCAACACTCATGTTTAATCTGATGTCACTCTGATTTCCCCTTCCTCTTCCCCATCTAGCCCTCTGGCTCTCTCTCTGCCTAATGATCTACTTTCCCACCATTAACTCTCCAGCATGCTCTTTCTTTCTTATATCCATCATCCTCCCCTTCATATCCTTGGCCAGTTTTCCTGATCATTGAACTGGCCCCAGCTCTGCTTCCTAGGATTCTTCCTCTATTACAATCCAGTCCTTCTTCAGATTACATTCCCACTGCCTGGAAACAGGCAGTAGTTTTTCCATTACACAGGTACACTACCAAAAAACTGCCTCCAGTTTTGCAACTGATTCCTATAGATTTTGGGGTGCTGAATCCAGGAAAAATAGCCAAAATGTTCCATCACGTCACGTTTTCTTGCAAAATTAGATTTCTTACCCATATAAGGAATGTTCACATAATTTCTTTTTAGCCGACTGCAGTTTATTTTCTTGGCCCAAAATAGAGGTTGTAATGGTTAACTAACTAGAAACACTCCCTCATGATATTTTAGAGTGTTTTGTATTCATTTTATACATTAACAGGACAATTGGGAGGCGGGGGGCTAAATCCAGTACTCGCGCTGGCGCATGTTCTTTCCTGTTCGCCTCGCCTCGTTCACTCGCTCAAACACGGTGGTTGCGACATGAACGTTCCTGTCAAATTTCAGTTTCTTGCAAGTTCATTATTACCTTTTGTTTGCTCAGTCGTAATCCAGCTTTATTCCGAAGTGGTTCACTACAGTCGTAGTTTGCAGTGCTGTGTATTTGTGATGGCTCACAGAGCCAGAGGTTGCGTCAACTCTCCGGACAGTTTTTGTTTTATTTGTGGGGAATATACCGTGAAAAAGCGGCAGAGGAACATTTCTGCATTTATTAAAAAAGTATATTTCGCCTATTTCGGTTTGAAGTTAGGCGATCAAGACAAACCGTGGGCTCCTCACAAAGTGTGCAAGACATGTGAGGAAGATCTACGCTTATGGATGAAAGGTAAAAAACAAGCATTTCGTTTCGGAATACCTATGATGTGGCGTGAACAAAGAGACCACAGCAGTGACTGCTATTTTTGCTCTTGCATTGTGAAGGGATACAACTTAAAAAATAAGAACGTAATAAGTTACCCCAACCTTCCCTCAGCAATTAGGCCTATGCCTCATAGCAACGAAGTACCTGTGCCTGAACCACCAAAATCTTTGGATCATATTTGTGTGGACGGTTCTGATCATGATGAGACTCATCAGATGGCTTTTCCCGATGAGTCCAGTACTTCCGAGTTTGAAACTGAACCAGATACGAAACCTGAACTTTTCTCTCAAGCTGAATTGAATGATTTAGTCCGGGATTTAGGACTCCCAAAAGATGCTGCCCAACTGCTAGGTTCTCGGCTTAAACAGAAAAATCTATTGTCACCAGGAACAACTTTTTATTGGTACCGCAACCGCGAGACACAATTTTTGAAGTATTTCAGCAAAGAGGAAGATTTGGTATTTTGCAACGATATATACGGAGGGATGGAAAAGTTTAAACTCAAGTATGATCCTGCTGAATGGCGGCTGTTCATTGATTCGTCAAAAGACAGCATAAAAGGTGTTCTTCTTGATAATGGCAACACATTCGCTTCAGTTCCTATTGCTCACTCTGTTATTCTCCAAGAAAAATACGAGAATTTGGCCCTGATTCTTCAGAAGATTCGTTATGATGAGCATAAATGGATGATTTGTGGAGACTTTAAAATTCTATCCATGCTATTATGGCAGCAATCCGGTTTCACAAAATATCCCTGCTTCCTTTGCTTGTGGGATAGCCGGGCCCGCGACCTACACTGGGGGAAAAAAGACTGGCCAATTCGGGAGTATTTGAGACCCGGTGAGAAAAATGTTCTTCATGAGAGCTTGGTACCTCGTGATAAAATTCTATTACCACCTCTCCACATTAAGTTGGGTCTCATTAAGCAATTCATCAAGTCCCTTCCAAAAGATGGTGAGTGCTTTCGGTACCTTTGCTCAAAGTTCCCCTGACTTTCTGAAGCAAAGCTAAAGGAAGGAGTGTTTGTTGGCCCTGATATAAGGAAACTCATTTCAGATGGAGCATTCGCTGAAACGATGTCTGAGAAGGAAAAAGAAGCCTGGGATTCCTTCAAGGATGTTGTTCTCAAATTCTTGGGGAACAGGCGGGATGAGAACTATAAGGATATTGTTGCCAGGATGCTCAATGCCTTCAAAGAACAAGGCTGTAACATGAGCCTGAAAGTCCATTTCTTGCACTCCCATGTGAACTACTTTCCCGAAAACTTGGGGGCGTACAGTGAAGAACAAGGTGAAAGGTTTCACCAGGACATCAAGGACGCAGAGAGAAGGTACCAAGGAAGATGGAACACCACTATGATGGCTGATTTCTGCTGGTTGCTGCTGCGGGAAACCCCAGATGAAAAATACGCCAAGCAGCGCACCAAGAGAAGCATTCGGGGGAAGAAGAAACGGGCCCACCAGGAGATTGATTGACCCAAGAATGACTTTAAAATCTAAACTGTGTTGACAAATATCGTGTTTTTACTAAACTTTGAAATAAAAATTTGCTAGTTATTACCACAGTGTCAGATCTCATTTATTAGAATTTTATTTTCACACCATCGGGTGTTTGTCTTCATGTATTGCAATGGTGCGGTTTGCGTTTTCTATTCTTACATACATACCTGTACAACATTTTTTGCACATTTCTTTGCTTTGCTTTGTGTCTAACCTCGCTCTTATATGCTTAATGTTTGTGCACATGTATGTGGCTGTTTTAAGTGCAGACAATTTTGCTACCATCACAGTGTGTTTTGTTGACATTATTCTTATGTGCTGCCTTGTTACAATTTTCTTTATTCTTATTTGAATAACTACTAAACAATTAGTATAAAGAATTCATCCAAGATACTTTTATCTCGATCGCACTCAATCTGAAACGTTCACCTCAAACTGCTAACCCAATGTAGCAAAAAGTCTGTACGTGATGGAGCAAATTGGTTACCAGATTTGGATTCAGCGCACCAAAAAACGTAAAAATCAATCGAAACATTAGAGGCAGTTTAAAAAAAAATTTTTTTAGTGTACCTGTGGAAACCACCTCTGAATCCCTACGTCTTAGCCAACTTTTGCCCAATTTCCAACTTACTTTTTCATACCGTTCCACTAAACTGATCCAGACAAGTGGGTTGTGTTCCACTACCAGCAAAGGAGGAGTCGGAGAAGAAAAAGCCAGAGGTTTCTTATGATCTCATTCTGCTATTATAGCTGATACAGCTAGGGGCATACTAAGCACTTCTCTGTCTCCAACAGATGTGGCTTCAATCTGATACAGCTCTGTTGAAAATCTGTGGAAATTCTGTTTTAGCTCATTGGAGAGCAACTTCCTCACTGTAGATCGATGAGAGAGGGTTCCTGGAGGCTCACCCATAAAAAAGATGCTCTCTTGGAAATTGACTATACATAGAAGGGTTATTGGTTCAAGTCTCCATTTTTATCTTGTTAAGGGCCAATTGAACAGCCACGATATGTGGATCAAGCCCTTGCTTAGCATAGCCTCAGTGCCCCCTTACCTGCGTCCTCCCCCGGCTCTCCCACAAAGATTTGGATAAAAGCTCTTCAGAGGTATGTGCCTGCAAGATTTGGCAGGAGGGGAGTAGCACTCAGTCCAAAACTGTTGCTGCTTTGGGCTCCTCGGGGGTGAGTACCAGATTTAAATTACTTCTGCTGGACGGAATTTGTCTGGGAGGGTGACCTGACCTCGTCTGCTGGACAGTTCAACCATTAGTTAGGCATGGTTTTTCTCCTGCTGGTTCCTGCCTCGTGCTTGAACTGTCTACGTGTGTTGCTTGCTCTTGACTGTGAGATAACCCACGTATGGCACTAAGCACGTTGGTGCATGGCATTAGCTTTTTTTCAGGGCATATCTGTAGCTCACAGTGATATGTCTGCACCTATGGAGCACGCGCTTAGAGCGCAGATATTGCTAGTGTACTTCTGAACTCTCTCAATTTGCCACTCTTCCCTTTCGTCCTTCCACTGCCCCAAGGACGTTCTCCAAGAAAATAGTGGTAATGGCTGCTGCTCAGCATCATGATGGGATTTATGTTCATCCTTACTTAGATGACTGTCTCATCTGAGCCAGGTCACTGTTAGAAACATATCAGGCATCAGCCCTAGTGGGGCGGTTTCTGGAAAGTCTGGGATGGATGATCAGCCACAGCGAGAGCCTTCTGGAACCTACCCAGACACTAGAGGACCTTGTGGTGTGGTTTTATCCCAGCGCTGGTAGGGTCTTCCTGCCTGAAAAGAAAGCAAAGAAAAAAAAGCTGCTTGCTAACCAATAGTGTGGGATTTTTAGCACGGGCCTTGTGCTAACTGTTGCATGGTATGCTTACACTGCGCTAAAACCCATGCTAATGATGAGTGCACTTTAGTAAACATGCCCATGAATGCATAAAGTTATAACATGCCCAAGAATGCCTTCAGCCTCACCCCTTCTTATACAGCTAGGGGGCAATATTTAGAGTATCGGATATCTAACATCATGTCATTTAAATATCCTTTGGATATTCAGCAGCAGTATCTGAATAATGACTGTTGCTGAATATCCAGACTCTGCAGCCACCATTTGGACATTCACTGCCATTATTTAGATAGTGGTGATTTTCAGCCGCTATCTGGATAATTTCTCCAGATTGCAACTAAGAACAGCTTTTTTGGCGGCTCAAGCTCAAAAGCCCCTATTCAGATAACCTCCATGGTGGTCCTACTTCTACTTCTTTAGCCCAGCCTACCATCCCTTGCTCTAGCCTCATGGAAGCTGATTGCATATCCTTCTGTTACACCCAAGCCAGTCGCACTCCATGGTTATCTGAATAGGGGCTTTTGAAAATTTTATGCACGTGGAGCACGATTCCATAACATACATGTGCACATCAATCCCTACATCAGCAGTCCCACTTCTTGGATGAAAGGGAATGTTAGGGAGCCTTAGATTATCTCCTTTAGCTCATACAGCAATTGTCAGCATAGCTGGAATAATCACCATTGCACCTCTGAATATTTCTGTAGTGGTGTTTTGTAATGTTAACCATACAACCTTCCCCCACCTCTGCATTCTGTTCTTTACACCTGCATCTTGTGGTCTTCCATACTGCAGACACACTGGTTCACAACATGTTTATCACGGCCATTCATCTCTATGGGACGCATTGCAGAGCAAAGCAGAAACGTTTCTAAGTCTTATTTATTTATTTTATTTATTTGCGTGTTTTATATACCGCTATATCAAGTAATCATAGCGGTTTACAGTTAAAACAACCGATACATTAAACATTGTAACAATAAATGGTGTAATAACAGACAATCAAGAATGTACACAATTCAAGATAGTTTTAATTTATATACTTATATACAGCATATTTACAGTTCTGTTGATTGCTAAGTCCTGGCCTTATTCCACATTTCTGCTGGTATAACGTGAACGTCCGCAGGAAACCCGCAGATCGTACATGGGCCTTTCCTGACTACGCAGTGCATGTCTCTGCTGCTGACCACGCCCACATTCTGAGACACCCCCCCCCCCCCCGTGCTAGTGCCGTGTACGTGGAGGGCCATGGGTGTATCAGAATATGGTCATAGACGTTTCACTAGAATAACATCTACACCGCACGTCCAAGGTCTTATTCCCGTTCCGGAATGACCTCCATATTGTTAGACACTGTGAGGAGCAAAAAATTAAAATGTCATGGTTAAACCACACAAACCCATTATCGACATATGTGTTTCAGTAAATGTCTTGATGTCCAGTTTCCTCTGTCTTTTAAAGGAAAATAGACAATGTGCTGTGGACAGGAGAATCTGAATAGGTATACTTCTGTTCATTTACAGCTGCTCAGTGTTTTTTCTCTTATTTATTCTGTCACCTTTCTCCCTCTGTAACAGCCATTACAGCAGCAGTTCTCAGCAGAGAGCTACAGACTTTGCTGTTTTAGGAACCCATCATGTATGCACTCCGAATCCCACATTCAGATGCAATTATTGTGCAGTAATTGGGATTCCTCCATCCTGAGGTCTGTGAAAACTGCCTCTTCAGCATTCTCAGCTCCTGCGGGTAGTACACAGAGCTGCTATGGGTCATTAAACCAGCCCTCAAGTAGGTGCATATTTAAGTGTAGCACAGCAAATCTGTGAAGCCGCAAAGTTGTGTCTGCATTCTGCATGTCAGCAGTGGGAGTAAAGTCTACATTTTAACAGGAGAACAAAAAATGAGTATGAGCAGAGTTTGTATTTTGTTCTTTAGTTGGGTTTTTTTTATCCCTACAGATTTGATTTGCTCTGAATCAAAATGAAAAAACCCCCACAAAAACAAAAACATGTGCGGTGCCTCTTTGAATGGCCTCTACACAGCACTAATAGTTGTACTTCACTTAATGCATGAAGTTAATGGAACAAATGTAAATGAATGGCTTATCTTTATCTTTATTTCTTCACTTTATATACCGCTCTCGTCGAGACATTAGAGTGGTTTACAATAAATGTGTCTACGCTACAGAAAAAAGGAAAAGGAACACCATAGTAATATAGGAAAGGAGTAGAAGCAGTAGTAAATCAACATAATAGACAAAGAGAAAACAAAAATACTTAGGTGGGGGGAATCACAAGGGAGGTCAAAAGCCTGTTGAAACAGGTGGGTTTTTAACAATTCTTTAAACTTTGGGTATGAGGGTTCCAGGCGGAGGGAAGGTGGTAGAGTGTTCCAGTGTGAAGGGCCGAGAAAAAAGAAGGCAGAGTGGCGAGTCTGTTCCAAGTGAGCCTGAAAAGGGGAGGACAGACGATTAGCATGTAGGGAACGAAGTTGACGATATGGGGTATGAAGAAAAATAAGATTTGCTAAGTAGAGAGGGTTTGAGTGATATGGTCAAACCACCGAGCATAAGTGATCAGACAGGCTGCAGTATTTTGTAATAGCTGTAAGCGTTGGAGCTGATAGGATGGTAAGTTAGCTAGAACCACATTACAGTAGTCAAGTCTACTAGTGACCAAAGCCAGTACTAGAGTAATCAGTGAACTGAGGGGGGGGGGGAGAAGGGAACGAACTGCCCTGATTTGCCGCAGGGCAGAGAAAGAGCGACAAGTAAGAGTGGATAAATGAGTGTGGAAAGAGAGAAAGGAATCCAAAGTTATACCTAAGTATCGGAAGGAAGGAGTGAGAGGGATCGGAATGAGGTCAATTTGAGGTGCGATGATTGGACAAGAAGTACTAAAAGATACCCACATTGCTTTAGATTTAGAGGGATTCAGATGAAGATAATTAAAGGAGAGCCAGGAAGCAATGTGAGAGAGACAATTATTAAGCTGTGAGATATCTATGTTTACTTGCAAAGTGTGGAAGAGGAGAACAATGTCATCGGTGTAAATGTAAGAAGAAACTGGGTATTGTTGAATCAGAAGTGGTAGAGGAGAGAGGAAGATGTTAAATAGCAGAGGGGAAAGAACAGAGCCCTGGGGCACTCCGCATGCTAGAGAGAGAGGAGAGGAGGACTGATTGTTAAAATGGACAGTAAAAGTATGAGCTATGAGGGACGAATGGAACCATTGTCATACCGTACCCCATAACCCAACATTGTGAAGGTGAGAGAGAAGAGTCTGATGATCAATTAAGTTGAACGCTGAGGATAGGTCCAGGGACACTATGAGAGTGATATCTCCACTGTCATGGGCGACATGAATCTCATTTAATAGGGCCAAAAGAACAGTTTCTGTACTATGTCCTGACCGGAATCCTGCTTGCGAGGGTGAAGGGCATTGGTGGCTTCTACGTGAGATGCTAGCTGAAAAAATGCAAAACATTCCAGTAATTGGGCCAAAAAGCGAAGATTTGAAACGGGACGCCAATGAGATAAAATAGAAGGGTCAAGTGAAAGCTTTTTTAGGAGAGGATAAACCATGGCAGATTTCCACAAAGAAAGGAATTGACCGGAAGACAGACTAGTGTTTATGATAGCAACGATGATGGGCACTAATTGCAAAGAAGGCTCGGTCAGCCAATGAGATGGAATTGGGTCCAGCTGACAAGTTGTCTTTCTGGACTTAGAGTCTTAAGCAGTTCTGCAGAAGTAATAGTATAGCAAGACGACCAAGTGTGAGCTAGTGCTTGATTAGGAGGGGAAGAGGGTAAATCAAATGGTCCAGAGCTGATCACCTCATCAGAGGGAGCGGGATGGGGGGGGCAGGGGATGAGGGGGAAGAATGAGAGGATAGTAAGGGTGGGGGGTTAGTAAAGGAGGAACGCAAGTTCTGAATTTTCTCAGAGAAAAAAGTGGCCATTGTCGAAGGAGCAGGAACTGTGGTCAGCCGATTAGGAGTGGAGGTAGTAGAAGAGAGCTTGCGCAAAATCATGTATAGCTGCCTTGAGGAATTAGCAGCCTCGGAGATTTCAGTGGCATAAAAAGAATGCTTAGCAGACTGTACTGCTGAGTGGTAGTCGGAGTACAGTTGTTTGAGCCGGGCCATAGTCTCTGGTGAAGGATGTTTAGACCAGTGGCGCTCTACTTGACGAAGTTGTGTATGCTGGAGACATAACCCTGGATGGTACCATGGGGAATGAAGTAGTCGGAACGGCCTAGTGGAAGGACGGAGAGAGGCCAGATTGTCCAAAGCATCGGTAAGAAGTGAGTTCCAGAGACAGGCTTGAGAAACAGGTGAGCGTAAGGCAAAATCTGAGGGAAATTTATGTAAATAAATTTGCTACCATAAAAGTAAGTAAACTCATAAATTATTTCAAAAAACAACAAGGTTAGTGTTTAAACAACACAGTCAGGGACTGTTTTAAAATACGTATATTCAGTGCCACTTTGTGGATGGAGAATAGCACTGAGTATATATGGAAATTGATCAGCACCAGAACTATCCTCCTGTTTTGCTGTCTTTCAATTTATATGGATAGTTATCAAGACAGTGGACGGAATATCACCACACCACGGATTCTTTGGTGTTCTGTTCATACTCCATGCACACTGTGACCAGTATTATCTAGAGAGTGCCAAGGTGGTCTGTAAGTGGTTTTAGTAGCACTGTCGATAGAGAGGGAAATATTACAAGGAGGTGAGTACTTTAAGCTGCAATGTACACATCTGCTTTGAAGTTATTTTAGTCATTAATGTGCATATGGACATATAATGTGCCAACCTGTGAAAAAATGTGTGTGTTGTATGATGGCTTGTATTTGCCGGTGGGTGCCTTAAAAGGAGCTTTAACTAGGTGCCTTATAAAATTACTCTCATCGTGCCATGGAAGATCCACAAGAGTGCTACCAAGGCAAATTCTCTGAATGAAGGCTGTCGGTATCTGAATAATTCCCTTTGAATATCGACCCCTGATACTTTGGTAGACAGCATGCCCTTCCACAATATTGTTCTAAATGAGACCAACATAATCACAGTAGAACTACTGAAATTTCATCCTTCTATCTATTTAACTATAGCTTCATTTCTTTTTAAATTTCTATATCTTTCTTCTGTTTCATTTCTTTTCCTGAGGAGTGACCCTATTGTCTGCCATTCTAGTCTAAAACTGCAGCTATAAGCAATTCATATAGGGGCATATTTACTAAAGTACGCTAATGGTTAGCATGGGATTTATCATGTGTGCAGTAGCTGTTAGCATGCACTAAAAATGCAGCCATGCTAAAAATCCTACACTAACCACTTAGCACAGGTTGGGATGGAGACTGGATCTTGACTGCACATTGCAGTTAATATGGGCATCAATAGTGTACACTCACCGTCAATATCACAACATGGATGTACTTAGTGCCACCTCAGTGCATAGTTGTAACTGCACCCATGGTACTTGCAGCAATCAGATTAGTGCAGGGGTGGTGGTGGAGCTATATTAACTGCATAGGGACATACCATGCATGCCCCCGTTCATTAGTGCAGGTTCAGCACCACCCTGTGCTAATTTGTAGGGCTGAACACACAGTAAATTACGTTTTAGTAAACATACCCCATAATGTTCTGTGATTTTCTACTTTTTTTTTTTTTTACATTTATATGTATAAATGACTAGATTATGTTTCAGGCACTGAGACCAAACCAAAGCTATATTTAAATAGGGTCGTAATAGAGGATATTATGTTGCGCAGTTCCATAAAACAACTATTGTCAGGGATTGCCTTGTACCAGAAGATTCAGTATATACTTAGAGGTGCCTTGCTACCACCCACTGCCTGCTTGCCTCAGAAAAATACATGGGTCAGTATTCAAAGGGACTTAAATGTTAAGCAGCAGCTGCTAAAGCTGTAAGTTCCCTATCCATGAATTTTTCAGTGGCACTATATAGAAAATTCCCTCTAAATGCCGTGGCTGAATACAAACTCGACCATTACTGTAGCTATTGGCCTTATTTTAGCAATACATTCTAACTGCTGGATTATTTGCTTAGTTTAGAAATATATTCTAACTTCTGGATTATGAGCTCAGAAACATCTGCATTAAAACAAAACTGTGGGATCCACCTGATGGTTTGAAGGCAGTGTGGCCCACAGCCTTGCAGAAGGCCCCTATTCAGTTCTCGAGTCAGGGGGGAGTGGTTTTCTTTCCAAGATGGCGGCAATGAAGGTTTAGCTGCGATGCCTAAGAGGAAGGGCAAAGCTAAGGCTGTTCCCGCGGCGCCGTTGCCTAATGCTGAAGGACCAATGGATCGATACGTGCAGCTTTCGAAGGACGAGGTTCAGGGGATCCGAGCGGGCTTTGAGACGCCTGCGAAGGAAGGTGGATTGGCGGCGTCGCCCTTAGACATCTCGCTCTCCCCGGATGGGCGTGTTCCTCCTGCCCCCCCCCCTGCTACCGCGGTCTCCCGGAGTCTGAGTGACGTAGCAGTAGCGTCCGAACTGGTGTTTGCTGCAACGTCGGAGCGGGTCTCGTCTTCGGAAACTGACGGTGATTTAGCAGGGGATTTTCAAGCCGCCGTTTCAGCGGCATTGTTATCTAGCGGTGGAGATCCTGCTCAGGCGGCAATTTCCTTTGAGGTGGAAGGTACTTCAATCTCCAGGCCTGTATTTCCTCAACTGCTTCGACCTGACTCTGTGACTCTGGATAGTATATGGGATGCAATTTCTTACCTATCAACTGTTATGGGTCAGCAATTGTCTTCATATTCTTCGAGGGCTTTAGCACTCGGGGAATCTATTGGTGTGGTCAAAACTGATATTCAAGAAATGAACGCTAGGCAGTTGTTGCTGGATCAGAAGCTTGAAAATATTTCTGACATTACTGCCTCTTTAGTTAAGGATAATATTGCTTTAAGAAGTAAAACAGAATCATTGGAGAATGCGGTTCGATCTTCGAATCTTCGATTGTTGAACTTTCCCATTATTTCCGGAGTGGCTCCTCTTGATTTATTTAAGAAATATTTGCAGGAGGTACTGTCTGTACCTGTTGAGTTATTGCCACCAGTTTCAAAGATATGTTATCTTCCTTTGGGAAAGAAGGAGGGGAATGTTATTATGGGCCCTTTAGAGTTAGACTCTCTCAATGTCTCTAACTTGCTTTGTACCCCTAAAGAGGAGGACATACCTGTTTCCACTTTGCTTGTTACCTTAGCATTATCGTCGGATAGAGAATGGTTATTGAAGTTGTTCTATAAAAAGAGGGCAAATTTGTTTTATAGGAAAAAAATCCATCTCTTCCCGGATGTATCCAGAGAGACGCAGAAGCGTCGGAGAGCTTTTCTTTTGTTGAGGCCTGGGGTGGTTCGTATTGGGGCTACCTTTATGCTGAGATTTCCCTGTAAATGTTTGATTATGCATAATTCCCATAAGCATGTTTTTCTTTTTCCTGAGGACCTTTCTGCCTTTATTAGTAACCAGTTGCCTTTTTCTTCTCCTTCCTGAGTAGGATATGAATACCCATCAGTATTTAGTGCCTTTGTCTTGTTTTTCCTTTAATTCTTCACTTATGTTGTTTATTGCTGTTACCTCTCCCCCCCCCTTATTGTGGGCTAAAGAATAAACCTTGCTTTGAATTTGTATGGATATTGTGTACTTTAATGTATTTTGGCAAGTGTTATTATTTTTCTATGATCAAGTTGGTTTTGATTTATTGTTATGCTAAAATAAAAAAAATTCTCGAGTCAGGTCTTCTGCACTCTCTATTAGCTGGAGTTTTGAATCCTACTGAGACAATGGTCTTTTCTGGTCATTGTATTTCATTCTGGTTTCCTATGCAGCCATTTTTCCTAGGCATTGAAGAAGATTGAAGTAAGATTAAGTTACATGGTTTCTATTCAGAACTTGTTTGACAAATATGGGAGACTCAGGTTAAGAGTCATGATTAAGGACACAAAATATAAAGATTTTTATTTACATACAAGAAAGCAAATGTTAAAATTTAAAAAAACTACATATAAAAACAAGGACAAATATGGGGTATATAATTATATGAATAGTCCAGATGCAAAAGGAATGTGTAGTGCATGATTATTTTATGATACCCATTTAGGACTTTACATTGATGCATTTGGATTGAGATATTAAAATCTGAGTGACATCCATCAGATTTATTGTACTTTATTTTAAACATCCTTTGTGTCTTAGCAATGATTTTTGCAGCACAATATTGTATCCGATTTAGTTCTGTGATATCAGCTGATTATCCTATTATATGCATCATGGCCTTTATTAATCTTAACGTGCTTTTGACTTTGGGTATCATATTTAATTTAGGCTGTCTGTGCTGTCCTGGGCCCCATCATACATATTCATCTCCACATAAGCCACGAGCTCTGCTCCCAGCTACTTCATCAGCTTGTGTCTCTCCTGCCTTCTCCCTTCCCTCTGCTTCCTCATCTATCTTACATTTCATGTGTCTTTTTGTGTTCCACCCTTATCATTCACTGGTATCTCTTCACTCTGCCTCCTGGCTTTTCGTACATTACTTTCACCTTCCAATGTTTCACCGTTATCTTCCACTAGTATCTCAGCTGTCACCTCTTTAAATTGCACTGCCTGTTATGCTATATTTCTTCTGGTGCTCTTTTCTAGATCTCCCATTTTTCTTCTTCTCTCCCTTTTTACGTCAGCATCCAGTGGTTTCAAGGTATTATCACATACTCCTTTGTTTTCAGCTTTTCCAAATAAGGATTTTAAGTTTGGGTCAATCGCTTTTTGTAGCTTTTCCTTTCTTCCAGTTTATAGCAGGGTATTTGTGAACTCTGCTTCATTTTATCTTTAGTTTCTGTGGTCTGCCTTCTCCTTCAGTGGGCCCACGGACAGCTTCACAATGACCTATCGCTACCATCTATTGCTGTGATTAAAGATGGGCAATTATTTATCCTGGGCAATGTAGTATGAATCTTTTCTTTTTTTCTTCTTTTTATAGTTCAACAGTAGTGGCACTTGGCTGAGATTTGGTTGAGATATTGTATAATGAGATCAACATATGAAGGTACTCAGCAAATCATGATGAAAGTAATTGATTCTCTCCCCCGCAGAAGTATATATAGTAATTCACCAGCAACACCATTGAATTTTAAGCTGTGATTGCTACAAATCTCTGTTCAGTTTGTGCTGTGCTGTGTACACTTTGAAACCCGGCTGTGTGTCTATGAATAGGTAGGATGGTGACACACAGCACAGCAGCAGTTACATAGTATGTCTACACTATTATAACCCTATGAAACCACTGTACCTACTGGTGTCCTCTTTATATAGTGATGTGCTAACATAGTAGACGATGGCAGATGAACACAAAAAATGGCTCATCCGTTATATTCCAGTAAGATGATTAGCATTGTAACCTCTGTTCACTGCAGGTTATCCCTTTCCCCGCACCCCAACCACTACATTGTTTTTGGAAATGCAAAAGTAATTTCACAGCTGTTTTGAGATAAAGCGCATGGTGCTTGGTTTCCATCCTCTTGTTGTTTAGGAATCCTCTTTTTTAAAATTCCATCACTGTTTTTGTCTCCAGCACCTCCTCTGGGAAGGCATTCCAGGCATCCACCACTCTTTCCTATAGAAACAGCTGCAAAAAAGGAAGAAGTGGATCAGTTCTATGAGCACATAGAAGCTGAAATCGACAGAACATGCAGACAAGATATACTAACAGTAATGGACGACTAGAACCCAAACGTTGGGAGCATAGAAGATAAAGTTGTAAAATATGGGTTTGGCAAAAGAAATGAAGCTGGAGAGAGACTGAGAGTATTCTGTAAGATCAGCAATTTTAAAAACCTTCTTCCAGCTACACAAGTGGAGCCCAATTCCGGAAGGGGCATGTCTGGGCCATCCAGATGGCCCCATGCAGGACAAGCCTGTTTGGACGTGATTCTGAAACACGAGAGCAAAACGTTCCTCTGGCTGTCAGAATTGGGCCTGTGGATGGCCCGACATGCCCCTCCCACAGCCACAGGGATGTCCTTCCCACGGCTCCATCTGCCCGCAGCCTCAGACCCCCACCGCCTGACCCTGACAACAGAGGCAACGGAGGGTGCAGTGTCACTGCTTCAGGGATATGCCAGTCAATATCCGGCATATTGAAATCACCTATGAGCAGCACTTCTCCTTTCATATCAATTCTGTGAATATCTTCAATTGCGTTTCTCTCCAGTTCTTCTGCCTCTGAAGAAGACCTTTGTAGCACACCGATGCAAATGGATGCTCCGTTCCCTCTTTCCAATTTAACCAGAGTGCCTCTTCCTTCCTTCATAAGCCCTGTAATTCTGAAGTTTTAGTATTACTTTTTATGTATAATGCCAGGGGCGGCTCAAGTCAGTCTGCTGCCTGAGGCAAAGAATGAGATGGCGCCCCCCAATCACCGTAGAGGGGGGCGGGGCTTTTTCAGAAATCCAATCAGAGACTGAACCAAATCAAAAAGCCGATTCGATTTATGGAGGAAATGCAAGATGTTTGCACACAGGGCCGTATCGAACTGCAATTGCGCCTTATGCGACTTGCAACTCGGGCGCACGCCCCCCTCTCCCCCCATACCTCCATCCAGCGCTGCCTGCTCTTTCCCTGCTGCTGCCACCCTCCATTTTTTTCACGGCGGCGCCGGCAGCAGGGAAAGAACAGGCAGCACTGGACGGCGTTATGGGGAGGAGGAGGGGGGCATGCACCCAATCTGAAAGGCGCCGGCACTCTAAGCAGATCTGTCCCTCCCTGCTCTGACATCATGTCGAAGGAGGGAGGGACCAGACCTGCTTAAAGTGCTGCGAAAAGGCTTTGGGCGCATTTTAACTGCCTGCTATTGTCCTGCCAGCGGCAGCAGAGCAACAGCAGAGCCAAAATGTGCCCCCCAAGCCTTTGCGCTCTGTGCGACTGCACTGCTTGCACAGGGCTAGGTACGGTCCTCTTTGCACACCAAGGAACTAAAAGACAGCAAGAATCAACAGCACAGTTTATAAAACTAAATTATAACCCATTTTTATTTTGTTATAAACTGCGTTATGGTTCTCCCTTTTTCTTTTTCAACATATATTTTGCATCCACAGTAGGTGCAGAGCAGAACCAGGACATTCACCCACAGAACTCAATATTCAAAAAAAAAATCTGATTCTGATCATCTCACTAACAACAACAACAACAACCTCTATTCTCCAGTACCAGGCATATTGTGAACTAACAAAAATCCTTACAACAAAAAGCAAACCTACCATACCATACCATATTAGCACAAACTTCCAAAAGTCACATAAGGAGCCCATCCAAAAAAAGTGTCACTGTAAATACTGCAGTGGGCCCTGGAACATCCATACACCTATTTGAAAAGCTGAACAAGTCAAATTACTACAGTATAGTATAGATCTTTATATACAAACTGCTTGTTAACAGAACACCTGACCTCAGTCACACATGCACAACATCGACCTTCACCAAGTACAGAATAAGTAACCACAATCTAAAGTAAAAATAAAAATATGTAGACAAAATTTAAACTGAAACCCCAAGAAGCCAGAGTCCACATGCAGTGTAACATCAGATAAATAAGAGATGCAGTTCCCCAATACTGTGTAAAATATAAAAATAGCACAAAGTCCAATCACCAAAATTAAATAAAATTATTTTTTCTGCCTTTGTTGTCTGACCATTTTATTCTCTGATCATGCTGGTCCTGATCTGAGGCTTCTGCTTTCCTGTCTTCTCTTAGCTCTCTTTCTGTGGTCTATGGTCCATGGTCCATCTGCCATTTCTAATCTCTTCTTTTGTTTTCTTCACTTCCTTCCACCAGCCCATTTCCAGTTTCAGTAACCCTCCCCAGTATCATTCCCCTTTCCAGTCCTCCCCCCAGTACCTTCCAATGTCAACCACCTTGCACTTGTGTCCATTCCCTTCCAGTCCCCCTCCTTCCCCACTATCCAGCCCCTTCTAGTCCAAATACCATCCCAGGTATCAGCTCAGGTTCACTCTCAGTGCCACCCCCCAGTCAGCTCCCTTCCAGCCACCCTACCCTCTGTCCATCTCTCTTCCAGTGCCATTCACATGTCAGCTCCCTTCCAGCCTCCTCCCTATTACCCAGCTACCTACCACTCCCATCCCCAAGTGTCAGCTCCCTTCCAGTCCCCCTTCGGTACATTCCAGGTGTCAGCTCCTTTCCAGCCCCCTCCTTCCCTTCCTGCCCTATCCTTCCCCTGGCAGACCCTCTCAGTATCCGCTCCCTTCCAGTCCTATTCTACCATCCCCCCCCACCCCGCATCAGCCCATTTGTAGCCCTAGCCCCTAGTTTTCTTCCAGGGCCAGCAGCACTCTCCCCCCCCCTCCCCTACTAGCCCATTTCCTGTCCCAGCCCATTTCTAGTCCTATCCCCTTTATCAGCCCACCCCAGTCCTAGCCCCCCAATCATCCCATTACCAGTCGTAACCCTCCAATAAGTCCATTTTCAGTCCTAGCACCTCAATCAGCCCATTTCCTGTCCTAGTCTCCCCCCATAGCCCATTAACAGCCCTAACCCCCCATCAGCCCATTTCCAGTTCTAAACCACCATCAGTCCATTTCCAGTCCTAGCCCTCCCCCGATAGCCCATTACCAGTCCTAGCCCCCTCCAATCAGCCCATTTCCAGTCCTAAGCCCCTATCAGCCCATTTCCAGTTCTAACCCCCCTGATAGCCCATTACCAGTCCTAACCCCCTCCTGATCAGTCCATCTCCAGTTCTAAACCCCCAGCAGTCCATTTCGAGTCCTAACCCCCCATCAGCCCTTTTCCAGTTCTAACCACCCCATAGCCCTTTAACTTTCCTAGCCCCCCTCCCGTTCAGCCCATTTCCAGTACTAACCCCCCATCAGCCCATTTCCAGTTCTAACCCCCCATAACCCATTACCAGTCCTAACCCCCCCATCTGCCCATTTCTACCCCCCCCCCCCGATAGCCCATTACCAGTCCTAGCCCCCTCCTGATTAGTGCATTTCCAGTTCTAAACCCCCATCAGTCGATTACTAGTCCTAACCCCCCCATCAGCCCATTTCCAATTCTAATCCCCCCATAGACCATTACCAGTCCTAGCCCCCCTTCCAATCAGCCCATTTCCAGTACTAACCCCCATCAGCCCATTTCCATTTCTAACCCCCCCATCAGCCCATTTCCAGTTCTAAACCTCCCAATCAGTCCAGTTCCTGTCCTACCCCCCCATCAGCCCAGTTCCAGTCCTAGACCCCTCACCCCCCACCCAGGGAAATTGAAAAAAAAACCAAAACTCCGGCATAAAAAGCAGCTGCTGCTGCTGCTCTAGCGGCGGCGGCAGCAGCGTCAGAATAAGGAGCCCCGCGGCCGCCCGCCAGCCCCCCCAGAGAGCCTGCTGGTTTCCCCGGCTCCGCTTTGCAGAGCCACGACGAAGGGACAATGTTTCCCTTAACTGCGGCTCTGTTAAAGCTGAGCCCACGGCACTGATGGGAAACAGGAAATCATGTTTCCCATCAGCACCTCGGGAACCCTGTCCCCATACTTTCTTAATTTATACGCAGAGCAAATTAGAGAAGCACAATTTGGGATATTGGTCACAAGATGCTTATCTACTTATCCAACAGTTGCTGGCACCCTCTTTATCTCACTACTGTCGGAATCACTCCATACAAACAAAAAACATATCTTCAAAGTGGAAAACTAAAACAAAATATTTTCTATAGGAGGGAACTGTACTGATTATATCGGGTACGCTTCAGTTACCTAAATTCTGTTAATCGCTCGGATAGTCTCAGATCATAATAGCGCTATGAAAACAAACAACTGAATATATCAGTACTTCTTGCGCTTAATAGCATCAATGACTTATCCGGAGATATTTTCTTCTTTTTTAACTGAAGCCAATGTCCCACACTCCATCTAAATCCAGTATCCCAGTATCCCACACACTCTGTCATAAAACTATTGAACTTGAAAACTCTTATCAAGACGTTTCTCCTCTACGCCTCCTTTGGCACCTCTCTGGCATTTCACTCCGAAAGGAATTTCTTCAGGAGGATTTATAAATAAAAGGTCAATAGTATCAAATAAAATCAAATTCCACAATGAATGCAAAAATTTTGCTGGTCTCATACTATCCATCACATATCTAGGATTACGAAAAAAGCAAAACTCACACAAGCAACATAATGGTGCTGCCCACGTCCATCCGGACATAATCCAGCTTTTGAAAAAACGCCACGCATGCGGGCTAACTTTCTGCAAGGCTTTATATATGATTGGTGCTCCCTTCGTGACTGTTAAAAACTGAACAGACCAAACGCGCCCCATTCTTAAAGACACACATTCCATTCTATTACTGAGTTGAGACCATAAGGTTGTAAGGTGTTAACTTTAAAAATCCAACGTTGTTCTACCAACAGTAGTGTCTGAACCAAAGTCTTGCCCCGCTTCGCTGTTTGCACTCTATCCACACAAAAACAACGTAATTGGTGAAATTCATGTTGTAAGTCCACACAATGTTGAACTAGAGGTGCTGACATTACTTGACAGCGTAGACGGCTCTTGTGTTCCAACATTCGAGTTTTAAAAGCTCGATTAGTTTTTCCTATGTAAAGCTGGTTACAGGGACTTCGAATGGCATACACCACCAGAGCAGTGCTGCATGAAGTCCAATATTTCAACTTAAAAGTTTTACCCAAATAAGTAAACTCTGTCACACTTTCTGTAATGTCACATATTTGACATTCTCCACAGCTTTTGTGTCCTCTTTCTTCCATCATTGTTTCATTGTTCACAAGGGATCGTAAAATAGTTGGACTGAGTTGTTCTTTTAAATTGGCATTTCGCTGCCACACGCATCTGATCTTTTTATCCTGCAAACCCGAAACAGTCTTCAAAATGGGGGAATGCTTTGATATAATTTTTTGGATTTTGTAACTCAATGGGGAAAACCTGGTGATCATGTTGACATGATCATCTTCTACTTGTTTAAGTTGTGTGTCAGTGTTACCCAATAACCAGGTTCTATCATTAAACAGAGCTCGTTTATACGCTCGTTGTGAAATGTGACGGGGATATCCCCGGTCTGAAAACTCCTTCATCAAACGCTTAGATTGTTGTTTGAAATCTGCTATTTCTGTACAATTCCTCCGAAATCTTAGAAATTGGGAGAAGGGGAGACTGTTCTTCAAACGAGACGGATGACTACTCTTATAATGTAACAAGGTGTTCCTGGCTATAGGTTTTTTGTATACTGTTGATATCCACCCTTGAGCACCTTTAGTAATTAATAAATCCAAAAAAATGATATTAGTGTCATTAATCGTATGAGTAAACTGTATAGCGGTATTAAGGCTGTGTAGCCACTGGATAAACTGAATCACAGAATCGGTGTCCCTGTAACCAGCTTTACATAGGAAAAACTAATCGAGCTTTTAAAACCCGAATGTTGGAACACAAGAGCCGTCTACGCTGTCAAGTAATGTCAGCACCTCTAGTTCAACATTATGTGGACTTACAACATGAATTTCACCAATTACGTTGTTTTTGTGTGGATAGAGTGCAAACAGCGAAGCGGGGCAAGACTTTGGTTCAGACACTACTGTTGGTAGAACAACGTTGGATTTTTAAAGTTAACACCTTACAACCTTATGGTCTCAACTCAGTAATAGAATGGAATGTGTGTCTTTAAGAATGGGGCGCGTTTGGTCTGTTCAGTTTTTAACAGTCACGAAGGGAGCACCAATCATATATAAAGCCTTGCAGAAAGTTAGCCTACATGCGCGGCATTTTTTCAAAAGCTGGATTATGTCCGGATGGACGCGGGCAGCACCATTATGTTGATTGTGTGAGTTTTGCTTTTTTCGTAATCCTAGATATGTGATGGATAGTATGAGACCAGCAAAATTTTTGCATTCATTGTGGAATTTGATTTTAGTTGATACTATTGACCTTTTATTTATAGATCCTCCTGAAGAAACTCCTTTCAGAGTGAAACGCCAGAGAGGTGCCAAAGGAGGCGTAGAGGAGAAACGTCTTGATAAGAGTTTTCAAGTAATGGTAGCGGACCTCACACGCCACCTAGATAAGGTCTTAGATAGTACTGGGGAGGAGTCTGCTGTCTTGGTACATGTTGGTACCAATGACATAGGAAAATGTGGTAGGGAGGTTCTGGAAGCTAAATTTAGGCTTTTAGGTAGGAAGTTGAAATCCAGAACTTCCAGGGTAGCGTTCACCGAAATACTTCCCGTTCCACGCGCAGGACCCAATAGGCAGGCAGAGCTCCGGAGTCTCAATGCGTGGATGAGACAATGGTGCAGAGATGAGGGGTTCGGATTTGTTAGGAACTGGGGAACATTCTGGGGAAAGGAGGGGCTCTTCCGAAGGGATGGGCTTCACCTTAACCGGGATGGAACCAGGCTGCTGGCATTAACCTTTAAAAAGGAGATAGAGCAGCTTTTAAACTAGATAATAGGGGAAAGCCGACAGTCGCCCAAGAGCGCATGGTTCGGAAGAATGTATCCTTGAAGGATACTACAAAAAGCAGAGAGGTTCCAAAAAAGAGTAAAGTAGCCCAAATGCCCTCGAGTATGGAGCAGACAGAACTTAAAGATCCCAAATTACCCATGTCTACCAATAGCCAAATTAATATGAATAAAATACAGTCTCTAAAATGCTTGTATGCAAATGCTAGAAGTCTACAAAACAAGATGGGAGAGTTAGAATATATAGCACTAAACGAGAGGTTAGATATGATTGGAATATCAGAGACATGGTGGAAGGAGGACAACCAGTGGGACACTGTGATACCTGGGTACAAACTATATCGAAATGATAGAGCTGATCAAATTGGTGGAGGGGTTGCGCTCTATGTTAGAGAGGGCATTGAATCAGAAAGGATTAAAGTTTTGCAAGAAACAAAATTTGCTGTAGAATCTCTATGGATTGAAATTCCATGTAAAAAGGGGAAGGCGATGGCAGTGGGGGTGTACTATCGTCCGCCTGGCCAGAATGAACAAATGGATGATGAAATGCTCAAAGAAATCAAGGAAGCTAGCAAAAGTTACAGTGCAGTAATAATAATGGGTGATTTCAATTACCCCAGCATCGACTGGGTCAGTGTCACAACAGGACATGCTAGGGAGATAAAGTTCCTAGATGAAATAAATGACTGCTTCTTGGAGCAGCTGGTTCATGAACCGACCAGAGGGGAAGCAATATTAGACCTAGTCCTTAGTGGAACACCAGATGTAGTGCAAGAGATAAGGGTGTTGGGGCCACTTGGCAATAGTGATTATAGCATGATCGCCTTTGATTTAATTAGTGGAGGAGGGATAGTAAGGAAATCCACAGTACTACCCTTTAACTTTCGAAAGGGAGACTATGATAGAATGAGGAAAACAGTTAAGAAAAAACTAAAAGGAGCAGTTGCAAAGGTTAAAGACGTACATCAAGCTTGGGTGTTGTTGAAAAATACTATCTTGGAAGCCCAGACCAGCTGTATTCCACGCTTTAAGAAAAGTGGAAGGAAGTCTAAAAACTTGCCAGCATGGTTTAAAGCTGAGGTCAGAGAGGCTGTTGTTGCCAAAAAAGCATCTTTCAAGAAATGGAAAAAAGAGCCAAATGATGAAACCTGGAAACAGCACAAGCACTGGCAAGTCAAATGCAAGGCATTGATAAGGCAGGCAAAGAGAGAATTTGAGAAGAAGCTTGCTGCGGAAGCAAAAACGCGAAATAAAGACCTTTTCAAGTACATTCGTAGCAAAAAACCCGTGAGAGAGTCAGTTGGTCCATTAGATGATAAAGGGGTTAAAGGAGCACTAAGAGGCGACAAGGCGATAGCGGAGAGACTGAATGAATTCTTTGCTTCGGTCTTTACTGAGGAAGATGTAGGGATGTTACCCACGACTGAAGTGGTATTTAAAGGTGTGGAAGAATTGAAGGAAATATCGATACATCGGGAAGATGTCTTACAACTATTAGATAAACTGAAGAGTAGCAAATCACCTGGGCCGGATGGTATACATCCAAGGGTGTTGAAAGAACTGAAATTTGAGATTGCAGACCTGCTATCAGTAATCTGTGAACTATCATTAAAATCATCTCTAATACCTGAGGATTGGAGGATCGCCAATGTAACACCAATTTTTAAAAAGGGTTCGAGGGGTGATCCGGGAAACTACAGACCGGTGAGCCTGACATCAGTACCGGGAAAAATGGTAGAAACCATCATAAAGAATAAAATTACTCAGCATATAGATAGTCATGACCTAATGGGAGACAGCCAACATGGCTTTAGACAAGGAAGATCTTGTCTTACTAATCTGTTATGTTTTTTTGAAGGAGTGAATAAACAGGTGGACAAAGGTGAGTCGGTTGATATTGTGTATCTGGACTTTCAGAAAGCCTTTGACAAGGTCCCTCATGAGAGACTTTTGGCAAAACTAAAGAGTCATGGGATAGGAGGCAGTGTACTACTGTGGATCAGGAACTGGTTAAAAGATAGAAAGCAGAGGGTAGGGCTAAATGGCCAATTTTCCCAATGGAGAAAGGTGAATAGTGGTGTACCCCAGGGATCTGTGCTGGGTCCGCTGCTTTTTGACATATTCATAAATGACCTGGAAAGTGGAATAACGAGTGAGGTTATCAAATTTGCTGATGACACAAAACTATTTAAAGTTGTTAAAACCCAGGAGGATTGTGGAAAATTGCAAGAGGATCTTGATAAATTGGAAGACTGGGCATCAAAATGGCAGATGAAATTTAATGTGGAGAAGTGCAAGGTTATGCACCTAGGGAAGAACAACCCAAACTATGGTTACACGATGCAAGGTTCCACATTAGGAACCACCACCCAAGAAAAAGATTTAGGCGTCCTTGTGGATACCATGTTAAAACCCTCGGCCCAGTGTGCAGCGGCGGCCAAGAGAGCAAATAGAATGCTAGGTATGATAAGGAAAGGAATGGAAAATAAAACAAAAGATATTATAATGCCTCTATATCGTTCCATGGTGAGACCGCACCTTGAATATTGTGTGCAATTCTGGTCGCCGTATCTTAAAAAGGATATAGCGATTTTAGAAAAGGTTCAGAGAAGAGCCACCAAAATGGTAAAGGGGATGGAAGGCTACTCCTATGAAGAAAGGCTAAAAAGGTTGGGGCTCTTTAACCTGGAAAAGAGACGGCTGAGGGGAGATATGATAGAAGTCTATAAATTAATGAACGGAGTGGAACGGGTAAACGTAGATCGATTGTTTACCTTATCAGAATATAGAAAGACTAGGGGACATGCAATGAAGCTACAGGGTAAACTATTTAAGACTAATAAAAGAAAATATTTTTTCACTCAACGTGTAATCAAACTCTGGAATTTGTTACCGGAGGATGTAGTAAAGGCTGTTAGTGTAGCTGGGTTTAAAAAAGGTTTGGACAAGTTCCTGGAGGAAAGGTCCATAAACCATTATTAAGAAGGGACCCAGGATATCAATGCTTGAACGAATACAAGCATTGTGGAACCTGTGTCCCTTGGGGAAACTGCTAGGTACGTATGACCTAGATTGGCCACTGTTGGAAACAGAATACTGGGCTTGATGGACCTTGGTCTGACCCAGTATGGCATATCTTATGTTCTTATGTTCTTATGTTCAAGTTCAATAGTTTTATGACACAGTGTGTGGGATACTGGGATACTGGATTTAGATGGAGTGTGGGACATTGGCTTCAGTTAAAAAAGAAGAAAATATCTCCGGATAAGTCATTGATGCTATTAAGCGCAAGAAGTACTGATATATTCAGTTGTTTGTTTTCATAGCGCTATTATGATCTGAGACTATCCGAGCGATTAACAGAATTTAAGTAACTGAAGCGTACCCGATATAATCCGTACAGTTCCCTCCTATAGAAAATATTTTGTTTTAGTTTTCCATTTTGAAGATATGGTTTTTGTTTGTATGGAGTGATTCCGACAATAGTGAGATTTCTAATTCACTCCGAGAAGGCCAACAACTATTTTGGCACCCTCTTTATGGCATCATACCTGTGGGACTAATAAGCCATTGTTTCCCACTTTTTTCTTCTAGATGAGAGCCTGGAGGAGCCCATAAAGACGTCATCACTGATTACATGGATTCCAGCAGACACTCGTCAAGAACCAACTGGCTGGATTCTCCTTTTTTCACTAAGCTAACAATCCCAGCAACAGTTTCCTGGTTCAGACCCTGATGTGGAGTTTGGCCCAGACTGTGAAATTAATCTCTGCTTGCAGGAAACCTATTACTACATTCATCCTCCTCTGCTTATGGTCAGTGCTTGAGACTATTTGTTCCTCTCTCGAGACCACTGTGTTCCAGGTGGCCTTTTTCTAGCTTTTGTCATCCTCAGAGTTGGAGAACTGGTCACTGCATTGAAGATGGATGCACAGGGAAGAGCCTCTTGATGACCATCATCCATGTAATAGGCAGCATATTCTTATTAAGGCTCTGAAAGTTCAAAATTGATCAAAGAGAAAGAGGCCACATGGTGGCACTAAGGAGAGTACCACATTTCACAACTTGCCTGTTTGCGAATCTCATCAATTACCTCAGACATCAGCCAAGCCATGAGGGACACCTATTTCTTTATCTTCATTGTATCACTTGATAGACCACCCAAGCAGTTAGCGTCAGAGCTGTTTACAGATCAAATCAATTTCTGCACATTGACTATATCCCCTTGACACGGTTCCAGTTTAAGGCCATATTAAGGTGGGTTCTATCTATTATAGGACACAGCCCTGATGAATACAGTACAGCACACATTCATTCCACATAGGCACTGCAATAACTGCCCCACAAAGCTGCTTATTCACCAGTACTATAAAACCCATTGGTTACTGGAAATCAGCAGTCTACACTGGCTACATATACCCTCAAACAGTTGCCATTGTTGGACACTAATCACTCTCTACCCAATTTATTTCCAGAGGCAGCAGGGGGAAAGTCAGTATGGATCGTTGGGCACTCATATATCTGCTGAGCAGCATGCAAAGCAGCCAAATACACTTAGGCCTCTACAGAAGACCCACACACTTGGCATGGACAGGAAAACCTGGAATGTGCTGGCATCAACTACTACTACTACTACCCAGCATTTATATAGCGCTACCAGTCATACACAGCGCTGTACAGCACAGACATGTAAGAGACAATCCCTGCTCATCAGAGCTTACAATCTAGTAAAGACAAAACGCACGAAACACGGGAGGTGTAGGCAGGGGTAGAGCAAGGGAGAGAAAAGGAGATCAGGTGAGTCAAGATCCAAAAGCAGCAGCAAAGAAGTGAGCTTTCAACCTGGACTTGAAGATGGTCAGAGAAGGTGCCTGGCATACAGACACAGGTAGTTTGTTCCAGGCGTAAGGTGCAGCAAGGTGAAAGGAGCGAAGTCTGGATTTAGCAGTAGGAGAGCGGGGCATAGATAGAAGCAGTTTGCCAGAGGAGCGGAGTTCCCGAGTGGGATTATAAGGGGAGATAAGAGATGAAAGGTACTGAGGAGCCGCGGAGTGAATGCATATCTCCAGGAACAAGCAGGAATGTAGTCCTCACATATGGGTATCGTCGGTACCGACGGAGCCTGCACGGGAACGCTCCCCAGCGTCCAATAGGAACGCTTTTGGGAGCATCCCTCAGCACATGCACGCTGCCTTCCCGCCTTTCCAACTGTCCCTCTTCAGTTCTTCGTTTTCCGCGGAGCCGACAGGATCTATTCCCTGTCACCGCAGAAAATTCCGTCTTTAAATTTCTTTCTTGTAGTCGCGTTTGCCTATTCCACGACGCCTACCGGTACCGCCGGTTCTTTTCTTTTCTTTTCATAAAAAAATAAACCTTAAACTTAGACTCTTTCTTTTCAGAAACTTTCCTCTTTGGTGCTAGGCGCCATTTTGGGCACTAGGCCCCATTTTCCTAAATCATGGAAAAGCCAACTACTGGTTTTAAAAAATGTAGTAAGTGTGGCGGTACCATTTCCGTCACTGACACCCATGATTGGTGTCTTAAATGTTTAGGACCTGATCATTCTCCAACTGAATGTCTGTCCTGCATGGGGATGACCAAAAGAGGAAGACAGAACCGGGCCACAAAGCTCGGTACCCTCTTTTCTTCAGATGCTAGATCCATTGCATTGACATCGTCAAGGGCCTCTTTTTCCTCCCATGGATCTCAGGTAACTAAACATAAAAGCCGGTTCTCAAAGGGTAGCTCTTCTGCTAAGCATCGAGAGGCCATTGGCATTGCCCTTGAGGGAACCACACTGGCAAAACAGCCCCGGTAGGAGGCTTCGGCTTCCAAAGCATCGATGGGGCTTCAGGATGTTCTCGAGGCCTCAACCTCGCAAGAACTACCTGTGCCATGCTCGGGGGTTCCGGCCGTTCTTACCGCTACCAACATCCAGGCATCGGCAGCGTCGATAGACCAGAGGTTTCTTGCTATTGAGCACAGTATCGCAGCTCTTCTTTCAGCTGCGGTACCGGTGTTCCCAAGAGCATCGGTACCGACATCGACACCGATGCCGGTACTGACACCGGTACAGACACCGGTACCGACACTGACGATGCCGGTACCGATGGTACCGGCCCCGGTGGGAACTCTTCCCATGCCATCTCTGGCTGGAATTGACAAAGCGGTACCGGGTCACCTCGGTACCGACTTCGATCGGTACCGAGATCGTGCTTTGCAAGAGCATCGGGGTCAGGAATACTTTGATTCCTCCGATTCCGAAGACTCTGACAATTCTGCTGGCACTAGAGGGTTTCTCCTAGAAGATCCCTCTTCTCCCCAACGCAGAATGTCACCTCCAGAGGACATGTCATTTCAGGATTTCATCCGTGATATGACCAAAGGTCTTTCAATCACAGTAGCTCCTAAGGAAGCAGCCACTCTGCCTATCCATGAAATTCTGCATAGCTTGATGCTCAGAATGTGGGAGACACCTCTGGACTACTTCTCCTCACTCTAGGAGACTTGATACTATGTATCGAGTTCCACTATGTCCTGCATTTCAGAAAACTCAGCTGCCACACCATTCAATGGTAGTGGAATCAGCCATGCGTAGGATGAAAAGTGCAAAGAGGCATGCATCCAATCCTCCAGGTCGTGAATGCAGGACTCTGGATGCTTTTGGGCGCAGAACTTTTCAAGCTTCCATGCTTTCAGCTAGGATCAGTTTATATATCCTATATATGGGAATGTTCCTCAAAGAAGTCACAGGAGACTTGGAACTTATGAGCCCATTTCTCCCAGATGATATGAGACAAGATTTTCTTGCTCTAGTTAAGCATGCTCAGGATGTCTCCAAGTTTGTCAATCGTGCAGCCTTTGACTGCTTCGAATGCATCAGCAGAACTTCTGCTATTGCCATTGGCGCACGACGGATTGCCTGGCTACAGGCATCAGACTTGGAGACTTGGGTACAGGACAAGTTAGGCAACATTCCTTGCACGGGGGAGAATCTCTTCGGCAAGAACTGGCAGGAAAAAGCTAATGAGTTAGATGCTGACAATTCTACCTTAGATAGATTGTCAAAGTCTACAGCCACTCCAGCTAAAAGGAAGCCTTATAAAAAAACCTCTTTTAGCAAAAAGAGGAAGTTTTATCCTTCCTATACCCAGCAGAGTCAGACTCCAGGTCAGGTTGCCCAAAAGGGACAAACTAGACAGCAAAAGAAACCAAAAGGCCCGAGAGCCCAACCAGCTCTCCAGGTTCAGCCCCCTCAAGGGCTTTGACTCCTTCCTAGAGAGCTTTGCCTTCCTGCCTCTGAGGGGTCCCCAATCCCCCAATATTCAGGGCAGGTTATGCCACTTTGTCAACAGATGGCATCAGATAACAGCAGAAGATTGGACTTTGTCCATTGTAGGAGAGGGGTACAAACTTCATTTTCACAGCATACCCCTTCCTACAATTCTAAAGCAATTCAATTCTCAAACCTCTGCAGACAATCTGCTAGATCTCGAGGTCTCCACACTTCTTGCCCAAGGGGCAATAGAGGAAGTACCCATTCTTCAACAGGGTGCAGGGTTCTACTCCCCCTATTTTCTTATTCCAAAGAAAACAGGAGGACACAGACCCATTCTAGACCTCAGAGAATTGAACAAATATCTGTTTCGAGAGAAATTCAAAATGATTTCTCTAGGAACTCTTCTGCCATACCTTCAAAGCCAGGACTGGCTTTGCTCTCTAGACTTAAAGGATGCATACACTTACATTCTCATTCATCCAGATCACAGGAAATGTTTACGTTTCCTTTTCAAGGGAAGACATTTCCAGTACAGGGTTCTTCCTTTTGGTCTGGCTTCAGCACCAAGGGTATTCACGAAATGCATGGCAGTAGTAGCTGCATTTCTACGAACCCTGGGGATTTTCGTCTTCCCTTACTCATTCGAGCCTCCACAGTTGCAGAGGCCAGCACTGCACTGTCCCGTACAATGCGAATCCTGCAGTACTTGGGATTGGTAATAAACTTCCCGAAATCTCAACTAGTTCCTTCCCAACGCCTAGAATTTATAAGAGCCTGTCTGGATACCAGACAGGCAAGGGCTTTCCTTCCACAAGCCCGGTGTCTTCGCATAATGCAGCTAGCTTCCCAAGCAGCAGGCAAATCCTCCCTCACTGCTTGAGAGCTACTGCAGTTACTGGGACACATGGCATCCACAGTTCATGTAGTCCCATATGCTCGCCTCCACATGCGAGCAGCTCAGTGGACCCTCTCCACACAGTGGACACAGGCCATGGGTCATTTGTCGGACAAAATCACAATCTCTCAGCGACTAATTTTGTCCCTCCAATGGTGGTAATCACTAGATAATCTGACAGTGGGGTCTCCTTTCCATCAACCCCTCTTTCAGGCCACCCTAACAGCAGATGCATCACAGGTAGGTTGGGGAGCACACTTGAATCATCTCTCTACCCAGGGCACCTGCACTCCACAGGAGGTTGGTTTACACATAAACCTCCTGGAATTAAGAGTATTTTATTTAGTTCTTCGAGTGTTCCACACCCAGCTCAGCTACAAGACAGTCCTAGTCCAGATGGACAATCAGGTAGCCATGTTCTATGTGAACAAGCAGGGTGGAACGGGCTCTCTGTCGTTATGCAGCGAAGCTTTACGACTATGGGCCCTCGCCAGAGAGCATCAAATTCACCTTCTAGTGGTATATCTTCCAGGCATTCAAAACCTTTGGGCAGACAAACTCAGTCGAGTACTGCTACCTCACGAGTGGTCACTCCACCTAGACCAGGTGGTAAAGATATTTCATCTCTGGGGCACTCCAGACATAGACCTCTTTGCAAGTCCACTGAATGCCAAACTTCCCCGGTTCTGTTCCAGGATTCCGGCGCACAACTGTCAGGCAAGGGATGCCTTCCTCCTTCACTGGGGTCAGGAATTCCTTTATGCCTTCCCACCCATTCCCCTCACCCCAAAACACTCTTCAAGCTTCAGAGAGACAGGGGTCACATGATTCTCGTAGCACCATGATGGCCACGCCAAATGTGGTATTCCCTGCTTCTGCATCTCTCTCAAGCGGCACCTCTGGAGTTAGGGCATGCTCCAGATCTCCTTTCCTAGGAGAACGGGACGCTATGGCATCCGAATCCCCAGTCCCTGCACCTCACGGCCTGGTTGCTGAAGGCTTAGACCTCCAGGATTTCAACCTGTCCCAGCAGGTAAAAGATATCCTTCAGGCTTCTAGGAAACTTTCCACAAGAAGATCTTATGCCTTCAAGTGGAAACATTTTACTATATGGTGCTCCAAGAGGGGATTAAACCCCCTGGTCATACCCTTAGAATCTATACTAGAGTATCTCCTTCACTTATCGAATTCTGGGTTAAAGACCAATTCGGTAAGAGTCCATCTTAGTGCAATTGCAGCTTCTTATAAGCCTCTAAATGGACGACCAATTTCCTCTCATCCACTCCTATCAAGATTTATGAGAGGCCTTATATTAACTAAACCTCCCATCAAGCCACCACCGGTGGCATGGGATCTAAATCTAGTTCTCGGGCAGCTCATGAAGTCGCCTTTTGAACCTTTAGCCACTGCAGCCCTTAAGTTTTTGAGCTGGAAGGTCATCTTCCTAATTGCAATCACCTCTGCCCGTCGCATTAGTGAATTGCAAGCTTTAATGGCTGATCCTCCTTATACTAGGTTTCATCATGATAAAGTTGTTCTTCGAACTCACCCACATTTTATGCCAAAGGTGGTTTCGCCTTTTCATTTGAATCGATCAATTTACCTTCCTGTATTTTTTCCGAGGCCTCACGCCTCTAATGCAGAAAGAAACCTTCATACTCTGGATTGTAAAAGGGCCTTGGCCTTTTACATACAAAGAACACAGCAACATAGAAAGTCCTCACAACTTTTTATAGCTTTTGACCCTAGTCATTTGGGACTTCCAGTCTCCAAAAGAACTTTATCTAAATGGATTGCCCAATGCATATCCTTTACTTATGAGAGTAAGGGTCTTCCTCTTCAGGACCATGTCACAGCTCATAATGTGAGAGCCATGGCAGCTTCTATGGCTAATCTCCACTCTGTGTCTATTGATGACATTTGTCGAGCAGCCACCTAGGCTTCGGTACACATCTTCACAGCCCACTACTGCCTAGATAAAGCCACCCATCAGGATGCCTTCTTTGGCCAAGCTGTTCTTCAAAGTCTCTTTCAAACCTAAACCAACAAAGAGAGAGAGAGAGAGAGAGAGACAACTCCTAGGGGAGGTGGGTGGGTTGTGAGGACTAAATTCCTGCTGTTCCTGGAGATCACCTGTTACAGGTGAGTAACTACGCTGTCTCCAAGAACAAGCAGGAATGTAGTCCTCACATATGGGGACTCCCTAGCTGAAGATGCCAGGGAGATAGCCCCAGGAAGGTGCCACCGTCTAAGGTGAGAATCCTTCCTCCCATGGATCTCTGGCATCCAACCCTGGTCCCTAGGGAGTCCCCATATGTGAGGACTACATTCCTGCTTGTTCCTGGAGATAGCGTAGTTACTCACCTGTAACAGGTGATCTCCGGGAACAGCAGGAATTTAGTCCTCACAACCCACCCACCTCCCCTAGGAGTTGTCTCTCTCTCTCTCTCTCTCTCTTTTTCTTTTTCCTCTCTCCCTCTATCCTTTCACTCAGCTACAAACATAACTGAAGAGGGACAGTTGTAAAGGCGGGAAGGCAGCGCGCATGTGCTGAGGGATGCTCCCAAAAGCGTTCCTATTGGATGCTGGGGAGCATTCCCATACAGGCTCCGTCGGTACCGACGATACCTATATGTGAGGACTAAATTCCTGCTGTTCCAAGAGATCACCTGTTACAGGTGAGTAACTAAGCTTTATAGGTCAGCAGGAGAAGTTTGAATTGGATGTGGAAGCAGATAGGGAACCAATGGAGTGACTTGAGAAGAGGAGTAATATGGGCATGACAAGGATGGCGGAAGATTAGCCGTGCAGCAGAGTGTTGAACAGATTGAAGGGGAGCGAGATGATTCAAAGGGAGACCAGCAAGGAATAGGTTACAGTAGTCAAGACGGGAGGTGATTAAGGAGTGGATAAGCGTTTTAGTAGTATGTTCGGAAAGGAAGGGGCGGATTTTGCTAATGTTATAGAGAAACTACTGCCCCTGCTACATACACAATCTAAGGTCACACTCTCCTGGACTTCATTGTCATACACCCCGGTGGAAACTAGGGCACAATCGCTTGCAAGTAGCTTATCAAAGCAATTAAGAGTGATGTAGTGGAGGCAACCCTTCTATTTCCAAACATCGTGACCATCTGGTTTGACATACCAAGGACCAACAACAAGCTCTGGAACCATGTACTCAAAAAGGTGAATCAACAAGTCGGCACGTGGATACAGGCACCTGGAAACCTACAAATTCAGCACAACTGGGCTTACCCAGTTATTGGAGAGGTGCTATTTATCTATTGGACATAGCCAAGACTTGTTGCTAAATGACTTTCTTGAAACCCTGAAAGCAGTCACCAACAGTGGACACTAAATAATCCTGGTTCCCTTAGGAAACATTTACATTGAACTGACTGTAACCTTCCCCTTTCGTTTGGGATGGATGATGGTGTCTCCTCAGTGGGGACTGTGGAGCAAGTATAGCTACCCACATTTATGGCAGGCACCCAAGTCAAAACAACCCAGATTGGTCAATGAACCAATGAGGGATTGGGCAATAGCTAGCAGCAAGGCAGAATGACCTGACAAACTCTCCAATGCAGCGGCTAGCTTGACTCAAGGTAGGCCAGTTAGAGATAGAGATTTCAACTGCAGCATCTATTGCCAGTGACAGCATTTAGCTCAGGTAGACCCAGGGATGCTATTAACCCTTTGATGTTGATCTTATTACTGTATGGACATTGACAATAAAAGCTATGGCCTTGTTTATCCCACTACAGTCTCTGTCAAGTTTGTTTCTGAATTGGCTGGTTTGGCGAGCCTCACAAGGGGTAAATCCCACCTGTCTATATTATGTTAAATATATTTTAAACATATCCAGTGGAGAAACCAGAGGAGAAAAGGGATCAATTACAACACATAGATTATAATTACGTATTGAATTGTCCAACATTTCCACTTTGACTTTCCAGTCAGTGCAATTCTTAGTCACAGTAGCTTAAACAGAATGAATACTTTTGACTAATCGAAGTAACAAAAGATCTACTGGTGTCATTTTGAATCTGGGCCCTGAGGTGGCAGAAGCTACTGGTGATCATTACTGCTCCAAAACCCTAAAGCACCAGGGATTTCTTGAGGTAGTCCCATGGGGTTTACGAAAGAAAGGCAGGCCATCTTCAGGGTAAGGGATCTTCTTCAGGGTGGTTTGGGGTTGGAGGAGGACAGTGCATGAGATGACTTCAGGGGATAGAGCATCTGAAATAGGAGTCTGGGGGGGAGTCTTCTGGAGGGGTTGGAGACCTCTACAGGGGAGGGAGAGGGTCCGTGCAGTTTTTAGAAGGCACTGACCCCTTTAAGAAAAGCTCCCCTGGAGCATCTGTGCTCCCAGGGGAGTGGCGGAGTAGCCTAATGGTGAGAGCACTGACTTGGGAACCAAGAGACCAGGATTCAATTCCCACTAGCACTCCTTGTGGCCTAGGACAGGTCACTTAACCCTCCATTGCCTCAGAAAAATCCAAGTTATCAATGCCCCTGTTTAAGTTAGAATATAAACTGCTTTGACTGAAATGATAAAGCCGTATTAAAAATCTTTTAAATAAATAACACAGCTTGCAAGGTTGATCACCAGTTGCATTATGCATTTACCATGGGAGTCACAACATGCAGTAGTGAGTTATAGCAGGTTAGTGTCTGCAGTGGTAAATTAAGCTGCATTAACATCTGAGATAGAAAAACCGAACTGAGTGCCTTCCAGTAGAAGGACCGGGGTAACAAAGATACTCCAACTTAGTTAAAGGACATTACTTATTTTGTAAAATAGTTCATATATAATATTTACCCAAATGTTATAGATGGTTTTGTTTCTCAGTGACCTTAAAGTTTTAAATAAACCCTTGGTTCAGATCACAACCTCTGGCCTGGACTCTACTTTTTGAAAAGGGTGAATGAGAGTGTGTCAAGCGTCTATATTGGTTGCCATTAAGAGGTAGATCCTCCCCTCAATTCTGAACCCTGATATTTTCAGACTGAGAATTCAAAGAAACTCTGGTTAATAGCTCTTGGATCTGGTGTGCTTCCGTTGTCTGCCTGGCAGTGAAATAGCATCTGCCTGGACCACACAGAAAGTGGCCAGCCAGATGCACCTTTTGTCTGATATAGAAGTGTTCATGAAGCAGCTTAAGACCTATAATTTCTTTTTTTTTTCCATTTAATATTTATTGAATTTTTTTAAGTACATTCAAATAATTGAATGAAAGGAAAAATGGTAACAAGAAAATAATTCCAAAGTAATATACCAAAAAGTACATCATCTTCCAATACATTACCAAAATCAGACCACAATAGTAAGGAGAGGCATCAGGAAAAATTTGGTTCTTTTCTTTTACAGAAAATTTCAGGAAAATAACAATAAAAATAAGCAGTGGAAGACTTATACGTCAGCCATATGGGGGGTCACATTCACAATTTTATCCTCCCTAGCTACCAGGAACTCCAGCAGCTGACTGGGCTCAAAAAACATATACAACTTTTCATTATACAAAACACAACACCTAGCAGGAAATTTTAACAAAAATGACCCGCCTAGAGAAAGTACCCTGGGCTTATAACCCAGAAATTCCTTCCTTCTCAGCTGGGTACTTCTAGCTAAATCAAGAAAAATACAAACACTTGCTCCCATAAACTGCTCGCTGAAATTCCTAAAATACAATCGCAGAATTAGCTCTTTATCGGTCTCAAGGGCCAGTGTAATAAGGAGGGTAGTGCGGGCAGTAACCAACTCCAGGGAACTCTCTAGAAATCCCGTAAGATCCCCAGGGACCCCAGGGGGAGCACTAACACTTCCCTGAATACCCGTACCCACAGTTAAATATTGAGCTCTGGTTAATGGTGGGAGAGCCTCCACGGGGATCTTCAGGACCTCCCGGAAGTATCTACGAACCATTTCCAGAGGAGAACACGTAGGAGACCTAGGGAAGTTAACCAGTCTTAAATTGTTCTTCCGGACTTGGTTCTCCAGATATTCCAGCTTCCTAATAGTCACATTCCGGTCCTTTATATGGGCATGATGTAATTCTCAGAAGTGCTCCAGCTCACCAGTCAGTTGTACCAGCTTCCCCTCCTGTTCCTTCTGTACCTGTGTGACCTGCTGAATATGGCCTTTTAAAGTCCTAGTCTCAGTACTCACAGAAACAGCAAATTTCTCTAAGGAAGCATTCATTGTTGAAATGGCCTCCCATAGCACATCCATTGTAATTTTCGCGGGTCTCACCAAAACTCCAGCACCTGCATACACCTTCGGGGCCTCACTCTCCTGGAGAAGGCTGACCAACTCCCCCGAGTCAGCCCCAGATCGATCAACAACTCCAGGAGCCCCACACGGAGCATTTACTTCAGCAGAGGAGCCCTCCAAAATCTCCTGCCTCGGTGTGCTAGTCACCATGCTAGTAGGAGACTCTCCTCCGACGGAAAAAACGCTTCCGGGGCATGAAGGGGGAGCCCGCTGCTCCGGAGACAAGAAAACCCCGGATATTGTGCTCAGGTCCGGGGAACCTGCTGAAGATGTCGCTCGCTCCCCCGGGACAGAGAAACCGCACATCTGGAGCGTCTTTTGTCCCACGGCACTAGAGACAGCCTCACCCGAGGGAAGGTAGGCTTGCTTCCTTTTTCTTCAGCCCATACCGGCTTCAGAAAGGCGCTGCGCTGACACCAGGACGCTTCAGGAACCAGACCTCTGACCGAGAGGATCACACTGCCGCCATCTTGCCCCTCCTTATGTCATCAAGACCTATAATTTCTAATAGGCATATGCAGCAACTTAGATAGTAATTATTTGAGAGCAGATGGTTTATTTTATTTTCTTTACTTATTTATTTTTATTTTTTAAAATTTTGTTCGTTTTATTATTTATAGTTTTTGTAAATTCTTTTTAATTATTTTAGACTTTTGAGTATTGTAATGTAAGTAAAATTAATATATAGGTATTTTGTACTCCGCCTACGTTGTTGTGTGTGATATAAATCTTTTTAAATAAATAAATATTGATTGTGCATCGAAATAGACCACACAGATATCAAATATAACCTGAACCACCCAACTTAGACAGTTCAAGCTATATGTAGATATTTAGGGATGCTATTTAAATGGATAATGTCACTGAATAAACATGCAATATGAAAACAAAGTTAGACCTTTCAAATTATACTTGATTGCGTGATTGAATATTGGCTTCTATATTTTTTCTAGCAGTTTCCTCCTGCCTTTGGGCATCCAGCTCAATTGTAGCCAGCCTTTATTGGGCAGTGATACTGTTAACCTTCATTTGTAATTAATGTGTGGAAGATTCCCCCCTATTTTATATCTCCTGTCACCTTATTAACCCCTGGTCTTTTCAGTGACCATCTTCAGTTGAGGGCCATATACCATAGCCTCTAGAACACAGGCCATATTCCTGGCAGTGTTCAGCACCATCACTGAGGCATCAGTTCGGCTTTAAAATAAAATGTAAAAGAGTTTTGATCGACCTTATTTTTTAGAGTCCCAAAATATGATTTCTAGCTTCGAAAATAGAAGGAAATTCAGCAGCATCATCCCCCCCCCCCTTCCTGTTTTTCAAAGTTGCCGTCAATATTTAACTTTCAAAAAAGGTTTCTAAATTTCAGCACAGGAGATTCAAAAATTCTCGAAAAAAAGAAAAAGGGAAAATCATCCGTACTGCTGGATATAAGCTTAAAGGTAGAAAGGATTAGAAATGCTATATATAAAGGATAATATCATTCATCTTGTCTTAAAGTATAATTATTTGGTATTTGAAATATCTGCAGTGACAAAGTTTATGCCATATTACTGTAATTTAGAAACTGCCTGCTTTGAAGAACATCTCTTTGTTTCAGAAATTGCTTGTCTCATACAGTCCTGATTCCATTAAATTTGTAACTGCTTGAGGGAAATGGAAATGGGAATTGTGTCATACAGTCGCAGCTATCTCAGGCTTAAATTCTTTTGGGTCACAGCAATAAATCATGATTTATAAGCAAGCAAGAATGGGCTTCTTCAAAGAAGAATGCATTTAAAACTTAAACATCTTAAGTGTAGATAACATTTAGATGTCTTAGAAAGAAAAAGAACCCAGAAAAGTCATCAAAAGCCAAATTACTTCACTCAGATGTAGTTCCTGGGCAAGCAATATAGTCAATTGAAACACAGCATTCAAAATCATTCCCTAAGGAACTGAAGCAACTTGGATTCTTTACAGGAACTGGGAGGTTTGAATCCATTCTCAAGTCCACTAGGAGAGAATAAGGGACTTAATATATGTGATGTTAAAGGCTGACAGATTAAAATACAAGCAATGAAGTTTGAGGTTGGAAAGTCAGGAGCGATTACGGATAAAACAGGAAAAATGAATTTTGACTGAGTGGATATTATGATGGTAATTTCATAAACCCTTTTTGCATGTAAAATGCTGTTTTATGGGCCATGTTTACTAAACATTAGTGTGCTTTATCTGCAGCATAAAATGAGGTCACAACTAAAAATGCACATGGTGCAAGCCTGCGTATTCTTATCCACTAGGCATGCTCACGCTCTGCCCAAACTCATCCCTTAAGAAGAGTTGCAGTTTACACCCACATTTTGTAAAATACATGCATGCACAGGTATTTTACATGCCAACATTTATGCCTGCTCTAAGAAGACATGTCCGCACCTGCAGTCTTGCTGCGATTTCTTCATAATTTGTGCTAGAACTTTGGAAAGACACATAGATGCCTATGCGCCTTTATAAAACAGGGCAAAAACAGGTGCTTTCCTGCTCTATTAACCTAGCTACCCTGTTCTAAAATTACCCCCTATATAATCTGAATGAACTAGGTAAACTAAAAGTGGGCAAGGCAATTGGGTCATAAGAGATGCATCCTAGAATGCTAAGGACACTTAGGGATATGTTTACTAATCGTTGGTAGCGGCTTCCATGCAATATCGGAGCCGTGGCTCCATTGAATTCAAAATAAACGTAGCTGGTCCTTCAAAGTAAAGGTAGCTGGTCCATAACTGCCAGTCTGTTATTGAATTCAATGGGGCTACGGCTCCGATATCGCATGGAAGCCGCTATCGCCAATTAGTAAACATACCCTTTAGATAAATGTTGACAGTATCACTGAGCGCCATGGTCAATCATTGGAGACAGGAACGGTGTTAGAAAACTGGAAATGGACTGCTGTAGTTCCGGTTTACAAAAATAATAACAGACTGGCAGTTATGGACCAGCTACCTTTACTTTGAAGGTGGGAAAATTAACTAAAAGGAAAAGAGAGCAAAGCTCAGATTTACTTCTTCTCCAAAGGAAGTGTAAATGTGTATGTGTACCCTATGCATGTTCATGCGTTTTTTATAAAATACACACATATGGCATCTCTACTTATATATTAATTTAAACACCAGCACATGCTGGTTCAATATCAGGCTCATAAGTTTTTGAAATTCTATGGGGAAGGAAGTTATGCATTGGCCACCCAATAACTGATGCATAACTTCTTTTGATCCAACAAAGTATTGAAGCTGGTCTTGCTGCATGAGAGTAGCCTCCTATTTAAGGCCAGAGAGCATCAAATAGCCAGATTTTAATTTTAAAGAAGATTGTAAATACGGTTTCACTGTTTATTTTTCTTTTTTAGATTTAAATATCAACATCAAGAAACAATCACATGTATTCTTCCTTATACACAGGGGCTTTTTTGAGAGGTTACAGAGTACCGGCATCTTTTTCATTGCCTGCTAAAACTGACCCATGGTCCTCATGTATTAATGAAAGAGCCCTGCATATGAGTATCAGCATATTTTTTTTTTGCTAGGCAAAATGCCCCAAGGTAAAAAGAAATAAAAATAAATTCCCAGTCTACATCAAGGAGACAGAAAGAAAATTATCAAAATACCAAAGAAAGAAAAACTAGTCAGATAAAAAGGCTAGAACCAAACCAGTCCATTTGAATCTGTTGGAAATCACAGAAAAAAGAAAGCAAAGAATTCATCCTGCCTTTCTTTGAGAAAGAAATCGTTTAAGCTGCATTTCATCAAAGAAAATATATTTATGTCCCTGAAATGAGACCAAACACTTATATGGGTATTTCAGGAAGGATGCACAAAATGCCAAGACTGCAGTCTTAAGTTGTAAAAAACTATCCTCCTAAGCCGGCACGATATCTGGAAAAATCTGCACCTACTGCCCACAGAAAGACGAGTCCTTCCTGAAATAGTGTCTAAATATTTTGGGCCTTGCCCATATCAGAAGACAATGTCACCAATAAAGTTGCTTGAACCTCAAGATTGTCCTGAGTTGTCTCTAAAAAGTTTATTAAATCGAAAGTGGAGAAATTCAAATCTCCCTAAACATTTCCATCTTGATCCTCTTAAATAACACTCTTAAGCAATTATAATTTGAGAGCTCTAAGTCATTCACATTAGCCATTTGTAATATTTCTTTCAAATATTTTCTAAAAAGAATCTCAGGCAATAGTAAATATATAACAGGAAAATTCAGAATCTGAATATTTCTAGACCAAACAGAATTATCTAAGGCCTCCAGGTTGATGAAAAAATAAACTGTCTTTTTACAGCAGTACCTCAGGACTTGTAGAGTTGAAGCATAACTGTCTAAAGATTTTGCACTTTTAGCCCCATCCAATTCTTGGAATTTAGCAGCTGTCTCTAAAGAAAATTGACACAGACTAAGCTCAGAGCCTCTCAACAGAGAGACTGTTCTAGAAATCATGTTCAACTTTCAAATATCCAGCAGTGAAATGGAGTTAGATACTGGGAACTCAATCAAGGGAATACTAGTCAAATCTGCTAGAGACAGGAACAGGAGCAGCAACGATATATTTGTTGTTAATACAGATGCCAAGGAAGAGAAGACATCCTCGCTATTCTGCAAACCTTGATTAGAGATAGAATGGAGGGTGAATCCTCTTTCTCAAGGTACAGCAATTTGCCAGGAAGAGACAGTCTTGGGGCCTCCGAAGAAGCTCTGGATGCAGGGGAGCCATACTGGATGGTTCACTCTTGTGACTTTCCCACTCTGGGCCACATGCTTGATATTAGGGGGTCTCTAATGGGGGTGCTTGGTGTTTAGGGGGGGGGGTTAAGGTGGAGTAATATGATGGGTTAGTCAAGAGGGGGGATCAGATGTCAGGAGGGACTGGGGGGCTGACATTTGGCCTTTACACTTGCCCTTTCAAACAGTCAGTTATTAGTCTCTCAAGACAACTATAAATGCAGGCATTTAGATTTTTTAGATTGCTATGTATATACTACTTGCAAATCAAGAATTACATGTCGATATGGTAGGCCCCCCCAAATCACTCCTTCTCCTTGCATGTAAGCACACCTCCTTGCAATCTAGACATGATGCAGTAAATAGTAGCTTTCTAAAATTGCATTTACACACATGTTCCAAGCTACACATGCAAATGCTGCTGTTTACACATGGGGGTGCTTCTAAAATAACCCTCTCTGGTGCCCTCTGTGTGTGAGAGAGTACCAGAGAGAGAGACTGTATGTGGGTCTGAGAGAGAGAGAGTATAACAGTGGGAAACTGTGTGTGTATGTATGAGAGAGCAACATTGTGAGGTTAATACAATAACATTTATTTATTTACATTCTCTTATATATCACACTATTCTGCATCAGTGCAGTTTACATTGAACAAACTGAAATTACATTGAACAGAGCATTATAACTTGGAGATAACTATTTTACAGGGAACATGGGCTATGAAGGGTTAAGTGGCTTGCCCAAGACCACAAGGAGCACCTGTGGGACTAGAAACCCCAGTCCTTCTGGCCCAAGGTTGCTGTCCTCTAGTGGGATTTGAACCCCCAACCTGAAGTACCTTGTCCCAACCACTAGTCCACTCCTCCACTCCACATGCACTAGGAGTTGGGCAGAGGTTAGCTCAACTAGTGATTAGCTGTGAGGAATTTATACCTGTTTCTTCTTTTTACCTCGAGTGTACAGGACTCACAACTTTTTTCTAGCTTTGTTGAAAAGGATGGATTTTAAAAAAATGGGACGGGATGAGGAACTGAGGAGGGGATGTTCTGAAGCAGACTATTATGTGCATGTATTGGAATGCTATTTCACACATAAGCATCAATAATATTTTGCACAGAAAACTGCTGGCACAACACAATATAATGATCTTACTGCTGAAGGATATTGATGTTTATGTGTGCAATAACATCCTAGTATATGTGCAGAAGTTCCGATACAATTTTTGTATGCAAAATATGGTTGTTGCTAGTGAAGACCTGTGTGCACATGTACAGTATCAGGCACACATTCCTTGTTCAGTGCAAACTTTTAGTGCTGAACTTTATTCCATGTTATTTGTTTACAGCATTGGGCCGTTGTATTCTGAACTAACTGCAAACAAGCAATATGTTTCTTTGGGAGCCCACGTATATGGAATTACAGTAGTCAAGATGAGACAGAATGACCACAATTCACTGTGGTAAGAATGAAGCCTTTGTCTAATCGAGAGAAGATTTGCAAAAGCTCTCCAAATAACCAAAGGCCCGATTTTCAGTTAGGCAGGCTATGCACCACGTCAGCCCATAGCCTGCCCGCCGAACCCCTTAATCCGGATTTTCATTTCCAGGCTACGGAAGTGAAAATCTGGGTTTCGTTGGATGCGCCTATCTTTAAGGTGCAGAAGACTAAGCGGGTAGCATCAAAAATCACTGCTATCCGTTTAGCCCTTTCTTCCACCCCTGCTCTGCCCCAGAAAGCCCCCAACACATCTGGGCACGTTAGGGACTTATCCGGGATTTTCCAAAGGCACTACCTGTGTAGGTGCCTTTGAAAATGCCACCCCAAGTTAACATGCTCATCAATGGACAGCAAAGAATCATTTATCGCATCAAGGCTGCACTTCTTTTGAATTGGAACAAGAACAAGGTCACTTACTTTGGGAACAAGCTTGGATTTTGCCATCGCAAATTTCCTAGTCCAAATCAGCTGAATTTTATCCTGGTTTAATTTCAACTGCTAGCCTGCAGCAAACCATTAAGACTTGTAATGGATTTATTTAAAATTAAAAAAAGGTCTCTTCAAGAGTTGGTCTTAATGGCTTCCCATTCTGGATATCATATCGGCATAACTAAAATGCCAAAGTCCTATTTTTCTAATAGCAAAACCCGAAGACAAGTGATGAGTCCACATGTCAGAAACCTCCACATACTTGGCACCTGCTATTTGTGCAAATGGCAGAAGTGACTGCATCATTTATAACATACACATATATCTATCCCCCCTCAACAAAGTGCATATATACTGACAAAAATATGCATCTGCAATGTGCATGCAGATATACACACCTACGTTTTATGTGGCATGTGCACTTACACGTTGTTAAAGCCATGAGAAGATGAAAAATCCTGGAGGAAAGAGCCATAACCCATTATTAAAGAGGACCCGGGAAATCCACTGCTTACCCCAGGACAAGCATTGTGGAAGCTGTGGACTTTGGGTACCTGCCAGGTACTTGTGACCTGCATTGGCCACTGTTGGAAACAGGATACTGGGCTTGATGGACCTTGGTCTGACCCAGAATGGCATTTCTTATGTTCTTATGACATCAGCAAAATGGTTCCAAGAGCAATAAAGCAAACTTCTGCATTGATGGCACTCTCATGCTGACCCAACTGATGATGGGCCAGCAGGAGATGCTGTTTCTACAGCTTGGCCAGAGGGACCGGGAGGCAATGAGCTGGGCTTTGGCCAAGGTCCAGAAGAAATTTAACAGATGAGCATTCTTCAGGAGAGAAGTAAGAGCTGATGAGGGGATGCACTTGGGAGCCACTGCATGGGTTTGGAGTTGGGGGGAAATGGAGGATATCTGGTAGGAAAGGCCATGTAGTATGAGCTAGGATACAGCTCTGGTAAGGACCCAGACAAAACCTGTATCCTGCATAGTCACATAGCTAGCAAGAAGCTACATTGTGCCTTTAGCAATTTGCTGCTACTTTGGCAATGGCTGATACAAGATTGCAGTATCCTGAAAGGATTACAGGGCGCATATAGCAGCACTCTGTATGTATGTGAAGAATCTACACCTTTGGGGCTTTTGGTGGCCATAAGTGGAATATCAGGTTTGAGTAAATAAGTAAAGAGACAAGTATTAAATGCAGGGAAAGAATGGTAAGAATTGCATAGGGTTCCTCAGGGACATCCTGCTACCTGACATGGCCAAGTGACTCACACATGAGCCATACATCTGAACAAGAGAAGCCTTCCCATGCACTCACAGGGCTCTAGGGTGCACATGCAAGATGGGATTAGGACATAAGGGATCTTGTATGACTCAAAGAAATCTTTCTTTCTCTCTCTGTTTAGACTGGAATCAGGCTTGTTAACCTGCAGCTCTATCAGCAAGCCTGGCTGCAAGAGGTACAGGAGGAAATGGAGAACGAGAGAGGTAAGCATACCTACTGCAGGGTACCAACATGCATTTCACATTTATTGACATGCTCAGGAATGCCCAAAACAAATCTACAAATCTGCAGATGGTCTTATCTGTAGGCCTAGCCCTAGCTCCACCTTTGCTTATAGGGATCATGCTTCCTTGAAAGCTGATCTCAAAAAACAAATCACAGGGCAATCATAGCAATGATGGCTTCCCTTATAGGCATTGTAACACCTCAGCCCACTGTCAAGGCTATTCACAAAGCAGCCACTCATCCTTATGTCTTCACGGACTACTTCTTTTAACTCATGCATGCCACTCTCCAAGGGTACCTGACCACAATATTTCAGAGTTGCTACTGCAACTAAGGGTTTACTGCTAACTTCCAAGACCAGTCCATTCACTTTGCACATTTCATACTAGGCTTTCATGATCACCCATGTTATCCAACACCTCTGCACTTTCACCTCTTCCCAGCTGTCTGTACAACAACTTATTCCTTCTCTTGCCATGGAGAGGAGTAGCATAGTGGTTATAGCAGCAAGCTAGAACCAGAAAAGTCAGAGTTCAAATCCCACTGACCCTTCTTGTGGCCTTGGGCAAGTTACTTAACCCTTCAGTACCTCAGGTATAAATTTAGATTGTAAGCCCTCTAGGAACAGGAAAATGCCTACTGTACCTTAATATAATTCACTTTGAACTACTACTGGAAAGGTGTGAGCTAAATACAAAGACAAAATGCATTTCTGTCACATTATCTTGCTTCGAGGACAACCCAGCTCCTACCCCTAAGAACAGAAGCATTCCAACAGAAGCAGTGTTAAACACAAAAGCGTGTGTCCTGTGCACTCAGCCCCTCTTCTTTCTCTTTTTACAGTTGAGCAGCAGGCCACTGTAGCACGTCCTGCAGCTCAGTGAGAGGCAGAGAAGGCTGGACTCAGTGCCTTCACACAGATACCCTATCCCCATATAGAGAAGCTACAGCAGCAGCTGCTCCTTTCCTGCCACAAGGCTTTCCCTATCAAAGGCAGCAGTGGTGGTCACTGTTCCTAACTAGCAGCCTCCCAGTTTGTTTTCCCACTCCTCTCTTAAAGGTCCTCCTTCCTTTCTACCCTCAGAGGTGGGATGGTGGTCCAGAGATAATCCTCCATTTGGAGGTCCCACTTCTCTCTGATGGTAGCCAGCTACCTTATCAGGGGTGTGCATGGCAAAAAAATATTTAATTTGTGCTTGTTTAAAATAAATTTTTCTGGATATTTGGGAACTTTTTTATTTGTTTCACCTGTTTGTTTTTTAGATGCACACAGTGCAAGAACATTTTTAAGGGCACAATTGAATGAATGTGCACTAACTTATAGGTATACATGTATTGTGATAAGGAAGCTTATCAGGACCTAGGAGACAGGGATAAAGAGAAGGAATTCACCCATATCAAAGGACCTATTTTACAAGGTCAGAGACACAAAACTCCATTTACACCTAGAAAGCAGGTAATTCCTAGCTGCAATAGGTTGCAGAATGCCCCTAGTGGAGAAAAGGAGAGGGAATGCAGGCCCAGAGTAAGGAACCCTTACGTCACTGAATTCCACAATTACTCAGCTGCCACGAGACAGTTTGATCTCCAACACTGGAGAGGAGTAGGAATGCATACAGAGAGAGGAGTAGGAATGCTTACTGGAAGAGGAATGGAGCTGGAACAGTAAGAACAGCAGGAACAAGGAACACAAGTTGGAGGACAGGACGAGGAAGCTCAGGTGAATGGTGGCCAGAGCATGAGTGAGGAGAAGCTGATACAAGCCTTGACCCAGGTATGAGCATTAGAAGCTTGTCTAATTTGGAGCACTACAGAGTTGCAAGAGACAGCTTTTGCCCTAACAGAAGGCAGTCAGCCAAGCCCTCTGAGCTAGAAATGAAGGTAGAGCCTATGCAACTGGGTGAACAAGACCTAGCTGTAGAAGAAGAAGACTCATACATGGATTGCTCTTTATGCCAATCTTCAAATACAGAGGGTTTGGAGGGAGTCAACCGTAAGGAAAACCTCCAGAGTCCGGTAACCCTGAGAGCCTGTAGATAACTTGTGGAAGTCCTGTATTAAAGGAGAAATACCTTTTGCTGAGCAAGCTGAAGCTTTCTTATTAAAACTTGTTAAACAGCTGCTAGCTAGTGCAGTGCACAGCCTGAAGCCGTGCTGATGGTGAAAGTAAGAAAAGCTTTGATTTTGTTTTCACTATTCCTAAAAACCTTGCATAGAGAATTGCTTGCCTATGAAGAGTTTAACTTCTTATTGAAAGTTTTCCTGTGCTTAAGGAGACAAACAGCCGGGAAGTGTTCTGGACTGAGAGAAAAGAAACCTGTTTTAGGAAAAGCTATTTCTGTTTGTTTTAAAACAGCACTGCTAGCCATATCTGATAGCATTGGCTGTTGAAAGTACTTTTCTTTATGCTGAAGAACATTATAAGCTGTTTTGTTTTCAGTTATATCCTGATGTATTTTTGAAAGAATCCTGGAGAAACAATCCAAAGGTGTTAATTTGTGAACCTAGCGTTTACCCCATCAATAAATTTCTGTCAAAAGCCTTACCACTCAAAAGTCAACTACAAATGTGTTTTTTTTTTTTACCTGAAGCCAAGTACCTCCTGACTGAACTACCTTTCCCATGAGGCATTACAAGGCAGCCAGTCAGGTAAAGGCTAAATGGTGAATCTCTCCTATGACAAGCACGCCCCTCCATACTGTCTATAAGGGGCTAAGGGCGTGACAGTGGCGTAGTTCTTGGATTTTTTACACTTAAGGATACCAGGAATTTCACTAAGGATATACAGCTGCAAGATTTTCAAGCCAAAGCAGGTGGAAGCAGAATCCTGAGGAAAAGACCCTGTATAAGCGAGAGTCAACGCCTGAATAAGGTAAAAGATACCTGGGCGTGACCAGTTTTGGATAGAGGAAAAAGTCTATGCTGAGGCTTTTAAAAGGGGGCATATAGAAAAAAAGAAAAAGCTGTTGTGGGGTGCCGCCCTTGGTGGGGGTTTTTTTCTCTTTTTTCTTGCAGGTAACAAGTTATGGATCCTAAGGAGCTCGTGAACTGGATGGTGACCCAGTTCGCATGTCAGCAGGAGCTGGTGCAACTGGCGCAGGACAGTGCAACCACTGCCATGAGGGAACAGCAAAAACCAGTTCTTGACTTGGTCAAAGCTTTGATTACGCTCCGGAGCCAGGGAGGCGGAGGAGTACCAGCGCCAGCAAGACCAGCTACACCTCATGTGGACAGTATGGGTGACTTTCAGGGTACTGGGGCATTTAGTTTTGGCAAACTTACCCCAGAGGACAATATAGACGATTTTCTTGAATCTTTTGAAAGAGTGGCTCAGGCTCTAGGTTGGCCGGAGACCCAGTGGGCAGTGCGTCTGGCTACATCTTTAACCGGAGAGGCACTTGCCGCCTACAGAGCCATTCCGGCAGCCCAAGCTTTAGATTATAAGGCTGTAAAGAGTGCCATTAAGGACCGCTTAGGGTTTACTGCCACAGTATACCGACGCATGTTGAGAGCCACAATCCTGACAGTTGGCGAGACGCCAAAAGCCTTAAGCCAGAGGATTCGTGGATTAGCACTGAAATGGCTGGCTTCCGAAGGGAAAAATGTAGAAATGATTATGGATATGATAATGTTAGAACAATTTATGGCAGCAGTGCCAAAAGACTTACAGTCCTTTCTCATCCAGCAGAATTGCCAAAGTATGGGAGAGGCAACCCTTTTGTCTGAACGTTTTATGGAAGCTGAATTAGCTTATCAGCAAAAGGGTAGCACTCTGAAAATAGGTGCTGAGGTGGGTTTTGCTGCATCAGAAAAGAAGAATGGAAAGGATACTGAATTTGGAAGTGTTTGTATGCCTACCCAAGATGGGAAGTGGGCTAGAAAAAGATGTTTCCAGTTTGGGAAATGGGGTCACTTGCAGAAGGATTGCAAAGCCCGCACTAACCTGATGGGTACCAGTATAAAACGGCCTGGAGAAGGTTTTCTTTTAATGATTGACATACAAGGGATTGCTACAAATGCTCTTTTGGACTCTGGTGCGGAGCAAAGCATGTTATCTAAAAGGCTTTGGTGAGCAATAGAGGCCCAGAACAACTCTGAGCATAGAAAGCCCGAAAGTAATGTACGAATTAGATGCACTCATGGGGCTGCTTCATTTTACCCCACATATAAGTTAATGGTCAAGGGTTTAGGGGTGCAGAAAGAGATCCCAGTAGCAGTGGTTCCCAAACTCCCATATGGCAGAGCTCCCCATGTAAATTGAAATTCTGTAAAGCATCCTCTCAGTTAGGGCCTTCTGAGAGAGAACCTCATCCATCCTGTGGTTCTTCTAAGATGCACCTCTGGAGTGTTGCAGACAGACATGTGCAGAAGGTCAGGTAGCTAAGGGAGGGTTTACTCATGGTTTGGACAGCTAGGAAAAGTATCTTAACCACTTTGTCATCTAGTTCCTTTTCTACTGCTATTAAGGCCATTGAATACCCCCTGAAATCATTACCACACTGACATGCTGCCCTTGTCTGCAGGTGTTGGGATCAAAACATTCCCCGATAGCTCTTGTCCAGATTAAAGCTACTGCCCATTCTTAGATGCCGCTGCCACTTAGGGTCCACATCTATACCCTGCTTCCTATTAATATACTCATCTCAGCACTCGTCCCATTGTGGCAATAAACTTTTATTACATGGTCTTACCAATATCCTTTCTATCTTCCCTCAATGGAAACTGCCCCTTTGCCCATAGGCATTGCAATGCAGTTGGCCACACAGCACCTGTCCCCCCTCCCAATTTTGCCATACTAATCATAACAATGGTCCAAAATGCCCACCAGCAGAGAGAAGCAAGCAGCCACGATTCTAGCAGACTCCTTCTGTCTTCCCATGGGAGATCGGATCCTCGCAGGCAGGGGTGGAAGGTCGCCGTAATCATGGCAAAGACTCCTTCTGTCTGCCCGCGGGGATGTAATCCAAAAGATCAGATGGTATCCAAATTATCCATAAGATTGTACAGAAGAACCATGACCTGCGCCTCCTCTTTCCATTTAGCCAAGTACTACTCAGATGATGTCAATAAAGCCCAACTTTTGGCCTGGATGTTCTCCCGCACAGGACTAGATATTGTGCAAACATCTAACCTTGGAGTTGGGGAGACTCCACTGCTGATAGAATCAGAACTGCTGCTCCATCCTGAATTTCACCTAGAGAATATTCAGATATATTCAGTATTTGCTGCAGCCGTTGGTAATGGAAATTAGTATTACCAGTGCTGCTTGTGATACGGTGAAGCCAGCTTTAAAGTAAGCAGACCTGAAAGATTGTGGCTAGCACTTTTAAAAAAAACACTGACCGTATGCTTAATACATATGCTTTTAAATAAATGCATTTCCACTGTGATTCCTCTATATTTAGTTTTGTTTTTGTTTTTAAAGAAAAAGACACAGAAAAGTATGGTTGCCCAAAAAAATGTTTGTCTGCTGTAGAACCTTTATAGTTCATTGTTTTTCCCCCTGGGCAGTCTGTAGCTAGGGATTCCTAAATCTGAAGACTCACTATGCTGCTTGTCCATGGAGAAAGCTAAGTTACTTACCTGTAGCAGAAGTTCTTCATGGACAGCAGGATGAGTCCATACACACCCACCCACCTCCCAAAGCAATTGTATTCTACATACAGCTATGTTAGTAGGCTAAGGTGGGAACAGATGCACATGCATGAAAGAGCACTTCCAAACACTTTGGGAAACTCTGAAGCTGGCCTGCATATGACTAGGAGCTGCAGCTTCCTTGTTTTCCCATGGCATATCACATGAGGTTATACGCAGGCCAAGGGGAGGTGTTTTATTGATGTGTATTCTCCTTGGTGTCATGCAGTGACAGTGCAGCTCTGATGAAAGAGCTGAGTCGGGTGCACTGAGCTGATCACAGTATCACCGTGCTTCTTTCCTGCTCGGGATGCACTAGTTCCATATATCAGCGCTAATATATCTCAGAGCCAGCCTGTAGCCCTGAGTCCACTGCTGCTCCTCCTCTGGGTCCTGTCACTGTACTCAGGGCCAGCACAACCACCAGGCAAACTGGGCAGTCTCCTGGGGCGGCAGCATCTGGGGGCCGGCAAAGATTCTGACAGTTAGGGAGGGCTTAAGGCTTAAGGTTCGTTTAGGGTGCCGACATCTTGAACCAACTCTGGGGCCACTCTCGAGAGGCTGGGTTATTACCATCACAGATGTACAGTAAAAGGAAAAAACACCTGTTAATTCCAATACCCTGTTTTTGGCCTGGTCACTAATGGGAGGCAGAGAGAGAGAGGGGAATGTTACGGAGCAAGAGAGGGAAAAGAGAAAGTGGGCAATGGAGAAGTGAGTGTGGGTAGGGTTGTGTCTTAGAATGATAAGACAGGCAGATTGGGAAGAAAGGGGAGAAGAGAGAGGAGAGCTTAGTGTGGCAGAGGGAAAGAAGGGGTGGGGACAAAATGGGAAGAAAAAATGGAGTGGGGGATTAAAAGGAGAGAAAAACAGGGGAAAGGAGGGGATGATGGGCACAGTGAGGGAATTTCAAAAGGTATGGGAGATGAGCAGGAAGCTGGAGAAGGGAGTGTGAGGTGAAGGGATGGGAGATGAGCAGGAAGCTGGAGAAGGGGGTGTGAGGTGAAGGGATGGGAGATGAGCAGGAAGCTGGAGAAGGGAGTGTGAGGTGAAGGGATGGGAGATGAGCAGGAAGCTGGAGAAGGGAGTGTGAGGTGAAGGTATGGGAGATGAGCAGGAAGCTGGAGAAGGGAGTGTGAGGTGAAGGGATGGGAGATGAGCAGGAAGCTGGAGAAGGGAGTGTGAGGTGAAGGGATGGGAGATGAGCAGGAAGCTGGAGAAGGGAGTGTGAGGTGAAGGGATGGGAGATGAGCAGGAAGCTGGAGAAGGGGGTGTGAGGTGAAGGGATGGGAGATGAGCAGGAAGCTGGAGAAGGGAGTGTGAGGTGAAGGGATGGGAGATGAGCAGGAAGCTGGAGAAGGGAGTGTGAGGTGAAGGGATGGGAGATGAGCAGGAAGCTGGAGAAGGGAGTGTGAGGTGAAGGGATGGGATGGGAGAGAAGTGTGTGAGAAAGCACAAAGAGTAGCAGAAAGAGAGAAGGAAGCTGTTTGACGCAGTATGCAAGGGGAAAGCGGATTCGGAAGGCATACAGGTAGTGTTTTACAAGGGTGAAAGTATGTTGGTGCCACCAATGGGGGTGCGGCTCCGATATCTCACGGAAGCCACTACCGCTGATTAGTAAACATACCCCTAAGACATTGTATTGTTAACTAGTTTTGTTTCAAGTATTGAGGACATGTCCTTGGTTCTTCAGGAAGCTGTACCATCAGTCCAAAACTGGGGAGTACATTTTATTTATTGATTTATTTAGACAGTTTTGTATACCGCCTTATCCTTCAATCAAAGCTGGTTAATGTTACATACAGTGCTAATATTTAGCACATTTATTGCATCTACTATAAATGTTACTGGTATTCAATGAAAGTTTTCTTATGACCATGGCAGAAATTCTTGTAAGAATGGACTCAAAGAAATCACAATGCTCATTTTATGCTTTTCAAAGAATGCAATAATTCTTAATTTTAGTGGGTAGTGATCCATAGAATAGAATAGCAGGATATTCTTAAGTCTATAAGTGAGGTTCAGTGAAGGCAACTAAGTTGACAAAAGCATCTCTCATTATGAGAATTAAGTTCTACATTGTTGTTGTTGTTGTTGTTTTTTAATTTATACAAGATAAATCATTGCAGAGATTTAAAAAAATAACCAGGTCAATATTCATCAAGTAGGAAAAAGCATGCAGCTCATGGAATTCTTTCCAACCCCTATTTGTGGTGTGTGTGTTTGTGTGTAACAGTCTATTTTAGATCTGCATTATCTGTGTCTGTGTCTTGTGATTGTGGTGCCTGCATGTGTGTGTGTGTGTACTTCTATTTTCTATGTGATTGGTTTTTTGTGTGTGTGTGTGTGTGTGTGTATCTCTATTTTGTTTGTGTGTGTATGTATCTTTGTGTGCTGACATGTTTCTATGAACATGTGTTTGTGTCATTGCATATATGCTTTGTCTCTGTGGATTCTTGCATGTGTGTGTGAATGCTTGTATCTGTGAGTGTGTGTGTGTGTATGTGTTTGTTCCACTGTGTGTCTGTGATCGGGAGAGAAGATAAGAGGGAAGGGCTGTTTGACAGGTACAACGGTGTAATTTCTATGTTAGTCTGAATCAGTATGCTGCAACTGTTGGAACCGCTTTTCCTAGAGATATGCACTGAGGCAGTATTGAGGGGGGTCTTCATTTCTCTTCCATCCCCCACCATATGCAGAAACTGAACTTGCACAGCACAAGAACTGACTCCAGCTCCCCTCTTCCCTTTCTCTGATTAGAGCAGCATTCCAGTGCTCCGCCTCCACAGCCTTCCCATTGGCTGGATCCTACTCTCCGTCTGTGCTGCTAGTTACATTGAAAGCAGACAGGGCAGACTCACTCACAAAGGGGTAAGGATAAGGGAACTGCATATACTGTAGAGGTTTTAAACTCTCAAAAATATCCAGACATGGTTTTAATAAACCAAAAACTATACCCTTTCTTCTAGCTTACAGACATTAATGTAAAAATCAGTAGAATCATGAAAAAAGCCAGAGAGTTGTCAGTGCTAACCTCCCGCGTGCTAAGCACATCTGACAGCCACCCCCTAAACTTTGGACCCTACATATGTTCGAGCTTCACAGATGCTAGCTGATAGCACAGATAGCGAACAATGTTGTCTTTTGTGGCGTAGCTGAGGGTGATGCAGTATTTATCGAGGATGTAATTTTGAAGTCCTCAGAACTGGGGGAGAGAAAAGGGACACAGATGTGGGAGATGCTGGACTTAGGGGGTAATTGGTGAAGAGGTTGGAGGGGATGTGCTGGATATAATGGAGGGACAATGGGGTGGGCAATAACTACACAGATGGGGAAGATACTTGAGAACCTTGGCAGGGGGATCATGATACAGAAGAGAGATTCTGGACCACCTAGGAAGAGGGAAATAGGGACAGAGAAGATGCTGGACCTGATCGTGCTGTGAGGGTGGGGAAGCACAGACATAAAAGAGGATATGCTGCACTTCAAGGGATAGGGGGAATATAGGGGCACAGAAGGGAGATGCTGGATCATCAGGGTAGGGAGAGATTAGGGAAACAAAGAGAAGATGCTGGATATGGGGGGAGGAAACTAGAGATAGAGAGGAGATGCTAAATGTAAGACACTGAATGGGGAAGAAAGAGAGAAGGAATGGGGAGATGCTGAATCCAGAGTGGGGGAGAGAGGAACGATGCTAGGCATGGGGGAAGGAAAGAGAAGGGAGAGACAGTAAGAGATTTGGGGAAGGAGATAGTAAAGGAGAATGGGAGGACTGGGGGAGAGAAAGAGATGGAAAGCATTAGGTAGATGCAGTAATAAAAGGAAGATGCTAGTTGCTAAGATGGAAGAGTAAAATCTGGATAGAGAAACAGAAAAGTGAATTAATGAAAGTTGAAAGGAAGAGATCTGTGTTAGAGATGGATGGAAGGGAGGAAATGAAGACAAGAGGAGAGAAAAATGGGCAATGGACAGGCAACCCTGAAAATCAAGTAAGAGAAGACAGAGGAAAACAAACCAGAGCCAGGGACCAACACAATTAGAAAAATAAAATGTCCAAACAACAAAGGTAGAAAAAAATGATTTTCTATTTAGTGATTAGAATATGTCATGTGCAGAAGAAATGGCATCAGTGGTAAAGATGTCAGCTTGACTTCAGAGCTCCCATCATGGTACCGAATTTTGTTGTGAAAAAAGTGTGTTTTCCCCTAAACATTTGGCAGCTGCTGCCTCCCTGACCTGGGATGACTGGCATGATGTCCATCCGTAAACAGCTGGAAAAATATAAGTCTCCCTATGTCAAGCTGTGAGTTGCGGGATGCAGCCAACCTCGTGGCTTGTTGTGGTGAAACAAGATGAGTTTGACTGTGCTGATGACCATTGCACCCAAGAAGATATTTGGGGCTGGTTTAGAGAGCTCGAAATGGAGATACCTTCTGTTCGTGAGGACATACGGGAGGCATTAAACAAACTCTGTGATGACATCCAAGAACTGGGACATTGCATCGAGGGCTTAGAAAATCAGGTGGCGTGCCAGAAAGAGTGGGCGGGAGAATCAGAAGCCCAACTATAGCTTATGCAGAGCGATCAGGAGACCCTACAAGACAAGATTGGAGATCCTGAGAACAGCTCAATGCAATGTGTGCCTTCGAGTCAGTCCTGACTCCTGGCGACCCAGAAGCTCCTGGGTTTTCTTGGCAGTGTCACCGGAAGTAGAAGAGGTGCAATTTTAAGGATTAGCGCTGACCTCCAAAAAGGATAAGTATAAACATTTGACAGAGGTGGTGCAAAACTTTTGCCAGAACTTCTTGCAGGACACTGCAGAGAGTGAGGGACTGGAATTAGTGCAGATTGAATGAGCATACCAAGCCCAGGGCCCCCTATTGGGTAGGAAACCCCACGATATTGTGGCATGCTTGGCGCTTTATGTCCAGAAGGACCGAGTGATGAAAGTGGCCACAAAAAAAAGAATGTTTCATGATTTTGCTTCTAGCATGCTACAGTGCTGGAGAGCGCTTCGGGCCATCACCCAGTATTTGCGTGCAGAAAAAGTGAGTTATGGTTGGCTTTTTCCTTTTGGACTGTTATTTGAAATTAATGGCCAAGTGGTCCATGTGCACACAGACGACAAAGCCTGGGTGAAATTGAAGCAAGAGGGAGCTGTGAACCTTCCGGAGCTTACAGTCACTAAGCCAGAGGCCCGAGTCAGTCAGCCTTCTTTGCGTTGGCAGAGAGTTTCCAGCAATGGCCAGCGGCTGCTACGCCTTTCTGAGGGAAGAGTGGGAAGATATAAGGATGGATGAGCGTGGGCCTAGCAAATGAGATAGACTTAATTTTGATGGTCCCAGTGGAGAGACTTTATGAGGTGTTGTTTTAGTGACTTTTGATTGCTCGGGGTGGGGGGGAGGGGCAGAGGCTGTTGCGTTGTGGAATGGAAGGTGGATGCATAAGCTGGGAGGTGGGGGAGTGTAATTGGAGGATTACGAGAAGCTGGTAAGTGTGATTCACGGGGAATGGGGGAGGGATTGGTGGTATGTGTGCGCAGGAGGGGAGAGGCACAGCAGAGCAGACCTGCTGAGTTGGGGGGCTTGGTGATGCATATAGACACCCACTGGGGATTTCTTCCTCAAGGGTGGGCAGAGGGAGACTCTGCGGAATAGTGTGTGTGGGGGAGTCTTTTTGTGGGGGTATAGTGGGAGGGATTATAGTCTTGGAGGGATGAGTTGTTCAAGGTGGGGGCTTTTACCATGGCAGGTAGACTGAAGATTGAGAAAATCAATGCATGGGGATTAAATACTTCTCAAAAGTGAAGGATGTTATTAAATGAGGCCAGGAATCTCGGCTGACAGGTGGTGCTTGTCAAGGAGATACACCTCTGGGGGCAAGATGAATACTTGCTTAACCCACAGTCCTTCCCTCAGTTTTTTTTTTGCAACAGAAGGAGGAGGTCACGGGGGTGGCGGTGATAATTTGGGGGGATGTCTCCTTCAATGTAGGGGGGGGTGGCGCATAAGCCAAATGGGTGAGCACTGGTGGTGTGGGGTGAGCTTTTTGGGGAACAGGTCACTTTCCTTAATATCTATGGCCCCAGTGTGAATCAATCAGCGTTCTAGCTGGAACTGGGAAAGTGGGTGGAAAGGAAAGAGATAGGTCTATTAAGGAAGGCAGATTTTAACATTGCCTTGGATGGCTGACAGGGAGGGGCGGTGGGCTGGAGGGAAGAGGGGGTGGGGGATCCCAGGATGGGAGACTTGCAACGGTGGATGCAGGATTTTGGGCCTGGTGGACCTCTGGAGGGCAACCCACCCTACAGCACAAGACTACATGTTTTTTCGGCAGTCCTTGTGAACTACAGTCGCATCGACTATATCTTAGGGGATAAATAATTATTGGACGGATAGCCTGGAGACTGCCAAGATGGGCCTATTATGTGGTCTGACCATGCTCCACTTGAGGTGCTTTTTGGCAGCCCCCAAGAACCCTGTTTGCATACCTTTTGGAAGTTAAATGATCATTTGGTGAAGGGGGAAAGGGAGGTCAAAACCCTAGAAGATATTATCTGGGATTACTTGGAGCTTAATGATACAGAGGTGGTCAAGACAGAGATACTATAGGATGGGCTAAAGGCTGTGTTTTGAGGCCACTTGGTGCAGCTGGGGGGCGTGGAAGAAGCATGAGCGGGAAGAGTAGGCCGACTGCTGACACAACAGGTGGAGACTTTGGAATGGGGGATGGGAAGAACAGGAGCAGTTAACAGAGGTGAGGCGACAACTTAACGAATTGCAATTGGAGCAAATCTCTTTCCAACTAAAAAGAGTTCAGCAACAGTACTATGAGTTTGATAATAAGTCTAGTACATTGTTGGCATGGAAATTACGAGAGGCAGTAAGGGCACATACTATTGGAAAGGTGAAGGGGCCTCAGGGTTGACTTCTGTATAAGGAGACGGAGATCTGGGAGCAATTTGTGCAATATTATAAGGAGTTGTATGTGGGGGTTGCCCGGGGTGGACAGGGAAAGGATCTGGGATTATTTGGGGGATGGGGGAAGGAAATCGGTTATTTAGAGGAGAACACACAGGCGGGTTTGGAGAGGGATATAACAAAGGATGAGGTGCAGACGGTAATCCAGGATCTGGCACCCAAAAAGCGCCTGACTTGGATGAGTTCACAGGACTCTTTACCAGAAATTTGCTGTCCCCCTTGTGCCCCTTTTGCAAAGGGTGTTCAATGTGGTGCTGCAGGGGGAGCAGCTGCCCAACTCAATGCAGCAGGCGGCGATAACGGTCATACCTAAGGGTTTTTCAATTGTCCTAGTTGGTGAGCCGGGAGGGGCAGGCAGTTATGCTGCGTTAGGATATTTTGTTTGCGATATTAGGGTCGGTGTGGGTCCCCAATTTTTGGCTTGGATCAGGGCATTTTACTTTGCACCAGAGGCAGCAGTTTGAATTAATGGGGGGTACTCGGGCTTCTTTCCGCTAGTCAGAGGGGCATGACAGGGCTGCCGCATGTCTCCCCTGCTATTTGTGCTTGCAATGGCAGTAGTATAATGGGTACACTACTCGTCAAACTGATTGACAGGTGAGATAAGGATGACAGGAGCCAATCAGCGTTCACTTCCGGTCTATGTCCCGCCTTAGGCCATGCCCCCTCCCATAGAAGTGAATGGTGAGTTAGCCCCGCCCACTCCCGCCCCCAAAATGTTGACAGGTACCAATCAGCGCCCACTTCCGGTGTATGTCCCGCCTTAGGCCACGCCCCCTCCCATAGAAGTGAATGGTGAGTTAGCCCCGCCCAGCCCTGCCCACTCCCGCCCCCAAAATGTTGACAGGCACCAATCAGCGCCCACTTCCGGTGTATGTCCCGCCTTAGGCCACGCCCCCTCCCATAGAAGTGAATGGTGAGTTAGCCCCGCCCAGTCCCGCCCCCAGGCATGGCCACCGCCCCCCACTTGACACACCCCTGCCCCCGCCCCCAAGGATGACATCATCCAATCAGCATACACTTGGGGTGTGTCACACCCTTGCCACGCCCCACAATATGGCATTAGCCAATCAGCACCCACTTCCGGGGTTTGTGCTACACCCACAGCCTCCCACCCTCCTCCACGCCCCCTGCCTACATCATCGGAAATGACATCACCGGAAACAGGGCGTCATCAGAAGAGGGACTGTCCCTTTTTTGCTGACATCAGCGGAAACAGTATGGCTGACTCCGGAAATGTGTTTTTGCTTCTGCTTAATACTGAAAAACAAAAATGCTTTTCTCTCTGTCTCTCTCTCCCACACAGACTCAGTTGTTTCTTTCTCACACAAAAACTGATTCCTAGCACAGAGAGACAGGCAAGCTAGAATCTTTTTTCTTTCCAAAATGCAATTAGCACATCTTTGTTAGAGGGATCACCCTCTCACCCTCAACCACGCCCCTGCCTACATCATCGGAAATGGACTGTCCCTTTGTGCTGACATCAGCGGGGAGCAGTGTGACTGACTCCGGAAATGTGTTTTTTTTTTTGCTTCTGGTTAATGTTTACACCTGCAAAAAAAAAAGCAGGAACCCTGGAAAAATAAAATGCTTTTCTCTCTCCCACTTGTCAGACGGCTGCCTAGGGTGAGAACTTACACAATCTTGACGATGCATATATTCATATGATTCTTGCAAGGTATTGTGGGTATTGTAGTTCATTCACTCCCAAACACAGCTGATGACAATAATTTGAGTTGTGAAACCAAGTGGTAAGATCAATAAAATACTTCTTTTATTGATGGGGTTTAATTCACCCAGCACATGTATGCTTGATAGCACTATAAATGAGGTTACTTGCTTGCAGTGTTTAAAATGGATAACAAAAAGTCACAAAGTAAACCAGAAAACAACCTTCAGCTTGTCAGGCAATTAGCTAATGTTTTCTTAGCAAATAATTACCAAATACAAAGGCACAAAGAAAAGAATAAACTTTGCTGGTTAGGTTAACTTCTGCTTATTTTCCACGCAGATCTCAGCAGTGATTCTCCCTTGCTCACACACACAATCAGGTGCAGCCCTAATTACTATCAATGGACCAGCTGAAAGCCTTTAGCTGGCTGGCTGCTACTGTGTGAGCCCAAATCCTGCTTTAAGAGCTGTTTGCAGTGGAAATAAAGAACAAAGTTAGGTTTCTTTGTGATGGCTGATGTGTTTGCTCACAGAAAGCTAGCATTTAGATAGAGAACAGTCCATATAAATAGTTTCATCTGCTGTATCTCCCCCTTCATCAACAATCATAGGGTCAATATCATACATTGGCACAGATGAGTCTTTCATTAAGGCACTATCATGAGAATGCTTATTCCCTTGCTGCCATTCTCTATTATAGATAGGGTCTGGATCAGTGTTCATACCTGAGCCTCTCCTGCCATCATAATTCCTCTCTGTAAAGCCTGGCCAATATGTAATCCAATTCTGATGTCCAGCCTTCCAATCTTGATCCCTGGACACTGGATCTCCTCTCACATACCTTCTGGCCTTGGTCTGAAAGTCCCTTCCACATGCAGTCTTCTCTCTTCCAGGTAGCCACTGGTGATTCCTATCTCTGCCAATCCATTCCTCTGGCTGAATCCAGTCCAATGGACTCTGCTGGCATTTGGAATACCTCCCAGTATGGGTACTGCCTTGGAATCTCCCAGACCTTCCAATGGGCTTTCTTCTCTTTCTTCCAGAGAGTTTCCTTCTTTCTCTATCCGCTTGGCTTGGCTTCTGTTTCTCCAGGTGATACTGGTGCTTGTAGCCGTTGCTGAAGCTCTCCCTTAAGCTCTTTCTGTGGCTTTTGCTGAAGCTGTTCTTGAAGTTCTCCCTGAAGCTGGGCTGGAGCTTGTAGTAACTGTTATCTGAAGAATAAGCTCTACTCTTATCCTGTTCTAATGTGTGCTGCTCCCTAACACAGCGCAGCTGTGTTGAATCAGGCCCTGCCCTTTGAGATGAGTGCTTAGGGATTACCTCATAGCTCTCTTGATTGCACACACATTTTCTCTCTTCAGCCTCCCTCATGGCTGCTGGAAACCTGGTGCATTCTGGGACTGGAAGTCTTTTATGTGAAAACTCTGTTTTCTTGCTTCTACCAGAACTGACAGGTTGCTTGTTCAGAGTCACATCATCTTTTCTATAGCTCCTACCTGAGCTATGATAAGCTTCCTTATCACACACTGCACCAGTTCTTATTTCTCACAAAAAGATTCACAGCACAGAGAGACACAATTTTCTTTACAAATGCAATTGTTAGAAAAACTAGTGTGGTCCATGTGATAGAATTTTACTTTTAAGACCTCACTGTTAGAAATATTCTGACAGACCTGTAGAGTTCAGACTGAAATACAGAGAGACCTGAGTTCAAATCCCCCTAATACAGCTATTTTTTTGAGAGCCGAGTTCAAATCCAAATACAGCTATTTTTTAGTGGCTTTGAAAAAACCAATACAGAGAGACAAGCCTGGACATGTCTCTCTAGGGTGTGGTAACACGTGATTGGTTGAAACAAGAGGTCTGTTCTGAGCATGCTCCAGGTGTTCTGAGCATGCTCAGAACACAGACTTTCAGAAAGGAAAAAATGGCTCTTTTTGGAACACCAAGCAGAATTTCCAGCAGGGCACACAACATTAATTACTTCCTTAAGGATCATGATGCCGTTACAGAGGGGTATCCACCGATTGAAAATCCATTTGAACTACAGGAGAGTCTGGCAGATCCTCCGCCAGAAATAGCAGCTTTTGTGGATTATCCAGATGCCCAAATATTTTTCAACTCTCAAGAACCCTACAATTCTGGCACAGAACTTGGCTTAACATCTGACAACACAATGGATCTGGAGGATATAGAATTATATCACGCCACTGTAGATGCAGAAACAAACTGTTTATTGGAAGACCTAGGATCAGCAGAGGTAAGAGAAGTTTTTTTATTTAGAAAAGTGTTATAGAAGAAACAGCAGTTCACACTGACATTATTTTGGGGGTTTTTTTGTAGGGAAGTGACGAATCTCTGCTCCTACAGGGGCACATACAGGCTGCCAATCTACGCTGTTTGTGCTTTCTCTGTACATATCAAAGGGAGGCATTTGATGTCATAGCCAGTCAAAGGGATTGTACAAAACCTGATGAAATAAACAGATTTAAATCTGTTATACAAACAACGGTGGCCTGTATTATCAAGAAATGCTGGCAGGGCGTTATGCATAGAGACTGTGCAGCGTGTGTAATACATGCTCCAGGCCAAAGACACCATGACTGTTTAAAGTGGGAATGCAATGAAATACATCAGAAAATCCATAAAGCTTGTAACAGGTTGTGTCTAGGACCTATTTTAAATGTTGCCATGATTGCGGGTCATAAAATGAAAGCAACTGTCCTAGTTTATGAAAATTTGAATTTTTTGTTTGAACTCGTCAGAGATATGGGGCCTCCAGGTGTGTCCTAAACAATAGGCCATAAGATAAGAATGTGCAGAACTGTCGTGTAACTAAAATCCACTTAAGACGTATGAACACCCTGCAGATCTTCCGTATTTTAAAGAAGGACCCCTGTGTTGAAGATTTCTTTTTAGATGTGCTACCCAGCGATTGGTTAGCGGATGTACAAATATCAAGGAAGCCAGTGTGTTTGGTGGTAAATACACACCCTCATAACCTACCTGGAGAACACTGGTTAGCCATCTATATATGTGGAGATGGAACAGGGGAATTTTTTGATTCTTATGGACAACCACCTGATAGCTTATTCTTTCCTACCAGCATTATGAGCTTTTTCAACAAGCATTGTAAAACTGTTTTATACCACAACAGACAATTACAGCACCCAATGTCTACGGCTTGTGGATATCACTGTGTATTTTTCTTGCACCACCGCTGTAAAGGGGTGCCTTTTGAAAATATTTTAGAAATGTATTCTGAAGATTTAATGCAAAATGATGATATGGTGTTACATTTTGTAAAACGCTTCACCAGCGCTACTTTGGCTGCCGGGTCGATGTTCGAGCCATCTTCTGCCACAATTTTACAGGTCAGGTGCAAAAGTGTACTATTTAAATCAATGTAGTCTTCACCATGACCTGCGATATAGAAGTCCAAAGGGGCTGTTTCCGACAAAGCCGATAATGGCGGAATTTCCACATAAATACTTTTTTCGATACTTGTTTGAGTCGGTGCTAGTTGAAACAGGTCCAGTTCCGATTTAACACACTCTTCAGAGCCGTGGTGTACAAAAGCCATGGTGCTTTTTAGAATATATCTCGCTGCCTAGAGCTAGCACTTCTCTTCTTAGACCGGCGGTTAAGCTTCTGAGACCTGCCACCCACGGGTTTCTTTCTTTTAAAAGGTTTGGGCGGTCCTTGTGGTAACTCCCGAGACTCAGTTCTCTTTCTTTTAACAGCTCTTCTAATCACAGCCAGTCCTGATCCTGCCTGTTCTGTAGCCTGGTTCATTTTATTTAGAACGGCCGTTGTGACATGGCTCATGACATCCTTGGCTATGTTTTTTGCGGCGCCTTTCACGTGTGGTTTAATAATTTCAAAACCCCTTCTCAAAAACGGCATAGCTTTTCTAAAGAGGCTGCGAAAAACACCACCTACACCGGCCCCATACATGACCGGTACTCCATGATATCCTGAAAGCCCATAGCCGGCTTGTGTTGTATAATAATGCCTGTATGCTTTGGGGTCTCCGTAGTCTTTAGCCACAACCATTTTAAAAAACAGTCACCCTCCGGGGTCGCAGATGAAGCTTAAGGATCACCTTCCCGTAACGAAATGAGACGTACTTGTCCTGATCCGTCTTTATTTCAAATGTGATGGTATCAATATGCTGTTTGTTCACAGGGACATAGTGCGGCTTATCATAAGTTAACGTGATAAACTCATCCCTAACCCCTTTAGTTGGAACACAGCGCAGCAGTGGCACAAAATGGTCACCTACTAACTGGTGCTCTACAATATCTGTGTACAGGTAGAGGGTATTAAAACCGGCCGTGTTATCCGTTGGAAAATGGGAACGTTGTGTATTAACGTATGCTTCTATTCCCAAAATGGTTGCCAAATCACCATACGCATAAATAGTAGACCTATCTTCCGATTTTATCCGGATTCTTCGCGCATGGGGCTCATAAATGATTAGTGGTGCCGCCGATTTATAGATGTTGCTAATGTCCTGATTCATGGATTCCACTAAACGCTGCATGGTCGCGTAATGTCCTTTCCTGACTATAAGGTGCTGTATATTTCCTGCTGCGGAAACGATAACATACTTATGGTCTTCCTTAATATTCTCCCAGGTGTTGGGGTATTGTATGTCCACGAGCCCCACTTCCCACTGTCCTTGTAAGTCCAAAGGCCTTGCTAGTTGTATGGTAAAATTAGAGCTGGTATTTTGGGAAAACACATCTGCTGAGGCATTGCTAGGCAGGGTGATATAAAAGCCACCATCATTCATTTTCAATTTTATTTTAATGCTGCTTCAAAACAAAGAAAGAAATCAGATGTCTTGAATCTCTGATGCTTTAACCCAACTGTTAAATTTAACAGGCCATCCCCTCCATTTCACGAGGTAGAATCTGTTCCTGCCACATCCTTTTACCTTTAGAACCTTTTCGATTCGGTATATTCTGTCCTGTTGCGGTGTGACTTTTAGCAATTCTTCAGGATAAAAAGAACCCTGTATCTTGTATGTTGCTTTCTGGCCCCTGTTTAAAATGTCCGTTATTATAAATACCTCGTCAGTCCACGTTTGCTCGTAACCTTTTTCAAATTTTCCTTTAGTTTTTGAAAGTCTTACATGATCTCCTTTCTTTAAGGGATTCTCGGTATGCTTACGCTTGATGCTATCACCGTAGACTCTTTTCCAGATCTGCAGAGAATTTGTGTGTGTCACATCTACAGGTCTCGTCTTTATTGTTCTGTGAAAACTATGATTATAACTGTGCACAAAAGCCTGCAATACATCTTGGTACCTAAAGGTGTTGTGTGTAGTAAAATAACGCCACATTTTGGATTTCAAAGTCCTGTTAAACCTTTCTACCACCGCTGCTTTAACATCGTTATTGGTTACAAAATGATGAACCCCTCTTTGTTTTAATAAATTCTTCAGGGACCTATTTAAAAATTCTTTACCCTTGTCTGTCTGTATTTTTTCAGGTATACGACCTAGATTAAATATTTTTTCAAAGGCTTTAGCAACTTCATGACCGGTTTTCGATTTTAAACTTGCAACCCATGCATATTTTGACAGGATGTCTAAAGTTTTGCTATTTGACGCTTAGCATGGTTTACATTAATCTGGTCTGTACGCAAACACACCCCCTCTTTTCTAAAGAAATCAGCCATGTACACATTTTGTTTTTCAGTATCATTGCACCATCGAGGGTAGCCAGAAGCCTCTTGTTTTTGACGGAGGTGCATTTTGGTGTATTCGGAAAAGAGATGATCAGATTTTTGCTCGAAATGCCAGATTTCATAGATTTCAACAACCACATACCCTTTTGCAATGGCTAAATTCATCTCCACCGTACACCAAGTCCCCACAAAAGCTCTCTCCTCATCCGTGTGGGCACACATTTGCTGTTGCCGTGTGTCAGCACACGTGTGACACAGCGGAAACATAAGCTTACCGCCCAACCGTATGGGTAACACTGGGAAAAAGAGCTTTCGTGGGGGAGATACTTTTGCTTTTATAAAACCAAAGTACTTTGTAGGGGGGCCAAATTTGTCATAAATGATTTTTGGATGGCCTATTGGATATCCCTTTGTTTTATTGACAAAAGGGTATAGGCTGGTAAAATCATAGTAGTGTATTTTTTCCCCAGGCCTTGTTTTGTGGTACAGACAAATGGCATTTGTTCTACCCCCGAAAAGGGCATCTCGTGGAATCAGAGGTTGCGGTAATGCGGAGTCAGCCAGGAAATCTGCGCAGCCCCCATCATTTTCTTTTACCATCCGCTTCCACTCGTGCTCCCATAGACTTATGACCTTGAACCCACAGCTTTCCAGGAATGCAGCTTTTAGCTGTGTTTTGTAATAAAGAAAACCATAGGTCGTGGCTGCTATAGGATTCTGGTCTTTATCGTTATAACAGCTCGGACAGCCGTGGTGAAAACAACCATTAAATTCAAAAGCTGTTTCTACCCCACCGATCACGGCATAGCCATCAAGAAAATAAGCCCCCACCTTTTTTTCACCACCACCTTTCAGAGCATGTGTGATCTGTATATTTTCTTTGGCCTCCACATACATCAGCCATTGAATAGAGGGGGTTGAATATCTCTTTGTCTGCCGGTGATAGTTATCTGGTGGGATGAGTGCCACAGTCTTCGGTTCTAAAAACATGAATCTGAACATAGCCATACATACAGATGCAAGGGTTATATATTGGAAATGGTCTAAACACCTTGTTTGAATTTCTGAGATGTCACCCTGCTCTACAAACACTTCTTTCTCTGTCATTTTCATGATTTCAGCTCGGTAGAGAACACAGGCCTGTCGCAAAATAGATACATCCTGCTGGCAGTAATAAGCCAGCTCTTTTTGCAAATTAAAAGTTTTATGCTGATTGTCCTTGTACCATTGTAAAAATTCATCTTTTTCTTCAGGCAACATGTTACTCACACCGTAATGTTCAACACCCGGCATGGGACCCACATAATTTTGATTTTTCAGCGTATTAAAAAAGTGTGGAAAGTACCCCTTGCTGCCTGTAAAACCCATGGCTTGTGGAAGTTTGCTAAGTTTCATAGGCAGGAAATTTAGAGAGTCTATAAAACGGATAGTCAGAGGTTCAACGGTAATTTGTAAAAGTTTAGCACCTTGAACCAACAACCCCGTGTCCATCTTTTCCTTAAGCAGTTGTTTAAGAACAAAATATCCGTCATAACCTTTGGAATTATGGGCTATGAAGGTGTAACCTTTAAATTTTTTGTCACAAAAAATCTGTATAAAGGCAGAAATACATTCGAGACCCTTGAATTCCCAGTTTCTTTCATCATTTAAGTCCGTCGCATATATGTAATTAGGGACATGCCAGCCTGTTTCTTGCATACATTCACAATCATAAAAAATATACTTTTCAGATGTTTCAGTTTTACCAATAGGGGTCATAAAACATAAGTGGACGCCATCCCCGGTTAGGGGCTCGCGACATAGTTTACAATGACGGCCCTTGCACTTATGTTTCTTGTCCACATAAGACTCACATTTCTGGCACAGTATCTTAGATAAACACGCCACTTCTTTTTTCAGAGCCAGATCCGCGTGTCTATCTAAACACTCTTTAGAACGGCAAAAGAGTTTGCAATTAGGGCATCTCTGTTGTACACCAACATTATTCGTACACGTTAGTGTCAAACAAAGACGGCACCATAATGTGCAATTATGATCGTGACTGTACGGTTTCTGACAGTAACTACAGAAGTTGCGCTCCCCATAGAATTTTTTGACATCGGTTATACCATAGAAATGGTCATCGTGTAGCAACAAGAACACAGTCTTAGGGAACACAGGTCTGTCTGATGTCTTAAAACAAACCCATGATTTTGTGTAAAGCACAACGCGTATGTTTATCTTTAAATGCTGTTCAAATATTGCTACATCATCGAGCATGACTTTTCTATGTACCGGCCACCGCAATTCGTTATGTAGTTTTTTAGCACCTTCTAACAATTCGACATCTGTCATTTTTACCTGTGACATGAGGGCTGTGAGGCTACCTGCAAAACACAGGCTATTATCAGTGTTGTTCAAGTCTATCAAATACATCCTTTTCTTATGAATAATATGGCTAAACGGTATGGTCTTTAAGACCCTACGAGCACCCCCACCCCGATTTCTTATGACAAGTACAACAACCCGGAATATATCACAAACCTGGATTTCTCTGTGACTCTGAAGGAGTTTAGCGATCTGATTTAAGAAATCGTCAGCGTCTAATGCCTCGGGGTTTAACTTACCAGAATATAAGGAATTGTGGAAAAGAGATGAGTGTAGATGCACCTGTACATAATCACCGGGTGAAACCCGGCTGCTAACCTCATCCAGAATATGTTGAATACCTTGCCGAATGGCGAATTGAGCCTCAGATAATGATGTTATCCTGTCTAAATTAATAAACCGAAATTCCTCTGAATAAATTACACCATTAAACTTGTCCAATTTACGATCCCACCTTTTCACAAACTGAACATAGCTAACTGGTTCTGATTCTTCAGCGAGGCCTAATGCATGATTATTTGCGCTGTCCTCTGAAACACTGTGATCAAAGACACGGCTTTCACCACGCCCTCCGTATTCTGTACCGGCGTGTGTAGATTCACCGTCAGAAAAACTATCGCTGCGTGATCTTTTCCTGTTAGACTTCTCTCCCACAGCCGCTGATTTTCTAACATTTTCTCGGTCTGAAAAAGAAAATGTAGGGGCTAATACTTTTTTTTCTTTTACAGCGACCTTAAAATCTATGTACTGGATAAAACCGGAATACTCACTATGTTGCTTATCTTTTGGTTTTCGGTATGGAGCTGTTTGCTCTTCTGTACCGGTGTGTGTAGATTCACCATCAGAAAAACTATCGCTGTGTGATCTTTTTCTGTTAGACTTCTCTCCCATAGCCGCTGATTTTCTAACATTTTCTCGGTCTGAAAAAGAAAACGTGGGGGCTAATACTTTTACAGAGACCTTAAAATCTAGGTGCTGGATAAAACTGGAATACTCACGATTCTGTTTGTCTTTTGGCTTTCTGTAAGGTACCGTCTGTTGGTTAGACTGGCCATCTTGTTTTGTAGCATCTTCTTGGTCTAAAATAAAAAAAGATTACAGGTTGAGGCTGTCCTCTGAAACACATTATAAAGAACATAGCTGTTAGAAAATTAAAACAACACAGGACATACCTTTTAAATTTCTTTGCCGCCTTCTTTTTGTAAGAGAAAGTTTATTTGTAACCCCCTTTTTCTGCTCCTATTTTTTAAAGACAATCATAAGAGACAGAAACATTACATAGCCAACAATATTTTTAAAAAAGACTCATATCTACTCACCATGTCTGAAGAAAAAGTTGCAGATGATACAAGCTATAGAGACTGTGTGATCTTTTCTGGCTGCTGAAATGTACTGGATCTCATAAGCTTATCATACGACCTGGCTAATTCACAATGCCTTTTTTCGCAGACAGTACAGTGTAATAGATGCTATATATCTGTGTATGTGGCTAATACACATTCCCATCCATTTCCCAGACGTCTTAAGTGGATTTTAGTTACACGACAGTTCTGCACATTCTTATCTTATGGCCTATTGTTTAGGACACACCTGGAGGCCCCATTTTTTTTCCAGACAAACCATTGTAGGTTTAATTAACTAATCATTCCTAAAACACACCACACATAGGTTCAAGATATTTTATTTCAAATAAAATGTTTTCATCTTGTGAAATTCATTTGAGCATTACAAGTTTTAAAAAAAATAAAAGGAATACATATAATTTTTGTTCATCTGTATGTTCAACTAATAGATTCTGGAAATACATACATTTTCATAAAAAGTCAATTTTTACAGAACTTGGTGTTTTTTAAAGAACGATCTATAATCTCTGTCACAGATTAAGCCTTCCACTATTTCTATTTCGCTGTCTGCCACAGAATTAAGCAAAATATTGAGCATTTGTCCTGGATTTCTACTGTTGTTAAAATCTCTGACGAGTTCAAACAAAAAATTCAAATTTTCATAAACTAGGACAGTTGCTTTCATTTTATGACCCGCAATCATGGCAACATTTAAAATAGGTCCTAGACACAACCTGTTACAAGCTTTATGGATTTTCTGATGTATTTCATTGCGTTCCCACTTTAAACAGTCATGGTGTCTTTGGCCTGGAGCATGTATTACACACGCTGCACAGTCTCTATGCATAATGCCCTGCCAGCATTTCTTGATAATACAGGCCACCGTTGTTTGTATAACAGATTTAAATCTGTTTATTTCATCAGGTTTTGTACAATCCCTTTGACTGGCTATGACATCAAATGCCTCCCTTTGATATGTACAGAGAAAGCACAAACAGCGTAGATTGGCAGCCTGTATGTGCCCCTGCAGGAGCAGAGATTCGTCACTTCCCTACAAAAAAAAAACCAAAATAATGTCAGTGTGAACTGCTGTTTCTTCTATAACACTTTTCTAAATAAAAAAACTTCTCTTACCTCTGCTGATCCTAGGTCTTCCAATAAACAGTTTGTTTCTGCATCTACAGTGGCGTGATATAATTCTATATCCTCCAGGTCCATTGTGTTGTCAGATGTTAAGCCAAGTTCTGTGCCAGAATTGTAGGGTTCTTGAGAGTTGAAAAATATTTGGGCATCTGGATAATCCACAAAAGCTGCTATTTCTGGCGGAGGATCTGCCAGACTCTCCTGTAGTTCAAATGGATTTTCAATCGGTGGATACCCCTCTGCAACGGCATCATGATCCTTAAGGAAGTAATTAATGTTGTGTGCCCTGCTGGAAATTCTGCTTGGTGTTCCAAAAAGAGCCATTTTTTCCTTTCTGAAAGTCTGTGTTCTGAGCATGCTCAGAACACCTGGAGCATGCTCAGAACAGACCTCTTGTTTCAACCAATCACGTGTTACCACACCCTAGAGAGACATGTCCAGGCTTGTCTCTCTGTATTGGTTTTTTCAAAGCCACTAAAAAATAGCTGTATTTGGATTTGAACTCGGCTCTCTCAAAAAAATAGCTGTATTAGGGGGATTTGAACTCAGGTCTCTCTGTATTTCAGTCTGAACTCTACAGGTCTGTCAGAATATTTCTAACAGTGAGGTCTTAAAAGTAAAATTCTATCACATGGACCGCACTAGTTTTTCTAACAATTGCATTTGTAATTGCATTTGTAAAGAAAATTGTGTCTCTCTGTGCTGTGAATCTTTTTGTGAGAAATAAGAACTGGTGCAGTGGGAGAGAGAAAAGCATTTTATTTTTCCAGGGTTCCTGCTTTTTTTTTGCAGGTGTAAACATTAACCAGAAGCAAAAAAAAAAACACATTTCCGGAGTCAGTCACACTGCTCCCCGCTGATGTCAGCACAAAGGGACAGTCCATTTCCGATGATGTAGGCAGGGGCGTGGTTGAGGGTGAGAGGGTGATCCCTCTAACAAAGATGTGCTAATTGCATTTTGGAAAGAAAAAAGATTCTAGCTTGCCTGTCTCTCTGTGCTAGGAATCAGTTTTTGTGTGAGAAAGAAACAACTGAGTCTGTGTGGGAGAGAGAGACAGAGAGAAAAGCATTTTTGTTTTTCAGTATTAAGCAGAAGCAAAAACACATTTCCGGAGTCAGCCATACTGTTTCCGCTGATGTCAGCAAAAAAGGGACAGTCCCTCTTCTGATGACGCCCTGTTTCCGGTGATGTCATTTCCGATGATGTAGGCAGGGGGCGTGGAGGAGGGTGGGAGGCTGTGGGTGTAGCACAAACCCCGGAAGTGGGTGCTGATTGGCTAATGCCATATTGTGGGGCGTGGCAAGGGTGTGACACCCCCCCGGAAGTGTATGCTGATTGGATGATGTCATCCTTGGGGGCGGGGGGAGGGGTGTGTCAAGTGGGGGCGGTGGCCACGCCTGGGGGCGGGACTGGGCGGGGCTAACTCACCATTCACTTCTATGGGAGGGGGCGTGGCCTAAGGCGGGACATACACCGGAAGTGGGCGCTGATTGGTGCCTGTCAACATTTTGGGGGCGGGAGTGGGCAGGGCTGGGCGGGGCTAACTCACCATTCACTTCTATGGGAGGGGGCGTGGCCTAAGGTGGGACATACACCGGAAGTGGGCGCTGATTGGTACCTGTCAACATTTTGGGGCGGGAGTGGGCGGGGCTAACTCACCATTCACTTCTATGGGAGGGGGCGTGGCCTAAGGCGGGACATAGACCGGAAGTGAACACTGATTGGCTCCTGTCATCCTTATCTCACCTGTCAATCAGTTTGACGAGTAGTGTACCCATTATACTACTAATGGCTCCTCTAGCTGTGTTGATATGGGCCCTGGGAGATATCCAAGTGGGGTCAGTGCAATATAAAATAACTTTATTTGCTGATGACCTGTTGGTTATGATCACTAAGCCATTGACCACAGTGTCAGTCCTGCTTTGGGAGTTGCAGGAGTATGGTCTCTTATCAGGATTTAAAATAAATTTTGATAAAAGTGCAGCTCTTAAAGTCTCATTGTCTGGGGTGATGGTGACTCAATTGCAGTTGAATTACCCCTTTAAATGGGCCCAGCAGTCCATTCAATATTTGGGGGTACAAGTGATGCCATCAGTGGAGGTAGTCTATTTGGCTAACTATCCACCTCTCCTTTGCTAACAGAGGTGGAACCTAGTAGCATAGTCTACGAGGCAGATAAAGACCAGTATGGTTCATCTAGTCTGCCCAGAAGGGTAGCAAGAGTAGGTGCACCTGACGCTCCGTGCAGGTCATCCCTCCCCATGCCTTTGTTTAGGGATGTACTCACTGCTCCGTGTTGGTCACCCTTATTTGTTGAGATATAAGAGATGGTTATGTTTATTTTGATTTTATCCTGTTGTTATAAAGGGATCCACAATGTCTTTCCCATGCCATTTTGAATTCTGTCACTGTATTTGCTCCCACCACTTCCATCAGTAGGGCATTCCAAGCATCCAACACCCTTTCAGTGAAAAAGTATTTCCTGACATTGCCTTTCAGTTTACCCTCTTGCAGCTTCATGTTATGCCCTCTAGTTTTACAGTTTCCTTGTCTTTGAAAGAGGTTTGTTTGTTCATTAATACGCTTTAAGTATTTGAAGGTCTGAATCATATCTCCCCTGTCCCTCCTCTCTTCCAGAGTGTACATATTTAGGTCTTCGAGTCTCTTCTTGTAAGTCTTCTGATGCAGGCTCCATATCGTTTTGGTCGCTTTCCTCTGAACTGTTTCCAGTCTTTTTATATCCTTTGCAAGATATGGTCTCCAAAACTGAGCACAATATTCCAAGTGAGGCCTCACCAGCGACTTGTACAGTGGCAATAGTACCTCTTCCTTTCTGCTGGTAATTCCTCTTTGTATGCAATCCAGCATCCTTCTGGCTTTTGCCACCGCCTTGTCGCACTGTTTCACCACCTTGATATCTTCAGAGACAGTCACTCTGAGGTCCTTTTCCTGGTCTGTGCACACCAGCCTCTTGCCCCCTATTGCATACAATTCCCTTGGATTTCTGCTTCCCATGTGCATGACACTGCACTTCTTCACATTAAATCTTAATTGCCAAGCATTAGACCATTCTTCCAGCTTTTGTAGATCTTTCCTCATGTTTTCCTCAGGTGAGTCTACTCTGTTGCAAATTTTCATGTCATCTGCAAGAAGACAGACTTTTCCATTCAGTCCTCCAGCAATATCACTCACAAATACATTGAACAGTACTGGTCCCAGGACTGATCCCTGAGTCACACTGCTAATCACCTTCCTTTCATCCGAGTGAGTTCCGTTTACCATCACCTTCTGTCGTCTGTCAGTCAACCAATTTCTGATCCAGTTCAACACCTTGGGACCCATCCCCCAGCTGTTGAGTTTATTGATAAGCCTCCTATGAGGAACAGTATCAAAGGCTTTGCTGAAATCTAGGTAGATCACATCCATCGCATGCCCTTGATCTAGTTCTCTGGTCACCCAGTCAAAGAACTCAATCAGATTTGTTTGGCAAGATCGTCCTTTGGTAAAACCATGTTGCCTTGGATCATGCAACCTGTTGGTTTTGAGAAAGTCCTCTATTCACTCTTTTAGGAGCGCCTCCATTACTTTTCCCGCCACCAAGGTAAGGCTTACTGGCCTGCAGTTTGTCACATCTTCCCTATTACCACTTTTGTGAAAAGGTACCACATCAGCCCTTCTCCAGTGTTGTGGAACTTCTCCTGTCTCCAAGGATCTATTAAAAGCATCCTTTAATGGCTTTGCAAGAACCTCTCTTTCAGTATCCTGGGATGTATCCCATCCAGTCCCATGGCCTTGTCACTTTCAATTTTGCAAGCTGTTCTAACACATCTTATATGAATGGTGTGGTATCTATTCCAGTCCCATTTGTATATTTGTCAATCACAGGTGGTCCTTCTCCCTGTTAAGGTGGCTTTGGGGGATCTGCGACGCTTTCAGCAATGGACCTTTGATTGTATTCGGCGGAAGAGCAATGAGTTCTCTATGCATCTCAGAGATGAGGGGGCCTGGGTGTACCCGATTTAGGGCTCTACTATTTGACAGCACAAATGCATCAAGTGATGGATTGGTGTGAGGGAGGGAAAGACAATAAGCAATTCTGGGTAGTGGAACAATATTAGTCTGGGGAAATACCTTTACATCACCTCCCTTAGGTGTGGGCTCCCCTACCGAGGCAGTGGCAGGAGAACCCCTACCTCTTGCATTTGTAAAGTCAGTGGCAGTGGGGCTGGAAACAGCTGACCTCATTTGTCCATTTCTCGGTCATGGTCCCTATTGGGACGGACCCTGAGTATGCGCCCAAGCAGGAGGGGGTCTTGCAGAGGTGAGGACAGGTGGGTCTAGATATTTTAGCCAAATTAATCAATAAGGGGGACTTAATTACTTTTGAGGAGCTTAAGGACAAATACCGCTTGCCGAGGAGTAATTTTTTCATGCATTTTCAAGTGACCCATTATTTAAAGCAGGGTCTTGGGCAACTTATGAGTAAGGATACAATGATCTGGAAGCCTTATGGCAAGGATATTGGAGGAATTGAGGATTGATCCGCCTCCTTTATCAGGCCTTGCAGGGAAAGTCTACCCAGAAATTTTGATATCAGCATACTGAAGAGCAGGATCTGGGGAAAGAGTTGGACGAGAAGAAATGGATGCGAGTGTGTGTGGAATAACTCGTCAAGCCCTTTCCGTCTTCTTGGGTTAGAAATTGGTTGAGTGGGAGACGACAAAGGGTACAGGTAAATGGAGCCAACTCTGAGGAGAATGAGGTTACCAGTGGTGTGCCCCAGGGATCTGTCCTTGGTCCGATTCTTTTTAACATCTTTGTTAGTGATAGAGCGGAAGGGCTGCCTCTTTGAGGATGATGCCAAAATCTGCAATAGAGTAGACACCCAGGAAGATATAGATAACACGAGGAGGGATCTAGCTAAGCTTGAAGAATGGTCTAGAATTTGGCAGCTGAGATTTAATGTTAAAAAATGCAAGGTCATGCATTTGGGCTGCAGCAATCCAAGGGAGCAATATAGTATAGGGGGTGAAGTACTTTTGTCCACTAAAGAAGAGCGGGACCTAGGCGTGATTATGTCTTAAAGTAGCTAAACAGATAGAAAAGGCAACGGAAAAAGGCAGAAGGATGCTTGGGTGCACAGGGAGAGGAATGGCCAGCAGAAGAATGGAAGTGATAGTGCCTCTGTATAAGTCTTTGGTGCGACCTCATTTGGACTATTGTGTGCAATTCTGTAGACTGTACCTTCAAAAAGATATAAACAGGCTGGAGTCCGTACAGAGGGTGGCTACTAAAATGGTTAGTGGTCTTCATTATAAAGCATATGACGACAGACTTAACACTAGAAGCCCCAAAAGGAATTTTACCTAGAAACCCCAAAGTGCGTCAATTGACGCATTATCACGACGACTGTGTTTAGCATGAAATGCAGATGTGAATTAATGTGAAGTTACTTATTTGTTAAATACATGCTGTATGTGATGTCATTACATGACGTCATCGTGTGTTTATTGTTTGTAATGTCGGAGTAAAACTGTAAACAGTGATTGAGATGCGCCACCTAGAGGGAACATGAATTTATACCTAGAAGCCCCAAAGTAGGTCAGTTGATGCATCCAAGACAATTGAGTGCGTCAATTGACGTACTTTGGGGCTTCTAGGTATAAATTCATTTTCCCGCTAGGTGGTGCATCTGTCATTAATTTTCGATGCACATATTTGAACATCTTGACCTTGCTAACAAAGTCATGGAACATAACTGACATGGTTCTAGCAGTGGCGCTGGTATACAACTTCAAAGGTGCATTTGCATCAATTGATGCACTTTGGGGCTTCTAGTGTTAAGGATCTTAATATGTACACCTTAGAGGAAAGGTGGGATAGAGGTGATATGATTGAAGCGTTTAAACACCTCCCTGGCATAAATGCACAGGAGGAGAGCCTCTTTCGATTGAAAGCAAGCTCTGCTACGAGGGGACATGGGATGAGGGTGAAAGGGGATAGATTCAGGAGTGATATGCGGAAATATTTCTTTACGGAAAGAGTGATGGATCTGTGGAATAGTCTTCCATTGGAGGTGGTAGAGATGAGGACAGTATCTGAATTCAAAGAAGCATGGGACAAACACAGAGGATCTCTAAAGGAAAAAAGGGGGATGTTGTAGTTGTTGATATGGAAGGACAGACTAGATAGGCCATGTGGTCTTTTTCTGTCGTCATGTTTCTATGTTTCTGTATATGAGACTTCATTTAAACTTCTGTAATGTTGGTATTGTATGCCATAACTTCTGTGGAGGATGTTCCCCCAAGTCATGGACAGCTGTTGGCAGAACTGTGGCTACGTGGCCTCATTTCTTCATATTTAATGGTAGAGTCCGGAGATGATCAGATATTGGGGCAAGATCAAAGACCAAATGCTCTCCATGTTCCAGATTGATGTGGGTATTGGACAAGGGATTGTGTTTGCTTGGTGTTTGGCCAGAAAACGTGCACATGAAGTGGACTTGGCCTATCCAAGCTTGCATACAGGTGGCCCGGGGAGAGATCGCCTGGGCCTGGAAACAGTCTGCAGCGCCAGGGCTGGAGGCTCAATAGACTCTTCTCCGGACTTTTGTTTCGTTGGAACATCTCATGGCCTTACGGCGCTAGTGGGAGGAACACTTCACTACCAGCTAGCAACCCTTATTGGACTATTTGGTGAGCTAAGATGTTTTCTCTGGGAATGGGGGGGGTGGGGGAGGAAGGGAGGAGGGGGGAGCAGGAGACGGGAAGGGGGTACAAACAGATAAAACTCACTTTTGTAATGTTTTGTAGTGTTATGCTGTTGGTGCTGGCCATGTTTAATGGCCTAATAAAATTAAAATAAAAAATATATATATGTCAGGTTTTGGAATGTGATCTGCCAGGGCTGATATTAGACATGGCTAGGATTCAGGGCAGAATTTTGATAAAGAACCTCTAAAGCCCACAAGCATCAGGCAGGCTTAGGGTCTTCTCTGGCCTGGTGATGCAGGGCATTTGTCCTGGTTGCTACCCTTTAACATTGACCCTAGATTTGCTGTCTTTATATTTTGAACAGTATGGGGAAAATGCATCTCTTTCGTTTTCTCTGGTGTTGTAGTGCATGCAGAGTCTGGCTTCTTGGAGTTTCAGTTTAATTTTTATCTACATAAGTCTAGTTTGTGGTCACTTATTCTCTACTTGCTGAGGCAATCTCTGTATTTTGTTTGTGTGACCGAGGCCAGGAATTCTATTGGCAAGGTGTTTCTATATAGCAATCTGTAGTAATTTGGCTTTCTCGGTTTTCCCAATAAGTGTATTGATGTTCTAGGGTCCATTGCAATATTTACGATGCTGCCTTTTTCTAGGGAGGATCCTTGTTGTTTGATTTTTGAAGTTAGTGCTGGCACGGTCAATTTGCTCTAGGTCCTGAATAAAATTTGTGTAGATAATTCCATTACTTCACAAGGGGTATGTTTACTAAACTGTGGTATGTTACTGCGCTTTTAGTTCTATAAGTTAGAAAAGGAGGTGGCGTATACCCATGCTGTTAGGGGTGTGCTCAGCATTTCTCTCTATATTTAAAATAGGGAGATGCACCTCTCAGTGCTGAACGCTGAGCACACCTAACAGAGGTACATGTAGCGCCCCCTATTGAGGAAGTGGTAAGTGCACCCACACAAACAGCAGCAGTTGTGGTTAGTAAGTGCCAATGATGCTTGTGTTAACTACAATATGCCGTCAGTACCTACAGTCCATGGACCCGCCAAATCATTGCCCTAGTCCACACTAAGCAGTTAGCGTGGAACTTTTAATAAACTGCCCCGTGCCAAAAGTCAGCATGGCACACTTAGTGCGTGATAAACCCAGTGCTAACTGTTAGCATACTTAGTAAACATGCCTCAAAATGCCTAATTGGAACAGGGAAGGGATTGAAGATTTTTGAAGGAAGAACATATTCATCTGCTGCTGTGCGGCAGGCGGTAGATGGATTGGAAAATTACATTGCTGGTTTTAAGGTCTTCCAAGTTATCTGCCTTCCTTAATTCAAATTAACCAGATTGTCTAAGTACTAATCAGCTGGCTAACATATTTGTATGGATGTGTATTTTTTAGATAATGATGACAAATAGAAAATAATAACTGCTAAACTATGTCAAGATTTAAAAATAAGAATAAAATGTTATGAAATTTTTTCAACATTGTAGTTTTTTCTAATTATACAGCATATCTTAAGTACGGGGAGGTCAGTTTTCAGTCTGGCAAGCTGTAAAGTCATCCAGATAAATCTGTTGCTGAATATATCCAGTTAAAATTATCCAGATACCTTTATCCTGATAACGTTAGGCCTGCTATTTTGGAGGGCCTGATTCGCTAAGATATTTTCCACAGCCACAGAATGGGAGAAAGCCCTTAGAGGTATGTTTTCTTGACTGCAGTAAGTTTTTGGACTTACCACATGTTAGGTGCAAAAATTAACACACAGTAAGTACAAAGGCTCTGCGGTAACTGTTGAAGGTATATCCAGCATCTGCCTTGCAATTCCTACACAGGGCAGACACTTAATGCAAGACAGAGACTACTATTAGGGGTGAGAGCCTCCACTATGAACTTGGGAGGCTAGCAGTCAGGAGCATGTAGGGATCACCCCTGCCCCATACTATACCATCATCAAAATCCCCAGTAAGTGCAGAGGAGGGGTTTGGGGAGTTATGCTCATTGGAGGCTTAATGCTACTTCGGAGGTGAAGGTTATTCTAATCTGAGGGTGGGAGGGCTTGATGCTGCTTGGAGGGGATCAGGGGTGGGTTATGGTGAGGCTACTCAGGGAAGATATTGGGGGGGAAGGGAGAGGGAAATGCTTACTGGGAGAGCTGAGAGGGGTTCAGGATGCTGCTAGGGATGATCTTTTTTTTAAACAGCAGCCATGTTATCTACTACCAATATAGTATGGTGCACATAATGCTTGCATGACCATATCAGACAATTAAATAGAATATAAATAGAACGTAGGACTAATGTATATATACCCAGAGATATAGAATCTCCATTTAATATTAGGTCCTCTTTAATGATAACTACCAAAATTCATCCAAAGTGTTAAGAATCTTCCATCAGAGTGTCTCACAAATATTTAAAATCAATTTATCTGAACAATCCCTTGTGAGCTACTCCTGTAACGAATTTGGACACTTTCCTGACAAAGCATTGCTTTTCAAATCCAAGATTCTTTTTCAAGAGATATCAAAATTTCCATTTCCAACTTCATCATCTATTCTAAAATATTTTCAGTGTCACTTGATTTTAGTATCACGACCCTAAGCCAAGGATCTCCAGCTCTGGTCCTGGAGGGCCACAAACTAGTCAGGTTTTCAGGATGTCTCTAATGAATATGCATGAATATATTTGCATGCACTGCGCCATTGTGTTCAAATTTATCTCATGCATATTCATTAGGGACATCCTAGAAAAATTGACTGGTTTGAGGCCCTCCAGGACCGAAATTGGAGACCTCTTCTCTAAGTTTTCTCAACATTTTTAAGTCTCATTGAAGCCACCATATTTAAAGTTCCTGTCATGTGTCTTTCAGCCACCATTCCAATCAGCATCTTCATTGCAAGTGTACAGTCAATGTTATCCACTCAGTTTCATTATTCATTCTGCTTGATGCCAAAGAATTTAACGTATATATCCCTGTAATTCAATAATCGATTCTGATCTCCGCTCTGTCAGTCATCAATCTTCTCAATGACTTACCAGGTTAAATCTACAAATATATGAGTGCGTTTATTGCAGTGTTCCACCATCGAGGTAGATAAAGCTTGAAGGCACATTTTAGAAAGAACGTGCAGGCCACCCCAGAGATGCACAAACATAAGTTTTGCCAGTGGGGAGGCAATTTCTCAAACATATGCTTGAATGTCTGCACTACATGTAAAATAAAGGCACGTATGTCCAGAATGTAGACACAGCTGAAGGCAGAAGAGCAGATACCTGTGCTGGTGAAAATAGGCTTGAGGAAACGCGTAAATCCAGCCCTTCTGGAAACTGGCCTGGAAATGTGTACATCGCTGCAAGATGTGGCTGCACGTGAAGCAGGAAACAGGATGTGGGCATCCCTACTCGCACCCATGGAACCTCTACACACATTGATCTGCAAAGAGAAAAAGAGGAGCACCATCCTATTCTCCCCACAGTGCCACAGGCCCCCACATGCTGCAGTTAGAAGGGTCTGGGAGAAAATCCGCTCCACCCAGGCACAGTGGCTATACAGCAGGGGATGGGCCCAGCAAAATATATAGAAGGGATGCTGCAGAGAGGTGGGAGCAAGCTAGGGGAGGAGCATGGGCGATGGATCTACGGATCACCAGTCCAAGACATAGAGCACAGTTGTGAGGATCAGAGAGGGGTTGGTAGTGCACATAGTCATGGCTTGAGAAGCCAGCACATATGAGTGATGTGCATGTGGCATAGTCATGACTCATACACCGGCATAGGCAAAATGTGTGGGGAACAGTCAGGACTGCATAAGAGCATCATAAGAACTTGTTGTCAAGCCACACTTTGTCTACCTTTAGTTCCATTTCTCTGATTTCTTTGTCTAAGGTTGTTTCCGCCACACATAAAACAACTTGCCTTCTTGACCCTACACCGTTGGCCTGGATAGGACACTAATTTCTTGCTCTCCTTCCGTTTATGCTTTCAGTTATGTCATCTAGCCTCTCCACTGGCTCGGTCTTTCCCTCATGATAAAAGGCTATCATTCGGCCTTCATTAAAGACAGTGAATTAAATCTCTCTAACTACCATCCAATTTCAAACCTAACATGTCTTTCCAATGTGACAGGAAAACTGGTCTTTTCACAGTTATCATGTTACCTTGAGCATGCTAACTCCCTGCACCCCCGGCAGTCAGAATTTTGTTCAGGTTACTGCACTGAAACAGTTGTAACATCATTTCTAAATGAGATTTATTCATCCTTTCATCCACCGCTTTGACCCGGTGAAAAGCGGGATGTAAATACAGCTAAATAAATAAATAAATAAATCCTTTGATCTTGGAAACATAACTCTCGCAGTATCTCTGGAACTCACAACTGCATTCGATATAGTTAACCACTCAATTCTTTTCAGCCGTCTGGTGGATATTGGTCTTTCTGGCTCTGTGTTCAACTGGTTTTCTTCATTCCTCTCACATCGCTCTTTCCAGGTACTTATTGATACTATCTATTCTGATCCCTTACCTCTCCCCTATCTTAGCGCCAATGCTGTCAATATTTTCCTCAGTCCCTTCACTACTCTGGTCTAGGATTTTAACATCAGTGCTTACTATTACGCTGATGATGTCCTACTTCTGTATCATTTAGATTCCCTCAGGCCTGATTTCTGTTTAGTCAGTCGCACACTTAACCTCATTGCCTCCTGGTTTCACACCAACTGACTTAAATTAAACTCCAAAAAAGATCAGCCATCTGGTTCACTGGAGGCTCTGCACCCCATCATTTGTATCTTCTATTGATCATTAGCCTATCCAAGTTACTATACCTCTACTTTGAAATATTTTGATATTATCCTCGACGCATATCTGTCCTTCTCACAACACATAAACTCAGTAGTTAAAAAGACGATCTTTTTGCGTTATATAATGTCACACTGTTCATCTGTTTCTTGATCCTTCTGCCATGGTTTCTCTGTTGCTTAGCTGTATTAACTAGATTATTGTCATTCCATCTATGCCTGTTTATCTCTCTCCTTACTAATGTGCCTTCAAACAGTTCAGCTGTTCGCATATTATCTTTTTCAGGAAGGTTTGATCATGTTACTCTGCTTCTGAAACTCCCCCATTGATTACCAGTCTCAGCTTGAGTTCAATATAAGCTGTTGACTCTTGCACACAAGGTCTTTTCAACCAACTCTCCTGCTTATCTGTTTTCTTGTCTCACATTCTACACCCAATCATGATAATAGACTCCATATCCCACTCCCTAATAAAGTTTGATTGTTATTATTATCATTTATAAAGTGCTACAAGATATACGCAGTGCTCTACAAACACGTAAAAAGACATTCCCTGCTTGAAGAGCTTACAATTTAGTTAAGAGAGAAAATACAATACAAGAGAAATAAGGGTTCAAAAGGGAAAGGAGACACAAGGGAAACAAGAGATTAGGATCCAAAAGCGCCTCCAAGAGGTAAGCCTTCAGGATAGAGTTGAAGACGGTGAGAGATGAGATTTGATGTAAGGATAGAGGAAGCTTGTTCCAGCCATAAGGAGCAGCAAGGTGAAAGGAACGAAGTCTGGAGTTGGCATTAGAGCAGGGGTACTCAAATCCAGTTCTGGAGGGCCACAAACCAGTCAGGTTTTCGGGATATCCCTAATGAATATGCATGAGATATATTTGCATGCGCTGCCTCCATTGTATTTGACTCTATCTCATGCATATTCATTAGGGATATCCCGAAAACCTGACTGGTTCATGGCCCTCCAGGACTGGATTTGAGTACCCCTGCATTAGAGGAAGAGGGCATGGAGAGAAGGAAGCCAGAGGAGAAGCGAAGTTCACAAGGAGGGGTGTAGGGAGAGAGGAGAGAGGAACGGTAACGAGGGGCAGTAGAGTGAATGCATTTATAGGTTAGAAGAAGAAGTTTGAAATGGATATGGAATTGGAAGGGGAGCCAGTGAAGTGGAGTTATATGAGTATATTAGAATCTATGCATCGATCTGCATTTTATTTCTGTGTTCCCACTCTATGGAATTCCCTGCCCCGAACCCTTCAACTTGAACCCTCTTACTGTATATCTTATTCAAAACTCATCTTAAAATGCATCTTTTTTCCTGGGCTTTTGGAACATAGGTTGTCTGGGACATAAACAGAACTCCTTCCCTCTCCTCTCCTCTCCTCTCTCAACTCTACTATTGCTGTCTGTTCTTATGTATCTCTGGTTACTTCTGTCCATTTAGTTTATGGCATTCCTTTCCTTTTCTTTTGTGTTAATATTATAAACTGCTTTACCTCTATATAGAAAAGCAGTATATAAAGTCCAGAATAAACATAAACCAATGGGCTCTGTAGCCTCTGCAACTGCAAATGAATACTGTCTGCTGTTGCGTGTCAAAGATTTCATTAGACAGTCTTGCAAGAGTGCCTAATGTATGACCTCTGCTTCTCACATGAGCATCATCATCTGGGGATAACCAACCCCCACCTGACATACAGCAGCAGCAGTCGCCACCACCTCCAGGCCATGACAGCCACCCCCTCAGCCAGCAGAGAAGCAACAGCCAACCAGCCAGCCAGCAGAGCTCCGCCAGCTGCCTCCTCCATCATGAGACAGGCTGCAGCTGCCACCACCACTGACACCAGACATGCTGCAACAGCTGCCAAGTCAATGGAAGTCACAGGGCCAGGAGCAGGGAAAACCAGCTGCCCCTCCCTGGCCCAGCTACACCAGCAGTGACAGTTCAGCTGCTAGAGTTAGGACACATCATCTTCATTAGAGGAGATGGAGGTAGTGGATCTCCCCGATGATAATATGAGGTGGTCACCTATGCAGCTGTGATTGGGGTCTCTGCCCAGACCAGCAGACTGGATACCTGGCAGAAGGGGCCCAGAGGGTGGAGGAGGGGACTGGCAGGTCGAGGGCTGTCTTAGAACAACAGGCAGACCTGGAAGAAGGAGAACTGTCTGAGGAGGGGTCGGGGAATTAAGGGGGGTAATATGGAAGGGGGAAGGGAAGGGGTGAAGCAGAGGAGGAAATACAGGAGTGGGAGGTACATCAGGAGAGGGAAGGCAGGTGTACTGGCTGCACAACACGAGCAGTGCATAGTTGTACAGCCGGTGCAGCCTTCACACAGCCAGAACAAGTGTGTGCACATGCGGTCTCCCAGCCCACAGCAGACAGCAAAGTCCTGCTGTTCCTAACCTTCAGTGAATAGATTGGCGCAGCAGGGCTTTGCTGCACTTGCAAGGCCACTGAACCTCATGGTCAAACACCTTGAACGCCTCAGAGTGGAGACGCATGCCTTGGCTGCAGTTCTTCAGCAGCTTAAGGCACACATCTCCCCTCTAGGCACACCAGTAAGGAGGGAGAGAAGATAGAAAAATTGTTGTACATAGACATATGTGAATGGAAAATGTGACGTTATTGAAATAAATTAGTTGTTAATAGTGTTAATTGGATTCATTTTAAGTGCTGTGTTAGGGAAAGGAATTTGTTACGGCCATTGCAGGAGACGCACATGGGCCTTGGATAGCATTTCACTGATGTATCACAATGTCTACATATTAGACATGACACCAACAAAGGCTGCTTTCTATTATAATCTTCACTATTTCCACAGGTAAGCCTCAAACTGGAAGCCCTTACACCCAGAAGCAGCTGCTGGTCGAGCCATCCAGGTCTTTGGGTAGCATTAGCAATATGCTTCTCTCAACTTCTCACCCTATGTATAGGGGACATGCAATGAAGCTACAGGGTAAACTATTTAAGACTAATAAAAGAAAATATTTTTTCACTCAACGTGTAATCAAACTCTGGAATTTGTTACCGGAGGATGTAGTAAAGGCTGTTAGTGTAGTTGGGTTTAAAAAAGGTTTGGACAAGTTCCTAGAGGAAAGGTCCATAAACCATTATTAAGAAGTGACCGAAGATATCAATGCTTGACCCAGTACAAGCATTGTGGAACTTGTGTCTCTTGGGGAAATTGCTAGGTACATATGACCTAGATTGGCCACTGTTGGAAACAGAATACTGGGCTTGATGGACCTTGGTCTGACCCAATATGGCATATCTTATGTTCTTCAAATTAATTAATAAGATTGCCCCATCGTATCTATCCAAACTGATTCATAACCCCCCTGAAAATAGAATAAGACGAAGAAGGAACCTTAATACAATCTTAGTACCTGACTGTATAAGAAAGACAAAACATACAAGTGTCAGCGCTTTCTCATTTGTAGCACCAACATTATGGAATAACCTCCCTGATCAACTTAGAGAAATAAAAGATCTACAAAAATCCGAAAAGATCTAAAAACTTATCTTTTCACGCAACATTACTCCAATACAGATTGTGACCTGGATAAGTCCTCTCATCCTCCATAACTCAGTATGTTTACAGCCTCTCAAATAGATACTCCTCATCTTCGATAACTGAACTTATGACGAATCATTATATAATTTGTAAAAACTATGTAATTACTTGTAAATAGTTCTAGACACTGTTATACTGCCTCTATATAGTTGATCTCAGTTCTATGTATCAGTTTCATAATACTTCATTGTTCCATGTATTTCGATAATGTTTGATGCAAACCGCCACTGATCTTTGGAATTGGCGGTATATAAAAGTTTTGCAAATAAATAAATAAATGCTTGACCCAGTACAAGCATTGCAGAACCTGTGTCTTTTGGGGAAACTGCTAGGTACGTATGACCTAGATTGGCCACTGTTGGAAACAGGATACTGGGCTTGATGGACCTTGGTCTGACCCAGTATGGCATATCTTATGTTCTTATATGGCAGCTGCTCATTCTCTCCAGTGCTCTGTGTGTTTACATGATAGTTGTCCATAGATCACTGTTGACATAACCTCACTGAATGTGTGACATGTGAATCCATTGCAGCCTGTGTAGTACGCCGTCTCATCTAAGGTATTTGTTGCTGTGACCCTGTGTGATGCTTGTACTGAAGCCCTGACTCTGTATGCACATGGACTCATGACCACATCACCCATCTCATCCATACTCATGCAGCACATTATCTCACACATCAGGGCAGTACAACAACAAAGCCTTAGGAAAAGGCCAGCAAGGCATGCTGACATGGATTCACCTGTTACACATTTGATGCAGGTATGTCCACGCAGCTCAGCAGACAGCAACTCTGCATACATATACAGTACTGGGCTGATTGAGCAGCAGGCATAGAAGGAGGGTGAGTAGTTGGCGTCTCTCCTTCCCCCCCTCTTCTACCTCCCCCCCCCAATTCCCTAACCCCCTCCTCAGAAAATTCCCCCTCTTCCAGGATGGTTGTACCAGCAGAACACCCGCCTCTAGACACTAGGGTTACTGGCCTGTAAGAACACTGTGTGAGGAAACCAGGTGAATATGTGACCACCCCAGAGCAGCACACATAGAATGATGAGGAGCCCCCAATCAGCATTCAAGCATGAGACATTTATTTTGCTAGCTGTTCCAAGTTTCACAACATGTCCTGTATGTGCATTTATAGAGTGGGTTACACAGTGGAAAAGAACATGCTGCTAGCTCCAGTGAAACAAACAGCACTTTCCCAAATAGGACAGGGTAGGGGAGAATGGAGGCCACATCGATCTGGCTGCAGAAAATAACTATAATACTACACAAATGTCATTGACCCAATATGGACTGGCCCTGTCACTGCCACTACAAATCTTTCCCCTTTTTCCCCTGCCATTTGGACACCTATCTAATCTCTCTGTCCTCATGAAAGGCAATATAGTGCCCATGACAAGTGGCCACAGCCCACACCAAGGTAAGTACAATCACATGTGCTACAAATCTACTATCGCAGACAGCTTTAATGAAGCCATATGGTAACAGCACACATGACAAGTGGTACGTCCCCATTCTACTTACAGTGGTCACAGTCTACAGATACACTACAACAGCCTGTGGGGAGTGTAACAGCACACAGGTTCATCAAGTAGACATATGCATTACAGCCCTGACCCCTTGACCCTATATATATACTTAAAATGGAGGCAGGGGAGCACTGGAGTGACCAATATGGAAGGACCATGGTTGAAATTCAAACCTCTCAATGCATGGAGAAGCTGGATATATTTAACCTTCACCAATTTTGGTGTTTTTTTGGATAATTACCAAACTTGATGTTACCCCTGCCAGTACAGGAGTCCCTTGCAGTGGCTGGGGACACTGACTGGCAAACTGGAGTACAACTTCCAAAAACAAATTCTGTCCTTGCAGTCTCAACTCTCGGAGATAATTAGGGTTCCTGAAATGGGATCAGTATACACTGGGAGGCCTTTGACATCTACACTCCTCTCACTCCAATTCTCTTTCTCATAATTATAGATTGTAAGCTCTATTGAGCAGGGACTATCTCTCATGTGTTTGTATACAGCGCTGCATATGCCTTGCAGCACTGTACAAATGATAAGACGTAAGAGTCCTGACCAGAATTTATATTCTGAACCAAAGAATATAGAAACTTAGAGTCAGTGTCAAACAACGCCAATACAGATATTGGCAGAGGCAAAAAATATAGGAGTTACTCTCCTTTCTCCTTGCTCTGTGGTTATCCCTGGATAGGGAAACCCTCCATCTGCCCTACATTCTTTAAGTGTTACCTCTAAGGTGGAAGCTGCTGTAAATGCAGGTCCTCAGATAGTAGGTCCTGGCTCTCAGTGTCACTTGGTTTCAGAGATGTTCCACTAAGTCCTCTCCTTTGCTCCTTTGGACCCGCAGTTCCCAGATGCTCCATTGATTTATTCCTTCTCCTCTCCACTGGTAAGACTGACTCCTCTCCTCCCAAGCATGAGATGTGCTGGCAGTGTTTACCAGGACATAGTGGATATTGGGTGCAAGGTCTAAGCAAACTGTGTCACCCTCTGACCCCACTGCTCTGTCCAGATGCTTTGTCTAACCAGGTAGATTCATCATAATGGTACGATGGCTAGACCAGGCAAAGACAAGGTTCTGTTTTTGGGTGAGATTTTTATAATGATTAAATTTTAATTCCCAGAGGAGTTGCCTCCCAGCATTATGTCACGATGCAAGAGTAACCTCTCCTGTTCTGGAAAATTACCAAAAAAATATAGGTTACATTATACAATTTGTAAGACCACTAGAGGTCTCTGCTGCTTAGAGGAGCAGAACCTTAAAGGTTCTCTACTTTGGCAATAAGATACAGAAGGGGAATTGAGCATTTGGTTTAAGTTCTTGTTCTCTAAGAAGCAAAGTTGGAAAGGAAAGGCCTGAAATGGCCTACTGTAGAGGCGTGTAACACAACGTGGACAGCAGAAAGGAAGGAAATTCTTTATTTGGTCACTTTTAGCCTATGGCCCATGCCTGTTTCCCATGAGCCCCAGCGGGCTTAACAGAACCACGAGAGGGAAACTCTCCCTTCGTGGCTCTCAAAGCCGGGCCGAGGAGAGTGATCGAGGGAGGCCTCTGCCGGGCAGGAGGGAGGACTCTGTTGGGCGGGCGGGGTCCCCGCGGGAGACACTTGATTCTACCACTGTCACAGCGGCAGCAGCAGCGGCAAGGTTTTTTTTTTCTTTTAAAGTTTCCCTGGGCTGATGGGCAGAACGTTGTTTGCGCGGGGCCCCCTGACATGCGGGGCCCTGTGCAAACAACATTCTTGCTCAATGAACGGGCCGAGCCCTGCCCAGCATTGGTTGTACACACACAATACAGACAGGCCTTCATCAATAAATGAGTACAAAATGAAAAGAGAAATATATAGACAAAAATTAAACTAATACCTCAGAAAGCCAGACGCTGCACTGCTTTTCTAATCAGCCTATGTTGAAGGGATACTGGACTGTATGGACTGATTTGCTGGAATGATTAACTGGCTAGCAGACATCGCTGCAAGCAATGGGGGCATGACCTGGTGTCACTACATGTTGTGTGGATAAGAGTGGTGGCCTTCCACAGGTTTCTTCATGGTCCTCCCTACAGCTAGGCCATCATCAACCTGTTGAATGACCGAGTGTGGTTGTGGAAGCAGAAGAATGAGGGATGAGTTTGGTATGGCTGGGAAAAATATAAAGAAGTATAGTTGAGGGAAGGCTGAGCTGATAAATGATCGGGCCCCAAATGTTGACATATTTATTACTGAAGATTTGAATTTATCTGCTGAAATCCATTAGAATTATAATATTAAAGTATGACATTTTCAGATAATACGGAAAATATGTAACCCAAGGAGGCCAATTTTTAGAGGATTAATGCAGCTAAAATTGACTTCTACCAGCATAAAGCCTAGGCTTTTAAAATGTATCCCGTTTGTATAGGTAAATGTACAAAATTTCTGTGCAGACAAAAGTGACCTGGTTAAAACAGGTTGGGGCGAAAGAAGTGTTGAGGGTGCTCAATATCATTGTATGGAGTACTGTTGAACTATTCTAGTGTGAAAAAGTTGGTCTGCACAAATAGCAAGCATTAATCTGAGCCAACAAGTCTATTCACTCTGATTTATCCAGATGTTCAGCCACATTTCAACCCAAGCAAATTCAATTGAATGTCTAGATAAAGTTAATTGGACAAATTTGACCACCAGCTCAATTTCGGGCACTTGATCTACATACATATAAATAGATATAATAGCATTAAAAGAAGTCCTTATTTCCATTCTTCCAAGGTTGTTTGATTACCATGGTCGAGTCCCACCAGCACCTCGTGCAGTGATACCTCTGAAACGCCCTCGTGTAGCTGTGCCGTCAACTCGCAGAGGAAAAGGTGTGTTTTCAGTTAAAGGAGCATTAAGATCTACATCAGGTGGAGCCGCTTCTTCAGGATTAAGATGTGAGTAATTTGTAATAGTTGATCCTCTTTCCAGTCTATCTATAAGGAAGGCCATAAATTTTATGTTAGGGAAATATTAGTCTTATGCACTAAAATTTGGATGGTGAATAAAACAAGGATATATATTTCAAACAGATATTCCATGATATCTAAATAAAGACATAAATCTAGTAAACTCTTAGGGGCTTGTTTACAAAGCCGCGGTAGCGGTTTGCGATCGTAATCGGAGCCGCGGCCCCATTGATTTCAATGGGGCCGCGGCTGCGATCGCGATCGCGAACCACTACCGCGGCTTTGTAAACAAGCCCCTTAGTCAGATTGTCTTTATTTAGATGTCTTGGAATATCTGTGTGAAATATGTATCCAGGACTTGAATAGTAGATATGATTGACCGTAGCATATGAGAAGGTTCCAGTCTACCCACCAAATGAGTTAAACCATAGTATTAATCACTTAGGAGGTCATTCTGAACAGCGAATAGCGGGGATGGATGTCCCATTTGGACATCCATTCTTGCTATTCGTCCCCCTGCTGGCCCCGGCTAAAGCCTCCCCATACAGACTGCGCATTTGTACAGGGAGGCCTAGATGGGGGTGGAAGGGGGCATTCTGGAGGCAGAGCAATGGCAGGGATGGGCGGGCCATGAACCCGAAGGTTCGGAGGTCGGCCCAGTAAGTCCAGGGCTTTGAACTCAGATGGGGGACTTATTCCACCACAGAGGTAGAGTAAGTCCCCCTGGACGTTGGGGAATGATGCTGCCGGGCCTGCTAAAACAGGTAGGGGGTGCAGTAAGTTCCCTGCAGTTGGACCCTGGCTATGGGAGGCCAGATCGAGGGTCCAGCTGCGGGCAAAGAAGGATTTTGATGGTGGCTGGCATTTGCGGCTCCTAAATGGAGCCGCGGTGCCATGGTGATGGGACACCATGGCATTGTGGCTCCATTCAGGAGCCTGACTGAGGTAGCAGGGCATGTGACTGGGCATGCAGGCCTATCAGAATCGGGGCCCGGCCTGCATGTCCAGGTCGTAGACCTGATTCTGATCCCCTGGGCACATCTAGTCCTGCGGGATCATAATCGGGTTTACCTCTAGGCGTCCTGCCTCTGATCGGCCACACAGGGGGCTGGACGGCCTGATTGGAACGTGTCTCTTAGTGTTTTAATGGATTATGTAAAAATTGCTCTATGTGATGATTTATTGTTGTATACCTAGGCCTGATTTTAGGTTTTAACTGAAACACTGATAAAACACATCTTATGCAAAAAAAGTATTTGATTCTGCCTGAAAAGGTACATAGCAGTAATACCTGTTGTGCAAAAATATGGATAAACATCAGTTTTTGTAATCTTCATAGAACATATTATTTGCTGAAAAATAAACAGCTAACTTTATCTAGGTCAATATTTAAATGTCATTGTTCCACCCCTGCAATTTAGTATAGTATTGGGTGGTCTGTAAGAATTTTCAGTCGCATTATCTGTATAGTGCTAATTAAAATTCACAGTTAAGACACTTAGGGCTATGTTTACTAAACGTGAATAACGCGCGTAGTATGACGTTAACGACCGTAAGTGCCGTATAACGCGCGTACCGACGCGCTAACGACCGTTAACGTCATACTACGCGCGGTAACCGTAGTTAACGATCGTAAAGCTCCGCGGCGCGTTAAAACAGCGCAGAAGGTGGAGAGTGGGCGGAGAGAAGGGTTCAATGGGCGGAGAGTGGGCGGAGAGAGGCTCCCCTCATACTAACGCGCGGAGTGTCAGAGCTCACCTCCAACGCAAATGAAAACCTGTCGTTAAAGGCATTTAAAGGGAAGAGAAACCATTTACGTCAGCAATGTACAGAAAACCGGGGAAACCCACAAAACGTGAGCAGTGTGATACATGTGCACAGAACAAAATATCACATAAAACGTTAAAAATGACCACAAGAAACATTTTAAACAGCAGAATTCAGCTGGGCAACAGTGATAGCAATGGGCAACAAGGAACAACACTCCCTGGAAAGCACCAAACTAAAAGGAAATGATGTGTGGAAGGGTCTACGCTCCGCAGACCCTTGCAAAGAGCATTACATTGTAAAGGAGCTGTCCTGGGTGTGTGGTGTAATGTTTCCCAATGATATCATTGTTGCCCAGCTTGGTTATGGGTGTGTGCCCCTTTTGTGAGGTCATTTCTGCGGTTTATGTGCACCTTTGTCTGCATACAAGGTAAATGAGGCCACAGTAAACCTGTTGCAGAGCAGGGTTTCTGACTCGTCAGGCCGGTTTAACTAACTCCAGGGACTGCACAGTCTCTGTGGCCACAGTGTGGTGCAACAGACACAGCCAGTGCCTGTAAGACCAGAGGGTCACAGGTTCAAATCCCAGTTGGGGCTCCTGCCAACCCAGTCCCCATAGTTTTACCCACCACTAAACAGTGATAGTAAAGACACTCCTGTAGTGCAGAGAACATACGCATGGCCTATATTTTACCACACCAAACACAGACACCAGAAACAGGCACATTACCTATAGCAGAGTCCCGCAAATGCAGTCCTGGAGGGCCCCACAACATTCCGGTGTCATGCTGCCTCTAATAAAGATGCCTGTGCTGCATAGCTATGCACCACCCCCATGGTATGCAGATGTAGCTCATGCATATCTATGAGAGACAGCATGAAAACCCGAACAGTGTGTGGAACACCAGGACTGGAGTTGGGGAGCTCTGCCGTAAAGCAGCAGCCAACAGGGCCACACACCCACCCACAGGCCCCATTGGCCAATGCCAGCTGGAGAGGCAGGACATTGGACCCTACCTGTATCTCCCAATACTAGCAGTTGCATACCTTAGCAATGCCACCCTACACCTGGGTATATGGTACACAGCTATCAAACGTTTCCTCTGATAACTGGCAGATATCAATTCCTACGTTAAGCACATTTTGCTCATTGAGCTCCACCATAACAATCATTCTGATGTCTGCGGTGTGTGCTGCAGGTCTGGTCTCTGACAGTGTTCACAACCCTGGGGAGTGACCCCCCAACACTCTTGTGTACCATATCCATGCCTGTACTATGCCCAGGACTGGTGTGGTGGTATGGCTGCTGACCACCTCTATAGTAGCACAATGCTGGCATAGGTGTGGGGGTGGCTGTCTGTCTATCCAGTGTGTGGTGGCTGCAAACACCTTCAACAGCCCACACTGCCAGCACTGTTGCCAGTATTGGGCTGCCAATGTGCATAATGCGGAGCAAGGTACCATGGGTATAGGCCGGACAGGGTGGCCTGGCCAGGGTGCATCTGCACAGGGCATAGGGCAGTGACAGGCACATTGTAGTGCCCGGCCACCAACTACACAGACAGGGTGACCTCAGTATATCCTGCTGAGAGATCACTCTCACCCTGACTGTGCAGTGACCACAGCATGGCTAGGCACTCCCATAGTGCTATCTAGTATTTCTCTCATGTGATACATATGGGTTTCCTTCTGGGGCCCAGTCACTGATGTATTTGCCTGCTGTGTATGCTGACATCCCAGTTCTGGGTGCAGGCATCTCCACTGGGCACTAGCAGACTTTGCAGCTGGTAGGTGTTGTGATGGAGTGGCTTGCAGGGTGCAGTGGCTGATGGCTTGCACCAGGGGAATATCAGATAGTGGTGGGGTGCAGCATACCATATCCAAGCCTAATGTCTGTCTGCTATTGTGTTATGGCTGTGTACAGAGCTGCATTGACTGCCCTGTGGGGTGTCTGTTCCCCAGCAGGACTGGGGTTCATGTTCCCCTCTACTGCCACCGTTGCAGCACGGTAGACTGTGGATCTTTTGATAGGAGACCCTGTTTGCCTCCCTCAGCCCTGGGGGAGGGGTGTGGTGGTGGTGCATGGGGGCTGTACCTGACTGAAACAGACAGAGATGTCCAAGGTGTTCCTGCAGAAACTACCTATCTCACACAGTAACACTGCTTTGGACCTGCGCCATGGCCGGTGCTGTGGACCTAGTGCTGGGCGCCTCACTGCACCCTCAGGGTGAGCACAGTACCCGCACAATGTGACGGTGTGTAGCTGCTCTGTGCCAGTACAACACACAGTCGGTACCCCCTACCAGGCCGAGGTGCTGTGGGGGTGCATTCCCCATGGTGTGTATCTGTGGACAGCTGCTTTGCATGTGCAGTGCATCATGGGTGTGACTGGCCCAATCCAACCCTGTGAAACACCAGCACCTGCTCACAGGCTCTGATAAGCCATAGGCCATCACACGTACATCTGTTAGCATACTGCATAGGTGCAGGACGCCCTACAAAGTCTGTAATATAAGATGCCCACACTGGTAAAAACACACGTACCCACGCACGTAAGCAAACACGTACCCACGCACGAATGTACGCGCGTCGCTACGCACGTACCAACGTACGTGGCTAGGCACATTCCGAGGGTGTTTTTCTGACACCAATACTCAGCGTAACGAAAAGCATGCCTCCTCTTTCCTTCTGTAATGTACAGGGTGATGCCTGAGATAGCCTTCTGTGTTAGGCACACTGGGGGCTCGAACCCATGCTGCCTGTAACAGCGGTCAGTACCGTAACCATTGTGCTACAGCTCTGTTTCAGTGCTTTGTGTCTGTACGTCTTCTTATGATTGACGCGCAGTAACGTGGCACGGCGCCCGGTAGCGCTCGTTAATTTTGCTAACGCGCGGTAGTGGTAACGATGTACCGCCCATGTCCTTATTTGGGGTTTCTTTCACTACCGCGGCTCCTACCGCGAACTGCACTAACGCGATTTAGTAAACATAGCCCTTAGATGTTTAGCAGCTGCCACTAAACTTATACGTGCTTTTGAATATTGGGCTATTAATTTATAAACACCTAAGAATAGAAGCCCTGGGCCCGATATTGAGTTGGGCAGATTATGCGCCCCTTCACCCCGGATATTCAGTGCCAGGATCATATGTGGCCCCAGCATTGAATATACAGGGATTGCCACACACGCTGGAAGCCATAGTAGCTAACTGGGCAGCAGCGATATTGCATACTGCCCGGTTAGCTCCTGCGCCTTAAAGATAGGCAAAGGTTTTCCTTGCCTATCTTTTAGATGCAGCTCGCTGACCGGGCAGCATGCAATATCGCTGCTGCCCAATTAGTGACGGTCTCCACCTCTGCTCTGTCCCGGAACATCCCCCACGCGCCCCAATGCTAACCGGATAGCATCAGGGCACATAGGGGAGATAGAAGGGGATATTCAGTCGCACTAACCATGTAAGTGCCGTTGAATATCCCCATTTAAGGCATTTACACAGTTCACTGGGCTGTAAACCATGTAAATGCCTTTTGAAAATCAGGCCCCCTATATTTAATAGAAAAGTCTGTTGAATCAATGAAAATGTCATTGATAATTGAAACAACTTACGATTTCTCTTACACCATAAAAATATAAGATGTACCATACCAGATCAGACCAAAGTTCTTCTACAACCCAGTATTCTACTACTACTATTACTACTTACTTAAAGTAAGTAGACAACTTAAATAGCTTAACAAAACCTTAAAATCTAGATGCAGACAGCAGTCCAGCAGTGAGATGAGGGCTATCCAGTCTTTTGCATTGAGTGTCACATGTACGGTTTTCTCCCAGTTGGTGAGAGATCTTACATGTGCACTATGTGCAAGGAGCTCTTTACCCTCAGGGAATGAGTCCAATCTCTGGAGGCTAGAGTGGCAGACTTGGTTGACATAAGGAAGATAGAGAGGTATATAGACAAGATCTACAGGGACGTCGTACTGAAGTCCCAACTCCAGTCTGGCAGCCTCTCAGTTGCCATGGAGGAGAGAGGTTACGTGAAAGGAGAACATCACCTTGGTGTGTCAGGAAGTGACCTGTCCTCCAGGTGATGCAAAACCCTTGATCATTAGACATGTAGATAGTTGGGTGGCTTATGGATATGAGGATCGCCTGGTAACATGCCTGCCTGGTGCAATGGTAGTGGACCTCCACACCACCTAAACAAGGTTTTAGATAATGCTTGGAAGGAGTCTGCTTTCTTGGTACATGTTGATACTAACGACATAGGAAAGTGTGGGAGGGAGGTTCTGAAGTCCAAACTTAGGCTTTTAGGTAGGAAGTTGAAATCCAGAACTTCCAGGGTAGCATTCTCCAAAATGCTTCCTGTTCCACGTGCAGGACCCAAAAGGCAGGCAGAGCTCCAAAGTCTCAATGTCTGGATGAGACGATGATGCAAAGAAAAGGGATTTGGATTTGTTAGGAGTTTGAAAACATTCTGGGGAAGGGAGGGGCTTTTCCGAAGGGATGGGCTCTACCTTAACCTGGATGGTACTTGGCTGCAAGCATTAACTTTTAAAAAGGAGATAGAGCAGATTTTAAACTAGATAATAGGGAAAAGCCGACTGTCGCCCAAGAGCGCATAGTTCGGAAGGATATATCCTTGAAGAATACTAGCAAAAGAGGGAAGTTAGGGCATCCCAGCAGAGAGGTTCCAATAAGGAAAAAAGCAACCCACATGCTCTTAAGTACAGAGCTGAAAGATTCAAAATTACCCCTATCAACTGATAACCAGATTAATATGAATAAAATACAACTTCTAAAATGCCTGTATGCAAATGCTAGAAGTCAAAAAAATAAGATGGGAGAGCTAGAATATATAGCACTAAATGAAAGGTTAGATGTGGTTGGCATCTCAGAGACCTGGTGGATTGACGACAACTAATGAGACACTGAAATACCTGGATACAAACTATATCACAATGATAGGGTAGATCAAATTGGTGGAGGAGTTGTGCTGTATGTTAGAGAGGGCATTGAGTCATACCGGATTAAAGTTTTGCATGAAACAAAATATACTGTAAAATCACTATGAATAGAAATCCCTTGTAAAAGGGGAAGGCGATGGCACTGGGGGTGTACTTACGACTGCCTGGCCAGAATGAACAGATGGATGATGAAATGCTAAGAGAAATTAGGAAAGCTAATAAAAGTTACAACACAGTAATAATGGGTGTCTTCAATTACCTTGGCATCGACTGGGTCAGTGTCATTGCAGGACAAGCTTGGGAGATAAAGACTAATAATATCTGTTCAGGGGAGATAAAGTTTCTAGATGAAATAAATGACTGCTTCTTGGAGCAGCTGGTTCATGAACCAACAAGAAGGGAAGCTATTCTGGACCTAGTCCTTAGTGAAAGATAGGATTTGGTGCAAGAGATAAGGATATTGGGGTCACTTGGCAATAGTGATCATAGCATGATCGTATTTGATTTAATAAATGGAAGAAGAACAGCAAGGAAATCCACAGTATTACCTTTTAACTTTCAAAAGGGAGACTATGATAACATGAGGAAAATAGTTAAGAAAAAAATAAGAGGAGCAGTGCAAAGGTTAAAGATTTACATCAAGCATGGGTGTTGTTTAAAAATACTATCTTGGAAGCCCAGACCAGATGTATCCACAATTTAAAAAAAGTAGAAGGAAGGCCAAAAAACTACCAGCAAAGTTTAAGGGCAAGGTCAGAGAGGCTGTTGTAGCAAAAAAGCATCTTTCAGGATATGGAAAAAGGAGCCAAATGACGAAAACAGAAAACATCATAAGCACTGGCAAGTTATATGCAAGGCATTGATAAGGCAGACAAAGAGAGAATTTGAAAAAAAACTTGCTGTGGAAGCAAAAACGCATAATAAAAATGTTTTCAAATACATTCATAGCAAAAAACCTTTGAGAGAGTCATTTGGACCATTGGATGATAGAGGGCTAAAAGAGACACTAAGGAAGGACAAGGCCATAGTGGAGAGATTGAATGAATTCTTTGCTTCAGACTTTACTGAAGAAGATGTAAGGAAGTTACCCATGCCTGAAATGGTATTTAAAGGTGATATATCAGAAGAATTGAAAGAAATTTTGATAAACCTTGAAGATGTATTGTAAGTATTTGATAAACTGAAGAGTAGTAAATCACCTGGACCAGATAGTATAAATGTAAAGGTGTTGAAAGAACTGAAGTATGAGATTGCAGACCTACTATTAGTAATCTGTGAACTATCACTAAAATCATCTGTAGTACCTGAAGATTGGTGAATGGCCAGTACAATGCCAATTTTTAAAAAGGGTTCCAGGGATGATCTGGGAAACTACAGACCGGTGAGACTGACATCGGTCCTAGGCAGAATGGTAGAACCATTATAAAGAACAAAATAACTGAACATGTAGATCATTATGATTTAATGGGAGAAAGCCAACATAGATTTAGCCAAGGAAAGTCTTGTATTACTAATCTGTGATATATTTCTGAAGGTGTGAATAAACAGGTAGAGCAAGATGCCAGTTGATATAGTGTACCTGGATTTTCAGAAAGCCTTTGACAAGGTCCCTTATGAGAGACTCTTGGGCCAAATTAAACTCATGAGATTGGAGGCAGTGTACCATTGTGGATTAGGAACTGGTTAAAAGATAGAAAACAAAGCATAGGGCTCAGTGGACAATTTTGTCAATGAAGAAAGGTGAATAGTGTAGTACCCCAGGGATCTCTGCTGGTCCCACAGTTTTTTAACATATTTATAAATGACCTGTAAATGGGAATGACGAGTGAGGTGATCAAATTTGCAGATAACACAAAATTATTCAAAGTTGTTAAAACGCAAAAGGATTGTGAAAAATTGCAAAAGGATCTTGATAAATTGGAAGACTGGACATTCAAATGGCAGATGAAATTTAATATGGACAAGTGCAAAGTTATGAACCCTGGAAAGAACAACCCAAACAACGGTTACACAATGCAAGGTTCCACATTAGGAACCACCACCCGGGAAAATGATTTAGGTGTCATCATGGATAATATGTTGAAACCCTCCGCCCAATGTGCTGCAGTGGCCAAGAAAGCAAATAGAATGCTAAGATCATAAGGAAAGGGATGGAGAATAAAACAAAGGATATTACGAGTATAATGCCTCTGTATCATTCCATGATGCGACTGCACCTTGAATATTGTGTACAATTCTGGTTGCCATATCTGTAAAAGGATATAGTGTTATTAGAAAAGGAACAGAGAGGAGCCAACAAAATGGTAAAGGGGATGGAAGGATATCCCTATGAGGAAAGGCTTAAAAGGTTAGGGCTTTTCATCCTAGAAAAGAGACATCTGAGGGGAGATATGATAAAGCTCTATGATAAAAGTCTATGAATTAAACATAAATCAATTGTATATGCCATCAAAAAGTAGAAAGACAGGGGACATGCAATGCAACTACAACGTAACCCATTTAAGACTAATAACAGAAATATCTTTTCACTCAACACGTAATCAAACTCTGGAATTCGTTACTGGAGGATAGCGCTGTTAGTGTAGCTGGGTTCAAAAAAGGTTTGGAAAAGTTCCCGGAGGAAAGATCCATAAACCATTATAAAAGAGGACCGGGAAAGCCACTTCTTGCCCCAGGACAAGCATTGTGGAAGCTGTGTGCCTTTTTGGGAACCTGTCAGGTACTTGTGACCTGGATTGGCCACTGTTGGAAACAGGATACTGGGCTTGATGGACCTTTTTCTGACCCAGTATGGCATTTCTTATGTATTACTTACCATTTGTATAGCACTGAAAGGCTACACAGAGCTGTATATATAGATGTAAGAGACAGTCCTTGCTCATCAGAGCTTACAATCAAAACAAACAATATCACAAAACTGGGACTAGAGTATTCTGTCTCCTACAGTGGCCTGGTGGCAGTAACGCAAACATAGCAGGCCCTATGTCAGATCTACTGTATTTTTAAGAGCCCTGTGTTCTGTACATGATCTCTCCCACCCTCTGATTCCTCCCAAAAATCTTCCACACAACCTCCTCTGCTGAATCTGGTCCCCTCCTGAACCAAAACAACCCCTCCCCCATTAGGTTCCCCTCTGATCCAGAACAATTACTTAATCCGGTCCCCTTTCAAACCAGAAACTCTCTCCTCAATTAGACTTGCTCAGAACTTCCTATGTTATGTTATATATATGCCTAAACCAGCACCCTGATCCAGAACCCCCAAAGCCAGCACCCTGTTATTTTTCAAACTCCTTTTAAATGCCGTTGTTCTCAATTTTATTTTATTTATTTATTTATAAGTTTTTCTATACCACCCCTTCCAGAGATCAAGGGCGGTTAAATGCCTTGATCACATTTTCTGGCAGCAAATTGCACAGTCCCTGTTATACTACCCCTAAAGCATAAGCCCCCCTCCCATATCCAGTTTCCCCCAGCATCTACCTGAGGCCTCCCTGGTGTTTAATGGGACGAAGAGTAGGAGCCATCCCCAATCACTCCTGCTGTGTAAGCTACCAGCTTGAAAATGCTATTCTTCCAGCCCACGTAGGAATGCTCCTGTAATCTAGAACCAATATCTTCCTGCCTCTCGAACCATATTTTAGAATTTGGTGTTTGTTCTACTGAAATAGAACCGATAAATGATTGATGGGTTTTAAACACAACACTGTGTCAGGGATAAACGAGAGTATTGCAAAATTGTTTCAGTCAAAGCAGTTAACATTGTAACTTTAAACTTTGCATTGTACATTAATTAGAGACATTGATAACTTGGATTCTTCTGAGGCAATGGAGGGTTTAGTGACTTGTCCAAGGCCACAAGGAGTGCTAGTGGGAATTGAAACCTCGTTGCTTGGTTCCAAAACCTGTGCTTTAACTGCTTGGTCATAAATAAAGAGTAAAATAGACTGTTAAGGTCAAATAGCTGGGATAGGTTTGGCGTACAAAATCTGACAAAAAAATTGTTTGAGTGGTAGGAAGATATTGGTTTTAGAGTATTAGCTTCAAAATGGTGTCAGTCAACCTCTAGCAATAGCCTCATGGTACTACCACTAGAGGTTGCCCAGTGCCATTTTGAATCTGGTTGCCTATGGGGCAGGAGTGACTGGGAATCATTGCTTTTCTTTCCTCCCCACTAGACACCAAAAGACCCCTGATAGGTGGTGGAAGTGAAATGGGGGTTCTATTTTGGTGGGGGGAGGTGCGAGATGAGGGGGATTCTGGATCAGGGGGTAGGATTCAGGGAGTTCTGGATCAGAGGGAGGGGCCTTATTGTGGAAAGGGTTTCCTGTTTTGGAAGGGGCTGGATTCAGGGGGAGTTTGTTCAGCTGGAGTGGTTTATGTGGGGAGTCATGGGATGGGTGGGCTGGATCAAGTATAGAACACTGACACCTTTAAAATAGCACCCAGGAATAATCAGGCAACATGTTTATGGCCTGGTGCTCCTGAGGAAGAAAAATAATGCCAGCTCAAACTGGTGTTATTTTTCCAAGAATAATGCAGCTTGTGAAGTTAAACCCAAGCTGCATTATTAAATAGGCATAATGATGAGGTACCGTGCATGAATTTGCCTGCTTTGCATATTTTTATTGTTCAACTCATGTTGTACTGCCAAAATGTGCATTAAGGGTAAATAAAGCACAGTTTTGCCATTTATGATGCATTATTTCGAAATAATTGTGCATTATTCTCTTAATACATATTAATACTTACCCCTTTTAGTTTTGTAAAAGGGGTGTTTTTGGAGTGTGTATATAGTTTATGTATTTATTTATTACTGAAAAATTTACACCAAGCCTGGGAGTTGTTTAAAAATACTATCTTGGAAGCCCAGGCCAGATGTATTTCATGCTTTAAGAAAGGTGGAAGAAAAGCCAAATGTCAGCCGGCATGGTTTAAAGGTGAGATCACAGAGGCTGTTATAGCCAAAACACATCTTTGAGAAAATGAAAAAAGGAGCTAAATGACAAAAATAGTAAATATAAGCACTGGCAAATTAGATGCAAGGCACTTCGTTTGTATCCTAATCCCCTTATTCTCCTGCTTATCACTCATCTGCATCTTGTCATTTCTCGATTTACCTTAGTCACCACTTGCATGGTATGTCGTGACTAGTCTGTAAGCTCTGATGAGCAGGGACTGTCTTCCTTGTACATGTACAGTGCTGCATACACCTTGAAGTGATTAGTAGTAGTAGTAGTAGTAATAGCAGGCAAAGAGAGAATTTGAAAAGAATTTGCCATTGAACCAAAAACTAATAATAAAAATTTTTTCAAATACATTCAGAGCAAAAAACATGTGAGAATCAGTTGGACCGTTAGATGATAAAAGGGTAAAAGGAGCACTAAGGGAGAGATTGAATGAATTCTTTGTTTTGATCTTTACAGAAGAAGACATTGAGAAGTTACCCAAGTCAGGATCAGAGGAATTAAAACAAATCTTGATAAACTTGGAAGACGTAATACAACAATTTCATAAACTAAAGAGCAGCAAATCTCCTGTACCGGATGGTATACATCCCAGAGTGCTGAAAGAACTAAAAAATGAGATTGCAGACCTTCTATTAGTAATCTGTGAATAATCATTAAAATCATCTGTAGTACCTGATGATTTGAGAGTGGCTAACGTAACACTAATTTTTAAAAAAGGTTGCAGGAGTGATCCGGGAAACTACAGACCAGTGAGCCTGAAGTTATTACTGGGCAAAATAGTAGAAACCATTATAAAGAACAAAATTAATGAAAATTTGGAGGCAGATCCCATAAGATGCACGTCCAGCCCACGGACACATCTCAATTGAAAACGGGCCCCGTTTGAACCTAACTCCGCATCTGTGGCTCTAGACATCCCTGTGGGTCCAGAATCGGGAAGGTAGGCAAGTCCAGCCTAAGCACGTATCTGGCATGCGGCCTACACACAGGTGCAGGCACGGGCCATGCGATCACGTCCCCCGTCAATATTATGGGACATGGGGAAATATTTTAGATGTCTCCACGCCCAACATATTCAGAAAGGTTACACGCTTCGGATCCTGCCCATATCTGTGATGTACCCACAAACGCCACATTTCCTTGGGAAAAACGTGCATCTCCTAGGCTGCACTTCACACTGACAGTAGTTTGCTAATGCAAACTAGACATTCATACGAATGATAAATGACTGCTGCTGCAAACTAGACCATATACCAGTCCTCTGCATTCCCTGAAAAGTGCTAGGTAATCCCAGTACACCCTAATATGGTATAAGAGAATGTAAATATGAACATGTATGTCAGGACATACTTTGCATCAAATGGTACTTGGCATTATAAAACGGCCCCAGTGATTCATACCTTGGTCATCTCTACAAGCATGCTTTAAATTATTAAGGACGGACCCTTACCAAGTGCACAAAACGTGAAACTAATAGTGCAGTTCCCCAAAGGATGCATAATAATGCTGAGCAACAAAGGTGCCTACGGCCTGTAAATGCACAAATGCACTCATTCTGCTGCTCCGCACTACCTTTCCTCTCTTATCTCTCCCACACCCCTCCTCAGGAACTACACTCTTCTGGCTAATCGCTTCTATTTGTGCCTGTCTCTTCTACTGCCGACTCCAGGCTTCGCTCCTTTCACCTAGCTCCTCCTTATGCCTGGAACAAACTTTGGAGAGGTGGTTTGGGGGTAAGTTCTGGAAGTGAAGCAGATAGCCCCTTCTGATGTTGTTGAGAGTCCAATTCTCTGATGTGATGAGAGGTCACTTATGGGCATAGGCAAAAAGGCGGCCTGATATGTGTAGGGGCTGGGGACCCTTCAGAGGGCAAATAGCTATGCTCTCTAGGAAGGAATAAAAAACCAGGTGTCTGCTGTTGTGTAGCAGCTGGTTGGGGTTTAGGAGTCTTGACCTTCTTAGGTTGATGAGGACCCTGAGGCCTCTGCTGTTGTTGCTGAGGCTGATAACCAGTAGATGGTTAGTAAGAAGTATAATATCTCTTCTTTCTTGCATAAAAAGACATTAGAATTGATTTTCTTCCTAGAGGGGTCTGAAGCCTTTCTGGAGAAGCGCTTGAGGGTAAGATCATCTGCCTCAAGTTCCCCTGCTTTCTCTCTCCAACCTTTACCAAAAAGGTTTTCACCAGAGCAAGGAATGTTGACTAACTTATCTTGAACCCATTGCTCCAGATCTGATGCTTGAAGCCAGGCCATCCTACAAGCACCTATGCAGACTGCAGCTGCTCTGCTGGTAGTCTCAAAGGTATCAAAGGCTGCCCTGGTAAGAAATTTTGAGGCATTTTGTGCTTGCTTGACTATTGTCAAGTATGAGTCACGTTTTTCACCTGGGAGGATAGCAGAAAAGTTTCCTAGATCCCTGGAGACATCTTTAAGGTACATGCTCATGATAAAGGGTATAGGATGTAATCCTAGAAGCACGTATACAAGCTTGGAAGCATCGGCTTCCAAAGGCAGAGAGAGCCCTGGCATTCTTGCCCGGAGGTACTGATGAATGAGTCTTAGAACTCTTAATGCGTCTCATGGCTGATTCCACCACCATGGAATGGTGTGAATGTTGAGGCTTTTCAAACCCTGGGTATGGAGGAACTTGATACATGGTATTAAGTTATTTAATTATAGGCGCAACAGTTAGTGGGGCCTTCCACATATGTAGCATTAGATCCTGTAGGATTTGATGCACCGGTAATGTTGCTGCCTCCTTGGTGGTGGAATCAGCCATGAGACGCATTAAGAGTTCTAAGACTCATTCATCAGTACCTCCTGGCAAGAATGCCAGGGCTCTCTCTGCCTTTGGAAGCCGATGCTTCCAAGCTTGTATGCGTGCTTCTAGGATTACATCCTATACCCTTTATCATGAGCATGTACCTTAAAGATGTCTCTAGGAAACTTTTCTGCTATCCTCCCAGGTGACAAACGTGACTCATACTTGACAATAGTTAGGCAAGCACAAAATGCCTCAAAATTCCTTACCAGGGCAGCCTTTGATACCTTTGAGACTACCAGCAGAGCAGCTGCAGTCTGCATAGGTGCTTGTAGGATGGCCTGGCTTTAAGCATCAGATCTGGAGCAATGGGTTCAAGATAAGTTAGTCAACATTCCTTGCTCTGGTGAAAACCTTTTTGGTAAAAGTTGGAGAGAGAAAGCAGGGGAACTTGAGGCAGATGATCGTACCCTCAAGCGCTTCTCCAGAAAGGCTTCAGACCCCTCTAGGAAGAAAATCAATTCTAATGTCTTTTTATGCAAGAAAGAAGAGATATTATACTTCTTACTAACCATCTATTGGTTATCAGCCTCAGCAACAACAGCAGAGGCCTCAGGGTCCTCATCAACCTAAGAAGGTCAAGACTCCTAAACCCCAACCAGCTGCTACACAACAGCAGACACCTGGTTTTTTATTCCTTCCTAGAGAGCATAGTTATTTGTCCTCTGAAGGGTCCCCAGCCCCTACACATATCAGGCCGCCTTTGTGCCTATGCCCACAATTGACCTCTCATCACATCAGAGAATTGGACTCTCAACAACATCAGAAGGGGCTATCTGCTTCACTTCCAGAACTTACTCCCAAACCACCTCTCCAAAGGCTTACCCTGCAAATCCCTTGCAGGCTAGTCTCCTATCCTCAGAGGTGGCCACCCTATTAACTTAGGGTGCTATCAAAAATAATCTCTCCCACTCAAGAAGGCAGGGACTTCTACTCTCCTTACTTTCTTATCTCAAAGAAAGTGGGAGGGTACAGGCCCAAAATCAAATAGGGCCTCTTAGTGAACAGTCTACTATCCATCATCAAATTCGACACAAGCAGCAGGCCAAGAAGGAAAGGCACCTCCGACACCATCGTAACCCCCAAGGACTTCACCAAAACAAAGCAAACCATGTCACAGAGAGCAACATCCCTCACGGCACCAACCATGTGGAGCTCCTTCCCCGCCAGCCTACGATCAACTGTCGACCTGAAGGAATTCAGAAAATTACTCAAGACCACACTTTACATAGAACACTACAGTGACTTCACGTAAACTGTCCATAGACCCTGCTCCATTCACCACCATCCCCCTCCCTTCAAAGTCCCCCCCTTTTTTCTCTCCAACCCCCCTCCCCACAACTGTGTATAGTACAACTGTGTATAGTACATTGTAAATAGCACACGCTGTATATATTGCATGTATTGATTAAACTCTACAGGTCCTCCCTCTCACAAACACTTCTACTCAACCACTGTATGCCGACACCCCCACCCTACCACAAATCTAAATCATTTGATGTGAAAGCCGCCTTGATTTTAGGATAAGGTGGAATACAAATCCATTTAAATAAATAAATAAATCCTAGATCTCAGAGATCTCAACAAGTTTCTCATTCGAGAAAAGTTCAAAATGATGTCCCTCGGTACTCTTCTGCCCTATCTCCAGAAGGGCGACTGGCTATGTTCTCTAGATCTCAAGAATGCTTACATGCATTTGCTGATCCACTCTCCCAACAGAAAATATCTGCACTTCAAGGTTCAGCAACTCCACTCCCTTCGGTCTAGCCTCTGCTCCCAGAGTCTTCACATAGTGCATGTCAGTCGTCGCTGCATACTTGCACACACTGAGGATCTCGATCTTCCCCTACTTATACGACTGGTTGATTAGGGGAGAATCCCCAGAAGAGGTAAAACTGTCTCTTCATCGCACTATTACAGTGCTCCAGAGTCTAGGATTCATTCTAAACTTTCCAAAGCCACATTTGGTTCCAGCACAACAGCTGGAATTCATTGGAGCACTTCTAGACACACGTCAGGGCTGAGCATTCCTTCCCAAGGATCATTCTACACATCTCATCAAGCTGGCCCTCACGATACAAGGCCAATGCATCGTTATGGCTTGAGACATGCTTCGCCTTTGGGACACATGGCTTCCCGGTACATGTCATCACATATGCCCATCTTCACATGACAAGCCCAATAGATGCTTTCGTCCCAATGGTCTCAAGCAATGGGCCGGCTCTCAGACAAACATCATGTGACACCTTCTCTAGTCAATTCCCATCATTGGTGGTGTTCCCCCCAAAATCTTCTAGGAGGGTCACCTTTTTGGATGCCTCCAGCCCAATGCACTCTAACCATGGTTGCTTCCAAACTAGGTTGGGGAGCACATCTGAACAACCTTACCATGCAAGGGCAGTGGATAAATCATGAATCCCAGATGCAGATCAATCTCCTAGAGCTTCGTGCTCTCATGAATGCCCTTCGGGTTTTTCAACCCCAACTATTGGGCAAATACATCTTAGTCCAGACTGACAACCAGGTAACCATGTTCTATGTGAACAAGCAGGGGGGGACCAGCTCCTGTCCCCTGTGTCAGGAAGCCCTTTGCCTCTGGTCCCTTGCAGTCGCACACCGCATCCACCTTCGAGCGGTGTACCTCCAGGGTCATCTCAATGTCCCAGCGGACAGACTCAGCCACATTCTTCATCCACACGAGTGGACTCTCAATCAGTAGACTGTCTCTTTCCAGATGTGGGGGATCCCCAAAATAGATCTGTTTGCCGCTCAGGAGAATACGTGTCTACCGCTCTTTTGCTCCAGAGTCCCCTCCCCCCTCAGTCAGGCAACCAATGCTTTTCTTCTCCACTGAGGACAGGACTTGCTTTACTCATTCCTACCAACCCCTCTAATTCCCAAGACTCTGTTCAAGCTGCAGGCTGACAGGGGCTCTCTGATCTTGGTAGCCCTTTACTGGCTTCGTCAGCCATGGTTTCCTCTGCTACTTTGTCTAGCGCAGGCTCCACCCCTCAATTTGGGCCATGCCTCCGACCTCCTCTCCCAGGATTGGGGACTTCTCATCCATCGCAATCCATGAGCCCTCCGTCTGATGGTGTGGCTCCTGAAAGCAACCGGTCAAGGACATTCTGCTTGCCTCCCGCAAGCCTTCTACCAGGCGATCTTAAGCCTTTAAATGACAACAGTTCACCCAGAAGCAGGTGAATCCGTCTGATTGCCTAGTGGAGTTTCTTCTACAATATCTTCTCTACTTGTCCTCCACAGGGCTTAAGACTAACTCTATCAGAGTTCATCTAAGCGCTATTGCAACCTATCACAGGCCTCAAGATAAACTTTCTATTTCCTTGCACCTCTGGTGCAGCGATTCATGCAGAGTCTTCTGCTTTCCAAGTCACCACCAGTGGCTTGGGACCTCAATTGGGTCCTAGCGCAACATATCAAAGCCCCCTTTGAGTCTCTGGCTACCACTTCTCTAAAATTCCTGTTATGGAAGGTCATCTTCCTTATTGCCCTCACCTCAGCTTGCTGCATCGGTGAGTTACAGGCTTTAGTGGCAGATCCTCCTTACACTCGATTCCACCATGACAAGGTGGTCCTTTGGACCCATCCACACTTCCTTCCAAAAATTGTCTCTACTTTTTATCTCAACTAATCGGTGATGCTACTGGTCTTTTTTCCCTGACTGCATGCATCCAGAGCTGAGGCTGCATTGCCTACCCTGGACTGCAAGCGTGCTCTTGCATTCTACTTACACAGAACTAAGGATTTTAGAAAATCCTCTCAATTATTTGTTTCTTTTGATCCCAGCTACTTAGGACTACTACTATTGAGCATTTATATAGCGCTACCAGTCGCACGCAGCGCTGTACAGATATACATGCAAGAGACAGTCCCTGCTCGTCAGAGCTTACAATCTAATCAAGACAAACATGGAGCAATAGTCTATTCAGAGCACAACAGAATATGGCATTTACAATTTAGTCAAGACAAAAGACGGAAGTCGGGGCAAGACGAAGGACAGAAGGACAGAAGTCAGGATCTGAAAGTGACAGTGAAGGTCTTCCAATGTCAAAGCGCACCCTATCCATCTGGATTGCAAATTGCATCTCCCTTGCCTATGATCAGGCTGGTCTCCCTCTTAAGCGTCACGTTACCGCTCACAATGTGAGGGCCATGGTGACATCAGTCGCCAACCTCAACTCTGTCTCTATACAGGAGATTTGCCGAGCACACACCTGGTCCTCTGTTCACACCCTTGCTGCTCACTACTGCCTGGACAGGGACTTCCGTCGGGATGCTGTCTTTGGCTAGGCTGTGCTTCAGCATCTATATGGGACTTCACCTCAACTCCTACCAATTCTACTTCTGGCACCTGACTCTCTTCCATGGTCTCAGCTACTGCATTCAAATCCACCGAGACCATCTTGTGTCCATATCTACTTGGCTCCATTCTTCTGCCTCGTGAACATACTCAGTCTGGTATCTCTGAGCTACTGAGTCCAATCTCTGAAGACTGCATTCCTGCATGTTCTTGGAGATGGTTTAGTTACCTACCTGTAACAGGTAATCTCCGGGAACAGCAGGAATCAGTCTTCACATTCCACCCTCCTCCCTAGTTGTTGTTGGGTACAATTTTTTCCTCTATCTCTCAGCTACAAACTCAACTAAAGAGAGCTGTGAGGAAGGACAGAAGGCAGCCGTGCAGGCACAGTGGAGTGCTCCCAAAAGCTCTCCTATTGGACGCCACAGAGCGTTCCCACACGGGCTCCAACGCACAGCAGAATATTTTCTAAGTCCTGGCCTTATTCCACATTGCAGCAGGAATAACAGGGATGTCCACGGGGATATTGCAGAACGTACATGGGCCTTTCTGGAATATGCTATGTATGTCTCCGCGGCTAACCTCACCCCCATTCCACCTCTTCTGGGCACTTTCTGAGACCCCCATGCTAGTGCCATAGATATGCATGACAGCAGTGTTTTAGAATACAGACAGGGATGTTTTCGGCAGATAAACATCCCCGCCACACGTACAAACCCCTTATTTGTGTTCTGGAATGACCTCCATAATTTAGTGGGACAAAGCCAACATAGATTTAGCCAAGGAAAATCTTCTCTCACTAATCTACTATGTTTTTTGAAGGTCTGAATAACATAAGAAATGCCATACTGGGTCAGACCAAGGTCCATCAAGCACAGTATCCTGTTTCCAACAGTGGCCAATCCAGATCACAAGTACATAGCAGGTTCCCAAAAAAAGGCACACAGGTTCCACAATGCTTGTCCCAGGGCAAGCAGTGGATTTCCCGGGTCCTCTTTAATAATGGTTATAGATCTTTCCTTCAGGAACTGGTCCAAACCTTTTATAATTCCAGCTACACTGATAGCTTTTACTACATCCTCCAGTAACAAATTCCAGAGTTTGATTACACGTTGAGTGAAAAAATATTTTCTCTTATTAGTAGATAAAGGTGAGCTAGTCAATACAATGTACTAGATTTTCAGAAAGCCTTTGACAAGAGACCCTTGAGGAAACTAAAAAGTCATGGGGTAGGAAACAGTGTTCTATTGTGGGTTGGGAACTGGTTAAAAAATAGAAGACAGAAAGTACTAGCATGTGAGTTCAAAACCAGGACTGCTTCTACTAGTATTATTACTTGTCATTTGTATCGCACTGTACATATAGATGTAAGAGACAGTCCCTGCTCATCAAAGCTTACAATCTAATCAAGGTGAACAACTTCACAAAACTGGGAAGAAGGGTATGATAAGATACATGTAAATAGTGAACAAGAGATTGAGCAGCCTTCAAGAGGTGGGTTTTTAGACTTGAATAGGGCTAGAGAAGGAGCTGGACATGCTGACTCAGGTAGTTTATTCCAGGCATCAGGACTGTACCTAGCCCTGTGCGAACGGTGTGGCCGCACAGGGTGCAAAGGCTTAAGGGGCGCATTTCAGCTGTCTGCCGTTGCCTGCTGCCGCCACTTTTTCTTCATTCAGCAGCGGCAGGCAAAACGGCAGACAGCTGAAATGCACCCCTTAAGTCTTCTCGTGGCACTCTAAGCAGGTCTGAACTATCCCTCCTCTGATGTGATGTCAGAGCAAGGAGGGACAGATCTGCTTAGAATGCCGGCGACTACACATCGGGTGCGCCTCTTCTCTCCCGCCACCGTCCAGAAAGTGGCTAGATGGAGATACGGGGGGGGGGGGGGGGGATGCATCCGATATGCAAGTCGCACAGGGCACAATCCATGCTTGGTACGGCCCTGCCAGGCATATGGAAAGCAAGATGGAATGAACGAGGCTGGAGTTGGCAGTGGCAGAGAAGGGCACAGATAAAAGGGATTTGCAAGAGGAACAGAGTTCCTGAGGAGGGGGTGTAAGGTGAAAGAAAAGAGGAAAGATAGTGAAGAGCTGCAGAATGAATGCACCTATAGGCTAGTAGGAGAAGTTTGAACTGGATTTGGAAACAGATAGGGAGCCAGTGAAGTGACTTGAAAAGAGGGGTTACACGAGCATATTGACACTAGCGGAAGATAAGCTGTGAAGCTGAGTTTTGATGAGATTGAAGGGGAGAGCGATGATTCAGAGAGAGACCAGCAAAGAACTTGTTGCAATAATCGAGACGGGAGGTGACTAGAGAGTGGATAAGTCTTAGTAGTGTGTTTAGAAAGGAAGGGGACAAATTTTGCTGATGTTATAGAGAAAGAAGTGACAGGTTTTAGCTATTTGTTGGATGTGTGCGGAGAAAGAGAGATTAGCTTCAAAGATAACTCCAAGGTTGAAGCTGTGGAAACAGGGAGGATTATAGTGCTATCCACAGAAATAAAGAAGGGGCAGGTGGGTTTAGGGGGAAAGATAAGGAATTCAGTTTTTTACATATTCAATTTCAGATGACGGAAAGACATCCATGCAGCAGTGTTGGATGAGCAGGCAGAGATATGGGCCTGGATTCCTGGAAAGATTTCAGGTACAGAGAGGTAGATATGAGAGTCATTGGCATAAGGATGGTACTGAAAACCAGGGGAGGAAATGTGCACCAAAGAGAAAAGGAGAGGTCCCGAGACAGAGCCCTGAGCTATACCAAAAGAAAGCAGGATGGCAGTAGAAGAGGATCCACCAAAAAAAAAAGTCTCCCTCCTGGATAACTTGGCAACTCTGCTTTGGGTGGTTCATTCTTTCAGAATCCCTAGCCGGGGCATAGGCAGCTACTAGACTAGGACTCCCAAGGCTTGAATATTAGACAGGAACAAGGCAAGTACTAGGATTGCTCAAGATACATTTTAATGTCACTTTACTTTCAAATGCATCTAACACAAAAGATTATGAGAGATTATGAGGCCAAACCAGATGCTGAGGTGCAAGAGTAAATGGTATGTATTTGACAAAGGAATGTGAGTGACTAAAGTGCTGTGAATATTGTATCCTTATGGAGAGAATGGATATAAGAAAAGGATGCAGAATAAAAACTGTATAGATACAGTAGAAGTACAGATAGGAAATGTTTTCTTTTCTTTTTTTGGACATATGCCAATCTGACTGGCATCAGAACCCTGGTGATTTGCTTTTTGCTTGCAATAAACAGTTTTTGGTATGCATGAGTCCTGGAGCTTTCCCCACTGATTCTTATAGATCCAAGATGAATAACGCTTTCCGATATTATGTAAATGAAGCAGTGTAATTATAGAAGTGTGAGCAGATATGTTTGACCTCTTGCCCTTTGATTATACCGACATCATGCCCAGAACATTCCTAGAGTAAATTTGTTCATCTATTTCTATAAGGTGCTGACAGAAACTGAGCAACTTTGCATGTTGAAAAAAGGGTAATCAGGCTGTTGCTAAGGAAAATGAGGCTACTAATGTAATCTGATGCTTGGGAAAAGGCAGGTCCCAAACGCTTCTTCATTATACAATCATTGTAGCCCAATTTGGTGCTATTCAGCCTCCCACAAAGCACCTACTCAGGCTTTGAATAGTGAATATTTTTATTCTTGGCTTTCCCAGATAGCTTTTTGCTTCATTCTTCTTTCTGGACTTGAAATGGGTGAATCAACCTCACAGATTTCAAGGGCTTAGTTTGCTAAAATTCAGAAGTTAGGAAAAGTTATTAGTCAGTATTGGAAAATAAAAATGATCACTTCCTAGGGTGACAACGCCCTACTCAGAAACTTTGTATGAACTGGAACAAATCACTTAAATTAGGGATGTCCAGTTTTTTTCATTAAGGGCCATATGATCAGAAATCTATATGTGTGTGATCTGTAGCAATTTGTTAATTTAATTTGGGTAACAAGAGTGAAGCAGGTGCAGCAGAACAACATTTTGGTTGGAGAGGCCCAATAAACCAATCTCCAGCCCTGCCCCCAAGCTCTTTATATGCTGATGCTGTGTTGGGCATCAGTGATAAGAAAGCCTCCTTGAAGTCCTTGACCCCTTTAGAAGAGTATAATCAGCAACATGAGCGGGCGTTGGAGTGGAATGTTAATCCAGTTTAATTTAAAAATTTTAAGTTTGGCTGACGGGCTATTAATATTGTTTATAAGATATTTGGGCACTGACACTGTAGATGAAAAAATATAAAAAAGATAGTTTGTGAGTTGAGTGCAATAGGAACAAGAAAAAATGGAAGATTTTTTTTCAGACCCATGATGGAGCTTGAGAGCCTATCCTATTGAAGGGTGAGCGAGAATCAAGACCTTTTTGCCTTCCATTAATGATATGTGACAAGTACTGTTAATGAAACATATGCTTCCTCACTACTCTGATAAAGTTCCTTGGTATGGAAAGGTACATAGAATTCAGAGATTTTGGGCAGTTTGTGTATTTCTCTGAGTTGGGTTTAGTTTGAAAATATTGGTGGTGCCATGGCCCCTGTGGTCCACCCTTTTGCGCAGCCTATGTAGCAAAGTATAAGCTGTTTTTTAAACTGTTTTTGTATTAATGGTAAAAAAAAAACATTTTTTGAAGAAAGTTGATTAACCTGTTAGCTAGTCAGAAATAGGTGCACAATTTTAGGCTCACTGCTAGTCAGAGATCAATTTTCCTCAAGACAATGACAATACTGGTATTTAACAAACCCAGCTATTCTTGAGAACACATGTGAGTTCTGACTTATTTAGATCACTGATAGTAGCTGTCATCTATGATTTCATCAGTTTCATGTAAGAGAATATACTTTCCTAGAGCCAGGTGGATCCAAATATGAACCAGAGGTTGCCCACTTAGCCAGTAATTCCAGGATAGATTTGAGTTTCATATACTCCCCTCCAACTTCCGGAGTTATAGTGCCTTCTTGCTAGGCATAGTTCCCTTTTAGTTTAATCTGTCCCTCTTAAACCTGAGCTGCACTGATAGGACAGATGCTTGTTAATTCAGACACATCCTGAGGTTTACTCTCCAAAGGCAGCCACAGAAACTGGAAGCTTGATTCATATTCAAGATCTTTTCTGAAATTGTAACTTCATTTCTACAAAATAGTTCCGCAGTTCTTCAAAATCTCGGATTCCATTGAACTCAAGGTAGTTCAACAGTGGGAAATAAGTATAGTCTCTAGTTATCCTCTGCTCAATCCACAGATCCAGTTTGTATCTGAATATTTGCACTTCCTTGAACAAATCAGCAATATTCTTGTTTTCCCAGTTTGAGTGTGTTCAGATGTCTTGTCACACGAGTAGTAAGTGCATTCTTGTGAGTCAGTGGGGGTCTGATCATTTGGGGTTACCAGATCCCTTTAATTACAAAAGGTTGATGACCTGTGGAAGAAGCTCAGTAAATGTGATCAACAGGTTTACACAATTTAGCAATCTGACAGTATTAAAATAAACTAGATCACCATGCTCTGCTTCAGCTTCTTCAACATATCCTATAAAGTGGTGATAGTTAAGGGAATGTGCACAAAGAAAATTCACAATCTTTATCATGCCATGAATCTGATTAGTCAAGTTCACAGCACACATTCTCCTGATAAATGACGCAGTGGAAGCTGGGCACACCAATCTTCTCTCTTGAATAAGCTGCAGAAACCTTATTTCCTTCTTTGCATTGCAGGTGCCTCATCTGTGGCAAGTGAAAAGCCTTTTTAGCATTTTCCAATATTTCACAGCCTCGAGTGTGGTCTTTAAGTGGGGACAAGGCTAGTAAGTCTTCAGAGGATTCAGTGACCAGTCTAATCAATATGTGGACTCATCAAGTGCAAAACTAAATGCCAGGCAGGAATTCAGGTTCTCTTCAATTGAAACATAGAAACATGATGGCAGAAAAAGACCATATGGTCTATCTAGTCTGCCCTTCCATATCAACTACAATAGTCCCCTTTTTTCCTTTAGAGATCCTCTGTGTTTGTCTGATGCTTCTTTGAATTCAGATACTGTCCCCGTCTCTACCATCTCCACTGGGAGACTGTTCCACACATCTACCATTCTTTCCATAAAGAAATATTTCCGCATATTATCCCTGAGTCTATCCACATTCACTGCCATCCTATTTCCCCACATAGCAGAGCTTGCTTTCAATTGAAAGAGACTCTCCTCCTCTGCATTTATGCCATGGAAGTATTTAAACATCTCTATCATATCTCCTCTATCCCGCCTTTCCTCTAAAGTATACATATTAAGATCTTTTAAGTCTATCATCATATGTTTTATAACGAAGACCACTGACCATTTTAGTAGCCACCTTCTGCACTGACTCCAACCTGTTTATATCCTTTTGAAGGTGTGGTCTCCAGAATTGCACACAATACTCCAAATGAGGTAGCACCAGAGACTTATACAGAGGCACTATCACTCCTTTTTTCTGCAGGCCATTCCTCTCCCTGTGCACCCAAGCATCCTTCTTGCTTTTGCCATTGCCTTTTCTACCTGTTTAGCTACTTCAAGATCATCAGACACAATCATGCCCAGGTCCCGCTCTTCTTTTGTGGACAGAAGTACTTCACCCCCTACACCAGGGGTCTCAAACACGCGGCCCGCGGGCCGCATGCGGCCCGCGAGAGAACGTTGTGCGACCCGCGACGGAGGGAAAGAAAAAAGCCTTGCTTCTGCTTCTGCCGTTGCTGCCGTGGCAGCGGCAGAATCGACTGTCAATTTTTTTTTTTTAAACCTGGCTTCTGCTGCTCAAGCAGCAAAATCAGCTGTGCTGCGGTCCCTTCCTCTCTGCCCGGAGATCCCTCATTGTGCTTCATCAGCGTGTGCTTTTCAAGCCGCGAAGAGAGTATTCCCCTCTCGCGAGGCTTGAAAAGTGAATAGGATTAAGCCGCGCGAGAGGGAAATACTCTCTTCGCGGCTTAAAAAGCACGCCGCTGATGAAGCACAATGAGGGATCTCCGGGCAGAGAGGAAGGGGCCGCGGGACAGCTGATTTTCTGCGGCAGCAGCAGAAGCCAGGTGTTTCTTTTATTTACCGGGGGGGTGCGGGGGGGTGGGTGGGGGGGGGGTTATGACTGGAAATGGGCTATTGGCAGGGGGGGTTATGACTGGAAATGGGCTATTGGCAGGGGAGGGGGTTATGACTGGAAATGGGCTATTGGCAGGGGGGGGTGTAGGACTGGAAATGGGCTATTGGCAGGGCGGGGTGTAGGACTGGAAATGGGCTATTGGCAGGGGGGGTGTAGGACTGGAAATGGGCTATTGGCAGGGGGGGGTGTAGGACTGGAAATGGGCTATTGGCAGGGGGGGTGTAGGACTGGAAATGGGCTATTGGCAGGGGGGTTATGACTGGAAATGGGCTATTGGCAGGGGGGGTTATGACTGGAAATGGGCTATTGTCAGTGTGGGGTATGACTTGAAAACTGCTATTGGCAGGTGGGGTGTAGGACTGGAAATGGGCTATTGGCAGGGGGGGGGTGTAGGACTGGCACTGGGCAGCTGGGGGTTAGGACTGGAGGTGGGCTGATTGGGGGGATAGGACTGGTAATGGCCTATGAGGGGAGGTAAGACTGAAAATGGGGTTATGGGGGGTAAAACTGGAAGTGCGCTATGGGGAGGTTAGGACTGGTAATGGGCTATGGGGGGGTAAGACTGAAAATGGGGTGATAGGGGGTAAAACTGGACGTGCGCTATGGGGAGGTTAGGACTGGTAATGGGCTATGGGGGTCTAGGACTGGTAATGGGCTGGGGGGGGTTGCTAGGACTGGAAATGGGCTGAGTGGAAGGGGGCTTGAACTGCAAATGGCTGAGGGGGAGGGGGGCTTGGACTGGAAATGGGCTGTGAGGGGAGGGAGCTAGGATTGGAAATGGGCTGATGGGGGGCTAGGATTGGAAATGGGCTGATGGTGAGGCTATGATAGGACTGGAAATGGACTGATGCAGGGACTAGAAGGGAGCGGATGCTGGGTGGGGCTGGAACTAGAAGGGAGCTGATGTTGGGGGAGGATTAGAATGGGATGTAGAGGGGAAAAATATTTTGTCTAGGAGAGAAGACAAATCTACAATTGGCCAGGTATTGGGAGAGTAAGTGGGGATTGAGGATGGAGGGGTAAAATTGGAGTGGATGAAATAGGAATGAGGAAAGAGAAAAAGGAGAAAGATTAGTATGTTAAAGCAGATGTAGAGAGAGAATGGAAAAAAAAACTAGGAGAGAAGAAAGGGCAAATGGACAGCAGACGATGGAGAGTTAGCAGAAGACATGAAGAAACCAGAAGAAAGTGGCTGGAACAATTGCAACTGAAAAAAAATGCACAAAAGGTAGAAAAATCTCTCTTTATTTGAATTTATTAACTGGAATATGTCAGCTCTGGGAAATGTGCATCATTAATGTTTGCGCTTTGTTTAGTACAAGAGGAAATTAATTTATAGTTTTATTTCTACAGTGTTGTTGTACATTCCAAGTTTGGCTTTTGGGGTTCCCAGTTTAATTATTGTCCTTCCTGTTTCTAAATCTTTTAGTCTTTCTTTATCCATACTCATTAAAGAGGCATGTTTACTAAAAGTTAGTGTATGGTAACATTATGCAAATATTTATGCAAATGAGGCCCCTTATGCAAATGAGGCCCCGCGTCTTATGCGGCCCCCGGGTTACTTTACAAGTCCTCATTTGGCCCTCAAAGCAATTTGAGTTTGAGACCCCTGCCCTACACTGTACTGGTCCCTTGGATTTTTGCAGCCCAAATGCATGACCCTGGATTTTTAGCATTAAATCTCAGCTGAAAAATTCTAGACCATTCTTCAAGCTTAGTTAGATCCCTCCTCATGTTATCTACTCCTTCCTGGGTGTCTACTCTATTGCAGATTTTGGTATCATCCACAAATAGACAAACCTTACCTGACGGCCCTTCTGCAATATCACTAACAAAGATGTTAAAAAGAATCGGATCAAGGACAGATTGTTCTTCAATATTCAATATTCTCAACCAAACCTACAATTTTTCTTGCTACCAATTGTCAGCTCAAGGGCATCTTCTTCACTCTTTTGAATAGTTTTTTCTTTTTCTTTTCACTCAAATCTAAGGAAAGTGCGTTCAATGCAGAGTGTCTTTCAACATTTCTGCATCTGAAAATTACCTTTTATGTCTTACCAAAATCCAAGGGGCTTGTTTACAAAGCCCTGGTAGCGGTTTGCGATCGTAATCGGAGCCGCAGCCCCATTGATTTCAATGGGGCCGCGGCTGCGATCGCGATCGCGAACCACTACCGCGGCTTTGTAAACAAGTCCCCAAGTGTATTTGAGTGTGGCTATCTGAATGTCACCTTTGCTTATGACTTTTTTCATCTCTTTCTTCTCTACATTTAGTGCAGTTGTTATTTTTCCTATGACCTAATTTCTTTTATTGGATTTGGTAGAAATTTCTTGTCCATTTCAAGTCATATTGGATTTAAAGTTAAATGTCTTACCAGCAGTCAGAATCTTATTGCAAAAAGTCATTATGGTTTACACGCCTCCCATTCAGGATTAAGTTTATCATTTTGAGTTTCCAAACTTTAAGTCTTCTTCATTGTGTCATAACTGCTGCTGCTGGCATGTTGCATTGTCATGTAGGATTCTTAGGGGTTTGTTCTTTTCGGCCATTTATCAATCTTCAAAGAACACATCAAGGCCTTAAAATTAGGTAAAAAAAAATTTCACTAAGAATATCATCTTCTTCTTTCCAGCAACCCTTCCCTGAATTTCAAAAAGACCTGAAACTATTTCCCCATTACATCATGATCTTATGTGGCAAACCGTCCAAATCAAACAGTTGTACTCCCAGGCCTTACACAGCAGAAACCCTACACTGTAAATATTACACTGGGCCTAAAACGCCATTACACACAGATCTGGGAGAACAGAATATGTCAGGCTAGTATGGATTTTTATACCAAAACTGAACACTAGTTACAGATCTTTATACAGAAACTAAATACAAAGGGGGTTATTTTAGAAGCCTTATTTGCAGTTTGCATGTATAACACATGTGGAAATGGCAATTTTAGAAAGAGTTTAATTTACACATGGATGTCCTTACGACATAGAAATTGCAAGGGGGTGTGCTAAGGAAGTAGCCTGGGCAAGTCAGTATTCTACATGTGTGTTCCCTATTTAATACAGGGAATACACATGTATGACTGCAGTTATCCAATTGGGATTTGTGCCTGTTCCCTGGCATTTATAGGCTCTACAGAAGTGCTCTGTTTGGCCAGTCCTTTACAGGAGGAATTATGGGGGTTTTATCAAGAAAATAATTATTTTTAGAGATATCAAACTATTAGTTGTAGGTACTAGTCAAAGACCATAAAGGTGCATAAAATGCTCATTGGTCCATACATACTGTCATAGGTTTAATCATCATTTACCCCATATAGATTTTTTATACTTTTTTCACTAATGTGCACCAAACACACAGCTCCCATGTGCAATATGAACTTCCTAAACAAACTCGTATTTTTACCGGAGTTCATAGTCTTCTTAATTTACAAAAAATTATTATATCAAAATATCTTCAAATTGCTTCCAAAAGCTTTTCTCTGTGGTTTACTTAGCTTCAGAGCATCCAATAATGCAATTCCACTTGATGCCATCAATGGCGCCGCAGTAACCAAAGTATAACATCTATCCCTTGGTAATACAACAACAGTCCAAAGCCCGACTCCTTCAAAAATAGCACCCTAGCGTTTCATCAATCCCTGCCTGCATCGGGGGCTGGAGCTGTGATGAAGCAACAAAACCACGATAAGAATTTAAAAACAAAACAAACCCAAGCCATTTTAATGTTTTTTAATGTTTTTAAATTATTTTTCTTATTTGTTTTAATGTCCAGAATTGAGGGTTGCCTCTTTAAGAACATAGAGACACAGCAAAGCAGCATCCACTTTCAACGTGTGGGAATGTTACTTTATTATTAGATCGGTAGAGGACGCCATTTGTCTTCTTTGGAGAAAAAGGGTGTATGTGGTCCTTTGCCAATGTAAGTTTCATTCCATTGGTTTGGGTTTATTTTGTTTTTAAATTCTTATCATGGTTTTACTGCTTCATCACACTAGGCTACTCTTCCACTGAGCATGTGCTCGGTAATTAGCATGGTTGACCACTGACTTCTAATCCAGAACTCTTCTGCATCTGATGATGGATACAAGAGTGGCATTAAAAGCCAAGGAAAGAGAGGGATATCTGTTAACACCTTCAAGCATGCGCAGAATTTATGCCATTTGTAAAAGCTAGTAAGCAAGTTTGATAAGGACGTTTTTCACATTCATTCCCTATGAAAAAAAAATATTTTTTTGAATAAAGCCTCACAATACAATGCATACAAGGACTGCTCATATTACCCAGTAGATCTCGATCTCATGTTGCATAGGTTTTCCTTCATGTCTCTTTTACATAGTCATTGAGGGTTCTGTTTATCAAATCTCGATTACACAGGTACACTACCAAAAAACTGCCTCCAGTTTTGCAACTGATTCCTATAGATTTTGGGGTGCTGAATCCAGGAAAAATAGCCAAAATGTTCCATCACGTCACATTTCTTGCAAAATTAGATTTCTTACCCATATAAGGAATGTTCACATAATTTCTTTTTAGCCGACTGCAGTTTATTTTCTTGGCCCAAAATAGAGGCTGTAATGGTTAACTAACTAGAAAAACTCCCTCATGATATTTTAGAGTGTTTTGTATTCATTTTATACATTAACAGGACAATTGGGAGGCGGAGGGCTAAATCCAGTACTCGCGCTGGCGCATGTTCTTTCCTGTTCGCCTCGCCTTGTTCGCTCGCTCAAACACGGTGGTTGCGACATGAACGTTCCTGTCAAATTTCAGTTTCTTGCAAGTTCATTATTACCTTTTGTTTGCTCAGTCGTAATCCAGCTTTATTCCGAAGTGGTTCACTACAGTTGTAGTTTGCAGTGCTGTGTATTTGTGATGGCTCACAGAGCCAGAGGTTGCGTCAACTCTCCGGACATTTTTTGTTTTATTTGTGGGGAATATACCATGAAAAAGCGGCAGAGGAACATTTCTGCATTTATTAAAAAAGTATATTTCGCCTATTTCGGTTTGAAGTTAGGCGATCAAGACAAACCGTGGGCTCCTCACAAAGTGTGCAAGACATGTGAGGAAGATCTACGCTTATGGATGAAAGGTAAAAAACAAGCATTTCGTTTCAGAATACCTATGATGTGGCGTGAACAAAGAGACCACAGCAGTGACTGCTATTTTTGCTCTTGCATTGTGAAGGGCTACAACTTAAAAAATAAGAACGTAATAAGTTACCCCAACCTTCCCTCAGCAATTAGGCCTATGCCTCATAGCAACGAAGTACCTGTGCCTGAACCACCAAAATCTTTGGATCATATTTGTGTGGACGGTTCTGATCATGATGAGACTCATCAGATGGCTTTTCCCGATGAGTCCAGTACTTCCGAGTTTGAAACTGAACCAGATCCGAAACCTGAACTTTTCTCTCAAGCTGAATTGAATGATTTAGTCCGGGATTTAGGACTCCCAACAGATGCTGCCCAACTGCTAGGTTCTCGGCTTAAACAGAAAAATCTATTGTCACCAGGAACAACCTTTTATTTGTACCGCAACCGCGAGACACAATTTTTGAAGTATTTCAGCAAAGAGGAAGATTTGGTATTTTGCAACGATATATACGGAGTGATGGAAAAGTTTAAACTCAAGTATGATCCTGCTGAATGGCGGCTGTTCATTGATTCGTCAAAAGACAGCATAAAAGGTGTTCTTCTTCATAATGGCAACACATTCGCTTCAGTTCCTATTGCTCACTCTGTTATTCTCCAAGAAAAATACGAGAATTTGGCCCTGATTCTTCAGAAGATTCGTTATGATGAGCATAAGTGGATGATTTGTGGAGACTTTAAAATTCTATCCATGCTATTAGGGCAGCAATCCGGTTTCACACCAAATATCCCTGCTTCCTTTGCTTGTGGGATAGCCGGGCCCGCGACCTACACTGGGGGAAAAAAGACTGGCCAATTCGGGAGTATTTGAGACCCGGTGAGAAAAATGTTCTTCATGAGAGCTTGGTACCTCGTGATAAAATTCTATTACCACCTCTCCACATTAAGTTGGGTCTCATTAAGCAATTCATCAAGTCCCTTCCAAAAGATGGTGAGTGCTTTCGGTACCTTTGCTCAAAGTTCCCCCGACTTTCTGCAGCAAAGCTAAAGGAAGGAGTGTTTGTTGGCCCCGATATAATGAAACTCATTTCAGAATGAGCATTCGCTGAAACGATGTCTGAGAAGGAAAAAGAAGCCTGGGATTCCTTCAAGGATGTTGTTCTCAAATTCTTGGGGAACAGGCGGGATGAGAACTATAAGGATATTGTTGCCAGGATGCTCAATGCCGTCAAAGAACAAGGCTGTAACATGAGCCTGAAAGTCCATTTCTTGAACTCCCATGTGAACTACTTTCCCGAAAACTTGGGGGCGTACAGTGAAGAACAAGGTGAAAGGTTTCACCAGGACATCAAGGACGCAGAGAGAAGGTACCAAGGAAGATGGAACACCACTATGATGGCTGATTTCTGCTGGTTGCTGCTGCGTGAAACCCAAGATGAAAAATACGCCAAGCAGCGCACCAAGAGAAGCATTCAGGGGAAGAAGAAACGGGCCCACCAGGAGATTGATTGACCCAAGAATGACTTTAAAATCTAAACTGTGTTTTTTATTTATTTATTTATTACAAATTCTTATATACCGCGCTATTTGGCATCAGCGCGGTTTACATTATAACACAACAACCATAACAACATGCTGTTTGGTTTTACATCGAACAGGGGTCCAAACTTGGATAACAGGGGTAACTATATACATGAGATTTTTACATAGTAAAGAGTAGCTTGGATAACAGGGTTGATTATATGCATGAGATATTTACATGGCAATGAGTGGGTGAAATAACATAATGAACGTGAGGGTTGTTTCTTAGAGTGGGTCATCTCTTCAGAGGGTTGTCATTGGAGTTTGGGTAGCATTGGAGGAATAAATGGTATTTGAGTGCCTTTCTGAACTGTGATAGGTCGGCAATCGCCCTAATGTCAGGGGGTAGGGCATTCCAGCATTTAGGTACATAGTAGCGGAACGCCCTGTTTGTGGTTGATATGTTGCACTTTGATGATTCCTTTGGTTTTACTAGTAGGTTTATGGCTATTGCTCTTCTGGATCTGTTGGGGGGCACCATGTGAATAAGATCTGTGAGTGAAGGGGATGAAATACCTTTGATTGTTTTGAACGCTAGGAGAAGGGTTTTAAAGATGATTCTTCCATGGGTAGGTAACCAGTGAAGTTGTTTGAGAATGGGGGTCACGTGGTCACTTTTGGCGGCTCCGTGTAGGACCCTTGCTGCAGCATTCATGGCCAGCTGTAAAGGGGCCAGCGTGGAGTGGGGGAGCCCTTGAAAGATGGCGTTTGCAAAGTCGAAGTGTGGCAGTATTAGCGCTTGGTATATGGTCCGGAAGTCATCAGGGTCCAGTAGGGAGCGCAGATGCCTGATAGTGCGGATTTTGAAGTATACAGCTTTGACAATGTTGTTTATGTGGTGTTTCATATCCAGGCGTTGGTCCAACGTAACTCCGAGGTATCTTATTGTTTCTTTGGTTAGTAAGTCCGCTTCATTAACACTGACGTGGGGTGGAGGAGTAAAGTTGGGGTCTCTGGAGATGAAAAGAACCTCTGTCTTTTTATGTTGAATGCGTAGATTCTGTGATTGAAGCCACGCTGAGACAGCATTGAAACAGTCTATTGCTGGTGTTAGGTCCATTTGGGCTGTGGAGAACGGCATGTATAAAAGAATGTCATCTGCATATATCAAACAGCTCACATTAAATGATCTTATGATGTTGCAGATGGGCTGCATGTAAATATTGAATAGTAGGGAGGACAAGGAGGAGCCTTGAGGTACACCTTGTTTTTGATGGAAGTGTTTTGATTCCTCAGATCCAGACTTTACGTATTGCCATCTTGCTTCCAAATAGGATTTACACCACTCTAGTGCATTGTTGCAGATGCCCTTCTCTTTCAACCTTCCCAGGAGAATTTCGTGACTCACCGAGTCGAACGCAGCGGCGATGTCCAAGAAGATGAGCACAAAACCTTGATGGATGTTGTCTATGCCTGTGATTATTGCGTTGAATAGGCTGGTAAGTAGGGTCTCGACTCCATGATATTCTCTAAACCCATGTTGGCAGTGATCTAGGGGAGCTGCGGAGTCTATGTGATTTTGAATCTGCCGTTGTACTTCTTTCTCAGTTATCTTGGCTAGCAAGGGAATACTGGCTATTGGCCTATAGGAATCGGCCTTCTGCGGGTCAAGCTTGGGGTTTTTCAAAAGTGGCCTAATGGATGTCTGCTTAAGTGTTGTGGGGAAGTATCCTGTTGTGAAGGAGAGGTTCATTAGGTTTGCGATGAATGGACTGAACACCTCACGTAGTTCCTTAATCCAAAAGGCTGGGCATGGGTCAGTCTGTGCTGTGGAGGTGTTGAGGGATGTTATGATATCTTCAATGCATTTAGTGGATGGTGTAGAGAACTTGTCAAGTAGGGTTAGGCCTGTTGGTTCCTGAAACTGAATTGCTGAATCCTTTTTGGTTTGAATGATCTTGGATTGCAGGTAGTCTGCGTATTCTTGTGGGTGAATCACGCTGTGCTGATCGGGTGATGGTTCTTTCGAGAGGGATTTGACCAAGTTGAAGAGGTCACGTGGTTTATTCAATGATCTCTTTAGTGTGTCGGTGTGATATTGTTTCATTTTGGTTGTGATTGCTTCACGATGAATTGAGAGGTGAGTTTGGTAGGCGGTCTGATCTTCAATAGAGAGTGATCGGCGCCATCGGCGCTCAAGTCTGCGTAGTTGGGTGAGAGAAGATCGCAGTTCAGGAGAGAACCACGGGGCAGAGCTTCTCTTCTTCTTTGCTGAGTTGTTGTCGTCCGGGCGTTGTGCGATGGCATTTAAGTTGGAGTTCCAGGATGATATCAGTTCTTCAAGGTCGAGCGTGGTATTGTTGAGGAGGGATTGGGTCTCTGATAGAATGTGTTCCCTGTTAAATGGGCGAAAGCTTCTTGAGGCTGCTCGTGGTGTGTTCTGATTTTGGCTTCTGTGCAGCTTCTCATTGTTGGTGGGTATCTGGATAATGATCAGTTTGTGGTCTGACCAAGGTACATCAATCACTGATATTGGTAGATTACGGTTTTGCTCGATGATTGGCTGAGGAGCAAATACCATGTCAAGTATATTCCCTTTTATATGTGTGGGTTGATTGATGATTTGTTTGAGAGCGAGTTCTTCCATAGCACCAAGGAAGGCATTGGCGTGGTTTTGGGGTAGCGATGGGAGATTGAAATCACCCATTATCCAATTTGGTTTATTGGGGCTGAGGGTGTTGGCCGCAAGGTCAATAATGGTTGGGAGGTCATCTGGGCAAGCCGAAGGCGTTCTGTATAACAGGTTGAGAGAGCAATGTAGGTTTGCAATAGAGAGGATGTCTAGACTACTTGTGCTAGAGGAGTCTGTTATATGGAAGTCAAGGTCTGTTTTGGTGATTATAAGCACCCCACCTCCTTTTTGTTTTCTCTGTGTCTTGTGTATATGGAGAAATTGGGGGGTAGGAGCTGATTGAGGATAACGTTGTCCTCTGATGATAACCAGGTTTCAGTGATCATAAGTATTTCTAGGTTGTAAAGTGAGATTGTGTCTAGTACAACAGGCCATTTTTTGCGAATAGAGCGTGCGTTAATGATGGCACATTTCAGTGGTCGGCAGTTCAGAGGTTTTTGCTGACTGGGTGTATTGGGTAACTGGAGTGCTACATGGATAAGGTGGGAGCGGCGCGTGTAGGCGTCACTTCTTGGGTGGGAATATGGTGGATCATACCATCTTTTTCCATGGCTATTCAGGATAGGAATGTTGTTGTAGGATGTGTAGAGGGCCTGGGTGGTTCCAAGCCAGTGAGTGAGGAGGTAAAGGCTAAAGAGGGAGGTGAACTGGAGGGCCATTTTGAGGGTAGCAAGTAATAGTGAGGCACAATGTGATAGAATTAGTATCAATGAGGCACACTATAGTAGTGGAGCACACTACAGTATGTGGTATAGTAGTGAAGAGGAGATGTTATACAAAAATATAAATTAAGGTGGAGCAGTAGGAAGGTTTGCAGTAGACGGGTCCTCAGTATATGGATGACATATCTAGGAGATTGAATACATCCCAATCATATCAAGGATAAACAGAATGATATGCTGCAATGCTGCATTAACACCTTAATACTGAGATATCAGTAATGGGATAGGGTTCCAACAGATTACCTTGTATCTTAATCGGTAAAATAGTAACACATTAACAGATTACATTGTATCTTGATCAGCAAAATAGTAGTATATTCACAAACGATTGTGTCAATTGGTACCTTTCCCGTGTGAGCTCCGAAGATTATGACAGACTGTTATGTGGTGCGAGGTTTCGGTCTGCCTCACGGTCCACAAATATCGTGTTTTTACTAAACTTTGAAATAAAAATTTGCTAGTTATTACCACAGTGTCGGATCTCATTTATTAGAATTTTATTTTCACACCATCGGGTGTTTGTCTTCATGTATTGCAATGGTGCGGTTTGCGTTTTCTATTCTTACATACATACCTGTACAACATTTTTTGCACATTTCTTTGCTTTGCTTTGTGTCTAACCTCGCTCTTATATGCTCATTGTTTGTGCACATGTATGTGGCTGTTTTAAGTGCAGACAATTTTGCTACCATCACAGTGTGTTTTGTTGACATTACTCTATTCTTATGTGCTGCCTTGTTACAATTTTCTTTATTCTTATTTGAATAACTACTAAACAATTAGTATAAAGAATTCATCCAAGAAACTTTTATCTCGATCGCACTCAATCTGAAACGTTCACCTCAAACTGCTAACCCAATGTAGCAAAAAATCTGTACGTGATGGAGCAAATTGGTTACCAGATTTGGATTCAGCGCACCAAAAAATGTAAAAATCAATCGAAACATTAGAGGCAGTTTAAAAAAAAAATTTTTTAGTGTACCTGTGTTACCTACTAACAAGCATTAGCACCTATTGAGGGTAATTTTATAAGGGATTTGAAAGATAAAAGCAGTGTTCTGTGCACTGATGTAGGCTCATAAAATTGCCAGTCTATGCCTGCACAAAAATACGTGCCGAGAAGTCATTGTGCCTACTTTTACATGGCATATTCATATACATTTTTGTGAGTAGAGAATGGGCACGATTGCCACTCATGTGCATGTTTTATAAATATCGCATGTAACAGAATCTACATGCACACCATTGCATCTGTCTAAAAGCAGGTGTGAATGCACATGCCTAATCCCCTTAGGGTCATTTTATAAGGGCACGTGGGTTTATATTATAAAGGCGACCTATTCACTTAGTATAGTGTTATCCACAGAAATAGAGAAGGGAGGAACAGAGGGGGGTGGGATTAGGGGGAAATATAAAGAGCCCAGTTTTGGCCATGTTCAATTTCAGATGGCAGTGAGACATCCAGACTGCAATGTCAGATAAGCAGGTAGAGATATGGGCTTGGATTCCTCAAGAGATTTCAGGTGTAGAAAGGTAGATTTGAGAGTTATCAATGTAAAAATGGTACTGAAAAACATGGGAGGAAATAAGCGCACCAAGGGCTGAGTGTAGAGAGAGAAAAGGAGATGTCCCAAGACAGAGCCCTGAGGTACACCAACCTGAAAGTAGGATGGCAGTAGAGGAAGATCCACCATAAAATACATTAAAAGTGTGATGGGATAGATAAGAAGAAAACCAGGACAGAACATAGCCCCTAAATCCAAGTGAGGATAGAGTATTGAGAAGGTGTTGATCAACAGTATAAAAGGCAGCAGAAAGGTCAAGAAGGATGAAGATCGAGTAAAGGCCTTTGGATTTTTCGAGCAACAAGTCGCTGGAGACTTAGGCAAGAGTGGAGGAGTGGCCTAGTGGTTGAGGCAAGGTACTTCAGGCCGGAAGGTCGAGGGTTCAAATCCCACTAAAGGACAGCAACCTTGGGACGGAAGGACTGGGGTTTCTAGTCCCACAGGTGCTCCTTGTGGTCTTGGGTAAGCCACTTAACCCTCCATAGCCCATGTTCCCTGTAAAATAGTTATCTCCAAGTTACAATGCTCTGTTCAATGTAATTTCAGTTTGTTCAATGTAAACCGCACTGATGCAGAATAGCGCGGTTATAAGAGAATATAAATAAAATAAATATAAAATAAGAGCCATTATGTAGAATGTAAAGGACAAAAGCCAGATTACAGTGGATCCAGAAGGACTTGAAAGGAAAGAACATCAAGACAGCGGCAGTGAAATACTCATTTGAACCAAAGGGGAGGGGAGAGATAGGTTGATAACTGGAAGGACAGGTAGGGTCTAGTGAAGGCTTTTTGAGGAGAAGTGTAACCAAAGCATGTTTGAAGGCCACAGGAACAGTTGCAGTGGAAAGTGATAGGTTAACGATATGACAGATGGAAGGGATAACAATGGAAGAGATAGAGCTTAGTAGATGGGGTGAAAATAGGTCAGAGGAGCAGATAATGAGTTTGGAGAAGGAGAGATTTTCAGTTTCCTCCTCAGTGATTTTAGAAAAGGAAGAAAGGGTGACAGAAGTTGACAGAGCGATTTGGGATTGAGGAGGGGGAAGGTGGCATAGAGGTGACCCTGTGGAGAATTCAAGGCTAATCTTCTGGAATTTGTCATGAAAATAGCCAAAGTCTGGGCAGAATGTGACAGAGGGATTGGGGTAGAAGGCACCTTGAGGAGAAAGTTGAGCATAGAGAAGAAACGGCAAGGGTCAGAGGCAAGAGAGAGTCAGATGGACATAGTACTCTTGCTTGGCAAGTGCTATGGTTGACTGGAAAGAGGTTAGCATGAATTTGAAATGTAGGAAGTCAGCAAGGGTACATGATTTAAGCCAAAGATGCTCAACTGAGCGAGCACAGGAACATAGGTAGCAGGTTGTTGAGGACAGCCAGTATTGAGGTATAGTATGCCTCATAGGGCATGGAATGGGAGGAGCAAGTGCATCCAGAGCAGAAGAGAGTATAGTGTTATAGGAAGATATTGCCTCATCAGTGGACCCAGATAACATAGTGGAGGAAAGAAGTAATAAGACAGCAGTGGAGAGAGCTGAAAGATCGGTAGCATGAAGATTCCTAAACCATGTTGGTGGAGAAAGAGCGAGACCGAGATGGGGGGTGGTTAAGGTGAAGGTTAGCAGATGATGGTTGGATAAGAGAAGAACTGAGGTGGAGAGGTTTTAGAGCGAACAGTTGGAGGAAAAGATTAGGTCAAGGCAGTGGCCATACTTGTGAGTAGGAGCGGTAGAGTACAGCTGGATGTTGAATGAGGAGATTAGGGAAAGGAGCTTTAAGGCATAAGGGTCAGAAGGGTCATCAATGTGAATGTTAAAATCCCAAGAATAACAGAAGCAGAAGATGCATTCAGAAAGGAGGAGAGTAAGGGGTCAAAGTGACCAGTCTAATCAATATGTGGACTCATCAAGTGCAAAACTAAATGCCAGGCAGGAATTCAGGTCCTCTTCAATTGAATGAATGTGTCGTTGTTAAAATGAGTGAATCTCCTCCATTCCTTCGGTACTTTTCTGTTTGTATCCACGTTTGATGAAATTTTTAATTTAACGTTGAGCATGTGATGGTCCTTCCAGGATACTGGTGTTGAAGTTGAAATACGTGGATGGAGGTTTTGGTTAAGTAGCGTGCTAGGGATGAACATGAGCTCCAGTGTTGCTCCTTTGTTGTATGTTGGGCCATAGTGTATTGCAGCTCTTTCATTGCTTGCTGAAATGCCTGTGCATCCTTACTTGGTTTGGATGGGATGTTGAGGTCCACTAGTAGTACAAGGGGCTATTTGATTCCTGAATACTTGCACATTTGCTCTAGGATGAGTGATAGGTTTTTGTATAGGCTAATCAGGGCTCTATATACTAGGCAGATAGATATGTATTTGTTAGTTATTGTTATCATGTTGCATCCATTTGTGGTGCATGATGATAGTGTTTGAAAGCCTAATAGTCTTCTTGAGATTATGAATATGAGAACATAAGAACATAAGAAATGCCATACTGGGTCAGACCGAGGTCCATCAAGCCCAGTATCCTGTTTCCAACAGTGGCCAATCTAGGTCATACGTACCTAGCAGTTTCCCCAAAAGACACAGGTTCTGCAGTGCTTGTACTAGGCCAAGCATTGATATCCTGGGTCCCTTTTTAATAGTGGTTTATGGACCTTTCCTCCAGGAACTTGTCCAAACCTTTTTTAAACCCAGCTATACTAACAGCCCTTACTACATCCTCCGGTAACAGATTCCAGAGTTTGATTACACGTTGAGAGAAGAAATATTTTCTCCTATTTGTCTTAAATAGTTTACCCTGTAGCTTCATTACATGCCCCCTAGTCCTTCTATATTCTGATAGCGTAAACAATTTATCCACGTTTATCCGTTCCACTCCATTCATTAATTTATACACCTCTATCATATCTCCCCTCAGCCGCCTCTTTTCTAGGTTAAAGAGCCCTAACCTTTTTAGCCTCTCTTCATAGGAGTAGCCTTCCATCCCCTTCACCAATTTGGTGGCTCTTCTCTGTACTTTTTCTAATAACTCTATGTCCTTTTTAAGATACGGTGACCAGAATTGCACACAATATTCAAGGTGCGGTCGTACCATGGAGCGATACAGAGGCATTATAATATCCTTTGTTTTATTCTCCATCCCTTTCCTTAGGATACCTAGCATTCTATTTGCTTTCTTGGCCGCCGCTGCACACTGGGCGGAGGGTTTTAACATGTTATCCACGATGACTCCTAAATCTTTTTCCTGGGTGGTGGTTTCTAATGTGGAGCCTTGCATCTTGTAACTATAGTGTGGGTTGTTCTTTCCTAGGTGCATAACTTTGCACTTGTCCACATTAAATTTCATCTGCCATTTGGATGCCCAGTCTTCCAATTTATCCAGATCCTCCTGCAGTTTTCCACAATCCTCTTGGGTTTTAACAACTTTAAACAGTTTTGTGTCATCTGCAAATTTGATTACCTCACTAGTTATTCCCTTTTCCAGGTCATTTATGAATATGTCAAAAAGTAGCGGACCCAGTACAGATCCCTGGGGTACTCCACTATTCACCTTTTTCCATTGGGAATATTGGCCATTTAGCCCTACCCTCTGCTTTCTATCTTTTAACCAGTTCCCGATCCACAATAGTACACTGCCTCCTATCCCATGACTTTTTAGCTTCGCCAAAAGTCTCTGATGGGGGACCTTGTCAAAAGCTTTCTGAAAGTCCAGATACACTATATCAACCGACTCACCTTTGTCTACCTGTTTATGCACACCTTCAAAAAAACAGATCAGATTAGTAAGACAAGATCTGCCTTGTCTAAAGCCATGTTGGCTGTCTCCCATTAGGCCATGACTATCTACATGCTGTGTAATTTTGTTCTTTATGATGGCTTCTACCATTTTCCCTGGTACTGACGTCAGGCTCACCGGTCTGTAATTTCCCGGGTCACCCCTGGAACCCTTTTTAAAAATTGGTGTTACGTTGGCGACCCTCCAATCTTCAGGTATTACAGATGATTTTAATGAAAGTTCACAGATTACCAATAACAGGTCTGCAATCTCATATTTCAGTTCTTTCAACACTCTGGGATGTATACCATCCGGTCCAGGTGATTTGCTACTATTCAGTTTATCAAATAGTTGTAATATATCTTCCCGGTGTAGCGATATTTCTCTCAATTCCTCTGCAGTATCACCTTTAAATACCATTTCAGTCTTGGGTAACACCCCTACATCTTCCTCAGTAAAGACCGAAGCAAAGAATTCATTCAGTCTCTCTGCTATAGCCTTGTCTCCTCTTACTGCCCCTTTTACCCCTCTATCATCTAATGGTCCAATTGACTCTCTCACAGGCCTTTTGCTACGAATGTACTTGAAAAAGTCTTTATTTCGTGTTTTTGCTTCCGTAGCAAGTTTCTTCTCAAATTCCCGCTTTGCCTGCCTTATCAATGCTTTGCATTTAACTTGCCAGTGCTTGTGCTGTTTCCAGTTTTCATCATTTGGCTCTTTTTTCCATTTTCTGAAGGTTGCTCTTTTGGCAGCAACAGCCTCTCTGACCTCACCTTTAAACCATGCTGGCAGTTTTTTGGACTTTCTTCCACTTTTCTTAATGCGTGGAATACAGCTGGTCTGGGCTTCGAGGATAGTATTTTTAAATAACACCCAAGCTTGCTGTAAGTCTTTAACCTTTGGAACCGCTCCTTTTAGTTTTTTCCGAACTATATTCCTCATTCTATCATAGTCACCCTTTTGAAAGTTAAAAGGTAGTACTGTGGATTCCTTTACTATCTGTCCTCCACTGATTAAATCAAACATGATCATACTATGATCACTATTGCCAAGTGGTCCCAACACCCTTATTTCTTGCACCAGATCTGGCGTTCCACTAAGGACTAGGTCCAGTATGGCTTCCCCTCTGGTCGGTTCATGAACCAGCTGCTCCAAGAAGCAGTCATTTATTTCATCTAGAAACTTTATCTCTTTAGCTTGTCCTGCTGTGACACTGTCCCAGTCGATACCGGGGTAATTGAAATCACCCATTATTACTACTCTGTTGTGGCTTTTGTTAGCTTCCTTGATTTCTTTGAGCATTTCATCATCCATTTGTTCATTCTGGCCAGGTGGTCGATAGTATACTCCCACTGCCATCACCTTCCCCTTCATAAATGGAATTTCAATCCATAGAGATTCTACAGCATATTTTGTTCCCTGCAAAACTTTAATCCTTTCTGACTCAATGCCCTCTCTAACATAGAGCGCAACCCCTCCACCAATTTGTTCAGCTCTATCATTACGATATAGTTTGTATCCAGGTATCACAGTGTCCCACTGGTTATCCTCCTTCCACCATGTCTCTGAGAGTGCAATCATATCTAACCTCTCATTTAATGCTATATATTCTAATTCTCCCATCTTATTGTTTAGACTTCTAGCATTGGCATACAAGCATTTTAGAGACTGCATTTTATTAATATTAATCTGGCTATTGGTAGGCATGGGTAATTGGGAATCTTTATGCTCTGTCTGCTCCTTACTCAAGGGCATTTGGGCTACTATACTCCCTTTTGGAACCTCACTGCTTTTGGTAGTATCCTTCAAGGATACCTTTGTCCGAACCGTGCGCTCCTGGGTGACTGTCGGCTTTCCCCTATTTTCTAGTTTAAAAGCTTCTCTATCTCTTTTTTAAAGGTTAATGCCAGCAGTCTGGTCCCATCCTGATTAAGGTGAAGCCCATCCCTTCGGAAGAGCCCCCCCTTTCCCCAGAATGTTCCCCAGTTCCTAACAAATCCAAAACCCTCATCCTTGCACCATTGTCTCATCCACGCATTGAGACTCCGGAGCTCTGCCTGTCTTTTGGGTCCTGCACGTGGAACAGGAAGCATTTCGGAGAACGCTATCCTGGAAGTTCTGGATTTCAACTTCCTACCTAAAAGCTTAAATTTAGCCTCCAGAACTTCCCTACCACATTTTCCTATGTCATTGGTACCAACATGTACCAAGACAGCAGACTCCCCCCCAGCACTATCTATGATCCTATCTAGGCGGTGCGTGAGATCTGCTACCTTCGCACCAGGCAGGCATGTTACCAGGCGATCCTCACGTCCACCAGCCACCCAGCTATCTACATTCCTAATGATTGAATCACCAACTATAACAGCTGTCCTGACCCTCCCCTCATGGGGACATGGCCCTGGAGAAACGTCCTCGGTGCGAGAGGGTTTTACATCACCTGGAGGACAGGTCCTAGTTACAGGATCACTTCCTGCCACACCAGGGTGATGCTCTCCTGTCACGTGACCTCTCTCCTCCATGGCAACAGGGATGCTGCCAGACTGGAGGTGGGACTTCAGGACTATATCCCTGTAGGTCTCGTCCATGTACTTCTCTGTCTTTCTTATGTCTTCCAGGTCTGCTACTCTAGCCTCTAGAGAACGGACTCGTTCCCTGAGAGCAAAGAGCTCCCTGCACTTAGTGCATATGTAGGACCTCTCACCAACTGGGAGATAATCATACATGTGACACTCGATGCAAAAGACTGGAGAACCCCCATCTCGTTGCTGGACCTCTGACTGCATCTTAGTTTAAAGCTTGTGTTTAGGTCTTTTAAATCGGTATATAATAAGGATTGGTGTAGATGCTTATACTAATAAAAGTGTATCTAATACCCCTAATACACCCTGTGTACCTGAAGCTAATTAATCACAGGTCCTCTGTGTATGACTGATTTGGATTAAGAGCTGCACCTGAGAGCAGCCCCTTTCCTCTAAGATGTCCAAGTACCTATAAAACTACAATTTCCCCAGGGGTGGGTGGGTGCTGGGGAGGGAGGGGGGGAGATAAGTCCTATTAAAGAGGGCAGTTACAAGGTACCCTGTCCTGAACCCTCAGCAGGGGGATGGGGGTACCACACAAGGCCCAGTTAATTGAGAGAGGCAAGGTAAGTACAGCTGAGAAGGCTGAAACTTGCACACCACTAAGACAAACACTAAATAATTAAACAAACAACAGTTAGACAAACAGTAAATAATTAAATAAACAGCTAGAACTCACAGTAAGATGTCCCAGGAGGCAAAAATCCACTCACTAGCAGAGCTCTGTAAAAGTTCAGCCTTTCTCTGATCAGAGAAAAGCAAACTAAAACAGCCTATGCACACGTGGAGAAAACAGGAACAAGGTTACAGGATACCTCAGGGGGAGGGGGTCAGGGGGAGGAGTCACTCAGGCAGGCAAGGACAGGAAAAAGCTTAACAGCAGGCTCTGGGGAGAGAGATTAATTCAAAATGGCTACCACACACACAGGGGGAGGAGTCACTCAGGCAGGCAAGGACAGGAAAAGCTTAACAACAGCAGGCTCTGGGGAGAGAGATTAATTCAAAATGGCTCCTGCCTCTTCTTGTGGATCTTGTACAGTTGTGTGTGATGTAAGAGTAAGATTTGATTTAATTGATGATGACTTGGTCTGTGTCCATTAGCCATATTTAATTTTATACACATGGAGGCCAATTCCGACGGGACACGTCCGGGTTGTCTGGACGTCCAGAAATCTGGACAGCCTGGATATGCACCCGATTCTGATCCCACAGGAGCTAGACGGCCCCACGGGAGCAGAATTGGGGTATAGGTCCTGGACATCCCTGACGTGCCCTGATTCTGTGCCTCCAGACGTGTAGGCACTTCCCTGGCTATCCCAGCCAGGCTCCTGCATGGAGCTGTGGTGCCGGGGCATCCTGTAGCCATGGCACCGCGGCTGCATGCAGGAGCCACGATCTGCTGTAACCATCAAACTGCCTGCTTCTACGCAGCCCAACTCCCAATCGGCCCTTCCGAGATTGGGATCAGGCACCCCCTCCCCTTTTCACCTCAATGTGGGGTCCTGGCATGGAAATCTGCCACCATCGGGGGGGGGGGACTTATTCCACCTCTGAGATAGAATAAGTCCCCCATCTAAGGCATCTAGCCCAGACATACAGGGCAGTCACTGGAATTGTCCCTGTACATCCGGGTTGAGTGTCTCCGCCTCTGACCCACCTTAGCTCCTCCTCCTGCTTGCCCCCTCCCACTCCTGTGCAGAGCTCGCCGCACATCTCCCCTGTACTTTCAGGGAGTTCTGTTACCGGAATCAGCACCCTGGCATTTAGGGGGGATGGACCTCCAGCCAGACATCCATCCCTGCTAAATGCGGCCCGGAATGACCTCCATTATGTCTATGTTTTTTTCTTTTATGTAGTCAATGATGACATGGAATTTGTTCCTAGTGGAACGGAAGTTGGCGAAAGTGCACCTCAGCATGGTATTAGAGCGTTTATTTAGGTGCTGTTGATGCAGTATAGGGGAGGATGTGATTTTTATTAGCCTTTCTGGCCACCTTCATGTCTGCTGTTGATAGTTCTGTTTAGTATATTCCTGTCTAAGACTTTGCATTATCGGTATTGGTTGGTGCAGTAGGTCTTGTGTGCCTTCTGCTGCATGGGTAAGCAATGTGTTGAAGAAGATAGTTATTAGGAGGAGGGCCATGATAAAGGTATTGGTGTTCATGGTTAATCATTTCAGATAGAGAAGAAACAATGTGTAATATACAGTCGTTGGTATCAGCGTAAAAATCAGTGTTAAATATCACATTGGTTGTATTTAGAGTAAGCTGTATTTGGTAGTATGATTCAGTTCTTATGCTTGTCTTCTGACAGGTAGCAGTGCCTGGGAAACTTGTGTAGGTTGGGGAGCAGGAAGAGGCTTTTGTGAGGCGTAGGTGGTCTGCAGTTAAGACCACTATGCTCCGTTCTGAATCAGAGGTTCAGATGGAAGAGGTTGAATGGTGAGTCGCGGTTTGGCCTCAAACGCTGCAGCTTACAGCAGTTATTGTTGCTTGTATTGTGTTCTATGTCAGTCCCGGCCTAAGGGCCACACCAAAGAGCCCTCAGATGCGGGCCCGTCAGATGTGGGCATGTCCGAAGATGTTCACTTTTGAAATTGGCGGTGTTGGGCCCAATTGGTCTCTGCGATGGGGAATGGGATGGAGCAAACCAGACTGCTTCCTGCTGCCGATGCCGATTGGGTGGCTGGTTGCAGTCCTTTGTGCCCAAAGATGTTCACTTTTATTTATCAGTGTTTTTTTATAAAAACCCTAAAATATAAGAACATAAATATCCATACAGTACAGAAACAATATAAAATATATATATATATAGCAAATACAATCCCCCATCATACCAAATCAGCATCTCAGGACTTCAATCCTGCTCCACCACCAGAAGCCTCACCAAACAGCCAGGCTATACTCCTTTCTGAAACTTTGACAAATTTAGCTCTGTCTGCTTCTCACTTGTTTTTTTGCCTGATATGCAGCGTCCCTGTCCATTTAGGTGGGATTGCTGAATAAGTTTTCCTAAATTTAAGGCATGGGAAGATCAGCTAGCACCGCCAGACAGCGAGGGAATGAAGTCCTCCCCGCTCCCCCATTCCTCCAACCGGAGCCCTCCATTGCTCAGCGGGACTTCAAATTTAAAAGCACCGGAAGGCGTGGGAAGATCAGCCAGCACAGCTGGAGACCGAGAGAGTGAGCTCCTCTCTGCTCCACCATTCCTCCAAATGGCACCCTCCATTACTCAGCGAGATTTTAAATTTAAAAGTGCCGGAAGTCACAGGAACATCAGTGAGCACCGCTGGAGAGTGAGGGAGTGAGCTCCTCTCCGCTCTACCGTTCCTTCAACTGGCACCATCCATTGCTCAGCGGGACTTTAAATTTAAAAGCACCAGAAGTCATATCCAAGCCTGACGGGCCATGCCAAAGGGCCCTTAGGCAAGGCCCTTAGAGTGGCCCATGGAGGGAAAGCACTACTACCCTGCACACCTTCCAATGACTTCCCATCCTCTGCCTACAAAATCACACATATCCAGTGAGGCTCCTTCCAACATCACAGAACAGAGCTCCATGTAAGTATCCACGGTACTCTAACCGCTGAAGCTGCTCCATACTAGGCAACTCTAGGCCTTCTAGCTCTTCAACTGCTCCCTGGTCTGGGCCTATCACTCACCTCCCACACTGCTTCTCACCTGGTTCACACAATCACTTGCCGACCAGTCATTTCCACAGTTCACACTACACTGCTCACAGCCCCTAACTCTCACTCAAGATGCCCAGGCTCTTGGCACACCTCGTCATTCATATCCTTGCTCTACACACTCTAACCCACACGTTCGGTCTCACCACTCCTTCCCTCATTCCCATCATACACCACTCACACAACAGCAGGCTTCAGCCCCTCTTCCCCAACCCAAGAGGCCGAAACCCCTATAACCTAATTAACATCCAGCCATTCTCCATTCATACCATCTCACCCCATCCCAACCACGCACCTTCCATTCAACCCCACCCCAACCACACACCTTCCATTCAACCTTCTCATTAACACTCGCTCTGTCCGCAACAAAATCCCCATTCTGGTCAACTATATTAAGGATATTTACATTGACATATTGTGCATTACAGAAGCATGGCTAGACGATTCCGATATAGTCCTTTTAAATCAACTGGCCATCCCTTCATACCAACTCTTCAACCACTCTAGGGCATGCAAAGGAGGTAGAGGCATACTCATACTTGTCAAGCAGGACCTCCAATTCAAAACTACCAGCTCCAGCTCTACCAACAAATTGGACCTCATCACCATCTCCAACTCCCATCTGTCAGTCTGCCTCACATACAGATCTCCAACAACAGGTTCCTGTGACCTCTCTCCTATCATTGAGGAAGCATGCTCAAACAACCACAAAAACAAATGGTTCATTCTTCTTGGTGATATCAACTTACCGTCCTTATCCAGCAAACACTCCTCAACTTTCCTACAAGCAATGGAAGCTCTCCAACTCCAACAAATTATCTCCCAATCAACTCACTCCAGACGATGAACCCTTGATCTAATTTCATCCCAGCCACATGGCTGCACTAACACCTGGCCTCCATGACCCAGAACACACCAGTACCCTGGTCCGATCATAATCTTCTCACCTTCTTCCTGCCAAACCTCTCCAACTCAAACATCCACCATACCTCCCCATCCCACTCACGCAGATTTCAAGCCTTTGGCAGAGACATCTTCATCACCACCATCCTACCTATCACCCATAACAATCCAAGCAATCTTGACTCCATAATAGCTGAATGGAACGACTGCATTTCCTCATATGCCCCCACAACCAACAGCACAGCTGGGATTCCAAGATCCTATCATGTTCCATGGTTTACCCCCGAACTCAAGGCTCTAAAGAACAAGCTCAGGCAACTAGAGTACAAATAGAGGCACTACAAAGAACCACCTAACCACTCTGCATATGTTACTGCCCAGGCTGAGTACTGCTCGCTCACCCTCCTGAAGAAGAAAGAATACCACACCAACCTAATTAGATCCTCCCTCTACAGACCAAGAGAACTCTTCCACATAACCCTACAGCTACTTAAAGACCCCACCACAACCATATCTGATGCCACCCTATCCCCAGCTGACATGGCACAATTTCTTCAGTCCAAACAATCAGCCACCACAAGAAATTCCTGGTTCCCCACCAATACTTCCAATGACCCAAGCAGCCAAACCTGGTCCTCTTTCAGTCCACTCGCCATCTGCCAACTTGAAAACACCATCACAAACCTCAACAGCTCCGCTTTCCCTCTTGACCCTTGCCCCTTCTTCTGGATCAAAATGACCAAGCAAGAGCTCTCACCAATCATCCTACACATTGCTCAGACTTCTTTATCCTCGGGCTACATGCCAATTTCCCTCAAGCATGCCTCCATCAGACCTCTTCTAAAAAAACATGTGGCTGACCCATTCTCACCATCCTCTTATAGACCTTTCTCCAGCATCTCCTCTCTTGCTAAAATAATTGAAAAAAGCAGTGCAGCTGCAGCTGCAGGACTTTATAAACTCCCACACCCTCCTGGACAAGCATCAGCATGGCTTGAAGCCCCATCATAGTACTGAAATTCTTCTGACCTCACTATTATTTATTTATTTATTTAACTGTTTTATCTGGGAATCAAGGTGGTTTACAAGGAACAAGAATTCAGCAGGTTTACATTGAACATTTAGATAAATAACAGTAGAAACTTATTGACAGTTAAATTTACATACAGCAAACTATGTACAGAAGAAGTGTGGGGGCCAGGGAGGGTGGGAGGATTGCAGAGGAGGACATGCGAGAGTGTCCAATAGATTGTTGCAGGGAGAGCAATGCTCAGGTGTTCCTTAAAAAGAAACCTTTTGAGGTCTTCGTGAGTTTTTTTTGGTTCTTGAGTTCTCTGAGGCTGCTGGGGAGTTCATTCCACAGGTCGGGTGCATAAGTGGAAAAGACCCTATTGTGAGTGTTCTAGTTTATGCGAGTTATTTCTGCTGGTAAGTCAAGAAGGTTAGTGTTACACTTATGCCTTGTTCTGTTGGGGGTTGAAGTGCTGATGAGAGATTCTAGGTATTGCCCATGTAATGCTTTGAAGATGATCATGGATGACTTATATTTGACTCTGCTGTGTACAGGTAGCCAGTGTAGGTTTTTCAAAATTGGTGTGATGTATTCGCTCCTTCTTGTATTGGTAAGGTTGTGTGCTGTGGTATTTTGGGCCATTTGCATCTTGTGTAGAGCATGTGTGGGGAGTCCTTGGTATATATTGTTGCAGATATCCAGTATGGGGAATATGAATGCTTGGAGTACAGAGCGGAAGTCTGAGGCTGCTAGAATAGGTTGTAGGTTGCGTAATGTCCTTATTTTGTGGTATTTTGATTGTGCTGTATTGTTGATGTGGGGGGTGAAGGTGAAATATTGGTCAATTTTTATGCCCAGGTATTTTACTTCATGTTTGGTTTCTAGTTTGATGTTATGTATTTTGATAGTTTTCGGGGGTCAGAGTGATCTGTTTCTGGAGCTATGTAGGACATCTGTTTTCTTGTGGTTGATCTGTAGCCTGTGTTCAAGCAGCCATTGTGATATTTCTTGGAAGCATGAAGAAATGTGTAGGTTTGGGTTGCAGATTTCAGAGAGTGTGAACATCATAATATTGTCTGTGTAAAGGCTGTACTGAATGTTGTGCTTGTGAAAAATGATGCACATGGGTTGGATGAAAATGTTGAAAAGAACTGAGGATAGAGCAGAGCCTTCTGGGACTCCCTTGTTTTGTTTATATAGGTCTGATGTGTTTGTTTCCATGCATACTTGTTGTTGTCAGTTTGAGAGGTATGATTGCATCCATTTGAATTGGGTGCCTCCAACTCCTATGGACTCTAGTCTGGCGAGTAGGAGGTTGTGAGGAATGGAGTTGAAGGCTGCGGTTATGTCTGAGATTAGGATAAATACGTGGTTGATTTTGTCACTGCCTCTTGTTATTGTGTCAGTCAGAGATGTGATGAGAGTTTCAACCCCGTGGTGTGGTCAGAATCCATGCTGATGTTGATCTAGTGGGGCATGTTTGTCTATATCAGCTGCCCTAGCACCAGTAGGTTGCGCAGACAAACTATGCTCAATCTGCTGCACCTGCCACCTCAGGTCCGTAAGAGTACACAATACGCTCGCACCCTCTGGAATACTCTACCCCCCACTCTATGGAGCATCCAGTCATATCAAGCTTTCAAAAGACACCTCAAGACATACCTTTTTGAAGAAAACTATAGCATAACTCCTCTGACTGACCCTCAGCAGAAATACCCACCTCTCTCACAGAACATCCCCCCTTCCCCTCCTCCCTAAACAACCATCCAAGTGATGGCACTCCCATTCATCGGTAACACCACTTCAAGCTTTGATGTCCCAATCTGCTCTGTTAATCACTAAGGGCCCGATTTTCAACAAGGCGCCGAGGCATGCCATACCCGCAGAAAGATACTTGATCAGGAAGAGTGCTTGAATCATGAGTCATTTGCCTTCAAAATGGCCAAACTTTGAAAATGAATCACAAACCGAGCACAGCTGCAGGCGCCCAGCACGGCATAGACGGGTATACGCAGGGGCCGGAACCCAGGCTCAGCTCCTAAGAAGATGTTAGCCCATCATACCTGTGTAGATGTCCAAACCAGTGGCCAGAGAAGTGTGATGACAAGTGTGCATGAACCTGTGCATTGCCCTCCCGGTGTACCCATGCATTGACAACATCGTCACATAGGCCCTACGGGCTGCCTATGCAAGAGCCCCCAGTGGTTGGGCGGATAGACACCATCAGTATGGTGGTGAGAAGGACAGTGAACTTCTGCCCCAATGAATCTGAGGCACTTGCCCATTCTGTGCTGCAGTACGAGGGGGTGCTATACGCCGGGGGGGGGGGGGGGTTAGTGGCCAAACCTGCAGCTGTCCATGGCAATATGGAGGGCCCTCCAACTCTGCCTGCACAGGTAAGGAGACCTGAATGGGGGAGGAGGGGGCTGAGCACCATGCTAGGCCATACACACCCTGAAAGGCACAGCTGTGTGTCTGCACAAGGAGACAGGGTTGTGGGGTCAAGCCACATGCATTGTACAGGTGCTGTCCCTGGCTACCCACAGCAGTAGGCATATCCAGGAGTGAAAGCGGGGAGGCTGTTGCACCCCCTGGTGGCAAATAGCAGCAGCACCACAGGGCTTTCACAGCAATGGCAGAGCCTGATGCATGGGGACTCTGTGGTCAGGTTGCCCACCACAGAGGACTCTGCTGGCCCGTGCGGCACCCAGGACATGCGCCCCACCCACAGCCCTTGCAACCCCGACCCAGGGGTTGGAGGAGGCCAGTGTCAATATTCACATATGTGCTGTCTGTCTGTCTCTGCAAGTGGATCTGCCACCACTGCCTGCCACCCCCTGTCCAGCTGTGGCAGCATGTCAATAATGTGATGCCCCAGGACCTGACAGATGTGTAATGGCAGGCATGTACAAATCATGACACCCTGTTCTGCATGGTGCCTAATGAACCATGCAGCAATGATGCCTCTGAAGCAGTGGATGCCCCCTGCCACAACACTTGCGCACAGCTGAGGCCATTCATGGTCTACAACCATGTACCATAGTGCAAAGACAAGACTGCGTGCAACAGATGGGAGCAAGGGAAGGGGGAGAACTGCAGAGATGGCTGAAGGGGCCAGAGAAGTGACACTGTTGAATCAGTGGCCCAGATGGGACTGTTGGTGGTGGCACAGGGCATGTGTCAAAGGTCCATGGGAGCGGTGGGTAGGAATCTGGTGCCAGATGCCAGAGGTGTACCATCACATGCACCCTACATCTGCTACTTTTGGGTATGCCCCTGCCCCCAGGTTGGGCAGGCCACCAGGCTGAGGCAGGATACAGGTATGCGCAATAGGCGATGTGGAAGCACACTTCTGAGCCCATGTGTGTCCCCTCCCCCTCTCTCCCACAGTGACTATGGCATGCGACGCACCTTGGAGGCCCTAAAGTACACTATCACACACTGCGCCGAAAGTGACCGAACCAGCTGCCTTACATCAGGGAGCAGCTGGCGGCTGAGGAAGGTCAGTGGGGTACACAGTGGAGCCCAGCAGATGCAGGGAGTGGCAGCCATGACTGCCGGACAGGTGCAGGCAGACCATCTGGTGGTGGATCCCCCATATGCAATGATGTGAATGTGCTTTGGGCAGCTGTGCCATCCCCCAGTGCCATTACTCTGTGTGTGCACCAGCCGGCACCCAATACATGCAGAAGCGCACACACATAGGCATATCCGGTACCCACATAGGTTCCTGAGTTCCTGTGGCTGGGGCACATCAGGGAAGAGCAATACAGGGGCACACACCACCAGCGGTGGGCTCAGATGCAGATTGTGCACCTGCTCATACTGCTGCCTGTGGATGTCCATCATCCAAGGGGGGGGCCGGCAAGCCACAGCTGGGCATGTGAGAGGGGAACAGAGCTGACTGGGGGTGGGCAAAGGGGAGGGTAGCACACCCCCATGGCCCGAAGGTGGGTCGCTTAATGCATATGCAGGCCCCACAGAGATGTGCCAGTTCTACCCCAGGGCCACGCCTGTACAGACCTTTAACCTCCTCCCTTTTCCCCCACAGCTGTTCCAGGGAGGCCCCGGACAATGCTGGAATGCCATGGGCACCAACCCAGAACAGTGGCGCGGCACCAGCGCAGTTGTCTCAAGGTGCAGATCCCAGCAGTACCTCCAGCAGTGATAGGGAGGAGGAGTTCAACGGCACTGCGATGGAGAACAGCACCACAGAGGGGGAGGGCAGTAAGGGGGCCACTGCACAACAGCAGGATGGGGAGTCTGAAGAGGAGGAGGGATCAGAGGGTCAGGGGCAGGGCAGGGAGTCTAAGGAGGAGAAGGGATCAGAGGGACGGGGCAAGATGGGGAATCTGAGAAGGAGGAGGGATCAGAGGGTCAGGGACAAGGTGGGGAGTCTAAGGAGGAGGGATCAGAGGGGCAGGGCAGAGAGTCTGAGGAGGAAGAGGGATCAGAGGGTCAGAGGTAGGGCGGGGAGACTAAGGGGGAGGAGAGATCAGAGAGTCAGGGGCAGGACAGAGAGTCCGAGGTGGCGGAGGTGGCAGCAGGACCAGAGCTGTCCCCTGTGGCCAGAGAAGAAGTGGGCCTAGATGGGGTAGCAGAGGGGATGCAGACCCAACTCTCCAAGTGCCCCAGGTATGGCAGTGCGGTGCAGCGCACAGCCGGCAGGCACCTGATGGGGGGACCAGAGAAGGAGCTGCTCCCCCCAGTTATGGCTTGCAGCCCACAGCCATGCCTGCCCATGTCCCTACCAGTGGGCCATATGCCCACTGCATGACTTGGCATGGACTGTGCATGATGGGCAGTGGAGTTTGGTCCATGTTCCTTGGCTGTGGGCCCCCACAGCCACTCCAGCACTCATGGACAAGGCATGGCTGTGCCATACCAGGCCCCTCTGCGGCACCACCCACTCAACCATCTGGTGACTGGGCTCTGGCTGCCCTGGTGGCGGAGGTGTGGTTCCTCAGGGAGGACGTGCGGGCAGCAGAATGGACAATCAGCGTGTACCTGGATGCCCTCATTGCTGCAGTGACAGGGCACAGGCAGGGCCCACCTGCACCATAGGCCATCCCCATGCCAAGGATTGCCCTGCAACAGGCTGTAATGGGTCAGACTGTGTGGCCACAGACACGGGTGTGCAATGTCCCCATTGCTATGTGGATCTCTATTGTTTTGTACTGCAATTGATTTTATACTGCTGTTGCTGCCATTGTAACTGTTACAGGTTTTCTAATAAACTGTTCCTGGTTTGGAATTACAAGGTGTTGTAAATTTTGTGGGGGCAGGGCTGCGTGTTTGCGTGGGTCAAGTAGGGGACCATGGGTGGGGGACCAGGGATTATGGGCATGGGGTGTGTGCCCTGTAGGTCATGTCCATGTACGTGGGTTTTGCACAGAGGCACTACACGCACAGAACGGTGGCAGTCTTAGCTCTGCACAGGTAGTGCCTCTTTGTCATACCCTCACAGAGCAGCTGCAGCTACTGCCTAGCTCCTGTAGCACCTCAGTGCCATACCCATGCAGAACAGGCACCACCACGTTACTGATGCAAGGTGTGTGCGCCACGCCAAGCAGCACAGGCATGGCGCAGCGGTGCTACAAACTCAGACCGCTCCCAGCCCCATGGTGGCACACAGTCAGAGGTCTGCCATGTACCTGTCCTCATGCCACAGCGGCCATTCCCGTATACAGTGCTACTGTCCTACCTGGGTATTACCATCTGTTCGTCCATGCATGCATATGTTGCCATCGTGCCATGGTATGCAGCCATGGCATCCTACGGCAGACAGCTGTCATGCAAATTTTCATAGCATTGGCACTCAGGAACCTATGTGGGTACCGGATATGCCTATGGATGGGACATGGCATGGCTGCATGACATATGTGTGTATATGTGAAAGGGCCTATGCAGGTAGCCTAACACTGCCATAGTGCCTGAGCTACACAATGGCAGACACAGCGCTGAAAGGGCCAAAGTGAACCCAGAAGGCAAACTTCACACCCTCCCAGACCTCGATGGCCCTGGGGCTCATAATGCGGCGGCACACTGCCCTCTTTATGGCAGTGGATGCCAGCTCATAGCTGTCAGCATGGCATGACATCGTCAGGAGAATCAATGCCATCCACCACGACAACAGGGATGTGGATGATATCAAGAAGAAGTGGCAGATGGTACAGCAGGCTGCAAAGGAAAAAAGGGCCAGCAACAGCAGGCTGTCACCTGTGTGGCAGTGCAGACTCACTCCTCTGGAGGAACAGATGCTGCAGTTGTGGAGGAGGTCTCTGTCTCAGGGGCTGCGAGCTTTGACAGCTTCACCCCAGACACACAGGAGGTTGAGTAGGGCCTGGGTGGCACTGTGACAGCCATGTATGTGTCCCCACCATGGTTCCATCCACCCAGGGCCTGCCTGTCTGTCTTGTCCATCGTTGGGTGATGCGTGGATTGGGTACAGTGTAAACTGAGGATCCCCCTGCCAGTTCCATTGTGGGCTTGGCAGCACCCCATAGGCAGACCTAGCAACCCATGTCACTATCCCTGCCACTTTTGCTCTCCAACAGACCTGCCAGGGACCCAACCCTCACAGACTGGAACCAATGCATCAGGGGAGCCTCACCACCTACCACAGATGATGCCAGTGTACAGCCTGGATGTGGCACAGCCACAGGGTCTGGTGTACCTGCCAGGGTGGAGGTGCAGTCTGGTACAACAACCATGGCAAAAGAGCAGTCCACTGTGATGCCCAGGGCAGAGGAGCAGACCAAAGCAGCTCCTAGGGCAGTGGAGCAGACCAGTGTGTCTGCCAGTGCTGGAGAGATGGAGACAGATGATGTCCCACTCACTGAGCTACAGTTTGCCATCCTAGATAACCCTGTGGATGAAGGGGGTAAGGATGTGGACCAGGAGCTACTGCAGGAGAATGCATGCCTGGTGGCCAGCACTGAGGGCATACAGGCCAAGCTGCATGGTATATGGCAGGACCTGTAGGCAGTCGCACAAGTGAGGGAGGCTGAGTCCGAGGCATGGAAGGAACACCAACTGCGAGTGGAGCGCCATCTGGAGAGACACCTGCATCTGAAGAGGGAGATGGTGGCATACCTGGCAATGATTGTGCAATATGGTGGGCCTCCTATGGGCCCAGGGGGTGGGTGCTGGGGCTGCCAGTGCATCAGCACAGCCACCTGGTAACTCTGAACCATGTGCAGTGGTCTGCCTTAATGGGGAGGGTGATGACGCTGCCAGCACATCATCATACATTGCTCCACTGCATCGTAGTGCATGTGTCAGCAAGCACCCATGGCCGGCAGGGAGCCCGTAGTTATGCCTTCAAGCATGCTGTAGTTGCACCTTCAAGCATGCTGTAGTTACACCTCTCCTCAAGAAACCCTCACTTGATCCTACCGGTCCTTCTAATTATCGATCCATCTCCCTCCTCCCCTTCATTTCAAAACTAATTGAACATGCTGTTCACCACCACTGCCTTGACTTCCTCTCCTCTCTTGCCCTCCTGGATCCTTTACAATCTGGCTTTCGTCCTTTACACTCTACTGAAACGGCTCTTGCCAAAGTCTCCAATGACTTGTTCCTAGCAAAGTCCAAGGGTCTTTACTCTGTCCTCATCCTTCTTAACCTCTCTGATTCTTTTGACATCATTGACCATAACCTTCTCCTTGATACCCTGTCCTTGCTTGATTTTAAGGACTCTGTACATAAGAACATAAGAACATAAGATATGCCATACTGGGTCAGACCAAGGTCCATCAAGCCCAGTATTCTGTTTCCAACAGTGGCCAATCTAGGTCATATGTACCTAGCAGTTTCCCCGAGGGACACAGGTTCCACAATGCTTGTATTGGTTCAAGCATTGATATCCTGGGTCCCTTCTTAATAATGGCTTATGGACCTTTCCTCCAGGAACTTGTCCAAACCTTTTTTAAACCCAGCTACACTAACAGCCTTTACTACATCCTCCGGTAACAAATTCCAGAGTTTGATTACACGTTGAGTGAAAAAATATTTTCTTTTATTAGTCTTAAATAGTTTACCCTGTAGCTTCATTGCATGTCCCCTAGTCTTTCTATATTCTGATAAGGTAAACAATCGATCTACGTTTACCCGTTCCACTCCGCTCATTAATTTATAGACCTCTATCATATCTCCCCTCAGCCGTCTCTTTTCCAGGTTAAAGAGCCCTAACCTTTTTAGCCTTTCTTCATAGGAGTATCCTTCCATCCCCTTTACCATTTTGGTGGCTCTTCTCTGAACCTTTTCTAATAACTCTATATCCTTTTTAAGATACGGCGACCAGTATTGCACACAATATTCAAGGTGCGGTCTCACCATGGAACGATATAGAGGCATTATAATATCCTTTGTTTTATTTTCCATTCCTTTCCTTATCATACCTAGCATTCTATTTGCTCTCTTGGCCGCCGCTGCACACTGGGCCGAGGGTTTTAACATGGTATCCACAATGACGCCTAAATCTTTTTCCTGGGTGGTGGTTCCTAATGTGGAACCTTGCATCGTGTAACCATAGTTTGGGTTGTTCTTCCCTAGGTGCATAACCTTGCACTTGTCCACATTAAATTTCATCTGCCATTTTGATGCCCAGTCTTCCAATTTATCAAGATCCTCTTGCAATTTTCCACAATCCTCTTGGGTTTTAACAACTTTAAATAGTTTTGAGTCATCTGCAAATTTGATAACCTCACTCGTTTTTCCACTTTCCAGGTCATTTATGAATATGTCAAAAAGTAGCGGACCCAGCACAGATCCCTGGGGTACACCACTATTCACCTTTCTCCATTGGGAAAATTGGCCATTTATCCCTACCCTCTGCTTTCTATCTTTTAACCAGTTCCTGATCCACAATAGTACACTGCCTCCTATCCCATGACTCTTTAGTTTTGCCAAAAGTCTCTCATGAGGGACCTTGTCAAAGGCTTTCTGAAAGTCCAGATACACAATATCAACCAACTCACCTTTGTCCACCTGATTATTCACTCCTTCAAAAAAACATAACAGATTAGTAAGACAAGATCTTCCTTGTCTAAAGCCATGTTGGCTGTCTCTCATTAGTTCATGACTTTCTACATGCTGAGTAATTTTATTCTTTATGATGGTTTCTATAATTTTTCCCGGTATTGACGTCAGGCTCACCGGTCTGTAGTTTCCCGGATCACCCCTGGAACCCTTTTTAAAAATTGGTGTTACATTGGCGATCCTCCAATCTTCAGGTATTAGAGATGATTTCAATGATAGTTCACAGTACTATCCTGGTTGTCCTCTTATCTCTCCCATCACTCTTTCAGTGTTTGTTCTGTTGGCTCCTCCTCTGCTGCTATCCCGCTCTCGGTTGGTGTACTCCAAGAATCTGTCTTGGGTTCATTCCTTTTCTCTCTCTATACCCAGTCCCTTGGTGCGCTCATCTCTTCCCATGGCTTTCATACCATCTTTATGCCAATGACTCCTTGATCTACCTCTGTACGCCTGAAATCTCTCCGGCAATCCAGACCCAGACCTCTGCCTGCCTCTCTGACATTGCTGCTTGGATGTCTCACCGCTGCTTGAAATTGAACATGGCCAAAACTGAGCTTCTTATTTTTCCCCCTAAAACCTCCTCTTCTTTTCTTCCTTTCTCAGTCTCTGTGGATAACTCTCTACTCCTCTCTGTTTCTTCGGCTCACAACCTTGGGGTTGTCTTTGATTTCTACCTCTCTCCTTCTCCACACACATCCATCTGATAGCTAAGACCTGCCTTTTCTTTCTCTATAACATCAACAAAATCCACCCATTCCTTTCTGAACACATTACTAAGACACTTATCCACTCCTTAATCGATCCTGTCTTGACTATTGTAACCTACTCCTTGCTGGTCTCCCTTTGAATCATCTCTCTCCCCTTCAATCTGTTCAACACTCTTGCGCATCTGATCGTCTGCCAGCCTCATCTTGCCCATATTACCCCACTTTTCAAGTCACTTCACTGGCTCCCTATCCAATTCCGCATCCATTTCAAACTTCTCCTGCTGACCTATAAGTGCATTCACTCTGCAGCTCCTCACTACCTTTCTTCTCTTATCTCTTCCTATACCCCCCCCCCCTCGGGAACTCCGCTCTTATGGCAAATTGCTTTCATCTGTGCCCTTCTCTTCTATTGCTAACTTCAGACTTTGCTCCTTTCACCTTGCTGCACCTTACGCCTGGAACAAACTACCTGTGTTTGTACGGCAGGTGCCTTCTCGGACCCTTTTCAAATCCAGACTGAAAACTCACCTCTTCACTGCTGCTTTTGGATCTTAACTCACCTGATCTCCTTGTTTCTTTACCATTCCCGTAGATGTATCCCTGTCTACACCTTCTGTGTTGTCTGTCTTGACTAGATTGTAAGCTCTGATGAGCAGGGACTGTCTTTTACATGTCTGTGCAGCGCTGCGTATGTCTTGTAGCGCTATACAAATGCTCAGTAATAGTAGTAGTAGTAGTAGGAGACACATGTGTGAGGAAATAAACACTCTGCACATGTAGCATCATTCTGAGCACTTTATTGGTGAATGTGTGTATCCCACCCTGTGATGGTGTGGGACAGTCACCTCAGAAACTATCTCATATCAGCTGCGCATGGTGGGCCAGTGTACGGGCCAGTGTATGGGCCTGCTGCTAGTTCCCGGCATCTGCGCCATCACCATCTGCTGCCTCTGCGGCCTCCCACTCCTCCACAGCTGCAGACTCTGGGACCAGCACTCCCCGCATCTGTGCAAGGTTGTGGAGTATGCAGCATGATGCAAATATCTGGCATACACACTGCGGGCTGTAGAGGTGTTCCCTGCCACTCCTGTCGAGACACCAAAAGTGGCTCTTGAACACCCCTATTGCTTGCTCCACAACCGCCCGGATATGCTGATGGGTGGCATTGTACCACTCCTCCTGTGGTGGCGCACTGGGGTCAGCAACCAGGTCCTCAAGGGATATCGATGGTCGCCTGTGAGAGCAATGTGAGATGTGCACATGAGCATGGGACATATGTTGCTTATGGTCTATGGGCTGTTAAGGCAGCATACAACACACCATCTACTAACAGGGAGGGGTGCAATATATAACATTCAGGGACACTGTGGCAGTGAGAGGACACCAACATATGGTTTGTGCGCAGTCAGGCATTTGGGGCAGGGCAATGGGGGATGGTGATATTGACTAGCATGTTGGAAAGGGGGGGACAGGGGCATGGCACAGAATTGTGGTTGGGGGGTCTGTTGGCTGGGTTGGGGGTAGACATGGATGTGCCCTACATGGGCTGCTGCCATGTGGCTGCACTACATGGCACCAGCCCACGCTCTTCCACATGCCACTTGTTGCTATGTGCTTTCTGCTTTTGGCCATGGTGCTTCCCCTGGTTGTCTCCATGATGTGCAACATGGCCTGCTATGCACAGGTATCTGTGGAACAGCAGCACATGTGCACAAAGTCATTATGTATTGCAATATGTACATAACACATATATTCATTGTTAAAAACAATAATTGTTAAGAACTCATCTTTTCTGTACTGCCTTTAATCTCCCTTCCTCGCCTGCATTTTCTCTTTCCTCTCCCCCACACTGATGTGCTCTGTCTCTCTCCCATCTCTGCTCTCGTTTCCCCCGACATGTCCACTTTACTATCCCTTTTCTGTCTGAGTTATGGCATTCTATTTCCTTTTTCAAGCAGTGTTATTGATGTATTGTAAACCGCTCAGATGCCTGTGTATTGAACGGTATATTAAAAGCCCGAATAAAGATATCCCCACCTATTTGCATTACACAAAGCATCATACTTCAGCAACCATTTGTTCTGGGCTTTTCCTGGGGCTCACATATGTGTGCACTCACTTAGCAGTCACGCATCTCTGAGCTGACCCCTCCTCTGCTGCCTTTCCCAGGCTGGACTGGGCAAGGACAAATGCATCATGGCAGGACCCCAGGTAGTGGGCACACACATCAGTAAAGGTCAGGATGGCATCCACAACGAGCTGCATGTTCATCGATGTGTAACTATGCCTGTTCCGGATGCCTTCTGCTCCAGCCATGGTGCCCACAGTGCAATATGTGCAGTCTATACATCCAAGCACCGATGGGAATCCAGCAACATTATAGAATACCTGCATGGCCTCCTGCTGCATTTCCTGTGTCCAGGGAAAGGCTATGAGGTGGTGCATCCTCCGCAGCAGGGTCCTGGTGAAAACTGTTATGCAGTGGCTGGCAGTGGACTGCGTGATTCCAACAGTCACCCCTATCACATGTTAGAAGCTGCCAGTTGCCAGATATCCCAGGGCAGTGGTCACCCTCATAGCCACCGGCAGGGCCTGGCTTCTGCTAGTGGAGGGCTGCAGGTCCACACTGAGTAAGCTGCACAACTCTGTTATTGTTGCCCCATCCAGTCTGTATATCTGGTAGACCTCCTCCTCCATCAATTGCAGGTAGCTCACCCTGGGCTTGTGTACACATGGGGCATGGTACCTGCATCTTGGGTGCTAGGCTACTGCCTGCTGACAGATACACACTGCCTGGCACATCCTCTGCTGTGCCCAGGCATGTCAGGTGCGTCTCCACCTCTGGAACACCATCTGCATGGCCCACATGGCTTCATGGCCAGTCCAGCAATACTTTACCTCTGCACGGTTTGGGTACAGGCTTGTACACACTCTCCTTGCTGTACTATGCACTGTAACGCCACTACACCGGTTCACTGCACACCATCAGCAGTTGTATGCGCTGGGAAACATTGCTTAGGCTTGCGTGGTTAGTGACACCCAATGTCGGTGCACACGGCTTTCAGAAATCCAAATTACGCAGGTTTGAGGACAACATATCCCCGTTCCACCCCTAGGCCTCGGCACTTGGCGCTGTGCGGGTAGCTGGGCCTCTCTGATTCAAGCCACCTGGTTGAATATCTGGTTTACATGGATATGGCAGTTTTACACAGGTAGGGTTGTCTTTTACACGTGTAGCACAAGCCTAGGGCTTCGAAAATCGGGCCCTAAGTCTTATTTCTATGATCACCTTGTTCATTGTTTAAAAAAGTTTTGATGTTACCTGCATGCACCCTTGTTTCTCTAATTTGTACACTATTTGATGTAAACCTTTTAACTGGTAGAAAACCGGTATACCAAAACCAGTTAAATAAATAAATAAATATATGGACTTGGAGTTGCTAGAGTACTATTTTTTCAATAATTTTGGAGATGAAGGGTAGGCTGCTGATGGGTCTGTATGAAGCAGGGTCTCTTTTGTCGGCTGTAGGGTTTTTTAGTATTGGTTGGATTGATGCTGTTTTTAAGTTGTTTGGGAGGATACCTTGTTCTAGAGAAGTCTGCATCAGTTTGAAGATGAAGGGGGACAGTGCAGCTTTAGCCATCTTGATCCAGATGACAGGGCATGGATCTAGTGGTGACATTGTTGTACTGTGGTTGTTGATTATGTCTTCAATGGATTTTTTGGTGATGGAGTCAAAGATTGTCCATTGATTTCTGGCAGTTTCGTGACCTCACTATTAGACACATTAATCAAGGGCACAGGAAAACATCACAAGGATCCATCCTCATTTTTATCGACATTTCTGCAGCCTTTGATTCTGTCATCCATAAGCACCTCCTTTCACAGCTCCAATTTATTGGCCTCAGAGATACAACACTGCAATGGTTCCAATCCTACCTGGCCGACCGATACCAGCAAGTCAGAATCGGATCCGAAACCTCCAACCCTTTCAGACTACTCCAAGGCTTACCCCGGCTCTGCTTTATCCTCCCTCCTGTTCAATATTTTTATACAGTCACTGTGCAAAATAATCCAGAACCACAACATTCTCTACCATCTGTACGCCTATGATATCTTAATCTATACACCATTAGTAGTATAATGGGTACACTACTCATCAAACTGATTGACGGGTGAGATAAGGATGACAGGAGCCAATCAGCATTCACTTCCGGTGTATGTCCCGCCTTAGGCCATGCCCCTCCCATAGACGTGAATGGCGAGTTAGCCCCACCCACTCCCGCCCCCAGGCGTGGCCACTGCCCCCACTTGACACGCTTCCGTCCCCACCCCAAAGGATGACATCATACAATCAGCGCCCACTTCCAGGTTTGTGCCACGCCCACGCCCCACCCCACATTATAGGCATTAGCCAATCAGCACCCACTTCCGGGTTTGTGCCACACCCACAGCCTCCCACCATCAACCACGCCCCTGCCTACATCATCAGAAATGACATCACCGGAAACAGGGTGTCATCAGAAATGGACTGTTGCTTTTTGCTGACATCACTGGAAACAGGGTGTCACCAGAAATGGACTGTCGCTTTTTGCTGACATCACCAGAAACAAAGTGTCATCAAAAATGGACCTTGTCCTTTTCCGATGACCTCAGCGGAAGCAGAGTGACTGACTCCGGAAATGTGTTTTGCTTCTGGTTAATGCTGACATCTGCAGAAAGCAGGAACCCTGGAAAACAAAAATGTTTTTCTCTCTCCCACTGCCCCAGTTCTTTTTTCTCAAAAAAGATTCTTAGCACAGCGCAGGCTTTTCACAGAGGCACAGACAGGGTAGAAGCTTTTCTTTACAAATGTTAAACCTCAATTAACACATCTTTTGTTAGAGAAACCAGTGCTGTCCATGTGATAGAATTTTGCTTTTAAGACCTCATGGTTAGAGAAAAGTATTCTGGCCAACACAGAAATACAGAGAGAGAGGGAGAGACCTGAGTTCAAATCCCCCTAATACAGCTATTTTTTAGTGGCTTTGAAAAAAACAATACGGAGAGACAAGTCTGAACATGCCTCTCTAGGGTGTGGTAACACGTGATTGGTTAAAACAAGAGGTCTGTTCTGATCATGCTCCAGGTGTTCTGAGCATGCTCCTAGTGTAAGGCTGTGTGTCCTGTGTAAGGGGAACATTTTAACACAGAGATTCAAAAAGAAAAAATGGCTCTTTTTGGAACATTAAGCAGAATTTCCAGCAGGGCGCACAACATTAATTACTTTCTTAAGGATCATGATGCAACAGCAGAGGGGTATCCACCGATTGAAAATCCATTTGAACAACAGGAGAGTCCGGCAGAGCCTGAACATGAATTATCAGGGGTTCAATATCTACCAGATGGTCAGATATTATTCGACTCTCAAGACCCCTGTGATTCTGACACCGAGATTGACATAACATCTGACAACACAATGGATCCAGAGGATATAGAATTATATTACGCCACTGCAAATGTGGAAACAAACTGTTTATTGGAAGAACTAGGATCAGCAGAGGTAAGAGAAGGGTTTTTTTTTTTAGAAAAGTGTTATAGAAGAGGTGGTTCACAATTTCACACTGACGTTGTTTGTTTCGGCAGGGAAGTAACGAATCTCCGCTCCTACAAGAGCTAGAGGACATACAGGCAACCAATCTACGCTGTTTGTGCTTTCTCTGTACATATCAAAGGGAGGCATTTGATCTCATAGCCAGCCAAAAGGACTACACAAAACCTGATGAAATAAACACATTTAAATCTGTTATACAAGCAACGGTGGGCTGTATTATCAGGAAATGCTGGCAGGGCCTTATGCATAGAGACTGTGCAGCTTGTGTAATACATGCTCCAGGGCAAAGACATCATGATTGTCTGAGGTGGGGACAAAAGGAAATACAGCAGAAAATCCATAAAACCTGTAAAAGGTTGTGTCTAGGACCTATTGTAAATGTTGCCATGATTGTTGGTCATAAAATGAAAGCAACTGCCCTAGTTTATGAAAATTTGAATTATTTGTTTGAACTCATCAGAGATTTTAATACCAGTAGAAATCCAGGACAACTGCTCAATATTTTGCTTAGATCTGCGGCAGACTGTGATATGGAGCTAGTAGAAGGTTTAATCTGTGACAGAGATTATAGATCGTGCTTTAAAAAACACCATGTTCTGTAAAAATTGACGTTTTATGAAAATGTATGTATTTCCGGAATCTATTAGTTGAACATATAGATGAACAAAAATTATATGTATGCCTTTATATTTTTTTAAAAACTTGTAATGCTCAACTGAATCATTTCACAAGATGAAAACATTTTATTTGAAATAAAACATTTTGAACCTACAGTTTTGTGTGGTGTGTTTTAGGAATGCCTAGTTAATTAAACCTACAATGGGTTGTCTGGAAAAAATGGGACCTTGTGATTTAGTACACAAAAAACAAAAAAACCGCCCGAGAGGAATAAATATCAATAACAAGAAGCCGCTGACTTAGGACGCCAGTGAGCTGTCGTTTGAGGAGACGCTGTTTGTGTCTGAAAAAGAAGAAAGCATAGCTTGTGAATTATGTTTATCCCTTGTTCCTGAAGAAGCCTTGTGGCGAAACGGGAGCTTTCGTAGGACAGTGGGACCGTGGCGAGTGGTTTTATGGGCATATTGCCGGAGTTAACAGTGCCGTGCAGAGGAGTTCGTCACTAGCTCTATAGCAGATAAGTACTAGCTTGCTCTTTATATGGTGCAATTGCAGTATATTGGCTTAAGATTCCTTCAACTTTCTTTTGCAGTTTCTGTGGATATCGAGATTGGATACTCTTATGAAAAACCTTGATTCTTACGCCTTACATAAGCATTAGAAGCTATTTGCTGTACTTTCTGCTTTATAGTAATTACGGAAAATATATTGGACACTTTTAACACTGGTGGTGTCTTTTGCGTATGGTATGGTTGTATGTAGGCTTTGCTACGTTGGTATGAATGGTTTAGTGAATTCTTATTTTTTGTTGTTGGTATGAATGAGAAATGAATCCTTATGTGTAGTTGATGATAGGGAAAGTATAGTAATTTATTCTCTTTGAGGGGTTTAGATTAAATATTAATTAAAGTTTGTTGAAGTTTGTCAAGGTATAGGACCTATGATGTAAGTGTCCACCATTTCCCTATGGTGATAAATTTCGCCAAATGGAGGGTGTGTAAATCCTGAGGTCCGATTATTACCTAGTGTGCTATTGTGAATGGAGTTTGGAATTTTAGCAAACCAAATAGAAAATTAAATTAAATTCCATTATAGTTGATTTTTAGATTAGTGGATTACTGAGAGGGTGGTGCTTCTTGTTATTGACCTTGTGATTTAGGCCATATGATAAGAATGTAGAGAGCAGAGCTCTATTGTAGAACTAAAATCCACTTAAGGTGTCTGGGGATGGGGGAATGTGTATTAGCCACATAGGTCCACATACACAATATATAGCACCTATTACAATGTACTGTCTGCGAAAAAAAATGGCATTGTGAATTAGGCAGGTCATATGATAAGATTACGAGATCCAGAGATGTTTCAGTTAAAGAGTCTGGGGACTGTAAATCCCATCAAAAGAATTTCATTTAAAAAGGTGCAGTACATTTCAGCAGCTAGAAAAGATCACATAGTCTCTCTACAGCTTGTATCATCTGCAACTCTTCTTCTTCAGACATGGTGGGTAGATATGTGCCTTACTTTTTTAAAAAATATTCTTGGCTATGTAATGTTTCTGTCTCTTATGATTGTCTTTAAAAATAGGAGCAGAAGCCGCGGGGCCCAAATAAACTCTCTCTTACAAAAAGAAGGCAGCAAAGAAAGTTAAAAGGTATGTCCGGTGGTTTTTAATTTTTCCAGCAGCTATGCTCTTTATAATGTGCCTCAACCTTTAATTTTTTTTATTTTAGACCAAGAAGATGCTACAAAACAAGATGACCAGCCTAATCAACAAGACGGTACCTTACAGAAAACCAAAAGACAAGCAAAATAGTGAGTATTCCGGTTTTATCCCTCGTCTAAATTTTAAGACCGCTGTAAAAGAAAAAAAGTATTAGCCCCTACGTTTTCTTTTTCAGATGGAGAAAATGTTAGAAAACCAGTGGCTATGGGAGAGAAGTCTAACAGGAAAAGATCACAGCGTGAAAGGTTTTCTGACGGTGAATCTACACAAGCCGGTACAGAATATGGAGGGCGTGGTAAAAGACGTGTCTTTGATCACAGTGTTTCAGAGGACAGCCTCAACCTTTAATCTTTTTTATTTTAGACCAAGAAGATGCTACAAAACAAGATGACCAGCCTAATCAACAGACGGCACCTTACAGAAAACCAAAAGACAAGCAAAATAGTGAGTATTCCGGTTTTATCCAGCTCCTAAATTTTAAGGCCGCTGTAAAAGAAAAAAAAGTATTAGCCCCTACATTTTTCTTTTTCAGATCGAGAAAATGTTAGAAAATAAACGGCTATGGGAGAGAAGTCTAACAGGAAAAGATCACACAGCGAACGTTTTTCTGCCGGTGAATCTACACACGCCGGTACAGAATACGGAGGGCGTGGTGAAAGCTGTGTCTTTGATCACAGTGTTTCAGAGAACAGCGCATATAATCATGCATTAGGCCCCGCTGAAGAATCAGAACCAGTTAGCTATGTTCAGTTTGTGAAAAGGTGGGATCCTAAATTGGACAAGTTTAATGGTGTAATTTATTCAGAGGAATTTCGGTTTATTAATTTAGACAGGGTAACATCATTATCTGAGGCTCAATTCGCCATTCAGCAAGGTATCCAGCATATTCTGGATGAGGTTAGCAGCAGGGTTTCACCCGGTGATTATGTACAGGTGCATCTACACTCATCTCTTTTTCACAATTCCTTCTATTCTGGAAAGTTAAACCCAGAAGCATTAGACGCTGACGATTTCTTAAATCAGATCGCTAAACTCCTTCAGAGTCACAGAGTAATCCAGGTTTGTGATATATTCTGTGTTGTTGTACTTGTCATAAGAAATTGGGGTGGGGGAGCTCGTAGGGTCTTAAAGACTATACAGTTTAGCCATGTTATTCATAAGAAAAAGATGTATTTGATAGACTTGAATAACACTGATAATAACCTGTGTTTTGCAGGTAGCCTCACAGCCCTCATGTCACAGGTAAAAATGACAGATGTCGAATTGTTAGAAGGTGCTAAAAAACTACATAATGAATTGGGGTAGCCAGTACATAGAAAAGTCATGCTCGATGATGTAGCGATATTTGAACAGCATTGAAAGATAAACATACGCGTTGTGCTTTACACAAATTCATGGGTTTGTTTTAAGACATCAGACAGACCTGTGTTCCCTAAGACTGTGTTCTTGTTGCTACACGATGACCATTTCTATGTTGTAACCGATGTCAAAAAATTCTATGGGGAGCGCAACTTCTGTAGTTACTCTCAGAAACCGTACAGTCACGATCATAATTGCAAATTATGGTGCCGTCTTTGTTTGACACTAACGTGTGCGAATAATGTTGGTGTACAACAGAGATGCCCTAATTGCAAACTCTTTTGTCGTTCTAAAGAGTGTTTAGATAGACACACGTATCTGGCTCTGAAAAAAGAAGTGGCGTGTCTATCTAAGATACTGTGCCAGAAATGTTAGTCTTATGTGGACAAGAAACATAAGTGCAAGGGTCGGCATTGTAAACTATGTCGTGAACCCCTAACCGGGGATGGCGTCCACTTATGTTTTATGACCCCTATTGGTAAAACTGAAACATCTGAAAAGTATATTTTTTATTCTTGTGAATGCATGCAAGAAACAGGCTGGCATTTCCCTAATTACATGTATGCGACGGACTTAAATGATGAAAGAAACTGGGAATTCAAGGGTCTCAAATGTATTTCTGCCTTTATACAGATTGTTTGTGACAAAAAATTTAAAGGCTACACCTTCATAGCCCATAATTCCAAAGGTTATGACAGGTATTTTGTTCTTAAACAGTTGCTTAAGGAAAAGATGAACACAGGGCTGCTGGTTCAAGGTGCTAAACCTTTACAAATTACCGTTGAACCTTTGACTATCCGTTTTATAGACTCTCTAAATTTCCTGCCTATGAAACTTAGCAAACTTCCTCAAGCCATGGGTTTTACAGACAGCAAGGGGTACTTTCCGCACTTTTTTAATACTCTGGAAAATCAAAATTATGTGGGCCCCATGCCGGGTGTTGAACATTACGGTGTGGGTAACATGTTGCCTGAAGAAAAAAAGGAATGGAGATGAATTTAGCTATTGCAAAAGGGTATGTGGTTGTTGAAATCTATGAAATCTGGCATTTCGAGCAAAAATCTGATAATCTCTTTTCCGAATACATCAAAATGCACCTCTGTCAAAAACAAGAGGCTTCTCTTTTGCAATGGCTAAATTCATCTCCACCGTACACCAAGTCCCCACAAAAGCTCTCTCCTCATCTGTGTGGACACACATTTCCTGTTGCCGTGTGTCAGCACACTTATGACACAGTGGAAACATAGGCTTGCCGGCCAACCGTATGGGCAACACTGGGAAAAAGAGCTTTCGTGGAGGATATACTTTTGCTTATATAAAACCAAAGTATTTTGTAGGGGAACCAAATTTGTCATAAATGATTTTTGGATGGCCTATTGGATATTCCTTTGTTTTATTGACAAAAGGGTATAGACTAGTAAAATCATAGTAGTGTATTTTTTCCCCAGGTCTTGTTTTGTGGTACAGACAAATGGAATTTGTTCTACCCCCAAAAAGGGCATCTCGTGGTATCAAAGGTTGCGGAAATGCAGAATCAGCCAGGAAATCTGCACAGCCCCCGTTATTTTCTTTTACCATCTGCTTCCACTCGTGCTCCCATAGACTTATGACCTTGAACCCACGACTTTCCAGGAATGCAGCTTTTAGCTGTGTTTTCTAATAAAGAAAACCATAGGTCATGGCTGCTACAGGATTCTGGTCTTTATCGTTATAACAGCTCGGACAGCCGTGGTGAAAACAACCATTAAATTCAAAAGCTGTTTCTACCCCATCGATCACGGCATAGCCATCAAGAAAATAAGACCCCACCTTTTTTTCGCCACATTTCAGAGCATGTGTGATCTGTATATTTTCTTTGGCCTCTACATACATCACGTAATATTTTAGGTCTATTTTCTTTTAAAGAGGAGACAATTCCTTGTTTAAGATACAAACGTTCCTCAAAACTACCACCTTAGATTCAATATCATGTCTGATGTAAATTTTTCAACACATTTATTTCATCTTATATTCTTAACTTAGAACCGGGTCTCAGACTGTTTTCAGTACTTGTAATGGGATTCAACCCCGTAGTACTATTTGCATCAATGACCACGGTCCTTTGGTTAGTTCCTTTCCTTTTATCAATCTCTTAACATTATAAATATGAGCATAAAACCTCTGCTTCTTATAAGAGTATAGCTGGAGGAGTGGAACTTAACTTATAGATGAGTTTATAGAAGTGAATTATGCTCTTGATTAGACTTTCCCCGACGCCGTCTGTCGGCACCGCTTCCGCGTTTCACAGAATGTTTCTTCAGGGGTTGAGCTTCATCAATAGCTGGAAAACAACACATTCTAAATATAATTCCAAGGCCTACTAGCATGATTAATAACAAACTGTCCAGTTCTCTCATTCCTACCTTAATGTAATGCCACCTTTTTTTTCTTTTTATTTTCTCATTTTCAATTTCAAGCGCATAGCCTGCTCCTTTCACAACGAGCTCTCTGGCCCTAGAACGCCACGCATGCGGGCCAATGTATCTCAGGGCCATTTAAAACAGTACAAGCGTATGACGTCATCAATTAACCATTCACAGGCAGGCACCCCATTCAATATTGTTGTTCAAACCTCCAGGGGATACTGTGCCTAGGCGGTAAATCCATCGCTGCTCTTCAATGATTAACGCTTGTTCTCTAGTTTTACCACTTTTACCTACTAACACTCTATCCAGACAAAAACATCGTAAATCTTCAAAGCAGTGTTGAAATTGCATACAATGGGCAACCAAAGGAGCCTCTTGTGTTTTGCAGCGTAAACGACTGCGATGTTCATTTACACGTGTTTTAAATGGACGGATCGTTTTTCCGATGTAGAGTAATTGACACGGACACCTTATGCCATATACCACATAATCCGTTGTGCAGGAAGTATGATGTCGCAAATGATAGATCTTGTTTTTATATTCAAATTGGACAATGTCTTCAGAAATATTGCAAATAGTACAATCGCCACAAGGATGGTGACCTGGGTTAGATGATATTATTTCATTGACCTCGGATCGAAGAACAACAGGACTAATTTTCTCTTTAAGGTTCTGATGATGGGTCCAGACACACCGGACCTTCTTAGTCTCCAGACCAGGTAACATACTGACAACATTATAATGCCGCTTAATGATCTTCTGTATATGCTTATCATATGGGGAATGTTTAGTGATTAAATTGATGTGGCCTTCTTCTAATGGCTGCACCTTTCTTGTCTCTAGTAAGAGCGCTCGATTATTGTACAGAGCTCGTTTGTACGCTGAGTGAATCACATGTTCTGGGTAGCCACGTTGTCGAAAATCCTGCATCAATTGTTTGGCTTGTCTTTTATATTCTTGTGTGTCTGAGCAGTTACGTCTGTACCGTAAGAATTGTGACCGGGGAAGACTGTTCCGTAACTGTTGTGGATGTCCACTACCATAATGCAGGAAAGTATTCCTATCTATCGATTTTCTGTGTAAAGAAGTGGACCAACCAGTGGTTCCTTTAGTGACAGTGACATCAAGAAAACTAAGACTTTCCCTATTGTAGACATATGTAAATTGAATGGCTGGGTCTCAGTTGTTTAACCAAATGAAAAACTGCTGTAAATGATTCTCTGATCCTCGCCACAACATAAATATGTCATCTATATATCTTTTCCACATTACTGCATGAGCTGAATAGGGAAAATGTGTCAACCAGCGTTGTTCATATGCTGACATGAATAAATTAGCCACAGACGGTGCACTGGTTGCGCCCATAGCAACACCGGACTTTTGGAGGTACAGTTGTTGTTCAAACAGAAATTTTTTTTTGAAAATTACCAATTCAGCCAGTTGGGAAATAAATGAAATTTGTTCAGCTGATAGATCCTCTCTGTGTTGAAGAGCTCTGACTATAACATCATAGGCTGCCACTTGCGGAATGCTGGTATATAGAGATGAAACATCGAGCGTTACTAAAAAAACATCATCCATCGATGCCCAGACTGCGTGAAGAGCTGTAAAAAATGAGCGGTATCTCTAACAAACGAGGTCATATTCTGCATTAATGGGCGCAAAAACGAGTCAATATAAACTGACAATGGCTCCAATACTGATCCTTTTGTGGATACGATAGGACGCCCCGGCGGTGAGGTCAAACTTTTGTGGATTTTGGGAACTAAATAAAGTTTGGATATTGTAGTGGTGGGTTTATTCAAAAAATGCCATTCTTTTTTACTAATTAATTTCATTTCTAAAGCCTGCGTAGTGAGTATTTTTATTTGATGTTGTAATTGTGGAGTGGGATCTTCCAAAAGTTTTTGATACGTGTTCCCATCCGCTAATTGTTGGAAAGCTTCGTCCAGATACTGTTGCCTGTCAAGCACCACTATCGCACCACCTTTGTCTGCACGCCGAATAACAATTTGGGTATTATTTTGTAATTGGACAAGCGTTAACCTTTCCGATTGAGTCAGAAAATTAAGTCTAGAAGGACCAACTTGTGAAAGTGCAGCCACGTCTCGAGCTACTAAATCCTTGAATAATAGTAGCGCTTGAGGAACTGGTCCTGGAGGACTCCAGGTAGACCGTAAAGGGAGAGGTATACACTGCTCAGATGAAGGAATTTCCGGTATTATGGCTAATGCAGAAGCCGCAAAAAACGTTTTTAAATGTAACTTACGGACCAGGCTTTCGAGATCCACCTTGAACTGGAAACTATCAAAAAATATTTCAGGCACATAAGATAACCCTTTATTTATTTTATTTATTTATTTATTTATTTAGTTTACACTTATATACCGCTACTTCCAGCGATCAGCAGCGGTTTGATTACAAATGTGGGATATGTCAAATCAAGACAGGAAAATTGGATCATATATACATAGATTTAGGGTTAGGCAGAACATGCAGGGTTAGACACTTCAAAAATTAGGTTTACAATATCTACATAATTACCGTTCTCTATTAGATACGTTTACACAGGTCTTCATTTACACAGCTCTCTATTATTACATTTATACAGGTCGGCATAATGGTTTCACTTTTTACATCAGGTTATAGTGACATTTGAAAAGATGAGTTTTTTATTTTCCTTCTAAAGTCATTTATGTCTTTTATAGCTCTCAGTTCATGTGGTAGATGATTCCAGGTTATCGGGGCTGAGAATGCGAATGCTTTGTTGCTGGTGCTTGCTTTTACTGATTTGATATTGTTAGGAACTTGTAATGTGTTAGAGTTAATAGTTCGCCTGTCTCTGTTGGTAGGTTGTTTGTTGATCAGTGTTGAGAGGAATGAGGGTGCTATGTCATGTATGAGCTTGAATGTGGTTACCAAAGTTTTGTATTGTATTCTGGCCACAACTGGTAACCAATGTAGATCGATCAGTACAGGTGTGATGCGCTGAGTGATTCTTGTTCGTGTGATGATCCTAGCCGCCACATTTTGGGCCAATTGCAGTATATTTAGCGTTTTCTTTGGCAGACCCTGTAGTATGGCATTACAGTAGTCTATGTGTGGCATAATGAGTGCTTGTGCCACCATCCGAAAATCACAGGGTTCGATTAAGTTCCTCAGTGGCTGTAGGACTCTGAGCTTGTGGAAGATGGCTTTGTTTGTTCTTCGCAGATGTTTTTCCAGTTGGAGCTTGCTGTCTAGTGTGACACCCAGGTATTTGATCTCGTTTTTTGTGTTGTATGTGTTGTTGCAGAGGGTAACCGTCGGAGGGGGTTCAAAGTCATGTTTACTTGGTATATACATTACTTCGGTTTTCTTATGGTTAATCGCCATGTTGTTTTGCTGGATCCATGCTAACATCTCGTACAGGCATGCTTCAAGGTGTGTATACTTTGGGTTATTAGTGTCTAATTGGGTGTATAACATAATATCATCTGCATAGATATGGTAGTTGATGTTATGTTTTTTGAAAATGCCACAGAGGGGCTGCATGTAGATGTTGAAAAGTAGAGCCGAGAGGGCTGATCCCTGGGGTATTCCTTGAGTTTGAGTGAACCCTTCCGCTTTTTCTCCATTGAATTGTACCTGTGGACATCGGTTTGTGATATAGGAGGAGAACCATTTAAGTGTGGTTCCTGAGATTCCTATTGATTCCAGTTTCTTTAGCAGGATACCATGATGTACAGTGTCAAAAGCGGCGGAGATGTCAATGAAGATTAGTAAGAAAGTTTTCTTCCTGTCTTCCAAGCCTTTGTGGAGGTTATTGAGTAGTGCAATTAAAAGCGTTTCAACTCCATGATTTCGCCTGAACCCGTATTGTTGCATGTCTAGTATGTTGTGGTCATCTAGATGCTCTTGCAGTTGTATGAGGGCTGCTTTTTCGATGATTTTTGCTAAGAAGGATATGCTGGAGATGGGGCGATAAGATGTTGGGTCCGTTTTGTTAAGTTTATTGTTTTTTAGTACTGGTCTTATTATAGATTTCTTGAGTTGGTCAGGCATAATTCCTTGATGCAGTGATAGGTTCACAATGTGCGAGACTTGGGGGACTACATCTTTTTTCGCTGCCTTGACCCAAGCAGTGGGGCAGGGGTCAAGTGGGGAGGTGGTGGTGTTGATGCTAGTTATTATGTTGCTTGTTTGTTGCTCATCGATCTTGTGGAAGTTTCTCCATGTCAGTTCTTGCTCGACAATAGATTCCCGGTGTACCTGCCCCTTGTAGGGGTCAGGCACAACTTCCTGTTGTGGTGACAAAGGGGTATTAGATATATTGACTACCACTGAAACTTGATGATCTATTGGTCTGTTTGTCAATTGTGTGTCCGATCTTTGTTGCGTGCATCTTGTTTGCCTTGTTGTCTGGTCATCACGCCATTTTTCTTTTTCACCTTGGCATTTCCGGGATCGGAAAAATCCCCCTTCGACTGTGCACTCGAATCAGTAGTGCTACTATCTTCCGGATTCACATCAAATTCTACCCGTTTCTTAGACTTTCGTGGCTTTCGTTTTAGGTTCATCCACGGATAAACGTACCCACTCGTGTAGTCGTCATAATCCCTTTTTAGTTTTTTTGTTTTCAATTTTTTCACTTCATCGGCTACCAGTTGTACCTGTTCTGTAGATTCTTTAACTTTAGACTCATATCGCTCTGTAGTCTCCTGTGTTTTTAAACCAGCCAGAACTGTTTCCATCTCTGAATTCATCTGTGCTAATTCTTTAGCCGCTGTATCGACAATGAGAACCATAAGATCTAACGAACATTTATTTAAAATGTTGTTCCAGGTTTCTATGAATTCAGTATTGGTCAAAAACATTCGGGGTTCCTTATAGAGATGGAGTCCCCGAGGAATATGTCTTCGTTTGATGTATTCAATCAATGATAATTTGTGCCATTCTAACCGGGTGATTCGTTTCTGCAATTTAACCAAAGCTTCCCAATCTGCTTCATGAGTGGTAGTGTTTCCCAACGTAAAGGGAGTGGACTGGTTACATAATGAGGCAATATGGGAGTCGCTGAAACTGAACGTGTCTGTCCATAATGTACGACCTTCCATGTTAGTGATGTAACACGTAATATTTTAGGTCTATTTTCTTTTAAAGAGGAGAGAATTCCTTGTTTAAGATACAAACGTTCCTCAAAACTACCACCTTAGATTCAATATCATGTCTGATGTAAATTCTTCAACACATTTATTTCATCTTATATTCTTAACTTAGAACCGGGTCTCAGACTGTTTTCAGTACTTGTAATGGGATTCAACCCCGTAGTACTATTTGCATCAATGACCACGGTCCATTGGTTAGTTCCTTTCCTTTTATCAATCTCTTAACATTATAAATATGAGCATAAAGCTTCTGCTTCTTATAAGAGTATAGCTGGAGGAGTGGAACTTAACTTATAGATGAGTTTATAGAAGTGAATTATGCTCTTGATTAGACTTTCCCCGACGCCGTCTGTCGGCACCGCTTCCGCGTTTCACAGAATGTTTCTTCAGGGGTTGAGCTTCATCAATAGCTGGAAAACAACACATTCTAAATATAATTCCAAGGCCTACTAGCATGATTAATAACAAACTGTCCAGTTCTCTCATTCCTACCTTAATGTAATGCCACCTTTTTTTTCTTTTTCTTTTCTCATTTTCAATTTCAAGCGCATAGCCTGCTCCTTTCACAACGAGCTCTCTGGCCCTAGAACGCCGCGCATGCGGGCCAATGTATCTCAGGGCCATTTAAAACAGTACAAGCGTATGACGTCATCAATTAACCATTCACAGGCAGGCACCCCATTCAATATTGTTGTTCAAACCTCCAGGGGATACTGTGCCTAGGCGGTAAATCCATTGCTGCTCTTCAATGATTAACGCTTGTTCTCTAGTTTTACCACTTTTACCTACTAACACTCTATCCAGACAAAAACATCGTAAATCTTCAAAGCAGTGTTGAAATTGCATACAATGGGCAACCAAAGGAGCCTCTTGTGTTTTGCAGCGTAAACGACTGCGATGTTCATTTACACATGTTTTAAATGGACGGATCGTTTTTCCGATGTAGAGTAATTGACACGGACACTTTATGCCATATACCACATAATCCGTTGTGCAGGAGGTATGATGTCGCAAATGATAGATCTTGTTTTTATATTCAAATTGGACAATGTCTTCAGAAATATTGCAAATAGTACAATCGCCACAAGGATGGTGACCTGGGTTAGATGATATTATTTCATTGACCTCGGATCGAAGAACAGCAGGACTAATTTTCTCTTTAAGGTTCTGATGACGGGTCCAGACACACCGGACCTTCTTAGTCTCCAGACCAGGTAACATACTGACAACATTATAATGCCGCTTAATGATCTTCTGTATATGCTTATCATATGGGGAATGTTTAGTGATTAAATTGATGTGGCCTTCTTCTAATGGCTGCACCTTTCTTGTCTCTAGTAAGAGCGCTCGATTATTGTACAGAGCTCGTTTGTACGCTGAGTGAATCACATGTTCTGGGTAGCCACGTTGTCTACATACATCAGCCATTGAATAGATGGGGATGAATATTTCTTTATCTGTCGGTGATAGTTATCTGGTGGAATGAGTGCCACAGTCTTGGGTTCTAAAAACATTAATCTGAACATAGCCATACATACAGATGCAAGGGTTATATATTGGAAAGGGTCTAAACACCTTGTTTGAATTCTGAGATGTCACCCTGCTCTACAAACACTTCTTTCTCTGTCATTTTCATGATTTCAGCTCGGTAGAGAACACAGGCCTGTCGCAAAATAGATACATCCTGCTGGCAGTAATAAACCAGCTCTTTTTGCAAATTAAAAGTTTTATGCTGATTGTCCTTGTACCACTGTAAAAATTCCTTTTTTTCTTCAGGCAACATGTTACCCACACCTTAATGTTCAACACCTGGCATGGGGCCCACATAATTTTGATTTTCCAGAGTATTAAAAAAGTGCGGAAAAGTACCCCTTGCTGTCTGTAAAACCCATAGCTTGCGGAAGTTTGCTAAGTTTCATAGGCAGGAAATTTAGAGAGTCTATAAAACGGATAGTCAAAGGTTCAACGGTAATTTGTAAAAGTTTAGCACCTGAACCAGCAGCCCTGTGTTCATCTTTTCCTTAAGCAACTGTTTAAGAACAAAATACCCGTCATAACCTTTGGAATTATGGGCTATGAAGGTGTAGCCTTTAAATTTTTTGTCACAAAAAATCTGTATAAAGGCAGAAATACATTCGAGACCCTTGAATTCCCAGTTTCTTTCATCATTTAAGTCCATCGCATATATGTAATTAGGGACATGCCAGCCTGTTTCTTGCATGCATTCACAATCATAAAAAATATACTTTTCAGATGTTTCAGTTTTACCAATAGGGGTCATAAAACATAAGTGGACGCCATCCCCGGTTAGAGGTTCACGACATAGTTTACAATGCCGGCCCTTGCACTTATGTTTCTTGTCCACATAAAACTCACATTTCTGGCACAGTATCTTAGATAGACACGCCACTTCTTTTTTCAGAGCCAGATACCTGTGTCTATCTAAACACTCTTTAGAACGACAAAAGAGTTTGCAATTAGGGCATCTCTGTTGTACACCAACATTATTCACACACGTTAGTGTCAAACAAAGACGGCACCATAATGTGCAATTATGATCGTGACTGTACGGTTTCTGAGAGTAACTACAGAAGTTGCGCTCCCCATAGAATTTTTTGACATCGTTTATACCATAGAAATGGTCATCGTGTAGCAACAAGAACACAGTCTTAGGGAACACAGGTCTGTCTGATGTCTTAAAACAAACCCATGAATTTGTATAAAGCACAACGCGTATGTTTATCTTTCAATGCTGTTCAAATATTGCTACATCATCGAGCATGACTTTTCTATGTACTGGCCACCCCAATTCATTATGTAGTTTTTTAGCACCTTCTAACAATTCGACATCTGTCATTTTTACCTGTGACATGAGGGCTGTGAGGCTACCTGCAAAACACAGGTTATTATCAGTGTTATTCAAGTCTATCAAATACATCCTTTTCTTATGAATAATATGGCTAAACGGTATAGTCTTTAAGACCCTACGAGCTCCCCCACCCCAATTTCTTATGACAAGTACAACAACACGGAATATATCACAAACCTGGATTTCTCTGTGACTCTGAAGGAGTTTAGTGATCTGATTTAAGAAATCGTCAGCGTCTAATGCTTCTGAGTTTAACTTTCCAGAATACAAGTAATTGTGAAAAAGAGATGAGTGTAGATGCACCTGTACATAATCACCGGGTGAAACCCTGCTGCTAACCTCATCCAGAATATGCTGGATACCTTGCCGAAGGGCGAATTGAGCCTCAGATAATGAAGTTACCCTGTCTAAATTAATAAACTGAAATTCCTCTGAATAAATTACACCATTAAACTTGTCCAATTTAGGATCCCACCTTTTCACAAACTAAACATAGCTAACTGGTTCTGATTCTTCAGTGGGGCCTAATGCATGATTATTTGCGCTGTCCTCTGAAACACTGTGATCAAAGACACGGCTTTCACCACGCCCTCCGTATTCTGTACCGGCGTGTATAGATTCACCGGCAGAAAAACTTTCGCTATGTGATCTTTTCCTGTTAGACTTCTCTCCCATTGCCGTTGGTTTTCTAACATTTTCTCGATCTGAAAAAGAAAAACGTAGGGGCTAATACTTTTTTTTCTTTTACAGCGGCCTTAAAATTTAGGAGCTGGATAAAACCGGGATACTCACTATTTTGCTTGTCTTTTGGTTTTCTGTAAGGTGCCGTCTGTTGATTAGGCTGGTCATCTTGTTTTGTAGCATCTTCTTGGTCTAAAATAAAAAAGATTAAAGGTTAAGGCTGTCCTCTGAAACACTGTGATCAAAGACACGTCTTTCACCACGCCCTCCGTATTCTGTACTGGCGTGTGTAGATTGACCGTCAGAAAAACTTTCACGCTGTGATCTTTTCCTGTTAGACTTCTCTCCCATAGCCACTGGTTTTCTAACATTTTCTCCATCTGAAAAAGAAAACAAAGGGGCTAATACTTTTTTTCTTTTACAGCGGCCTTAAAATTTAGGTGAGGGATAAAAACGGAATACTCACTATTTTGCTTGTCTTTTGGTTTTTTGTAAGGTACCGTCTGTTGATTAGGCTGGTCATCTTGTTTTGTAGCATCTTCTTGGTCTAAAATAAAAAAGATTAAAGGTTGAGGCACATTATAAAGAGCATAACTTCTGGAAAAATTAAAAAACCCCGGACATACCTTTTAACTTTCTTTGCTGCCTTCTTTTTGTAAGAGAGACTTAATTTGGGTCCCGCGGCTTCTGCTCCTATTTTTAAAGACAATCATAAGAGACAGAAACATTGCATAGCCAACAATATTTTTAAAAAAGTAAGGCACATATCTACCCACCATGTCTGAAGAAGAAGCGTTGTAGATGATACAAGCTGTAGAGAGACTATGTGATCTTTTCTAGCTGCTGAAATGTACTGCACCTTTTTAAATGAAATTCTTTTGATGGGATTTACAGTCCCCAGACTCTTTAACTGAAACATCTCTGGATCTTGTAATCTTATCATATGACCTGGCTAATTCACAATTCCATTTTTGTTTCGCAGACAGTACATTATAATAGATGCTATATATTGTGTATGTGGACCTATGTGGCTAATACACATTCCCCCATCCCCAGACGCCTTAAGTGGATTTTAGTTCTACAATAGAGCTCTGCTCTCCACATTCTTATCATATGGCCTAAATCACAAGGTCCCGTTTTTTCCAGACAACCCATTGTAGGTTTAATTAACTAGGCATTCCTAAAACACACCACACAAAACTGTAGGTTCAAAATGTTTTATTTCAAATAAAATGTTTTCATCTTGTGAAATGATTCAGTTGAGCATTACAAGTTTTAAAAAAAATATAAAGGCATACATATAATTTTTGTTCATCTGTATGTTCAACTAATAGATTCTGGAAATACATACATTTTCATAAAAAGTCAATTTTTACAGAACATGGTGTTTTTTAAAGAATGATCTATAATCTCTGTCACAGATTAAACCTTCTACTAGCTCCATATCACAGTCTGCCGCAGATCTAAGCAAAATATTGAGCAGTTGTCCTGGATTTCTACTGGTATTAAAATCTCTGATGAGTTCAAACAAAAAATTCAAATTTTCATAAACTAGGGCAGCTGCTTTCATTTTATGACCAACAATCATGGCAACATTTACAATAGGTCCTAGACACAACCTGTTACAAGATTTATGGATTTACCTGCTGTATTTCCTTGTGTCCCCACCTCAGACAATCATGATTTCTTTGCCCTGGAGCATGTATTACACAAGCTGCACAGTCTCTATGCATAACGCCCTGCCAGCATTTCCTGATAATACAGCCCACCGTTGCTTGTATAACAGATTTAAATGTGTTTATTTCATCAGGTTTTGTGTAGTCCTTTTGGCTGGCTATGAGATCAAATGCCTCCCTTTGATATGTACAGAGAAAGCACAAACAGCGTAGATTGGTTGCCTGTATGTCCTCTAGCTCTTGTAGGAGCAGAGATTCATTACTTCCCTACTAAAACAAACAATGTCAGTGTGAAATTGTGAACCACCTCTTCTATAAAACTTTTCTAAAAAAAAAACCCTTATCTTACCTCTGCTAATCCTAGTTCTTCCAATAAACAGTTTGTTTCCACATTTGCAGTGGCGTAATATAATTCTATATCCTCTGGATCCATTGTGTTGTCAGATATCAAGTCAATCTCGGTGTCAGAATCGCAGGGGTCTTGAGAGTCAAATAATATCTGATCATCTGGTAGATATTGAACCCCTATTAATTCATGTTCAGGCTCTGCCGGACTCTCCTGTTGTTCAAATGGATTTTCAATCGGTGGATACCCCTCTGCTGTTGCATCATGATCCTTAAGAAAGTAATTAATGTTGTGTGCCCTGCTGGAAATTGTGCTTGGTGTTCCAAAAAGAGCCATTTTTTCTTTTTGAATCTTTGTGTTAAAATGTTCCCCTTACACAGGACACACAGCCTTATACTAGGAGCATGCTCAGAACACCTGGAGCATGCTCAGAACAGACCTCATGTTTTAACCAATCACGTGTTACCACACCCTAGAGAGGCGTGTTCAGACTTGTCTCTCCGTATTGGTTTTTTCAAAGCCACTAAAAAATAGCTGTATTAGGGAGATTTGAACTCTGCTCTCTCCAAATAATAGCTGTATTAGGGGGATTGAAACTCAGATCTCTCCCTCTCTGTCTTTATTTCTGTGTTTGCCAGAATACTTTTCTCTAACCATGAGGTCTTAAAAGCAAAATTCTATCACATGGACAGCACTGGTTTCTCTAACAAAAGATGTGTTAATTGAGGTTTAACATTTGTAAAGAAAAGCTTCTACCCTGTCTGTGCCTCTGTGAAAAGCCTGTGCTGTGCTAAGAATCTTTTGTGAGAAAAAAGAACTGGGGCAGTGGGAGAGAGAAAAGCATTTTTGTTTTCCAGGGTTCCTGCTTTTTGCAGATGTCAGCATTAACCAGAAGCAAAACACATTTCCGGAGTCATTCATTCTGCTTCCACTGATTGTTTCAACCAATCACGTGTTACCACACCCTAGAGAGGCATGCTCAGACTTGTCTCTCTGTATTGGTTTTTTCAAAGCCACTAAAAAATAGCTGTGGCAGGGTTTGAACTCATCTCTCTCTCTCCAAAAAATAGCTATATTAGGGGGATTTGAACTCAGGTCTCTCCCTCTCTCTCTGTATTTCTGTGTTTGCCAAAATACTTTTCTCTAACCATGAGGTCTTAAAAGCAAAATTCTATCACATGGACAGCACTGGTTTCTCTAACAAAAGATGTGTTAATTGAGGTTTAACATTTGTAAAGAAAAGCTTCTACCCCGTCTGTGCCTCTGTGAAAAGCCTGTGCTGTGCTAAGAATCTTTTTTGAGAAAAAAGAACTGGGGCAGTGGGAGAGAGAAAAGCATTTTTGTTTTCCAGGGTTCCTGCTTTTTGCAGATTTCAGCATTAACCAGAAGCAAAACACATTTCCGGAGTCAGTCACTCTGCTTCCGCTGAGGTCATCGGAAAAGGACACGGTCCATTTCTGATGACACTCTGTTTCCGGTGATGTCAACAAAAAGCGACAGTCCATTTCTGATGACACCCGGTTTCCGGTGATGTCAGCAAAAAGCGACAGTCCATTTCTAATGTCACCCTGTTTCCGGTGATGTCATTTCCGATGATGTAGGCAGGGGCGTGGTTGAGGGTGGGAGGCTGTGGGTGTGGCACAAACCCGGAAGTGGGTGCTGATTGGCTAATGCCAATATTGTGGGGCGGGGCGTGGGCGTGGCACAAACCCAGAAGTGGGCGCTGATTGGATGATGTCATCCTTGGGGTGGGGACGGGGGGTGTCAAGTGTGGACTGTGGCCACACCTGGGGGCGGGAGTGGGCAGGGCTAACTCGCCAATCACTTCTATGGGAGGGGGCGTGGCCTAGGGCAGGACATACACCGGAAGTGAATGCTGATTGGCTCCTGTCATCCTTATCTCACCTGTCAATCAGTTTGACGAGGAGTGTACCCATTATACTACTACCATTCAACATCTTCAACCCTGACTACTTCACAATTGGGTAATGCCTCACAGCCATCATCCAATGGCTTTAGCCATAACAACATGCACATTAATTCTAATAAGTCTGAAGTCCTCTACATAACCAAGAACCTCTCCTTCTCCCCGTCACCCACAGTCAAACTAGCCAATCTAACTCTGCAAGTCAAAGAGCAAGTAAAATACCTCAGCATAGTCCTGGACCAGAATTTAAACTTCCACACGCACATCAAACAAGTTACCAAAGCAGCTTACGTCCATATGAAGATAGTTCACAAGTTATTCTCTTGTTATTTATTTATTTATTTGCATCTCTTATATACCGCGCTATTACAATCAGTGCGGTTTACAGTGGAACAGAACACATTGTTAAACTTCTTTAATCTGTTATCAACTATGTTCCATGTAGAGTTATACACGTTCTTGTTCCCTGTACACTGCTGTGACTGGTAGATACAGTGGTATAGAAATGTCGCTAAATAAAATAAATAAATAAATAATTTTGTGCAAATGGCTAGATATGTCAGGTGGTGGTTGAGTATTGGATTTCTCTGAAAAAACGTTAGCATGCCCTGGCCAACCCTAATTTTAAATGGATGAATTTCGGCTGGATGTTAAATTGTTGAGCCAGAATTTATCCATTAGCTTGCACTGAATGATTTTTTGTTTTTTTAAAAAAAAGTACTTATACAGTTATCAGTCAGTACTCACCACAAAAGCCTTTTGGCCTGCTCGTTGATACACAGAATACTCCATTCACTGTTTTTGGGAATATATTAAGCCAGTGTCTATGAAAATCAAACATTTTTCAATCAAACCATGTCTACCCTTGATTTTATTTATAACATAATCATTATATGTATATAGATGTATTTCGAGCCAACAATTCAGCTATCAAGTATGCATTAGCCTCTTACTACAGTTACTGGCTTTGTACATCATCACGCTTATTTCCAAGTTTCTCCAAAATTGCTAATGGAATCTGCTCTCAATTTGTGCTCATCTGTCTGCTCGCTTGTTGAGAAGAATGTGTCATTGATTTCCTTTTCACTGAAATTATCTATTTTGTATAATTATGTTCAATGAATGAATGCATATTTGTTATCCCCCAGGATCACAAGAATTAACTGACAAATCTGGGTCTGTCCCAGCTAAGGACGTTTTCAAATAAACATAAAAGAGTATATGCGCCAGGACAAGAAGATTATGCCATTTTAGTTTTGAAATGAGTTAGATTAGAATTTTCTATGATCTCCAGTTTCACAGGTGAACAGAGATTTTGTACTACAAATCTGCTCAATATTCTCTCCTTCATGCCCTAAAAATGTAATGGATTTCCCACAATACAAATGAACTTCAAATCCTCTAAGTATGGCTAGCCCCTGAATCCTCTTTTGATTGCTGCTTTTGTGCACCCCAAGAGTGGGGAAAGCCGAAACTCAGTATTGATCCTGTGATCAAGAGGGTTTCTTCACTTTAGCAGGCTAACCATGCCAACAACATGCCTAAAATGAAAGAGTAATATGGTCATCATATTTGTTCAGGGCTGATTTTGGATACTGATTTTTGTTCACTGGGGAAAGGAAAGTGACCAGCAGAATCACTGGCCTGTGCTACTTTAAGAAGGCAGAGAATTAGACCATAATAGTGCATTATCTACCAACTCTTCTAGCAATAGATTGTGTTCTTAATGACTGCTGTGAGACATTCAAAACACATATATTAAAAATACATTATGAATGATTTAGGCTTATAATCAGGTAGAGTATAACTGAATAAAAATAGCTGCAGTAAAAAGCACCCAGATTGCTTCGAATTACACCCCAGTTTAAGAGAACTGAGAATACACTGGAAAAATATAGAACAGACTTGTTTTATACAGTATACACTTTCATCCGTGATTTCTTCACAGAATTACATTTCTCTGCTAAACCCCAATGCACAAATCAGCTTCACCATGTGCCATAAAAATGTACATATGTCTTGTTATTTGGTTTGAAATATAATCAGCCTATTGGGAAAATGGATTAGTGATTCTGCAGTTCAAGCCATCTAGACAAAATTATATAACATTTGCATCGGTGGGAAAAGCTTTCCGTATTTATTCATACAAACATGGTCTTGCTCGTGCAGACATGGAGCAAACATTGTGTTGCACAAATCTGGAATAAAACTTTGAGAAATTCTTCCCATTGTATCTGTAATTTAAATTTTATAGGTTCTTTTCTTTCTTTGCTTTACAGATTAGCTTTAGAATTGGGAATGCTGAAGTGTATAATAGAAATAACATGTGCCATTGGATTCTGAACAAGGTGACTGGTAGAAACACAGGTCACTATTGTCCGAGAAATGCTCAAATCCACATCTTTAAGAGTATTCAGGTGCATTTTTAGTCCTCTTGCTTATCCTTATCTCTACATTTAAAAAAAAATGAATTTGAGCCGATACTGAAAACAAATTATGAATTCACTGACAGCTGGTGAAATGCATAATTTGCCCATCCATGTATCTAACAAGGTATATAGGTAGTATCAAGCAACTCAAATTCCTAAATGGCCTGGCACTATCCAGATAAAAGTGAAACAGGGTAGAGGAAGACCAAAAATTTACCCAGATAAAAAATATTTGACTGCTGCCTAGATAATTCATACATTTAGTTTAGGATTTAAGAATGCCAGGCCTAAACTAAAGGGACCCTTTACTGCAGCAGAGACCCCGATTGGCATTGAAGCAAGGAGCAGGAAGTTCCATCTCCCTGCTCCTCACCGCAAGGCCAGTTGGGCATCTCCACAAGGCCATCAGGTATGCACGCGCCTGGCGGGTCAGGGCCCTTAGGCAGGGTCCATCGCAGAACACACGACAACCAACAATATCTGTGAGAAGCAGCATTCCAGGACAAACAGCGAACTGACATGCAACCTCCCTCAGCTGGAATTCCAATGCAAAACAAAGCATAACGGTCTTACCTTCAGACCTCCTGCGCCTCACAAAATCTCCTCCAGCTCCCCAACATACCCAAGTCTCACACGTACTGTACTGCCAACAACCAGAAGACAAAGACAAGGACTGGATCATACTATCCAATATTGCTCGCCCTGTAAGTAAAACCAATGTGTTATTTAGCACTGCTTATTATACTGATACCATCAACTATATATTATATATTCTTGCTCCTCTATCTAAAACAATTAACCATGAATACCAAAATCTCTATCATGGCCATCCTCCTAACTGCTGTCTACCTTAATACACTGCTTACCCATTCAGCAGAAGGTACACAAGCCCTATTGCACCAGCCCATACCGATAATCAGGGTCTTAGACAGGAATATAATAGACAGAATTATCAATATCAGACATGCAGACGGCGAGAGAGGGTAATAAAAATTACATTGTCCCCTACACTGCATCAACAGCATCTAAATAAACAAACCAATACCATATTGAGATGTGCCCCCATCAACTCCTGCTCCATCAGGAACAAATTCCAAGTCATCAAAGTCTCCATCGAGGAGAATAACATAGACATAATGGACCCCATTCCGTGCAGGATGTTCATGCCCCTGTGCGCCCTATCAGAATTGGATGCACAGGGGCAGATGCGATTCTGATAATGCGGGATACGTCTAGCCCCGTGGAATCAGAATCGTGACCAGGCCTGTATGTGCAGGCCTGGGACCCGATCCCAGTCAGCCTGCACATACAGGCCTCTACCCAGCTAACCCAGTCAAGGCTCCTGAATGGAGCTGCGGCTCCATGGTGTCCGGTTGCCATGGCACCATGGTTCCATTCAGGAACTGCAATCCCTGGCCGCCTCCGACTAAATGCATCCCCTGCAGCCTGACCCCCGATCTGGCCTTCCAAGACCAGGGTCGGGCTGTGGGGAATCTCCTGCACCCCCCCATCCTTTGATGTAAACCGGTCCTGCTGTTGCCCCCCATCTAGGGGAACTTATTCCGCCTCAGAGGTGGAATAAGTTCCCCGTTCTGTCTGCCGGCCCCGGATGTACGGGCCAACAGCTGAATTGGCTCTATACATCCGGGACCACAGACCACCCACAGCCCGCCCTGTCTCTGCCTCCACGCCGCCCCTTTCCCGCCCCATCTAGCTTCCCTGTAGAAACTTCCTATTCACATGGGAGGTTAGTCGAGGTCAGCAGAGAGGGCTGAATAGCGGTTATTCACAGCTTGGAATGACCCCGAACGTGTGTAATGGAAACATGGCTGACCGACACAGACCAGGTTATCATAAATCAAATTGAAACTCACTCCTACACCACATACAACTGCACAAGATCCACAAAAATGAGTGGGGGCATGTTCATAATCTTAAGGAAACTACTAGGCTTTCAAATAATATCATCACGCACCACAAATGGATGCAATATGATAACAATATCAAACAAACTCATATCTATCTTCCTAGTATATAGAGCCCCAAGCAGCCTAGATGAAGACCTCTCACTTATTCTTGAGCAGATTTGCAAATATTCGGGTAACAAAAAGCCCCTTGTATTACTAGGGGACCTCAGCATCCCATCCATACCAAGTAAGAATGCACAGGCATTTCAGCAAGCAATGGAAGATCTGCAATTCACCCAAATAATCGATGGCCCAGCACACAGCAAAGGAGTGACACTAGACCTCTTGTTTATCCCTAACACACTACTTAATCAAAACCTCCATCCACCCATTCCAACTTCAACATCTGTACCTTGGTTGGACCATCACATGCTCAATATTAAACTTGTGATCCCATCACAGGTAGATACAAACAGAAAAGTACCAAAGAAACGGAGGAGATTCACTCATCTTAACAATGACACATTCATGAAGGATGTCCTTACAAACTTACTGAATCAGCCTCGAAGATGAAGTAAATGTTCCAAGCAAGTTGATATTTTGAGCATTCTAGATATTATGCTGCTGCTTTAAAGAAATTTGTCCTTAAAATATTGCTTGAATGTGAGAGTAGCTCTTTGCTTCACAGCAGACATTTTGTCATTATCTAACTTTCCCAACTGGTAACTGGCAAGTGGGCCATCACTGCTGAATAATTATATACAATAAAGTTCATTTTTAAAAATAGGATTTCTCTCTCATGTCATCATTACAACTATGAATTAAAATCATGTTTTGCATACTAAATTAATTTTAATAGCTAAAATGAAAAAAAATGTTGTTACAGATAATTACAGAAAATTCTCACTAGCAAATGGATGTATTAAGAGTGTGTGTGGGTTGTGCTGATTTCTGTATGACCTAAACATACAGTACAATTTAGTTTAAATGGAACAGGACAATTTACTTTATGGGTCATGACAATACATTAATTCATTTCATTCCTCTTCATGAGGACTGTAATGATACATCTATAAGAAAGCTGTATGAGATAGACCAGGAATCTAACAATTTGCAGCTTTAAATATTTATTACCCAAGACAGTAGTAACATTTTGGAATGAGACATAAAATTAATCCCTCATGTATCAGGAACAATGCAGTCGAAGGATAGTGGTGGTTGATGACTCTCTTCTGAGGGGTACAGTGCGTCCATCAGCTGTCTAGACAGTCCACTGCACCAAAAATTCCCCAAATCTCTTCCAGGTGGCCTTTTAACTTAGCTATATATCTGTCCTTTGCATTCCTCAGCAAGCTTCTTGAAGACTCCAGTAGAATGCTGCACAACTCCTCTAGCATCTCAGTAGGATTGGCATCTGCCTTGGGAGCTGGTGCCTGAAATGTGTCCATTGGAAATGAGAGAGTGGCAGCAATCTCATAAAGACACTTGGGACATGGATCGCCACCAACTTGATATTACAATAAAGTCACCAGCTAAGCAGTTCTGGCAGCAGCAGGCAACCAGCTGACTGCCAGTTAAGAGCCTGCACCACTGCCAAATTTTCCAAAAGCAAGATCAGCATCTGATGCACCAGGTGATTACCCCACACGAGCAAAGCTATGAAGACAGGGAGCAATTCCAAAAACATGTTATTCTGGCACCGACTCCTATCATGCCAAGCCTGAGGCCAAGGTTGCATGCACTGCGTGCCTTGGAAAAAAGTCTAAAACTCTTGCCTCAGGAGGAGTTGGAAAGCAATTCCAGATCTCAGAACTAAGAAAGCTTTGCTACACCTGTAGTCTGTTAAATTGCTGCAGAAATGAATCCCACACACAGAGGTCTTCATTCATTCTCTGTGGGATGTGTACTAAGTTTATGTTTAAGTTTATTAAAATTTTATTGTGCAGTGCACAATCATAAAAACAAATAAAACAGAGATAAAAGAATGCCAATAAAAACAGGAAAGAGTTTAACAATCACACTGAAGTGGGGGCCAGAGGAAGAACAGTGCAGGGAGAGGGAAGGAGAGAGAAAGGGCAAATCATAGAGTTGGGAGGTCATGAGCCAAGGTAAGAAGATGGGTTTTTAGAAGGGACTTAAACTTTGGATATGAGGGTTCCAAGCGCAAAGCAGAGGGCAATGCATTCCAGAGGGCAGGGGCAGGGAAATAGAAAGCTGAGTAACATGTAGATTCAAATTGAGCCTGAGAAACTGAAGGAAGATGGAGATGGTTTGCATGAATGCTACAGAGGGTACAGTGGGAGGTGTGAAGAAGCAGCGAATCTGAGAGGTAAAGACGAAGACTAGTATGAAGTGCGCTATGTACCAGTGTCAGGAGCTTGTATTGTGGACGATACTTGATGGGGAGTCAATGATAAGTAATGATTCCTCAACAACCCAGCTGGCCTGTAAATGCCTGCCCCATTGGGATCACCTGCAAGCAAAATTAAAACACTCCACAAAGGACTGAACTGAATTATGTTCAATGAATGAATGCATATTTGTTATCCCCCCAGGATCACAAGAATTAACTGACAAATCTGGGTTTTTACCCATGTCTACCAATAGCCAAATTAATATGAATAAAATACAGTCTCTAAAATGCTTGTATGCAAATGCTAGAAGTCTAAAAAATAAGATGGGAGAGTTAGAATTTATAGCACTAAATGAGAGGTTAGATATGATTGGAATATCAGAGACATGGTGGAAGGAGGACAAGCAGTGGAACACTGTGATACCTGGGTACAAACTATATCGTAATGGTAGAGCTGATCAAATTGGTGGAGGGGTTGTGCTCTATGTTAGAGAGGGCATTGAGTCAGAAAGGATTAAAGTTTTGCAGGAAACAAAATTTGCTGTAGAATCTCTATGGATTGAAATTCCATGTAAAAAGGGGAAGGCGATGGCAGTGGGGGTGTACTATCGACCGCCTGGCCAGAATGAACAAATGGATGATGAAATGCTCAAAGAAATTAAGGAAGCTAACAAACGTTACAGCGCAGTAATAATAATGGGTGATTTCAATTACTCCAGTATCGACTGGGTCAGTGTCACGGCAAGACATGCTAGGGAGATAAAGTTCCTAGATGACATAAATGACTGCTTCTTGCAGCAGCTGGTTCATGATCCAACCAGAGAGGAAGCCATATTAGACCTAGCCCTTAGTGGAACACCAGATCTAGTGCAAGAGATAAGGGTGTTGGGGCCACTTGGCAATAGTGATCATAGCATGATCGCCTTTGATTTAATTAGTGGAGGGGATAGTAAGGAAATCCACAGTACTACCTTTTAACTTTCGAAAGGGAGACTATGATAAAATGAGGAAAATAGTTAAGAAAAAACTAAAAGGAGCAGTTGCAAAGGTTAAAGACGTACATCAAGCTTGGGTGTTGTTGAAAAATACTATCTTGGAAGCCTAGACCAGCTGTATTCCACGCTTTAAGAAGAGTGGAAGGAAGTCCAAAAAACTACCAGCATGATTTAAAGATGAGGTCATAGAGGCTGTTGTTGCCAAAAAATCATCTTTCAGGAAATGGAAAAAAGAGCCAAACGACGAAACCTGGAAACAGCACAAGCTCTGGCAAGTCAAATGCAAGCCATTGATAAAGCAGACAAAGGGAGAATTTGAGAAGAAGCTTGCTGCGGAAGCAAAAACACGAAATAAAGATTTTTTCAAGTACATTCGTAGCAAAAAACCTGTGAGAGAGTCAGTTGGTCCATTAGATGATAGAAGAGTTAAAGGGGCACAAAGAGGCGACAAGGCGATAGCAGAGAGACTGAATGAATTCTTTGCTTCGGTCTTTACTGAGGAAGATGTAGGGATGTTACCCATGACTGAAGTGGTATTTAAAGGTGCGGAAGAATTGAAGGAAATATCGATACATCGGGAAGATGTATTACAACTATTAGATAAACTGAAGAGTAGCAAATCACCTGGGCCGGATGGTATACATCCAAGGGTGTTGAAAGAACTGAAATATGAGATTGCAAACCTGCTATTAGTAATCTGTGAACTATCATTAAAATCATCTCTAATACCTGAAGATTGGAGGATCGCCAGTGTAACACCAATTTTTAAAAAGGGTTCCAGGGGTGATCCGGGAAACTACAGACCGGTGAGCCTCACGTCAGTACCAGGAAAAATGGTAGAAACCATCATAAAGAATAAAATTACTCAGCATGTAGATAGTCATGGCCTAATGGGAGACAGCCAACATGGCTTTAGACAAGGAAGATCTTGTCTTACTAATCTGTTATGTTTTTTTGAAAGTGTGAATAAACAGGTGGACAAAGGTGAGTCAGTTGATATAGTGTATCTGGACTTTCAGAAAGCCTTTGACAAGGTCCCTCATCAGAGACTTTTGGCAAAACTAAAGAGTCATGCGATAGGAGGCAGTGTACTACTTGGATCAGGAACTGGTTAAAAGATAGAAAGCAGAGGTTTGGGCTAAATGGCCAGTTTTCCCAATGGAGCAAGGTGAATAGTGGTGTACCCCAGGGATCTGTGCTGGGTCCCCTGCTTTTTGACATATTCATAAATGACCTGGAAAGTGGAATAAAGCGTAAGGTTATCAAATTTGCAGATGACACAAAACTATTTAAAGTTGTTAAAACCCAAGAGGATTGTGGAAAATTGCAAGAGGATCTTGATAAATTGGAAGACTGGGCATCAAAATGGCAGATGAATTTTAATGTGGACAAGTGCAAAGTTATGCACCTAGGAAAGAACAACCCAAACTATGGTTACACAATGCAAGGTTCCACATTAGGAACCACCAACCAGGAAAAAGATTTGGGCGTCATTGTGGATAACATGTAAAAAACCCTCGGCCCAGTGTGCAGCGGCGGCCAAGAGAGCAAATAGAATGCTAGGTATCATAAGGAAAGGAATGGAAAATAAAACAAAAGATATTATAATGCCTCTATATCGTTCCTTGGTGAGACCGCACCTTGAATATTGTGTGCAATTCCAGTCGCCGTATCTTAAAAAAGATATAGCGTTATTAGAAAAGGTTCAGAGAAGAGCCACCAAAATGGTAAAGGGGATGGAAGAATACTCCTATGAAGAAAGGCTAAAAAGGTTAGGGCTCTTTAACCTGGAAAAGAGATGCCTGAGGGGAGATATGATAGAAGTCTATAAATTAATGAACGGAGTGGAACGGGTAAACGTAGATCGATTGTTTACGTTTTCAGAATATAGAAAGACTAGGGGACATGCAATGAAGCTACAGGGTAAACTATTTAAGACTAATAAAAGAAAATATTTTTTCACTCAACGTGTAATCAAACTCTGGAATTTGTTACCGGAGGATGTAGTAAAGGCTGTTAGTGTAGCTGGGTTTAAAAAAGGTTTGGACAAGTTCCTGGAGGAAAGGTCCATAAACCATTATTAAAAAGGGACCCAGGATATCAATGCTTGACCCAGTACAAGCATTGTGGAACCTGTGTCTTTTGGGGAAACTGCTAGGTACTTATGACCTAGATTGGCCACTGTTGGAAACAGGATACTGGGCTTGATGGACCTTGGTCTGACCCAGTATGGCATATCTTATGTTCTTATGGGTCTGTCCCAGCTAAGGATGTTTTCAAATAAACATGAAAGAGTATATGCGCCAGGACAAGAAGATTATGCCATTTTAGTTTTGAAATGAGTTAGATTAGAATTTTCTATGATCTCCAGTTTCACAGGTGAACAGAGTTTTTGTACTACAAATGATAGGGGCATCTCAATATTCTCTCCTTCATGCCCTAAAAATGTTTGTGAACCAGCCACATTATCAACTTCCTTCACCTAAATGCCTCAAAGATCAAACCCTGCAGTACCTCCATCTTTGTCCTCGGGCAATCTGGACTCCATATGCTCCGAATCCAGTTCATTTCCCAAAAGGTAAATCTTGTGCACAAGCTAAAAGCTCACCTGCAATACATACTCCAAAAATCCTCTCCTAAATGGCCACACTCTACTGACCCGACAACACCTCCAAACTGAAAATCATTGAAATAATGGACCAACTCCTCCAGAGGCAGGAGTTTGGAATTTAAGTACCATGCAGTGCAGTCAGAGACTAATAAAATGTGGCAAAATGATAGAGAAATTTGTCCCATCATATTGGGTGCTACATGCTCAATTAAAAGAAATTTTCATGCACATCTTGATAAATAGCCTATACATGTTACATCTTATGAGCTCTAGAAGGAGGTTCTCATTGGCACAATGAAAGTACCGTGGTAAGCATTAGTAGTAAATCTGAGATACTGAAATTGTATTCCACCTACTCTGGCTTAGGAGTGAGAGTCATGATTGTCTTAGTATATGCAAAAATAACCCATTTGGAGAAATTGCTCCTGAAAGAACCTTTTTACATAGGGCCGATTCTGTGCCACGAATAAGGGGGATGGATGTCACAATGGGGCATCTATCCCCGCTATTTGTGCCTTTCCCCGCCGGTTGTGTGGAGAAGTTAGACAGGGCGGGGAAGGGGCGGAGTCTGGGTGGGCAGTGGGCAGTCACCAGCTCCGAGGTCGAATAACTTCCCTATATGTCTCTTTTTTGGTGGTCCAGGGCGCGCATGGGGCAGGAGGGGCCTGAAGGCATTCCCCGCAGGCTGACCTTGGCCTTGGGAGGCCAGATCGGCGGTCGGGCTGCGGGGGAACGAAGCCATGAAGTCCGGCGGCCGGCATCCCGGCTCTTCAATTGAGCCGCAGTGCCATGGCCACATGATGCCATGGCGCCGCGGCTCCATTGAACAGCCTTCACTGAGTTAGCTGGGTACAGTCCTATATGTGCAGGCTGGCCTGACTCACAGTCCCGGACTGCACATACATGACTAATCGCGATTCTGATCTGTGGGGCTAAACTAGCCCCACAGGATCAGAATCGCGATCCCCTCTGTACGTCTGTTTCAGACCGGACATACAGAGGGGCAGTACATCTGGAACAGAATGAGCCCTATACTGTATACTGAGTATTATAACAGTTTAATTAGTTTATTGCATTTGAAAATGCTCCAAATGATTCACAGCTTACTGAAACCTTTTACATGTTCTGAGTGTAATAAATGTTTCACTCAGTCTGAAAAGGCACCAAATGATCCACAGTGGCCATTACAGAAACGTGGCTTAACGAGTCGCATGAATGGGATATAGCTCTAACTGGCTCTGATTTATTTAGAAGAGATAGAGAAAGCAGAAAGAAGGAGGAGCAGCCCTACATGTCAAAAGCAATATTAAAGCTGCTTAATGCAGGGGACGTGGAGAAAGGAAGCGCTGTGGATTGTGTTGGAAAGAGGAGATGGCATTGTCATCTATACTGGTGTAGTCTACAGGCCTCCAACTCAAACCGAAGAAATGGATAGAGTCTTGATTATTGATATTGCAAAGATAGCCATGAAGGGGGAATAGATCATATTGGGTGACTTTAATCTACCTGATGTGGATTGCAGTATTCCTTCTGCAAATCTGGAAAGAAGTAAAAAGATTGTGGATGCCTTCCAAGATGCATTGCTAAGACAAATGGTGATGGAACCGACCAGGAAAAGTTCAATGCCGGATTTAGTACTCACCAGTGGAGATAGCATGTGGAATGTCCAGGTGTGTGCCCATCTGAGCAGCAGCGATCATTACACGGTGTGGTTTGAGATAAAAGTCAAGGCAGAGTCCAATCATAGCAAGCTCAAAGTCCTAAACTTCAAAAACGCTGACTTCAGTAAAATGACCAAATGCCTGAAGGAGCAGTTGGCAGGGTGGGAGGAGGTAAGGGAAATGGAATTGCACTGGGCTAAACTAATGGAGGCAATAAAAGGGGCAACAGATACATATGTAAGGAAAGTAAATAAAAACAAGAGGGGAAGGAAACCTGTTTGGTTCTCCTAAGAAGTGGCTGCTCAAATAAAGGCAAAAAAAACACAGCTGTCACAAAATTCAGAAGTTCACAAACAGAGGAACACAGACTTGACTAGATTGTAAGCTCTGATGAGCAGAGATTGTCTCTTACATGTCTGTGCAGCGCTGCGTACGACTGGTAGCGCTATACAAATGCTCAGTAGTGGTAGTAATAGTAACAGAATACAGGATAAAGCTAAAAGAGACAAAAAGAGAAATAAGTATAGCAAAATCAAAGGTAAAAGACAAGGTGGCTAAAGATCTGAAGCGCGGAGACAAAACTTTTTTTCAGGTATATTCAAAAGAAGTGGAAGATCATCGGTGGAATCGCAAGACTCAAAAGTGCCGAGGATGTATTCGTGGAAAATTACATTGAAAAAGCAAAAATGCTTAACAAATACTTCTATTTTTACTAAAGAAAATCCTGGAGAAAATCCTGTGATTGACAAATATCCAAATGGGAATGGAGTAGATACTACACCATTCCCAGAAGATGATGTGTTTGAACAACATACAAAACTGAAAGTGGACAAGGCCCTGGGACTGGATGGGATACATCCCAGGATACTGAAAGAGCTCAGAGAGATTCTTGCAGGGCCTTTAAAGAATGTTTTTAATAGATCCTTGGAGACTGGAGACGTTCCACAGGACTGGAGAAGGGTTGATGTAGTACCTGTTCACAAAGGTGGCAATAGGGAAGAAGTGACAAACTACAGGCCAGTAAGCCTTATCTCAGTGGTGGGAAAAGTAATGGAGGCACTCATGAAAGAGAGAATAGTAGACTTTCTCAAAACCAATTGTTGCACGATTCCAAGGCAACATGGTTTTACCAAAAGACAATCATGCCAAACAAATTTGATTGAGTTCTTTGACTGGGTGACCAGAGAACTAGATCAAGGGCATATGATAGATGTGATCTACCTACAGTAGATTTCAGCAAAGCCTTTGATACTGGAGGCTTATCAATAAACTGAACAATCTGGGGATGGGGCCCAAGGTAGTGAACTGGATCAGAAATTAGTTGGCTGACAGACAACAGAAGGTGATGGTAAACGGAACTCACTCGGATGAAAGGAAGATTATTAGTGGTGTGCCCAAGGGATCGGTACTGTTCAATGTATTTATGAGCGATATTGCTGAAGGACTGAATGGAAATGTTTGTCTTTTTGCAGATGACACAAAAACTTGCAACAGAGTGGACTCCCCTGAGGGACTGGATAACGTGATAAAAGATCTACAAAATCTGGAAGAAATTGTCTAATGCTTGGTAGTTAAGATTTAATGTGAAGAAGTGCAGTGTCATGCACTTGGGATGCAGAAATCCAAAGGAATTGTATGCAACAGAGGGCGAGAGGTTGGTGTGCATGGACCAGGAGAAGGACCTTGGAGCGATTGTTTCTGAGTATCTCAAGGTGGCAAAACAGTGTGACAAGGTGATGGCCAAAGCCAGAAGTATGCTGGGTTGCATAAAGAAAGGAATTACCAGCAGAAAGAAGGATGTACTAATGCCACTGTACAAGTCACTGGTGAGGCCTCACTTGGAATATTGTGTTTAGTTTTGGAGGCCATATCTTGCAAAGGATATAAAAAGACTGGAAATGGTTCAGGGGAAGGCAACCAAAATGATTTGGAGCTTGCGCCAGAAGACTTATGAGAAGAGACTTGAAGACCTAAATATGTATACACTAGAGGAGAGGAGGGACAGGGGAGATATGATACAGATCTTTAAATATTTAGAGTATTAATGAACAAACAAACCTATTTCAAAGGCGAGGACGCTATAAAACTAGAGGGCATAACATGAAACTGCAAGGGGATAAACTGAAAGGCAAAGTCAGGAAATACTATTTCACTGAAAGGGTGGTGGATGCTTGGAATGCCCTGCCGATGCAAGTGGTGGGGGCAAATACAGTGACAGAATTCAAAATGGCATGGGACAGACACACTCTGTCACAATGAGCCGTCTGACTGAAGACCGAACACAGTTTAGGACAACTATCCAGAGAGTCGCCATGAATCAACACCAACTCGATGGCACTTAACAACAACATCTCTTATATCTAAACAAAGAGGAGTGACCGGCACGAAGCGGTGGTTACATCCCTAAACAAAGGCATGGGGAAGGGTGACCTGCACAGAGTGGCCAGTGCATCTACTCTTGCCACCTTGCTGGGCAGACTAGAAGGACTATGCTGGTCTTTATCTGCCATCGTATACTATAGGTCAGCGATGGCGAACCTATGGCACGCGTGCCAGCTGTGGCACGCGAAGGCCTTGCAGCTGGCACGCGGGAAGGTCCGCTAGGACAGGTGTCTGCCTCCCTTCGTCTGCAGCCGCGGCTCCCTGCCTGTTAGGGAACCGCGGCTTTGCTTGTAAAATCGTTGCGGAGCCCTTCCTGTCTTGACGGGCTCCGTGCAGCATTGTCACGCCTCTAAAGGAAGTTGTAAGTACAACTTCCTTTAGAGGCGGGACACTGCGGCACGGAGCCCGTCAAGACAGGACGGGCTCCGCAACGATTTTACAAGCACAGCCGCGGTTCCCTAAGAGGCAGGGAGCCGCGGCTGCAGACGAAGGGAGGAAGACATGGGGAGAGGGGGGGGGGCTACCATCGACATGGGGAGAGGGGGCTACCATCGACATGGGGAGTGGGGGGGTGCTACCATCGACAGGGTGAGAGGGGGTGTGCTACCATCGACATGGGGAGAGGGGGGGAGAGGGGGGGCTACCATCGACATGGGGAGAGGGGGGCTACCATCGACATGGGGGGGGGCTTACCTGGCGGGAGGGAGCTGATCTGGCTGGATGGAAGGAGGGGGGCTTACATGGAGGGAGGGAGCTGATATGGATGGATGGAAGGAGGGGGGCTTACATGGAGGGAGGGAGCTGATATGGATGGATGGATGGAAGGAGGGGGGCTTACATGGAGGGAGGGAGCTGATATGGATGGATGGAGGGAGGGAGCTGATATGGATGGATGGAAGGAGGGGGGCTTACATGGAAGGAGGGATAGATGGAGGGAGGGGGCTGACATGGACAGAGGGGGGACTGACATGGAGGGAGGCTGACATGGACAGTGGGGCTGACAGGGAGGGAGGGAGCTGACATGGACAGATGGAAGGACGGGGGCTGACATGGAGGGAGGGGGGCTGGCATGCACAAAGGGGAGAGACAGGGACATACTGGACAGACGGGATAAATGCTGGAGAGAGGCGAGAGACATTGCGGCTTAGGATTATAATGGGCTGATGGGGGAGCTAGCACTGGTAATGGGCAGATGGGAGGGGACTAGGACTGGTAATGGGTTGAAGGCTAGGACTGGGAATGGACTGATCAAGGGGGGGGTTGGGACTGGTAATGGGCTGATAGGGGGGTATGACTGATAATGGACTGATGGGGGGCTAGCATTGGAAATGAGCTGATCGATGAGGTTAGGACTGGAAATGGGCTGATGGGGGGATAGGACTGGTGATGGGGGGGTAGGACTGGTGGTATTGGGCTGATTAGGGGAGGCTAGCACTGGTAATGGGGTTGAGGGGGGATTAGCACTGGAAGTGAGCTGATTGGGGGGCTTTGACTGAGAATGGGCTGATTGTGGGGAGGGGAGGATAGAGCTGCTGGCCCTGGAAGAAAACTGGGGGCTAAGGCTACAAATGGGCTGATGCGAGGGGATGGGAGAATGGAACTGGAAGGGAGTGGATCTGAGAGGGGCTGCCATGGTATTTGTACTAGAAGGGACTGGTCAGTGGGGAAGGAGGGGGACTGGAAGGGAATGGACACCAGTGGCAATCATGGGAATGCAAGTTGACATTGGAAGGTACTGGGAGTGAGGACTGGAAAGGGGCTGATACTGGGGAGGGTTACTGGGACTGGAAATAGGCTGATGGAAAGAAGTGAAGAAAACGAAAGAAGAGATAAGAAATGGCAGATGGACCATAGACCACAGAAACAGAGCTAAGAGAAGACAGGAAAGCAGAAGCCTCAGATCGGGACCAGCATGATCAGAGAATAAATTGGTCAGACAACAAAGGTAGAAAAAATAATTTTATTTCATATTAGTGATTTGACTACAAAATCATCATAATTTTGAAATCAAATATTGTTACTTGTTGTGATTAATTAACCGTATTTTCCGGCGTATTTTTTTTGGTGTGCGCTGGAAAAGGGGTAGTCTTATACGGCGAGTATAGGCCAAACACCTATATTTTAACAGGAAAAGTAGGGGGTCGTCTTATACGCCCAGTCGTCTTATACACCGGAAAATACGGTAAGTAAATTTAACGTTTTCTATGAAAAGTAGTTCTGAGGGGGGTCAAAAAAATATTAAAAGAAAAGTGACAATAATATAATAATATATTTATAATGTGGATTACATTTGGGCCCTCATATTTACCTCAGGCTATGATTGTGATTGTGATTATGATGGTACACTGTAAGAAACAATATATGCAGTGTTAGATTTGTTTTAAATGTCACAATGGTTTTGCGGCTCCCAGTTTTTTTTTCCCTTCGGAAACGGGTCCAAGTGGCTCTTTATGTCTTAAAGGTTGCAGACCCCTGTGCTAGGAGAAAGGCCCCAGCCCGGCCCCGCGCTTCCCCTTCCGGTCGGAGCTTCTGCACGCCTCTCGCCGAGAAGCTGCACGCTAGGGCTCGTGCGCCGTCCTCTCGCGAGATTATAGGACCCGCGCGGGAGCTGGGTTCCAAAGAAGAGCAAAACCTACCACTTTCATGATGAATGGGAAATGGACTACTTCTTCATCATGGTGAAAGACAAGTGTTGTGTAATTTGTAACGCCCCAGTATCCTTGCCCAAAATGGGTGATCTGGAACATCATTATAAGGCTCTAAAATATTGTTGTTAAGGTTTAATTGACGTGCTGGCACTTTGAGGAAATTCTTTGGTTTTGTGCGGCAGTTTGGGCACTCGGGCTCAAAAAGGTTAGCCATCACTGCTATAGGTAGTATTCTCAAAGGCATTTACATGGGTAAGTGCCCTATCTCGGATTTTCAAAAGGCAAATATCCGTGTATTGCCTTAGGAAAATCCTGGATGTATGTGAGTGTATGCAATTTACCCATGGAGTAATCATTAAATCTAAACACTAACAGTAAGACTTAGTATGTAGCTTTATAGGAAAACAAACCTTGCCATCCAAACATAAGGGCAGCAATCTCTAAAGGGAAAAAGAAACTTTAAGAATAAGAATGTAAATATCTAAAAATAAGGTGGATAACTTAAATAACTTGGAAACCAATTAGTAACATTCAGGACCCCAGGAGGGGACATAAATATAAACCACTAATTTTAGGGGGTTTATGACTAAACTGCAACCGTCAGTGTTTTAAAAACCGATGACTGGTAAACTCTATCACCCACAATCTGAATAGAGAACTTTATAAATAATGCAAATAAAAGAAAAAATAAATGAAGCAATCTTCAGCAGCCAAGGAACAGCACCTCTATATACAGGAAGGTTCTTAATAAGGGAGCGCTTCTATTTTTAAAGGTCATTGGCATTGCGTACAGGGACTCATCAAAGAGTAATCAATGATCCATAACAGAGATAAGACCATATACTCCGATACCTTACAGAGAAACTACAATTAGTCACAGGGGAAATATGAAATCTCTATCCAATACATAGATGAAAAAAAAGAGCAGTATCTGATATATAGCTGCGGCACACATACATCATATGAATGACTCTACATATAAGTGAAGTGCCGTTTAAACACATAGTAACATAGTAAATGACGGCAGATAAAGACCAGTATGGTTCATCTAGTCTGCCCAGTAAGATGGCAAGAGTAGGTGCACCTGCCATTCCGTGCAGGCCACCACTCCCCATGTCTTTGTTTTAGGGGTGAACCCACCGCTCCGTGTAGGACACCCCTGTATGTTGAGAAATTAGTTAAGTTTATTTGGATTTTATCCTGTTGCTGTAAAGGGATCCACTGTGTCTGTCCCATGCCATTTTGAATTCTGTCACTGTATTTGCCCCCACCACTTCCATAGTATTTAATTTCCCTGTTTTCTCTCCCATGTTCAATTCCCTGTTCTTTGTAAACTCAATGTTATTTGTATACATTGCAGTATTCTTGTTCGATGTACACCGCGCTGATTTTAATAGCGCGGTATAGAAGAGAATGTTAAATAAATAAATAAATAAAATAAATAAATTCCAAGCATCCACCACCCTTTCAGTGAAAAAGCATTTCCTGACTTTGCCTTTCAATTTATCCCCTTGCAGCTTCATGTTATGCCCTCTAGTTTTCCAGCTTCCCCGTCTTTGGAAGAGGTTTGTTTGTTCATTATTTCTCTTTAAGTATTTAAAGGTCTGAATCATATCTCCCCTGTCCCTCCTCTCTTCCAGAGTGTACATATTTAGGTCTTCAAGTCTCTTCTCATAAGGCTTCTGACGCAGGTTCCAAATCAGTTTGGTCGCCTTCCTCTGAACAGTTTCCACACATAAAAATACTTTAAATTGGCTGTAACACCAATTGACTAAGGGTTAAAAACAAAATAGAAACCATACCCAATGTACAGCAAAGGGATCAGTACATTCAGCATATCATTGAAAACATATGAAAAGTGCAGTATGCTGACTCGGTATTTAAAAGAAGATATTTCGTGCCAATTGTGCTTGTCATGGAGATGTTTCAACAACTCAGAACAATCCAGTATTTACCTAAAGATTTTTTTTTAACACAAAACTATTACACTGTGTTGGCAAGCATTCTTTAAGATAGAAATTTCAACTCCCTACTATAAGGGTAAAGCAGATGTGTCTATTACCTGGTATACAGCAGAAACCATGTAATCCAAAAGAGGAGGAGAGGGGGGGAAGGAAAAGGAGAGGAAAGGGGAAGGGGGAGAGAAAGAACGGAGAGAAAGTGGTGGGGAGGGGGAGTGGAGGGGGAGGGGGAAAGCAGGAAAGGAGGGCACAATATGCCAACTCGGCGTTTAAAAGAGAAACATTACACACCGTAAACGTGGCCATAACGATATGTAAACAACAGAAATAGCTGCCTAAGCCTCTATTCTCTTACATACACAACTGTGCTGTACCAACATCAATGGAAAAATGCACTTGCGATGGTTGATAAAAGGGGCCATGGCCAGATGGTTTAGGGGTCCAGTGGGGATGTGCAAAACATCTTTGGGGTAAATAATTAATTAAAGGTAACTGCACTTACTGTATAGAACGAAGGGAAATTGTAGGTTCCCTGTAAGGTATAATTGGAGTATATGGTCTTAACTCTGTAACATCAGTTACCCTTTGATGAGTCTCCATATGCAATATTAGTGACCATTAAAAATAGAACCACTCCCCTATTATGGGCGATCCTGTACATTGAAGTGCTGTTCCTTGGCAGCCGATGATTACTTCATTTCTTTTCTCTGTTATTTGCGTTATTTATAAACTTCTCTATTCAAATTGTGGGTGATAGATTTTAGTAGTCATCAGTTTTTAAAACACTGCCGGTTGCAGTTTATTCATAGACTCCTAAAATTAGTGCGGTTTCAGTCTATGTGCCCTTCTGTGATCTTTGAAGTGCTATGTACCGGCGGACGCATAACCTTCCTCGCCGACCTCTAAACTGGATAGTGTCAGACGGCTGCCTGGGTGAGAATCTTCACAGTCTTGGCAAGTGCATATATCTATATGATTTGCAAGGGATTGTGAGCAATGCAGTTCATTCACACCAGACACAGCTGCTCACAATAATTAGTTGTGCTTTTGGGTAAAGCCAATAAGATATTTACTTATGGGGTTATTTCTCCCAACACAGAAATGCTTGGTAGCACATAAATCAGGTTACTTGCTTTCAGTGTTAAACTTGAAAAAACAAAATCAGGAAACAACATTTGAACTTGTCAGGCAATCAAAGCAAAATAAATAAGACCTGGTTGGCAACAAACTGGTCTTTTCTGTAGGCTTTAGCTAATATTCTCTTAGCAATGTATCAAACAACAAACCAAAAGCCACAAAGAAGGAAAAAAACTGTTCTTTTCAGGTAAACTTCTTATATCTTCCCACATAGATTCAGAAGTGATTCTCTTAGAGCTCACAAGCAATTAGGTAAGGCTCAATTGCTAGCAGTTATCCAGCTGAAACCCCTTAGCTGGCTAGCTTTCTACTGCGTGGCTAGAAATCTTACTCAGGAGCTTTTCTGAGTAGATTAAAGAACAAGTTTGTATTTCTTTGTGATGGTTGCTGTACTTTATAACAGAAAATCACCAAAGGAGTTTAGACAGAGAGCAGTCCATGTAAACAGATTCTTCATCTGCTATCATTCCCTCTTCTTCAACAAGCATGGGTTCAATATCATGGATTGGCACAGATGAATCTCTCAATGGAGCACTTTCAGGAGAATACTTGTTTCCCTGCTGTCTTTCAAGGTTATAGCTAGGGCATATATCAGTGTTCATACCTGAGCTTCCATTGCTGTTAGAGTTCCTCTCTATATAGCCTGGCCAGTATGTAGTCCAGTTCTTATGTCCAGCCTTCCAATCCAGATCCCTGGACACTGGATCTCTCTTCACATACCTTCTGGCACGGGTCTTAGGGTCCCTTCCACGTGCAGCCGTCTCTCTCACAGGTACCGTCTGGAGATTCCTAGCTCTGCAGCACCATTCCTCTGGCTTTCCCCAGTCCAATGGTGTATGCTGGCCCTTGGAATGCCTCCCAGTATACGTACTGCTCTGGACTCTTCTAGACCTCTCAAAGGCTTTTCTCCTCTTTCTTCCAAAGGGTTTCTTTCCCTCTCTGTCCGTCCGGTTTGGCTTCTGCTTCTGATGATCCTCTTGATGATGAAGATGATCAAGCTCAAGCTGTCCAAGATACTGATTCTCTGTAGAATAAACTCTACCTTTATTCTGCTTAGATGAGTGCTCCTCCCTAATACAGCGCAGCTGTGCTGAATCAGGCCCTGCCCTTTGAGATGAGTGCTTGGGGATTACCTCATAGCCCTCCTGATTGAACACACGTTTCCCCACTTCAGCTCCTCTAATGGCTGTTGGAAACCTGGTGCATTCTGGGACTGGTAGTCTTTTATGGGAAAATTCTGTTTTCTTATTTCTACCAGAACTGACAGATTGCTTGTTCAGAGTCACTTCACCTTTTCTATAGCTCCTTCCTGAGCTATGATAAGCTTCCTTATCACAAAAGTCAATGCCATGGTGATGGCATTCAATATCTGGTGATCGTCACCAAAGCCGGAAGCTGCCGAAGCTAACCGGGCAGCAGTGATATTGGATGCTGCCTGGTTTGCTCGTACGCCTTACCTATCTTTAAGGTGCAGATCACTAGCTTGGCAGCATCCAATATCGCTCCTGCCTGTTTAGCACCATTCTCCCCCCCCCCCCCACGGCATACCCCCAATACATCCCAATGCTAACCATATAGCAACGGGGCATGTAGGGGACTTAAATGGGGATATTCAATGGCACAAACGTGTAAGTGCCATCCAGTATCCTCATCTAAGGCATTTACACGGTTTACTGGGCTGTAAACTGTGTAAATGCCTTTTGAATATCAGGCCTGAAATCTCTACCCAATACATAGATGAAAAAAAGAACGGTATTTGATATATAGCTGCGGCACACATACATCATATCAGTGGCTCTACATATAAATGAAGCGCCGTTTAAACACATAAAAATGCTTCAAATTGGGCATTACACCAATTGACTATGGATTAAAAACAAAATAAAAAACATACCCACTTGCTGGCCTGTTGTCTGCATCTTAGCTTTAATGTTTTGTTCAGATATTAAAGTTGTTTACTTGCTTAGGTTTGTTGGCGATACTTATACTAGATCTTATACATTAAATTGACTTTGTTCACCTCAAGAATTAATCTTAGGTCCTTAATACATGTATTCCTGATGGTCAGCAGTCCTGCAGAAGGTTCAAGCATATGCATGAGGAGTATGTCACATGCACTGTTGAGCATCAATGCACTACACAGTTCTGGATGTAGATGTTCTAGTAAGTACATAGCAAAATGCAGGAAACCTCTTAAAGAGGTATCGGCAATGTTGCACCAGTGCCACACCTTCACTTATATTGAATGTGCTGAACATCAGCAGACCTGTCCCAAGGTTTGCTATGAGCAGGCCACAGATATCCAGGTCAGGGTCCCTAAGGAAACATGCAAGGTAGCCTTGTAGGCCCACTGAGCGATTATCTGTCATGTGTGACTGTCTTTAATCCATCAGCATACATCACAGCACTAAGCAAAACCTATATCTAGGTGATGTAAAACCCTCTCGCACCGAGGAAGTTTCTCCAGGGCCATGTGCCCATGAGGGAAGGGTTAGGACAGCCGTTATAGTTGGTGATTCGATCATTAGGCATGTAGATAGCTGGGTGGCTGGTGGACGTGAGGATCGCCTGGTAACATGCCTGCCTGGTGCGAAGGTAGCGGACCTCACGCGCCACCTAGATAAGGTCTTAGATAGTGCTGGGGAGGAGTCTGCTGTCTTGGTACATGTCGGTACCAATGACATAGGAAAATGTGGTAGGGAGGTTCCGGAGGCTAAATTTAGGCTTTTAGGTAGGAAGTTGAAATCCAGAACTTCCAGGGTAGCGTTCTCCGAAATGCTTCCTGTTCCACGCGCAGGACCCAAAAGGCAGGCAGAGCTCCGGAGTTTCAATGTGTGGATGAGACAATGGTGCATAGATGAGGGTTTTGGATTTGTTAGGAACTGGGGAACATTCTGGGGAAAGGAGGGGCTCTTCCGAAGGGATGGGCTTCACCTTAACCGGGATGGAACCAGGCTGCTGGCATTAACCTTTAAAAAGGAGATAGAGTAGTTTTAAACTAGATATTAGGGGAAAGCCGACAGTCACCCAAGAGCGGATGGTTCGGAAGAATGTATCTTTGAAGGATACTACCAAAAGCAGAGAGGTTCCACAAAAGAGTAAAGTAGCCCAAATGCTCTCAAGTATGGAGCAGACTGAGCTTAAAGATCCCAAATTACCCATGTCTAACTATAGTCAAATTAATATGAATAAAATACATTCTCTAAAATGCTTGTATGCAAATGCTAGAAGTCTAAAAAATAAGATGGGAGAGTTAGAATATATAGCACTAAATGAAAGGTTAGATATGATTGGAATATCAGAGACATGGTGGAAGGAGGACAACCAGTGGGACACTGTGATACCTGGGTACAAACTATATCGTAATGATAAAGCTGATCAAATTGGTGGAGGGGTTGCTCTCTATGTTAGAGAGGGCATTGAGTCAGAAAGGATTAAAGTTTTGCAGGAAACAAAATCTGCTGTAGAATCTATATGGATTGAAATTCCATGTAAAAGGGGGAAGGCAATGGTAGTGGGGGTGTACTATCGAGCGCCTTGCTAGAATGACCAAATGGATGATGAAATGCTCAAAGAAATCAAGGAAGCTAACAAAAGTTACAGTGCAGTAATAATAATGGGTGATTTCAACTACCCCGATATCGACTGGGTCAGTGTCACATCAGGACATGCTAGGGAGATAAAGTTCCTAGATGAAATAAATGACTGCTTCTTGGAGCAGCTGGTTCATGAACCGACCAGAGGGGAAGCCATATTAGACCTAGTCCTTAGTGGAACACCAGATCTAGTGCAAGAGATAAGGTTGTTGGGGCCACTTGGCAATAGTGATCATAGCATGATCGCCTTTGATTTAATAAGTGGAGGAGGGATAGTAAGGAAATCCACAGATCTACCTTTTAACTTTTGAAAGGGAGACTATGATAAAATGAGGAAAACGGTTAAGAAAAAACTAAAAGGAGCAGTTGCAAAGGTTAAAGACGTACATCAGGCTTGGCTGTTGTTGAAAAATACTATCTTGGAAGCCCAGATCAGCTGTATTCCACACTTTAAGAAATGTGGAAGGAAGTCCAAAAAACTGCCAGCATGGTTTAAAGGTGAGGTCAGAGAGGCTGTTGTTGCCAAAAAAGCATCTTTCAGGAAATGGAAAAAAGAGCCAAATGACGAAACCTGGAAACAGCACAAGCACTGGCAAGTCAAATGCAAGGCATTGATAAGGCAGGCAAAGGGAGAATTTGAGAAGAAGCTTGCTGCGGAAGCAAAAACGCAAAGTAAAGACCTTTTCAAGTACATTCGTAGCAAAAAACCTGTGAGAGAGTCAGTTGGTCCATTAGATGATAAAGGGGTTAAAGGAGCACTAAGAGGCGACAAGGCGATAGCGGAGAGATTGAATGAATTCTTTGCTTCAGTCTTTACTGAGGAAGATGTAGGGATGTTACCCATGACTGAAGTGGTATTTAAAGGTGCGGAAGAATTGAAGGAAATATCGATACATCGGGAAGATGTATTACAACTATTAGATAAACTGAAGAGTAGCAAATCACCTGGGCCGGATGGTATACATCCAAGGGTGTTGAAAGAACTGAAATATGAGATTGCAGATCTGCTATTAGTAATCTGTGAACTATCATTAAAATCATCTCTAATACCTGAAGATTGGAGGATCGCCAATGTAACACCAATTTTTAAAAAGGGTTCCAGGGGTGATCCGGGAAACTACAGACCGGTGAGCCTGACATTAGTACCAGGAAAATGGTAGAAACCATCATAAAGAATAAAATTACTCAGCATGTAGATAGTCATGACCTAATGGGAGACAGCCAACATGGCTTTAGACAAGGAAGATCTTGTCTTACTAATCTGTTATGTTTTTTTGAAGGAGTGCATAATCAGGTGGACAAAGGTGAGTCGGTTGATATTGTGTATCTGGACTTTCAGGAAGCCTTTGACAAGGTCCCTCATCAGAGACATTTGGCAAAACTAAAGAGTCATGGGATAGGAGGCAGTGTACTATTGTGGATCAGGAACTGGTTAAAAGATAGAAAGCAGAGGTTTGGGCTAAATGGCCAGTTTTCCCAATGGAGAAAGGTGAATAGTGGTGTACCCCAGGGATCTGTGCTGGGTCCCCTGCTTTTTGACATATTCATAAATGACCCGGAAAGTGCCTCAGGCCCTTAGTGCATTTTATAAGGCGTCCTTTTGCCAAGCCTAAGCCACACTACCTGTTGCTGCATATCAGGCACTGATGGCCACCCTAACCAACCCCTGAAGACCTTCTCCTCCTCAGGTGTCCCTAGCATTCCAAATCCAGAAAAAGGGTTTGTCACCACCTGGCGTGCTGCCCTAGCATCCCTACTGGGGAGCACACTGACACCCTCACTCTAAAGAGGCTGACCCTACCAGCCTCATGACTGTCTGCCACTCCAACCTAGCGCTCCAGCCTAAGGCTACAGCCCTAGCACTTCCTCTGCTCTCTGACATCCCTTTTCCAGGGTGCACTTGCTCCCACTCCCAGAGCACCGAAGCCTTCCTGAAATTGTAACCATACAACCCACCATCAATGCAGAAGCCTCCCCACACCATCCAAATGTGGACCTTCTCAGTTTTAAAGGACACCATATCACTCTACCTCACATAGCCCGAAAGTAAGAAACAACGAAAATCTCCTGAATCTTCCCACACCCTCTTTACTCACATGCTATGCTATACTAGCAGCTCCTCACCAAAACTCTTCTTTCTACTTTCCTGAATTCTCTCCTTCCTTACCCTTACCCTTGCTAGCCAATCAGCAGCATCACCATCCCTCCCACCCCCTCCAACCCTCTCCCCAGCACTGGCTACTTCCCTCAGAAGGGCTTGGCTATGTCATAGGGGCCCCAACCCATCCCTGAGGTCTCTCTTTTTACTCCATTTTATTTCTTATATATTTGTAAATGCTTTTGCAATGTACCACTTTATAATTACAAAAATAGTCTATAAATAAAAATGTAATGAAATTGCTTTCATGATGCGCCTAAGTCCTAATGACCCCCAGTGGACATATGATTGTAATCTATATCTCCTGCACTGCAGTGCATAAAACTAAAGGAAAACCACTGAGCTAGCCTAAAATCTCAATCTCACTTTTGTATGCACTTTCAGCTTAAATCAAATTATTTTGTTACATGCCTTATTTTGTCTTGTCTTTGCAGTAAAATCAGATGAGCTACAAACAATCAAGAAGGAACTAACTCAAATAAAAACTAAAATTGACTCTTTGCTGGGCAGGCTGGAAAAGATTGAAAAGCAACAGAAAGCTGAAGCAGGTAAGTAAGAATGACCCATGCAACAGTCACAGGGAAAGGTAGTCAATAATAAATGATTTGTTCGAGTGACTTTGGAAGTTACCCAGGCATATCTTTATGTTTCAAAGTCCCTCTCCCTGACTGGTTACAATTTAGCCAAATTATAGGCCTAACAAAATTTTCCAATTAAGTAGAGACAAAGTTAGAGGTGTTCTGGGGGTATCGTTATAGCAGGGTTTAATTTCTGGAAGAATGAGTGTGAACGGAGTTCTGCCACTCCCTTTCAGATTCCAGAGCCAAAGCAGCGAGGATGTTGTTCTCCAGACAGCCTGTAGGGAAGAGGAGGGAGTGGATGAGGCTGGACTAGAGCAGAGAACACACCACACTGCTTCCTATTGCAGCCCCTCTTCTCCTGTCTGTTGCTCCAGCCTCTGGCCTGCACCTTCTCTTATCTCCAAAATCCCACTTCCCTTTTCTCTGCAAAGTAAGCGCTGCATTAGAACTTAGCTGGAGAGTGCTGATATTCCATACTAACTGGTTAATCTTAGCTGGGTAAGTTGGGCCGCACAAATAGCAGCCCTAAAGTTACCCAGATATTTAACTTTAACCGCTTATGTTCAGTGAGAGACTTTTTTGGAAGATCCATGCTGAAAATAAGTGGTTCAGGTTATCTCGATAACGGCCACTTGCCACCACCTCATTGAACATAGGTCTTGAAGTGAATTAAACAGTGGGGCTAGATATTCAACGGTGGCAGCTAGCACGAGTATAGCACCTAGCTATCGCAGCTGAAGAGTTAACCAAATATTCAATTCTGGGACCATATACGGCCGAAATAGAATATCCGGGTTTGCCGCACAGCCGCGCACAGCGCAGAAGCTAACATGGCAGCCGTGATATTCAGCTGCTACCCAGATTTGACTGCGCCTAACTTACACCACTGAGGTGTAACCGGGTAGTGGATCAATATCGCCGCTGACCGGTTATCCCTGGGTACCGCCCCTGGAACGCCCCTGACATGCCCCGATGCAAAGCGGTTAGCATCAGGGCATATAGTGGCTTTACTCTGGGATATTCGGCGGCACTAACAATATCCCGCTTAGGGGCATTTACATGGTTTACAGCTCTGTAAACCGTGTAAATGTCTTGCAGTATCGGGGCCATGCTTCTTATAAATTATTTTATTTATTTATTTATGTCTAGATACTCTGAGGGTTATTTCAAAACGTTTGGTGTGTAGATCCAACGTTGCTCTCTTTGATGCAACAGCGCCCGACGATCACCTCCACGCGGTAACGGGGGAACCACGTCCAGGATCGTCCATCGTAACTGTTCAAAAGTGTGGGAATGAGACATACAGTGTTGAACCATCGGAGCATTTTGTGCTACAGTGTTAATTCGCGATCTATCTTCTATGTTCTTGCAATCACTTGCGAATCAGCCGAGTTGTCATTCCCACATAAAAGAGCTTACAGGATCCTGGACGCAGTTCCCCCGTTACCACGTGGAGGTGATCGTGGGGCGCTGTTGCATCAAAGAGAGCAATGTTGGATCTACACACTTCACACAGTTATTCCATTTGGAATGAACGCGGAGATCGAATGGTGGTCTTTGACGTGAGCTTCAGTTTTTGTGTTATAGCCGCCATCATATGTTCCTATTCGTTTCTACTAAGTAGGGATGATGTCATTCGTGTTTGAACGGAACAGGAAGTTGGGTAGGTTCTGCTTGAAAAAGAGCCATTTCGACGGTGGGCTTGAAACACAACAGTTTTGTGTCGCATGATTACCCAATAGATATTGGAATGTCCTGGAGGGATAGGCAATAGCGGGCCTGTTTGGGAGATTACAGGCGAAACTTGGCAAGCCTTTTGGATATCTAGATTGTCGGCTTTAGCCACGTTTCATCATGGCGGGATGCCTTCGGTGTTAGCCTGGACATTGCTGTTCGTTGCTGTTCTGCAAGACTTTCTCCTGGCTCAGCTAAGTGATACTATCCCGATGCATAGACATTCTATAGGTTACAGAACTTATCTGAACGTGAAGTGTGAAGTTTGTGCATAAAGCATTATTTGTATGCAGGGGCTGGTCCTGATGGGCCGGTTGTAGCCTCAGGCATAATGTGGTCGTGCTGACCTTTTAAAAAAAAGTTGAATAAAAGGAGGGTCTGTTACATGAGCATGTTTCACATCCTCAAGACAGATGATCTGACAAAAAATCTACTTTTTGGAGAAGTGTTTACCATGGAAGCATGAATATGATGTTTAAAATAGGAATATAGTGAGTGACCTTTTGTGTGGGATATTGTTTGTGGTTTCACTTGCATAGGTTATATGACTGGAAAATTATTACAGATCACCCCAGCACTGTCTAGAAGGGGCTAGGATATTCTGCTATCTACAATATAAGGAGAGCAACAATATTCAGTTTATTCCCTATAGCTGTGCGTATAAATTTGGACCAACAAAAAGGCTGCCTAAATTTATTTGGATAGCTATAAGGATAATGGTTCAATATTGCTCCTATCCATATAGCGACAAGTTTTAAACTCCTGTTACAATGTAAGCACAGAACAGGCTTCTGACTGTGTACCCTTGTTGTATGTAAACCGCACTGATAACAAATAGCGCGGTATATAAGAGTTGTTAAATAAATAAATAAATGCTCACCATTTTGCTGCCACTTCTGCAGATAGCCATGCTGAATATGCATAAAGGGCCCAATATTCAAAAAGAACTGAGGAGTTGGTATTCAGAACCCTTAGTTGGTCGGTCAGTGGGAGGCGGACAGACCAACTAAGGGTGCTGACTACCAAATTTAGCAGAACTTTCCAGATAGCACCACTAAATATCCCCGCAGACTGCTCTGGTACTATTCAATTAGTGCAGGGGAAGTCCATGGGTAGAGCGAGGGGGTTGTCTGTGTTATTCAGATAAGTACTAACTCATATCCAGTTAGCGGATTTTTAGTCAGCAGCATCTGGGCAACTTAGGCCACATGAAAAGCTGTCCTAAATTGAAACTCAGATAAGTGCCAACTGAAAATCCACTAACTGACTAAGTGTAGGTTTTTTTCCAGATATCTCCACTCAGCCCCCATATTCATTGGCTCCTGTCTGGATACTGCCATTGAATATTCTGCCGATTTAAGCGCGTTTTTGAATATCGGTCCCTGAGCTCCTAAACTTAGGCTTCTAAATGTATGCCCTATTTTCAGCCAAACTTAGGCGCCTAAGTTTTCAACTGAAAATTCAGCTAAATTTAGGAGCTTAAAGGTTTTGCTTATAAATTTTGGCCTGTCAATCATTGGCTTAGATTTATGAGACTAATTTAGGAGCTTAGTGCAGAAAATTGGTGCTAAGCTCCTAATTTTTCCCACATTAATTCTGCTCCTGTTGCCATGCACATTTTATGCATCTAAATTTAGTTTAATGACATTTTGAGCAAAAATGTATGCAGCTCTAGGAATCTTTCAAAGAGGCCAGTTTAGGAGCACAACTCTCAAACGTATGAGAAGAAATCCTTTGAATATTGAGCCCAATATATTTAAATGCCACAGCCAGCATTTAAAAAAACCCCACTGACCATAGTGTTTGCATATTTATTTATTTATTTATGAAGGACCACCAAAGCGGCTTACAATATCCAAATACATTGATTCATTACAGTAAGCCAATCACCAGGCCAGCACAATGGCTGTAAAACCGCCGCTTTTGAGGCGCACCCGCACCCTGCAGGCCCGCGCCTGAGGGCCTCACCAGAGGGCCCTTTGGCGTGAGACCGTGGCGAATGATCAGTAGCTAAAAGTCGTGAGCATAATTGTTTTGCTGGTATCTTGTGGATGAAACCTGCTATTTCCTCCCTTCCTGTATCTTCTTTCTTTTCTTTAACTGTCACTGTATCTCTTATTCTGTCCTATCATATAACTGGCGTTCCTTTCATATTTTCTGTGACATTATTATATTATTGTAAACCGCTCTGATGCTTAGGCCTGAGCAGTATATCAAATGTAAAGAATAAATAAAATAAATAAAATAAGCACATCATACAGCACAAGTACAAAAGGAGAGGGCCAAGTAACACAATCAAAATACCTGTAACATCATGCTATAATTCAGAGATACAAAAAAAGGGAAGAAGGGTTGAAAAAGTGACTTGGAATTTTTTTCTAACTCATGCAAGATTTATTGGGAAAATTTGACTGATTTATCCCTGACTGAGATTTATTGAGAATATTTGAGTGTGGCTTTTCAATAAGAATGAACAACAAATGCTGAAAGATGTTGTAATTATTATACGTGTTATGCTTGTACAGTTGTTGGTAACTGCTGTAGTAAGCTACGTACACTGTAGAAAATGAGGAAAATTGGTTTGTGTTAAGAAAAAATAGTTTGTCTTTGAGAGGATAATTTTAAAATATATTTCATCAAGTAAAGCATTACTTTATTCACAGCAATGGACTTTTATAAAAAATCGCATGCCAGATATCTGTGTAAAGTTAGTTGCATACAGCCTGTCCACACGGAGGCATTCCGAGGGATGAGGCCAGGTAGAGGTTTGTATTTACATGCAGGCTTTTAAAAGTATGGGGGTCATTTTAAAAGGCTTAGGGGCATGTTTACTAAACATTCCTAACGTGCGGGGCCGCGCTAGTGAGCGTGTGCCATATAAGGAGTGGGCGGTTCAGGCAGAAAATAGAAAATAAACGGTAGTAAGCACCCGGACGTGTGTGCGTCGCGCTAATGTGCGGGGGTCGACATTACCGCGTGGAAAGGCAAAGTGGCGCGCTGCTGAGTATACAAAACAACAGAGCCGTGGTACAACGGTGAAGACACTGACCACTGGTGCAGGGGCCATGGGTTCAATCCCCCAGTGTGCGCAATGACAAAGGTCAGCTGAGGCAGTAACTGTAATGATTAACATTGTTTTAGGAGGCAAATTAATTTGGAACGGCATAAGGCGGCGCACAGTTATTTTTGGGCGGCAGAAGGCGGCGCACAGTGCTTTTTGGGCGGCATAAGGCGGCGCACAGTTATTTCTGGGCAGCAGAAGGCGGCGCACTGGTCCCCTTGGGCGGCAGAAGGCGGCGCGCTGATAGGCACAAGGCGGCGCGCTGATGCACAAGCACAGGAACAGAGCCACAGCACAATGGTGAAAACACTGACCAATGGTGCAGGGATCAGGGGTTCAACTCCTCACAATGCCCAGTGAAAAATGCCTGCTGAGGCAGTATGTATTATGTTGAGGGAGGCTGTATAATTATATTTTGTTATCACTACTCGCAAACGCACTCTCCCAGCATGTTACCATACGGCAGCCCATAAGGCACATGTTACAGTGCACTGTTCGCCAAGGCACCCTTGAATGACCCCTATAGGGCAGCATGTATGTTGCGACACAGGATAATGTATAGTGCACCCTATAGGGATGGCAACCATAAGGTGGCCTACAGGGCGCCCTATGAAGCACCCTCAGAGGCACCGAATGGGTATAGTAAGCTGAGGGTGGTCTTGCCGGCATAGACATATGTACAGTAAATAAAAATAAAGCTGTGGACAGCCCTACCAAAGGGCCCCACTGTGGGTGTGAACCCATGACCTCTGGCTGCACAGGCAGTGATGTAACCATTGCGCTACAGCTCCATAGCTGTAAGCAGGCCCCTGGCTGGCTGCAGATAGCCTACACGTCACCGCACAGACAGTCTGCTGGTGTCAACAGGATAGGGTTAGGCCACCCGTACCCATGATGAACTGCACATCCAAATTAGCTGTCCGCAGATGGACACAAGATGGGGAATGCACCCCCACAGCACCTCGGCCCTGTTGGGGGAAGTGACCGGGTGCACCCACACAGCACCTTGGCCTAGTAGGGGGCACTGACCGGGTGTTTTACTGGCACAGAGTAGCCACACACCGTTACATCGTGCGGGTACTGTGCTCACCCTGAGTGTGCAATGAGGTGGCCAGGACCAGGTCAACAACACCTGCCATGGCTGATGGAGGCCAAGCGGGCGTTCCAAAGCAGTGTTAATGTGTAAGATAGCTAGTTTCTGCACAAACACCATGGATATCCCTGTCTGCCACCATCAGGCACACGCACGCACACCCCCCCCCCCCCCGTGGCAAACATGGTCTCCATCAAGGGATCCACACTCTACCTCCCTGCAAAGGTGGCAGTAGAGGACAACATCAACCCCAGTCCTGCTGAGGAACACCACCCCCCCCCCCCAGGCAGGCAGCTCCATACACAGCCATAACACAATAGCAGGCAGACAGACATAAGCCCAGGGTATGGTAAGCTGCACTCCACCACCAGCTATTCCCCTGCAGCAAGCCAACAGCCACTGCACCCTGCAAGCCATTATAGCAAGACATTTACCAGCTACAAACAGTCTATTTTGCGGCGCGCACATTTGCGGCTTTTAGTAAACATCCCCCTTAGATGTGATTTAGTTATTTATTTTATTTTTTTAAACTGGTTTTAATATACTGTTTTTCTACCAAGCAAAACGGTTTACATAGAACAAAAAGGAAGGGTTTACACAGAACAATTAAAACGTGTAGTTATACAGGCAATTTTAAATTAGAATAGCAAATAACAAAATGGAGGGGATAAAGGCAGGAAAAGTAAAACTTTAGAAACTATGGGGCATGTTTACTAAAATCCGCAAAATAGCGCGCCGCAAAATAGCGCACGGCAACGCGGCACTGAAACGCGCAGAAACGCGTTTAAACGCCCCGCACACGTGCGTGTCACCCCCGCACAGGTACGCGGCTCACTAACGGGCCCCGTACAAGTGCGGGCCTGCAAATGTCCGATAGAGGCGTGGAACGGCGAAAGGAGGGCGGAGGAAGGCTCCGGAGGGGCGGAGGGACGGGGTCAATGGGTGGAGAGTGGGAGGGGAGAGGCTCCCCGCACAGTATCGGGCCCGAATATGCATGTAAAAAGCATTTAAAGGGAAGAGAAACCATTTCCGTCAGCAATGTACAGGAAAACCGGGGAAACCAGCAAAACGTGAGCAGTGTGATACATGTGCACAGCACAAAAGTGAAAATAAAAATAGAAAATGACCACAACAGAACTATTAAAAATAGTAATTCAGCTGGGGAACAGTTATAGTGATGGGCAAATACAGAAATCACACCCAGCAAAGCTCCAGAAAAAAAGAAATGAATTTTGGAAGGGTCTACTGAGAGGAGACTCTTCCAAAAAACATTTCCACGTTTTGGAGCTTTCCTGGGAGTGTTTGCTATGGTTGCCCATTAATATCACTGTTGCCCAGCGTGGTGATATTTTGTCCCACATTTCCCGTGGTCATTTCCGGGGTTTATGTGCACGTTTGTCACCAGACAGGGTGCATATGCCCACAGTAGAATTGCGTAGAGCAGGGTTTGTGACTCCATCCTGCCAGGCTTACTGCCTCCAGGGGCTGCACTGTCTCTGTGGCCATAGTGTGGTACAGCGGACAGAGTCATTACCTCTAGGACCAGAGGGCAGAGGTTCAAAACCCAGCTGGGGCACCTGCCAGCCCAGTCCCTATATTTTACCCACCACTAAATAAAGATAGCGCAGACACCCCTGTATGCATGGGGAAAACACCCATATTTTACCCAACACCGCACACACACCACAACAATGGGCATTACCTACAGCCAAGTCCCCCAAATGCAGTCCCATACTGCCACATTGCAATCAGGTCAACTGCTTTTTCTGAGAGAAGTTCATGCCAGCATGTTGGCGGACAAGTACATGTGGTGCAGGGGGCAGTGGCTGCTAACCACAGAAGACAGAGGCCTAGCCATGTGCAGGCTGGCACAGTCCACTGCAACAGACAGGTCCTGCCGGATCCACAGTCATGGACAGTCCAGGGAATCCAACCAATCTGTGGCTACACAGTGGTGCAGTGCACACAGACAGTGCATACAAGAACAGAAAGTCACAGGTTCAAAGCCCAGCTGGGGCTACTGCCAATCCTGCCCACATATTTTTCCCACAACTAAACAGTGATAGTAAGGACACACCTTTCATGGCGGGGACATATGCAATGGTAAGACATCTATCTTTTACCCCACTGAGCACAGACACCATGAACAGGGGCAGTACCTAGAGCAGAATCACCCAAATGCAGTCCTGGTGGGCCACACACCAGTCAGGTTCCATGCTGACACTCATACAAATGCCTGTGCTGTATATCTATGCACCACCCCCATGGCATGTAGATGTAGCCCATGCATATTCATGAGGGATAGCAGGAAAACCCGAACAGTGTGATGCAAACCTGGACTGGAGTTGGGAATCTGTGCCGTAAAGCAGCAGCCATCAAGGGCAGACACACCCACACCCACAGGCCCCATTGGCCAATGTCTCCTGGAAAGGCAGAACATTGGACCGTGCATGCAGCACCCAAAACGAGCACTTGCATAACTTACCAATGTCACCCTACACCTGAGGTATACGGTACACAGCTCGGAGACGTTTGCTAGGAGCACAGGCAGGCAGTTATCCATACTTTACGTACATACTGCTAGTTGACCCCATCCAAACAATCTGTTAGGTGTTTGCGGGGCATGCTCCAGGCCTGGCCTCTGACGGTGCTTACCACCCTGGGGAGTGACCACCAGCTGTAATGCGTACCATATCCATGCCTTGCCGTGCTCAGGACCGGTTTGGTGGGCAAGGCTACTTACCCCCTCAATCGTAGCACCATGATGGCAGAGGTGTGGAAGTGTGTGTCTGTCTATACAGTGGGTGTTGGCTGCAAGCCCCTTCAACAGCCCGCACTGCCAGCACTGTTGCCAGTATTGGCCAGTCAATGTGCATAATGAGGTGCAAGGTACCATGGGTATAGCCAGGGACGGGTGGCGTGGCCAGGATGCATCTGCACTGGGCATAGGGCCCTGGCAGGGACATTGGCTGGGATATTGTAGTGTCCGGCCACCACCTACACAGACAGGGTGGCCAAAGCATGTCCTTCTGGGGGATCACGCTCACCCTGACTGTGCAGTGACCACAGCATGGCTAGGCCCCCCCATAGTGCTGTATAGTAGTTTTCTCATGTGATAGATATGGGTTTCTCTTTGGGGCCCAGTCACTGATCTATCTGCTTGCTGTGTATGCAGACAGCCCAGTTCTGGGTGCATGCATCTCCATTGGGAACATGCACTATGGACTAACCAGCAGACTGTTTGTAGCTGGTAAATGTCTTGCTATAATGGCTTGCAGGGTGCAGTGGCTGTTGGCTTGCTGCAGGGGAATATCTGGTGGTGGAGTGCAGCTTACCATACCCTGGGCTTATGTCTGTCTGCTATTGTGTTATGGCTGTGTATGGAGCTGCCTGCCGGGGGGGTGGTGGTGTTCCTCAGCAGGACTGGGGTTGATGTTGCCCTCTACTGCCACCTTTGCAGAGAGGTAGAGTGTGGATCCCTTGATGGGGACCATGTTTGCCACGGGGGGGGGGGGGGGTGCCTGATGGCGGCAGACAGGGATATCCATGGTGTTTGTGCAGAAACTAAGCTATCTTACACATTAACACTGCTTTGGAACGCCCACTTGGCCTCCAGCAGCCATGGCAGGTGTTGTTGACCTGGTCCTGGCCACCTCATTGCACACTCAGGGTGAGCACAGTACCCGCACGATGTAACGGTGTGTGGCTACTCTGTGCCAGTAAAACTCCCGGTCAGTGCCCCCTACTAGGCCAAGGTGCTGTGTGGGTGCACCCGGTCACTTCCCCCAACAGGGCCGAGGTGCTGTGGGGGTGCATTCCCCATCTTGTGTCCATCTGCGGACAGCTAATTTGCATGTGCAGTGCATCATGGGTACGGGTGGCCTAACCCTATCCTGTTGACACCAGCAGACTGTCTGTGAGGTGACGTGTAGGCTATCTGCAGCCAGCCAGGGGCCTGCTTACAGCTATGGAGCTGTAGCGCAATGGTTACATCACTGCCTGTGCAGCCAGAGGTCATGGGTTCAAACCCACAGTGGGGCCCTTTGGTAGGGCTGTCCACAGCTTTATTTTTATTTACTGTACATATGTCTATGCCGGCAAGACCACCCTCAGCTTACTATACCCATTAGGTGCCTCTGAGGGTGCTTCATAGGGCGCCCTGTAGGCCACCTTATGGTTGCCATCCCTATAGGGTGCACTATACATTATCCTGTGTCGCAACATACATGCTGCCCTATAGGGGTCATTCAAGGGTGCCTTGGCGAACAGTGCACTGTAACATGTGCCTTATGGGCCGCCGTATGTTAACATGCTGGGAGAGTGCGTTTGCTAGTAGTGATAACAAAATAAAATTATACAGCCTCCTACAGCACTCCACAACATAATACATACTGCCTCAGCAGGCATTTTTCACTGGGCATTGTGAGGAGTTGAACCCCTGATCCCTGCACCATTGGTCAGTGTTTTCACCATTGTGCTGTGGCTCTGTTCCTGTGCTTGTGCATCAGCGCGCCGCCTTGTGCCTATCAGCGCGCCGCCTTCTGCCGCCCAAGGGGACCAGTGCGCCGCCTTCTGCTGCCCAAAAATAACTGTGCGCCGCCTTATGCCGCCCAAAAAGCACTGTGCGCCGCCTTCTGCCGCCCAAAAATAACTGTGCGCCGCCTTATGCCGTTCCAAATTAATTTGCCTCCTAAAACAATGTTAATCATTACAATTACTGCCTCAGCTGACCTTTGTCGTTGCGCACACTGGGGGATTGAACCCATGGCCCCTGCACCATTGGTCAGTGTCTTCACCGTTGTACCACGGCTCTGTTGTTTTGTATACTCAGCAGCGTGCCACTTTGCCTTTCCACGCGCTAATGTCGACCCCCGCACATTAGCGCGACGCACACACGTCCGGTTGCTTACCACCGTTTTTTTTCTATTTTCTGCCTGAACCGCCCACTCCTTATATGGCACAGGCACACTAGCACGGCCCCGCACGTTAGGAATGTTTAGTAAACATGCCCCTATGTTTCAGAGAACTTATGAAGCAGCGGGGGACAAGAGATATGGTAAGCTTGAGTTGGACTGGTGTTTATAGAGGTGGTCTTATGATGAGATAAGGAGGGGTGGGAATAATAGTGAGGGCTGGACAGCCTTAGGTATTTAAGGAGGAGGGGTAATGGGGATATATGAGGGTGTGAGGGATGGTCTTGCTGGACATCTAAAACACGTGCATGCAGACCTCCAAATCACAGAGACTTCCCCAGAGCCATTTTAAAGATGGCTTTTTAAGACGTTTCTGCCGTGAGCACATCCAAGTAGGCAGGGGGTTTGGTGGAGGCATGTCTGGGGTGGTGCTATGGTCCTAGACATCCCTGATTGATTTCAGAACCCTCGGGGTGTCTGCGACCTTGTCCAAATTTAGACCTGCTCCAGGTGCAAATAAGCATTGGAAAAGTGCTTGTTTGGGCCCTAAAACATCTGTCCTCAGTACTCTCCACAAACTCAATGATATATTTAATTTTATTGGGAAAATTATCTTTTGTTTGAACCGTCGCAGCATGTCTCTTAGACTCCCATTATCTAATACTGTGTTGGAGGTGTCTATGTAGACCTTCTTGCATGTCCACATTTGCAAAATCGCTCCTGAACAAGGACACGCATGCATCCTTTCTGGACGTTCTGGCTTTGATATCGCAGATTGCCCTTGGACATCCTTTGTAAAATGTGCCTTTACACGTGTATGCATGTGAAATAATAAAAGATTTGTATATACTCAGTAGCTGGTGTAAATGTCAGTGATTAATTTTAGAGTGATTTTCAATAGTAAAGATCTAACCTAAATAACACTGCCTGACTAAATCTTTCTACTGCATTGGTGGGTCCCAGCGATATTGTTTACAGAACCTTTACAATTCAGAAAACAGCACAATTGTTTAGGATCATGGCTGGGGGGGGGGGAATATTCAAAACCATTTCAGTGGTTTGCAGACCTGCAAACCGCCTAAATGGCGCTCAGCATTCTGGGACAGGAGTGGAGGTGGCACCTGGGGATAACCGGTTAGTGGTGATATTCAACCACTAGCTGGTTTTCCTAAATGTCTAAAGTTAGGCATTTTGAAAGGCTCGTCTAACTTTAGCCACTTTATCTAACTGGCCAGCAACTGAATATCACCACTATCCAGTTAGCTAACTTACTGTCCAGCCAACCCAGATATTCAATACTGGTGGCCGGATATGGTGGCCCCAACATTGAAATTCGGGGTTCAAGGTTGAACAGTGACAGCTAACTGCTTTATCAGTGCTAGCTGCCACTGATGAATATTCCCCCCATACAGTGGCATTCCAAGTCCATTTGGCACCTAGAGCGGACACCCCACCACCATGATGCCTCCCCCCTGCCAGGCCCACACAGCAGAGGAGCACACACAGAAAATATACCTTTACTTCATTGCTGGCATGGGGAAGTCTCGTGATGCGGCTGTTATCGCCAGACTTCGGCCAGGAGGGAACAGCCACCAGGCCTGGAGCAGAGACAGCCCGGCAAGCCAGCAAAGAAATAAAGGTATGTTTGCTATGTGCCTCCATCATGTGGGCCTGGAATTTGGCCTCACGCCTCCTGGCTGGCACCCAGAGTGCACCGCCCCCACCGCCCCACCCTTGGTACGTCACTGTCCCCATAGAAAATAAACTTAGCATTACCAAGCATAATGGAAATTCCAGAAAAAAGTCACCCTCCAAAAAAATAATTTCCTGATACATCTGTAAGATGATTTTATAGCTCTTTTGTGTCTATTTAGTAACTTTAGTAAAATCCAAGTCTTCTAGCCATAGAAGAAAATTTTTTGAATGAAAGATAAGTCTTCATATATTGTCCTTGTTGGACTCAAAGACAAACAAAGCTCATAGTGTGGCTGACATGAAATGTCCTGCACTTTCATCCTGAGGAAAGACATGGTCTTCAGGGCTGAGAGAGACCTCCAGCTTGGCAGAAACTCCTTTCCCAAACCTGGCATTGAAGGAAATTCCCGAATTTGAGCACAAAAATTGCACTGCAAAAGAATATGGTTGTCCCTGAAGCAGAGATGTTTTTAGATATATGTTCATCTCTTGAAACATGAATGCTTGTCAAATCAATATTGAGCTTCAATAATCAGATTTTGATTTATGACTCAATCAAATTTTATCAAGCATAAAAAAACTTATTAAAATTATTTAGATCGGGATCAATGATTAAATGGAAGGGATCATGAGTCAAGGTCTATTCACAGATTCATTGTCCCCCAACGCAGCGTACGCATGGCAGGCACTGACCCGCTGCCCAACCACAGCCCTGGTGGGCCCGCAGAGGGCCGTGCAGGGGGGACAACGGATGGGGGAGCATCGGGCTGTCAACTCACCGGTGGGTTCAGGGGGCCTGGCCGTTCAGTCCCGTGGATATCCCCTGGCTGTGGGAGGTGCATGCCGGGCCATCTGCAGGCCCAATTCTGACTGCTACGGGAACGTCTTGCTCCTGCATTTGCCCAGACATGCCCCTTCCGGAATCGGGCTTCACATGTATTGTCCCTTTTAATTCAAGAGTTTTTTATCTCTCTCTGACAGCGCACTGGTAGCTCCTGGCCGAGGCAGTAACAGGCTTAAAGTCTTAACAGGGGAGCATATGTTGATCCATATCTTAGCAGAAATAGGGGCAATGCTGCAGGGCTGGCAAATAGGGCACAAATAGAGCACCATGCTTCTTTGTAACAGATGCTGGAGAGGTTAATGGAGCAAGGGGCAGCCCTCTATCAGATGTCATTTGAGACAGAGATCGGCATCAACAGGACTTGTCAAATATCACACAAGCGATAGAAGTCCTAAAGTACTTTGAGAATGGCACAGAGGAATTGAGTTCCACAAGAGCTACTCTAAGCCTTTTTATCCCATTAGTGAATATTTTACAGACCAAGTTAGAGGTTTTTGGCAGTGACAGGAAGTCACAGCAGAGGTTTTGGTGATGGTGGACTTCTTGCATAGTTAATTGGGAAAAAGATTGAAATGTCTTATGAAGGAGGATGCTTATATGCTCTCTGTGACCCGCAGATGAAAGGAATTTTCACTCTGTATTGCAACTCACTGACTGACTAGAAGGAGAAGTTGGGATGACTGAAGTGGGGAAAGGGGGCACCAGACGGAAGGAATGGTGGCAATGGTAATGAAGAAGAGGAAATACCTGGCACACTGGAGCAGTATTGCTAGCATATTACCACCCTGTCACCTACCACTCCCTCCCCCGAATATACATGCCCATAGCCCATGATTCCAGGTAGAGCCAGCTGTTAGTGATTACAGCTCTAGCTCAATGTTAAACTTCAGAGATCAGCCCATCTTTTCTATGGCAGGGGATATCGTTGCTCCCCATCGTTCACAGCTAGCATCAGACTTGGTGAAAAGGCTAGTGTTTCTGAAGACAAACCTCCCTTACTTGGTTTTCCTTCATTGTCATACAACTGAGAAGAAGTAGGAGCTATACTTCTCTGCTTTAAATGTGTCTACTAGCTGTGTTTCTGCCGGTGTGCATTTCAGTCTCTCCAAGCTGATGCCTGTTTCCATTCCCATGCCAAAACTAAACATCAAAAAGCAAAAAAAAAATAACTGTTACAATCTAAGAGATTCAGGGGGAGTGAAGGTAGCATTCCTGGCCATCTTCAGTCAAAGGGCACTGGTGGCTCTTTCACATTCTGGAACTCTACTGGTTCCTCAGGCTTCATGCTCTGCAGCCCGCCTGGTACTTCAGGTAGCAAGCCATAGTTTTGGCCCATCAGTAGAAGGCTGTTGCTAAGTGACTGCAGCACATCATGTAAACCAGACCTGCTGGCCTCTTTTATTGCATTCTCATTGGTCATGAATATCCAAAAAGACAGCAGAGAATTCATGGACTGTCTCTGTACTAGGGAAAACTGTACCAGAGAAGAGTCCAGTATGGGGTAGTCACCTCATACTTTTTAATGTTAAAAGATAGAAAGCAGAGGGTAGGGCTAAATGGCCAATTTTCCCAATGGAGAAAGGTGAATAGTGGTGTACCCCAGGGATCTGTGCTGGGTCCGCTGCTTTTTGACATATTCATAAATGACCTGGAAAGTGGAATAACGAGTGAGGTTATCAAATTTGCAGATGACACAAAACTATTTAAAGTTGTTAAAACCCAAGAGGATTGTGGAAAATTGCAAAAGGATCTTGATAAATTGGAAGACTGGGCATCAAAATGGCAGATGAATTTTAATGTGGACAAGTGCAAGGTTATGCACCTAGGGAAGAACAACCCAAACTATGGTTACACAATGCAAGGTTCCACATTAGGAACCACCACCCAGGAAAAAGATTTAGGCGTCATTGTGGATACCATGTTAAAACCCTCGGCCCAGTGTGCAGCAGCGGCCAAGAGAGCAAATAGAATGCTAGGTATGATAAGGAAAGGAATGAAAAATAAAACAAAAGATATTATAATGCCTCTATATCGTTCCATGGTGAGACCGCACCTTGAATATTGTGTGCAATTCTGGTCGCCGTATCTTAAAAAGGATATAGCGATTTTATAAAAGGTTCAGAGAAGAGCCACCAAAATGTTAAAGGGGATGGAAGTATACTCCTATGAAGAAAGGCTAAAAAGGTTAGGGCTCTTTAACCTGGAAAAGAGACGGCTGAGGGGAGATATGATAGAAGTCTATAAATTAATGAACGGAGTGGAACGGGTAAACGTAGATCGATTGTTTACCTTATCCGAATATAGAAAGACTAGGGGACATGCAATGAAGCTACAGGGTAAACTATTTAAGACTAATAAAAGAAAATATGTTTTCACTCAACGTGTAATCAAACTCTGGAATTTGTTACCAGAGGATGTAGTAAAGGCTGTTAGTGTAGCTGGGTTTAAAAAAGGTTTGGACAAGTTCCTGGAGGAAAGGTCCATAAACCATTATTAAGAAGGGACCCAGGATATCAATGCTTGAACCAATACAAGCATTGTGGAACCTGTGTCCCTTGGGGAAACTGCTAGGTACATATGACCTAGATTGGCCACTGTTGGAAACAGAATACTGGGCTTGATGGACCTTGGTCTGACCCAGTATGGCATATCTTATCTTTTTATGTTCTTATCTGAATGAAGCCTTCTCATAGTGCCACCACTGATGCTTTTGCTGAATGCCTGTCCAGGGAGCAGCTCCATCAGGTGTAGAGATTCTCATCAGATTGGCAACTATCTTCCTCCTAGATCTGTCCTTATTTCTTTGTAGGATGTGCGGGGACAGATACTCAGTGCAGATGGAACAGTAGGGTCCAGCAAATGATTCCCATGTTAAACTGCATGGGCACTCTTTGGGATAGGGTTAGGGACACAGTGGTTGTCTACTTCTATGCCCTCATTGTATTGGCTTTTTCTGGGCCATTCTTCCTAATTCTCCTTCTTTGTACCTTTGTAGGTGCATTGCATTTGGTTATTAGAATCTCAGGGAGGAGTCCTAGAGGCCTGAAAGTTAATTGAGGAGGACACATGCCTGAAGGTTGGCCTGGGTGCCTAATATACTTGCACTGGTTATGAACTCTTCTTCTTTTGGCCTCCAAGTCTAGTGGTTTGAAACACTGCACTGTGACTCCCACCAACATTTAGGACTTCCCCAGCCCCCAATCCCACCCCTAGCGGTTTACAGGGGTCCATGATGTCTTATAGGAAGTAAGAGTGATCCCCAATCACTCCTGGGCTCAAAATGGCACCTGTGACCCCTATAGGTAATCTGATGGTACTAGCACTAGTGGGTCAGTTGCCAGATAAGCGCAAAACATGGCAGGGGTTCAGATCAGGAGAGGGTTATTATTGTTGGGATGTTCAAGGAGAGATCCTATATGTTAGTCGATGTCTGGAAAGAGTTAGTGATGTGTTTGTGGAAATATGTAATCAGGTACGGTATGTGATATGGAGGGGCGATTGGGAAGTGTAGGTGATGTAGGGGGCATGATCAGGAAGGGTTAGTAAAGTTAGGGTGCTGGCCTCACCCCTTAGTCCTTCCCCTCCAAGCAGGTAATTATGCATTCCTCAGGCAGCTTTAGAATGTCTAACATCCACATCTAGTCCCCTTGTAAAATGAGGAATACACAGTAATATTTCAGACCTGCCCAAACCACTCCCTCTCCACGTCTAAACCACATCTCCCTGCAATCTAGATAGATGTAGTACAGTTCATCATGTATAAATAGCGACAATTAAAAATTGTTATTTGCACATGTAGGCAATCAACATGTTCAAATGCCACTATATATGTGTAAGGGTGCTTCTAAAATAACTTCCTTAGCATTATAATTAAATATAATAGCACAATTGTTGTGATTCCATGATGTATCACTAAGGAATACTCACTCCCTTCTTGATAGCAATGGCACTGTGAAGCTCTCTTCTTTTTCTAATATTTGCCATAGATTATTATTAGGCAGATGTGCAAGTGTAGGATTTATTACTGAAAGAATAATGCTACTTCTTTCTTGAATATCGAGTGGAAAAATTATGCCTACTGCAACAGATAGAAAAAACAAACAAACAAACAAACAAACAGCAGAACATATTTGAACTTACTAGGCTAGTCTGTGCAAACCCAAGGCTATGGATAAATAAATATAAATATATATTATAAACCATTGTTTCCATACAACCCCCCACAAACATCAAAATATTTTTTAAAAACAATATTTCAACAAAAACCCACATTGGTGGGTCATAAAAGTGGATTACTGTGATACATTACAATAATCTTATTACACACCTATCTAGCCATCTATCAGTATTTCTGACAGAAGATGATATATAGAAGAGATCGGTGCATACCTAAAGGGAAAACAAAGAGAAATATCAAAAACTAGGAACCAAAAACAAAACAGAAAGGGAAAAAAAAACAAAAATAGGAAAAGGCAAAAAACAAAAACATTCCTTAAAAAAAAAAAAAAAATATATATATATATACACATATCCCACTGTGGAAGGGTAAACAGCCTGATATTGGAAGTCCCCCACTAGAAAAAAAGGAATGCACCTGCATTCCAAAAACACACAAAAAAGTATTCCTATTGCTGTGTACTACTTCAAAAGAAGCTTTACTGAATACTGCTATCCAAAGCACAAATGGCATTCCCATTACTATAATTAACAGACATATGGCACAAAATTGTAAAATCTCATTAAAAAACAATCATCAAACAATAGTCACTAAGTACCTTCAGAACACCAGGATATTCTTTACACCCCAAAGGCAATATTTCCACCCAGCTATGTGGGAGTCCTCCTCCCACACTGCTGCTGGTAAGGGGAAGTGCTGTAATGTCACCATTAATAAAGTGCAATAGCACAGCACTTCCTTCTACCAGCAGCAGTGTGGGCAGAGAACTCCCTTGCAGTGTGGCAGGAATGTCCTCCAAAACCTGTGCTGTCAAAAAAACTTCAGTCACAGAGAGTTTAACTGTAAACATGAAGGTTCCAGTTTTCAGAAGGACCAGTATTTAAACGCCACCGCGTTCAGCCATGGCGCTTAAATATCAACGGGATATTCATCAGCAGTATGCCGATAGGAGCTGGACTGAGCGGTGCCAGTGCTTATCTGGATAGTGTGATTTTTAGTCGGCATGTATCTGAATAGCAACTTAGTTTATTTTATTTACTTTTCAGGGCTTATATACCGCTTTTCACCGGGTCAAGGCGGTTTACATTGAACCATCTTCAAATTACATATAACATCCAACAATGTATACAACTGTGCACATGGAACATTATAACTATATACATGCATCGAGTAGGTCTGTAGAGTTAGCAGTTTCAGTGTGAACATTTACTGAGAGGGTGAGTGTGTTCCTTGTTCGGAGTCAGGGTTGAAGTGCTTTGAGAACAGGAAAGTTTTGAGGTGTTTGCGGAATGAGTGGAGGTCAGAGATATTTCTTATATGGTTAGGGGGTGTGTTCCAGAATGAGGGTGCGTATAGTTCAGAAGGCTCTGTGGCATGTTTGTTGTGTGTGTTTTGCTCTGGATTGTGGTATTGTGAGTTTGTGGGTCATGGAGAGTCTTCGTGGTCTGTTGGGGTTGAGGGGCTGAAGAAGGGTTTGTAGATGCATAGCAGGGGTGCAGTTGAGAGCCTTGTGTGTTAGTAGCAGAGTTTTATATGTGATTCTGCAGGGGAATGGTAGCCAGTGAAGTTGTTTGAGAATAGGGGTGATTCTGTCATATTTAGATGCTCCTTGTATGATGCGTGCAGCAGTGTGGAGGGCAGTTTGTAGTGGGAGGAGGGTGGACTGTGGGAGACCATGGTGTATTGTGTTACAGTAATCGGCATGAGGAAGGATTAGGGGTTGGAGGACTGAGCAGAAATCTGATGAATCGAGGATGGGCTATAGGCATTGTAGGATCTTGGATTTGTAGAATATTGCTTTGCTTGTACCTACTATTTGTGTCTTGAAGGTGAAGCTTTGGTCAATGATGACACCTAGGTATTTAAGTTCTTGGCAGACGTTTATTTGGATGTTGTTCAATGGTACGGGGGAGGGGGTGAATGTGTTGTCCCTTGTAATGAATAGTGCTTCTGTTTTTTTGTAATTGAGAGATTATTGTCTGTCAACCAACAGGAGATGTCAGCAAAACATTCTTGAATCTTTTATACGCCCTAAGTAATCTGGATAAATCCTGCTGAAAATCATGTTACTTGGGTAAGCACCTATACTTATCCAGATAGGGGGTCATTCTGAAATGCAAATAGGCTGCCTGGATGGCGGGATAGACGTTTTTCTCGTGAAAATGTCTAGAATCTTATTCTGAAACCATGCGGCTCTGCATATACATGGCACTAAAACGGGGATCTCAGGACATGGGCGGGACGGGGCAGAATGGGGGGCATGGCAAACCGCAGAGACATATAAAGCATATTCAGGAAAGGCTCGTGTAGATCCTGAATGTATCCCACCGACGCCTATGTTATACCAGTGGCAACGTGGAATAGGGCCAGCACTTGGAAGATTTTCTGCTCTGATCTTCAACGTGTCCCATAGAGATGAATGGCTGTGACACATCCGTATTGAACTGGTGTGTCTGCTATTTGGGAGGGCACAAGATGTAGTTGTAAAGAATAGAATGCACAGGTGAGGGACATTTGTAATGTGAAGTAACAATTAAAAACACCCCCACAGAAATATAAAGCACTGCAATAGTCTTTATTCTGGCTATGCTTGCATTTGCTGTTTGTGCTAAAGGGACTATTCTAGGCTTCCCCAACAGTTTCTGTGTTTGAAGAAATGGGACTGTAGATGTAGGGATGGTATGTGAGTTAGTATGGAGCAGAAGCGTGTTTGGCTGAGAAGTGTGGTCCTGAGACTCCCTGCTATTATGTATTACCAGCAGTTGTTTATAGGTGCAGGGTATGATTTTGGCAGGGCTATGTTATTTATGGCAGCAGGCAAGAGAGTATGTGTGCATGTGTGTGTGTCTGTGTGTGTGTGTGTGGTATGAGGGCTGCAGGGGAGGCCCTGGTGTGCTGATCCGCAAGTCTGGGGGGATATGTATGCCTGGCCAGTACCTGGACTGTAGGGGTGACCTCAGCATCATCAGGTGCCAGTGTGAATGGGCAGTCACATCTATACAGCTGCTCTGCAGCAACATAGCAGGGCATGTCCATGTCAATGGTGGGGGACCCTCGGAGTGGGGGCATGCTGCAGTGAAAACGGCACTAATACATATCCAAATGCACCATCAGAGATCTCTATCATTATGCACATTTGTCAGGACAGATGACGGTGCTTTTGGGCATGTGTTTCTGATGTTTGCAGTGTTGCATGTTCCCATTCTGATGGTTTCCTATGAATGACGGATATATTTTGACATGTAGTTGTACAGACCTATTTCAGTTTTTTCTGGCCCATTCTTAGCATTGCAAATACTGTTTCCAGCGATGACCACTGGAAGACTAACTAAGGTGTTCATCAGATGCCATGTATGTTTTGCTGCAGGGTCTGTCAGGACAAACATCTTGCTTTTACAATAGCTTTGGTGAACTTAGATAACCCTGTAGTGTTATGGGCATGCAACAGAAGTAGTATATATAGTCTGGGTTGCATGACCTTATCTATTTCATCTGTATTAATGTGTTGTATGCATGTGCACAACATTGTCAGTGTGAGCATCAGCTTAGGAGATGTACATTTTGCCAGTGGAGGCGTGGCCACACGGAGACAGGAAGCATCTCAAACATTTATATTTTCAGAATACAGCCAGCACGGGGACATACAGGCCATTTGCTGCGTTTACCCATGACTCATTATAGCAGCAAGGGCCCATGTTTCCCTAGATATGTTATTTATGCACGCCAGAAACATATATCTCCCTGTTCCTTAGCGGTTCTCAAGTCTAGTCCCCACCTCTGGGTTTTGCTCCTCCTCCAGCAGCTTGGAGACTGATAAACATCATCCTTTTTCTGATGTCACTGGTATATCCTGTGAGGATCCGCCTCTCTGCTCCAGTTGCCTCAGTCTCCAAGCAGCTGGAGGATCAGTGGACCAGGGCTCCTGGTTCACTAGAGGAGCAATTAAGTAGAGATAGTGTTAAATTTGAATTTGGTTTTATTATTAGGTTTACTTACTTTATTTTATAGGGAAATTGGTGAGTTTAGGTGTTCTGAAGGGGTTGGTACCTTTAAGAAGCTGTTAGGCCTGCTCGGTCGTTTCTTCTCCCTTTCCCCCCCCCCCTCCTTTACTTGCTTAGCAGAGGCGAGGGAGACTGCGGCCAGACGACTGGGCCTCCGAGAGTGAAGGAGTTCCATGCTGTAGTGCCGGCAGATAGCGGATGCAGAAGTTTTGCCTGCGAACCGCTTCCACGAGGCTGCACTGTTTGGCAGACAAACGGGGGTTTGCAGTTCCGTCCCTCTTCTACTCCGCTGGACTCCCGACGCTGGCAACAGCTAGTCGGTGGAGCGCGGAGGCAGCAAAGTGGAGAACGCGAAGGCCGGAGCCGGCGAGAGAGGTAAGCGGGCTCCGGATCTCAGTGCGTGCCCAGCCAGGAGCTTTTTAGGCGCGAAACAGCGCGCAGAGCCTGACTGCATGGCGGCAGGCAGGGGGAACACGGTCAGGCGTTCGGGGCCTTTGAGGGCTTCCTTTTAGAGCGGAAAGCTTCGTTTTTTGCTTCGAGCTCCTTTTTTCGGCTCGGGGGAGCCACGGCAGTTTTGGGTGCTTCTTTTGGAGGTACTTTTAAAAAAATAAATAAATAAAAGGTGCCTTATATAGTGGCAGTCAGTGATAGTGTGATGCCGTGCAAGTCCCTGTGCCTGGTATGCGGCTCTAGGAAGGGCGCGCTATCAGAAGCGGGCATTTGCCAGAGCTGTGTGCAGGAAGCAAGCACAATGGAGAGTCCCTTGGAAAGGGGAACTCTGCCTCAGTCATCAGCCACAGAGCGCGAGTCGGTTGCTGAGAATTTCCCAAGTCAGGAGCCGGTAGCGGGTACCTCTTCCGCACCGGATCCATTTCCCTCGCTGGCAGCCTTGCCAGAGGGGTATGCGGCACTTCTATCTCAGCAATTTGAGGTTTTTCTGCAGCAGGCCCTGGGGGCTCTGCGCAAGGAGCACATGCCAAGTGCGAGCGGAGATAAGAGGGCGGAAAAGAGACCGGGTATTCCTCTGAGCTCAGGAGTGGGGGGCAGTGGAGGAAAGAGGTCCAAGCCGGAGGTAGAGGTGAAGGAAGCGTCAGTGATCTCAGAGGAGGTTCCATCAGATGAGGGCGACCCTGATCTGGACGTTGAGAGTGAACTGGAGGAAGGCGAGATCACCAAAAAGGAAGACCAGGCTAGAGTGGTCCGGTTTTTAAAAAGGGTGGTCCAATTTTTAAAAAGGGTTCCAGGGGTGATCCGGGAAACTACAGACCGGTGAGCCTGACATCAGTACCGGGAAAAATGGTAGAAACCATCATAAAGAATAAAATTACTCAACATGTAGATAGTCATGACCTAATGGGAGACAGCCAACATGGCTTTAGACAAGGAAGATCTTGTCTTACTAATCTGTTATGTTTTTTTGAAGGAGTGAATAATCAGGTGGACAAAGGTGAGTCGGTTGATATTGTGTATCTGGACTTTCAGAAAGCCTTTGACAAGGTCCCTCATCAGAGACTTTTGGCAAAACTAGAGTCATGGGATAGGAGGCAGTGTACTATTGTGGATCAGGAACTGGTTAAAAGATAGAAAGCAGAGGGTAGGGCTAAATGGCCAATTTTCCCAATGGAGAAAGGTGAATAGTGGTGTACCCCAGGGATCTGTGCTGGGTCCGCTGCTTTTTGACATATTCATAAATTACCTGGAAAGTGGAATAACGAGTGAGATTATCAAATTTACAGATGACACAAAACTATTTAAAGTTGTTAAAACCCAAGAGGATTGTTGAAAATTGCAAGAGGATCTTGATAAATTGGAAGACTGGGCATCAAAATGGCAGATGAAATTTAATGTGGACAAGTGCAAGGTTATGCACCTAGGGAAGAACAATCCAAACTATGGTTACACGATGCAAGGTTCCACATTAGGAACCACCACCCAGGAAAAAGATTTAGGCGTCATTGTGGATACCATGTTAAAACCCTCGGCCCAGTGTGCAGCGGCGGCCAAGAGAGCAAATAGAATGCTAGGTATGATAAGGAAAGGATGGAAAATAAAACAAAAGATATTATAATGCCTCTATATCGTTCCATGGTGAGACCGCACCTTGAATATTGTGTGCAATTCTGGTCGCCGTATCTTAAAAAGGATATAGCGATTTTAGAAAAGGTTCAGAGAAGAGCCACCAAAATGGTAAAGGGGATGGAAGGATACTCCTATGAAGAAAGGCTAAAAAGGTTGGGGCTCTTTAACCTGGAAAAGAGATGGCTGAGGGGAGATATGATAGAAGTCTATAAATTAATGAACGGAGTGGAATGGGTAAATGTAGATCGGTTGTTTACCTTATCAGAATATAGAAAGACTAGGGGACATGCAATGAAGCTACAGGGTAAACTATTTAAGACTAATAAAAGAAAATATTTTTTCACTCAACGTGTAATCAAACTCTGGAATTTGTTACCAGAGGATGTAGTAAAGGCTGTTAGTGTAGCTGGGTTTAAAAAAGGTTTGGACAAGTTCCTGGAGGAAAGGTCCATAAACCATTATTAAGAAGGGACCCAGGATATCAATGCTTGAACCAATACAAGCATTGTGGAACCTGTGTCCCTTGGGGAAACTGCTAGGTACGTATGACCTAGATTGGCCACTGTTGGAAACAGAATACTGGGCTTGATGGACCTTGGTCTGACCGAGTATGGCATATCTTATGTTCTTATGTTCTTATGGTTGTTCCGGAGGGAGGAGGTGTCAGCACTCATCGCGGAGACGCTGAAGGCTCTGAATATGCCAGTGCCCGGGCCTGCGGAGGACGAGACGTTGGAGGATCCTTTGCTGCAGGTTTTTCGTAGAAATCAAAGAGCTTTTCCGGTTCATAGAGTTATTCGGGAGATGATCCAGGAAGAATGGGATATGCCGGAGGCAAGTCTCAAAGGTTCCAGGATTATGGGCCGCCTGTATCCGCTGCTGGAGCAGGATAGGGAGGAGTTCAAGGCTCCAAAGGTGGATGCCGCCATTTCGGCAGTGACAAAGAGGACTACCATCCCGGTGGAGGGCAGTACTGCGCTCAAGGATTCTCAGGACAGGAAGCTGGATACTTTGTTAAAGCAAGTGTTTGAGGTGAATGCGCTTTCCATGCACGTGGCGATTTGTGGGGCGTGGGTGGCGCGAGCATGCCTGCATTGGTCGCAACGCATTCAAGGAGAACGTGGAGAAAATTCCGTTGGGGAATCAGCTAGATTGGAGTCGGGGTCCGCTTATCTGGCTGATATACATTACAACCTCATTCGGGGCCTATCTAAGAGCATGGCGTCGGTGATAGCGGCCCGTCGGTACCTCTGGCTGCGCAATTGGGCGGCGGATGGGTTGTCTAAAGCCAGGCTCAGTAAGCTTCCTTTCAGAGGGCGTCTGCTATTTGGAGAACACTTGGAAAAGATAGTTAAGGATTTGGGTGAGTCCAAGGGAGGTAGACTGCCAGAAGATAAGCCAAAGCAGGGGAGGTCGACGCCTGCGCCCAGGGGACAGCAGAGAGTTTCGTCGGTTCCGCTTTCCTAGGTTCAGTCAAGCTCAGAGAGGTCGCTTTCCCATGCGGACGCAGGGATTTCGTCCCTTTCGGGGAGCAGGAAGAGGATTCGCGGCCTCTTCTTCCTCCTCTACGAATCTTCGAAAGTCACAATGAAGTGAGGAGGGCCCAGATGGGGGTGGTGCCCGTCGGAGGTCGGTTACGGGATTTTTACGCTGCCTGGGTCCAGATAACTACGGATCAGTGAGTGTTAGAGGTGATTCGAGAAGGGTATGCGTTGGAGCTGCTAAGGCCGATAAGGGACTCGTTCATGCAGTCGCCTTGCAAAGCGCCGGGCAAAGCCACGGCGGTGCGGGAAACGGTACAGAGGCTTCTGGATTTGAACGTGATTGTGCCGGTTCCTTTAGACCAATACGGCTGTGGTCGGTACTCCATTTACTTCATAGTTCCAAAAAAGGGAGGAACATTTCGGCCGATTCTGGATCTCAAAAGGGTAAATCGTTGTCTACGTGTATCCCATTTTCATATGGAAACATTGAGGTCCGTGATTGTCGCGGTAAGAAAGGGCGAGTTTCTCACAGCATTAGACCTTTTGGAAGCATACCTGCACATTCCGATCCGGAAGGAGCATCAGAGGTTTCTCCGTTTTGCGGTGCCCGTAGGCCATTTTCAGTTCCGGGCATTGCCGTTCGGACTGGCCACAGCTCCACGAACATTTACCAAAGTGATGGTGGTGGTGGCAGCAGCGTTGCGAAAGGAGGGCATCCTAGTTCATCCGTACTTGGAAGATTGGTTGATCCGAGCGAAGTCGAGAGCAGAGAGCGTGGCGGTGACGCAGAGAGTAGTGGAGTTTCTGCAGAGTCTCGGTTGGGTAGTCAATGTGTCAAAGAGCCAGTTGACTCCGTCGCAGCATCTAGAATATCTGGGGGCCCGTTTCGATACGAAGGCGGGTCGGATTTTTCTGCCACGTCAACAGGCGATCGGGCTGCGAGCCTTAGTCCGGCGGTTTCTGGGCAGACGGCGGCCTATGACATGGCATTATCTACAGTTGCTGGGGACAATGGCAGCAACGTTGGAGGTGGTGCTGTGGGCGAGGGCTCACATGAGGCCGTTGCAGCGGGCTCTGCTCAGACGATCGTCGCACCAAAACGATTCCCTGTCACAAGTGCTGCCGTGTCTGGAGGAGGCGTGGCAGGCTCTGCACTGGTGGTTGCATCCCAAGGTTCTGGAGGTAGGGATGCCTTTGGAGGCGCCTTCTTGGGTACCTCTGACGACAGATGCCAGTCTGTCAGGATGGGGAGCTCATTTTCAGGGAAGCTTCGCGCAAGGTCACTGGAACGAACAGGAAAGGAGTTAGTCGATCAACAGATTGGAGTTGAGAGCGGTGACTCTCGCGCTGCGGGAGTTTCAGCGACAGCTGCGCGGGCAGGCGGTCCGAGTGTTTTCCGACAACGCGACAGCGGTGGCCTACATCAACCGGCAGGGCGGCACAACCAGCGTCCATCTGGAAGCCGAAGCAGAGCAGTTGTTTGAGTGGGCCGAAGTTCAGCTGACAGCGATATCGGCAGCACATGTGGCCGGGGTGGACAATGTGGAAGCTGATTTTCTGAGCAGGGTCAAGGTGGATCCAGGGGAATGGGTCCTACAACAGGAAGTGTTCAAGATGTTCCTGAAGCGATGGGGGACGCCGGTGATGGATCTCATGGCAACGTTTCAGTCGGCAAAAGCCAGTCGGTTTTACAGCAGGAGGAGAGAACGAATGTCCGAGGGCCTGGATGCTCTCATTCAGGCGTGGCCAGAGCAGCAGCTGCTTTACGTGTGCTGATAGGAAAGGTGGTACAGCGCATCGAAGGTCATCGGGCGAAGTGATACTGATAGCTCCATATTGGCCCAGAAGGCCCTGGTACGCAGACCTGCATCGTCTACTCGTAGCGGAGCCATGGAAGCTGCCTCCACGGGGGATCTGTTGACGCAGGGGCCTCTATGCATGCCGTTCGTGGATCGGTTCTCGCTTACGGCCTGGCTCTTGAGAGGGCGCGGCTAGCCAAGAGGGGCTATTCTGCTGCGGTTATTGACACATTGTTGAGAGCTCGGAAGAGGTCTACTTCGTTGGCGTACATTAGGGTTTGGCGCGTGTTTGAGCAATGGTGTTTGGAAAAGCAGTTGCAGCCATTGAGAGCAACTATCCCGCAACTGTTGGCTTTCTTGCAAAATGGTGTGGAGAAAGGTTTGGCGGCGGCGTCCCTGCGGGTGCAGGTAGCGGCATTATCCTGTTACAGGGGAAAGGTAGCAGGTGTGACGGTAGGATCGCACCCGGATGTTAAGAGATTCTTGAGAGCGGTATGTCTTCTTAGGCCTCCGTGTAGACAAGTAGTCCCGAGTTGGAGCCTTCCTTTGGTGCTGGAAGCACTAGGTCGGGAACCATTTGAACCTCTGTCGCTGGCGTCCTTGAAGGATCTCACTCTCAAGGTCGTGTTCCTGATAGCTATTTGCTCAGATAGGCGAATTTCGGAATTGCAGGCCTTGTCATGTAAGACGCCGTTTCTGTCTTTCCATGACGCCAAGGTGGTGTTGAGACCTGTTCCATCGTTTTTACCCAAGGTGGTTTCGCCGTTTCATTTGAATCAGGAGGTAGCTTTACCGGTGTTCAGAGATCAGAGGTTGCCGTCTTCCGCCGATAAGGCTCATGTTTTCTATATCCGTAGGGCCTTGAAGAAGTATCTTTGGAGGATGGAAAGATTCCACAGAACAGATAGGTTATTTGTATTATTTGGGGGGCCAAGAAAGGGTGAGTCAGCATCCCGTGCTTCCATTGCCAGGTGGATTAAAGAGGCCATAGCGTCTGCCTATGTCTTGAAGGGGAAGCCGGTGCCCGAGGGCTTGAGGGCTCATTCTACTAGAGCGCAAGCGGCTTCTTGGGCAGAATGTGGTATGGTGACGGCGGTGGAGATCTGCAAGGCAGCGACTTGGTCGTCATTAGGTCCTTTCATCAAGCATTACCGTCTGGATGTTCAGCAACACGGGGATGCGTGTTTTGGCTCTGCAGTGCTTCAGGCGGGGCTAGCTGGTCCCTCCCGATGATTTACTGCTCTGTTACTTACCCAGAGGTGGGGACTAGACTTGAGAACTGCTAAGGAAATGTAAATTAGACTTAACTGCTAATTGTAGTTCCTTTAGGGACTCCAGTCTAGTCCCGGATCCCTCCCAGGTATTTCTTTGAGAATGCTATGCCTGAAGCAGGAGGAATACACAGGTAAGAAGTTAGGCAGGATAGCGAACAAGGTGTTAAGGTAGGGCGCTCTCCTCAGTTTAAGGGAGGAGCAGGTCTGATAGGTTCTATTACTGCTGGCAAAGTTATATTAAAAAAAAAACCTTAAGATTTTGGGTTGGTTATAGTATGGTTTATGTGTGCTACTTAATTGTTGCTCTGGTGAGTTTGCTTTGTCAATAGATAACTGGAGCAGAGAGGCGGATCCTCACAGGATATACCAGTGACATCAGAAAAAGGATGATGTCTATCAGTCTCCAAGCTGCTGGAGGAGGAGCAAAACCCAGAGGTGGGGACTAGACTTGAGTCCCTAAAGGAACTACAATTAGCAGGTAAGTCTAATTTACCTATTCTGGAAATGTGGATGTGTCTATATCTGCAATTTCGGAATCGAGTTTCTTATGTGCCTGTTTTCACTTCAGACATTTCTGCTGGCAAGACATGAATGTTATAGAATCAGGCTCATAGCACCTACACCTCCCTTGTCATGCCTACACCTCCCACAAGTCATGCCTACATTAACCAGATAGTGCTGGGGTGGTCTGTGGAAATATTCAATGGCACTATCTGGATAGTGCCACTCAATATCTCATTCAACACCCTTATCTAGGCAGCGTCCCATTGGTTGTCCGGCTAAGGATTCTGAATATTGGCCCCAAAGTTAAAATATGCAGGAACATTAAAACTTCATTGGATCTTTTTAAACACTAAAATATTGACCAGAGCCCTGAAAATCACTCCGCTTCCTGTAAGAGGAACTACATGGAATTTTACCTGTGTCTCATCTACTCCAAAAATAGTGATGACTATTGTTCCCAAGTCTAAATAGCAATCAAATGCCAAGTGGCCTGCCCTTTAGAAACTGGATTTCATGCCACAATGATTGACTGCTCCAACCAGATCACATAAGACAAATTAGTAGAATCACATCAAGAGCTAAAAAAACATTCCTAAAAGAAATTTAAAAAACAGGATTTTTGTAGCTGTGTTGTCCCAGCTATATTTGCAAGAGCCCTGCAAAGAACAACCCTCTGTTTCCTTTTCTGTCCAGCCTCTTGCCTCCCAGGCAGCAGCCTACAGAGATCAGAAGATGGGAGAATGAGAATGGAGGACATAGAATAGGGCTAGAAGAATTACTTTGCTCCCTTATTAACCTTCCTTTCCTGTCATTTCCCAGGGCTGATGCAAAGAAAAAATTGCCAGTACTAAAAACAAAAGCCCTCTCTTTCACCATCTAATGCCTATACCGGTGTTCTTCAGTGTAGGGCCTTGGTGATAGTGGCAGCGCCTATCAAATCAATAGACTGGATTATTATAATAATCTTTATCATAGCCTCCCTAAATTCTCGTTGCGTAGACTACAGTTGATCCAAAATATGGCCATTAGATTATTGGACTATTGCAACTCTCTTCTGACAGGAATTCCCCTTTACAGTTTAAATGTCTTCAGTTATTACAGAAATAATCGTATAAGAACACATCACACAAGAACAGACTTTATGATGTACTCCTCCCTGCAAACAATTGTCAATGCTGCTGGTCCCTTCCCAACTTAAGTTTTGTCAGATTAAGCCAACTGAGTCAGAGGATATGCATCTTCTTCTATCCCTTCTGGTATGAATACAGTCAGTTCAAAGCAGGAATGCAAAATCCAGATCACAAGAAAGAATGGGCCCAGTTTAGATCATTTTTTAAGCAAAAACAGGTATCCTCATCTTTTCCATCCCCTTTAAAGTGTGCATTGAATTGGAATAGCGACAGCAAACAGAATTGTCATCTTTTCAGATAAGTGCATTTGAATTTCAAATTACTGTTTTTAAGTGCAATTTTAGGATCGGTGATTGATTTATGGGACAGCATATGACAGCATTTTGTTGGCTGCAAAATCATTTCCCTACTGAGGTCCCTTTACGTTCACCTTTATACACCAAGGGGTGTATTATAAAGTCTGTTTTTGTGTGAAGTGTGTTCTTATATGATTATTTTTGTATTTCAGAAGTGAGGCTTTAGCATTTTTCATGGTTTTATTCAGTTACAAAGTAATAGTAGCAACGGTAAAATACAATTTTGGTGTATAGAGAGGAAAATAGCAAGAACAATTCCCAGGTTCTGGTTCTGGTCTGTATTGTTACTGGTCAGGGTACATATTATGTTAAACACTCCAAACATAGCATTTCTGGTGAAGCAACATTGACTTTCTATCTTTTATGTTGCCTAAAATTCAAAATCCTTATGCTAGCCTATCAATCCTTAATGACGTTACCATATGTTAAGCACCATTGCTTCCATAGTAATAAAAGTGCTGTGGGTGTTGACTTCATCAATGCACATTAAAACCATTAGTAAAAGTACCCCTAAATATATGTATTTTTTGGTAATGGCACCTATAGGTGTTGTAACAGAGGGGGCCACAGGAGTGGCCCCACCAAATCTTCTCTGCTGTGATCAGAGCTTCCCCTATGTCACCCGAGGGGACCCAATTTCCCGCAGGCAGTAGGGGAAGGCCGACAATCACAACTGCATGGAGTTTGGCTGGCCAAGGGGTGGAGCTTGCCCCACCCCCAAGGAACACAGCATTCCAATGCCTCTGATTGCACCTGCACTATCCATTTCATTTAGGTGTGCAATTTAATAGGTCTAAACTAAACATATAACTTTTTCATTGAACTGTTGAATATTGCCGCAGAATAGTTATTTATTGTGCCATCCCCACTCCTCTCCTAACCTGACCCATAATTATATAGACAGTATTTGGCTATTCAGCAATTTAAATGGCCCGATGTTATCTGAATAATGCCTGCAAATGTACAGACTGGGAAACACATTACTTTCATTCGATATCAGCCTGATTGCAACTTGTCTAGATCCTGGTGACAAGGCTGTTTCAGCACTTAGTAACAGAACTTACACAGGAGAGAGCCATACTAGAACTGGTGCATACAAATGAGGGAAAGGTTTCTAATGTTATAGTCATAGTAATAGTCATATCATGTGGCATCCAGTGATCACCAGATGCTGTAGTTCAGTATTAGGACACAGGTAGAAATGGTTCATTTAAAAGTGAAGGTTCTAAACTTCAGTGAAACTAACTTTGTCAAAAAGGAGAAATGCTTCAAGGAGTTGTAAGCTGGATGGAAACATTTGGGGAGCGTAAAAAAAAAAAGTAGGCAAAACTGAAAGGAGACATTTTAAGGGCTTCAGAATTTTTTGTTATAAAAGTAAATGAATAAGAGGAAAATATTAATATGTTTCTTGAAAGAAATAGCCAAAAACATAAGGAAAAGGAGATTAGCCTTCATAAAGTAGAAGAGATCACAGAAAGAGGAAGACAAGCAACAATATCTTGAAAAGCTAAGGTAAGCTGGGAAAGTAGTCAGGAAAGCAGATGCAAATGATAAAAAAAATAGCTAGTACAATAAAGTGGGGGGATAGGACTTCTTTTACCAGGGGTGGCCCAAGGGGGGGTATGGGGCCATGTGCAGAGACTCATTACAGGGCATCATTTGCATAAGGGGCCTCATTTGCATAAATACTTGCATAATGTTAACATGCGCTAACATTTAGTAAACATGCTTCTTAATGAGTGTCTGGATAAAGAAAGATTATTGGATTTCTATATTACTATACCCAGTGCCAACTGCCAGGCACGTTAGGAAGTACTATAAACACTGCCTATTTAGAACCCATAACAAACCCACCGTATCATTAGAGCACTACCAGGACTCATAAAGCACCAAATCCTACCTATCAAAAGTCAACACTACAAATATTAAACCAGTACATCTCAGAGAATACAATACATCTCCTACTGGGGGAAGAGAACAAGTGGCACCGTCAAAGAGAAACTACAAGAACAGAATACCTCAGCTCAGTTACACATGCAGAACATAGACCGTCACCAAACAAAGAACAAGAGATCACAAATGAGAAATAGGAAGACAATAATTAAACTGGGAACCCCAAAAGCCAAACTTGGAATGTACAACAACACTGGAGAAATAAAACTATAAATTAATTTCCTCTTGCACTAAACAGAATACAAAGATGTTAGTGATGCACATTTCCCAAAACTGACATATTCCAGTTAATAAATTCAAAATAAAAAGGTATTTTTCTTCCTTTTGTTCTTTGGCATTTTATTTTTCAGTTGCAATTGCTCCAGTCACTTTCTTCAGGTTTCTTCATGTCTTCTGCTAACTCTCTATTGTCTGCTGTCCATTTGTCCTTTCTTCACTCTTCTAGTGTTTTTCCATTCTCTCCCTACATCTACTTAAACATAGTGATCTTTCCCCTTTTACTCTTTTGTCCATTTCTTTCTTTATTCCTTTTTCATCCACTCATATTTCATCCTTCCATCATCAATCCCCTTACTCTTCCAATACTCAGCAAATTGTAGATTTTAATTCCCCCCCCCCACAAAATATTTTCCCCTCTCCATTCTCACTCTCCCAGCCCCATCCCCTTAAAGTCCTCCCCTGACATCAGCTCCCTTCTAGTTCCAGCCCTACCCAGCATCCGTTCCCTTCTAGTCCCATTCTCTCATCCCCCCCATCAGCCCATTTCCAATCCTAGCTCCCTCATCAGCCATTTCAAGTCCTATCCTAGACCCCCCATCAGCCCATTTCCAGTCCAAGCCCTCCATCAGCCCATTTAAAGTCCCAGACCCCCATCAGCCCATTTCCAGTCCACACCTCCCCCCAATCAACCCATTTCCAGGCCTAGCCCCCCCATCAGCATATTTCCAGTCCATGTCTCCCCCCAATCAGCCCATTTCCAGTACAAGCCCCCCCATTTCCAGTCCAAGACCCCACCCCCAATCAGTCCATTTCCAGTCCTAGGTCCCCCATTAGCTCATTTCCAGTCCTAGCCTCCCATCAGCATTTCCAGTCCTAGCTCCCCATCAGCCCATTTCAAGTCCTAGCTCCCCATCAGCCTATTTCCAGTCCTAGCCCCCTCCTATCAGCATTTCCAGTCCTATCTCAACCCCCATCAGCATTTCCAGTCCTATCCTAGCCCTCCATTTCAAGTCCTAGCCCCCCAAATCAGTCCATTTCCAGTCCACACCTCCCCCCAGTCAACCCATTTCCAGTCCAAGCCTCCCCCTCCCCCGAAGAGCCCCACACCTGTCTGATCGTCTTCAGAGGGAGCCGGGGAGGCCCGCTCAAGACCGGGGGGACTCACCTCTACACAGAGCCAGCATGAAGAGCAGTGTGTTCCCTTACGCTGGTAGCTGTGTTCTTGTGAAGCGCGCGAGTGCCAGGAAAGATTAAAGGGCATTTCCTGTTTCCCAGCACTTGGCGCGCTTCACAAGAACACAGCTGCCAGTGTAAGGGAACATGCCGCTCTTCACACTGGCGGCTGTGCAGGGGTCAGCTGAGGCCTTGGGTGAGCTTCCCCGGCACTCTCTGAAGCTGGATTGCAAAGCCAGGATTCACCATGTGGGAATGAAGATCACGCAATGCCTCCTGAAGCACAGGGCCCTGTGAGAAAAACATTCTCGCACAATGGACGGGCCGGCCCTGTATTTTAGATATGTTAGCAACAAGAGGAAATGCAAAAATGGTATTGCCAGATTCAAGAATAAAGGGGAGGAATTTGTATAAGCTGATGAGGATAAAGCGGAACTACTTAAACATTTCTGTAATGTGTTCACTAGGGTGGTCCACAAACCAATGCAAAAAATTAATGTTTGTAGAATCATTTCTCCACAAGGCTTATGTTTGTCCATTAGGGATAGCTTGCTTACCTGTGAATTTCAACCAGATTGCAAAACATTTAGAGGTCGTCCCATTCTTAAGACTTACCCAAACCAGGCTGTTGCATTTTCAAGGCATGTCTGGTTTTTCTCTGAACATTTGGCAGGCTTAGAGCGCAATTCCATAATGTGCATGTCTGGCCCGTGAACATGTCTTAATCAAAAACGGGCCTCCTTTGATCCCAATTCCACACCCGCAGGTCTGGACATGAACGGGGGTACAGAATCAGGGCGATAGACATGTTCAGTGGGCACGTGCAAGCGCTGTTCAGCCGGCACTGTGCCTCAGATGCAGGTAATCCTTTTGGACGTCCCCGCACCCACCATATTCTGAAACGTTAAATGTTTCGGATCCTGCCCATCCCAGTGATGTACCCGTGGATGCCAAACTTCTCAGGAAAAACGTGCATCTCGGAAGCTGTTCATCACAGACAGTAGTTTGCTGATGAACACTAGCAATGAATACTAATGAGAAATGACAGCTGCTGCAACCTAGACCATATACCAGTCCCCTTCATGCCCTGAAAAGTTCTAGGGAAGCCCAGTGCACCCCAGCATGGTATACCAGAATTAAATGTGAACATGTGTATGTCAGGACATACCTTGCATCAAATGGTATGTGGCTTTAGGAACTGGTCCCAGTGATGCCTGCCCTGGTAATCTGTACAAACATGCCTTAAACTCTAGGGATGGTTCCTCACCAAGTGCACAAAACCCAGAACTAACATTCCAGGTCCCCAAGGAATGCATAATAATGCTGAGCAACAAATGTATCCCCATCCCATGCCTATGGCCTATAAGTGCATTCAATATGCTGCTCTGCACTACCATTCCCCTCTTACCTCTCCTTACACCCCTCCCCGTGAACTCTGCTCTTCTTTCATATGGCTTCTATCTGTGCCGTTCTCTTCTGCTGCCAAATCCAAACATCGCTCCTTGTACCTTGCAGCTCCTTATGCCTAGAACAAATCCAAGTCGGTACATCAGGCTTCATCCCTGGCCCCTCTCAAATCCAGGCTGAGCGCTCACCCCATCGATGCTGCTGTTGAATCAGATCTGTCTAAGCTCCCTTGTGTTTCCTGTCCATTCCCCCTGTATGTACCCTGTCCACAGCTGCTGTGTTGCTTGTCCCAACTAGATTGTAAGCTCCCCTGAGAAGGGACCATCTGTTACGGGTGTCTGTGCAGCGCTGCATATGCCTTGTGGTGCTATACAACTGATCAGTAGTAATTGTCGTCATAGTGGTAGGGCCTTCTGCGTATAGTATCTGAGGCCCACCTATCTGGGTACTGGCAGTTACACCAGTCCCATTGTGGGGTATGTCGGTCTGTATACATCATGTCCCCCCTGAATTGCAGATGAGCACACCAGATCTCCCCATGCACCTCTCAGACTATACACACACATGCACTCTCACTTTCTGTCACAAACACATGATTCTGCCCAAATGGTGCCCTGAACCTATACATAACACTTATGCCATAACATAATCGCATTGGGTACCAGGACTACAAATATGATCCCCATTTCTCACCCAAAAAGGAATCCTTTCCCTGCTTATACCCATACTAACCCTGCATCAGCAGTCCCATTTTTTGGAACATGGGAATTGTTAGGATCCCATAGATTGGCTCCTTTAGCAGTAACAACATGTGGAGCCTGATTCCTGTATGGGCATGTCTGGGCTGTCCAGACGGCCCCAAGCAAGACGCGCTCATTTGGACCTAATTTTGGTCCATGGAAACAAAATGTTCCCACGGCAGCCAGAATCGGGCCTGAGTACAGCCTGAAATGCCCATGGATGGCCTAGCATGCCCCTGCCTGCCTTACTGCAGGGACATCTTCCCTGCAGACTCCCTTGGATGCTGCGGCTCGGCCCCACTCTTCCCTGCTTCCCGATACATGGTTGGTCAGCCAGAGCCTGGATCGGGTGGCGGGGACCCCCCCCACCGCACTGACCCCAGCCACAGGAAGGGAACCCTGGCCCCGATCACACAGAATATGCTGCTTATATCACCTTCGAGGTGGTATAAGCAGCATGTCCCCATGGAACCAGCAGCACATACAGGGCCATAACCTGCATCAGCCCTGTACGTGCTGCCAGGCTAGTCTGCCCCCACTCTATCCCGATCCCGCCCCCTTCTGTCCCCACCAGCTCTCCCCATCCTGATGCACATGATGTACAGGGAGAGCCGGTGGGGAAATTGGGCCCCAACGGCTTGCAGGGCTGCACGTCCCACCGCAACATGCAACCCAGTAACCTTCGCTTTGGAATGGGGCCCATAGGTGCATAGCCTGCATAAATACTATTGCTCTTCATCGTATTTTTGTAAAGGTATTCAGAAATGTTTCTTTACCTTACAACAATCCCTCACCTCTGTTCTCTGTACCTTAATACTGCATCTTATAATTTTCCAGATTGCAGTTACACCAGTTCAAAACATACTTGTCACAATCATTCTTCTCTATGGGACGCATTGCAGAGCACAGCAGAATATTTTCCATATCCTAGTCTTATACTGCGTTTCAGGACGAATAATGTGGACGTGTCTGGAAAACACTTAATACATACACGGGCCTTTTGTGAATACACTTTATATGTCTCCGCGGCTGACCATGCCCCTGTTTTTCCCTCTCCCACCCATGTTCTGAGATGCCCATGCTAGTGCCATGGATGTGCATGTCAGCAGTGTTTCAGAATATGGTCAGGGATGTTTTCGGTACATAAACGTTCCCGCTGCACATACAAACCCCTTATTCCTGTTCTGGAATGACCCCCCCTTAGCCCTTTTGGATGCCAGAGTCTCAGCAGAAACAAAGAAAAAGATGGTGCAGAACATTCAGCGGCCACTGTTACCAAACATTCCAGTTGTCTGCTGTTTAGTTCAGATGATATAAAAACTGCCAAATGGAGTGACCTCTAAATGTTGTTTATTTTCATTAACATGTTGTGTGTTTGTTATAAATATGATAAAGAATAAAACCAGCCTTGTGGAGAACTGAAATTTGTTAGTTTGGTTTTTTTTGACCATCCTAGTGTTCACAGATGAAGAGCTGAGAATGGAACCTCTGAAAATACACACAAATGGGAACAGAAGTGAGGTAGATCTTGAATGATTTTCATAAGACTGTGTTGGTGAAGAGCTAGCTTAAAGCAATGGGGCCAGATGGGATACTGTACATCCGAAGGTGTTGAAGGAACTTAGGGAAGTTCTTGCAGCTCCCCACTGGCTCCGAAGGAGAGTGGCTAGAAGGACTAGAGAAGGGCAGATGTGGTCCCCCTCCTCAAACAGAAGAAAGGACGAGGTTGGGAACTACAGGCCAGTTTGTGTGTGATGACTAAATTAATGGAAATACAGCTAAAACAAATGATATTGCAGTTTGGAGTTCAGTGGATTGCATGGTTTTTTGCATGGTTTTACTAGAGATAGGTTGATTGCATGGTTTTACTAGAGATAGGTCCATTGATCCAATCTGAGAGTTGGATCAATGGAGAGCACCAAATGCACTTAGAATTCAGCAAATCGTTTGACACAGTTCCACACTGGTGACTTATAAATTTACCTAGTACTCTTGTTACGGACTCCAAAATGACTGACTAGGTTAGAAATTGGCTGAGTAACAGACGGCAAAGTGTATTGGTAAATGGAGTTCACTCTGAGGATAAGTACATTATCAGTGGTGTGCTGTAGTGATTAATCCTTGGACTTGTTCTTTTTCATATTTTTGTAAATGAAATTGCAGAAGGGATGTCAAGTAAGGTTTGCCTCCTTGTGGAGAATATCAGTCTGCAGTAGAGCAGATACTCTGAAAGGTGTAGACAGTACGCATCTGCATTAGTTTTTCTACAAATGAAAAAATCTATGAAAATCACAATTTTTGGTTTATCCCGCAGCCAACTAACCAGCAGCGCATGCTTAGTAAATTTTCCCAAATTGCCATTCATAAACTTCATTTTTATCAAGCACACAGGTGCTGCCAGATATTCTTGAGCCAATATGGGAGGGGAAGAGGTCAAGGAGGGGTGACCAGCAGCCAGCACAAGGCACTTGAACAAACCATGCTGCAGATCCTTGATAGGCATTGAGAGAAATGTATTTCTGTCTAAATTCTGTACATCCAATGGGTGATGAGATCAAGCAGAGCTGCATGACACAGCTCAGCCCAAGCCCCAGAGAACCGTTTTGTGTCCAACTTTCAGAGATTGAAGAAAGGGTTCTAGAGCTTAGCAAAAAGGGGTGCTGGAGCTCAATAGAAAAGGTTGGAAAAAGTAGTATCTTCAATTCTGTCTCTGAAGGAGTGAGAAAAGGCTCGTTGGGGCTTAGGACACTACAACAGAAAAGAACAGAGTTTGAAGTCTGACTTTTTATTTATTTATTTTGTTTATTTCTGTCTGTCTGTTAAGTGCCATCGAGTCGGAGTCGACTCATGGCGACCCTCTGGATAGCTATCCTAAATTGTGTTCGATCTTCAGTCAGGCGGCTCATTGTTGACAGACTGGTACCCGTAGCTGCTGTTATTGTATTGATCCATCTCATTGCTGGCCTTCCTCTTTTGCGTTGACCTTCTATCTTGCCAAGCATGATGTCTTTCTCTAATGATCTCTCTCTCCGCATGATGTGTCCAAAGTATGAAAGTCGAAGTCTTGTCATCTGAGCTTCTAAAGAAAGCTTAGGTTTGATCTCCTCTAGTACCGACTGGTTTGTTCTTCGGGCAGTCCATGGTATACACAGTATTCGCCGCCAGCACCATAATTCAAAGGCATCAATTTTCTGTTTATTTAACAGGTTTTTATTCCACTTTATCATATAGTCAAAACAGTTTACAGTATAACATCAGCTCAGTGATTACATTATAACAAGGGCAACAAGCTCAATGATTACATTATAACAAGGGCAACAAACCTGGAGTTTAAATGTGATCTAGGGAAGAACATGTTAATGTTCAGAGGAAATATACATTAGAATAGAAGAGACAAGTTTGGATTGAGGGATTGATTAGGATACAAGTAGGAGAGATAGGTTGAAGATAAGTTACAGGAGAGGTTGTAGTGACAGGTTTATTCTGGGCTATGTGATACTTCCAAAATGTTTGGAGAATAAAAATGTTTTTAGTTTCTTGTGGAAGTCTTGGATATCTGTTGTTGCCTTGAGATCTGGTAAGGAGTTCCATATCATTAACACTGATATAGATAATGCCCTGTTACAAGTTGTTTGTTTACTTTTTGTTTTGATGTTAGGAATTATAAACTGGTTTTTGTTATTGGCTCTCCTTGAGCCAGTGAAGAAGATGCAGTGGGGCTTGCTAAGTAAAAGAACTAAAAAAAAGATTGGAAAAAAAAGCAGCTTGACGTGATCAAAATGCTCTTGCCTCACTTAGTGCTATTGTGACTGTCTGCTTTTACAATTAGGAGGATGACAGTTATTTGTGGAATTCCTTTGCCTATCTGCTCCTACAGGGAGTGTCCCCATGGGGTGGGGGGAGGAGGAAAGTCAGAGAGAGGCTAGAAAAACTTTACTTTTACAGTTTGCCAATTGGCAATGGCTTTTATTGTCCTAAGTATCAGTGGAAAGTGTGTGCTTTATTTATACAACACTTCCATAGCAGTCAGTGGCAATTGGGAGGGAAGACTACTGTATCTAATCTAATCTGTTCCGTTGTACATCTATTGTCTGTCTGTAACAGCAGCTATGGGGGTGAAAAAGAAGGGCACTGTACTGTATCAATTGATTCAATCTCACATTCATAGAATACAGTTAAATAAATATCTGAGGCAGCACAGTTGAGGTAATAATACTCCAGGGCCACATAGTCTGGGTAGGTGATACAGGGCACTAAAAGATAGGCAGCCCCTGCTCCAAAAGAGCTGGAAATCCAATCTGATAGGAGAATTAGCCCAGCAAGCACATCCCCCCTCTCCCGTCCATTTAGGAGTGTGAGCAGGCAAGCAGGGTAACTGGACACTGCAGGGCCTATGCTGGGCCAGGCAAATGACCCTGAGGCCAGTAGCTGAAACAGTGAAGCTGGAGTGATGGTGCTCCAGAGTCACTCAGGCTGGGTGAGTAGTACAGGAAGCTAAAAAACAGGTAGTCCCTTCCCTGAAAAGCTGGGAATCAATTCAATAGCATTAGCTGGACAAACTTATTCCATTTTCCCCTAACCTGTTGAAGAATATGATCAGGCAGGCAGGACAACGGGACATTGCAGAGTCTATGCCAGGTTGGGTGCATGATCTCAGGGCATCTGAGACAGCACAGTTGAAATAGCAATACTCCAGGGCCCCATAGGCCAGGTGGATGGCACAGGGTGCTAAAAGGCAGGCAGTCCATGTCATAAAGAGTTGTGAATCAAGTCTAAGCATATCATACAACACTGCACTCTGCTCTGGATACTCGTCCTCCACCCATGCCATGCCCTGTGAGGCGTACTGTACCTCAACCCTGGCTGTCTTCCACTACCTGTTATCTACGTTCCTGCGCCCACTCAGCTGAGCATGCTTGGCTCAATCTCTCACCCTTGCAGACTTTCTACACTTCAAATTCATGCTTGTCTCTTTCCACTCAGCCACAGCACTCGCCAAACAAAACTGTTAAGTCCATCTGACTAACTCTCTTGCCTCTGACTCTCGCCATCTCTTTACAACTCTCAACTCTCTCCTCAAGGTGCCTCTGCCTCCGACCCCTCCCTCCCTTTCTGCCCAAACCCTGCCTGACTACTTCCATGACAAAATCCACAAGATCACACTCAAATTCCCCATGAGGTCAGCTAATCCCCCTCCTCCTCTTCACTCCCAACACCCTCCCCCCCCCCACCACCTCTGCTACCCTGTCTTCCTTTTCTGTGATCTCTGAGGAGGAAACCACTCACCTTCTTTCCTTATCCAAACTCACTACCTGCTCCTCTGATCTTATCCCCACCTATCCCTTAGCTCCATCTCCTTCACTGTAGTCCCTTCCATCTCTCATATTCTCAACCTATCGCTCTCCACTTCAACTTTCCCTGCAACCTTCAAGCATGCTATGGTCACTCCTTTCCTCAAGAAACCCTCATTAGACCCTACCTGTCCTTCTCACTATCGACCCATCTTCCTCCTCCCATTCATTTCTAAACTAATCGAATGTATAGTTCACCGCTATTGCCTCAACTTTCTCTCCTCTCAAGCCTTTCTGGATCCTCTACAACCTGACTTTCATCCTTTACATTCCACAAAAACGGCTCTTGCCAAATCTCCAGTGACCTGTTCCTGGCAAAATCCAATGGCCTTTACTCGATCCTTATCCTTCTTGACCTTTCTGCTGTTTTTGACACTGTTGACCACAACTTTCTCCTTGATACCTTGTTCTTGCTTGGTTTTAATGGCTCTGTGCTATCCTGGTTCTTTTCTTATCTCTCCCATTGCTCTTTCAGTGTTTGTTCTGGTGGATCCTCTTCTACTGCTATCCCACTTTCAGTTGGTGTATCCCAAGGATCTGTCTTGGTTCAAGCATGATGTCTTTCTCTAGAGCTTTCTCTGGGAACAAGCAGGAAGTCAGTCCTCACATATAGGTGATGTCAGCACTGACAGAGCCCACATAGAAGCATTCCTCCAGCTTTCAAAGAAAGCCTTTGGGAGTTGCCACCACGCATACGTGGACCCCTTCCACCCAAGGGTGCCATCTTGCTCAATCTCCTTTTTTCCATTGAGCCCTTCAGACGTTTGTCTAACTTGTCCCCGGAAAAAGTTGATTTTTCTCTCCGAGTTTCATACTCGCCTCCGGTATAGCACCAGTACTCTTCCCGCCTACCGACCTTGTTGCCTTGGCACCAAGTTCGGTCTATTTTTGTAGTTTACGTTCATTTCTTTTCCTGGCATTTTCGTGCCCTTTTTTCTCCCACTGCAGCACAGAGAGTCTTCGACCTCGCAGGGGTAATTTTTTCCCCCATGGCTACCAGTGGCTTTAAGAAATGTGATCAGTGCTCTAAACTTATGTCTTTGACCGACACACATGACTGCTGTCTCCGCTGCCTTGGGCCAGACCACGACTTGGCAGCCTGCGGTCTCTGCAAATGGATGTCCAGTAAGGCCCTCAAGAGCCGCCAGCAGCAGCACGATAAGTTTTTCCCCAAGTCCCCAGTGCCTCTGAAGGCCAGGGCCTTGTCTGAGGCTCTGACATCTCGGGCAGAACCTTCCGAACCCGAGCCTCGTTGTGGGTCCTCAGAAAGGGGGTCTCCCTCGAGGGAACCCAGGAAGAAGAAGAAACCCTCAAAGACGGCATCCTTGGATGGTTCCGACTGGCTGGGTGCTCCCCAGGACCGGTTCCATAGTCCGAGATGTTCGTCCGAGGTGTCAGAGAAGGAACGGCCTGCGAAGGTCCCCTGAAAGGATCATACGTGGACCAGCCTTGGTCCCCAGATATTATCCTTGTCGAGGATTCCCCTTCAGGGGAGCCGGCATCATGCCCAAGTCCCTCAGCGCCCGCGCTGAAGGCTACAGAGCCTTCTGGTTTTGAGTCCAGAATGGCGGCCCTGGAGCATAGTTTGTCTGCCTTCATGGATCAGCAGTGGTTGATGTTGCCCGGCACGACTGGTTCATCTGTGCCGACCACCAGGCCCTCGACATCCAAGAAGTCCCTGGAGGCCGAGCCAATCCTCGCGGTCCTTTGGCCTCGTTGATCCTCGGCCAAGGTCGCAATCTGAGTCCCGCTCAACAGAACCGCGGTCATCCCCGACAAGTTTGCTGGGTGCTGGCTGCAGGGCATCGGGGGCCCCGAGGTCCGTGGAGCAGCCCTTCTACGAGTCCTCGATGGACTATTCTGTGTGGGAGATGGAAGACGAGGAGTCCTCCGATACCTGTCGCCACTGCGACATCCAATCTGACTCTCCCGTCTCGAAGCCTCAATGGTGGTCCCCGCCTGAAGATATGGGCTTCCTTGATTTTGTCAAGGACATGTCTAAGGCCCTGGCATTCCTGACCAAGTCGGAGGAGGACCCTTGGGTGGATAAGTTGGAAATCCTCCAGTACGAGGCCCCTCCGTGGGAATCGCTCCATAGTACCAGTGGAAAGCAAATGGCTCGACTCGATGTATCGAGTCCAACGGAGCCCGAGCTTCCAAAAGTCACAGCTGCCACATAACTCCATGGTGGTGTAGTCGGCCATGCGTCAACTAAAAAGCCAGAAGACGCACTCCTCGGTGCCCCCTGGCAGGAAGGCCAGCACCCTGGACGCCCTCAGCAGAAAGTGCTACCAGGGCTCAGTGCTCATTGGCCGCATCCAGGCCTACCAGCTATACATGAGCATGTATGTGAGAGATCTAGCGAAGAAACTCAAAGGGTTCTCAGCTGGTCTCTCTGAGGAACCCTTGCCGAAGTTCAAGAACCTGGCCAAGGCAGACCGTGAATGCTCCAAATTCATGACTTGAGCAGCCTATGATGGGTTTGAGTCGATGGCTCAAGTAGCAGCAGCTGGCATCGGTGCACATCGCCAAGCTTGGCTACAGTCGTCCGACCTCGAGCAGTGGGTTCAGGACAAATTGGTCGATATCCTTTGCGAAGGAGAGAATCTCTTTGGCAAACTCATGACTGACAAGGCTGCCGAGCTGGAGACCGAGTATGATGAGGACCAGGCTCTCCAAAAAGACCGCTGCCCCTCCTCAATGGAAGGGCTCGGGTAAACAGTCTTTTTACCTGAAGAAGGCAGCTGCTTACAGAATCTACTTATCAGGTCTCCCCAGCTCCCCTACAGGGTCAGCAGGCCAAGTGACATGAGTATGGCCCGCGTAAGCAGAAGGCTCCAAAACCTCAGGCACTAGCTCCGGCCCAACCATAAGGGAGTTTGTGACTCCTTGAGTATAATCAGCAGCCCACAGGGAGTTGTCTGGCCCTCTATGCACAGAGGTGGGTGACCACCACCACTGATTTCTGGGCACGTCGGGTAGTCAGGGATGGTTACCTTCTTGATCTGACTCAGACATCTCCCTCTTATTTCCCAGGAGAGCCCCTCGGGTCTCCCCTCCACCGGGACCTTCTTCTGAAGGAATTGGCAGGTCTTCTCGAGGGCAAAGCAGTGGAACTGGTGCCCCACCATCTCAAGGGCAAAGGGTTCTACTCCAGGTACTTTCTCATGCCAAAAAGGACAGGGAGCCTAAGGCCCATCCTCGACCTGTGCAACCTCAACAAATTCCTGGTGAGGGAGAAATTCAAGATGCTCTCCCTTGGAACATTGCTGCCCTACCTCCAGCAGGGTGATTGGCTATGCTCCTTAGACCTCAAAGATGCTTATACCCACATCCTCATCCACCTCGACCACAGGCAGTACCTGTGGTTTGTAGTGGGGGGGGGGGCAGGGATTTTCAATACTGGGTGCTCCCCTTCGGCCTGGCCTCTGCCCCAAGCATTTTCACAAAATGCCTAGCAGTCGTGTCCGTCTTCCTCCGGCTCCAGGGGGTCTTCGTCTTTCCCTACCTGGACAACTAGCTCATAAAGGGAGGCATGGCCTCAGAGGTACAGCAGGCCGCCGCATACACCATCCAGGTTCTGCAACACTTGGGGTTTACAGAGTTAGTGAGCTTCAGGCCCTTGTGGCAGAGGCGCCCTATACCAGGTTCTACAAGAGCAGAGCGGTGCTTCGCGCACACCCCAAATTTCTGCCAAAGGTAGTATCACCCTTCCATCTCAACCAGGAAGTGGTGCTCCCTACTTTTTTTCCAAGACCTCACTCCAGTCAGGCGGAGACTGTCCTCAGGGGCAGCCCAAGGGGGGTGCAGGACCATGTGCGGAGATTAATTGCGGGGCCTCATTTGCATAGGGAGCCTCATTTGCATAAATACTTGCATAATGTTAACATGCATTTTTAGTAAACATGCTTCTTAATGAGTGTCTGGATAAAGAAGGACTAACAGATTTCTACATTACTATATTCCAGTGCCAACCGCCAGGCCCATTAGGAAGTACTATAAACACTGACCTTTTAGAACTCATAGCAAATCCACCATATCATAACAGCTCTGCCAGGACTCACAAAGCACCAAACCCTACCTATCAAAAGGCAACACTGCAAATATTAAACCAATACATCTCAGAGAATACCAATGCATCTCCTACTGGGGAAAGAGAACAAGTGACATGGTCAAATAGAAACTACATGAACAGAATACCTCAGCTTGGTTAAAATGCAGAATATAGACCGTCACCAAAGAACAAGGGATCACAATTTAGAAATAGGAAGACAATAATTAAACTGGGAACCCCAAAAGCCAAACTTGGGATGTACAACAACACTGAAGAAATAAAACTATAAATTAATTTCCTCTTGTACTAAACAAAACACAAAAGATGTTAACAATGCACATTTCCCAGAGCTGATATATTCCAGTTAATAAATTCAAAATAAAAAAGTATTTTTCTACCTTTTGTTGTTTGTGCATTTTCTTTTCAGTTGCAATTGCTCCAGTCACTTTCTTCTGGTTTCTTTGTGTCTTCTGCGAGTTATCCATTTTCCTTTCTTCTCTTTTAGATTTTTTTCCAAATTTTTTCTCCATATCTGCTTTAACATACTGATCATTCCCCTTTTGCTCTTTCCTCCATTTCTTTCCTTATTGCTTTATCATCCACTCAAATTTCACCCTTCCATTCTCAATCTACACTTACTCTTCCAATACCCGGCCCTTCGTAGACTTTTCTTCCCTCCCACACAAAATATCTTTTCCCCTCTCCATTCTCATTTCCCATCCCTTTCTAGTCCTCCCCCAAAATCAGCTCCTTTATAGTTCTAGACCCACCCAGCATCTGCCCCCTTCTAGTCCCAGTCTCCCAAGCTTCCACATCAGCCCATTTCCAGTCCTAGCCTCCCATATGCTGTTTTCCAGTTCCTTTCCAGCCCCCCCCCATCAGCCCATTTCCACTCCAAGCTCCCCATCAGCCCATTTCCAGCCCTTTTCCAACTCCCATCAGCTCACTTCCAGTCCTATTCCAGCCCCCATCAGCCCATTTCCAGTGTCCTATTCCAGCCCATCACCCATTTGCAGTCTACGTTCCCCCCATCAGCCCATTTCTAGTCCTATCCTAGCTCCTCATCAGCCCATTTCCAGTCCTAGCCCCCATATGCTTTTTTTCCAGTTAGATTCCATTCCATCATCAGCCGATTTCATACACGCTCCCCCATCAGCTAATTTCCAATACTAGCCCCCTCGTCAGCCAACTTCGCCCTATTCCAGCCCCCATAAGCCCATTTCCAGTCCTAATCCAGCTCTTCATCAGCCCATTTCCAGTCCAAGGTCCCCCCCCATCACAGCCCATTTTGTCCATTCCCCCCACCATCACTGCCCATTTGCAGTCCTATCCCCCCCCACCATCACAGCCCATTTGCAGTCTTCCCCTCATCACAGCCCAATTGTAGTCCGTTCCCCCCATCACAGCCCATTTCCAGTCTGTTCTCCCCCCCCCACCACAGCCCATTTCCAGTCTGTTTCCCCCCATCCCAGCCCAATTTGTCCGTTCCCCCCATCACAGCCCATTTCCATTCCGTTCTCCCCCCCCCCACATCACAGCCCATTTCCAGTCTGTTCTCCTCCCCCCCACCATCACAGCCCATTTCCAGTCCGTTCCCCCCCCCATCACAGCCCATTTCCAGTCCGTTACCCTCCCCCATCCCCGCCCATTTCCAGTCTGTTCTCCCCCCAAGCCCAGCCCATTTCCAGTCCATTTCCCCCCCCCCCATCATAGCCCATTTCCAGTCCGTTTCCCCCCCCCCTCCCAGCCCATCCAGTCCTAGCCGCCCCCCCGAAGAGCCCCGCGCCATCTAAGGGGCTGCAGAGGGTGCCGGGGAAGCCCGCGCGAGGCCCCGGCTCCCTCTGCACAGCCCGCCAGCGTGAAGAGCCTTTACCTTCCCGCTGGCGGCTGTTTCAATGAATCCGCGAATGCCGGGAAAGGTTAAAGGCAATGCCCTTTAACCTCTCCCGGCATTCGCGGCTTCATTGAAACAGCCGCCAGCGGGAAGGTAAAGGCTCTTCACGCTGGCGGGCTGTGCAGAGGGAGCCGGGGCTTCACGCGGGCTTCCCCGGCTCCCTCTGCAGCAGTCCATTGAGCGAGAATGTGGTTCGCGCGGGGCCCTGTGCGAACAACATTCTCCCTCAATGGACGGGCCGGCCCTGACTGTCCTTCACACCTTGGTCTGTAAGAGGGCTTTGGCCTTGTATATCCAACGCATTCATATGCAAAGGATTTGTAGATAGTGTAAAGTTAATTTGTATATTGTTTCCCCGGTTACATCCATGTTCACTGCCCCGTTCATTGTAAACTCAATGTTGCTTGTTGCATTGTAGTATGTTCTGTTCAATGTACACTGCACTGATCCTAATAGCGCGGTATAGAAGAAATGTAAATAAATAAAATAAATAAATAAATAAATTCAGGGCCACCACAAAGCTTCTCAACTTTTCATCTCCTATGACCCCAGTAGGTTGGGGATGCGGTGACAAAGTGTACTCTATCCACATGGGTGGCAGACTGTATTGCCCTCCCTTATGAGAAGACGAGGCTCCCACTGGAATGCTGCAACATGGCGCACCGTGTCAGGGTCATGGTGGCCTCGGTGGCGAACTTGCACTCTGTTCCAATGGTGGACATCTGCTGGGCGGCCACCTGGTCTTCAGTCCATACCTTCGCAGCCCATTACTGACTGGAAAGAGAGTCCCAATGGGACAGTACCTTTTCGGGGTTTAGGCAACTCCTACCCTCCAACCCTTCTGTGTTCAGGCTACCAGAGTGTTGGTTTCAGCGGACACAGGGGTCCTACTGTGGTCTATGTACACGGACTAAATTGCTGCTGCGTGCGGCTCCCCATGAGGGAGCCCCTATTTTTGCTATGGGCTTTCGGTAGCCTGTAGCTACGGAGTCCAATATGTGAGGACTGACTTCCTGCTTGTTCCTGGAGAAAGTGTAGTTACTCACCTGTAACAGGTGTTATCCAGGGAATCAGTCCTTACAACCCTCCCTCCTCCCCTTGGAGGCACTCCTTTACCATCTTTTATTTTTGCCGTCTTTAGCTATGTCATCTTTCTGAGCAAGATGGCACCCTTGGGTGGGAAGGGGACCACGCATGCGTGGTGGCATCTCCCAAAGGCTTTCTTTGAAAACTGGGGGGATGCTTCCACAAGGGCTCCGTTGGTGCCGACGTCACCCATATGTGAGGATTGATTCCTGCTGTTGCAGGTGAGTAACTATGCGTTCCCTTCACATGATGTGTCCAATGTATGAAAGTTGAAGTCTTGTCATTTGAATTTCTAAAGAAAGCTTAGTCTTGAAGGGCCCATTATTTGAAGGGTATTTACATGGTTTACAACCCAGTAAACCGTGTAAATGCCCTAAATCGGGATATTCAATGGCACTTACACAGTTATTTATTTATTTATTTATTTAACAGGTTTTATATACCTACTTTCTACAATTCAAGACGGTTTACAAGGAACATAACAGACAGTATATTTCAACTGAATACATTGTAACAATAAGAATCACAGTATAAATGATTAACAAGAAACTTACTCCTTGCGGAGGCTTAAGAACTATTTACATGGAGGCTTAAAGGGTAAATATAGTTATCCCTTTCAAAGCCTGCTATACACCCCGTTGCTCTGTGGTTAGCATCGGGGGGTGTTGGGGGCATTCCAGGGAGGAGCAGAGGTGGAGATTGCCGCTAATCTAGTTTTAGCCGTGGATGTTAACTGGGTAGTGGTGCAATATCGTCGCTACCTGGCTAGCTTTGGCGGCTCCGGTGCATGTGCGTCAACGTCATCACCATAGCATTGAACATCTGGTGTTAAGGTTTGTCGGGCAGGACTATGTGCCGTAGCAGCGCAAATCCTGCCCAATACAATATCAGACCTGATCTCCTCTAGTGTCAACTGATTTATTATTTGGGTAATCCATTGTACATACAGTATTCTTTGCCAGTACCATAACTCAAAGGCATCTATTTTCTTCCTGTTTTTCTTCTTCACTGTCCAACTTTCACATCCATAGACAGACATATGTCTATGCACCAGAGAATCTTGTCTAGGTCCTTCATAGCATTGTGCCAAGAGCAATGCATAGTTGGATTTCTTGACTGCTTGTCATTTCTTTATTGATCCAAGCAGGCTAAAGTTGCCTACTGTTTCTATTTCTTCTCCATCAAGAATGAAATGATTGATTTTGCCAGTGGTCAGGATCTTTTTAAGAACATAAGAAATGTCATACTGGGTCAAACCAAGGTCAAACCCAGTATCCCGTTTCCAACAGTGGTCAATCCAGGTCGCAAGTACCTGTCAGGTTCCCAAAAAGGCACATAGGTTCCACAATGCTTGTCCCAGGATAAGCAGTGGATTTCCTGGGTTCTCTTTAATAATGGTTTATGGGCCTTTCCTCCAGGAACTTGTCCAAATCTTTTTTTAAATCCAGCTACACTAACAGCTTTTATTACATCCTCCGGTGACAAATTCCAGAATTTGATTACGTTCTGAGTAAAAAAAAAATTTCCTCTTATTAGTCTTAAATGGGTTACATTGTAGCTTCATTGCATGTCTCCTAGTCTTTCTATTTTTTGATGGAGTAAACAACTGATCTACGTTTACCCATTCTACTCCATTCATTAATTTATAGATCTCTGTCATATCTCCTCTCAGCTGTCTCATTTCCAAGTTGAAGAGCCCTAACCTTTTAAGTCAGGACAGCTGTTATAGTTGGTGATTCAATCATTAGGAATGTAGATAGCTGGGTGGCTGGTGGACGTGAGGATCGCCTGGTAACATGCCTGCCTGGTGCGAAGGTAGCGGACCTCACGCACCGCCTAGATAGGATCGTAGATAGTGCTGGGGAGGAGTCTGCTGTCTTGGTACATGTTGGTACCAATGACATAGGAAAATGTGGTAGGGAGGTTCTGGAGGCTAAATTTAAGCTTTTAGGTAGGAAGTTGAAATCCAGAACTTCCAGGATAGCGTTCTCCGAAATGCTTCATGTTCCACGTGCAGGACCCAAAAGACAGGCAGAGCTCCGGAGTCTCAATGCGTGGATGAGACAATGGTGCAAAGATGAGGGTTTTGGATTTGTTAGGAACTGGGGAACATTCTGGGGAAAGGGGGGGCTCTTCCGAAGGGATGGGCTTCACCTTAATCAGGATGGGACCAGACTGCTGGCATTAACCTTTAAAAAAGAGATAGAGAAGCTTTTAAACTAGAAAGCAGGGGAAAGCCGACAGTCACCCAGGAGCGCATGGTTCGGACGAAGGTATCCTTGAAGGATACTACCAAAAGCAGTGAGGTTCCAAAAGGGAGTATAGTAGCCGAAATGCCCTTGAGTAAGGAGCAGACAGAGCATAAAGATGCCAAATTACCCATGCCTACCAATAGCCAGATTAATATGAATAAAATACAGTCTCTAAAATGCTTGTATGCCAATGCTAGAAGTCTAAACAATAAGATGGGAGAGTTAGAATACATAGCACTAAATGAGAGGTTAGATATGATTGCACTCTCAGAGACATGGTGGAAGGAGGATAACCAGTGGGACACTGTGATACCTGGATACAAACTATATCGTAATGATAGAGCTGATCAAACTGGTGGAGGGGTTGCGCTCTATGTTAGAGAGGGCATTGAGTCAGAAAGGATTAAAGTTTTGCAGGGAACAAAATTTGCTGTAGAATCTCTATGGATTGAAATTCCACTTATGAAGGGGAAGGTGATGGCAGTGGGAGTATACTATCGACCGCCTGGCCAGAATGAACAAATGGATGATGAAATGCTCAAAGAAATCACGGAAGCTAACAAAAGTCACAACAGAGTAGTAATAATGGGTGATTTCAATTACCCCGGTATCGACTGGGTCAGTGTCACAGCAGGACAAGCTAAAGAGGTAAAGTTTCTAGATGGAATAAATGACTGCTTCTTGGAGCAGCTGGTTCATGAACCGACCAGAGGGGAAGCCATACTGGACCTAGTCCTTAGTGGAATGCCAGATCTGGTGCAAGAAATAAGAGTGTTGGGACCACTTGGCAATAGTGATCATAGTATGATCATGTTTGATCTAATTATTGGAGGACAAATAGTAAAGGAATCCACAGTACTACCTTTTAACTTTCAAAAGGGAGACTATGATAGAATGAGGAATATAGTTAGGAAAAAACTAAAAGGAGCGGTTCCAAAGGTTAAAGACTTACAGCAAGCTTGGGCGTTATTTAAAACTACTATCCTCGAAGCCCAGACCAGCTGTATTCCACGCATTAAGAAGAGTGGAAGAAAGTCCAAAAAACTGCCAGCATGGTTTAAAGGTGAGGTCAGAGAGGCTGTTGCTGCCAAAAAAGCAACCTTCAGGAAATGGAAAAAAGAGCCAAATGATGAAAACTGGAAACAGCACAAGCACTGGCAAGTTAAATGCAAAGCATTGATAAGGCAGGCAAAGCGGGAATTTGAGAAGAAACTTGCTACGGAAGCAAAAACACGAAATAAAGACTTTTTCAAGTACATTCGTAGCAAAAGGCCTGTGAGAGAGTCAATTGGACCGTTAGATGATAGAGGGGTAAAAGGGGCAGTAAGAGGAGACAAGGCTATAGCAGATAGACTGAATGGATTCTTTGCTTCGGTCTTTACTGAGGAAGATGTACAGATGTTACCCAAGACTGAAGTGGTATTTAAAGGTGATACTGCAGAGGAATTGAGAGAAATATCGCTACACCGGGAAGATATATTACAACTATTTGATAAACTGAATAGTAGCAAATCACCTGGACCGGATGGTATACATCCCAGAGTGTTGAAAGAGCTGAAATATCAGATTGCAGACCTGCTATTGGTAATCTGTGAACTTTCATTAAAAACATCTGTAATACCTGAAGATTGGAGGGTCGCCAACGTAACACCAATTTTTAAAAAGGGTTCCAGGGGTGACCCGGGAAATTACAGACAGGTGAGCCTGACATCAGTTCCAGGGAAAATGGTAGAAACCATCATAAAGAACAAAATTACACAGCATGTAGATAGTCATGGCCTAATGGGAGACAGCCAACATGGCTTTAGACAAGGAAGATCTTGTCTTACTAATCTGATATGTTTTTTTGAAGGTGTGCATAAACAGGTAGACAAAGGTGAGTCGGTTGATATAGTGTATCTGGACTTTCAGAAAGCTTTTGACAAGGTCCCCCATCAGAGACTTTTGGCGAAGCTAATAAGTCATGGGATAGGAGGCAGTGTACTATTGTGGATCGGGAACTGGTTAAAAGATAGAAAGCAGAGGGTAGGGCTAAATGGCCAATATTCCCAATGGAAAAAGGTGAATAGTGGAGTACCCCAGAGATCTGTACTGGGTCCGCTACTTTTTGACATATTCATAAATGACCTGGAAAAGGGAATAACTAGTGAGGTTATCAAATTTGCAGATGACACAAAACTGTTTAAAGCTGTTAAAACCCAAGAGGATTGTGGAAAACTGCAGGAGGATCTGGATAAATTGGAAGACTGGGCATCCAAGTGGCAGATGAAATTTAATGTGGACAAGTGCAAAGTTATGCACCTAGGAAAGAACAACCCACACTATAGTTACACGATGCAAGGCTCCACATTAGAAACCACCACCCAGGTAAAAGATTTAGGAGTCATCGTGGATAACATGTTAAAACCCTCCGCCCAGTGTGCAGCGGCGGCCAAGAAAGCAAATAGAATGCTAGGTATCATAAGGAAAGGGATGGAAAATAAAACAAAGGATATTATAATGCCTCTGTATCGCTCCATGGTACGACCGCACCTTGAATATTGTGTGCAATTCTGGTCACCGTATCTCAAAAAGGACATAGCATTATTAGAAAAAGTACAGAGAAGAGCCACCAAATTGGTGAAGGGGATGGAAGGCTACTCCTATGAAGAGAGGCTAAATAGGTTAGGGCTCTTTAACCTGGAAAAGAGACGGCTGAGGGGAGATATGATAGAGGTCTATAAATTAATGAATGGAGTGGAACGGATAAACGTGGATCAATTGTTTACACTATCAGAATATAGGAAGACTAGGGAACATGTAATGAAGCTACAGGGTAAACTATTTAAGACAAATAGGAGAAAATATTTTTTCACTCAACGTGTAACCAAACTCTGGAATCTGTTACCAGAGGAGGTAGTAAGGGCTGTTAGTATAGCTGGGTTTAAAAAAGGTTTGGACAAGTTCCTGGAGGAAAGGTCCATAAACCACTATTAAAAAGGGACCCAGGATATCAATGCTTGACCCAGTACAAGCATTGAGGAACCTGTGTCTTTTGGGGATATTGCTAGGTACGCATGACCTAGATTGGCCACTGTTGGAAACAGGATACTGGGCTTGATGGACCTCGGTCTGACCCAGTATGGCATGTCTTATGTTCTTAAGTCTTTCCTCATAGGAGTAGGGCGTGTCAATTTTAGGGGTAGATTTTTATTTTTCCAAACTTTACAAACTACTAGTGACCAAATTATGCAGTTTTGCATGCTGAATCTAAAGCTATCTTCAGGAACTGCTTAAAGTGAGTCTTACCTCTATCAAATCACAGTTGAAATATGTGGAAATAAAGTAATATTTATTTGAATGTACAAATAATCTGAACAACACCTGTAGCCACAAAATTGTCTTTAAAATGTCATTTAAGCAGTTAATTTAATGTTCTTTAACAAAATCCAGCAAAGAAGCCATATCTCGTTTGCTTCTGTTTCGGCTCATAAGCTCCCTGCTGACCATCTAACCCCTCCTCTCCTGATTGTTCACATGATCAGCAGCCTCATTTGTCATTTTTACCCACCTTTCTATGGATTGGGTGATGGAGGCGAGAACTATATCTGAATTCAAGAAAGCATAGAGCAAACACAGAGGATCTCTAAAAAAAGAAGGGATTGTAGAGCTTAGTAGTTGGTATGGATGAGCAGACTGGATAAGCCATATGGGGCCCAATATTAAAAAGGCGTTTCCATGGTTTACAGCACAGTAAACCATGTAAATTTCTTTAATTGGGATATTCAATTGCACTTACATGGTTAGCGCCAGTGAATATCCCCTTCTAACCCCGCTACACACCCCGATGCAATGCTTTTAGCATCGGAGCATGTAGTGGGCATTCTGGGACAGAGAAGAGGTAGAAATTGTTGCTAACCGGGTAGCGGCGATATTGCACCACTACCCCATTAGTGACCTGCAGGTAAAATTAAGCCAGATTTTGCTAGTCTTAGTTTTACCCACAGGAGATAACCGGGTAGCTGTGCAATATCACCACTACCTGGTTAAGCTCTGCGGCAGTTTCCTCTGTGCGGCAAACCCAGATATTCAATGCTATCACTGTGGCATTGCATATCCGAAGTTATGGGTCAGTGCCATTTCTCACATAGTTCCACCAAGCCCACAATCCCCCTCCCATTCCCGAGTCCAGAATCTCCCCCTTTCTGTTCCACTTTCCACTCTTTTTTCTTCTCCCCATACTTCAGCAGTTTCTTCTCACCTCCCCCTTCTCTACCCCAAGGGTAGTCCCTCCCTTCTGTCTTCCCCTCCTCCACCTTTAACCCAGCATCTCCTCTGTCTCTCTCTCTCTCTCTCTCTCTCGCTTTCTCTCTCTCTCTTTATGCCTCTCCAGTCCAGCATCTTCCTCTCTTTCTTTCTCCGTGGCAAAAGATTCTCTCTGTACCGCCCTCCCCCTACCACTCCAGCATCTTTGTTTTTCTCTGTTCCATCTCTAATGGTCCAGCATCCCCCACCCAACTCTCTGTATCAAAAAGATTGCACGGACCATCCTGAAATTAATCCCGCCTCCTTTCAATCAGCCGCAGCAGCCAGTGCTGCTTATATCATTCACTTTTGATGTGCAGTTGAATAGCCCCGCACACTGGAAATGAATGCTATAAACAGCCCCAGCTGCTGTGGCTGGCTAGGAGGAGGAGAGATTAAACTTGAGTTGGTGCTGTGTGATCTTATGCTGCCAGGATTGAGACTGGTGTTGCTACACAATCTTCCATCAGGGTCAGGACTGGTGCTGCTGTGCGATCTCATGCCACTGGCAGAGGTGGATCAAGGCAATCTGCTGCTAGAGGCAGTTAATGAGATGGCCCCCCCCCCAAGGCATCTCAAAATGGAAGGCCCCTTGGGGGTGGGGCTTTCACCCAGAATATCAGCTAGACAGCCCAAGAACAAAGAAGGCAATTTATATTCCCAGGCTATATAATTTGAAAATATATTTTAATTGCTAGTTATACTCAACAATAGTAATTGTTTAATTATGTAGCCTGGATAGAAAGCAGAGGGTAGGGCTAAATGCCCAATTTTCCCATTGGAGAAAGATGAATAGTGGAGTATCCCAGGGATCTGTGCTGGGTCCACTGCTTTTTAAGCTATATGTAAATAACCTGGAAATTGGAATAACAAGTGACACAAAATTATTCAAAGTTGTTAAAAGACAAGAGGATTGTGAAAAATTGCAAGAGAACCTTGATGAACTGGAAGGCTGGACGTTCAAGTGGAAGGTGAGATTTAATGTGGACAAATGCAAAGTCGTGCACTTAGAAAAGAACAACCCAAACTATGGTTACACGATGCAAGGTTCTAGATTAGGAAACACCACCCAGGAGAAAGATTTAGGCGTCATCGTGGATAACATGTTGAAACCCTTCGCCCTGTGTGCAGCAGCAGCCAAGAAGGCAAATAGAATGTTAAGAATCATAAAGAAAGGAATGGAGAATAAAACCAAGGATATTATAATGCCTTTGTATCATTCCATGGTGCCACTGCTCCATGAATATTGTGTGCAATTCTGGTCGTCGTATCTTAAAAAGGATATAGTGTTATTAGAAAAGCTACAGAGAAGAGCCACCAAAATGGTAAAGGGGATGGAAGGACACCCCTATGAGGAGAGGCTTAAAAGGTTAGGGCTCTTGAACCTGGAAAAGAGACGGCTGAGGGGTGATTTGATAGAGGTCTATAAATTAATGAATGGAGTATAACAGGCAAACATAGATCGATTGTTTTCATCATCAAAAAGTAGAAAGACTAGAGGACATGCAATGAAGCTACAGTGTAACCTAAGACTGATAAGAGAAAAACAATTTTCACTGAATGCTTTATCAAACTCTGGAATTTGTTACTGGGGGATGTAGTAAAAGCTGTTAGTATAGCTGGGTTTAAAAAAGGTTTGGACAAGTTCCTGGAGGAAAGTCCATAAACTATTATTAAAGAGAACCAAGGAAATTCTCTACTTTCCCCAGTACAAGCAATGTGGAACCTGTGTGTTTTTTTGGGAAACTTCTAGGTACTTGTGACCTGAATTGGCCACTTTTGGAAACAGGATTCTGGGCTTGATGGACCTTGGTCTGACCCAGTATGACATATCTATGTTCTTATGACTCTAATATAGAAAATACTGACCCCTGACACTGGACACTGGACCATTAAGGAGTTAAATGTAGACATACATGTAACAAAAACTGCAATGGGTGCTGTTGAGTCATTGCTGACTCCTGGCTTCCCAACAGCCCCTGGGTTTTCTTGGCAAGATGGGAAGAGAGGGAGAAAGACCAAACCAGACCACTCAGGATTTGCAGTTTTGAGGCAGCTGAGAAAGGCTGTGTGGCCCTTTTACATTTTCACCTCTATTGCACTTGGGGTTACTTACTTTGAAATGTTTTCTGCATTCACACAGCTGAGAACAAATTAGGTTCTTGGCAATGACAATTCGTTTTACTATTTTTTTTATTTAAACCACCTATAGTCTATCTATTCATAATCTTCAGTGGCATACAGTAAAACATTAAATACAATTCCTAAATATTTGGCTATATATGCAGTTCAGTGAAGAGCTCTTTTGTTTCGTAAGCTAAATATTGCAGCAAACTGCTGCTGATCTGCAAGTGTTTTTTGGGGTTAGTACATGGACCTCCTTATTAGCATGGATTTTTAGCCAGGGAGCAACAGAATATCAAATAATGGTGGTATGTTGCAGTTTGGAAGTCACAAAGGTGTGCTTAGCTGAGAGTGATTAAGACGCATCCTCAGGGCCCCTATCTATTTGGTTTAAATTGAGTTGATTGTCTCACCATTCATGTATGTTTGGTTGGCATATGTCTAGAGACCTATTACAGTCAGGAAGTCTCCAGTTAAAGTGAATAACGACTGGCCACACATGCAATTTTAGCAAATATATCACCTTACTGCAGCCTCGACAGTCTTTCAGCCATCCAATTATACAGATATAAAGAATATGATTCACAGTGGCATCTGAGACATCATGTGAGCGAATACATGCATTCTTTATCTCGTGCATTATGTGTGCACTTTGCTTACTTTGTAAACTGCTTAGACATTCTTGATTGGTGATATATCAAAATAAACTTGAAACTATGTCTTACATTGTTTTAACAGCAGCTTAGTACAATTTGTGTTTATGCAATTATTTTAATGAATACCTAGATTTGCCAATAGAACAGCAGTTATAGCAATTAAACATTAACTTAGGGCTACAGAGAACTAAGACAGAACTAAAAATCTCTGACTGTGGCCTCTTCAAGTTCCTTTTCTCCCTGAAAATTGAATTGAATAGAAATAATAAAAATAATAACATTGTTCATTCAAAGCCAATATGAAATAGTAGGATTTCAGGTTAGCTTTAAATTTTTGTGTGAGGCAACTCGTTCTATAAACAAGGCACTAACACTCCCAAAGCTGTCAACCTTGTTGCCTCTAATTGCACTTTGGTATGAGACAGAATTACTAAGAGGTTCTGTTGCAGAAAGCATAGTGATTGGTAGTGAGTATACAAGATTAATAAAATGGCCAAAAAACAAGCAGTCCAGAATATAAAATAATGTGAGCCAGCATTTAGGTGTTTAAATGCAATCTTAAACAAGAATTGCAGCCAGTGCTCATCATTTCGTTGGGGTCTAACATGATCAAACTGTTGACTCCAGCTATTAGCTTTGTTGTTGTTGTTAAGTGCCGTCGAGTCGGAGTCGACTCATGGCGACCCTCTGGATAGCTATCCTAAATTGTGTTCGGTCTTCAGTCAGGTGGCTCATTGTTGACAGACTGGCACCCGTAGCTGCTGTTATTGTAGCGATCCATCTCATTGCTGGCCTTCCTCTTTTGCGTTGACCTTCTATCTTGCCAAGCATGATGTCTTTCTCTAATGATCTCTCTCTTCGCATGATGTGTCCGAAGTATGAAAGTCGAAGTCTTGTCATCTGAGCTTCTAAAGAAAGCTTAGGTTTGATCTCCTCTAGTACCGACTGGTTTGTTCTTCGGGCAGTCCATGGTATACACAGTATTCGCCGCCAGCACCATAATTCAAAGGCATCAATTTTCTTCCTGTCTGTCTTTTTCACTGTCCAGCTTTCACATCCATATGATGTTATTGACAATACCATGGCTTGAACAAGTCGAATCTTTGTATGGAGAGAGACATCTCTGCTCTTGAGAATCTTATCTAGGTCTTTCATAGCCATTCTGCCAAGAGCAATGCGTCGTCTGATTTCTTGACTGCTTGTTGCTTCTTTATTGATAGTTGATCCAAGTAGGTTAAAGTTGTTCACGATTTCAATTTCTTCTCCTTCAACGATGAACCTGTTGATTATGCCAGTTGTCATGATCTTTGTCTTCTTTACATTAAGGTGCAGGCCCATTTTGAGACTATGTTCTTTGATTGTGAGAAGCAAATGTTTCAGATCATCTTCACTTTCAGCTAGTAATGTGGTATCATCAGCATAGCGAAGGTTGTTGATGAGTCTTCCACCAATCTTCACACCTCTGTTGTCTTCATACAGTCCTGCTTCTCTGATGATTTGTTCTGCATATAAATTAAACAGGTAGGGGGAAAGTATGCAGCCTTGTCTTACACCTTTGCTTATTTTAAACCATTCTGTTTCTCCTTGTTCCGTTCGAACTGTTGCTTCTTGATCAATGTACAGATTGCGCAAGAGAACGATCAGGTGTTCTGGTATACCCATGCTTCTTAATGTGGTCCAGAGTTTCTCATGGTTTACACAGTCAAAAGCCTTGCTATAGTCGATAAAGCACAAATAGATATCCTTTTGGTATTCTTTAGTCTTTTCAAGGATCCATCTCACATCCGCAATGATGTCTCTCGTTCCTCGTCCTTTCCTGAACCCTGCTTGCACTTCAGGTAGTTCTTGTTCTAGGTATGGCTGTAGTCTCTTTTGAATAATCTTCAGTAGAATCTTGCTGGCATGTGGGATCAGAGCGATTGTGCGATAATTTCCACAGTCAGTTGGATCACCTTTCTTTAGTATTGGTATAAACACAGATCTTTTCCAGTCAGTTGGCCATGATGTTGTCTTCCATATTTCTTGGCAGAGCCTTGTAAGTACGGTAACAGCTGCATCAGATTGCTGCAATACTTCTATGGGAATGCTATCAATGCCTGGTGCTTTGTTCTTTGATAAGGCTTTCAATGCTGCTTCAACTTCTTCTTTCATCACCAATGGTTCCTGATCATAAGGTATAGGTTGAAACGGCTGTTGGTCCACTTGATCTTTATTATATAAAAACTCTGTATATTCCTTCCACCTTTTCTTGATCTTCTCAGCATCATTCAACATAGAACCTTGAGCATCTTGTAACATTCCAATTCGAGGCTGGAACTTTTTCTTTAACTCTCGCAGCTTTAGGAAAGCCGATCTTGTTCTTCCTCTAATAGTTTCTGCTTCTATTTCCTTGCAAGTGTCATTGTAGTACTTTTCCTTGTCCTGTCTTGCTGCACGTTGGAAATCTCTGTTGAGTTCTGCGATTGTCTTTCTTTCTCCTTTGGCTTTAGCTTCTCTGCGTTTCTGGGCAATTTTCAGAGTTTCTTCTGTCATCCATTTTGGCCGTTTTTGCTTTTTCAACTTTTGTAGAGACTTCTCGCTTTCTTCCAGCACAACCTTCTTGACGTCATTCCATAACTCTTCTGGAGCTCTGTCATTTGTATCTAAAGCAGCAAATCGATTTTGCAGGCAGTCTTTAAATTCCAGTGGTATATTCTCAAGGTCATATTTTGCTGCATTCATGAGTGGTTTGCTCTTTTTCAACTTTAGCTTGAGTTTGCATACTAGTAGTTGATGATCTGTACCACAGTCAGCTCCAGGTTTTGTCTTTGTTGATGTTACAGAGCTTTTCCATCGTTGACTTCCACAGATGTAGTCAATTTGATTTTTATACAATCCATTGGGTGAAGTCCATGTGTACAGTCGCCGCTTGTGTTGCTGGAAGAAGGTGTTTGAGATGAATAGATTATTGGTCTTGCAGAATTCTATCAATCTTTCTCCAGCTTCATTTCTGTTGCCAAGTCCATATTTTCCAACTACTTTGCCTTCTTCTTTGTTGCCAACTTTTGCGTTCCAGTCACCCATGACTATCAGGATATCCTGTTTGCATGTTCTGTCAATTTCAGCTTGTACTTGTTCATAGAACTCTTCAATTTCATTCTCTTCTGCAGCTGTTGTTGGGGCATATACTTGAATTATAGTTGTGTTGATAGGCAATCCTCGTAGACGAACAGAGATTAAGCGTTCGCTGACTGCATTGTATTTCATTACAGTTCTTGCAAGTTTCTTCTTTATTATAAATGCAACATCATTTCTTCTTTGTCTTTCATTTCCAGCATAGTAGACCATGTGATCATCTGATGCAAAGTGCCCGATGCCAGTCCATTTCAGTTCGCTGACACCCAACAGATCAAGTTGTACACGTTCCATTTCATTCTTGACCACCTCCAACTTCCCTTGGTTCATGCTTCGTACGTTCCATGTTCCAATGTGTAAGACATCTTTACAGCTTCTGACTCTCATTTCATGCGCAGCTACATCAGCAGTCAGACTTCCCGAGGGCTTTGATCCAACCACATCATAAATGCTGGCTTTACTCTGAAAAGTCTTCAGCTCTTCCCCAGTAGCTAGTTGAGTGCCTTCTGACCTGGGAGTCTCATCTTCCAGCACCATAGCACAATTTGTTTTGTTGTAACTATCCATTGGGTTTTCATGGCAAGATACAGAAGTAGATTGCCGGGCCTTCCTTCCGCGCAGTTTAAGTTTGGTGTTGTTGCCGTTGTCACAGAAATGTGATCCTCCGCCGTCAACACTATCCCATTCTGCTGCTGCCCAGATGGGTGGTTTGTCTTCGTCTGGCACCTCAGCTGAGACCTGTCCATCTTGGGAGACCCTGCCAGTAGTTAAACTACCGATAGTTTAGCTCTCAGCATCACTGATGCACGCAAGCCCTCACAGCACGACAAGCTGCAAACCAAGTGAGGGCTATTAGCTTTATTCCTCTATTTTAAATCCACTGCAAAAGGCAGAGGCAAGAAGAATCTCCAGTAACAAGCAGGAATGTAGCCTTCACATATGGGTGACGTCAGTACCAACAGAGCCCTCGCGGGAATGCTCCCCATCGTCCAATAGAAAAGCCTTTGGGAGCATCCCACTGCGCCTGCGTAGCTGCCTTCCCGCCTTTCCCCTCTCCCTTCTCAGTCCTTCATTTTCCGTGGAGCTGGCAGGAAGAAAATCCTGTCACCACAGAAAATTCCTGTTTTTCATATTTTTGTGGTTCGCATCTACCTTCCCACCAATTCCCTGTCAGTTCTTTCTTTCTTTAAAAAATAAAAGGGAGAACATTTTACTTTCTTCAGGCACATAGTTGCCATTTTAGGCCCAGGCCTTCCATTTTGTTGATACAATGCAAAAACCAACTAGTGGTTTTAAGAAATGTTCGAAGTGTGGCAGTACCATCTCAGCCACCGATACCCATGACTAGTGTCTAAAATGCCTAGGTCCTGACCACCAACCATCAGAATGTCCCCTCTGCAGGAAGATGATGAAGAGAGGCCAACAGAATTGGGGTGCAAATTAAGCACCCTCTTTGCCTCCAACGCCGTCTTCCCCCCATGGATCTCAGATATCGAACATAAGTCTTCATCGAAGACTGGCTGCCCCCCCAAGGGTAGATCTCCTTCTAAGCATCGAGATGCCCTGAGCATTGCCCTAGAGGGGGCTATACTGGCCAAACAACCCTGGTGGGAGGAACTTTCCTCCAAAGCCATTGAGGGGTCCCAGGATGCTCCCGAGGCCTCCACCTCTGGAGAGCTCCTGGTGCCATGCTCAGGGTTTGTGGCCCGCAATTCCGGTACTGATACCCAAGCATTGGCAAGCTCCATGGATCAGCGCATCCTGGCTATCGAGCGGAGCTTAGTAGTCTTACTGGCAGCCTCGGTTCTAGTAAAACCTTTACAGTCGGTTCCACAAACTCCAGCACCGTCTTCAGTACCGATGTAAACCACATTGTTTTACATGCCGCTCACTACACTATCGTTCATACCTGCCCTTGAGTCCATTTCCGGTACCGAGGTTCTGGTTAAACAGATTCCAAGTACCGACTTTGATCAGTACTGAGTTCTGGCAGAGCACAAACACCACGCTCGTCGATACTTTGAGTCTACGGAATTGGAGTCATCAGATGATGAATTAGCTGATACTCGAGGCCTACAAAGTCTACCGGAGGACCTGTCTCCATCTCCACAATGTCGCATGTCCCCACCAGAAAACATGTCTTTTCAAGACTTTATACACGATGTTGCCAAGGGCCTTTCCATAGAAGTAACATCGGAGAAAGAGCCTAGAGCTGAAGAATTGGAAATTCTCCAATACCCAACAGCTCTAAAGGAAGCGGCTACACTTCCCATTCACCGCATTCTCCACAACCTCATGCTCCGTATGTGGGAGACACAAATTACTATTTCTCTGTATACTCAACGCTTGATACCATGTACCGGGTACCGGAATGTCCCGGTTTTCAAAAGACACAATTGCCACACCATTCAATGGTAGTAGAATTGGCAATGCATCGAATCAAAAGTGCTAAGACACATTACTCTAACCCTCAAGGTAGGGAATCAAAAATCCTCAATGCTATTGGTCGATGTTGCTTTCAGGCTTCCATGCTATCACCAGAATTAGTTCCTACATACTCTACATGGGTATGTTTCTCAAACAGGTAACTAGGGATTTAGAATCAATGGCTCCTCTTGTTCCTGATGACAAGAGAGCAGACTACCTCACCCTAGTCAAGCATGCTCAGAATGTCTCAAAGTTTGTCAATAGGGCAACTCTTGATTGCTTTGAGTGCACCAGTAGAGCTACTCAATCTGCATCGGTGCATGCAGAATTGCATGGCTGCAAGCATCGGATTTTGAATAATGGGTTCAAGATAAATTGGTTAATATTCCTTGCACCAGTGAAAATCTTTTTGGCAAGGATTGGCAAGGCAAAGCATCTCAGTTAGAATCTGAGAACACTACCCTGAATAGGCTATCTAGGTCTACGGCCAACCCAGCTAAAAAGAAGGCAGCAGCAAAGAAAGCCTTCTTTACTAAAAAGAAGTATTATTCTTCTTACACCCCTGCTTCTCAGTGTCAGCATCATGCTCCTCAAAAGGGTCAGCAGCCTCCAAAACATTAAAGGAAGTCACAGACTCCTAAGATGAATCCAGCTTAGCAGACTCAGGCTGCTCCTGGTTTTTGACTCCTTCCTAGAGAACATAGCTGCTCTGCCTCTGGAGAACCCCCCATCCTCTTCACATTGCCAGTAGACTGTGCCATTATGCCCACAGGTGGCATCTGATCACCTCAGAACAGTGAACAGAACTTGAAGGACTAGAAAAAGGGACTGTTACTTCTGGAGAGAGATCTGCAACTGTGAGTATATACTTCTGGTAATTTTCTAAAAGGAATTCTTTGTATTAAAGCTAATTAATCTGTGAACCCACTATTTTTGTTAAATCAGTCAGGGCCTAGTAGCAGCAGTTTAAGTTTAAATTTAAAACACAGAGGAGAACTTTCTGGTTACATTTCATACCCAGCAGAGAGCTTGTAGTTTAAATTTAATAGTCACTTAGGGCCTAGTAACAGCAAAGTACTTTTAGTTTAAATTTAAAACACAGAAGAGAGCTTTCTGGTTACATTTGGAACCCATCAGAGAGCTTGTAGTTTACATTTAATAGTCACTCAGGGCCTAGCATCAGAAAGGTACTTTTAGTTTTAAAACACAGAGCAGAACTTTCTGGTTACATTTCATAACCAGCAGAGAGCTTGTAGTTTAAATTTAATAGTCACTCAGGGCCTAGTAACACCAAAGTACTTTTAGTTTAAATTTAAAACACAGAAGAGAGCTTTCTGGTTACATTTGGAACCCAGCAGAGAGCTTGTAGTCTAAATTTAATAGTCACTCAGGGTCTAGCATCAGCAAAGTACTTTTAGCTTAAATTTAAAACACAGAAGAGAGCTTTCTGGTTACATTTCATACCCAGCAGAGAGCTTGTAGTTTAAATTTCATAAGAAGTTAGAGCTCAGCAGCAGCTAAGAGCTATAATTTAAATCAGAATATAGCTTACCTCAGCAGCACAAGACAGGGTACTGTGTAGCAGCCCTCTTTTAATAAGTGTTATTTCCCTCCCTCCCTCCCCACCCCTGGGATAATCGTAGCTTTATAGGTACTTACACATCTTACAAGACAGGAGGTGCTCTCAGGTGAAGCTCATTACCCAAATCAGTCATACACTAAGGACCTGAGATTAGTTAAGCTTCAGGTGAACAAGGTATATTACACGTATTAGGTACAGTTTTATTAATATAAATATCCATAGCAACCCTTAGTAAGTAAAGAACTTACATCTAAACACAAACTTCAAACTAAGATGCAGACAGCAGTCCAGCAGCGGGATGGGGGCTTTCCAGTCTTTTGCATTGAGTGTCACATGTATGATTTTCTCCCAGTTGGTGAGAGGTCTTACGTGTGCACTAGGTGCAAGGAGCTCTTTGCTCTCAGGGAACGAGTCCGTTCTCTAGAGGCTAAAGTAGCAGACTTGGAAACAAAAAGACAGACAGAGAGGTACATAGACGAGACTTACAGGGATATAGTCCTGAAGTCCCACCTCCAGTCTGGCAGCATCCCTGTTGCCATGGAGGAGAGAGGTCACGTGACAGGAGAGCATCACCCTGGTGTGGCAGGAAGTGATCCTGTAACTAGGACCTGTCCTCCAGGTGACGTAAAACCCTCTCGCACCGAGGAAGTTTCTCCAGGGCCATGTGCCCATGAGGGAAGGGTTAGGACAGCCGTTATAGTTGGTGATTCGATCATTAGGCATGTAGATAGCTGGGTGGCTGGTGGACGTGAGGATCGCCTGGTAACATGCCTGCCTGGTGCGAAGGTAGCGGACCTCACACGCCTCCTAGATAAGGTCTTAGATAGTGCTGGGGAGGAGTCTGCTGTCTTGGTACATGTCGGTACCAATGACATAGGAAAATGTGGTAGGGAGGTTCTGGAGGCTAAATTTAGGCTTTTAGGTAGGAAGTTGAAATCCAGAACTTCCAGGGAAGCATTCTCCGAAATGCTTCCTGTTCCACGCGCAGGACCCAAAAGGCAGGCAGAGCTCCGGAGTCTCAATGCGTGGATGAGACAATGGTGCAGAGATGAGGGTTTTGGATTTGTTAGGAACTGGGGAACATTCTGGGGAAAGGAGGGGCTCTTCCGAAGGGATGGGCTTCACCTTAACCGGGATGGAACCAGGCTGATGGCATTAACCTTTAAAAAGGAGATAGAGCAGCTTTTAAACTAGATATTAGGGGAAAGCCGACAGTCGCCCAAGAGCGGATGGTTCGGAAGAATGTATCTTTGAAGGATACCACCAAAAGCAGAGAGGTTCCACAAAAGAGTAAAGTAGCCCAAATGCCCTCAAGTATGGAGCAGACAGAGCTTAAAGATCCTAAATTACCCATGTCTAACAATAGCCAAATTAATATGAATAAAATACATTCTCTAAAATGCTTGTATGCAAATGCTAGAAGTCTAAAAAATAAGATGGGAGAGTTAGAATATATAGCACTAAATGAAAGGTTAGATATGATTGGAATATCAGAGACATGGTGGAAGGAGGACAACCAGTGGGACACTGTGATACCTGGGTACAAACTATATCGTAATGATAGAGCTGATCAAATTGGTGGAGGGGTTGCTCTCTATGTTAGAGAGGGCATTGAGTCAGAAAGGATTAAAGTTTTGCAGGAAAGAAAATCTGCTGTAGAATCTATATGGATTGAAATTCCATGTAAAAGGGGGAAGGCAATGGCAGTGGGGGTGTACTATCGAGCGCCTGGCCAGAATGACCAAATGGATGATGAAATGCTCAAAGAAATCAAGGAAGCTAACAAAAATTACAGCACAGTAATAATAATGGGTGATTTCAACTACCTCGGTATCGACTGGGTCAGTGTCACGTCAGGACATGCTAGGGAGATAAAGTTCCTAGATGAAATAAATGACTGCTTCTTGGAGCAGCTGGTTCATGAACCGACCAGAGGGGAAGCCATATTAGACCTAGTCCTTAGTGGAACACCAGATCTAGTGCAAGATATAAGGTTGTTGGGGCCACTTGGCAATAGTGATCATAGCATGATCGCCTTTGATTTAATTAGTGGAGGAGGGATAGGAAATCCACAGTACTACCTTTTAACTTTTGAAAGGAGACTATGATAAAATGAGGAAAACAGTTAAGAAAAAACTAAAAGGAGCAGTTGCAAAGGTTAAAGACGTACATCAGGCTTGGCTGTTGTTGAAAAATACTATCTTGGAAGCCCAGACCAGCTGTATTCCACACTTTAAGAAAAGTGGAAGGAAGTCCAAAAAACTGCCAGCATGGTTTAAAGGTGAGGTCAGAGAGGCTGTTGTTGCCAAAAAAGCATCTTTCAAGAAATGGAAAAAAGAGCCAAACGACGAAACCTGGAAACAGCACAAGCACTGGCAAGTCAAATGCAAGGCATTGATAAGGCAGGCAAAGAGAGACTTTGAGAAGAAGCTTGCTGCGGAAGCAAAAACGCGAAGTAAAGACCTTTTCAAGTACATTCGTAACAAAAAACCTGTGAGAGAGTCAGTTGGTCCATTACATGATAAAGGGGTTAAAGGAGCATTAAGAGGCGACAAGGCGATAGCGGAGAGATTGAATGAATTCTTTGCTTCAGTCTTTACTGAGGAAGATGTAGGGATGTTACCCATGACTGAAGTGATATTTAAAGGTGCGGAAGAATTGAAGGAAATATCGATACATCGGGAAGATGCATTACAACTATTAGATAAACTGATGAGTAGCAAATCACCTGGGCCGGATGGTATACATCCAAGGGTGTTGAAAGAACTGAAATACGAGATTGCAGAACTGCTATTAGTAATCTGTGAACTATCATTAAAATCATCTCTAATACCTGAAGATTGGAGGATCGCCCATGTAACACCAATTTTTAAAAAGGGTTCCAGGGGTGATCCGGGAAACTACAGACCGCTGAGCCTGACATCAGTACCGGGAAAAATGGTAGAAACCATCATAAAGAATAAAATTACTCAGCATGTAGATAGTCATGACCTAATGGGAGACAGCCAACATGATTTTAGACAAGGAAGATCTTGTCTTACTAATCTGTTATGTTTTTTTTGAAGGAGTGAATAATCAGGTGGACAAAGGTGAGTCGGTTGATATTGTGTATCTGGACTTTCAGAAAGCCTTTGACAAGGTCTCTCATGAGAGACTTTTGGCAAAACTAAAGAGTCATGGGATAGGAGGCAGTGTTCTATTGTGGATCAGGTACTGGTTAAAAGATGGAAAGCAGAGGGTAGGGCTAAATGGCCAATTTTCCCAATGGAGAAAGGTGAATAGTGGTGTACCCCAGGGATCTGTGCTGGGTCCGCTGCTTTTTGACATATTCATAAATGACCTGGAAAGTGGAATAACGAGTGAGGTTATCAAATTTGCAGATGACACAAAACTATTTAAAGTTGTTAAAACCCAAGAGGATTGTGGAAAATTGCAAGAGGATCTTGATAAATTGGAAGACTGGGCATCAAAATGGCAGATGAAATTTAATGTTGACAAGTGCAAGGTTATGCACCTAGGGAAGAACAACCCAAACTATGGTTACACGATGTAAGGTTCCACATTAGGAACCACCACCCAGGAAAAAGATTTAGGCGTCATTGTGGATACCATGTTAAAACCCTCGGCCCAGTGTGCAGCAGCGGCCAAGAGAGCAAATAGAATGCTAGGTATGATAAGGAAAGGAATGGAAAATAAAACAAAAGATATTATAATGCCTCTATATCGTTCCATGGTGAGACCGCACCTTGAATATTGTGTGCAATTCTGGTCGCCGTATCTTAAAAAGGATATAGCAATTTTAGAAAAGGTTCAGAGAAGAGCCACCAAAATGGTAAAGGGATGGAAGGATACTCCTATGAAGAAAGGCTAAAAAGGTTAGGGCTCTTTAACCTGGAAAAGAGACGGCTGAGGGGAGATATGATAGAAGTCTATAAATTAATGAACGGAGTGGAACGGGTAAACGTAGATCGATTGTTTACCTTATCAGAATATAGAAAGACTAGGGGACATGCAATGAAGCTACAGGGTAAACTATTTAAGACTAATAAAAGAAAATATTTTTTCACTCAACGTGTAATCAAACTCTGGAATTTGTTACCAGAGGATATAGTAAAGGCTGTTAGTATAGCTGGGTTTAAAAAAGGTTTGGACAAGTTCCTAGAGGAAAGGTCCATAAACCATTATTAAGAAGGGACCCAGGATATCAATGCTTGAACCAATACAAGCATTGTGGAACCTGTGTCCCTTGGGGAAACTGCTAGGTACATATGACCTAGATTGGCCACTGTTGGAAACAGAATACTGGGCTTGATGGACCTTGTTCTGACCCAGTATGGCATATCTTATGTTCTTATTTTCTTATAGTGAGGGAGGGGTACAGGCTTCATCTGCAAAGCCTGCCCCCCTCAACCTCTGTAAGAGAGTATCGTTCTCAGCCCCCTCTCACTGCTCTGCTGCTATAAGAGGTCACCTCCCTTCTACTACTGGTTGCAATAGAAGAGGATCAAACATCCCAGCAGGAAATGGGCTTCTGTTCTCCATACTTTCTAATTCCAAATAAAACAGGAGGATACAGTCCCATCCTGGATCTCAGAAACCTATACAAATTTCTTGTACGCAAAAAGTTCAAGATGGTCTCTCTAGGGACCCTTCTCCCCTATCTCCAGAGTCAGGACTGGCTGTATTCTCTAGACTTAAAGGAAGCATACACTCATATCATTATTCATCCGTAACACAGAAAATTTGTATGCTTCATGTTCCAAGGAAGACACTATCAATACAAGGTCCTTCCATTAGGACTGGCCTCTGCTCCAAGAGTCTTCACAAAGTGTATGGTGATATTTGTCTTCCCTTACTTAGACAATTGGCTTATAAGTGTTACAGCACTTGGGATTCATCGTACATCTTCCAAAGTCCCAACTAGTTCCCACTCAGACTCTAGAGTTCAAAGGGGCTCTCTTAAACATTCGGTAGTCGAAGGCATATTTGCCGCAACTTCGCTGCACTCGACTCAATCAACTGGCATCTCAAGCATGTCTCAGGGATTATCTTACTGCCTGGGAAATGCTGCAACTTCTGGGTCATATGCCATCAATGGTGCATGCAGTCTCATATGCTTGCCTCCACATGCACACAGCCCAATGGACTCTGGCTTCCCAGCGGACTCAAGCCTGAGATCATCTTGGGGACAAGATACTAGTATCCTCCCCCCCCCCCCAATGGCATCTCTCCAGTGGTGGTTTTCCCCAGAAAATCTCCTCGTAGGGTCACTTTTTCAGATGCCTTCACATCAATGTACCCTAATGACGGATGCATCCAAACTGGGCTGGGGAGCCCATTGAGGGCATCTTTCCACTCAGGGCCTCTGGTCACCACACGAGTCACAACTCCAAATAAATCTCCTGGAACTTTGAGCCATCTTCAATTTATTTACATTCTCTTATATACCATGCTATTCTGCATCAGTGTAGTTTACATTGAACAAACTGAAATTACATTGAACAGGGCATTATAACTTGGAGATAACTATTTTACAGGGAACATGGGCTATGGAGGCTTAAGTGGCTTGCCCAAGACCACAAGGAGCACTTGTGGGACTAGAAACCCCAGTCCTTCCGGCCCAAGGCTGCTTTCCTCTAGTGGGATTTGAACCCCTGACCTTCCGGCCTGAAGTACCTTGCCCCAACCACTAGGCCACTCCTCCACTCCAAAGTATTTCAGGAACACCTTTGTTACCACAGAGTCCTGGTTCAAACTGACAATCAAGTGGCCATGTTCTATGTGAACAAGCAGGGAGGGACACGCTCTTAGGTCCCTCTCCAGGGAAGCTCTACATCTTTGGTCCTTTGCCATTGATCATCACATCCACCTATAAGCGGTGTATCTTCCAGGCAAACAAAATATCTTAGCAGATAAATTGAGTCGGATCCTTCTTTCCCACGAATGGTTTCTCCATGTAGACACAGTATCATACATCTTTCAGACCTGGGGAAGTCCAGAGATAGACCTCTTTGCCACCATGCAGAATGCCAAACTTCCACGCTTCTGTACCAGGACTCTCACATTGGACAGTCAGCAGGTGGATGCTTTTCACCTCCATTGAGGACAAGGCCTACTTTATGCCTTTCCCCCCATTCCTCTGATTCCCAAAACTCTGTTCAAACTTCAGGTGGACAGGGGCTCCATGATACTCATAGACACACACTGGCCATGTCAACTGTGGTTTCCTCTCCTCCTGGGCCTGTCTCAGACTCAGCCGATAGATCTCGGATCTGCTCCAGATCTATTCTCTCAGAGGGAGGGGAAATTGCTCCATCCCAATATGCAGTCTCTCCACCTCACAGCATGGCTGCTGAAGGCATAGCTTTTCAGCACCTTAGCCTTTCTCAGGAGGTTAAGGACATCCTTTTAGCTTCCAGAAAGCCATCCACCAGACGTTCCTATGCCTTTAAGTGGCATAGATTCTCACTCTGGTGTTCACAAAGGGATCTTAATCCCTTCTCGGCTACAATGAAGACACTTCTCCAATATCTCCTCCACCTTTCCTCCTCTTGTCTCAAGACCAACTTGGTAAAAGTAGACTTAAATGCAATTGCAGCCTCTCATTATCCCTTAGATGGGCAGCCCATCTCCTCACAACCACTCATCTCACACTTTATGAGAGGACTTCTGTTAACCAAGCCTCCCATCAGACCACTGTCAGTGGCATGGAACCTTAATGTTGTTCTGGGGAAACTTCTCAAACTGCCCTTCAAACCTTTAGCCACAACCTCGCTCAAGTTTCTAACATGGAAGGTCTTCTTCCTCATTGCCCTCACTTCAGCAAGATGCATTTGTGAGCTTCAGGCCTTAGTGGCTGACCCACCTTACACTAGGTTCTATCGGGACAAGACTGTCCTTAGGACACATCCTCACTTCATGCCGAACGTGGTTTCGCTCTTTCATCTGAATCAGGCAGTTTACCTTCCTGTCTTTTTCCCTAGACCACATTCATCTAGGGCGGAGGCAACCCTCCTCACTCTGGATTGTAAATGTGCTTTAGCATTCTACCTTCAGAGGACTCTAAGGCATCAAAAGACTTTCCAATTGTTCATCTCCTTTGACCCTAGTCATTTAAGGTTGCCTTTGCTGCTCACTACTGTCTGGACAAGGACTTCTGGCCTGGCTGTTCTCCAGCATCTCTTTGAGACTTAGAGCAACTCCTACACTCCATCCTGGAATTTTCAATACCACACATCCATGGACGATCCATGACCTCTTTTAGCCTCTCCTGAGGAAAACCACTACTGGTTCCAAGATCTCTCTGGTATCATCCTGCTAGGGAGTCCTATATGTGAAGACTACATTCCTGCTTGTTATTGAAGATAGCATAGTTACTCATCTGTAACAGATGATCTCCAGGAACAGCAGGAATTTAGTCTTCACAATCCACCCTCTCCCCTAGAAGTTGTAGGTTTTCTTTTTCTCCTCTCCTTTTATATCAGCTTCAAACTCAACTGAGGAGGGAGAGTGGGAAAGGTGGGAAGGCAGCTACGTAGGCGCAGTGGGATGCTCCCAAAGGCTTTCCTATTGGACACTCTGTCGGTACCGACGTCACCCAAATGTGAAGACTAAGGGGCTTGTTTACAAAGCCGCAGTAGCGGTTCGCGATCGTTATGGGAGCCGTGGCCCCATTGATTTCAATGGGGCCGCGGCTCCGATAATGATCGCAAATCGCTACCGCGGCTTTGTAAACAAGCCCCTAAATTCCTGCTGTTTCCGGAAATCATCTGTTACAGGTGAGTAACTATGCTTTTAAGACTGGAAAAGTGAGTTGAAGTCCGTTGGTAATAAATATATGTATAGGAATGTAAATGGCCTTTGAATTTAAGAAATACAAATAAAAAGGATCAATTTTAGGGCAAAAAAAGCACATTCTTACTAAACTGGCGATATGATAGATGAAAATTCAACTCACTGTCAAGTACAAAACCTAAGATCAAAATGCATAAATACACCTAGAAAGGATGGATTACAGAGTCAAGAGAAAATAGCAGCCTTAGGATTGCTAATGTTGCCATGTAAATATTAAAAAGAATGGCCACCAGAACTGAGCTTTTTGGAGGCCACAAGGGAAAGAAAGAGAAGCAGAAAAGGAATCTTTCTAACAGACAGTGAAAGTCTGTTCAAAATGGAGGAAAACCAATCAAAAGCTGAGAACAAACATTTTGTGAGAATCACCCCTGATGAAGCCAGGAACGGTGAAACAGAGATCTTTGCTGGATGACCATGAGTGATGTTCTACCTGAAGAGCTGACGGTTGCAAGCTAAGTACTTTTGAGGAATTGTTTGTAGCCATTTGTTGCCCCTCCAGTTAAGTTTGCTGTTTTCTGGTGTAGGAGAAATGGTACCATTGAGTGGTGGTGAAGTGATGGTGTTCATTCTTTTTTATGGAAACACTTTACTTTGATGCAGTTTACTTATTTTATTGAAATATAATTGATAACAATATGGTCTCCAAATTTAATTATAAAATTGTATCAGAGAGTTTGTCTGGCTGATGATGGTAAACAAACGTATCCCCTACAGGCATATAGAGGGAATATGATAGAACTACTGAGGCCTTTTCTCTCTGTTTAAAAATATTTTTAAACATTTTGAAAAAGTTAGTCATATATTTTGGATTAAGGTGGCTGTTGATGCAGACCGATGAAGTTGCTTAGTGTTTAGGAGTATTAGGTTTGATCTTGATAATTTACTTTAATTGTTATAGCTATAATTTATGTGCATATGACCCAGGGTTTTTTGGTTGCTGGGTTTAAGTACTACCGGGTGGGATTTATTTTGTTTGTACTTACTAAAGAGTGAAATGTAGCTGCAGTAATAAGTGTAAGCAGGCACCTGGCGCCCATGGTGGAGAAAGAGACAAGACCCAAGTGTTCCCCCCACCTTCCAATATTGACTTCATCTTGTAATTTAGTAAGCCATCACCTCTTTCCATAAACTCTGATCCCATTTGACCTTCAAAAAAGACATTGCCCATGTGCAAAACCTTTTTCCAGGCTCCTCCCCCTGTTGAATCCTCTTTAGCAGAAATTAGCTTCAAATCCCCTGGGGCAGGAGCAATGCCCTGATGGTACTGAAATCTTAAGTTTTGTTATTTGATGGGACACTTTGGTATGTCCTTTATCCAAAAACTTCCTTGAAAGTATAAAATAAAAAGTCAGGAGGAAACACTTGTCTTTTTTGGAGCTGCAGCAATTAACATGTTTTCTACTGAATAGCTTTTTGAAGGTGGGAGAGGGAGCTGCAGGCTCCACTAGTGTTTCCGCCTCTTTAAACTGGCCTGTATGTTATGTTATGGAGTAAGGTAAGAGGTTATGAGTTGTTTTAGAAGCATTCCCACATGTAAACAGCGGCTTTTAAACGTGTAGATCATCATCTATACATGCAAATAACAGTTTTAGCTGTGGTTTATGCCTGATGATCCATACATACAGAGACTGCAAGGAGTTGTGGTTAGGGTGTAGAGAGGAAGGAGGTTGGGTAGGCCTATGATATTGATATGAATTCCCCATTTTACAAGGGGATATATATGGACTTTTAAAATACTATATATCGGCATGTGCAAGTGCCCTGAGGTACACACATATGTGCCTGCTTGAAGAGGCAGATGCAAAGGCCGATGCCAGCACTTCTCCTCTATCCTCCACCCAGCATCACCAACCCCTCCTGATTCCCCCCCCCCAACATAAAGCCTCACTCCTTGACCCTCCAACTTCAAGGATCACTCTTCAACCTACTGACATCAATCCTCCTACCCAACACGCCATCAACATCAGTCCCCCTTCTGATGGCTCACCTGGTTGCCCCCTACAACTCTGATTCCATCCACAATTCTTTCTGAGGTCCCTGGAAGTCTAGTGAAAGCAAGAGCAGTCCCCTGTTGCACTTGCTAATGATGTCTGCAGGTTCAAAATAGCACCTGTGACCCTAGTGGCAGTATTGTGGGATTGCTACCAGCAGTCACAGGTGCTAGAAACATAGAAACATGACGACAGAAAAAGACCACATGGGCTAGCTAGTCTGTCCTTCCATATCAACCCACTACAACAGTCCCCTTTTTTCCTTTAGAGATCCTCTGTGTTTGTCCCATGCTTCTTTGAATTCAGATACAGTCCTCATCTCTACCACCTCCACTGGGAGACTATTCCATGGATCCACCGCTCTTTTCATAAAGAAATATTTCTGCATATCACTCCTGAATCTATCCCCTTTCACCCTCATCCCATGTCACCTCATGGCAGAGCTTGCTTTCAATTGAAAGAGGCTCTCTTCCTGGCATTTATGCCACGGAGGTATTTAAACATCTCAATCATATCACCTCTATGCCGCCTTTCCTCTAAGGTGTACATATTAAGATCCTTAAGTCTGTCCTCATATGCTTTAAAATGAAGACCACTAACCATTTTAGTAGCCACCCTCTGTACGGACTCCATTCTGTTTATATCCTTTTGAAGGTGTGGCCTCCAGAATTGCACGCAATACTCCAAATGAGGTCGCACCAAAGACTTATACAGAGGCACTATCGCCTCCTTTCTGCCGGCCCTTACTCTCCTTATGCACTCAAGCATCTTTCTAGCTTTTGCTGTTGCCTTTTCTACCTGTTTGGCTACTTTAAGATCATCAGACACAATCATGCCTAGGTCCCGCTCTTCTTTACTGGACAAAAGTACTTCACCCCCTGTACTATATTGCTCCCTTGGATTGCTGCATCCCAAATACATGGCCTTGCATTTTTTAACATTAAATCTCAGCTGCCAAATTCTAGACCATTCTTCAAGATTAGCTAGATCCCTCCTCATGTTATCTACACCTTCCTGGGTATCTACTCTATTGCAGATTTTGTTATCATCCGCAAAGAGGCAAACCTTACCCGACAGCCCTTCCGCTACATCACTAACAAAGATGTTAAAAAGAATCGGACCAAGGACGGATTCTTGGGGCCCACCACTGGTAACCTCCTCCTCAGAGTGAGCTCCGTTTGCCTGCTCTCTGCCATGGGGGATATCAGTTCTCCCACACGCCTCGTCTCACTGGCCATGGTGGTGGTGTTGGGTTTCTACTCTCTCCCTCCTGCCAATTCCAACCCCTCCTCCTACCTCCGTCTCACTCCTTCCCCTCTTTTGAAGTCCACTCCATCCGCCTCTTCACTCCACTTCCTCTCCGGGTAGTTGTTATTTATCGACCTCCTGACAAGTCTGCTTCTACCTTTCTCACTGACTTTGACTCATGGCTTTCCTTCTTTCTGGACTCCTCTTCCCCCCACTCTTATTCTTGTGGCCTTTAACATTCATGTCGATAACCCCTCTGATCCTCATGCTTTAAAGCTGCTCTCCCTTGCCTCCTCGTTTGACCTCCAACTTTGTTCCACTGCCCCCACTCACCAGCATGGCCACTGCCTGGACCTGATATTTTTTTCTAGCTGCTTACCCTCGAACTTCTGTAACTCAGTTCTTCCCGTTTCTGACCATCACCTTTTAAGCTTTAATCTTCATCACCTGCTACCTCAGCCTCATCCTGTCTCCTCTAACCTATTCAGAAACCTTCAGGCTATTGATCCCTTGGCTCTCTCTTCTGCCATTTCTTCACCTCTTTCTTCCACTTTGTCATCTTCATCCATTGATGAGGCAGTAACTTCCTATAATGCCGCACTCTCCTCGGCTCTAGATGCTCTCGCTTCCCCCATCCCTCGTCCTGTGAGACGTTCTGCACCCCAGCCCTGGCTTTCATCTATTACCCGCTATCTACGTTCCTGTGCCCGTTCTGCTGAGCGTGCTTGGCTCAAATCCTGCTCCCGTGCAGACCTCCTACACTTCAAATTCATGCTTGTCTCTTTCCAGTCAGCCATAGCTCTTGCCAAACAGGACTACTATGTCCATCTGACTAACTCTCTTGCCTCGGATCCTCGCCGTCTCTTTACTACTCTCAACTCTCTACTCAAAGTGCCCCCACCTCCGATCCCTCCCTCCCTTTCTGCCCAAACCCTGGCCGACTATTTCCATGACAAAATCCACAAGATCACCCTCCAATTCCCCACAAAATCAACTACTTCCCCTCCTCCCCTCTTCACTCCCAACTCTCCCCCCCCCCACCTCTCCTACCTTCTTTCCTATGATCTCTGATGAGGAAACTGCACACCTGCTTTCTTCCTACAAACTCACTACCTGCTCCTCTGATCCTATCCCCACCCATTTCCTAAGCCCCATCTCCTCCACCGTTGTCCCTTCCATCTCCCATATTCTCAACCTATCACTCTCCACTGCAACAGTCCATGCTGATTTCAAACATGCTGTGGTCACACCTCTCCTCAAGAAACCCTCACTCGATCCCACATGTCCTTCTAATTATCGAACCATCTCTCTCCTTCCCTTCACTTCTAAACTACTCGAACGTGTGGTTCACCGCTGCTGCCTCGACTTCCTCTCTTCTCATGCCCTCCTGGATCCCTTACAGTCCAGCTTTCGTCCTCTACACTCTACTGAAACGGCTCTTGCCAAAGTCTCCAGCAACTTGTTCCTGGCAAAATCCAAGAGCCTTTACTCCGTCCTCATTCTTCTTGACCTCTCTGCTGGTTTTGACACTGTCGACCACACCCTTCTCCTCAATACCCTGTCCTCGCATGGCTTCACGGGCTCTGTACTATCCTGGTTCTCCTCCTATCTCTCCCACCGCCACTTCTGTGTCTGCTCTGGTGGCTCCTCCTCCTCTGCTACCCCACTCCCATTTGGTGTACCCCAAGGATCTGTTCTGAGTCCGCTCCTTTTCTCTCTCTATACCCAGTCCCTTGGTGCGCTTATCTCTTCCCATGGCTTTCAGTACCATCTGTATGCCGATGACTCCCAGATCTACCTCTCTACGCCCGAAATCTCTCCGGCAATCCAGACCTGAATCTCTGCCTGCCTTTCTGACGTACGCTGCCTGGATGTCTCACCGCCGCTTGAAGTTAAACATGGTCAAGACTGAAGTTCTTATCTTTCCCACTACAACCTCCCCTCCTCTTCGTCCCTTCTCAATCTCTGTGAATAACTCTGTAATCCTTCCTGTTTCCTCAGCCCGAAATCTGGGGGTAATCTTTGACTCCTCTCTCTCTTTCCCCACACACACCCAGCTTGTAGCCAAGACCTGCCATTTCTTTCTCTACAACATTAGCAAAATCCGCCCCGTCCTCTCTGAACATACTACTAAAACGCTTATCCACTCCTTAATCACCTCCCGTCTCGACTACTGTAATCTATAACCTGAAGACCTAAACATGTACACTTTGGAGGAGAGGAGGGACAGGGGAGATATGATTCAGACCTTTAAATACTTAAAGGGAAATAATGAATAAACAAACCTCTTTCAAAGACGGGGAAGCTGTAAAACTAGAGGGCTTAACAGGAAACTGCAAGGTGGTAAATTGAGAAGCAATGTCAGGAAATACTTTTTCACAGAAAGGGTGGTGGATGCTTGGAATGCCCTCCCGATGGAAGTGGTGGGGGCAAACACGGTGACAGAATTCAAAATGGCATGGGACAGACACAGTGGATCCCTTTACAGCAACAGGATAAAATCAAAATAAACGGAACCATCTAATTTCTCAACAAATAGGGGTGTCCTACATGGAGTGTTGGGTTCACCCCTAAACAAAGACATGGGGAGGGGTGGCCTTCATAGAGCGGCAGGTGCACCTACTCTTGCCATCGTACTGGGCAGACTAGATGGACAATACTGGTCTTTATCTGCCGTCATTTACTATGTTACTATGTTACTATGCTCCTTGCTGGTCTCCCTCTGAGTCATCTCTCTCCCCTTCAATCTGTTCAACACTCTGCTGCGCGACTAATCTTCCGCCAGCCTCGTCGTGCCCATATTACGCCTCTTCTCAGGTCACTTCATTGGCTCCCTATCCGCTTCCGCATCCAATTCAAACTTCTCCTGCTGACCTATAAATGCATTCACTCTGCGGCTCCTCAGTACATTTCATCTCTTATCTCTCCTTATAACTCCCCTCGGGAACTCCGCTCTTCTACCAAACTGCTTCTATCTATGCCCCGCTCTCCTACTGCTAACTCCAGACTTCGCTCCTTTCACCTTGCTGCACCTTACACCTGAAACAAACTACCTGTGTCTGTATGCCAGGCACCTTCTCTAACCCTCTTCAACTCCAGGTTGAAAGCTCACCTCTTTGCTGCTGCTTTTGGATCTTGACTCACCTGATCTCCTTTTATTTATTTTATTTATTTATTTCAACTTCTTATATACCGCACTCTTTGACATCAGCGTGGTTTACAGATAACATAAAGAAACCAGAACAACAGGCTGTTTGGTATTACATATAACAGGAGTATCAACTTGGATAACATGGGAGAACAATTTACATGGAGTATATAATCTATTAACTAGATCACATGCTCGAACTATTTACATAAAATTAGCAGGAATGCTTGGAACAAGGAGAGAGACTGTGGATTGTATTAGGGTGGGGCTATTATGTTATGCTTCATGTGGGGTAGTATTTGATGAAAAGGTGCAGTTTAAGGGCCTTTCTGAACTGGGTTAGGTCGGTTATGGCGCGGAGATCAGGTGGGAGAGAATTCCAGCATTTTGGTGCGCTAAACATGAAAGCTCTGTTTGACGTTGATAGGCTGCATGTTGTTATAACCTTTGGGGTTGTTAGTGAATTTAATGCTGCCTGTCTCCTATTTCTGTTTGATGGGACGGTTTGGATGAGTTTAGAAAGTGATGTGGACGATAAACCATTTATGGCCTTAAAAGTGAGAATAAGGGTTTTGAATGTAAGTCTTCCGTGTATAGGGAGCCAATGGAGTTGTTTGAGGATAGGTGTGATGTGATCATTTTTGGGCGCTCCTAGAAGAACCCTGGCAGCGGTGTTCATGGCAAGCTGTAAGGAGCTTACGGTGGATTGTGGGAGTCCTTGTAGAATGGAGTTGGCGAAGTCGAAATGCGGTAGTATCAGAGCTTGGTAGATGGTTCTGAAGTCTTCGTGATCTAGTAGGGGACGTAGGTGTCTGAGCGTGCGTATTTTGAAGTACACAGATTTTACGATATTGTTTATGTGTGATTTCATATCGAGCCTATGGTCTAGTGTGACTCCGAGGTATTTTATTGTTTCCTTGGGGCCTAGGTCAGCTCCCTTGACACTTATATGTGGTGGTGGAGTGAAGTTGGGGTCTCTTGGGATAAAGAGAACCTCAGTTTTCTTATGCTGAATGCGGAGGTTCTGTGACAGGAGCCATTGTGAGACTGCGTCGAAGCAGTTTGTTATAGGCAATAAATCCATTTGCATTGTGGAAAATGGCATGTAGAGTAGGATATCGTCGGCGTATATCATACATTTCACATTGAAAGACCTGATGATATCGCAGATAGGCTGCATATAGATGTTGAACATGAGGGATGAGAGTGAGGACCCTTGCGGAACGCCTTGTCTTTGATGGAAGAGTTTTGATTCTCCTGTTGCAGATTTAACGTATTGCATTCTGATATCGAGGTATGATTTACACCATTCAAGTGCTGTGTTGCAGATGCCTTTTTCTTTCAGTCGACCGAGGAGAATCTCGTGATTTACCGAGTCAAACGCTGCTGCTATATCCAAGAAGATTAGCACAACACCTTGTCGGATGTTGTCTATGGTATTGAGAACATCGTTGAAGAGAGTGGTAAGCAGTGTCTCAACGCCATGGAATTCTCTGAAGCCGTGTTGAGAATGGTCTAGAGGGGCTGCGGAGTCAATGTGGATTTGGATTTGGCGCTGTGCCTCTTTCTCAAAGATCTTTGCTAAGAGGGGGATACTGGCTATAGGCCTGTAGGAGTCTGGCCGTTTTGGGTCTAGTTTAGCGTTTTTTAGCAGTGGCCTGATGGATGTGAGCTTTAATGCAGATGGGAAGGAGCCAGTAGTGAAGGAGAGATTTATGATTCTTGCAGTGAAGGGGCTAAATGCACACCGAAGATCCTTTATCCAAAAGGCTGGGCAGGGATCGGTCTGCGCGGTGGTCGTGTTGAGTGAGGTGATTGTGTCTTCAATGTGTTTAGAAGAAGGCGTGGTAAGTGCGGATAGGGATGTTGGGCAAGTTGTTTCTTGTATGTTGTTTTTTGAGAGTTCATCTGTCTGTAGGAGTTTTGATTGCAAGTAATCAGCGAATTCTTGCGGGTGGATATCATTATTTTGTTCAGAGGATGGTTCCTTTGATAGTGACTTAACCAGGTTGAAAAGGTCACGAGGTTTGTTCAATGATCTCTTGAGCATATCTGAGTGTTATTGCTTCTTTCTGGTTGTGATTGCCTCGCGGTGAGTTGAGAGGTGGAGAATGTAGGCTTCGTGGTCATCTCTCCCTTGTTCCACCCCTGCCTATACCTTCCATGTTTTATGTGTTTTGTCTTGACTAGATTGTAAGCTCTGATGAGCAGGGACTGTCTCTTACATGTCTGTGCTGTACAGCGCTGCGTACAACTGGTAGTAGTAGTACCTGAACTCTTTGTCGCCTCCCACTCAACCAGTTTCTAAACCAAGCAGTAATTTTAGGGTCTATCCCTAGGGTACTCAGTTTGTTTATAAGTCCGCCTGTGTGGAATGGTATTAAAGGCTTTACTGAAATCCAAATGCACCACATCTAGGGATCTCCCTCGGTCCATCTCCCTGCTAACCCAGTCAAAGAAATCAATCAGATTTGTCTGACAAGACCTGCCTCTGGTGAATCCAAGCTGCTATGGATCCAGTAATCCGCTGGACTCCAGAAACCTCACTATTTTCTCTTTCAGCAGCTCTTACAATAATTTACTCAACACCGAAGTTAAACTACCGGCCTGTAGTTTTCAACCGCATCCTTACTTCCGCTTTTGCGTAAAGAAACCACATGTGCCTCTCTCCAGTTCTTTGGCACCGCTCCCGACTCCGATGAGGCATTGAAAAGGTCAGTCAGTGGAGCTGCTAGAACGTCCCCAAGTTCCCTCAGTATTCTAGGGTGTATCCCATCCGATCCCATCACTTTGTCTACTTTAAGTTTAGCTAATTCTCACAAATACAGTCTTCTGAAAATTCTTCAAGATGCCCCTTACTTCTGTTCCTGTTTGTGGGTGTTTTCTGAGGTCCTGCTCCTGGTTCTTCATCTGTGAACACAGAACAGAAATATTTGTTAAGCAATTCCACTTTATCCTCATCAGCTTCTACATATTACTCCCTTTCACCCTTGAGTCTGACAATACCACTTTTGCCCTTCCTCTTCTCACTAACATATCTGAAAAATGTCTTATCCCCCCATTTTATTGCATTGGCTATTTCCTCTTTTGAATCTTTGCTTTCCTGACTACTTTTCTATCTTCACTAAGTTTTACTAAGTATAGATGCCTGTCTTCCTCTCTCTGTGATCTCTTGTATTTCATGAAGGCCTCTCTCTTGTTCTTCACCTTTTCAGCTATTTCTTTCAAAAACTATAGCGGTCTCCTTTTCCTTTTACCTTTATTTACCATTTTAACAAAAACGTTGGTTGCCCTTAAAATATCCCCTTTCAGTTTTGCCCACTGTTTTTCTACATCCCCCAGCTGTTCCATTCCACTAATGACTCCCTGAGATATTGGCCCATCTTGGCAAAGTTAGTTTTCGTAAAGTCTAAGACCCTTGCTTTTGAATGGATTTTAACAGCCCTAGTCCTAATACTGAATCAAGTCATCTGGTGATCACTGGATGCAAAATGATCTCCCACTATAACATCAAAAACACTTTCACCATTGGTAAGCACAAGTCCAGTGTGGGTTCTGTTACCAGTTGCCTGAATAGTTCTCCCTGTAGAGAATTCTTGATCTCCTAGATGATACTGCAGCAGGAATGTGCCAATCAACATCTGGCATATTGACATCCCCTATCAGAGGCACTTCCCCTTTCATAGCAATGTTGTATGTGTCTTCAATTAACTTTCCAGCCACCTCTTCCTCCTGTGAAGGAGGTCTGTATATCACGCTATTTCAAATAGATTTTTCTTTTCCTCTTTCTAGTTTAACCCACTGTGCCGCCTCTCTCCCTTTTAAGCTTTGTAGTTCCAAAGCTTTAATATCATTTTTTTCATATAGCGGCACTCCTCCTCCCTTTCTTCCTACCCTGTCTTTTCTGAATAAAGTATAGCCTGGTATAGTTACATCCCAGTCATGGTTTTCTTTGACCCGTGTTTCTGTAACTACCACTAAATCCAAGTCAGCATCTCCCATTAAAGCTTCAACATCTGGAATCTTATTTCCCATGCTATGGGTATTTATACACACCGCTTTCCTTTTGTTGCCCCTTTTACCCATTTCCCTAAAGATATTTAATGTTTCACTTACCTGTGGGCTTTCTTCACCCATCCCCAACGAATCTAGTTTAAGGCCCTCTTCAGTAGATTAGCCAGTCTGCTACTGAAGACATGTCGACTTTTCTTGGACAGTTGGATGCCATCTCTGTTCTGCAACCCTTGGTACAGCATCCCATAGCCAGGAAACCAAAATGCTCTCATTGACAACATCCATGCATTCATCTTCAGGATGCGAGCTTCTCTGCCTTGGCCTTTACCCTCAACAGGGAGGATTGAAGAGAACACCACCTGCACCCCTATCTGCTTCACCCTCTGTCCCAGAGCCATGAAGTCACTTTTGATATGCTCAGAGGGATACCTGGCAGTATCATTTGTGCCAACATGGATTAGCAACATTGAGTAATAGTCAGTGGGCTTGATGAGTCTTGGCCAACTCTCTGTAACATCTCAGATTTTGGCACCTGGCAGACAGCATACCTCTCTGGACATCAAGTCTGGTCGGCAGATGGACGCCTCGGTACCCCTCAGAAGAGTCACCAAACACCATTACCCTTCGCTTCCTTGTGGTCACTGATTCTACAACCTTTGGGTGCTTGAGCTCTGGTTCTTCCCTTTCCAGGGATGTTTTCACCTCCTCAACTTCCAGGGCTGCATAATGGTTCTTCAGTTGAAAGGCTGCAGAAGTTGGATTGGTGATTCTATAGGCCCTGGTGACTTGTGTCCAACCTTCGTCATTCTGTAGGCTCTCATCTTCTCCTCTGCTGGAGAGCTTAGATGTTACAAGAAGCATCTCATCAATGTAATTACCACTGTCTTGAATGCTTCTCAGCCTTGCCACCTCCTCTTTGAGTTCCTCCACTTGTTTTCTGAGAGCTTCAGCATGCAGGCATCCTGCACATGGAACCGGTCTTTCAACTGGCATTGGGACCTCTGTCTGAACAGAGGCAGAAGCTGTAATGGGGGTACAGCTTTGGTGATACGATTTTTCCCACCATTGTTCAGTTGGTGGAACTTAAGTATCTGTTAAATCAAAAGAAAGAGAGACCTACCAAAGTACTAACTGGTTTCCCAGCTGTGCTTTCAGATAAAAAGCAGTTAAATCTCTTTTAAGTGTGTTCAAAATATACTGTTACAATTCCTTGTGTGTAGTTAATTGGGGAGGTACCCTATAAAGCAAGACTGCTCACTAGGGTTGGGTGGGAGCTAGGGGGGTAGGGAGGGAACTAACACTTGATGAGGCGTCAATAGCTTCAAAGAGCTGAGAAAGATACTAAAGCAGAGTTTTAAACCTACCCCGCTAAAGAAAATATTTCCGCTTTTAAACTAAAGCACCAAAAAGAATGTAACTTTGTTTTTAAAATGTTCCAGAACCCTTTTAAGAGCTCCTAGGCAGAGAGCTAGTAATTTAAAAAGCCACAAACTCTTACCTTTGCTTGATATGTACAGCCCCTGTTAGGAATGTTATTTTGAACCTAGAGCCTCCATGAGCAGAAGCAGCTGAGGATCACACCTACTCCCACTTGACTACCAGATGGAAGGAGGGGGAGGCAGTAAAGAGGGCAGGATGAGAAGGGAAACTATAGCATCAGGAGGAAGGAAGTGAGTGATGAGGGAAAATATTCTAGAGGGAGGAAGTGCAGGATAAAGGGAGGGAGAGAAGGGGGTTAAGATGAGGTAGAGAGTATCTAGAGGGAGGGATTAGATGAAGGAAGAGCCTCTAGAGAAAGAGGTGGGCAGAGAAGAGAGAGTATTTTCTGGGGGGAAGAAGGCAGCACATGAGAAGGGGGAATAGGGGGTCTGGAGGGAAGGAGGGAAGGAGTACAAAAGGGGAAACAAGGGAGGGGTGAGAAGGAGGAAGAGTGTCTGGGAGGAGAAAAGAAAAAGGGGGGAATGAGAGATAAAGCCTAATTATGAGTAGAGGTGAGACAAAAAAGAGAAAGATGGAGAAAGGGAAAGATCAGTGTCAGCAGGATGTAGAGAAAGGAAGAAAAGAGGAGGGGAGAGAGAAGAAATGAAGAACAACTTGGAAAAGAACTTAGGAGAAGATCAACACAAATTGGTGCCAACCTGATTAGAAAATAAAATGCCTAGGCAGCAAAACTAGAAAGAATATGTCAGCTTTGGGAAAAGTGCATCTCTTCTATTTTTCTATTTTGCACAGTACAGGAGGAAATACATTTCTGTTTCTCTTCTTCTAGTATTGTACTACTCATGGGGGTCTGACTTTCTGAAAAGCTTTCATTTCATTTTTTGCCTGCACGTTTGTAGTCTCTAAGTCTATAGTAGGTGAAGCTCTGTCTGTATCCTGTAAAAAAAATGCAATGTGTGCCTTTGAGTCAGTCCTGACTCCTGGTGACCCAGAAGCTCCTGGGTTTTCTTGGCAGTGTCACTGAAAGTAGATTGCCAGGCCTTTCTTCTGAGGCAATGGAGAGTTAAGTGACTTGCCCAAGGAGTGCTAGTGGGAATTTGAACCCTGGTTGCTTGGTTACCAAGCCAGTGTTCTAACCACTAGGCTACTCCTCCACTCCCTGCATCCTGTATGTATGGTCAAAATGAAGGATTCTACAATCATGTAGTTGCTGTGTAGGGATGGAATGAGGGGTTGAGGGTGGGTGGTCTGCCAGTGAGTCCATTGAAGGGGGATTGATATCAGGAGGGCTGGATAGAAGACTGATCTCAGGGGGGTGTTGAAGGATCAAGAGGATGGATGCTGTCAGGAGCAGTGGCTTTAAAAAGTTGCTCCCATGCACATTTGGGCACAGCTAGATCCATTTTCCCAATGTAGAGCTTTATAAAATCGCTGCTCCTGCTGAATGGGATGAGACATTGCCATGCAGTCAAGTACATTCTCACATGTATTTTACAAAAGGCTCTGCATTTCACAGAGCCTTTGTAAAATACAGTGGGAATTTTCCACATCCTGACCTATCTAATTTACCTCTCCACAACCTATCTAAAATTAATCTTCAGGTCTGTATTAGATCCATATTATATTTCTATATGTAGTTTTACTTCCTGTACATAGTTCCCCAATTTGTGGACTGTAGTCAAATAAGCAATGGGGAGTGGAGGAGTAGCATAGTGGTTAGAGCACTTGCTCAGTAGTCAAGCAACCAGGATTTGATTTCCCACTACCTGATAGAGAGGCCACAGATGCCAATCTTAGACCTTGCTCATGATGCTGGAGGAGTGGAGCTGTACACAGCAGCTCTTCTTCTGTACACCTGGTGACAACCACACAGATAAGCCAAAGTAGTCTTTGGTTCATGAACCGACAAGTTGGGAAGCTATTTCAGACCTAGTCTTTAGTGGAAAACAGGATCTGGTGCAAGAGATAAGGGTGTTGTGGCTAATTGGCAATAGTGATCATGGCATGACCACATTTATCTTTATCTTTATTTGAAAATTTTGATATACCGTCCTTGCCAAAGCGTCAGGACGGTGTACAATACAATAATCCATTGGCTACAGAAAATAAAAAGGGAGAAAGGAGCGCCATTGATAAACAGGAAAATAATAAAGAAAATAAGAAACAAGAGGTAGGAGGGAGGCGAGATGCAACATGAAAGAAACAGAGACAGAGGGCAGGGGGAGGGGGCTGTCAAATGATTAGGCAAGAAGGTCACTAAACTAGCGGTGGGGGGGGGGGGGCCTGACGGGGAGGAGTCTGAACCATCAGCAGGAGTAGGGAGGCCATAGGCCTGACAATAAAGGTGAGTTTTAAGGAGCATCTTGAACCAAGGGAAAGAAAGTTCAGTGCGGAGGGAGTGTGGGAGAGAGTTCCAGAGGGCAGGGATGAGGAAGAAAAAGGCAGAATGACGTGTAAGCTCAAGGTGGGCCTGGGAGGGAGAGGGAAGAAAAAGACAATTACCGTGTGCAGAGCGAGGAGATGGGGTTTGGTTGAAGGTGGATGATATCAGCCAGGTATTGTGGAGTACTAGTATGCAGCACCATATGGGTGATGGTAAGAAGTTTATAGATAAATCTGACAATGAATCCAATGAAGGGAGAGAAGAGAGGGGGTGACGTGGGCATTAACAGGGGAGTGAGTGATTAAATGGGCAGCAGTGTTTTGGACTAGCTGGAGACGGCGAAGTTGATAGCGGGGGAGGCCAGCAAGAACAGAGTTACAGTAATCTAAGCGAGTGATCACGAGAGACAGAACGAGAGTAGTGATAGCAGGAGCAGAAAGGAATGGGCAGATGGATCTGATTCTTCGAAGGTGGAAAAAGGAGGCACGCACCACAGAGGAGATATGCTGGTGAAAGGAAAGGGAGGAGTAAAGGGTGACACCTAGGTATCGAAGGGTGGAGACAAGGGGAATAGGACGAGCGGACATAATTTAATTTAATTTAATTTAATTAGCAGGTTTTTATATACCGCAACTTCCATAGATCAGTTACGGTTTACAATGAACAACAATGAACAAGCAAGGCTGTTTTACAAAGAACGGCAGTAAACATCAATGCTGTTTTTACATATAACAGTGTAAACAGTAATGGGCTCAGATCTAACAGTAACAGATTGGTAGAATTGAGAACTATATACAGGGAACATGTTTAGAACTATAATACAATTTTAATTAGAAATCTCTGGATATTTTACAAGGATTTAGTACATATTCCAGTTCGAGGGTCACTTATTGCTGGTGCGGCTATCCCTTTTCTTGTTGTATTTGAGAGTTTGATACGGATGCATAATGTGTTGAGAATAAGTATGTTTTGAGTTTTTTCCTAAACTCCGTGATTTGGGGTAATGATCTTAATTCCGCTGGGATGTTGTTCCACAGTATGGGGGCAGCATGGGAGAAAGCTTTCTTGTTCGTTGATTTTTTGGCTCTTATAAATTCTTTTGGTGTTATTAACTTATTTAATTGGTCTCGTCTTTGTAGGTTATGACTGGGTTCCTTGATGATTAGGTTATTTAATGTACAGGGTGCTGTGTTATTTAGGGCCTTGTATGTGGTTAACAGAGTTTTATACTGTATGCGGCATTGGATTGGAAGCCAGTGTAGGGATTCTAAGATAGGTGTAATATGTTGGAAGGGAACTGTTTTTATGATTGTCTTGGCTGCTGCATTTTGTGCTAGTTGTAGTCTTTTTAAGTTTTGATTTGTTACGCCTAGTAAGGTTAAGTTTGCAAAGTCAAAGTGGGGTGTTATGATAGCTTGTATTATGCGTTGGAAATCCTGTAGGTGCAGTAGGGGGCGGAGTTGCTTTAATATTTTAAGTTTGAAATAAACTTTCTTTGTTATATTTCTTATCTGTGGGTCCATACTGAGGTGTTTGTCTAGTATTACTCCTAGGTACCGTATAATAGGTGACAAAGTAGGAGAGGGGGCACCAAAAGAAAACCAGATGGCAGAGGATTTAGATGGATTAACATGAAGAAATTTGCAGCTGAACCAGGAAGCAACGAGAGTAAGGCAGTCATTAAGAGGAGAAAGATCGGGTGCATTGAAGGAGGTATGGTAGACTAAGAGAATATCATCAGCGCAGATGTAAGAGGAGATGCCCGTTTGTTGAATGAGCAGGGAGAGAGGAGCAAGGAAGACATTGAAAAGTAGGGGAGCAAGGGTAGAGCCCTGCGGCACCCCACATTGCAAAGGGAGTGAGGGTGAAACATTGGGACCCATGTGAACAGCAAAGGTGCGAGAAGAAAGAAAAGACCGAAACCACTCCAAGACTGTACCATAGATACACAAGTCAGACAGGCGTGAAAGGAGGGTGCGGTGATCGACAACATCAAAGGCGGAGGAGAGATCTAGTGAGACAATGAGAGAGAGGTCGCCACGATCATGGGAGCAGTGGATTTCGGAAAGAAGTGCTAGGAGAATAGTTTCAGTGCTGTGGCCGGCACAGAATCCTGATTGGTGTGGGAGAAGGGAGAGGGTGGAGTCTAGGTGAGTGGCAAGCTGGGAGAAAACAAGTTTTTCAGGAATTTTAGAGAGGAAGGAAAGGTTAGCTACTGGGCGCCAGTTGGTGGGAATGGCAAGGTCCAGGATAGACTTTTTGAGAAGGGGACGAACTATAGCGTGTTTCCAGCTGGTGGGGAAGTGACCAGAGGCAAGACTGGAATTGAGGATAGTTAAAGGATATGGAATAAGAGTGAGAGAGGGGTTAAGAAGCCAGGAGAAGGGAAGGGGATCGAGGGGACAGGTGGTCTGATGAGAGGAGGAAATGGCTTTAATGAGCTCGGCGGAGGAAACAGGACTGAAGGTGCACGAGATGTGGGGAAAGGTGCAAGTAGGTGGCGGAGAGTTTATTACAGTGAGGGATGAAGGGGAGCTAGGGGGGAAGAGAGGAGGGGGAGGTAGGGAAGGAGGAATGAAGAGTTTGGACCTTGTTCGAAAAGAAGGAAGCGAGAGTGGGTGAGGGATAGGTCATTGAAGAGAGAAGCGAGAGTCTTGTCACGTGTCCTGGTTTGGGAACCGAGGTGAGCGTTGAAGTCACCCAGAATAACCAGGTGAGGTGATAGAAGAACAGAGTCCGACAGAGAGCAGTAGGGAATCCCAAAGGTCCGTACGCAAAGAGGGAGGGGCATAAAGGAGAAGAAAATACACAGAGAGGGAGGATCCTGTGCGGAACAGGAGGGATTCAGGATTGTGAGGGGGAGGGGTAACCAGTGAAAACGAAAGAGACCACCTATGGATAAGTGCCACACCCCCACCTGTTTGATGGAGGCGAGGTGCAAGCATAGTGGAATAGCCTGGAGAGAAGCAGAGATGAAGCAAGCCGTCTTCCCCCTCACGGAGCCAGGATTCAGTAAGAAAAAGAGCATCTCGGGAGTGCAGGGTCAGGAGGTTGTAGACTAAGTGAGTTTTGGCGTGAAGGGATCGACAGTTGAGGAGGGCGAATGAAAATGTCAGTAAAGCACTGGGTGAAGGAGCTGATGGAGGAAGACTTACAGGCAGCTGGGAAGGATGACATGGGAGAAGATTGTGAATATTACGTGAAAAGGGTCCTGGAGGTAAAAGAGCAAGTGGAAGTGGGGGTGGCCCCAGATGATGGGGATAGCAGCCACGATAGGAATAGGACAGAGGCCAAAGACTAGTGCCGATGGGCCAAACAAAAGGAATAAGAGGCTAGGCAGGATTGACAAGCTTACCGTAAGCAAAGAGATGAACGAGGGAAGGCGAGGATAGATTGTGGCACGAGGAGGCCCCTGTCGTCGTCCCAAGGAGCTCGGCCAAGGAGCACGTCCTGCTCTTTGTGCACACACCAGTACGCTGCTGCTGGACCTTTAAATCTGGTCGGGTACCTGGATGCCAATGCGGGCGCGTTGCACGCATCCGTGTCACTTCCGGGAGGCGGGGGATCAGAGCTTGAGTGGCAGTAGAGCAGTAAAGCACCTGGATGGAAGAAGAATGGCAAGAAAATCCACAGTACTACCTTGTAACTTTCAAAAGGGAGACTATGATAAAATGAAAAAAAAAATAGTTAAGAAAAAATTAAAAGTTAAAGATTTATATCAAGCATGGGCATTGTTTAAAAATACTATCTTGGAAGCCCAGACCAGATGTATTCCATGCTTTAAGAAAAGTGGAAGGAAGGCAAAAAACGTGCCAGCATGGTTTAAAGATGAGGTCAGAAAGGCTGTTGTAGCCAAAAAAGCATCTTTCAGGAAATGGAAAAAGGAGCCGAATGACGAAAATGGGAAAGAACATAAACACTGGCAAGTTAGATTCAAGGCATTGATAAGGCAGGCAAAGAGAGAATTTGAAAAAAAACTTGCAGTGGAAGCAAAAACGCATAATAAAAACGTTTTCCAGTACATTTGTAGCAAAAATCCTGTGAGAGAGTCAGTTGGACCATTAGATGATAGTGGGGTAAAAGGGACGCTAAGGGAGGACAAGGCCATAGCGGAGAGACTGAATTAATACTTTGCTTCAGTTTTTACTGAAGAAGATGTAGGGAAGTAATCCATGCCTGAAATGGTATTTAAAGGAGATGTATCAGAAGAATTGAAAGAAATATTGATAAACCAGAAAAGTGTATTACAACTATTTGATAAACTGAAGAGTAGCAAATTACCTGAACTGGATGGTATACATCGAAGGTTGTTGAAAGAACTAGAATATGAGATTGCAGACCCACTATTAGTAATATTAGTATTAGTAATATTGTGAGCTATCATCAAAATAATCTGTAGTACCTAAAGATTGGAGAATGGCCAATATAATGCCCATATTTAAAAAGGATTCCATAGGTGATCCAGGAAACTATAGACCGGTGATCCTGACCTGCGTACCAGGCAAAATGGTAGAAACCTTTATAAAGAATAAAATTACGGAACATTTAGATAGTCATGGTTTAATGGGAGAAAGTCAACATAGATTTAGCCAAGGAAAATCTTGTCATACTAATCTGTTATATTTTTTTGAAGGTGTGAATAAACAGGTAGACAAAGGTGAGCCGGTTGATACAGTGTATCTGGATTTTCAGAAAGCCTTTGACAAAGTCCCTCATGAAAGACTCTTAGCAAATTAAAAAGTCATGGGATAGGAGGCAGTGTACTATTGTGGATCAGGAACTGGTTAAAAGAAAGCAGAGAGTAGGGCTAAATGGCCAATTTTCTCAATGGAGAAAGGTGAACAGTGGAGTACCCCAGGGATCTGTGCTGGGCCTACTGTTTTTTAATATATTCATAAATGGCCTGGAAATGGGAATAACAAGTTAGATGATCAAATTTGCAGATGACACAAAATTATTCAAAGTTATTAAAGCACAAGAGGATTGTGAAAAATTGCAAGAGGACCTTGATAAATTGGAAGACTGGATGTCCAAATGGCAGATGAAATTTAATTTGGACAATTGTAAAGTTATGCACCTTCCCCTCCCCCCCCCCTCTTTTTTTAGTTAACTTATTATTACTTTTTATGAAGTCTCAGTGTCTAGCGTAATTTAACTTTCAGCAGTTCTTAAAATACTAGAGTATCTTTTTAATTTGGTCGTGCAAGAGCATGTGGGTTTCTTGTTATGTTTCAGCCCTTCTATGCTCTGCAACAGTTTGATATGTACTGTATATATTCACTGACAATATTCTTCCAGTATGGTTTAATGTTCTCATGATGTACTTATATTTATTTTAAGTTTTAGTTACATTTGGCCACTCCCCCCCCCCCCCCCTTTTTATCGATTTTTAACATTTTATTTTTTGGAATTGTCAACCTCCCCTTTTTGGCATTTTCAAATAATTTATGTGCACAGCATTTGTTTACACAGTCAGTATCGGAAGTATTCACCTTGATCTGTCCCCACACCATTATCTATGATATTGTAACCACCGTGACATACCTTAGTGTCCCCTGTTTTTAAAATACTTTTTAAATATGTGTGCCTTTTTTATCATTCAGGAATGACGCTGCACTGATTCTGTAATATGGATAATGGCTTTGAGATAATTTAAACGATCACAGTCTTACTCCTCATTGAAGTTCCGGTTTTTTAAACATGACAGGTGCTTAGACCCTGTTTTCAAGGGACCAGTGTCCTGCCTGCTTTAAAACTAACACCAGCTGTGCAGCACACTTCCTATATGGTTCTGGCGGATCAAAGCTCAGCGCTCCATTGTCAGGCAGGTTCTTTCATTTTCCCTGTGCATGGTATGGTCTGGTCCCTTTAATCTTTAAAACACATATAATTTCCTGTCAAATCTGGAAGGATAGTTTACAATTGTTGCCTTATGTAGATTTGTAACAATGTATCCATCACTTTGTTTTGCCATAGCTGTTCCGGAATTCAGTGATGTGCCGTGATAGTTCCATTATGGCAACCTTTTGTTTAAAAAGATATTACTACTACTACTACTATTTAGCATTTATATAGCGCTACGCACACAGCGCTGTACAGAAATATAAGCAAAAAGACAGTCCCTGCTCGTCAGAGCTTACAATCTAGTCAAGACAACACAGAACAATAGACAGATCGGGAAAACAATTATGGTGACACGGAGCAATAGTTAATTCGGGATAAAGCAAAGTATGGGGTAAAACAAAGTATGGCAATTACAATTTGGGCAAAACAAGTCTGGCATTTACAAAAATCAAGTATGGCATTTACAGTTTTAGACATGACAAAGGACGGGAGTCAGGTTAGGACAAAGGGTAGAAGTCAGGATCTGAAAGCGACAGTGAAGAGGTGGGTTTTCAACCTGCACTTGAAGAGGGCCAGGGAGGGTGCCTGGTGTACAGACACAGGTAGGTTGTTCCAGGCATACGGTGCAGCAAGGTGAAAGGAGCGAAGTCGGGAATTAGTGGTGCGAGTGGAGGGTCTAGATAGAAGTAATATGTTAGAAGAGCGAAGTTCCCGAGAGGGGATGTAGAGAGAGATGAGAGATGAAAGGTAATGAGGGGCTATAGAGTAAATGTATTTATAGGTCAGGAGGAGAAGTTTGAATTGGATGTGGAATTGGATAGGGAGCCAGCAAAGCGACTTGAGAAGAAGAGTAACGTGGGCATGGCGAGGCTGGCTAAAGATTAGTCGAGCAGCATAATTTTGAATAGAATGAAGGGGAAAGAGATGGCTCACAGAGAGACCAGTAAGGAGAAGGTTGCAGTAGTCGAGGCGAGAGGAGATTAAGGAGTGGACAAGGGTTTTAGTAGTGTGTTCAGAAAGGAAGGGGCGGATTTTGCTAATGTTGTAGAGAAAGAAGCGGCAGGTCTTAGCTACATGTTGGATATGCATGGAGAAGGAGAGAGAGGAGTCAAAGATAACTCTCAGTTTGCGGGCTGAGGAAACCGGAAGGATTGTAGAGCTATCCACAGAGACTGAGAAGGGAGGAGAGGAGGGGAGGAATTGGGGGGAAAGACAAGGAGTTCAGTCTTGGCCATGTTCAGTTTCAAGCGATGGTGAGACATCCAGGCAGCGATGTCAGAAAGGCAGGAAGAGATCTTGGTCTGGATTGCTGGAGAGATATTAAGCATAGAGAGGTAGATTTGGGAGTCATCAGCATAGAGATGGTATTGAAAGCCATGGGAGGAGATAAGGGTACCAAGGGAATGGGTATAGAGAGAGAAAAGGAGCGGACCCAGGACGGATCCCTGGGGTACACCAATATGGAGCGGGGTGGGAGAGGAGGAGGAACTGCCAGAGCATACACTAAAGGAGCAATGGGAGAGGTAGGAGGAGAACCAGGAAAGTACGGAGCCCTTGAAACCAAGCGAGGAGAGGTTGGCAAGGAGAAGATTGTGCTCAACAGTGTCAAAGGCAGAAGAGAGGCCGAGAAGGATGAGGACGGAGTAGAGGCCCTTAGATTTAGCCAGGAACAAATCACTGGAGACTTTTGTAAGAGCTGTTTCAGTGGAGTGTAAGGGACAGAAGCCAGATTGTAGAGGGTCCAGGAGGGTCTGAGAGGTGAGGAAGTCAAGGCAGCGGCGGTGGACTGCTCGTTCTAGTAGTTTAGATATGAAGGGAAGGAGGGAGATGGGTCGGTAGTTAGAGGGACAGGTGGGATCAATTGAGGGTTTCTTGAGGAGAGGTGTGACCACGGCATGCTTGAAGTCTGCGGGGACAGTTGCAGTGGAGAGTGAAAGGTTGAGAATAAGAGAGATGGAAGGGACAATGGTGGGGGAGATGGGGTTTAGGAGATGGGTGTGGATAGGAACAGAGGAACAGGTGGGTTTGGAGGAAGAAAAAAGGAGTGTGGCTTCCTCATCAGAGATCATAGGGAAGGAGGTGAGGGTAGCAGAGGAAGTATGGATGGGGTTGGAGAACTGGGGAGGAGGAGAGGTAGATGAGGAAGTAGGGAATTGGAGGGTAATCTTGTGTATTTTGTCATGGAAGTAATCAGCCAGGGTTTGGGCAGACAGGGAGGGCGGGGCGAGGGGTGGGGGCACCTTGAGGAGAGAATTGAGAGTATTAAAGAGGTGGCAAGGATCGGAGGCAAGAGAGTTGGTCAGGTGGATGTAGTATTCTTGTTTGGCAAGTGTTTTGGCTGACTGGAAGGAGCCAAGGATGAATTTGAAGTGTATAAGGTCTTCCGGGGAGCAGGATTTGATCCATGCACATTCAGCAGAACGGGCACAGGTGCATAAATAACGGGTTGTGAATGAAAGCCAGGGCTGTGGTGCAGAACGTCTGATAGGACATGGGGTAGGTGGGGCAAGGGTGTCCAGAGCCGAAGATAGTACAGCCTTATAGGAGGTTACTGCCTCGCCGACAGACTTGGAGGACATAATGGAGGGAAGAGATGGAGAATTGGAGGAGAGAGTCAAGGAATCAATATGAAGGTTTCTAAATATGTCAGAGGTGACAGGGCGAGGTTCAGACGGTGGACGCTGAAGATTAAAGCTTAAAAGGTGATGGTCAGATGAGGGCAGGAATGAGTTACGGAAGTTCGAGAGAGAGGAATTAGAGAAGAGTATCAGGTCAAGGCAGTGGCCATGCTGGTGGGTGGGGTCAGTGGAACAAAGTTGGAGGTCAAATGAGGAGGTGAGGGCGAGGAGCTTTAAAGCGTGGGGATCAGAGGGGTTATCGACGTGAATGTTGAAATCACCAAGAATAAGAGAGGGGGAAGAGGGATCCAGAAAGACGGAAAGCCAGGAGTCAAAGCCGGTAAGGAAGGTAGATACGGATTTGTTGGGTGGGTGATAGATAACAGCTACTCGGAGAGGACGAGGAGTGGAGAGGCAAATGGAGTAGACTTCAAAAGAGAGAAAGGAGTGAGACTGAGGCAGCATGAGGGGTTAGAATTGGCAAGAGGGAGAAAGTAGAAGCCCAAAACCACCACCATGGCCAGTGGAACGAGGTGTATGGGAGAACTGGCAGCTCCTGTGACAGAGAGCAGCAGTAGATGCGGTATCATCTGGGAGGAGCCAGGTCTCAGTTAGGGCAAGAAGGTGTAGAGCATTAGAGATAAAAAGATCATGGGTAAAAGCAAGTTTATTAGAGACTGATTGTGCATTCCATAAGGCACTTGAGAACGGGAGAGTGGAAGTGGAAAGGAGGGGGATATGGATGAGGTTGGACGAGTTACGTGAGGATTTCTTTCCGAAGTAAGATAAGAGATCTTGAGGGGCAAGGGTAAGGGTGGGTATCTCTGGATGAGTGTGCCTTCCGTGAGGAACATGAGGGAGGGGGAGTAGAAGGAGATCTCTTCTTAGAGAGAGACAGAATTCTAAGGGGCTAGGATTAGGGTTGTTGTCTTTGGATGAGTGAGTGGCGCATGAGGGAGGGAGAGTGGAAGGGTAAAGGGGAGGGATATGGATGAGATTTGAAAAGTTACGTGAGGAACATTTCTTAGAGTGAGAAAGAAAATGTGGGGGGGGGGGCAGGGTTGGGGTGGATATTACCTGATGAGAGAAGAAGGAGTAGTAGAGAGCGGGGTAAAGAGGAGGCTGTACGGCGGAAACGAGGGTGAGGTTGCCTTAAAGAGAGAGGGGCTGGTTGAATGTGGGGGAGGGTTTGATAAAGCTCAAGAGCAGATGTTAGGTTAGAGGTCAGAATGGAGGGAGAGGTGAGGAAGCAAGAGGGGAAATAGGGGGGAGGAATGAGGGTGGTGGTAAGAGGGGAGGCAGTTGGGGAGTATGAGGAAGAGAAGGACAATGTGATGTGGGGCCATAGAAGAGGAGTAGTGGGATATGCAGCGAATGGGGATTATACGCTATGCAATACAAGCAAAATATGGTGAGTTACAAGCACTGAGGTAGTGGGGATTACATGCTATGCAATACAAGCAAAATACAAGCAATGGGTAGCAAGGAGTCTATAGCCTGTGTAGCAAAGTTAATTGCAAGGAATGGGGTAATAAGAATTACACGCTATGCAATATAGATTAAATACAAAGAAGGTAGCATGGAGTCTATGGCCTGTGCAGCATGTTTCAATGCAAGCAATGAGGCAGTGATAGTGAGGAAGCGATGGGTAGCAATGGATTCAATGGGCTGTGAGTAGCAATGGTGGGTGCTTACTTCATATGGGTGCTGGTTGGGGTTCAGGAGCCGAGATGTAGAGGAGCGTTTGTTCCTGCTCTACTCTTGACGCTTCACAGGTGTTCTGCTGGTGATGGGTTTGTCGGATCGTGCCAAAGGCGCCTTTGGCCCGCGCCTAAGGGCCACGCCAAAGGGCCCTCTGGCAAGGCCCTTAGGCGCGCTGGCGCGGGCACACCAAGCGGAACTTCTTAATTTAAAAGTCTGGTGCACAGGCCCGATTGGCCTTAGGGAACCGGTGAGGGAGGAGCGATCTCTCCCTTTCCACTCCCCGACGCTGATCAGGGCAGGCCCCGGTGTGTGGCTGAGCTGCTGCTTTGTAAGGGGCGCTTCTTAATTTAAAAGTCTGGTGCACAGGCCCGATTGGCCTTAGGGAGCCGGTGAGGGAGGAGCGATCTCTCCCTTTCCACTCCCCGACGCTGATCAGGGCAGGCCCCGGTGTGTGGCTGAGCTGCTGCTTTGTAAGGGGCGCTTCTTAATTTAAAAGTCTGGTGCACAGGCCCGATTGGCCTTAGGGAGCCGGTGAGGGAGGAGCGATCTCTCCCTTTCCACTCCCCGACGCTGATCAGGGCAGGCCCCGGTGTGTGGCTGAGCTGCTGCTTTGTAAGGGGCGCTTCTTAATTTAAATGTCTGGTGCACAGGCCCGATTAGCCTTAGGGAGCCGATGGGGGAGGAGTGATCTCTCCCTTTCCACTCCCCGATGCTGATATGGATTAATGGACCCTTCAAATTTTTAACACTATTATTATTATGCAAATATATGGCGGCAATTCACTGTCAACATATCAAATAGGGAAAGAACTATGCGATTGTGTCTCTAAGTTTTTTAATACTTCACTTTTGTATACTTTCCTTTTTAAATGATCAGTTTTGTGACCGATCTTGCAGTTCATCAAGTTTTGTTTGATAGTTTTTTTCTTTGATGGGACTCACATTTTGACCTCCCATTTTGGTGCAAATGTGTCACCAGCTTTAAAACTACACCGGAAAGCAGAACACATCTCTCTAATGCTTTCTAATACAAGAAAGCTTAATGTATTATTGTGAGGCTAGTCCTTGTAATGTTTAACTGTATTGTATTGTAATATTGCTTGACCTTATACAGTACAGCCTCACACCATGATTACTGATATACAGAACTCACGTTAGCTTTAATTCAACAGGTCTCTAATACACGCTTTGGTATCTGTACACCGAGTAATGAAACGAGTGAATGTTTTGATGTTTAAGCTGATCGTTTGTCCTCCTCATCCCTTTTGGTCGTAATACTGTCAGTGCTTATTATTTTACAGTTGTACCGCGAATGTCTTTCACTTTTGAAGTCTCTATACTTCTAATTGCACTATGAATTAGTAGAATGTTCTGTTAACCTTTCACTGTTCACTACGTATCCACAATCAATGTGCTTGTTCCTGATTTGTCCACTTGACTACGTTTTGTTGTCTTATTCATTGTTTTAGTATTTTAATTAACTTATGTTTTATGGTTATTGTTTTATTTTTTGTTTCATTATTGTTTTTAACTTTATTATTGTATATTTATTGTTCATCATTGCTTTTTAGAGGCATTTCCCCTGAAGAAGCTTCACAGCTGAAACGCATAGGGTTGTTTCACAATAAAGTTTTAGACCACCACCTGCCTTTGCATCTGCCTGTTTGTGTTTCTACTTCACTGTGGGTGTTCTTTGCTCTCCTTTGGATTGCTCCCTTGTCTACCTACAGTATCTTGTCCTTTCTAGTATATCCACTTCCCACTCCTAGTTATCATGGATTCGAGGAGAAGTACAACTTTGGACCTCCAGTGGGACTGGAGGCAGTGAGGGGTAAAGAGGGAGGGCTGAAAATATGAATAAATATTTAGATAAAGGTGATATAGTATATCTGGATTTTCAAAAAGCCTTTGACAATGTCCTTCATGAAATACTCTTGAGGAAACTAAGAAGTCATGAGATAGGAGGCAGTGGACTAATGTGGACTGGAAACTGGTTAAAAGAAAGAAAACAGAGTAGAGCTAAATGGCCAGTTTCTCTATGGAGAAAGATGGCAAAGTTAGTCAAAGCTGTTCTAACACAAGAGGATTGTGAAATATTGCAAAAGGACCTTGAGAAATTGGGAGAACAGGGGGCCAAATGGCAGATGAAATTTAATGTAGACAAGTGCAGTCATGCACTTAGAGGCCAATTCAGAGCTGTGCATGTCCCGGCCATCCAGATGTGCAGAAAATGTACGGGCTGGAGTTGTACCTGATTCTGCAACCGCGGGAGCTATACATTCTCACGGTTGCAGAATCAGGGCACTTGGATGGCCTTGAGTGCACAGGATTTTAAGCGGGGAGACGTCCAAGGCACTGCCCATCCCCACCGCTCCAAGCTCCGGCTGGTGTGCTGGTACTGTGGTGTCGCATCGCCTTGGCACCGGCACGTCCAGCCTAATGCCCAACTGCACATATTAAATGATTTCCCCGCAACCCGACCCTCAGTGGGTGCAGCCAGGGCCAGAAACAGGCAGCAGGGGCTCTCCCACAGTGGCCCTGTCATTTTGGTGAGGCTGCATGCCTTGCTTGCACTTTTGAGATTGGTATTGTTTAGGAAATATTTGAAGGATATCCTTCTCTATCCGCAGGCCGACTCTTGTGTTATATCTAAGTGTTATTATTTGCCCTCTAAGAAAGCAGTCGGTGCTGTGGGGGGAGAGGAGGATCTCCCCTTGGATACAGGTGATTTCAATCTGACTGCTTTCCTAGAGGAATCTCATGATGTGATAGCTACTCGGGCCACACTGTTGGTGACTCTAGCCTTTGAGGATGATAAGGTAGCTATTTTGAAAAGCTATTTCCGTAGGAAGGAGTTTCAATTCTGTGGGGATAGGGTAGCTATCTTTCCGGATGTTTCTCGCTCTACACAGTTACGCAGGAAAGATTTTCTGCTTTTGAAATCTAGAGTGCTTGCCTTGGGGGCTACATACTTCTTAAAGTATCCTTGTAAGTTTTGTATTACTTTACATTACGATAAATATGTTTTTCTCTCCTCATCGGATTTGGAAAAATGGCTTTTGGAACAGGAGAAAGTGAGTAAACCTTCGTGATAGCTTTTGGTAGGCAGCGGGAGATCTCTACTGGCTGCTTTTGTTGGCTTCGGGTTCCCCCCTATTTTGTTGTCTTTTTAGGGGGGTCCTTAGCCTTGTTTTCCTTTAGTTTTATTTCCTTTTGTTGTGATCTGTCTCCCCGAGATGTGGGCTAGTACTTAGTTTAACTACCATGCCTCTTGTTTTCTTGCTATTTTTATGTTTCCTTTGATTGTAACTGTTTCATTATTTTATGTAAACTGTTAAATTTTCATAAATATAAATGAAAAAAGGAAAAAAAAAGGAAAATGATCTAGGCATCATCATGGATAACACTTGGAAAACCCTCTGACAGCAGCCAAGAAAGCACATAGAATGCTAGCGATTGTAAGGAAAGAAATAGCAAATAAAACCAAATATATTTTGATGCCTCTGTATTTGTCCATGGTGTGACCTCACTTTGAATATTGTGTGCAGTTCTGGTCACCATATCTATAAAACAATATAACAAAATTAGAAAGGTACAGAGAAAGGTGATTGAAATGATAAAGGGGATGGAGAGATACCCTATGAAGAAAGGCTTGAAAGTTTAGGGCTCTTCAGCTTGGAAAAGAGGCAGCTGTGGGGAGATATGATAGAGATCTATAAAATAATGACTGGAGTGGCACGAGTAAATGTAGATCAGTTGTTTACTCCTGCGAAATCTAGAAAAACTAGGGGACATACAATGAATCTACAATGTAGCACAATTAAGACTGATCATAGAAAATATTTTTTTACTCAACGTGTAATCAAACTCTGGAATTCATTGCTGGAGGATGTAGTAAAAGTTAATAGTATAGCTGGGTTTAAAAAAAAGTTTGGACAAGTTCCTGGTGGAAATGTCCATTAAGTATTCTTAAAATTGACAGGGGGAATCCACTACTTACCCCTAGGATAAGCAGCATGGAATCTGTGTACGTTTTAGGAACTAAACAAGTATTTGTGACCTAGATTGGCCGCTCCTGGAAACAGGATACTGGAGTTGATGGACCTTTGGTCTGACCCAGTATAGCATATCTTATTTTCTTATAGTCTTTTCTAAATAATCCTTAAACTCTCCATCCTTCAGTAGTGCATTATTAAACCTCCATGGGGCCAAAGACAGATTCAACCAGTTCTACTAAATTAAGTATCCCTCTGGCATGATTTGAGAATAGAATATTGCCATTCTGAACATCCAGTGCCCATGACACAAGGCTCTTGGAGACCAAATAGACATCTGTTCTCAACTGTGATCTATGGACATGGGTGAAAAATGTACATTTCTGATCTGTAGACCTCTGTAGTCTCCATGGATTGACCAGGCCTCCATTTTGCATCAGATGCTGTAGTACCAGCCGAGAACAGATATGGTCCACCTTAGTTCTTGGCTGGCAGTTTAGTAGTGGGTCTAAGACTTGCCATAATAGGTTTGTCTCCTAGTTCAATCATTAAGGTAGTGAGAGACTGGAAGAAAGTGGTTGGATCAGTTTTGGGGGCATAGATATTTATAAAAGTAATTTAGGACTGGTCCACCCTAACTGTAAGTAATATCAATTTTCCTTCTTCATCTGACTTTTGCGATAGGACAGTAAGGTCAGGTGATTTCCCAATTAGGAAAGCAACTCCAGGCTTCTTTTTATTAGTGGGCTAAAAGTAACTCTCTTTAACTCATTCCCCTTGGAGTTTTTGGGATTCCTCAAAGGGCAAGTTGGTCTCCTGAAGGAAACATCTGCATAAGTTTTTATCTCCTGTTACTACTATTAGTACTTATATAGTGCTACAGCACTGTACTCATGCACACAAAGAGGGGGATTTTAGAAAGGATTTCCAAGTGAAATTAGGACATCTAGAGCAGGACTTGCTGAAAAATGCCAGGGACGTCTATGTCTCTGACTGATTTCAGAAACACAGATGTCCCCAAAGTGGATGAGCACGCGTGCAGGTACATAAATGTTTGCATTAGGGATGCTTGGGTCGGGGACATCCATCTCAGGCAAGCTAGCATAAAGAGACGTCCAGCAGCATAGAAAAGTGAAAACACGAGCCCCCATTTCTTGTTAGTGTTCGTTGACATATGGTAAATACAGGAAAGAGTAGTGTAACTCCTTTTCCACAATTCCAGACATTTGCCTGACAAAACGAGCACTTTTCAGATGCTCGTTCATGCCCGGAGCAGGTTTAACTTTAGGTGTGATTCAGGGCATCCAGGGCAGGGATGTGCAGGTTCGTGGGCATGCCTCTGCTACCCCTCCCCCCTGCAATTCAGACCAGCTGCTAAAATGGCTTCACGGACATCTCTGTGATTTAGTTATCTGCATGCCCATTTGTAGATGTCCAAATTGTGATTAGCACTTTTAAAATAGCACCTATAAAGACAATCCCTGCTCCAGAGAGCTTGTAATCTGCTAAGACAGACAAACAGAACAATAGGGGACTAGGGAATTCTTAAATAAAATGATTAAAATAGAAGTGGGTGTAGAGAAGTAAGTAAAGGGGTCAAGATCAAAAAGCAGCCTCAAAGAGATGTGTGTTTAGGCTGGATCTGAATAGGACCAGAAATTTATTTTATTTTATTTATTTAGACAGTTTTGTATACCGCCTTATCCTTCAATCAAAGCGGTCACAACACAATTGGGGGATACATTTAACACACGGGGATATGAGACATGTACACTAATACTTACAGGGAACATGGGCAATGGAGGGTTAAGTGGCTTGCCCAAGACCACAAGGAGCATCTGTGGGACTAGAAACCCCAGTCCTTCCAGCCCAAGGTTGCTGTCCTCTAGTGGGATTTGAACCCCTGACCTTCTGGCCTGAAGTACCTTGCCCCAACCACTAGGCTACTCCTCCCTCTGACCTACCGACTCAGGTTGTCTATTGCAGGCATATGGTGCAGCAAAGTACAAAGAACGAAAAGGCATAGATAAAAGTGGTTAGCTTGATGAGCAGACTTGCTTGGGACGGGTATAGGAAGAGGTAAAAGAGGAGAAGAAGTGAGAAGATGCAGAATGAATGCATTTGTAGGTCAGTAAGAGCCAATGAAGCAACTTCAAAAGAGGGTTTACATGAACATAGCAACACCGGCAGAAGATTAGCCGAGCAGCTGAGTTTTGAAGAGATGGGTGATAGATGATTCAGTGGGTGACCAGTGAAAACAAGTTGCAATAGTCTAGACAGGAGGTGATGAGAGAGTGGATAAGGGTCTTGGTAGTGTATTCTGAGAGGAAGGAATGAATCTTGCTGATGTTACAGAGAAGGAAACAGATTTTAGCTATCTGTTGAATATGTGCAGAGAAAGAGAGAGAAGTCAAAGATGACCCCAAGGCTGCAAGCCAGGAAGGGGTATTCTTATGCGTTATGGGTTGATTCTAACCATTAACATTTAAAGAATATACATGCAGTAAACACCCATTGAACACAATAACAGACGTAAAAACATAGCTAGGCAAGATTACTCCAGTCCCTGAATATTCCAAAAAGCATTCCGTGCTTCTGGCTGAAACCACACACACATCCCACATACAATATCCACTCCTTCCCAAGTTCTCCCCCCATCCATACAGCAACCCCACTTACATGAGCCAAGTTGCACTGACCAAGATTTCCCAGGTCTTCCCTCCAAGTAGTCTACCATGTCCCCCACCAACTCCCCAACTCATAACCATACAGTTAAGACAATCAAAAAACTTCAATAATGAGACCATGCATAATACCCTGTCAACCCACCCCATCCAGAACAAATAGCCCGCCAGCATGAAAGTTCATAGAGCACTAAAAGTTCTTATTAAAGCCTAGTATCTTTCATCTCTGCCAAGAAATTTACGAAGTGCAGCAGAATCTTCAAAGTTATGTCTAGCATTATGAAAGGTGACCTGAAACCTCGCCAGTTAAAACATGCCATGTCATGCCCCTAATTGCTTGAGCTGGGGACCTTTCTCAAGAATGTGTGTGTGCCTAGCCACAGTTTACTTAGCTAGATCTGTCAGAATCATTAATGTCACTCCCTACCATTCCAGCATTTCCTTTGATTGTGCTTTAGTCAGGATCTGCAGTTCTTGCAGGTATGGGAGAACTTTAAAAAGAAAGGGACACATTCCGCACTGATGTCCTTTGAACTGACTCAGTATGCAGTGGCCCTTTCAGCTTCAAAAGGAAGTTGGAAGCATAGGTCTAGCAGCTTAGGTAACAGGTCTTCTAAGAATGTGATTGGATGTTGGCCCTCTACAACTTCTGGCAACCCATTAATATGCAAGTTGCTTCTCCGATTCCTATTGTTAGCTTCTCTCATCTCACTTTGCAAAGTAGCTAAAAGCTTAGGGTCCTGCTCAATGTTCCCTCTAAGCTGCGCTGGGTCCGCTGCCATCATTCCTGCCGGGGGGAGGGGGTGCAGTGCGATCGATCGCTCTGCCCCTCCCCCCACCGGCAGGAATGCCGGCGGAGGACCTGGCGCAGATGAAGGGGAACATTGCGAGGGTGCTGCGGCATGTGTTAGCACCCTTGTAATGTTCCCTTTCATCTGCGCCGGGTCCTCTGCCGGCATTCCCACCGGTGGGGGGAGGGGCGGAGCGATCAATTGCACTGCACCCCCCTCCCCCTTGCCAGCAGGAATGTTGGCGACGGACCCAGCACAGCTTAGAGGGAACATTGGACTCCTGCTTCAGCTCAGAAATATCATCTTTCAGCGTAGCAATCCAATCTTCCAACTGTATCATTTGCTCTTTAAATGTTGTACGGGGCAAAGGGTCAGCTGGACCATGGGTCAGATGGCTCCCAAAAGATCCTCCCTCTGTCCAAAAGGGGAAAGAAACACACAGGGAAGACTTACCACTTCCCAATAAACCTCACCTTATGCAGGACAGTATGCTCACACATGGTAATTATTATGTCACAGATTTTTCTTTGCCAAAGGATCCTTTATTAGATTTATTCTCTATCTTACAAAAACAAACAGACTAAGGGCAAAGAAAGATTAACAGATCTTGCACTTCTCCTTACAGCAAGCAAACAGGATCATTCTTTACTTATCTCAGTGCAGATATCCTAAACATCTAAAAGCAAGAATGTCTGCTCTTCCCTGCATGATTCTATCTTACTTTCTGACTCAGAAATAGCAAACAAAAGTACATCCTTCTGTCCTGTCTATAACAGTGAGTGAGAGAATGTGTGACAGGCATTCCGGATAAAATAAATCAGTGTTACAGACACACACACAACACTAGAACAATGATATACAAGACAAACTAGCACATAAACAAAACTCTCAGAACCAACAATAGGGATACTGGGGCCATAGGGAACCCAGGGAATCCATACCCCACACAGCTTTCACTGCACAGGAGACAATCTCATCACCTTTCTGGTACTGTCACATTATATACCCTTTCTCAGGACCATACTTGCTATTCCAGGCATTTTTCTCTAATTACTAATTTTTGTTCCAGTGTCTAGGGCTCCCACTTGCGTGATTTGCCATGTTATTCTGCTCATGTCTGTACCACTCTTTGTTGACCTTTCTTGGGCCCATGTTAATCTAGGCCATGCCAGATTTATGTAATGTTATCTGACCTTTGCCCCACTCACTCAGTTCTTTTTGCTTGGTTCTCTTGCTTGTTTCTCTCCCACCCCTCAGTTCACAGGAAATATATCTCTAACTCCCTGTGTTCTGACAACTATACGGGGGGGCCATTTGTTCTTCTTCATGCTAAGCTGGCATGTTCATATCTCATGGTCGCCTTTTTTACCCTCTCTTTGTCCACCACTTACTGATAAGAACGTTTTCACAATTTTTCCACATGCTGTCACATACTTCTGAAAGCTTCACGTATGCACCTCAGTATATTCCAGAATTCAGACAACATTTGTGTTAACCCTTTCTCCTCTGGCTTCCACAATGTGTTCACTTGTGTCAACATTTGAGCCACTTCATCAAAGAGCTCTTCCATGCTCACAGAGCTCTCTTGCAATATGTCCTTGAATATTGTGAGCTCCCTCATTACAAGGTTCAGCAGTTCCTACAGTTCTTTAGACGCTGGCATTGGTGGGTCTGGTTGAAGCCTTTTACTACCTCCAACAGCCATGAACATGGCATCAATCTTATTCTGGTGCATGCCTAATATCTTTGCCTAGACATGGAAGGATTTTTCGGTCTTTATTGGAGTTGATGACAGTGGAGGGACTGGGTACTTAGTCTCTACAGTAGGTAGCCATCTTGGTTCAGTGCTAGTCTCCATCCCCCAATTCAATGTTTTTGTAAATCTAGCATTTTATGTACTTTTCACATCTACTCCACTCCAACAAATAGATCCTCAGACCTATGCAGACCACCTTACCAACAAATTCACCGCACCACCCAAAAGCAGCAACAAGAACACTATAGACGGGGCCCCCTCAAGAGAACAGAGCTGGGGTGCCTTCAACATCCCGTCAAAGGAACAGCTATCGAAGATCATCACCGACCTCAACACCAGCACCGCTCCCACCGACCCCTGCCCAGTATCATGGATTAAAGCATCAAAGGCAGAACTGACCCAAACAATACGGAAGATCATACAAAACTCTCTCACAGAAGGAATAATGCCAAACACACTAAAACTAGCTACTGTACATCCGATCCCAAAGAAAACCATCCTACCAAAAACAGACCCCGCAGCCTACAGGCCCATCTCAAGCATCCCTTTCCTGGCAAAAATCATAGAGAAAGTAGTCCAGCATCAACTACAACAACATCTAGACATACACCACCCCCTCGACCCATGCCAACACGGATTCAGACCCAACCACGGGGTTGAAACTCTACTGACACAACTATTCGACAGTCTGTTAAGAACAATCGACAACTCCAAAATGGGCATACTCATGATATTCCTGGACATCTCCGCAGCATTCGACACCATATGCCACCCAACACTTCTAACAAGACTCAAAGAAGCGGGCCTACACGACACCACCCTGAAATGGTTTACATCATGCCTAAAGGGCAGACAGCTCCAGGTCAGATGTGGATCAAAGACCTCTCAACCCATCAGCGTCACTCAGGGTGTCCCACAAGGTTCATCACTCTCAGCCCTGCTCTTCAACCTTTACATACAACCCATCTGCACAATCATCAGGAAATTCAATATACAATACACCATATATGCAGACGACATAATGATATTCACACCAATCAATCTAAACAAACCGGACTACAACAACATAGCCAACTGCTTTGAAGAGATGACAACCTGGCTGCAAGAAAACAATTTAGCAATAAACTATAACAAAACTGAAGCGCTGATCATAACAAGAGACCAAACGTTCACACCCACACCCTCCATCGACCTAAACAATGCTACCATCCCAATAAAACAAGAAATAAAATGCCTGGGAATAACTCTTGACAGGGAGCTCAACCTTCAATCCCACATTGCGAAGACCACTAGGAGCGCCTATGTCAAGATGAGGACAATCAGACGACTCAAACCCATCCTTGCTCCTGAGCATTTTCGAACAGTCTGCCAGGCCATCATCACCCCCACCCTGGACTACGGCAACCACATCTACCTTGGACTCCCAAAAAAATCTACACAACCACTTCAAATAGCACAAAACACTGCTGCAAGACTCATAACAGACAGCACAACCAACGAACATATCACACCCATACTATACGACCTCCATTGGCTACCAATCAGCTCCCGAGTCTGTTACAAAGTTCTCTTAACCACATTCAAAATAATAAACAACCTATCCGCAGACAACCTACAACAGCTCATAACAGCTGACGATAGCAAAAGACCAAGAAGAAAGGGAACATCAAACAACATCAGAACCCCAAAGGACTACACCAGGACAAACCAAGCCACATCAAAAAGAGCTTTCACCCTGGCAGTCCCAGCCATATGGAACTCTCTCCCTGACCACCTCAGAGCAACAAAAGACATCAAAGAATTCAGAAAGCAGCTTAAAACCAAACTATTCAGAAACCATTTCAAGAACCTCACAGAATGACTCTAACCAACCATTTAAATTAACACAGCCATCATTGTAAATATGTAACTGTAAATATGAATCATAAACACACAATGTATATAGCTTCACATCAAAATCAACCACACTTTCTCACACAGCACACTGTGACGAATCACCCACTGCATGCTACTGACAACACCTATTTCATTGATTGTTTGCTGTGCCAACCGCTTTGAATTCATGAGAAAGCGGTATACCAAATCCGTTTAAATAAATAAATAAATAAAAATTTCCCCACTAAAGGGCTGTTATTGTTTTATTTATTTATTTAACAGTTCTTATATACCGTGCTCTTTGTTATCAGTGCGGTTTACATTAAAACAATATAACACTTGGTCAGTCAAGTCTGGCCTATGTTTACATATATTGTTTTATTGTTTGTTACTTATATTATTTGCTGGAAATTAATCAATAAAACTTATTGAACTAAAAAAAAATCAAAAAGGTGGAAGCACATATTTTTTAAACAAACATTTGATATGATTTCCATGTGAAGCAGTCATTTAATTCTTCTGTTTGGCTTTCTCAATTTACTTGAATGTTTAGTTCATTTATCAATATTGTGGCTTATACAGTACGAGGGGGTACCCAAAAAAAACAGGAATTATTTTTTAAAAGCTATTTATTTCAAATTCTTTACAAAACAACCTTATCCCCTTCAAAATACTCTCCATTACAACTGATACATTTGTCCCACCGGTGCTTCCACTGTTCGAAACATTTTTTGTAGTCATCTTTAGAAACGGCTGACAGCTCCTCCCTCTTTTTTTTCTTGACTTCTTCAATGTTGTCAAATCGGTGTCCTTTCATGCCCCTTTTCATGCGTGGAAATAAGAAAAAGTCGCACGGAGCCAGGTCAGGCGAGTAAGGTGCATGGGGCAGCGGAACCATGCCATTTTTAGCCAAAAACTGTCTAACAGAGATGGCTGTGTGTGCAGGTGCGTTGTCGTGGTGGAAGAACCAGTCTCCTGTCTGCCACAAATCGGGTCTTTTTTGACGAACACTGTTGCGCAATCTTCTTAAAACTTCCAAATAAAAGGTTTGATTGACGGTCTGACCTGGGGGAACAAACTCTGAATGAACTAACCCCTTGGCATCAAAAAAGCAAATCAGCATTGTTTTGATGTTTGATTTGACTTGACGACATTTTTTTGGACGGGGTGACGATGACGTCTTCCATTGGCTTGACTGTTGCTTTGTTTCTGGGTCGTAACCATAGCACCATGACTCATCACCTGTAATGACCTTTGACAGAAAATCTGGATCAGTTTCAAGCTGTTGTTTCAAAACACGACATGTTTCAACTCGATGTTCCTTTTGATTGTCAGTCAGAACCCGAGGAACAAACTTGGCAGCAACCCTTTTCATTCCCAAATCTTCCGTTAAAATTTGCTGAACCGAGCTCCAAGATAACCCACTAATCTCTGACAGTTGATCAATTGTCTGTCGACGGTCTGTGAGCACAAGCTCTCTAATTTTTTCAATATTTTCGTCGATTCGGGAAGTTGATGGACGCCCAGAACGAGGTTTGTCATCAATCGACATGTCGCCATTTTTAAACCGAGCAAACCACTGGTACACTTGACTTTTTCCCATAGCATCATCTTGATAAGCTGTTTTCAACATTAAAACAGTTTCAGCAGCATTTTTACCGAGTAGAAAACAAAATTTCACAGCTGCACGTTGTTCACTTAAACTTGTCATCATAAAAAAAGAAACAAGAACAAAACAGCGCTAGCAAAAACAATCACTGCAGATGAACAGAACAAGCCAGGTCGACAACACAGGCGGCACTGAACTGACAATGAGTTGCACTATACACGCCTAGCAGCAGAAGTGCGTACTACACAAGCTCCGCCCACGGCAATGTTATTCCTGGTTTTTTTTGGTACCCCCTCATATATGTAAAATGTTTTAGTGTCCAAACAGTATAAACACGGTCTATTTCAAAGCCAAATAATGATATTTCATATATTAACAATAGGCTTCACTTAATTAACCAAATTGCGGTAATTATTACATAGCAAGGCTTCAGGTAAAGAGCAAACCTCAGGAAGACTCACCAGACCTACAAACTGTCACCTCTCGGTGAAAAGGGTCTGGCCATGAGTCCTATTACATCAACGGTTTACTATTACCTAACCCATCAACCATACTAAGGGTTCACTACTCAAAATTTTGCAAACTATCAATAACAGTAATCATAACAATACAAAATTTATACAAATATTTTATAAAGGTCTGTGAACTCCTAAGTAAAAATTAAGCAACCCTCTATGGGGCATGTCCAGGCCATTTGAACCTGGTTCTGCACCGTGGGAGCAAGACGCTACTGCAGGTGCAGCATCGAGCTCAGAGACGGCCCAGTGTGCCTCTGCTGCATCCCCGTGGGCCAGTTTTCCCTGCTGTGTGCCTACCCCCTGTAACTCCGCCATCTGACCCCTGGCAGGTGCTGCCGGTGTCTGGATCTGGCAGCAGGGACCCATCGTTGGCCTCCATCCATGCCGTGAGGGGGCTTCCTGGCTCCAGGGGGCTGCCATCCAGGATCGGAGAGGTGCTCTGTGCTTATTCCACCTCAGAAGTGGAATAAGGAGAATGTTCCCTCCCCCGGCAATCCCCGGATATTTTAGGACTGTCAATAGAATCGGCCCTGTATGTCCGGGAGTTGGTTCCGCTGACGCTCCGCCCACTCAGCCCCATCACACCTCCATCCCCCCAGCACCCACAGTAGCTCTGTGCGTGCAGTGGGGGACGGAGGCAGAATACCGGCAAGGCGGATGGCAGTGTAGCATGACCCAGCGTGACGTACTGCCCCACTATCTGCCTTATGGAATCGGGACCATTCTATTCATAATAAGGCCCTGATCTTATTCTTGAAAATAACCTGGATTTCTTAAGTTAAGCATTTGCATTAGATACTGGCCTCATTCTTACATAATTTAGTTCATATGTCACTGAAGAGCAGAGAATTACACCTAATGATTAAATAAGCTCTGGTCTTTAAAGAGAGCCTGCAGTTCAGAAATGATTGTTCATATTATCGCCCAATATAAAATTTGCCATTTTTATTAAAACACATTCATTTTTGGATGCTGATTAATATGGTTTTCAATGACTCAGAGCCCAGAGACATTATTGTTGTTGTTGGACAAGCTCTGGGCAGATTTCAGGAAGCATGGGGCAACGTATTTATTTATTTTTGTAGATATAACTGCCATTTTTGACATTGTTTGTTGGAAAATGCTGGTATAGCATTTAGCTGAATTAGGAAATGGTGGATCTGTTTTATGATGGTTCATCCCCACCTGAGTGAGAGATCTCAGCAGGTTGGGATGGCTGGGCAAACCTCGGATCAGTTCCCTTTAAGAAGAGGTGTTCCACAAGTTTCTTCATTATCAGCTACCTTTTTTGATAAATATTTAACTTTGCTACATCAAAGGTTGTATGAGGCTGAGATATGCTTTAAAATGTATGCTGATGATATATTGCTATTGTGTCTTTTTGTTATTGGAGATTATATCTCCTTGTTACCTTTATCCAGGGGTTTATCCAGTCTGCCCATCCATGAGAACTATTGAGATCTACAATCCCTTCTGTGCTGGTCCCATGCTTTCATGAATTCAGATACTGTTCATGTCTTCACCATCTCTACTGGGTGGCTGTTGCATGCATCCACCACCCTCTCCATAAAGAAATATTTCCTCAGATTAGTCCTGAGTCTATTGCCTTTCACCTTCATCCTATTACCCCTCTTCCCAGAGCTATATCTTATATATTCAGATTTATTCAGCAGCCTTTCCACTGAATACTAACCTCAGTATATCCCAAGTGCAGAGTGTGCTTATAATGACAAGAAAGAATGATGACTAGAGCAAAAGCATAAGGAGCCAACTGGGAAATAACCTTAGCTAGCAATATTTAACTTTGTTATGTCAAAAGTTGTGTGAGGCTGAGATATGCTTTAAAATGTATGCTGATGATATATTGCTATTGTGCCCTGTTGTTATTGGAGATGATATCTCCGTGTTACCTAAACTTCTAACATTTTAGATGCTTTATTAAATGGTGTGCTGATATTGGCTTATTGGTAAATTTTATTAAAACTGAAGCCTTGATTGTTACATTAGATTCTGGAAATACATTTCCTAGAAAGTTCCCTCTTGCCAACTACTCTATCTCGGTGCATGATAAAATACACTACTTAGGGGTTACTCTCACTAGATGTTTGAATTTCAGAGTTCAGGTACATAAAGTACTATAAAATTAGTTCGAAAGCTTTGTGATCTTTTGGAAATACAAGATTTTCGGATATTGGTTGTTATTGACATTGACCTCATTTTGACTACTGTAATGTGATATTGGACTTCCTAGTTACAGTATGTATTATATTCATTACAGATTGTGCAGAACGCCGATTAATCACTAGAATTGAACATATTACTTCTAGTCTTGTGTCTGTCCATTGGCTACTGACTAAACAAATAATTTCATTCAAATTATTATGATTTTAGGATTTTTCATGGAATGTTGCTATTGCAATTGCAATTTTCTTTGTAAGAGTGCTTGCACTCTGGAGGACAGGTTCTCTTGGCTTTACCCAGGGTTTTTTTTGAGGGGATACGTGGTGATATGGCATTCTGACACCTTTTTCATTGCCTGCTAAAATTGCCCATAAGTCCTCAAGTATTAATGGAAATGCCAAGCATATGAGTACTGGCACCTTTTTTCTAGGAAAAATGCATTGGCTTTACTATCTGTGGCCATATTTAAAAGGCAGTTATTCTATGAATGTTTGTTTTCTTATGCTGCACCTAAAATGTTGAATGACCAGTCTCTGATGGTTAGACAGGAGTTGAACTTCTCTTCTTTTTGTAAGCAGCTAAAAACTGCCTTATCTACTGAAACTTATCATGTCTAATTTATTGTTTGGATTTCTACTTTGTATTGATTTTATTATTTTTGTTTTATTGTGTGTGTATATTGTACATCACCTAGATATTGCAAATGGTGATCTATAAATTAATAAATGAATAAAGTATAAGTTTGACCATTTAGGTCTCTAACAGGGCAATTTTATATCCTGGCCATCCTGCTCCATATGGCCAATCAGAATCTGGGCACTGTCACCACCAGGTGGGCAGGCTATTGCCTAGGGTAGCAGGTCTGTCTGCCTGATGATGTTTAAGAAGAATAAGTAGTTGTAGACACGAGTGGCTCAGGTAAATTAGGGTTTTATTTCCCCTCCCGGGGTCGGATTTCTCAAATGCACAACACAGGAACTTAAGACAATAAAGCCATACTCTCTGGCATGTTATAAAGGAAATAATAATAACTTCTTCTTGCTTCTTAATTAAATGATAGGCATAAGAACACAATTACTCAGCACATAATTCCTCTGTAGATAAACAGGCACTCTTGACTTTCACTGTTAGGCTCCAGCAAAGCACAATCACTGCTTTAACATAAAGAGGTAATTTTGTCTGAGATAATTAACGTACAGTCCATTGGATCATCACATGAGCTTTCACTAGCATAATCAATGACCGTGGGTTCATGCTTACTTTCAGAAGGACAAACGTTTTCCTTGCTACAGAACGTTTGTAAACCTCCTTGCAATGTCTCGTCACGGAGCTTATCTGACCAGCTCTCTCTAGGGCTGTAATTGCTGCTACCGTATTTATCAGAGTGTGAGAGAGGAGAGACCCACCATTCAGGATATTCAGAACATACCTTCTTATAGGAACTTTTCCCTTTAGAATATCTGTTTGTTCTAACTTCAGGCTTTGGCGGTGAATTAAGGAATTGTACTCCCTTGTCAGCACAGGTCTTTACTCTGTGACTCCTTCTCTGAGGTTTAGGTCTTTCAAACACTTCCTCTTCAGACATGCACACATCTTCTATAGAATACCTCTCCCTTTCAGGGACTTGTAAATGCTCCCACGTTAGCTCTCTAGTCAAATCCTTCGGTTGGCTTTCACAGCACGGCACCCACCTTGGACTTTTCCTACGAGGCTTTTGAGCATTAACCCTCCAGGTATTTCTGCTGCCAGTAAACTTCCTTAAATCTGCTTCAGAATCACTTTCCAGCTCACAGCTCCCAGATACATACTGTTTCACTCTTTCAGGCTTCCATTCACTCTGGACAGAACTTTGCCTCTGAGTTTCAAACTGCGTCACAGCAGATGAACATTCACAGCTGTTCTCTGATTCCTCTGCTCCTGGCTGCTGGCTTCGCTGTTCTCTTTGTCCTCCCCATTCTACCTGGCTTCTCTGTTCTGCCTGGCTTCCCCGTTCTGCCTTTCCTGAGTGTTTCTTATAATGCTGATTAGCCCTTCCTCTACTCAGGTGAAAGCTATTAGGAACTAGGGATTCCTTGCTAGTTGGGCGGGGTTGCAAACCTCGTGGCTGGGTTTGTTTACGTTGCCCCTGACAACTACTGCTCATATGGCTTGCCTGCCTGTCAGCTTCTGACCTAGTTCTCACAGAATCCTGTGTTTTTAAGGCAAAGGATGGATCTTCCTCATTACAGCACACAGTGTAGCACCCAATTCTGATCCCATGGGGGCTAAACATGCCCATGGGATCAGAATTGGGTCTACCGGTCTGGACATCCAGGCCATAGCCCAAGTCTGATCGGCCGTATGCCCAGCAGATCCCTGGCTACCTCAACCAGGCTCCTGAATGGAGCTGCAGTGCCATGGTGTCCTGTCGCCATGGCACCACGGTTCCATTCAGGAGCCATGATCCCCGGCCGACAAAGAAAAGGCAATTTCCCCACAGCCTGACCCCCAATCTGACCTCCCATGGCCAGGTTCAGGCTGCGAGGCTCCCCCTGCGCCTCTCACCTCTTTGAGGTCGCCAGGATCCATTGTCCCCTGGCATCCAGGGGGACTTATTCCACCTCCTGGATGGAATAAGTCCCCCATTTACCCTACCGACCCCGGATGTACCGGACAGATCTCAGAATCAGCCCTGTAGTTCAGGGTCACGTTCCCACCCGCACTCCGACTCCTTCCACAGCCCTCCCCCTCCTGCCCACGAACAGAGCTCCTCGCACAACTTGGCAATGGGGAGTTCTTCTGCCGCAAGCACGGTCCAGATGTTTAACGAGTCTGGACATCTGGATCGGATGTCCAGACCCACTAAATGCAGATCAGAATGACCCTCTAAGGATCTAGTTGCTAAGGTGGGCTAAGGTTAGCATGTGTTAATTCACCATTAAAGTGTGTTATTTTAATAAATGCCCAGGTTAACAACACCATTAATGGTGAATTAAAACACATTAACATTATCACACCTTAGTAACTAGATCCCTTAATGGCCAAATGTATACATTTTAGAAAGGAGCAACTACACAAATCAAAGCAGAGGAGTATCAGGGATCCGCAAAAAAATATTTATGGCTGTGTTTCGGCACAATATGCCTACATCAGGAGTATTTCAAAATACTACATACATAGATATCAAACAGGCAAAAAAATCATTAAAAAATGGCATATAAAAAAGTATACAGTATATACTGTAGATAAATACAATCTGAAAAATATAAAGGAAAGCATACAACCATTTTCAGATAAGTTTAACTATCTCTGTGGCATAAATGCACAACGGGAGAGCATCTTTCAAATGAAAGAGAGCTCTGCAATGAGGAGGCATATGATGAAGTAATATGCAGAAATATTTCTTTACAGAAAGAGTGGTAGATGTGTGAAATAATCTCCCAGTGGAGATTTAGAGGTGAGGACAGCATCTGAATTCAATAAAGTATAGAACAAACATAGAAGATCTCTAAAGGAAAAAAAAGAGACTGCAGTCGTTGGTATAGAGGCGCAGACAGGATAGGCCATATCGTCTTTATCTGCCATCACATTTCTCTGTTTCTTAGTTAGCCAGATAGCTTGGGCCATCAAAAAAGCTGCCCTAAGTTGCTGTCCAGATAACGTATCCTGATAGTGGGTGAAAATCGCATGATCCGGATAATGGTAGCAATTATTTAGATAGTGGCCCCACAATCTGGATATTCAATAGCATCCACTATTCAGATACCTCTGCTAAGAGGCACATTTCACAATAGGACTTCCAAGTACAATCTGGGACGTCAAAATCAGAACGTCTGAAAAAAAAGCAGGCACATGCAAGTTCAGACATGATTTCAGAAATGTGGATGTGCCCGATATGGATGTCTATCAGACATCTATACAGAGGTCCCCAGGATAGCATTTCAGAACCAAGACATCTAATAGCATAATGGTTAGAGCAGTGGCTTAAAAGCAATATGGCCAGGATGCAAATCCAAGTGTGGCCCTTATGATCTCAGGCTAGTCACTTAATTCTCTATCTTCTCTGCACTCTCTGGATGTTTTAAGGTGAAAACAAACACTTTCCTGATGCTTATTCGTACCTGGAGCAAAAATAGACATGGGCGTGCCTTCAGATGTTTCTGAGATTGAAAAGGAATGTGTAATTCCATTGCTCCTCCCCAGATATGCTTCTGTCACAACCCTCTTGCCTACTTGGATGTCCCTGCACTGGAGATGTCATTTGTGGAATGGCTACGGAGACGTCTCTGTGATTTTGACGTGCTCATCCAAATGACAACTACAACTTTTAAAATGATCCTCTAAATATCCGGTTCTCTGAACATCTGCCCCTATACATTTTTTTTGTATAAACTTTATTTATCAACACCATGCAACAAAGTTAAGCAATACAACAAACAAACTCCAGGTGGGGTCGACTCTTATCCCCATCCAGGAGGGCAAATGACAAATACCGGTGCATTTTCCAATTTTCCCAGTTATTAACCCCTTCCCGCCTCCCTCCCCCACCCAACCACCCTCCCCTGGTCGCGGCCACACCGGGAAACCCCAGAACAGAATCCCCGAGGCCACACCCATCAATCCGAGGAATCGCCTAGGAGCCTAATTGCAACACTTCGTTCCTACTACGAGAGCTCAGACTCTGAATATAGGGGTCCCAAAGCAACTGAAAATGTGGCCAGCGCTTAACATTACCCTGGGTGTATCTAGCCTCCATGAGCATCATCTGATGAAAGGCGTTACGCCACTCCCAAAAGGAGGGAGGATTCTGTTCCCGCCAGCTGTGCAGTATAGGGCCCTTACCCACCAGACAAGCCTTACGCACTAACAATCTCTCCCATTTGCCCTTGGGCTGTAGGAGGCGCAAGTGATCTAGGAGAATTAAAGAGGCGTCCCAACATACCCTCTGCCCCAGTATCCTTTCCATAAATGAACCGATTCTTGTCCAATACTGCCGAATAAGCCGACACCCCCACCACATATGCAGCAAATGCGCTAGCGGCGCTGAGCACCGCGGACAACGTCCGTCCGGGGTAAGATGGGAGCGAAAAGCCCGTCTGGGAGAGAAATGCACCCTAGTAAGGGACTTATACTGCATCTCTCGCCACCGAACTCCCACCGCCAGCTCCCCTACCCACTGCAGGGCTTTCAAAAGTGTACCCGGGGCAATCTCCCTTCCCATCTCCGCCGCCCACGCCTGCTCCACTGAATGGTAATCTGGAGATGGTCGGTATGGAGTCAAGCGAGCTTTCAACAGCCGAATAGACGGCGGGGTTCCCCCACCCTGATCAAAAAAGTCCAAAATCTGCGCCGAGCGGTCGGCCTGCAACTCCTCTGCCGGCAGAGAGGCAACATAATGTGAGATCTGCATATATGCAAAATAATGTCCAGCCCCCAGATCATATTCAGTACGGAGCGACAAAAACTTCTTGCAAAGCCCCGACGGTTCCACCACATGGCCCAAACTATGAAGACCCTTCCGCGCCCATTCACGAAATATCGCATGGTCCATTCCCGGAATAAAAAGAACGTTACCCTGAATCGGCAGCCAACTGGAGACCTTCCAATTCGTTCTCCAGAAAGTATTTAGCTGCTTCCAAGTTCGACGCACCGGGGCGATTAGTACACTCTCAGCTAAGTTATCGGGAGACTGACGGTGCTCCAAGTGTAAGAGGGCGAGCAAAGAGATTGGAGCAGCAAAAGCCTCCTCTAGCGCTAGAGGAGTATAAACCTCCGTTCCCCCCAGCCATTCTCCCAAGTGTCGAGCCTGACAGGCCAGAGCGTAAGCACCCAAATCAGGGAGCCCCAGACCTCCGTGCCTCCAACTCCCCACCAAGCGGCGATATGGGATACGTGCTCACGCCCCCCCCCCCCACAAAAATCCACTAATAAGTCCCTCCATCCGCTTCAAGTCCCTTCGCAGGAGCCAAACGGGCAACGTTTGTAGCCAGTAGAGAACCCTCGATAAAACAACTAACTTGACCGCCGCAATTCTCCCAGACAGAGACAACGGGAGAGGTCGCCAGGCTTGCAACTGAGCTTGGAGGCTCTTAATAATTCGACAAAGGTTACACCCATATAACTGGGAAGGCTGACAGGTCAATAAAATACCAAGATATTTAAAATGATGGACCACCCACTTGAGAGGGAAGGGCCCCTGCCAACTACCCCTCACCGATCCCAAGATATCTAAGGCCTCGGATTTATCCTTATTAATACTTAAACCTGCGAAATGACCGAAGGTCTCAAATTCCCGCATTAAGCTGGCGAGCGATTCGTGGGGCCGAAGCAGATGCACAAGGAGGTCATCAGCGAAAGCTGACAATTTAAAAACGGCAGTACGAATACGCACCCCCTGTATCCCCCGTGAAGACTCCACCCGACGGATGGACAGGTCAAGAGAGAGGACAAAAAGAAGGCGGGGAGAGAGGACAACCCTGTCTAGTCCCCCGATGTAGTGAAAAAGTTTCAGAAAGCACCCCATTACAACAAATCGCCGCAACCGGATCGTGATAGAGACTTCTAACCATGGCACAAAAAGAGCTTCCGATTCCATAACAAGGCAGCAGATGCCATAAATACTGCCAATCCACCCTATCGAAAGCTTTCTCTGCGTCGAAACTAATTAGTAAAGACGGGAGACGCCTACTCTGTACCCATTCCAAAGAAGCTAAAATCTTTCTCAAATTGCGGACCGCATACCTCCCTTTCACAAAACCCACCTTGGAGTCATGAATCAAATGCCCCAATACACTCGCTAAGCGGTCCGTAAGAATTTTCGCCAAGATTTTAAGATCAAAATTAAGAAGAGAAATAGGGCGATAAGACTCAGCACACAACAAATCTTTCCCTGGCTTAGGAAGCAGGATCATATGAGCCAGGTTACTACCCCATCGAAATGTACCCTGCTCGGACCTCCGGGTATAGACTGCCACCAGCAGCGGAGACACCAAGCCAGTCAAGATCTTGTAAAATTCTGCCCCCAGCCCGTCCGCACCAGGGGTTTTGTAACAACTCGCTTTGGCAATGACATTTTGCACCTCCTGTACCGAAATCGGCTGATCCAGTTGCAACCGCTGCTGGTCAGTCAATTGGGGTAAGTCCAACCCTTCCAAGTAGTCTGACATCTGCCCTGGAGAGCCCGGGTCTGCAGTGTAAAGTTTCTGAAAAAACAAACGAAAAACACGAGCTATCTCCGGGCTCTCCCTGTGAAGGACCCCTTTATCATCTTTTAATGCATGCACCAGCATAGACCCCCTGGAGCCACGTAAACATCGAGCCAGCAGTCTCCCTGGTTTATCGCCATGGCAGTAGAGCTGAAATCTATAATACATAACCGACTTTTTAGCCCGCTGATGCAAGAGGTCATTCAACGCCGTCTGCGTCTCCCAAACCTGTTTCTTCAAGGCCACGCTTGGGTTATTCGCCCATTTCCGCCGCTGCTGAGTGACTAGGCGCTCCAATCGGATGATACGTTCTGCCATAAGTCTTCGTTTTCGTGCCAAAAAGCCAATAATGTCCCCACGCAAGACCACTTTCGCCGTCTCCCAAACCAGCTCAGGCTCCTCGCAATGCCCTCTATGATCCTCCTCAAATTCTTGCCAACGCCGCTGTATGAACTGGCAGAACTGAGAGTCTCTATATAGTTCCAAAGGAAACCGCCACAGTCTCATCGCAGTGCGAGCAGCGCCCCAACACAGTTGGAGCCAAATAATGACATGATCGGAGATTTCCGCCGGACCTATCTGCGCCTCATCAACCAAAGCAAACAAACTCTGCGAGGTCAACAAGTAATCGATACGTGCGCTAGAGCTGTGTGCACGCGATTGGTGTGTGTAGTCTTTTTCAGCGGGGTGCAACAGTCTCCACGGATCCACCAAACCCAACCTGGCCCTCAAACCATTTAAGGCTCGAGCCCCTTGAGATCTCTCTCCCTAGGCCCCTCGCCCCGGGATGTGTCCATCTCCACATCCATCACTCCATTGAAATCCCCTCCCAAGATCAGTGGGAGCTCCGGAAGCTGCTCCACCTGGGAGGCCAACCTAGAATATAAAGCACGGTCCAGCACATTAGGGCTATAAATATTACCAAGAATAACAGGTCTACCGTCCAGGACGCCCTGTAGCAGAATAAATCTCCCAGTTGGATCCACGATTTCCCTGATAACATCAAAGCGTATACGCTTATGTAGCAGTAGGGCCACCCCCCCTTTCTTATTCTGGGCCGGCGCCCCCCATACCTGTCCCACCCAGAATTTGCGCAATTTAGCATGCTCCTCGGTTGTCTGGTGGGTTTCCTGGAGGAAGGCAATGTCAGTTTTGTGTCGCGCTAGAGCCTGTAATATTTTTGATCTTTTAATCGGGCTCCCCAGGCCACAAACATTCCACGAAGTAATCTTCAGTCTGGGTTAACATCACTCCAGTATCTTAATAGGATTCCCAACCATACCCCGGGAAGAACCCCCCCAGCCTGGAGCTCCCCCCACCCAACACTCAAATATTCCCCCAATGCCATGGGGTTCCCGGTGTGACGTGACCATGTCCCCACCCCCCTCCCGCTCCCCAACCTACCCCCCCACCCACCCCCCCTCCCCCTTATCTTCTACCCCAATCTCTCCCACTATACCCCGTTCCCCCCCTCTACCCTCAGGTCCCTAACCCTATCTACTCCAGCCAGCCTGTCTTAGGCCGGTTGACTTCCTATAGCAATCGGGCCCACCCCCCTAAGATACCTATGCAACCTTTCCCCAGACCAGTACCCCGATCTCCCCCACTTCCCGCACCCACCTTCTCTCTCCTGCTACACATCCCAAGTTTTACCCGCGACCCCCCCCTGTTCTCCCCACCAGGTCCAAAATAAATCATATGGGCCTCTAAGGCCTAAACCCATCCCCCAATTAGAAATTATCAGGTCTAAAATTCCACTTGGGCAAGACAGGAGGAGTAAACAGCAATCACATAGCTCCTAAGTTCAATAACTACAAGGGATCTCTCCACCCCCCCAAATGCACTATCCGCAGATACTATGGTCAGCGCTCTGGAGGGAGAGGGAGAAAAACAAAAACTATACAAGAAAAACCAAACCTCAAACAGGTGCAGCATTATATGCTACCCTCCCTTCCCCCCCTCCCTCCCCATCCGCCAACCCAGTTGAGCACCAATGTCGGGGATTCCCCTAGGGCATTTACCCCCCCTTCCCCTCTAGAACCCCCCTCCATCACCCCAAGACGAGAAGTGAGACAATGAATGGGTAAACCCCTCCAAGGCCTACCCCCAGTACCCAGCGCTTCGCGCTACACCTAAGGTCATACCAAACCCTTCTATTCTACCCCTCCCCCACCTCCCCTTGCCCAAACCCAGCCCCCCTCCCCACAACTTGCCAATTCCACCAACCCCAGGAGAGTCCACCTCCGAGAGAAGGAGATGCAGACAAAACAAAAAAAAAAGAAGGAAGAGAAAGCATCAGCAAAAAAAAAAAAAAAGGGGGGGGGGGAAGAAGGAGAAAAATCACACTCTGGGCTCAAATACAAACTCGGGGGGGAAAGTGACACCATCTCCCCTTCCAAACACTTCCCCAACAATTCCACTCCAAAAGTGCCACCAGTCCGACCACATATAACATAAGTCCCGTGACAATCATGTCCACTGTGCCTTCACTTCGTCTCACAGGCCGTAGCACAATTACGCCATCTGTCACCCGCGATGAAACTCACTGTACCATAAACTGGATCCCATCAGTCTCGCCTCCATCTTCACGGCACCTCTGTCGACTATTCAGCCAGTTGCTCTAGCCATGCGCGAGCCTCTTCCGAGGTACCGAGGAATCTCGTCTGTCCACGATGTTCCACCCGCAGTTTAGCCGGGTATAATAAAGAAAAGCAGATCCCCTTATTCGCTAGCTGAGCACATATGGCCGAAAAGGTTCTGCGCTGTTGGCTCACCAATAAAGAGTAGTCCTGGAAGACCAAGATGCGATCGGACTCATCCACTTGTCTCCGACGAGTGCGGGCCGCTCTCAACACCATCTCTTTCTGGCGGTAGTCAAGAAAACGGTCTATCACTGCACGTGGCCTCTGCGCTTGGTCTCGCTTCGGGCCCAGTCTGTGCACCCGTTCAAGAGCTATAGGGTGCTCGACTGCCTCATTCAGGAGCTTTCCTATCCAGGTTAGAAGATAGTTGGAGAGGGCATTATCCGCTACCGTCTCAGGGATCCCGATAAACCACAGGTTTTTTCTGCGGCCCCTGTTTTCCAGATCTTCTAACTTTTCCCCTTGCTGCGATACAAGGGCCTCCAGGGCGTGCACTCTAGCCGTCAAAGAGTGCTGAGCATCCTCCACTCCCGATATCCTCATTTCAGCATGTTCCAACCGCCCCGTAAACTCAGCAATTTTCTTGGCCACAGAGTTCAGCTGATCCCCGAGCTCGCTGAAATGCTCATCTAAAGCTTGCACTACCACGGCACTCACATCAGCCACCATGCTGCTCTCGCCCTCAGACCCGGGACTCTTCGGCGCTCCGTCCGCCATCTTTAAGTCAGGGCCTCGTGCTTTCTCCCTCTTAGTCGATTTTGTAGCCATCGGGTGTCTCTCAGCACGCAAAGATGGCACTGCTGTAAGCCCACCATTATCCCTGCAGTTTTTCAAAGTAGCCAGGGGCATTCGGCTGCAATTTGCGAGAGTTTATAGCTGCTTTGCGGGGTGGGTACCCGGAGCTGATCTACACCACGCAGCTCAGTGCCATACCGGAAGTCCTACATTTAAGTACAATAAATACATCAGGTTTAAAGTTAAATGTGCATATTCAACGTGGCATGTATATTTTTCTGCTGCTGAAAATGCATATATCTTTACACAGAGACATAGAAACCTAGAAAATGGTGGCAAATAAAGACCACATGGTTTATCCAGTCTGCCCATCCACAAGAACTATTACGTTCTAAGATCCCTTCTGTGCTGGTCCCATGCTTTCATGAATTCAGATACTGTTCATGTCTCCACCATCTCCACTGGGAGGCTGTTGCATGTATCCACCACCCTCTCCATAAAGAAATATTTCCTCCGATTAGTCTTGAATCTATTGCCTTTCACCTTCATTCTATTATCCCTATTTCCAGAGCTATATCTTATATATTTAAATTTATACAGCAGCTTTTCCGCTGAATACTAACCTCAGTAAATTCAGAGTGCAGAGCGTGCTGATAACGACAAGAAAGAACGATGACTAGAGCAAAAGGTTAGGGAGCCAACTGGGAAATAATCTTAGCTAGAAATATTGAGAATGGACATCCTGACAGAAATTTTGAGTCAAATTCTATGCATCTACCCAGATCTACTCTGCTGCTATGTTAAATACTAATAAAACAGATAAAAGTCTTTAATGGGTCAATATGCAGCCATACTAGCCAGCAAGTATTTTTGAATACCAACTACAGTGTTTGAAAAAACACATGTGTTCGGCACCACCATACATATGAGTGCTACTGAATATACAGTAGATATAGACCACTGACTGCCAGCAACTATGCGGATAGCTGTGTGGTTTCATTTAGGACAGCCTTTTCTCTGGCCTACAGTAAACTGCTTGTCTATAGGACAGTAGCTGAATATCACTGCTATAAGAGCTAGACAGAGCACCCGACCCTGGCTGGTGCCTGAGCATTGAGAGGAAATTTTTGGCAGCACTATCCTTATAGCACTGCTGAAAATTCAAGGATAGGGGATGTATGTTTAGCGGTTATGACTAAGTATATGGATAAAGTTTACATTCCTGATAATTTACTTTCCTTGAATCCTGCTAGACCAGTCCAGATGAATCGGTTATGTTTCCTTGCAAAAGGTGGAGGCAGACTTGAACAACTTTCGGAGATGTCATCACATGGTATATCTTCTGGTGCAGCACTGAGAGAAGCCAGTAGTTTCTGCCTCCAGCATGTGGCAAGATGTGCAGAATGATGCAGCAGTGTTAATAGGCCTGACTCTCCTGACCCACATTGAGGTACAGTGATCACTGTGATTGAGTCTACAAAGGCCCAACATTGCTCAGAGCATGGTTTCACTCATGTCTTCTGGAGCTGACAGCCACCATGTGTCCAACTCTGTTTCCCATGTGTCCAACTCTGTTTCCCTGTTTCAAGCCCAGCACTTTCTGGGCTTGAAGAGGAGCAGGGAAACCCCATGAAGCTCCTGAAAGGGGTTCGTAATTTATGCCCAGGTCCTCCCCCACCCCTTTTCTCTTGCTTTTCATATCTGCATGCCCAGTATTTATCTGATTTTTTATTTTTTACAGATTTTTTTTCAGGTTGCCTTTTTTTCTGCCCAACAACATAGCTCCGTGAGATTGTGATCCACTTCGGCCCCACAAGCTCTGATTGACTAGTGGACCCATGTTGCTGCCAGGGCAGTATCCGAGAACACCCAGCCTGTTTCATCCACTAGAAGAGGCTTGAACCTCTCTAGGGCTAAACTGATAACCCTGGCCTCCATTGGTCTAACAGAATGATAAGGAAGGGTCCTTTTGAATATTGACCTGTAAATATATAAATATTATAGAATAAGACAATAGAAATGTTTTAATTTGAAGAATAAACTCTCTCAATTTTAAACTTTGTGAATCAGTTCCAATATATTTCCAATACTGTAAAATGTATTGGAAAATCCTTTTTGTACAAATGATTGTGGTGTTAGTGCTCTTCATATGTTTTAGATTAGAAACTGTAACTTAAAGCACAGTACTAGAGGAAGAATGAGATGCATAGCATCCATATTTGCCAATGAAAGAAAATTACTGGCTCAACTCTATGTGATAACAGTTTCCATTTATTTCTGGAAAGGTTTTTTTTCCAACCATCTGCTGAGTACAGCTCAGCTCATCTAGCGATTAACTAGCAATTAAGCCTCCAATGTCTGAAAATATAATTATCATCTCACCCAATTTGCTAAGCTGCAGGAATGTTAATGACATAGCAGCAAACTCATTTGGAAGCAGAACACCTAAAAATTCTTTGCTGCTGATACGAATTACCCATAGCCATGATTTTGTAGAGACTCAGATAATGTAGCTTAATATGGACGTTTGACATCCATAGAAGCAGTATATAAAGGCACACTTTGCCATACCAGAAAAAATAACTCCGTTTTACTGCTTGATAGCCACAAGCCAGTAGTTAAAGTCATTTCCTTCATATCAGGATGAATCAACTACATTCCTCTTATGGTGCCAGAAAAAGTTAGTTTCATTTACAACAATTTGTGATTCACTAATTTATTCAATATAGTCATCCTGAGAATCAGGCGTGTTTTGATAGCACAGCACTGGAGTTTGCTTTAACACAGAAATGTAGAAAATGATAGCAGACGAAGACCATACAGGCTTTTCTGTGTGCCTATCCATACCAACCCCTAAGCTCTACAATCCCTTCCTCTGCCTCAGAGATCCTCTGTATTTGTTCCATGCTTTCAGACACAGACCTCGTCTTTACCACCTCCACTGGGAGGCTGTTCCAAGTATCCACTACTCTTTCCATTAGGAAATATTTTCTTATATTACTTCTAAATCTAGCCCCTTTCACCATCATCCTAAGACCCCTTGTTCCAGAGTTTCCTTTCGATTTAAAGAGGCCTGCCTCCTGTGCATTTATACCATGGAGGTACCTAAGGGGTCAGTATTTAACCACAGCGATCACCATATCTTTTTAAACCCTGGCCGCCACGATTAAATAACATGCGACAAGTATCCAGATAGTGATGGTGCGGAATGTTCTGATTCAGTGCTGGCCAATGCTATCCAGATCTTTGGCTGTCCTAACTTTATGCAGTTAGCTGTCCAGATAGCAGTGCTGTTATCCGGATAATGTTTACTCTGCCCCAGCACTGCCTGGCCATGGATAATGCCACTGAATATTTGTCTTGCCTGCATTTATCTGGATAGCAGGTGCTGCTAGGTGGATAAGTTCCACTGAATATCATCCCCTAAGGAGGTAATTTTACGCACTATCGATGCGCATAAGTTACACCTGTGGTCAACATTATTGGCACCCTTGTACTTTAGGTATGTTGTCTACAATTACTTGAGAAATAATTGGAAATATTTATTTATTTAACAGGGTTTTTATACAGCTTCATCATTTTAGTCAAAGCGCTTTACACTGTAACTTAAACTTGTTAATGTACATTAAACAGGGACATTGATAACTTGTATTCTTCTGAGGCAAAAGTATTCCAACTGTATGTCATCATAATATTTTAATAGTATGTTCAAAGGTGCAAACAAAAATAGGTCTGTGTATCCACCCACATTCAGTAACTCACTTTTCTGAGCTTTCTGAAAGCCAGTGATAATATCAGTGCCCCCTTCTGTGCTTGCACCCCATGTAGCCGCACCACTGACACAGCTCTTGGTACAGCCCTGCTTTATTTTACAGACTTGGTGATTACCCACAAGCCTGGACCCAGCTGTGGCAGTTACACCCTGCTCTAGAAGGTATAAATGCCCACACCTAGATTGAAGAGCAATGTGAAGAATTATGTTGGGGTGGAGGAGCAGCCTAGTGGTTGAGCAGCAGCCTAGTAGCCAAGTGATCAGCATTCACTTCCCACTAGTACTCCTTGGGCAAGTCACTTTACCCTCCATTGCCTCAGAACAAAAGGCCTGGCAATCTACTTTGGGTCATACCTTGCCAACAAATCCCAGGGGCTTGAAAGCACTTAAAAAAAAAAGTTATGAAGCTAACAAACTGGGAGTGATTGCTGGACCACCAAAGGGCAACAAGAGCGGTTTTTGCTTGATTCTGAACTGTTGTGTGCTTGATATTTTAAAAGCCCCCTTCTCACCGCATGCCACGCTATACCACATGTGGTGGCAGCTTGGGGATTTCCTCTAAACATGTGACAGAGGGAAAATCCACATACTTCCAGGGCTGTGTCTCTCTGCAGCAGGGCAGGATTTTTTTGTGGTTGTTTGTATGGACTAAAAGGATTAGCCTCGCCCTAGTTAGGGAGCTTGAAGAAACGTTTAGTCAGTGCTGGACAGGCAGGGTTTTATTTTGGCCACTAGACGCCGCTAAATGTTTTTTGGAGCTGGAAGGCTACAGAGTTACTCAGCTGCAGAAGAGTGAGCTGTGGTTGTCTGCGAGAGAGCAGTGACAAGCCAAACTTAAATGGCTCCTCCAGATTCTGGCAAAAGGGCAACAGCAACAACAACAGTAGCAACAGCAACAACAACAATATCAGCAGGAGTTTCAATGCGCCCTGCTGGAAGGGCAGCACCAACAACAGCAGCAGATACAGAACCTTGTTTAGGCACAGGAGGAGCTACAAAAGAGTTCCCTGGCTCAGTTGACTCAAGCCCTATAGACACCACAACTGCGCCCCCCAGCGCAAGCGCTACTTAAAAGGATGGTTGAAGATGAACCTGATCCCTTTTTGGTGAACTCTGAGCTAACTGCTGCATGGTCGGGTGGCCGGAGGCGACATGGACTGCTTATCTGGGAAATCTGCTAGCGGGTAACAGTCAGGCTACATTCCAGGATGCAAACCCAGATGGTAAAGCTACATGTGAAGCTGTCAAGGCCACCGTACTGGAACAGGTCGGCTGTACACTGGAGCCCTACTGCCAGCGGTTCAGAAAGAGGGACTCCAGATATGAGAGAGCTCTCAGAGATTCTTCTATTGACTGAAGGATCATGCATGGAAGTGGCTACAACCAAAGGGATAGATCAGGACCAAGATAGCTGATTGTGCCATTGGAGCAATTTTTAGAGGACTTGACCGCCTTGATGAAACAGTAGGTATGCCAACACTCCAAGCTTACACTGGAGAGTGCACTGGAAATTGCGGAAAGCTATTATGAAGCACAGTCGGTGACTGGAGCGGACAGTGAGAAGGGAAAGAAGTCACCCATTAACCTGGGAGGACGGAAGGGGAAGCTATCATGTTTTGAGCCCCGAAGCCACCTCCTAGATGAGGACATGGATCCAGCCACTACCCTTTCACCTGTTTTAGGTATGGAGCCCGGGGACACTTTGCCCAGGAATGTCCTCTGGGTAAAGAGGAACCAATGGATGTCAGCCTAACTACCCCTCACACCTGCACTTTTGTGGACATTCCCCGCCTAGGTGCACCGAACTATATGACTCCACTGGAGCTCAAGGGGACCTGCCTCCAGGCCTTGATAGACTCATAGAGTGTGCAGATCCTCATTTGCTGAGGAACCATAAAATGATTTCAGATTGATTATTATGCAAAGACTGTAACATTGGCCTGTGTGCATGGAGACCAGAGGCAGTATCCAATGGCACAGGTTTCACTCAAGACTCCAGCAGGGCATGGCACATTTGAGTTTGTAATGCTGCCCTGGCTCCCAGGACCACTACATCCAGGTACCCTGGCACCCAGTAGTGATCGGCCGAGACTACCCAAGCTTCTGGGCAATATGGGCCCGGCTAACTAATGATTCCACTAAGTCGAACCAGGAAAGTTTCCGAGAGGTTTTCCACCTAGAAGACCCGGATCTGTATATCAAAAATCCCAATCCTGCTAAATCCTGGAGTAGGCATCACCCTGAGAAACTATGCATCATCAGAATCGGCATGTCTATAGAGGAGGGGACTGGGGAAGAAGAGCCTAGTGAAGAAATCCCTGGGGATAGCTCAAGTTCCAGTGGTAGTGACCCAAATGCACTAGAGCTCCTCCCAGAGTGGAGGTCAGAGGGAGACCCAGGGAGCTTCAAGAAGGCCCAGCAAGAGGATGACTCCCTTCAACATGCCTGAGAGTGAGTCTTGGAAGTAGATAGGGTTCCAGTAGGCAGTGGAGACTCCCCTAAGAAAACCTTTCCCTATTTTGTACTAAAGGGAGATTTATTATACAGAGTGGCTAGAGGGAAAGGAGGTAGATAGTTTCCCGATACTGTCATCAGCATGTGCTATCGTTAGCACATAGCCATTTGTTAGAGGGACCCCTGGGGATGGAGAAAACACTAGAGCGTATTTTAGCTTGATTTTTCTGGCCTGGGGTCCATCAGCAGGTGCAGTTGTGCTGCTAGTCATTTCACATGCCAACTTTACAACCCCGCTAGAGTCAGACCTGCCCTTCTAGTGCCTATGCCCATTGAAACCCCATTCAAAAGAGTGGCCATGGTTCTGGTAGTCATACTGGAGTACGCTACCTGATATCAGGAGGCCATCGCTCTGGGAAATATGAAGACTACTACAATTACGAATGCCCTCAGGGAAGTCTTTTTTCAGATGGGAATACCCAGCGAGATCCTCACAGACCAAGGAACACCCTTTGTATCCAGGGTGATGAAGCAAGTGTGTGCCTTAGTGAATGTTAAGATGGAGGAGTAGCCTGTGGTTAAGAGCCCTGGTTTAGGAACCCAGAAACCAGCGTTCACTTCCCACTAGTACTCCTTGTGGCCTTAGCCAAGTCACTTAACTCTCCATTGCCTCAGAAAAATCCAAGTTATCAATGTCCCTGTTTAATGTGCATTACCAAGTTACAATGTAAACTGCTTTGACTAAAATGGTATATAAAACCTGTTAAATAAAGTAAGATGTTGCAAATGTCTGTATATCACCCACAAACAGTCTTGCCTGCCTCAGGACAGAATAGACACACCATTAACAATAATGCTTTTCATTTTATTCCCACATACATCATACACAGCACATTTAATTTCATTACTTGTATCTGCAGAGCCCTGCCCAGGTAATATAGGAATAAAGCAAGTTAGATGCTGGATAGAGAAGAGAAAAGATAAAGATAAAGAGGGAGTCGGAGAGACTGATACAGCTCACCTTTGTGTCCTGCCTCACTGCTCTCCTGCTATGCTTGCCACAGGTACCTTTTTTATAGCCCATTTCTTAGCAGCTTCTCCATGATGGGTGCTCCCTTATTTGCTGTTGCTGTTCTCTCACTATCCTTGTACTTTGTTCTTTACACATTTACCAGACACAGTGTTGGCTGTATTTGCTTATCACATCATCCAGCCTGTTTATGGTTTCTTTCTGTTTCTTCTAGCCATTGCTAGCTTGTTTCTGAGCACATAGCTGCATGTAGGCTGCGATTTATTTCATACAGTATCTTCAGGTAGACCATGACTGGATTCGGAGCATATGTTTATGTTTATGTTTATTTAGATTTGATATACCGCTCAGGCCCAAAGGCGTTAGAGCGGTTTACAATGCTATATCATTCAAGGAAATAGGAAAAGAACGCCATTTATATGATAGGACAGAATAAAGAACAGAGACAGTCATACAGGTAAGAGAAGGAGAAATACACGGAACAGCAAGTTACCATAATAAATAAGCACAAACAATCCAGCCGAAGCCATCAGTGTAACTTCCAGCAACAGATGCCACGGACCAACGCCTAAGGGCCACGCCAAAGGGCCCTCTGGCGAGGCCCTCAGGCATGGGCGCGCCTCTGCAACGGCAGATTTTGTGCCATTCCTCATGGCTGCTGATTGGCGGCTTGGGGAGGAAGGGGGAGCTCTTGCTCTGACCCCCGATGAGATTGCTGCTCTCCTCGCGCCTCCGCAATGGCAGATTTTGTGCCATTCCTCATGGCTGCTGATTGGCGGCTTGGGGAGGAAGGGGGAGCTCCTGCTCTCACCCCCGATGAGATTGCTGCTCTTCTCGCGCCTCTGCAACGGCAGATTTTGTGCCGTTCCTCATGGCTGCTGATTGGCGGCTTGGGGAGGAAGGGGGAGCTCCTGCTCTCACCCCCGATGAGATTGCTGCTCTCCTCACGCCTCCGCAACGGCAGATTTTGTGCCGTTCCTCATGGCTGCTGATTGGCGGCTTGGGGAGGAAGGGGGAGCTCCTGCTCTCACCCCCAACGAGATTGCTGCTCTCCTCGCGCCTCCGCAACGGCAGATTTTGTGCCGTTCCTCATGGCTGCTGATTGGCGGCTTGGGGAGGAAGGGGGAGCTCCTGCTCTCACCCCTGACGAGATTGCTGCTCTCCTCGCGCCTCCGCAACGGCAGATTTTGTGCCGTTCCTCATGGCTGCTGATTGGCGGCTTGGGGAGGAAGGGGGAGCTCCTGCTCTCAGCCCCGATGAGATTGCTGCTCTCCTCGCGCATCCGCAACGGCAGATTTTGTGCCGTTCCTCATGGCTGCTGATTGGCGGCTTGGGGAGGAAGGGGGAGCTCCTGCTCTCACCCCCGACGAGATTGCTGCTCTCCTCGCGCCTCCACAACGGCAGATTTTGTGCCGTTCCTCATGGCTGCTGATTGGCGGCTTGGGGAGGAAGGGGGAGCTCCTGCTCTCACCCCCGACGAGATTGCTGCTCTCCTCACGCCTCCGCAACGGCAGATTTTGTGTCGTTCCTCATGGCTGCTGATTGGCGGCTTGGGGAGGAAGGGGGAGCTCCTGCTCTCACCCCCGACGAGATTGCTGCTCTCCTCGACATGGCCTTTGCCGAGGTGCGCAAGTTATAAAATACTATGACTGACAAACTCTGCCCTTGAACAGGTGCGACTGTCTAGGTTCCAGCACCTCCATATGTCCCTGTTGTATAAGGTATAGTGCACATGCACTTTATTTTATAAAATAGGCCCAAACTGCTCTGAACCACGTATTGCCAGCACAGGGGATTACAAAATTATTCTCATAGAGTCAACACAACATAGACAGACAGACACTTACACAAACAGTAGACATGCACAATTCACAGAGGGTCCCTTTTACTAAAGTGCGGTAAGACACTTACTGCACAGGCCCCTGTTATATGCCTTGTTGGATACCATGAACATGACAGAATCTTTCACCTCTATAATCAAAACAATTTTTTTTCCAAAAGATCACATAAAGGGACACAGAAAATATGTGAAAATGTGTATGGAACCATCAGAATGAAGGCATGCAGGTAATGGAGTTACCTTGCAATCTTTTTCCCCAGTTTCAATCTTTAGTTCCTTAATAGACCCCATATGTGACTTCCACGTGAGAACTATCAAATATTTGATTTTATTTTTCTGTCTTCTTATTTTGTATCATTTTCTTATAACAGGCAATATTCATCACCTATCAAGATGAATCAAAGGCATAGTCATGCCCCCACTCTTAGGGGCATGTTTACTAAACATTCCTAACGTGCGGGGCCGCGCTAGTGAGCGTGTGCCATATAAGGAGTGGGCGGTTCAGGCAGAAAATAGAAAATAAACGGTAGTAAGCACCCGGACGTGTGTGCGTCGCGCTAATGTGCGGGGGTCGACATTACCGCGTGGAAAGGCAAAGTGGCGCGCTGCTGAGTATACAAAACAACAGAGCCGTGGTACAACGGTGAAGACACTGACCAATGGTGCAGGGGCCATGGGTTCAATCCCCCAGTGTGCGCAACGACAAAGGTCAGCTGAGGCAGTAACTGTAATGATTAACATTGTTTTAGGAGGCAAATTAATTTGGAACGGCATAAGGCGGCGCACAGTTATTTTTGGGCGGCAGAAGGCGGCGCACAGTGCTTTTTGGGCGGCATAAGGCGGCGCACAGTTATTTCTGGGCAGCAGAAGGCGGCGCACTGGTCCCCTTGGGCGGCAGAAGGCGGCGCGCTGATAGGCACAAGGCGGCGCGCTGATGCACAAGCACAGGAACAGAGCCACAGCACAATGGTGAAAACACTGACCAATGGTGCAGGGATCAGGGGTTCAACTCCTCACAATGCCCAGTGAAAAATGCCTGCTGAGGCAGTATGTATTATGTTGAGGAGTGCTGTAGGAGGCTGTATAATTATATTTTGTTATCACTACTCGCAAACGCACTCTCCCAGCATGTTACCATACGGCAGCCCATAAGGCACATGTTACAGTGCACTGTTCGCCAAGGCACCCTTGAATGACCCCTATAGGGCAGCATGTATGTTGCGACACAGGATAATGTATAGTGCACCCTATAGGGATGGCAACCATAAGGTGGCCTACAGGGCGCCCTATGAAGCACCCTCAGAGGCACCGAATGGGTATAGTAAGCTGAGGGTGGTCTTGCCGGCATAGACATATGTACAGTAAATAAAAATAAAGCTGTGGACAGCCCTACCAAAGGGCCCCACTGTGGGTTTGAACCCATGACCTCTGGCTGCACAGGCAGTGATGTAACCATTGCGCTACAGCTCCATAGCTGTAAGCAGGCCCCTGGCTGGCTGCAGATAGCCTACACGTCACCGCACAGACAGTCTGCTGGTGTCAACAGGATAGGGTTCGGCCACCCGTACCCATGATGCACTGCACATGCAAATTAGCTGTCCGCAGATGGACACAAGATGGGGAATGCACCCCCACAGCACCTCGGCCCTGTTGGGGGAAGTGACCGGGTGCACCCACACAGCTCCTTGGCCTAGTAGGGGGCACTGACCGGGTGTTTTACTGGCACAGAGTAGCCACACACCGTTACATCGTGCGGGTACTGTGCTCACCCTGAGTGTACAATGAGGTGGCCAGGACCAGGTCAACAACACCTGCCATGGCTGATGGAAGCCAAGCGGGCGTTCCAAAGCAGTGTTAATGTGTAAGATAGCTAGTTTCTGCACAAACACCATGGATATCCCTGTCTGCCGCCATCAGGCACCCCCCCCCCCCCAGTGGCAAACATGGTCTCCATCAAGGGATCCACACTCTACCTCCCTGCAAAGGTGGCGGTAGAGGGCAACATCAACCCCAGTCCTGCTGAGGAACACCCCCACCCCACCCCCCCCAGGCAGGCAGCTCCATACACAGCCATAACACAATAGCAGACAGACATAAGCCCAGGGTATGGTCAGCTGCACTCCACCACCAGTTATTCCCCTGCAGCAAGCCAACAGCCACTGCACCCTGCAAGCCATTATAGCAAGACATTTACCAGCTACAAACAGTCTGCTGGTTAGTCCATAATGCATGTTCCCAATGGAGATGCATGAACCCAGAACTGGGCTGTCTGCATACACAGCAGGCAGATAGATCAGTGACTGGGCCCCAAAGAAAACCCATATCTATCACATGAGAGAACTACTATACAGCACTATGGGGGGGGGGCTAGCCATGCTGTGGTCACTGCACAGTCAGGGTGAGCGTGATCCCCCAGAAGGACATGCTTTGGCCACCCTGTCTGTGTAGGTGGTGGCCGGACACTACAATATCCCAGCCAATGTCCCTGCCAGGGCCCTATGCCCAGTGCAGATGCATCCTGGCCACGTCACCCTGCCCTGGCTATACCCATGGTACCTTGCACCTCATTATGCACATTGACTGGCCAATACTGGCAACAGTGCTGGCAGTGCGGGCTGTTGAAGGGGCTTGCAGCCAACACCCACTGTATAGACAGACACACAGTTCCACACCTCTGCCATCATGGTGCTACGATTGAGGGGGTAAGTAGCCTTGCCCACCAAACCGGTCCTGAGCACGGCAAGGCATGGATATGGTACGCATTACAGCTGGTGGTCACTCCCCAGGGTGGTAAGCACCGTCAGAGGCCAGGGCTGGAGCATGCCCCGCAAACACCTAACAGATTGTTTGGATGGGGTCAACTAGCAGTATGTACGTAACGTATGGATAACTGCCTGCCTGTGCTCCTAGCAAACGTCTCCGAGCTGTGTACCGTATACCTCAGGTGTAGGGTGACATTGGTAAGTTATGCAAGTGCTCGTTGTGGGTGCTGCATGCACGGTCCAATGTTCTGCCTTTCCAGGAGACATTGGCCAATGGGGCCTGTGGGTGTGGGTGTGTCTGCCCTTGATGGCTGCTGCTTTACGGCACAGATTCCCAACTCCAGTCCAGGTTTGCATCACACTGTTCGGGTTTTCCTGCTATCCCTCATGAATATGCATGGGCTACATCTACATGCCATGGGGGTGGTGCATAGATATACAGCACAGGCATTTGTATGAGTGTCAGCATGGAACCTGACTGGTGTGTGGCCCACCAGGACTGCATTTGGGTGATTCTGCTCTAGGTACTGCCCCTGTTCATGGTGTCTGTGCTCAGTGGGGTAAAAGATAGATGTCTTACCATTGCATATGTCCCCGCCATGAAAGGTGTGTCCTTACTATCACTGTTTAGTTGTGGGAAAAATATGTGGGCAGGATTGGCAGTAGCCCCAGCTGGGCTTTGAACCTGTGACCTTCTGTTCTTGTATGCACTGTCTGTGTGCACTGCACCACTGTGTAGCCACAGATTGGTTGGATTCCCTGGACTGTCCATGACTGTGGATCCGGCAGGACCTGTCTGTTGCAGTGGACTGTGCCAGCCTGCACATGGCTAGGCCTCTGTCTTCTGTGGTTAGCAGCCACTGCCCCCTGCACCACATGTACATGTCCGCCAACATGCTGGCATGAACTTCTCTCAGAAAAAGCAGTTGACCTGATTGCAATGTGGCAGTATGGGACTGCATTTGGGGGACTTGGCTGTAGGTAATGCCCATTGTTGTGGGGTGTGTGCGGTGTTGGGTAAAATATGGGTGTTTTCCCCATGCATACAGGGGTGTCTGCGCTATCTTTATTTAGTGGTGGGTAAAATATAGGGACTGGGCTGGCAGGTGCCCCAGCTGGGTTTTGAACCTCTGCCCTCTGGTCCTAGAGGTAATAACTCTGTCCGCTGTACCACACTTTGGCCACAGAGACAGTGCAGCCCCTGGAGGCAGTAAGCCTGGCAGGATGGAGTCACAAACCCTACTCTACGCAATTCTACTGTGGGCATATGCACCCTGTCTGGTGACAAACGTGCACATAAACCCCGGAAATGACCACGGGAACTGTGGGACAAAATATCACCACGCTGGGCAACAGTGATATTAATGGGCAACCATAGCGAACACTCCCAGGAAAGCTCCATAACGTGGAAATGGTTTTTGGAAGAGTCTCCTCTCAGTAGACCCTTCCAAACTTCATTTCTTTTTTCTGGACCTTTGCTGGGTGTGATTTCTGTATTTGCCCATCACTATAACTGTTCCCCAGCTGACTTACTATTTGTAATAGTTCTGTTGTGGTCATTTTCTATTTTTATGTTCACTTTTGTGCTGTGCACATGTATCACACTGCTCACGTTTTGCTGGTTTCCCCGGTTTTCCTGTACATTGCTGACGGAAATGGTTTCTCTTCCCTTTAAATGCTTTCTACCGCGAGTGTTTCACTCGCGGTAGTTTTTACATGCAAATTCGGGCCCGCTACTGTGCGGGGAGCCTCTCCCCTCCCACTCTCCACCCATTGACCCCGTCCCTCCGCCCCTCCGGAGCCTTCCTCCGCCCTCCTTTCGCCGTTCCACGCCTCTATCGCACATTTGCGGGCCCGCACTTGTACGGGGCCCATTAGTGAGCCGCGTACCTGTGCGGGGGTGACACGCACGTGTGCGGGGCGTTTAAACGCGTTTATTCGCGTTTCAGTGCCGCGTTTCCGTGCGCTATTTTGCGGCACGCACATTTGCGGCTTTTAGTAAACATCCCCCTTATACTCTTATAAAGAGCATGCATACCTATTGCTGACTGCATAGGTTCAACACACAAAAATGGATTTGTATGTTTAAATTCCGCTGGTATTGCATTTACATTTAATGTGAAAAACTCTTGAATTTTTCTGTAAAAATGAATAAAGAATTCCGATTTGTACTTATCTAAGACCCCAACTTATGCTGACACTACAGTTTTGAGTGTCGCGTTTGCACTCGCCAGTTGCAACCGACCTGTCAGTAGGTTTCGAATATCTGCGTCAGGGATTTGGTGGCAAACAAAAACTGGAGCTCAAGACAGAAGTTAAGGTAGAAGTTAAAGGCAGCAACCTCCAATGGCAGCGGTTTAGAAATTTGGCAGATACCAAGGCATGTAACACAGGTTCTGGCCCAGAATGAGTGGTGCTGCCATGTGACGATACTGTTACCTCCCCCTCCCTGATAACAACCCCTCCACTTGAACTTGAGATCCCTAGTTAATTACAGCCCCATGCTCTGATTTATTTATTTTTATTTTATTTATTTGTACATTTTTTCTATACCGCCCCTTCCAGAGATCAGGATTGCCCTCCTTGTGCAAAGCTCACGCCATACTCCCATCCCTCCTTTGGTCAACCCCTCCTAGCATATCCTCTCCTCATTCAACACCCCTCACCCCAAAAAGCAAAATGTCTATTGAAGGCAAAACCCCATCCCCAATAGGTGCCCCCTTGAAAATGCCTCCCTCTGCCTCTCCCCAGGACCTACCCATGGGCTCCTTGGTGGTCTCAGTGCTGATGTGGGCAGAAAGGATCACCCTCTGCTCCTGCCTCATTGCCAAGACATACAAAATGGCACTGGCAACCTCTAGGAGTAGTCTCGTGGTACTAGTGCTAGGGATTGACCCTAATGGTAGTACCATGAGACTACCACTAGGGATTGCCAGTCTCATTTTGGATCCCACAGCAGATGGAGCAGGAGCAGAGGGGGACCGCTCCTTCCCCCATCACCACTAAGACTACCAAGGAATTCCCGGGTAGGCCCCGAGAAGAGGGTTGTGTCTTCAGGGGATGCCGATTAGTGATGGGGTTGGCCTTTCCAAGGCATTTCACTTTCCAGGGTGAAGGGGGCTAAGTAGGGGTTAACTGGAGGGGAGGATCAGAACATGGAGAGAGCTTTGTACAAGGAGAGTGACTGGCTGGGCGTCTTATGACTGGGCAAGAGGCTTCTGATCTGGGGGAACTAAAACCAGCACCAAGAAGCAGTACTTTGGATTCTTCATGGACAGCAGCTGCCCTACTGGACTTCTGGTAGCTTGGCTGCACTTAATGCCACCTTTTGAGGTAGCATTAAGTGTATTCATGCTATTAGCAGCTATGACAGCTACTGTACGACAATATTCCATGGCTAGCTGTCCCCGATCAACACACCCGCTCTCCGCCTGCCCCATTCCACAACATGCAGTTAGGGTTGCCAACTGGCTCCAGATGCGCCCGACAGGCTTGCTCCAATCCTGGGTTTACCCCATTGCATGCAGTTACTTGTAGTTTTCCTTTTCTTATGGAGTGCAATGGAGAAATTAGAACTACATATCCCTGCATGCAATGAGGTAAACCCAGGACTGGATTGAACCTGTCGGGCGCATCTGGAGCCAGTTGGCAACCCTACATGCAGTTAGTGCATGAAATAGCATGTGCAAGCTGTCACGCCAGTACAGTAACAGTTACCACAAGTGGGCGCTAACAGCGTGTGCTAAATCTCACAGTAGTTGTTAGTGCAGCTTAGTAAAAGGGCCTTAGGCACACTAAACACAGACAGACACACAGAGAAGTTGGTTCATTTCCAAGTTACCTAGTTCTAGGAGTGAGATTTTTTGCCAGTTCTGGTTTTAAATCTACATTGCAATGCACTAAGGCATTTGTAGGCCCTGATTTTACCCATTGGAATCAGTGCTGCAGGTCCCATAATGCATCAGAATGAGATTTTCAGAAATCCAGGACTGGCTTAAAATCTCACTCTTGGAACCGGGTAACTTGATAACTCTGAATTTCTCAATGCATGAAGGGGATTTTCCCTGAATTATTGAAGTAGGCAATTGTAAGACCAGTTCAAAGAAAATATTCAAATCCTAATTCAAAGATGAACATTTTTATTCGGTCTCAAATACCCCTTTTTTGGGTTAAGTTATTGAACGTGCAGTATCAGGTCAGCTTGTTGCATTTTTGGAAGATCATAATGCATTAAATCCTTTTCACTTTGGTTTTCAGAAACAACTAAAACCGTTCTTATTTCTTTTCTTGATGATATGTATTTTGAAACTAGTTTAGGGCTTGATGTTATGATATTGTGTTTGGAGATGAGGTATATCAGCCACATTTGATTCTATAAATTCCTTTTGTTGGAGATGCTTCATCTGGCAAGAATAAGGGGACAGTTTTCAAATGGCTCATTTCTTCCATGGCATACAAATCTGCTTGCAATAGGTGAGGAGATCAGAAGGAGGAGTAGCGCAGGGTTCAGTTTTTCCTCCTTATCTTTTTTAAGATTTTTATCTTTTGGATTCTGTTTTAAGTTCTTCAGGGGTGTGATTTTATTTTTTTGCAGATGCTATCCAACTTTTGTTTCCTATAAAGGATGCTTCTGTAGCTAAGAGCTGTTGGATTCAATAAATTTTTGTTAGAATTCAAATTTGGTTTGTGACCCATAAGTTGAAAATTAAAGTTGCTAAAACAGATGTTTTGGATGGGTCATAAAATACAGGTTTTGAGTGAACAATGAGATTTATTGACTTTGGATATGTAAAGCTCTCTTTAAAAACATTCATAGGGGTATGTTTACTAAAATCCCGGTAATATGCGGGTCGCGCTAGTGTGCGGATGCCATATAAGGAGTGGGCATTTCAGGCTGAAAAAAGCAAAACCGGGATTAATCATGTGCTAATGTGCGCGGCGCTCAAGTGCGCCCCGCACATTAGCGCATGAGAAAGCTGCGCGGGAAGCATAAGTGGTGCACTGATGTACAAGCACAGGAACAGAGCCACAGTACAATGGTTGAGACACTGACCAATGGTGCAGGGATCAGGGGTTCTATCCCCCACAGTGCCCAATGAACAAGGCTGGGTGAGGCATTACCTGTTAGGGTTAATATTGTTTTAGGAGGCATTTTAATATTGGGTGGCATAAGGCGGTGCGCTGATGCATAAGCACAAGAACAGAGCCACAGTACACTGGTTAAGACACTGACCAATAGTGCAGGAGTCATGTGTTCAATCCCCCACTGTGCCCAATGAAGAAGGTTGGCTGAGGCATTGCCTATTATGGGGAAGATTGCTTTAGGAGGCATTTTATTTTTATTTTAATTATCTCTACTAGCAAACGCACTCTCAAAGCGTGTTAACATAAGGCGCCCCATAAGGCACATTTTAAAGTGCACTGTCTGCCAAGGCACCCTAGAATGTTGCTTATAGGGTGCCGTATGAGTTACCGCAAGGTCACAGCACTGTTTTTGATGGCAGCACTGTGCAGTTTAAGGAATGAAAATCATAAGTAGGTGCACTGACATGCAAAGAGGAGCAGCAGTGGAGCACAATGGTTAAGATGCTGACCAATGATGCAGGAGTCATGGGTTCAATCCCCCACTGTGCCTAATGAAGAAGGCTGGCTGAGGCATTACCTGTTATAGGTAATAGTGCTGTGGGGGGCATGTTATTTTTATTTTAATTAGTGCTGGCAGCAAACACACCCTCAAAGTATTGTAACATAAGGTGCTGCATAAGGCGCCTCATAGGGTACCCCAGAGGGCACATTTTAAAGTGCAGTGTCCGCCACGTCACCCTACAATGTTGCTGAAAGGGCGGCCTATAGGGCGCCATATAGGGTGCCCTATGAGGCACAGCAAGGTCATAGCACTGTGTTTGATGGCAGCACTGTGCATTTAAACGCATGGAAATCTGAAGTAGGTGCGCTGACATGCAAAGAGGAGCAGCAGTGTAGCACAATGGTTAAGGCACTGACTGCTGATACAGTGGTTATGAGTTTGCTCCCCAGTGTGCCTAATATGTAAGGCTGGCTGAGGCATCAGCTTTGCAATGTATGTATTGTTTCCTGCAGCACTTTATTTGTATTTTCTTAATTGCTGCCATCAAACACGCCCTCACGTGCCGTAATTGAAGGTGCCGCATAAGGCACCCTATAAGGCACTCCATAGGGCACATTATAAAGTGCACTGTCTGCCACGGCACCCTAAAATGTCCCCTATAGGGCACCCTATAAGTTGCTCCACAGGATAACGTATAGTGCACCTTATATGGACGGTAACCATAAGGTGCCCTATAGGGCTCCCTATAAAGCGCCCTCTGAGGCACCTTATGGGTACAGTATGCTGAGGGTCTTTTTGCTGGCAGCAATAATGTACATTAGAACTAAATAATGATTTGGACAGCCCTATCAAATAACCCCACTGTGGGTTTGAACCTATGACCTCTGGCTCCACAGGCAGTGAAGCAACCATTGGGCTACAGCTCTACAGTTGCTAGCAAGCCCCTGGCTGGCTGCAGAGGGAGTGCACGTCACCACACAGACAGTCTGCTGTGGTCACAAGGATCGGGTTCGCACACACGTACCCATGATGCACTGCACATGCAAATCATCTGTCCACAGATAAACACAAGATGGGGTATGCACCCCCACAGCACCTCAGCCTGGTAGGGGGTACTGACCGTGTGTTTTACTGGCACAGAGTAGCTACACACCGTCACATTGTGCGGGTACTGTGCTCACCCTGAGGGTGCCGTGAGGCGCCCAGCACCAGGTCCACAGCACCTTCCCTGGCAGAAATAGGCCATGCTGGAGGTCCAAAGCAGTGTTAAAGTGTGAGATAGGTAGTTTCTGCAGAAACATCTTGGATATATCTGTCTGTCTCAGTCAAATGTAGCTCCTATGGACACCCAGGAGGATTCATATACCACCACCACTCTCCTCCAGGGCTGAGGGTGGTAAACAGGGTCTCCCATCAACAGATCCACATTCTACCTCTCTTCAATGGTGGCAGTAGAGGGGACCATCAACCCCAGTCCTGCTGGGGCACAAACACCCTACAGGGCAGTCAATGCATCTCTGTACACATCCATAATGCAATAGCAGACAGATATTAGGCCTGGATATGCTAAGCTGCACCCCACCACTATCTGATATTCTCCTGCAGCAAGCCTTCAGCCACTGCACCCTGCAAGGCACTCCATCAAGACACACACCAGCTGTAAACAGTCTGCTAGCTAGTCCATAGTGCATGTTCCTGGTGGAAATGCATGCACCCAGAACTGGGATAGCAGTATACACAACAAGCAGATAAATCAGTGACTGGACCCCAAAAGGAAACCCATAAACATCACATGAGCAAAATACTATATAGCACTATGGGTTCTAGACATCAAAAGGGTAGATAGAATGTGTCACATTCCTCCTAGATTCTCAACACCACCAAAAAGTTGTCTAATAGACAATATTTTGGTGGTGGTGAGAAGCAAGGAGGAATGTGACAAATTCTAACCTTTTTGATGTCTTGGACATCTGCACCTTGCCCACTTACAATCTTAAATGACAGAGGTGTAAGGCAGGGGTCTCCAAATCCAGCCCTGGAGGGCCAAACACCAGTCAGGTTGGCAGGCTATCTCTAATGCATATATATCTCATGCATATCATTAGGGATATCCCAAAAACCTGCAGGGTTGCGGGCCACCAGGACTGGAATTGAGTAGCTCTGGTATAGACAGACACACACTCCCACACCTATGCCAGCATTGTGCTACTATAGAGGAGTTTAGCAGCCCTGCCCACCACACCAGTCCTGGGCACAGTACAGGCATGGATATGGTACGCAATACTGTTGGGGGTCACTCCCCAGGGTGGTAAACACTGTCAGAGACCAGACCTGAAGCACACACCGCAGACATCAGAAAGAGTGTTATGATGGAGCTCAATCAGCAAACTGTGCTTAACGTAGGAATTTCTATCTGCCAGTACTCATAGCAAACGTTTGATAGCTGTGTTTCGTATACCCAGGTGTAGGGTGACATTGCTAAGGTATGCAAGTGCTAGTATTGGGAGATGCACGCAGGGCCCAATGTCCTGCCTCTCCAGGAGGCATTGGCCAATGGGGCCTGTGGGTGTGGGTGTGTCTGTCCCTGTTGGCTGCTGCTTTACGGCAGAGGTTCCCAACTCCAGTCCTGGTGTGGAAACACTGTTCGGGTTTTCATGCTGTCCCTCATGAATATGCATGAGCTACATCTGCATACCATGGGGGTGGTGCATAGATATGCAGCACAGGCATCTTTATTAGAGGCAGCATGGAACCAGAATGGTGTGGGGCCCTCCAGGACTGCATTTGGGAGACTCTGCTCTAGGTAATGTGCCTGTTTATGGTGTCTGTGCTCGGTGGGGTATGTTCTCAGCAATAAAGGTTTGTCCTTACTATCACGGTTTAGTTGTGGGAAAAATATGTGGATTGGATTGACAGGAGCTCCAGCTGGGCTTTGAACCTATGTCCTTCTGTTCTTGTACATACTGTCTGTGTGCACTGCACCACCATGTTGCCACCAAAATAATGCATTCCCTGGGGAGTCCATGACTGTACATCCGACAGGGCCTGTTTGTTGCCGTGCACGGCAACCACCTGGACAGGGCTAGGCCATGGTCTGCTGTGGGCACCAGCCGCTGCCACCTCCACCATCAGTACCGCTCCATCCTTAGATTGGAGACAGCATAAACCCTGATGGATTTGTGGCCCTCCAGGACTGCATTTGGGGGATTCTGCCGTAGGTAATGCACATTTCTATGGTGTTTGTGCTGTGTAGGGTAAAATAGAGGTTTTTGACCCATGCTTATGTTCTCAGCAATAATGGTTCAGTCTTTACTACCATGTTTTCTTCATGGGTAAAATAAGGGGACTGGGTTAGCAGGAGCCCCAGCTGGGCTTTGAACCTGTGACCTTCTGTCTCCAAACACACTGGTTGTGTGCACTGCACCACCGTGTTGCCACAAAGACATTGCCTTCCCTGATGATACCATGACTGTTTGTCCAGCAGGGCCTGTCTGTTGCAGTGCATTGCACCCACCTACACAGGGCTAGGCCATGGTCTGCTCTGGGCAGCTGCCACTGCCCCCCTCCACCTCCAGTACCCCTGTGCCACCATGCTGACATGCCCTTCTGCTGGTGGTGCTGGTGGTACGCAGTCTCAGGCCATCCTGTGTGCGGGTAGGCGGCTGCCTATGGTGCAGGTTCTGGGGTAGGGGTGCCTGCATATCTGTCCGCACGTCCCCCAATCACCGCCTGCCAATGTTCCGTGCCCTTGGGGGTACCTGCTGGGTACTATCCCCTGTGACACTGTGCTAAACACTCTCGTGCCCATGTTGGGCCCTCATCAGTTGCTGTCTGGCTGATGTTCAGTTTCAGCATTCTTAAGTGCCATCTAGGCATCTGCCTAGTCCGCACTGTGACCCAGCTGCACCACAGCATGTGCCGCCTGCAGCCCTCTGTATCCCCTTTCCCAGCATCTGTCCAATTGCCCATTCCGACCTGCCCGCCCTGCTGTTGTGGAAATGTGCATGCCATAGGTAACCTGTCCAATGGAGAGGGAAACCCTGATCAGTGCTATTTCACTGTGGGATCATTCACCTTGTATGGGGACGGAGCGTAGACCCTTCTAAAATTCATATTTATTTTTTGGGGCTTTCTTGGGAGTGTTTTTTGATGTTTCCCATTACTATCACTATTTCCCAGCTAGATTATAATTTTATTATATTTTGTTGGGGTCATTTTTAATGTTTATTTGCCTTTTTGTTCCTTGCACATGTATCACACTGCTCACGTTTTGTAGGTTTCCCTGGTTTTGCTGTACATTGCTGACAGAAATGGTTTCTCTTCCCTTTAAATCGTCTCTATCGCGAGGTTTTCACTCGCGGTATTTTTTTACTTGAATTTCAGCTCCGCTCCTGTGTGGGGAGCCTCTCCCCTCCCACTCTCCACCCATTGACCCCGTCTCTCCGCCCCTGGGGAGCCTTTCCACGCCTCTATCGCTCATTTGCGCACCGCGCACATGAGCGGGCCCGTTAGTGCGGCGTGCACGTGTGCGGGGCACAAAAACACATCATTAGCATGCGCTAAGGTACCTTAGCGCACGCTATTGTGCGCCGCACACTTGTGCGCCGTTTAGTAAACATACCCCATAGTCTATGGGATATGGTTAGATTGAGATCTTAAATATATAGAACAGATTTCCAGGTTAATGAAGACTTTATGTATTTAAGAAGTATCAGACAATTACATTCTTATTTGGATCACGATCACCTTTGTATGATCACCCTGGATTAGAATTTTTCCAAAAATGGACTATTGTAATAGGATTGATTGGGCTTCTGCAAAAATTGCTGTCTCACTTGTAGTTGATGCAAAACACTGTGGATAAGATTATAGGATTAAAAAAATGGGATAATGTCACTTCAATGTTGACAAATATTACATTGGCTTCCAGTCAATTTTCTAATTCAGTTTAAACTTGATGCAGATGTCATCGCATTTTTAAAGTGGTTAAATCTCTTGCAGATTGTGAGAAATTGCAAGACGATATTGTGAGACTGGGAGAATAGGCGTCTAAATAGCAGATGAAATTTAATATGGACAAGTGCAAAGTGGATGCACATAGGGAAGAACTACGCAAATTATAGATAAACAATGCTAGGTTTCTCATTAGGAGTCACCACCCCAGAAAATGATCTTGGTGTGATTGAAGGCAATACATTGAAGTCTTCTGTTCAGTATGCAGTGGTAGCCAAAAAAGCAAACAGAATGTTAGGAATCATTAGGAAGGAAATAGAGAATAAAACAAAGAATATCATAATGCCTCTGTTTTGCTCCATGGTGCGACCGTACCTTGAGTATTGTGTGCAATTCTGGTCTCTGCATCTCAAAAATGATATAGCAGTTTATAAAAGGTAGAGATAAGGGTAACCAAAATGGTAAAGGGGATGAAACAGCTCTCCTATAAGGAAAGCTAAAGAGACTATTTATTTATTTATTTTATTTATTTCCAGCATTTTGGTATACGGCCAGGGAGCAGAAAACAGGCTTGAAGAAGAGGCGGCTGAAGGGAAATATGATAGCTGTCTATAAAATTCTGAGTGGAGGGAAATGGGTAAATGTGAATCAATGTTTATGCTTTCAGAAAGTACGAGGCTAGGGGACACACCATAAAGCTATGAAGTAGTATATTTAAAATAGATGGGAGAAAATATTATTTCTCTCAAAGTATAATTAAGCTTTGGAGCTCATTGCTAGAGGGTGTGGTAAAAGCAGGTATTGTAGCAAGGTTTAAAAAAGGTTTGGACAAATTTCTGGAGGAAAAGTCCTTAAACCGTTATTAAGGTAAACTGAGAGAAAAGCATGCTTTATCCCTGGGGCAGGGCCGGCGCTACCATTAGGTGAACTAGGCAGTCACTTAGAGCGCTGGCCCTCTGGGGGCGCTGCTGGCTTCCCTTTCTGGGCCAACAGCTGCAGCTATTACCTCTTGACCCATGACACAGCACTTACCCTCTGTCTCTGGGGCTGCATCCCACTTTCATTCAATTCAATCTGCTGCTTTTGCTCCAGACTACTGGCTTTGCAGTCTGCAGTGGAGGAGATGCTGAAGTGGCAGATTGAATTGAATTGTGCCATGATGCAGGTCTAGAGAGAGAAGGTAAGTGCTGTGTTGCAGTTTCAGAGGTAATTGCTGCCACTGTTGGCCCCGGAGAGGGGTGCCAATGGCGGCAATGGGCACAGAGGGGGAGACAGCGGGAGTTGCAGGATGGAGGGCCCACCTAGAGCGCCTCCAGTCCTTGCACTGATCCTGCCCTGGTGGTGAGTTGTATGGAAGTGGCTACTTTTGAGGTATGTCAGGTACTTGTGACCTAGATTGACCCCTGTTGAAAACAGGACACTGAGCTTGATGGATCTTTGGCCTGATCAGTATGGTAGTTGTTATGTTCTTATATGGCTTACTCTATTTGTCAGACTTAGATTGGGGCAGGTCCCTGTGTTTCTTTGTAATGGTTGTTACATTCTGAGACAGCAAAATTGTTGAAAGCGCCATCTATATCTATATGAATTTGAGAACCAAAATGTTTTAAGTTAAGGCTGCCACAATCTGGAATGAACTTCCATGTGATTTATGTCTTGAAAAGGATTATTGGAAAACAAGTGGAAGGAGACCATGCGCAAGCAAAGGACTTTATTATAAGGTCTGTGACTACAGCTCCCAAGAGGCTCGGTGGTGGCTGCGCCTGCACACTGCACATCCCGAGAGGGGGCTTGAACATTTCCACAGCTCTGTGTGAGGAGAGTGGCGGGGGAAGGAGACCAGGAGAAAGTGTGGAGCTGTTGGCCCATAGCCTCTAGATGCCAGCCAGTCCCTGACGAAGGCTAACTAGCCGAAACGTGGCCGAATCAGGCCTTGTAATAAAGTCCTTTGTTTATGCACGATCTCCCTCTCCTTGTTTTCTTTGTTCCTGACTGCGTCTGCAGAAGAGCTCCTCCGATTCTTCCTTCTTGAAAAGGATTATTGACATTTCAAGAAGAAATTGAAAACTCATTTTTTTCTGTTGCCTTCTCTTAAGTGAATGGTTCAAGAAGATACATTTGAAAATGTTTAAACCCTCTGTTTTTATTTAATTTATGTAAACCGCGCTGATTTTTAAGAGTGCGGTATATAAGAACAATAAAATAAATAAATAAATAAAAAATAAATAAATAATTCGTTATTGTATGTGAAATATTTTTAAATTGATTCAATGTATTTATGTTTCCAGTTCTAAATGGTTTTACATTTGTTCACTGTATTGAGTACTTGTGTATAATCAGCAGTATAGAATAATGAGAAATAAATAAATAAGACACAGACATGCACACAGAAATAGTACACACATACACCATGCAGACAGACACATAAATACACACACACACACACAAGACACACACAAAACACAGAGATACACTTATCAAACACATAGACACAGAGAGAAATCACACACAGAGATACAGTCATGGAAATAAAGCCATGAGGCATACTCCGCATGCTTTTGCTACAACACCCTTATTGCTGATAGGCTTCCTTTTAGGGATTCAGATGCAGGGGCAGCCTGTCGTGGATGCATACGAATGTGCAGCCAAGTGCAGAGACTTACAGTGGGGCCTCATTTGTATAAGGGACTGATAACCAGGACAGAAAAGTTGAGCTCTGTGTGTAAAACACAGTCACTCACTGGCAAATCCTGGCCTGTTCAGATGTGTATTTCATTTTCTTTGCTGTAAATTCTACTGAGAAATCTACTGATTGAATTGTAAAGCTTTCTAGATGGTTGCTATGGGTACTACAAATTAATACCAGTTGCTCTGGGACTGTGCCACTCTGCAATTAAACTGTAAAATCCATCCTTTCAAATATGTTGGCAGTGATATCGAATAGTTTGATATGTTATCACACTTGTTTTCATTTTATTATTTTTTACAAGCCATCACTGTATTTGAACCACCCCTCTCCTCTCCTCTCCAAGAAGAAATACAGACATATATATATATATACACAGAGGTGATGGAAAGAATTCCATGAGCCATGCTCCACATGCTTTCTCCCCTTGTTCTGTTTTAAGTTGCTGTAACTTTGGTTAGAAGGAAGTCCATCTTCTGGAATAGCTTATTGTAAAGTGCCTCTGAAAAATTAAGTTCTTACACAGATGGCTTTTCTTACAGAAATTCAGAAGAAGCACATGGAAGATGTCACAGATCTGATTCAAGATGAAAGTATATCAGAAAATGCAGATAACTCTATGGAAGAACATGTCGAAGGAGGGCCCGATGCAGATGGAGGCGAGATTACTGATGGGATCGAAGAGGATTTTGATGAAGATGGCAGCAATGAACTGGTAAGAAACAAATATAGGACCCAATATTTAAGGTCCTTAGCCTGCCAGCCCACAGGAGTCCAGCTGGCTAAGGAGGCAGAGAGCAATATTCAGCAGCTCTATCCAGATAGTGCCACAGGATATCTCCACAGACTGCCTCGGCACAGTCCGGTTAATGGAAGAGCAGCCCATGGGTGGAGCAAGGAGGAGTGTCGGCGCTATCCAGATAAGTGAAGACTTATCCGGACAGTGGTGATTTTCAATCAGCACTTACTGGATATCCAAGGCCAGATGTGAAGCCATGTCCAGATAATTCACTTATCCAGACAGCATCACTCAGCTCGGATATTCAGCAGAAGCTCCTATCTGGATATTGCCACTGAATATCCCGCCAATATTTAAGTGCCACAGCTGACCACCGTACTGCTAGTCTGATAATTTTCTAACACTAAACATTCTGGAGGCAATTTTCAAACAGAGTGTGTGCATGTAAGAACTGTGGGTACACTTTATCCACAGACTTTCCATATCAATTTTACAAATGGAAAATTTACCTTAAAAATAGACTTTTCCTAAGTACATGCCTGATTTGCACCTACTCTATGTGCCGGTACTTTTTTTTTTTTGAAAGCTCATACACATACTTTTGGAAATCCAGCCAGCTGAAATGTGTGTACCTGCAAAAATACTGGCTGATTTTCAAAAGCCCCATTTCTGCACATAAAGTTTTTTATTTGCATAACTGTCTTAGAACATTGCCATTTCTGTTTCCATTATACATAAGAACATAAGATATGCCATACTGGGTCAGACCAAGGTCCATCAAGCCCAGTATCCTCTTTCAAACAGTGGCCAATCTAGGTCATACGTACCTAGCAGTTTTCCCGAAAGACACAGGTTCCACAATGCTTGTACTGGGTCAAGCATTGATATCCTGGGTCCCTTCTTAAGAATGGTTTATGGACCTTCCCTCCAGGAACTTGTCCAAACATTTTTTAAACCCAGCTACACTAACTTTTTAGTTTTGCTAAAAGTCTCTGATGAGGGACCTTGTGAAAAGGCTTTCTGAAAGTCCAGATACACTATATCAACCTAGTCACCTTTGTCTATCTATTTATTCACATCTTCAAAAAAACATAACAGATTAGTAAGACAAGATCTTCCTTGTCTAAAGCCATATTGGCTGTCTCCCTTTAGGTTGTGACTATCTACATGCTGAGTAATTTTGTTCTTTATGATGGTTTCTACCATTTTTCCTGGTACTGATGTCAGGCTCACTGGTCTGTAGTTCCGGATCACCCCTGGAACCCTTTTTAAAAATTGGTGTTACATTACTAATCTGTTATGTTTTTTTGAAGGTGTGAATAAACAGGTAGACAAAGGTGTAGACCAGCAGGCTACATCATGGAACCAGCCTGCTTGTTTCATGGTGTAGCCTGCTTGTCCCATGGTGTAGCCTGCTGGTTCCATGGTGTAATGCTTAGCACTCTGGACTTTAAATCCAGTGATGTGAGTTCAAATCTCAGTAGAACCTGCTGACTTTTAAGCTAGCAGATATTTTAAGGGGAGGATACTGCAGGGCTTCTGCACAGGTAAGTAGGTAGAAGGTTGCGGGGGAAGACTGGCCTGGCTGAATTGAGGTAGCTGGTTTGCCAGGGCATGAAGTAGAGGGCTATGGAAAGCGAGAAGTTGGCCTGGTGTTGTATACATCTTGAAGATTATTTTATAACAAGGCACCATGAGGAAGGCACATACTGAAGCTGCATATGTTTTCCTTATTTTATGAAGCAAGGAAAGGAAGAGTGGCCAAGTGGTTGGGGCAAGTTATCTCAGCTCTGAAGGTCAGGGGTTCAAATCCCACTAGAGGTGAGCAACCTTGGGCTGGAAGGACTGGGGTTTCTAGTCCCACAGGTGTGCTTTGTGGTCTTTGACAAGCCGCTTAACCTTCCATTGCTCATGTTCCCTGTAAGCATTAGGGTATGTGTCTCATATCCCCTTGCATTAAATATATCCCCCAATTGTGTTGTGACCACTTTGATTGAAGGATTAGGTGGTATACAAAACTGTCTAAATAAAAGCAACATAACTTTATAATATAGCCTACAAAAAGCTCTTGCACAAACTTGCTGTGAGGCAGGACTAGGTTTATTGGTTGCATTTATCAGCAGAAATTGGCCAAGATGCACACATTTTATAAAATATGTATGTAAATGGCTATTCCACCCTGATTCCACATATTTTTACTGCAGCACGCATGTGGAGAGTAATTTTATTAGCAGGCTACCTATATGTGAAGGCCACACAGGAGTCTATTTTGAGCCTGTTTTCTAAAACATTTATGTGACAGTTGGACTTAAGCTGTGGACACTTATATCTGCTTGGCAGCAGGTATGAATGTTAGCACATAAAAGGGGATATTTTAGAAGCCCTAGTTCTGATTTACATCTAATCCAAAATACGGCTGCCAGACCTCTCCATGGTGCCCATAAGATCGATATTGTCACCCCCCCCCCCCTTCTCTCTCTGAACACTGTTCATCGGATCTCTTACAAGCTCCTCACCCTCACATTTCATGCTCTCTACTCTGGCACCCCACTGTTTTTGTCATGGCTCCTGACATCATATATCTCTTCCTGCGCTCTCCAGTCTGCTTTGCAGAACCTCCTTGTAGTCCCTGGCCTTCACGCTGTTCATACCACTGCGGCTCGCTCCTCCGCTTTTCAGGTTGTTGCCCCAGTCCTCTGAAACTCTCTCCCTTCCCACCTTCAGTTCTCTTTTTCTCACTTTAAGACCCAGCCTAAGGGCCACTTCTTTGCTCAGGCTTTCCCCTCTGCTGCCTGCTCACCTGCTGCTGCCTGCTGATGATCTTGTCTTGTCGGTTCACTGGTTGCCTCCCCTCCTCCTGTCTTACATTTTTGTTTGCATAATCACTTTGTAACCTAGGCCTCCTGACCCTTCCTAGTCCTGCTGCTTTGATATATTGCTTTGTCTTTGTTATGTGTTCTTTATTTCAATTGTAATTTTATTGTCCACTGCCTAGTTATGTTCTGTGATGGACGGTATATCAAACAAATTAAACTGTAACTGTAAATTGTGTCCTCGTGTAAATGGCCATTTTAGAAAGGATCCACTTTACACATGCATGTATTTAGCACATGGAAGTTTCAAGGGGGTGTGTTGGAAACATGGTCTGGGTAGGACAAAAATCTATAGATGTATTACCCATTTCATATACATGTCAGCCTAAAATTCTTTACATCCAGATTTATACCTATACCCTGTCAAGTGCACATTTTGACTAGCCCTTTACAGGAGCAATTAAGAAATTAATCATTATCAGGGTCATTCCGAGGTGCGAATAGCGGGGATGGAGGTCCCGTTGGAACGTCCATCCCCGCTATTCGGCCCCTCTGCCGACCCTGACTAACTTCCCTGCACGTTGTACAGGGAGTTTAAACAGGGGCAGAAAAGGGTGTTACAGGGAAGGAGTTAGGGTGAGCAGTGGGCAGTCTCTGAGGTGGAATAAGTTTCCCTAGTTGAGTGAATCTTGGAGGCTCAGGGTGCAGAAAAGATGGGAGAGGGCAGAGTAAATTCCCCACAGCCCGACCTGGCCTTGGGAGGCCATATCGGGGGTTGGGCTGCAGGGAATGAACATTTTGGTCTGGCGGCCGGGGATCACAGCTCTTGAATGGAGCCGCAATGCCATGGCAACTGGACGCTATGTCGCCGCGGCTCCATTCAAAAGCCCTGACTGAGTTAGCCGGGGAAGGCCTCTATGGGCAGGTCGACCAGAATCTGCCCCTCCCATCTTTTCTGCGCCCTGAGCCTGCCATATTCACCTGACTAGGGGAACTTATTCCACCTCAGAGACCGCCCACTGCTCGCCCTAACTCTTCCCCCACAACACCCTTTTCTGCCCCTGTTTAAACTCCCTGTACAACGTGCAGGGAAGTTAGTCAGGGTCATACAGGCTGGACACGATTCTGATCCCGTGGGGCTAGATGTGCCCCATGTGATCAGCATCCTGGCTCATTCTGTGTGTCTGGTTCCATCTGAGTGCACGGAGAGCCATGGTGTCCAACTTAGAATCAGGTTCTGTTAGTTTATTTCCCCCTCCAAACTGAAATACATTCAGCAACTGCTCTCTTGGTATATCTTGGTACCAATGGCATAGGAGACTGTGGAAGAGAGGTTCTGTAAGTCAAATTTAGGCTTTTAGATGGAAAGTTAAAATCCAGAACTTTCAGGGTAGAATTCTCAGAAATGTTTCCCGTTCCAGGATCCAAGAGGCAGACAGAGCTCTGGAGTATCAAAATGTGGATGAGATGATGGTGCAAGGGAGAGAGTTTTATATGTAGTAGGAACTGGGGTTAATTCTGGGGAAGGGGGGACTTTTCAGAAAGGATGGGCCCCTCCTTATATAAGAGCAGAACCAAGCAGCTGGCATTAACCTTTAAAAAGAAGACAGAGCAGTTTTTAAACTAGATAATGGGGGAAAACTGACAGTCAACCTAAGAGTGCAGAATGATGTATCTTTGAAGGATAATAGCAGAACAGGGAAGTTAGGGCATCCCGATAGAGAAGTTTCAATAAAGGTAAAAGTAACCCAGGTGCCATTAGGTAAAGAGCAGACAGACTGGAAAGATTTCAAATTATCCTTACCAACTGATAACTAGATTGTTAATATGAACAAAAAACACATTTTCAAATGCCTGTATGCAAATGTTAGCTGTCTAAAAATTCAGATGGGAGAGTTAGAATTTAGAGCACTGAATGAAAGGTTAGATTCAGTATAATAGGCATCTCAGAGACCTTGTGGAAGCAGGATAACTAATGGGACATGGTGATACCAGTGTACAATTATATCACAAAGACAGGCTAGATCAAATTGGTGAAGGGATGGCACTATATGTTAAAGGCAGCATTGAGTCAAACAGGATAAAGGTTTTGCAGGCAACAAAATATATTATAGAATCTCTGTGGATAGAGATGCCATGTAAAAAGGGGAAGGAAATGGCAGTGGGGCTTTACTACCATCTGCCTGGCCAGAATGAACATATGAATAATGAAATGCAAAAAGAAATCAGGGAAGCTAACAAGGTTTACAGTACGGTAATGGTGTTACCTCTCACTTGGTTTGCAGCTTGTCGTGCTGTGAGGGCTTGCGTGCATCAGTGATGCTGAGAGCTAAACTATTGGTAGTTTAACTACTGGCAGGGTCTCCCAAGATGGTCAGGTCTCAGCTGAGGTGCCAGACCAAGACAAACCACCCATCTGGGCAGCAGCAGAATGGGACAGTGTTGACGGCGGAGTATCACATTTTTGTGACAACGGCAACAACACCAAACTTAAACTGCGCGGAAGAAAGGCCCGGCAATCTACTTCTGTATCTTGCCATGAAAACCCAATGGATAGTTACAACAAAACAAATTGTGCTATGGTGCTGGAAGATGAGACCCCCAGGTCAGAAGGTACTCAACTAGCTACTGGGGAAGAGCTAAAGACTTTTCAGAGTAAAGCCAGCATTTATGATGTGGTTGGATCAAAGTCCTCGGGAAGTCTGACTGCTGATGTAGCTGCGCTTGAAATGAGAGTCAGAAGCTGTAAAGATGTCTTACACATTGGAACATGGAACGTACGAAGCATGAACCAAGGGAAGTTGGAGGTGGTCAAGAATGAAATGGAACGTGTACAACTTGATCTGTTGGGTGTCAGCGAATTGAAATGGACTGGCATGGGGCACTTTGCATCAGATGATCACATGGTCTACTATGCTGGAAATGAAAGACAAAGAAGAAATGGTGTTGCATTTATAATAAAGAAGAAACTTGCAAGAACTTTAATGAAATACAATGCAGTCAGCGAACGCTTAATCTCTATTCGTCTGCGAGGATTGCCTATCAACACAACTATAATTCAAGTATATGCCCCAACAACAGCTGCAGAAGAGAATGAAATTGAAGAGTTCTATGAACAAGTACAAGCTGAAATTGACAGAACATGCAAACAGGATATCCTGATAGTCATGGGTGACTGGAACGCAAAAGTTGGCAACAAAGAAGAAGGCAAAGTAGTTGGAAAATATGGACTTGGCAACAGAAATGAAGCTGGAGAAAGACTGATAGAATTCTGCAAGACCAATGATCTATTCATCTCAAACACCTTCTTCCAGCAACACAAGCGGCGACTGTACACATGGACTTCACCGAATGGATTATATAAAAATCAAATTGACTACATATGTGGAAGTCAACGATGGAAAAGCTCTGTAACATCAACAAAGACAAAACCTGGAGCTGACTGTGGTACAGATCATCAACTACTAGTATGCAAACTCAAGCTAAAGTTGAAAAAGAGCAAACCACTCATGAATGCAGCAAAATATGACCTTGAGAATATACCACTGGAATTTAAAGACTGCCTGAAAAATAGATTTGCTGCTTTAGATACAAATGACAGAGCTCCGGAAGAGTTATGGAATGACATCAAGAAGGTTGTGTTGGAAGAAAGCGAGAAGTCTCTACAAAAGGTGAAAAAGCAAAAACGGCCAAAATGGATGACGGAAGAAACTCTGAAAATTGCCCAGAAACGCAGAGAAGCTAAAGCCAGAGGAGAAAGAAAGACAATCACAGAACTCAACAGAGATTTCCAACGTGCAGCAAGACAGGACAAGGAAAAGTACTACAATGACACTTGCAAGGAAATAGAAGCAGAAACTATTAGAGGAAGAACAAGATTGGCTTTCCTAAAGCTACGAGAGTTAAAGAAAAAGTTCCAGCCTCGAATTGGAATGTTACAAGATGCTCAAGGTTCTATGTTGAATGATGCTGAGAAGATCAAGAAAAGGTGGAAGGAATATACAGAGTTTTTATATGATAAAGATCAAGTGGACCAACAGCCGTTTCAACCTGTACCTTATGATCGGGAACCATTGGTGATGAAAGAAGAAGTTGAAGCAGCATTGAAAACCTTATCAAAGAACAAAGCACCAGGCATTGATAGCATTCCCATAGAGGTATTGCAGCAATCTGATGCAGCTGTTACCGTACTCACAAGACTCTGCCAAGAAATATGGAAGACAACATCATGGCCAACTGACTGGAAAAGATCTGTGTTTATACCAATACTAAAGAAAGGTGATCCAACTGACTGTGGAAATTATCGCACAATCGCTCTGATCCCACATGCCAGCAAGATTCTTCTGAAGATTATTCAAAAGAGATTACAACCATACCTGGAACAAGAACTACCTGAAGTGCAAGCAGGGTTCAGGAAAGGGCGAGGAACGAGAGACATCATTGCGGATGTGAGATGGATCCTTGAAAAGACTAAAGAATACCAAAAGGATATCTATTTGTGCTTTATCGACTATAGCAAGGCTTTTGACTGTGTAAACCATGAGAAACTCTGGGCCACATTAAGAAGCATGGGTATACCAGAACACCTGATCGTTCTCTTGCGCAATCTGTACATTGATCAAGAAGCAACAGTTCGAACGGAACAAGGAGAAACAGAATGGTTTAAAATAAGCAAAGGTGTAAGACAAGGCTGCATACTTTCCCCCTACCTGTTTAATTTGTATGCAGAACAAATCATCAGAGAAGCAGGATTGTATGAAGACAACAGAGGTGTGAAGATTGGTGGAAGAGTCATCAACAACCTTCGCTATGCTGATGATACCACATTACTGGCTGAAAGTGAAGATGATCTGAAACATTTGCTTCTCACAATCAAAGAACATAGTCTCAAAATGGGCCTGCACCTTAATGTAAAGAAGACAAAGATCATGACAACTGGCATAATCAACAGGTTCGTCGTTGAAGGAGAAGAAATTGAAATTGTGAACAACTTTAACCTACTTGGATCAACTATCAATAAAGAAGCAACAAGCAGTCAAGAAATCAGACGACGCATTGCTCTTGGCAGAATGGCTATGAAAGACCTAGATAAGATTCTCAAGAGCAGAGATGTCTCTCTCCATACAAAGATTCGACTTGTTCAAGCCATGGTTTTTTCAATAACATCATATGGATGTGAAAGCTGGACAGTGAAAAAGACAGACAGGAAGAAAATTGATGCCTTTGAATTATGGTGCTGGCGGCGAATACTGTGTATACCATGGACTGCTCGAAGAACAAACCAGTCGGTACTAGAGGAGATCAAACCTAAGCTTTCTTTAGAAGCTCAGATGACAAGACTTCGACTTTCATACTTCGGACACATCATGCGAAGAGAGAGATCATTAGAGAAAGACATTATGCTTGGCAAGATAGAAGGTCAACGCAAAAGAGGAAGGCCAGCAATGAGATGGATTGATACAATAACAGCAGCTACGGGTACCAGTCTGTCAACAATGAGCCGCCTGACTGGAGACCGAACACAATTTAGGATAGCTATCCAGAGGGTCGCCATGAGTCGACTCCGACTCGACGGCACTTAACAACAACAACAATGGTGTTACATCAGGACATGTTAGGGAGATAAAGGGGGTCTTTTACTGAAGGGTGTTAGCTGACCATGCATGTTCTGGCACGTGCTGAATGTGCATTGGGACACGCATTACCAGCTAGCAGAGGACGATTCCTGTGCTGTGTAACCTGCATTAGGATCTTGAGTGGGCGGGGTAGGGCGGAGAGTGGGCGTGGTGTGCTCTGTGCAGTTAGTGCCGGGTTCACACCCTGCACTAACTGTATTAGCGCAGGGGTTAAGTGTACCCACTGGGACAGGGCTCCGCATTAACTGCCGGGGAAATAATTTCCACACCTCCAATAGTTAACACAGTGGTATTGCACCTAATGTACCATATCTTTGGTGGTTTTGGTTTGTTAGGTGCAACACCCAAGCACCCAGAGTTTCTAGATGAAATAAATATCTGCTTCGTAGAGCAGCTGGTTTAGGAGCCAACAGAAGGGGAAGTTAATTTAGACCTTGCCCTTACTGGAATGCAGGATCTGATCTGAGAGGTTACAGTATTGGGGCTTTGACAATAGTGATCATAACATGATCACATTTGATTTAATAAATGGAGAGAGAACAACAGGGAAATCTACTGTGTTAGCATTTAACTTTCAAAAGGGAGATGATGATGAAGTGAGAAAAAAGGTTAAGAAACAACATGAAGCAACTGTAAAGGTTAAAAGTTTACTGTACATCAGGCCTGGATATTATTTAAAAAGATTATCTTGGACGTCCAGACCAAATGTATTCCACACTTTAAAAAAGGAGAAAGTAAAGCCAAACAACTGCCGGCATGGCTTAAAGGTGAGGTCAGAGAGGCTATTATAGCCAAAAAAAAACATCTTTCAGAAAATGGAAAAAGGAGTCAAATGACAAAAACAGGAAACAATATAGATACTAGCAAGTTAGATGGAAGGCAATGATAGGGCAAGCAAAGCGAGAATTTGAAAAAAAGCTTGTTGTGGAAGCAAAAATGCATAATAATTTTTTCAAGTGAATTCATAGCAAAACATCTGTGAGAGAGTCAGTTGGCCCATCAGATGATAGAAGGTTAAAAGGGCACCAAAGGAGGACAAGGCCATAGCGGAGAGATTGAATAAGTTCTTTGCTTTGGTCTTTACAGAAGAAAATGTAGGGAAGTTACCCTGTCAAAAATGATATTTAAAGGTGATGTATCAGAGGAATTGTAATAAGTCTGGATAATTGGGAAGATAATGCAGCAATTTCATAAACTAAAGTGTAGCAAATCGCCTGGACTGGATTGTATACAACCCAGCGTGCTGAAAGAACTCATAAATAAAATTGCAGACCTATAGTACTTGAAGATTGGAAAGGTGATTGGAAAGGTAACACTAATTTTTAAAAGGGTTCCAAGGGTGATAAAGGAAACTACAGACCAGTGAACCTGGCATCAGTGCTGACGTCAGGTTCACTGATTGAACAGATAGATAGTCTTGATTTAATGGAACCAAACCAATAGGGATTTAGCCAAGTTTTGTCTCAATAATCTGCTATTTTTTCTGAAGATGTGAATAAACAGGTAGATAAAGGTGAGTCGGTTGATTCTGAATTTTCAGAAAGCCTTTAACAAGGTACCTCATGAGAGACCTTTGAGGAAATTAAAAAGTCAAGAGGATAGGAGGCAGTATATTATTGTGCATTGGGAACTGGTTAAAAGATAGAAAACAGAGAGTAAGACTAAATGACCATGTTTCTCAGTGGAGAAAGGTGAATTATTGAGTAACCCAAGGATCTATGCTGGACCCACTGTTTTTTAATATATTTATAAATGACCTGGAAATGGGAACAACTAGTGAGGTGATGAAATCTGCAGATGACACAAAAGTATTCAAAGTTATTAAATCACAAGAGGATTGTGAAAAATTGCAAGAGGACTTTGAGAAATAGGGAGACTAGGCATCCAAATGGCAGATGAAATTTAATGTGGACAAGTGCAGTTATGCACTTAGGGAAGAACAACCCAAACTATGGAGTATGTCTACTAAGCCGGGCTAATGGTTAACCTGGGCTATCTGCACCTAGGTCTCATGTTATTCAGTGGGACCTATGAGCTGATAGCCCAGGCTAACCGTTAACTCGGTTTAGTAGACATACCCCTACAGTTATACAATGCAAGGTTCCACATTAGGAATCACCACCCAGGAAAAGGATCTAGGCATCATCGTGGATAATACGTTGAAATCCTCTGCTCAGTGTTGAGTGTTCAGTTGCCAAGAAAGCAAATAGTATGCTAGGAGCAATATGTGGCAAGGAGGAGTACTTCTGTGGATAGAGAAGCAGCCTGGGGGCCAGAAAAGCCTGGGTTCAAATCCCACTGATACTCTTTGTGGCCTTGGGCAAAGCATTTAATCCTCAATTGCTTCAGGTGCAAACTTAGATTATAAACTCTCTGGCGACAGGGAAAGTGTCTTTAGTACCTGATTGTAACTTGTCTTGAACTGTTACTGGAAAGGTGGGAGCCAAATAAATAAGTAATTAAAATAATAAGGAAAGAAATGGAGCATAAAATGCTTCTGTATCACTCTATGGGGTTCTGCATTTGCAATATTGTGTCTAGTCACCATATCTAAAAAAAGATATAGCCAAATTAAGAAAGCTACGGAGAAGAGTGGGCAAAATAATAAAGGGGTTGGAAGGATACTCCTACAAGAAAAGGCTTAGAAGGTTTGGGATTTTCAGCTTGGTAGAGAGGTGACTGAAGGGAAATATGATAGAGGTCTATAAAATAATGAATGGAATGGAATGAATAGATGTAGATTGGTTGTTTATGCTTTTTAAAAGATGAAAGATTAAAGGACGCACAATGTAGAACATTTAAGACTCCGCTCTTCCTCTGGCTTGGACATTGTGGCCATTACAGAAACGTAGTTTAACAAGTCGCATGAATGGGATATAGCTCTAACTGGCTCTGATTTATTTAGAAGAGATAGAGAAAGCAGAAAGAAGGAGGAGCAGCCCTACATGTCAAAAGCAATATTAAAGCTGCTTAATGCAGGGGACGTGGAGAAAGGAAGCGCTGTGGATTGTGTTGGAAAGAGGAGATGGCATTGTCATCTATACTGGTGTAGTCTATAGGCCTCCAACTCAAACCGAAGAAATGGGTAGAGTCTTGATTATTGATATTGCAAAGATAGCCATGAAGGGGGAATGGATCATATTGGGTGACTTTAATCTACCCGATGTGGATTGGAGTATTCCTTCTGCAAATCTGGAAAGAAGTAAAAACATTGTGGATGCCTTCCAAGATGCATTGCTAAGACAAATGGTGATGGAACTAACCAGGAAAAGGTCGATGATGGATTTAGTACTCACCAGTGGAGATAGCATGTCGAATGTCCAGGTGGATGCCCATGTGAGCAGCAGCGATCATTACACGGTGTGGTTTGAGATAAAAGTCAAGGCAGAGTCCAATCATAGCAAGCTCAAAGTCCTAAACTTCAAAAACGCTGACTTCAGTAAAATGACCAAATGCCTGAAGGAGGCGTTGGCAGGGTGGGAGGAGGTAAGGGAAATGGAATTGCAGTGGGCTAAACTAATGGAGGCAATACAAGGGGCAACAGATACATATGTAAGAAAAGTAAATAAAAACAAGAGGAGAAGGAAACCTGTTTGGTTCTCCAAAGAAGTGGCTGCTCAAATAAAGGCAAAAAAACCAGCTTTCACAAAATTCAGAAGTTCACAAAGAGAGGAACACAGACTTTACCAGATTGTAAGCTCTGATGAGCAGAGATTGTCTCTTACATGTCTGTGCAGCGCTGCGTACGACTGGTAGCGCTATACAAATGCTCAGTAGTAGTAATAGTAACAGAATACAGGATAAAGCTAAAAGAGACAAAAAGAAATAAGTATAGCAAAATCAAAGGTAGAAGAAAAGGTGGCTAAAGATCTGAAGCGTGGAGACAAAACGTTTTTCAGGTATATTCAAAAGAAGTGGAAGATCATTGGTGGAATCGCAAGACTCAAAAGTGCCGAGGATGGATTCTTGGAAAATTACATTGAAAAAGCAAAAATGCTAAACAAATACTTCTGCTTTTACTAAAGAAAATCCTGGAGAAAATTCTGTGATTGACAAATATCCAAATGGGAATGGAGTAGATATTACACCATTCCAGGAAGATGATGTGTTTGAACAACATGCAAAACTGAAAGTGGACAAGGCTCTGGGACTGGATGGGATACATCCCAGGATACTGAAAGAGCTCAGAGAGATTATTGCAGGGCCTTTAAAGGATGTTTTTAATAGATCCTTGGAGACTGGAGACGTTCCACAGGACTGGAGAAGGGTTGATGTAGTACCTCTTCACAAACGTGGCAATAGGGAAGAAGTGACAAACTACAGGCCAGTAAGCCTTATCTCAGTGGTGGGAAAAGTAATGGAGGCACTCATGAAAGAGAGAATAGTAGACTTTCTCAAAACCAATTGTTGCACAATCCCAAGGCAACATGGTTTTACCAAAAGACAATCATGCCAAACAAATTTGATTGAGTTCTTTGACTGGGTGACCAGAGAACTAGATCAAGGGCATATGATAGATGTGATCTACCTACAGTAGATTTCAGCAAAGCCTTTGATACTGGAGGTTTATCAATAAACTGAACAGCCTGGGGATGGGTCCCAAGGTGGTGAACTGGATCAGAAATTAGTTGGCTGACAGACAACAGAAGGTGATGGTAAACGGAACTCACTCGGAGTATTAGTGGTGTGCCCAAGGGATCGGTACTGTTCAATGTATTTATGAGCGATATTGCTGAAGGACTGAATGGAAATGTTTGTCTTTTTGCAGATGACACAAAAACTTGCAATAGAGTGGACTCCCCTGAGGGACTGGATAACATGAGAAAAGATCTACAAAATCTGGAAGAAATTGTCTAATGCTGGGTAGTTAAGATTTAATGTGAAGAAGTACAGTGTCATGCGCTTGGGATGCAGAAATCCAAAGACATTGTATGCAACAGAGGGTGAGAAGTTGGTGTGCATGGACCAGGAGAAGGACCTTGGAGTGATTGTTTCTGAGTATGTCAAGGTGGCGAAACAGTGTGATAAGGCGATGGCCGAAGCCAGAAGTATGCTGGCTTGCATAAAGAAAAGAATTACCAGCAGAAAGAAGGATGTACTAATGCCACTGTACAAGTCACTAGTGAGGCCTCACTTGGAATATTGTGTTTAGTTTTGGAGGCCATATCTTGCAAAGGATATAAAAAGACTGGAAATGGTTCAGGGGAAGGCAACCAAAATGATTTGGAGCTTGCGCCAGATGACTTATGAGAAGAGACTTGAAGACCTAAATATGTATACACTAGAGGAGAGGAGGGACAGGGGAGATATGATACAGATCTTTAAATATTTAGAGTATTAATGAACAAACAAACCTTTTTCAAAGACAAGGACGCTATAAAACTAGAAGGCATAACATGAAACTGCAAGGGGATAAACTGAAAGGCAAAGTCAGGAAATACTATTTCACTGAAAGGGTGGTGGATGCTTGGAATGCCCTGCCAATGCAAGTGGTGGGGGCAAATACAGTGACAGAATTTAAAATGGCATGGGACAGACACACTCTGTCACAATGAGCCGTCTGACTGAAGACCGAACACAGTTTAGGAAACTATCCAGAGAGCCATGAATCGACACCAACTCAATGGCACCTAACAACAACATCTCTTATATCTCAACAAAGAGGAGTGACCTGCACAAAGCGGTGGTTACATCTCTAAACAAAGGCATGGGGGAGGGGTGATCTGCACAGAGTGGCCAGTGCATCTACTCTTGCCACCTTGCTGGGCAGACTAGATGGACTATGCTGGTCTTTAACTGCCATTGTATACTATAGGTAGCATTTTCAAAGGCATTTACATGGGTAAGTGCCCTATCTTGGATTCTCAAAAGGCAAATATCCTTGTATTGCCTTTGGAAAATCCTGGATAAGTCCCTAACATGCCAGATCTATGCGGTTAGCATTCGGGTGTGTCAGGAGTGTTCCGAGGCGGAGCGGGGACAGAGGAAAGGACTAAACGGGTAGCCCTCTGCGCATCCAGCCAAAACCAGATTGAAAATCCAGGTTAAGGGGGTTGGTGAGTAGGCTATGTGCCGACACGGTACATAGCCTGCCTAACTGTAAATAGGGCCCTCTAGGTATAAATAATAGAATTTAAAACATATGATAAAACAAAGAAGTAAAAGTGGACAAGCTGAATCCTAAACATTGATAAAACATATAATAATGTGTGAATGGAGAGATAAAAATCTAAGAACATAAATAATATCATAAAGCATTAGAAACATAAGAGACATTAAAAAATAGCATGTACAATAAACAAAATGTACTCAAATGAAATGGATGTAATATAAAAAAAAATATGAAACAGTACATTAATATACCAATTAATTATAGAAAAGAACAATAAGAAACTACTTATAAAAGGTGAAAACAATATCATACAGTAAGTAATGCTCATTTGAAATGTTTAAGTGCATGTATGTGAGTGTGTGTAATTTACCCATGGAGTAATCATTAAATCTAAACACTAACAGTAAGACTTACTATGTAGCATTATAGGAAAACAAACCTTGCCATCCAAACCTAAGGGCAGCAATCTCTAAAGGGAAAAAGAAACTATAAGAATAAGAATGTAAATATCTAAAAATAAGGTGGATAACTTAAATAACTTGGAAACCAATTAGTAACATTCAGGACTCCAGGAGGTGGCATAAATAGAAGCTACACTAATTTTAGGGGGTCTATGAATAAACTGCAACTGTCAATGTTTTAAAAACCGATGACTGGTAAAATCTATCACCCATAATCTGAATAGAGAACTTTATAAATAATGCAAATAAAAGAAAAAATAAATGAAGCAATCTTCAGCAGCCAAGGAACAGCACTTCTATATACAGGACTGTCCTTAATAAGGGAGCGCTTCTATTTTTAAAGGTCATTGGCATTGCGTACAGGGACTCATCAAAGACTAATCAAAGATCCATAACAGAGATAAGACCATATACTCCGATACCTTACAGAGAAACTACAATTAGTCAAAGGGGAAATATGAAATCTCTATCCAAAACGTAGATGAAAAAAAGAGCAGTATCTGATATATAGCTGCGGCACACATACATCATATGAATGACTCTACATATAAGTGAAGTGCCGTTTAAACACATAGTAACATTTTTTTTTTTTTTTGATATGCCATACTGGGTCAGACCAAGGTCCATCAAGCCCAGCATTCTGTTTCCAACAGTGGCCAATCTAGGTCATACGTACCTAGCAGTTTCCCCAAGGGACACAGGTTCCACAATGCTTGTACTGGTTCAAGCATTGATATCCTGGGTCCCTTCTTAATAATGGTTTATGGACCTTTCCTCCAGGAACTTGTCCAAACCTTTTTTAAACCCAGCTACACTAACAGCCTTTACTACATCCTCCGGTAACAAATTCCAGAGTTTGATTACACGTTGAGTGAAAACATATTTTCTTTTATTAGTCTTAAATAGTTTACCCTGTAGCTTCATTGCATGTCCCCTAGTCTTTCCATATGCTGATAAGGTAAACAATCGATCTACGTTTACCCGTTCCACTCCGTTCATTAATTTATAGACTTCTATCATATCTCCCCTCAGCCGTCTCTTCTCCAGGCTAAAGAGCCCCAACCTTTTTAGCCTTTCTTCATAGGAGTAGCCTTCCATCCCCTTTACCATTTTGGTGGCTCTTCTCTGAAACTTTTCTAAAATCGCTATATCCTTTTTAAGATACGGCGACCAGAATTGCACACAATATTCAAGGTGCGGTCTCACCATGGAACGATATAGAGGCATTATAATATCTTTTGTTTTATTTTCCATTCCTTTCCTTATCATACCTAGCATTCTATTTGCTCTCTTGGCCGCCGCTGCACACTGGGCCGAGGGTTTTAACAAGGTATCCACAATGACGCCTAAATCTTTTTCCTGGGTGGTGGTTCCTAATGTGGAACCTTGCATCGTGTAACCATAGTTTGGGTTGTTCTTCCCTAGGTGCATAACCTTGCACTTCTCCACATTAAATTTCATCTGCCATTTTGATGCCCAGTCTTCCAATTTATCAAGATCCTCTTGCAATTTTCCACAATCCTCCTGGGTTTTAACAACTTTAAATAGTTTTGTGTCATCTGCAAATTTGATAACCTCACTTGTTATTCCACTTTCCAGGTCATTTATGAATATGTCAAAAAGCAGCGGACCCAGCACAGATCCCTGGGGTACACCACTATTCACCTTTCTCCATTGGGAAAATTGGCCATTTAGCCCTACCCTCTGCTTTCTATCTTTTAACCAGTTCCTGATCCACAGTAGTACACTGCCTCCTATCCCATGACTCTTTAGTTTTGCCAAAAGTCTCTCATGAGGGACTTTGTCAAAGGCTTTCTGAAAGTCCAGATACACAATATCAACCGACTCACCTTTGTCCACCTGTTTATTCACTCCTTCAAAAAAAAACATAACAGATTAGTAAGACAAGATCTTCCTTGTCTAAAGCCATGTTGGCTGTCTCCCATTAGGTCGTGACTATCTACATGCTGAGTAATTTTATTCTTTATGATGGTTTCTACCATTTTTTCCCGGTACTGATGTCAGGCTCACTGATCTGTAGTTTCCCGGATCACCCCTCGAACCCTTTTTAAAAATTGGTGTTACATTGGCGATCCTCCAATCCTCAGGTATTAGAGATGATTTTAATGATAGTTCACAGATTACTGATAGCAGGTCTGCAATCTCAAATTTCAGTTCTTTCAACACCCTTGGATGTATACCATCCGGCCCAGGTGATTTGCTACTCTTCAGTTTATCTAATAGTTGTAAGACATCTTCCCGATGTATCGATATTTCCTTCAATTCTTCCACACCTTTAAATACCACTTCAGTCATGGGTAACATCCCTACATCTTCCTCAGTAAAGACCGAAGCAAAGAATTCAGTCAGTCTCTCCGCTATCGCCTTGTCGCCTCTTAGTGCTCCTTTAACCCCTTTATCATCTAATGGTCCAACTGACTCTCTCACAGGTTTTTTGCTACGAATGTACTTGAAAAGGTCTTTATTTCGCGTTTTTGCTTCCGCAGCAAGCTTCTTCTCAAATTCTCTCTTTGCCTGCCTTATCAATGCCTTGCATTTGACTTGCCAGTGCTTGTGCTGTTTCCAGGTTTCATCATCGTTTGGCTCTTTTTTCCATTTCCTGAAAGATGCTTTTTTGGCAACAACAGCCTCTCTGACCTCACCTTTAAATCATGCTGGCAGTTTTTTGGACTTCCTTCCACTTTTCTTAAAGCGTGGAATACAGCTGGTCTGGGCTTCCAAGATAGTATTTTTCAACAACACCCAAGCTTGATGTACGTCTTTAACCTTTGCAACTGCTCCTTTTAGTTTTTTCTTAACTGTTTTCCTCATTTTATCATAGTCTCCCTTTCGAAAGTTAAAGGGTAGTACTGTGGATTTCCTTACTATCCCTCCTCCACTAATTAAATCAAAGGTGATCATGCTATGATCACTATTGCCAAGTGGCCCCAACACCCTTATCTCTTGCACTAATATTGCTTCCCCTCTGGTTGGTTCATGAACCAGCTGCTCCAAGAAGCAGTCATTTATTTCATCTAGGAACTTTATCTCCCTAGCATGTCCTGTTGTGACACTGACCCAGTCGATGCCGGGGTAATTGAAATCACCCATTATTATTACTGCACTGTAACTTTTGCTAGCTTCCTTGATTTCTTTGAGCATTTCATCATCCATTTGTTCATTCTGGCCAGGCGGACGATAGTACACCCCCACTGCCATCGCCTTCCCCTTTTTACATGGAATTTCAATCCATAGAGATTCTACAGCAAATTTTGTTTCTTGCAAAACTTTAATCCTTTCTGACTCAATGCCCTCTCTAACATAGAGCGCAACCCCTCCACCAATTTGGTCAGCTCTATCATTACGATATAGTTTGTACCCAGGTATCACAGTGTCCCACTGGTTGTCCTCTTTCCACCATGTCTCTGATATTCCAATCATATCTAACCTCTCGTTTAGTGCTATATATTCTAACTCTCCCATCTTGTTTTGTAGACTTCTAGCATTTGCATACAAGCATTTTAGAGACTGTATTTTATTCATATTAATTTGGCTATTGGTAGACATGGGTAATTTGGGATCTTTAAGTTCTGTCTGCTCCATACTCGAGGGCATTTGGGCTACTTTACTCTTTTTTGGAACCTCTCTGCTTTTTGTAGTATCCTTCAAGGATACATTCTTCCGAAACATGCGCTCTTGGGCGACTGTCGGCTTTCCCCTATTATCTAGTTTAAAAGCTGCTCTATCTCCTTTTTAAAGGTTAATGCCAGCAGCCTGGTTCCATCCCGGTTAAGGTGAAGCCCATCCCTTCGGAAGAGCCCCTCCTTTCCCCAGAATGTTCCCCAGTTCCTAACAAATCCGAACCCCTCATCTCTGCACCATTGTCTCATCCACGCATTGAGACTCTGGAGCTCTGCCTGCCTTTTGGGTCCTGCGCGTGGAACGGGAAGCATTTCGGAGAATGCTACCCTGGAAGTTCTGGATTTCAACTTCCTACCTAAAAGCCTAAATTTAGCTTCCAGAACCTCCCTACCACATTTTCCTATGTCATTGGTACCGACATGTACCAAGACAGCAGACTCCTCCCCAGCACTATCTAAGACCTTATCTAGGTGGCGTGTGAGGTCCGCTACCTTCGCACCAGGCAGGCATGTTACCAGGCGATCCTCACGTCCACCAGCCACCCAGCTATCTACATGCCTAATGATCGAATCACCAAATATAACTGCTGTCCTAACCCTTCCCTCATGGGCACTTGGCCCTGGAGAAACCTCCTCGGTGCGAGAGGGGTTTACATCACCTGGAGGACAGGTCCTAGTTACAGGATCACTTCCTGCCACACCAGGGTGATGCTCTCCTGTCACGTGACCTCTCTCCTCCCTGGCAACCGGGATGCTGCCAGACTGGAGGTGGGACTTCAGGACTATATCCCTGTAGGTCTCGTCTATGTACCTCTCTGTCTGTCTTATGTTTTCCAAGTCTGCTACTCTAGCCTCTAGAGAACGGACTCGTTCCCTGAGAGCAGAGAGCTCCTTGCACCTAGTGCACACGTAAGACTTCTCACCAGCTGGGAGAAAATCATACATGTGACACTCAATGCAAAAGACTGGAAAGCCCACATCCCGCTGCTGGACTGCTGTCTGCATCTTAGTTTTAAGTTTGTGTTTAGATCTTTAAGTTCTTTATGTACTAAAGGGTGCTATGGATATTTATACCACTAAAACTGTACCTAAGAAGTTTAATATACCTTGTTCACCTGAAGCTTAATTAATCTCAGGTCCTTAGTGTATGACTGATTTGGGTAATGAGCTTCACCTGAGAGCACCTCCTGACTTTTAAGTTGTGCAAGTACCTATAAAGCTGTGATTATCCCAGGGGAGGGTGGGTGTGGGGAGGGAGGGAGGGATATAACACTTATTAAAAAAGGGCTGCTACACAGTACCTTGTCCTGTGCCGCTGAGGTAAGCTATATTCTGATTTGATTTAAATTATAGCTCTTTGCTGCTACTAGGCTCTAACCTATTAAGAAATTTAAACTACAAGCTCTCTGCTGGATTCTAAATTTAACCAGAAAGCTTTCTTCTGTGTTTTAATTTGAAACTAAAAGTACTTTGCTGATGCTAGGCCCTGAGTGACTATGAAATTTAAACTACAGCTGTCTACTGGGTATGAAAGGTAACCAGAAAGTTCTCTTCTGTGTTTTAAATTGAATCTTAAACTGTTGCTACTAGGCCCTGACTGATTTAACAAAAAATAGTGGGTTCACAGATTAATTAGCTTTAAAAGAAAAAAAATTCCTTTCAGAAAAATTCCCAGAAGTATATACTCACAATTTCAGATTTCTCTCCAGAAGTAACAGCCCCCCTTTCTAGTCCTTCAACATAGTAAATGATGGCAGATAAAGACCAGTATGGTCCATCTAGTCTGCCCAGTAAGATGGCAAGAGTAGGTGCACCTGCCGCTCCGTGCAGGCCACCCCTCCCCATGTCTTTGTTTTAGGGGTGAACCCACCGCTCTGTGTACGACACCCCTGCATGTTGAGAAATTAGTTAGTTAAGTTTATTTTGATTTTATCCTGTTGATGTAAAGGGATACACTGTGTCTGTCCCATGCCATTTTGAATTCTGTCACTGTATTTGCCCCCACCACTTCCATCGGGAGGGCATTCCAAGCATCCACCACCCTTTCAGTGAAAAAGTATTTCCTGACATTGCCTTTCAATTTACCCCCTTGCAGCTTCATGTTATGCCCTCTAGTTTTACAACTTCCCCGTCTTTGGAAGAGGTTTGTTTGTTCATTATTTCTCTTTAAGTATTTAAAGGTCTGAATCATATCTCCCCTGTCCCTCCTCTCCTCCAAAGTGTACATATTTAGGTCTTCAAGTCTCTTCTCATAAGGCTTCTGATGCAGGTTCCAAATCAGTTTGGTCGCCTTCCTCTGAACAGTTTCCACACATAAAAATACTTTAAATTGGCCATTACACCAATTGACTAAGGGTTAAAAACAAAATAGAAACCATACCCAATGTACAGCAAAGGGATCCGTACATTCAGCATATCACTGAAAACATATGAAAAGCGCAGTGTGCTGACTCGGTGTTTAAATGAAGATATTTCGTGCCAATTGTGCTTGTCATGGAGATGTTTCAACAACTCAGAACAGTCCAGTATTTACCTAAAGATTTTTTTTAACAGAAAACTATTACACTGTGTTGGGAAGCATTCTTTAAGATAGAAATTTCAACTCCCTACTATAAGGGTAAAGCAGATGTGTCTATTACGTGGTATACAGCATAAAACATGTAATCGAAAAGAGGAGGAGAGGAGGGGGGAAGGAAAAGGAGGGGAAGGGGGAAGGGGGAGAGAAAGAACGGGGAAAAGGTGGTGGAGAGGGGGGAGGGGAGTGGAGGGGGAAGGGGAAAGCAGGAAAGGAGAGCACAATATGCCAACTCGGCGTTTAAAAGAGAAACATTACACACCGTAGACGTGGTCATAACGATATGTAAACAACAGAAATAGCTGCCTAAGCGTCTATTCTCTTACATACACAACTATGCTGTACCAACATCAATGGAAAAATGCACTCGCGATGGTTGATAAAAGGGGCCATGGCCAGATGGTTTAGGGGTCCAGTGGGGATGTGCAAAACATCTTTGGGGTAAATAATTAATTAATTAAAGGTAACTGCACTTACTGTATAGAGCGAAGGGAAATTGTAGGTTCCCTGTAAGGTCATTGGAGTATATGGTCTTAACTCTGTAACATCAGTTACCCTTTGATGAGTCTCCATACGCTATATTAGTGACCATTCAAAATAGAACCACTCCCCTATTATGGGCGATCCTGTACATTGAAGTGCTGTTCCTTTGCAGCCGATGATTACTTCATTTCTTTTCTCTGTTATTTGCGTTATTTATAAACTTCTCTATTCAAATTGTGGGTGATAGATTTTAGAAGTCATCAGTTTTTAAAACACTGCCGGTTGCAGTTTATTCATAGACCCCTAAAATTAGTGCGGTTTCAGTCTATGTGCCCTTCTGTGATCTTTGAAGTGCTATGCACCGGCGGGCGCATAACCTTCCTCGCCGACCTCTAAACTGGATAGTCAATGCCACGGCGATGGCATTTATTATCTGGTGATCGTCGCCAAAGCCGGAAGCTGTCGAAGCTAACTGGGCAGCAGTGATATTGGATGCAGCCTGGTTTGCTCCTGCGCCTTACCTGTCTTTAAGGTGCAGATCACTAACTGGGCAGCATCCAATATCGCTGCTGCCTGTTTAGCACCATTCTCCCCCCCCGGCATACCCCCAACACAGCCCAATGCTAACCATATAGCATCGGGGCATGTAGTGGACTTAGATGGTGATATTCAATGGCACAAACGTGTAAGTGCCATTCAGTATCCTCATCTAAGGCATTTACACGGTTTACTGGGCTGTAAACTGTGTAAATGCCTTTTGAATATCGGGCCTGAAATCTCTACCCAATACATAGATGAAAAAAAAGAACGGTATTTGATATATAGCTGCGGCACACATACATCATATCAGTGGCTCTACATATAAATGAAGCGCCATTTAAACACATAAAAATACTTCAGATTGGGCATTACACCAATTGACTATGGATTAAGAACAAAATTAAAAACATACCCACTGCTGGCCTGTTGTCTGCATCTTAGCTTTAAGGTTTTGTTCAGATATTAAAGTTGTTTAGTTGCTTAGGTTTGTTGGGGATACTTATACTAGATCTTATACATTAAATTGACTTTGTTCACCTCCAGAATAATTAATCTTAGGTCCTTAATAAATGTATTCCTGATGGTCAGCAGTCCTGCAGAAGGTTCAAGCATTTGCATGAGGAGTATGTCACATGCACTGTTGAGCATCGATGCACTACACAGTTCTGGATGTAGATGTTCTTGTAAGTACATAGCAAAATGCAGGAAGCCTCTTAAAGAGGTATCGGCAATGTTGCACCAGTGCCACACCTTCACTTATATTGAATGTGCTGAACATCAGCAGACCTGTCCCAAGGTTTGCTATGAGCAGGCCACAGATATCCAGGTCAGGGTCCCTAAGGAAACATGCAAGGTAGCCTTGTAAGCCCACTGAGGGATTATCTGTCATGTGTGACTGTCTTTAATCCATCAGCATGCATCACAGCACTAAGCAAGGCCTATATATTCTGCAGCAGCAGCACCATCACCTCCACCACCACCACCACATGGGTTTAGTTTGGGGGAGAGAGGGGAGCAATGTTCCCCACTCCAAACAAGCTGCCCTGTAAGCTGGTGGGGTTGAGGCTGCAATTCTGTCCAGATGTGGGTGGCTTCTGCCCGTCCCATGGCTAGTGCTGGGCCATGTGTTTGAAACACGAGCTATTTGCACCACAGGACTCTGTATCTATGGACCTCTATACCATTAACGTGTTTCAACCACAGGTCCTGTGCGGTTCAAAAATGTCTGAACTGACCAGGGCTCCATAGGAGTAGCAGTGGGAGGGAGGCAGAAGTTACCTGTGCCTAGATAGAACTGCAGCCTCAGCCCCACCATCTTATACTTCACAAGCAAGGAAAGTTACAATCTCCAGATCCATTCAGAAAGCATCTTTTCTGTTGCTGCTGGAGAGACAGAAGGCTGGACCTGAGGGGTTTAACAGGAGAAAGCCAATATGGCTTTAGCCAAGGAAGGTCTTGTCTTACTAATCTCATATTTTTTTAAGGTGTGAATAAACAGGTAGACAAAGGTGAGCCGTCAGTATAGGGTATCTGGATTTTCAGAAAGCTTTTGACAGCGTCCATCATGAGAGAGTCTTGGCGAAGTTAAAAAATCATGGAATAGCAGGCAGTGTACTATTGTGGATCAGGACCTGATTAAAAGATAGAAAGCAGAGGGTAAGGCTAAATGGTCAATTTTCCCAATGGAGAAAGGTGGATAGTGGAGTACCCCAGGGATCTGTGCTGGATCTGCTGCTTTTTAATATATTTATTAATTACCTGGAAATGGGAATAACGAGTGAGGTAGTCAAATTTGCAGATGACACAAAAGTATTCAAAGTTGTTAAAACCCAAGAGGATTATGAAAAATTGCAAGAGGACCTTGGAAGACTGGATGTTCAAATGGCAGATGAAACTTAATGTGGACAAGCGCAAAGTTATGCACCTAGGAAAGAACAATCCAAACTATGGTTACATGATGCATGGTTCCACATTAGAAACCACCAAACAGGAAAAAGATTTAGGCGTGATCATGGATAACAAGTTGAAACCCTCTGCCCAGTGTGCAGCGGCAGCCAAAAAAGCAAATAGGATGCTTGGAATCATAAGGAAAGAAATAGAGGATAAACCCAAGGATATTATATGGCCTCTGTATGATTCCATGGTGTGACCACACCTTGAATATTTACTTATCATTTCTTATATACTGCCTTTCATGATATCAAGGTGGTTTACAATGAACATAGCATTATAACTTGGAGATAACTAATTTATTGGGAACATGGGCAATGGATGATTAAGTGGCTTGCCCAAGACCACAAGGAGCACCTGTGGGACTAGAAACCCCCAGAACTTCCAGTCCAAGGTTGCTGTCCCCTAGTGGGATTTGAACCCCCAATCTTCTGGCCTGAGGTAACTTGCCCCAACCACTAGGCTACTCCTCCACATTGAATGTTGGGGGCAATTCTGTTCGCCATATCCTAAAGAGGATATAGCAGAATTAGAAAATCTACAAAGAACAGTCACCAAAATGGTAAATGGAATGGAAGCATACCCTATGAGGAGAAGCTTAAAAGGTTAGGGCTCTTAAACCTGGAAAAGAGATGGCTGAGGGGAGATATGATAGAGGTCTATAAATTAATGAATAGAGTGGAATGGGCAAACATAGATTGATTCTTTATGTCATTAAAATATAGAAAGACTAGGGGACATGCAATGAAGCTACAGGGTAACCCATTGAGGACTAATAAGAGAAAATAGTTTTTCACTCTGCATAATCAACCTCTGGAATTTGTTAACAGAGGATATAATAAAAGCTGTTAGTGTAGCTGGGTTTAAAAAAGGTTTGGACAAGTTCTTGGAGGAAAACTCCATAAAGCATTATTAAAGATGACCCGGATAATACACTACTTGTCCCAATACAAGCATTATGGAATCTGTGTGTCTTTTTGGGAAACTACCAGATAATTGTGACGTGGATTGGCCACTGTTGGAAACAGGATACTGAGCTTTATGAACCTTGGTCTGACCCAGTATGGCATTTCTTATGTATGTACGTGGCATGCCCTATCATGACCTTAACATGAACCTGAGGAGGGTGGCCATTGCTAATTGTACCCTTATTCATCTGGTATATGTTAGTCTTAGGAGATGGTGCATGATGTGTCCAGTGTTGGTGTTGGCACCTATCTTCAGAGTGTTTCTGCCATACATGTCACCAAATTAATCTGTTTTATCTGTGGCCTTATACATATTTTACATAATGCTCTGCATTCAATCTTTTCTATCATAAATGCCTTATATAAAATTGATCTTTATGAGCTCTATGGTGGTAATTTTATAACGAGGCATATACTTTAAGAGGTGAAGTATGCTCATAAATCATGCATACTTTCACTGTGGGTGTGCCCATGGACAGTGTTTGTGGAGCGAGGGTGGTGCAAGAAAATATGTGCATTGATTATAGAATACAATAATTTACGCATGTACTAGCAAAATGAAGGTGTGGTTATTTACATCGGATCCAGGCCTGGTGTAACCAATCACACCTTAATTTAAGGCATGTTTTCTGCCACATATGCTATCATTTTATAAAGACAATTTAGCTCCTACTTGTCTTTAGAAATAAGCTTATCTTAGGCACATTAAAACACACTTTAAATAGGCTCCCCCTTATAAAATTACCCTCTGTATGTCATTGTGCATAGAAGATGCACTAAGCTCACATTTATCACATAATAAGATTGTGCATTATGATGAATTGTAATTTTTATTTTAAAAAATGAAAAAAGCAAACATGGTGCAGTACCCAGAAGCCCTGTAGTAAATATACCCAACAAAAAATGAAAAATGTTGAAATGGATTTATACAGATTTTTTTTAATGTAATGGTTTCCTTTCTTAAAACTTTTCTGCTGTATGCTACTCATCTATTTTTTACTGCTTTTGATATTTTGATATCCTTAGATGGAGAACCATGTATCAGACATAGAGGACACCAGTAACTGAAATACAGAGATCAGGTAACTGTCTATAAAAGTGTAATCATCAGAAATGAACCCAAATGATGCTTTGGCAACAGCTGCAAGCTCCAACCTATGCCAGAAGACTAGGAGCCACGTCAAGGGGCAGTGAATAGCCAGGTGCAAGTGGGCATGTGCATTATGTATCCCCTGCCACTGCTGATCCATATTTCCTCCCCCCCCCCCCCCACACACACACACACACTCCCTCACCCCCGGACTGATCAGGCCAGCAGGAGGAGGAGAAAAAGGAGGAGGATAGTGATAATGTTTAGGTAGTTTCCTCCTTCTTAATAGCTGGAGCCAAAATCTAGTAGCTTGAATCACCCAGAGGCAACAGGAGACACCTCCCTCACCTCATCTGATTCCCAAAACCTCTTTCCATTTTTCTCCCCCATTCCCTTCCTCCCTTTCTTCCTAACTCCTCAAATCCTGGTCCTTGAGAATCCTTCCCTTGCTGCCTCCCCAATGATCTCTGAATATTTCTTTCCCCCTTGGGGGAGGGGGCGGGGTGGTGTCCGTGGGCAGGGATGAGGAATAGAAAGATGGAAGCGGTTTACTGGACATAGAGGGGCCTTAAGGAGATGGAGGATACTGGCCATGGGGGGAAGGTGGGGGCACATAGGATGATGGAGGGGGATGCTGGATGAGAGGGGAGCACAGAGCAATGGGGTGGATGCTGGACATGGGAGATCATAGGGCAATGGGAAGATACTGGACATAGGGGGCCCGATATTGGGTTGGGCAGGCTATGCACCCCTACAGCACATAGCCCTGCCGGCCAACCCTTAGCCCCAGATATTCAATGCCAGGCAACCCAAAAAGCGAACTGTGAAGGACAGCAAGGAGCTCTGAATGGCTTGAAGTCTAGTGATGCAGCCCCAACAATGACGATGGAATCACTTCTCCGATAGCCTGGACACAAAGGGCTGGAGGGAAGGAGTTGCACTATTCCCCAAAGAGGTGACAAAGTATTGTCTCGCCGAAGGTGCCTTCATGCCTTGAGTGCTCCTCTAAGCAGTAATGCACTGTGAAGGTATGGACTGAAGACCAGGTGACAGCCCGGCAGATGTCCTGCAGGAGGACAGAGTATAGGTAAGCCACCAAGGCTGCCATGGTGTGCACATTATGGATGGTAACATGACGCTCCAGAGAGAGTCCATCCTGCTCATATGTGAAAGAGATGCAGTCTCCCACCCAGGTAGACAGGATACACTTAGAGACCACAACCCGGAGCCTGTTGATGTCATGAGATGAACAGTTGTGATGAGCGGTGGTAGGCCTTTGTCCTCTCGAGGCCAGTGCCCTTTTGCAATCCAAGGTGTGTAGTGAGGCCTCTGCTCGGGATGCATGAGGCATGGGAAAAAGGTGGGAAGGGCCACCTCCTGGTGAAAGGAGACACCACCTTAAGCAGGAATTTCAGAAGAGTCCAGAGAATGACCCAGTGTTTGTGGAACCTGGTGTAGGGGGCAGGGGCCACCAGCCGCCTGCAGTTTGCTGACCCTTCTGGCCAAAGTGAGTGCTACTAGGAACACTGCTTTCCATGGCAAGAAATTGAAATGGCTCGAAGCCAGCGGCTCAAAGTGGGGAGCCATCAGCTTCCCAAGGACAACATTCAGGTTCCACGCTACCAGCACTGGGTGAACGGGGGACCATGAGAGGAGAAGCCCCTTCATAAAACAGCCCACAAGGGGGTGTACAGAGAGAGGCTGGCCATCATGGGGTGGTGATGTGCCACCAGGGTACTGAGGTGCATCCTGATGGGATTGGATTTCAGACCAGCTTGGGACAGCTGCAGCAGATACTATAGGATGTCTTGCACCAAGCAAGAGAACATGTTGAGATTCCTGTCTGTGCTGTTTTGAGTCCTTGTGTGATGCCAGTAGGACGTCCTCCATGTCCCAAGAGAGGTCGAGGTGTGCTAGGGCTAGCTGTTCAGCATCCACGCCATCAGGACGAGGGACTGGAAGTTGGGATGGAGAAGGGTCCCAGCCTCCTTTGAGAGCAAGTCCGGGGCATGGCCCAGGCTATCATGACAGCCACAGGAGTAGAGGGAACCATGGCTGCCGGGGCCACCGAAGAGTGATGAGAATTACCGAGGCCTGGTCCAACTGAACATTGAGCAAGGTCTTGAGAACCAGGGGAGTAGGCAAGTATGCATTCAGCAGGCTCCTAGACCAGGACAGGAGAAAGGCCTCTGCCACCACCCATTCCGGGGTCAATCTCCAGGAGCAGAATCACGGCAGCTGCATGTTCTTGGGGCTGGCATGGAGGCCCAATGTCGGGGTCCCCCAGTGTTGAAAGACGGAGATAGTCACCGCCGGGTTGATGTCCTAGGGCTGAAGGACTCTGTTTAGTCGATCTGCAAGCAGATTGTCCTGGCCCTGTAGGAAGACCACCCGGAGAATCATGCCCTTCTCCGCGGTGAAGGTCCAGAGGCAGGCCACCTCCCAACAGAGGAGGTACGAGCCCGTTCCCCCCCCCCCCCTGCTTGTTGATGTAAAACATCACTACTTGGTTGTCCATCTAAACGAGGACAACCTAGTCTGCCAGGTGGGCCTGGAACACACAAAGGGCCTTTGCCATAGTTCTGAGTTCCAGGAGGATGATCTGGAGACACTTTCCTCCTGAGTCCAGGCACCTTGCATCTAGAGACCATAGCAGTGAGTTCCCCAGCCAAGCTTGGAGGCATCCGTGGTCAGACATGTTGGGCCAGTGGGGCCTGGAAGGGTAGGCCGGCCATGAGATTTTGTCAGCTCTGCCATCAGGCGAGAGAGGCCATGAGAGGGTGGGTGATCCAGACCCGATCCTCCATTTGGCCCGTGACCTGAGTCTGTTGAGAGCTGAGGGTCTACTGGGCTTGTCGCATCCACAGATGAGCCTGCGAGGTTACATGAACCGTTGAGGCCATGTGCCCCAATAGGCACAGCAGGAGACAGGTGGACGCTGATGAGCAACCCTGTAACTCTTCTGCTAGGGTCACCAGATGCTGCACCCAGTCTAGAGGGAGGAAGGCTTTGGCCTGGGTTCAGTCCAGAAGAGCTCTTATGAACTCCAGGCACTGGGTCGGTAGCAGATGCATCTTTGGGAAGTTGATCATGAACCCCAGCACCCTGATGGTGTGGTGGGCCACATGACAAACTTCCTCTGGTGAGCTGCCCTTCAAGAGCCAGTCGTCCAGATAGGGGAAGACAAAGACTTCCAGCAAGCACAGGTGAGTGGTGACTACCTCCAGGCAGTTGGTGAACACCCAGGGGGCCGAGGAGAGGCTGAAGGGGAGCACCCTGTACTGACAAAGTGGAGTTACTGACAGTGCCGGGATGGATCAGGATAGGTATAAGCATCTTTGAGATCCCAGGAGTATAGCCAATCTCCCGGCTGGAGATAGGGCAGCAATGTTCTTTTTTTTTTAAATTCTTTATTTTCGTTTTATAACAACAAAGGAAAGGAAGACATACAGCTAAAAGACAAATACATAACGTGTAATACATACACCAAAGTAAACCCCTACCACCCCCCTCCCCCCTGCTTCTTCTCTAGAAAACTAAGCATTCCCGAAGCGGGCGTGTACTTACATTATTATATTACAAAACCTAACGGTGATCGAAAACATGATGAGTGCACATTATACAGGCATGTTGGAGCAATGAGCAGATTGTACATAATCATTAAGCATCTGCCATTTAGACAAGCAAGAGTGAGTTTGGACATGGGGAATAGCTCTCCGAGGTATCTGCTCATATGTACTATATAAGCAGACGAGGTTCTACCATTCATTGACAGTAAGTCGAGAGCTATCCTTCCAATTCCTCGTGATTAAGCATATAGCTATACCCAGCATGAAATCTAGGAGAAAGCGACCCTTCTTAGGAAGAGAGGGGACCTCCGCCACAGAGCGGAGTCCCACGACCTTCCAAGAGAGCGGTTCATGAAAGTGTAAGATAGATTGAATACGACCCCAGACCCGCCCCCAATAGACCTGCAGTTGAGGACAGTCATAAATAACATGAGCGAGGTTCCCACAGCAGTATGGCAAGACCAACACAGGTCCCTAGCATTTGGGTTCCATTTGGCTATTTTTTCTGGGGTATAAAAGCATCTGTGTCCCCCAATGATCAATGAAGTATTAGCAGAAGCCTGCGCAACCTGAGCAATGGTAGCAAAAAAGGCAGGGTCATCAACATTAGGAGCGTAAAGGCATATACATATAACTTCTAGGCTACCTATCTTGAGGTGAACTCTAGACCATCTACCTTCTGTATCTGAGCTAGTCGCAATAACAGTAGCATGCAAAGATTTCCTAACCAGTATGGCAACCCCACATTTCTTAGAAATGGCTGGGGAATAAGCGGCCACCATGTAAGGTTTAAGATTGAGTTTAAGAGTTTCCTTCGAATTTAAATGCGTTTCTTGGAGAAAATCAGATCCGCTGCTTCCTGACTGAGGTAGCTTAGGATTTTCTTCCGTTTTATCGGATTATTGATGCCTTTTACGTTCAATGAAAAAATCTTACATGGTGCCATCAATCGGTAATAGACATTTTAGGGAAGGGCGCTTGATAACATAGAACATAAGCAGAATCTGTACAACAATGTCATAATCACCGAGTATTCTGGCTAATACACCCCATATTGAAAAGTATGTACCAACGTATCTTAGAGAAGAAGCAAAACCCCCAAAGAATATGGCGACCAGGTGTCTGCGGGAGGAGGCCCTAGAGAGGAAATAGAAGACATGTAAAAAAAGGAAAAGAAACACCAGAGTCCATAATAACACTGTCTCTGATACTCATCGAGGCTACTGTGGGTAGATGGAGTCGGGTCACAGATACCATCAAGAGTAAGGCAACAGACTGCCCACGCCAGACTCTTTGCTAGGCTGCGGCAGATCCAATATGGCAGATACAGCAGGTATGAGGAGGCTTGCAGGAATATTCTGGAAGTCAGTGCATCAAGTCGGCTTCTTTGGAATCCAAAAACTCCGCTAGTAGATCAGGGTCCTCGAATGTTCTTGTCTGATTGTGAAGCGTGACTCGGAGCTTGGCCGGGTACATCAGGCCATAGCGTGCTTGTAGTTGTTGAAGCCTCGGCCGGAATTCCAGAAAGCGCTTTCGGCGGTCGACTGTGGGTTTAGACAAGTCGGGATAGAAGGAGATCTTGTGGCTCTCAAACTCCATATGGCCCTTTGCCCGAGAGGCACTTAGAATTTGCTCCACGTGTTGATATCTCAATAGTCGAAAAATGATAGGCCGCGGGGTCTTCCTGTTGAGCGTTATGCTTGTGGGTACACGATGAGCGCGATCAATCTCCAAATCTTTGGTAAAGGTGATTTGGAGCAGGGAAGGGAGGATTTTGCATAAAAACTCTTTCATGTCTCCCGATTCCGCTCCCTCCGGGATGCCCACGAGTCGTATGTTGTTGCGGCGTGCTCTATTATTGCCATCTTCCACCTCTTTCTGCAAGGCCCGCACCTGTCGTTCAACTTTGTCGAGTTGGGACAACCGGGCCGCATGGGAGTCCAATATGCTCTCCATTTTGTCTTGACGCGAAGAAAGCCCTTCTAGCTTGCTTTGCAGCACACCAAAATCGTCCCGCAGCGCTCGGAGTGCTTCCTCCCCGTTTGCCTGCACAAGGTTTTTGACCCCTCTAATCTCTACGAGGATTTCCTGCTGCATTTCGGGGCCCTCGCACAAGGCCGGCCCCTTCTGCGGGGACGGAGGTTCAGTTTTGGAACGTTTGCCGTGAGAAGCCGCTGGAGACCCAAATTCCAGGCGCGTTGGTTTGGTCCCCGCCATCTCACCAATGTGCCCCGGCAAGATCAGAGTAGAAGTTCCAAGTATATGAGGTGTTAATTCAGGATTCTGAGTAGGCCTCTCGGGAGCCTCAGCGTTATGCGACCATCCCGCTGGACATCAGGCTCCGCCCCCCCAGGGCAGCAATGTTCTAAAGGATATCATCTTGAACTTCTCCTTGATCAGAAAGCGGTTTAGTTCCTGCAGATCAAGGATGGGCCAGAAACCCCCTGTCTTTCTTGACACGAGGAAGTACTGGGAGTAGAACTCCATGCCCCAAATAGGCTGAGGGACTGGTTCTACCACCTAATCCTCGAGCAGGGACTTGAGTTCCTTCTGCAGGAGCTCTCTGTGCAGGGAGATCATTGGAAGATCCCCTGGGAAGAAGGGAGGAGGCATCTGGTTGAAATGCAGAAGGAAACCTTCTCGCACCATCTGCAGCACCCAGGCGTCAAAGGTGATGCCCTGCCAGAAGTGAGCAAAGTAGACTAGACATCTTCCCATGTACCTTGGGCTCTGATCCTTGGGAGGGAGAAGGGCTCTGCCCAAGGAGTCAAAAGTCCCCCCCCCCCCAGGCTGTGGCTGGTGCACTATTTGGGGCTTGGGGGCTTTCTACTTACAGGGGCCGTGCTTCTGGCCCTTGGCGTGCTGACCCTGTTGGGGAGCTTGATAGGCCGGAAATTGTGGGTATTTTCCATAAGCCTTTTTCACCTTTGGGTGGAAGGGCTTTTTCCCTGAAGCCTTCCAATGGGAAGGGTCAGCAGTCTTCTGGGAAAGCCTAGTCCTAGTCATAAACTCTGACTCCAACTCGGTCACCTTGTTGAACATGGGTTTGTCGAAGAGGTTCTCTTCTTGGCAGGGGACATCAGCCAGTTTGTCATGTACCCATTGCTGCAGGTCCAAGGATTGTAGCCAAGTCAGGTGGTGGGCACTAATGTGCCCACCACAGCCACCCGAGCCACGGACTTGAAGCTGTCATAGGCTGCTCGAGTCTGGAATTTGGAGCATTCCTTGACTGAGGAGACGAGAGTCCGGAAGCACTCGAGAGACTCACCTGCCAATCCAGCTGAGAACCCAGCGAGTTCCTTCACCAGGTCCCTCAGGTACATGCCCATGTACAGCTGCTAAGCCTGCATGTGGGCCACGAGCATTGAGCCCTGGTAGCACTTTCTGCCAAACCTACCTATGGTGCAGACCTCCCTACCAGGGGCACCGAGGAGTGTGTCTTCTGACTTTTTATGTGGTGCATAGCCAACTACAACACCATGGAGTTGTGTGTCATCATAAAGCCTGGGCTCTTGCCAACTCGATAGTGGGAATCGAGTCATTGGCTCACTATTGGCACTGTCATCGGGCTCTTCCACATCTTGAACAGAAAGCACTCCAGGATGGGGGGAATCGGCACCATCAGTGCCTCCCTCGGAGGGACCTCGTACTGGAAGATCTCCACGTCCTCAGCATGAGGCTCATCCTCTCCACCATGAAAGCCAGTGCCTTCAACATCCCCTGGACAAACTCGAGGAATGCGAGGTTCTCGGGCGGGGACCTCTGGCACTTCTGAGAGGGACACAGTTCAGAGGGGACATTTCTGCATAACATGGTGTCAGGCGACCCGTTGTCGGTCTTGAAGCCCAACTCGGGACGATGATCCGCCAATGCTGAGGGAGAGCAAAGTGCTCAATGAACCAATCCCGAGGTGCATGGGGGCAAGTCATGCATCTTGCGGGAGGCCGACTGACATGGCTCCAAGTGAGTTGCAAATCGTTCCAGCACAAGCTGGACATCCTACGGAGAGGACCTTGCAGTGGAGGATCCAAATGTTGGCACCGATGACCCAGAAGTTCTGGGCATCAAGCCCCACTGCACCTCAAGGAAGGCAACCAGGCTGCATTCCAAGGCCACCATCCTGGCTTTGATGCCAGTAGACTCTGCAGCAACTGATTTGAAGGCATCAAGCCTGAAACCAGCTCCCTCAAAGGGGAATTACCAATGGTGATCGCGTTGGAGGACTGAGCTCGAATCCCGATATGGTGGGAGTCTCCTCCTACCATGGCAGCTTCAAGGGCCACTCCTGGCCATTGCCCTCAGTCTTGGGTCGAGGACTCAGAGGCCGGGGACCGGAAGTCTTATCCTCGGCTCCAGGATCGGGCTTTGACTTCAACTTGAACTATATCCTGGACCCACAGGAGATCCTCAGAGGACGACCCCCGGTCTGAGGCTCCGTGACCTCAGAGCTCAAATCGAGCACATGTGCACAACACCGAGTCATCAGATGCAATCTCCGAGGGCAGCAATTCCAGATTTGATGCCGGCACTGCGGCAGAGGCCTTCAAGCCAAAAAGCTCCCCTGCTGCTTTTCACGATTTCTCCAGCTCTTGCTTGACATCTGCAGGTAGAGCGGGAAAGTGGAGCTGTTGTGATCGCACTGAGGCACTTGATACAGCTACTGTGGTGGTCCATTATGGGCATGGTACGGGGCATTTGCCACATTGCTTAAATCCACTGACCGAAGACGTAGCAAGAAAGACGGCATCCGCAAGATCAAACTCAGACGTCTCAGTCAGGGAGGGGCAAAAAAAGACCCATGCACCGAAAAAGAAAAAAAGAATCTGAGAAAAAACGCGATGCCAACGCAAGGGTGGACTCGGGTGACAAGAAGGTGATCGGGAACTGACCGACAAAAAGAAGAGCAAAAATGCAAAGAGAGGGTTAGAAAAAAATCTACTTTTACCAGGGTTGACAGACAGGATGTCTACAGGGCTCCATGGGAAAAAGAAGACTGAGGTAAGATGGTACCTATGGGCAGGAAGGTGACTGTGCATGAGCGGCCTAACTCCAAAGGCTTTCTTTGAAAACTGGGGAGTGATTCCGCGCGAGCTTTGTCGATGCCAGTGTTACCCATATGTGAGGACTGACATCCTGCTAGTTCTCGGAGAATCCCTGCTCCTGGCCTCTCCATTTTCATCTCAGACAGCAGATTACTTTGAATCACATCTGATGGGAGCTGGCCATTGTACTTTAGGCCCCATTGCTAAGTGTTCTGAGTTACAGAAGGAAGGTTACTGGCACCAGTCTGTTTTCAGATTAAAATGTCATGTATTAAAGCTTAACAGCATGTGTGAAGGCTGATTCAGAATGTTTTAAGGACTGTAAAGGCGAGTTGGTCATTCTGAGACCTAAAAAGGAGTGATTGTCTCTCCTGAAGGAAAAAATGTGTGTTGATTTTTTTTTTTTTTAGTGCCATCAAGTCAGTGTTGATTCCTGATGACCCAGCTATCTCTGGATTTTCTTGGCAATGTATCACTGGAAGTAGATTGCCAAGCCTTTTCTTCTGAGGGAATGAAGGATAAAGTGACTTGCCCAGGGTCACAAGGAGTGCTAGTGGTAAACAAACCCTTGATTTTCTGTGTATTAGACAGTTGCTCTAACCACTAGCCTACTCCTCCACTCCATGGAAATATCTTGAGCTTAATAATATATTTTTAATGAGACAACATTAAAATAATTAAAATGGTTTTACAATCAACTAGTAGGCTATGTGTAGCTGTGAATTCAATAATTAAACTTAAGTCCTTGAATAGAAAATTGTTATTTGGAAATCCATTAATGTAGCACAGGATTTAACTAGTGGAATGCTCTCCTGGGGTGGGTGATGGGGGCCAAAACATAAACAGAGTCTCAGGGCCCCTTTTACTAAAGCCCGGTAGCTGGTTAACATGCATTTTAATGTGCAGCAATTGGCAGCCAGGAACACTAAAGCATGAACATGTCAGCCACCCAGGGCCGGCCCATCCATTGAGCGAGAATGTTGTTTGCACAGGGGCCCGCGCTTCAGGGGGCCCAGCATGAACCACATTCTCACTCAATGGATGGCTGCAGAGGGAGCCAGGGAAGCCCGCGCGAGGCCCCGGCTCCCTCTGCACAGCCTGCCAGCGTGAAGAGCCTTTTCCTTCACGCTGGCGGCTGTTTCAATGAAGTCGCGAATGCTGGGAGAAGTTAAAGGGCATTGCCTTTAACCTTTCCCGGCATTCGCTGCTTCATTAAAACAGCCTCCAGCGTGAAGATAAAGGCTCTTCACGCTGGCAGGCTGTGCAGAGGGAGCCGGGGCCTCGCGTGGGCTTCCCCGGCTCCCTCTGCAGCCCCTTAGACAGCGTGGGGCTCTTCGGAGGGGGGGGGGCGGCTAGGACTGGATGGGCTGTGATGGGAGGGGGAACCGATTGGAAATGGGCTGTGATGGGGGGGAAACGGACTTCAATTGGGCTGTGATGGGGGAGGACAGCAAGTGGGCTGTGATGATGGGGGGGGAAATGGACTGGAAATGGGCTGTGATGGGGGGGAACGGACTGCAATTGGGCTGTGATGGGGGGAGGACTGCAAGTGGGCTGTGATGGTGGGGGGGAAACAAATTGGAAATGGGCTGTGATGGTGGGGTGGGAAACGGACTGCAATTGGGCTGTGATGGGGGGAACAGACTGCAAATGGGCTGTGATGTTGGGGGGGATAGGACTGCAAATGGGCTGTGATGGTGGGGGGGGAACGGACAAAATGGGCTGTGATGGTGGGGGGGAAACATGGACTGGAAATGGGCTGATGAAGAGCTGGATTAGGACTGGAAATGTGCTGATGGGGGCTGGAATAGGACGAAGTGGGCTGACGAGGGGGCTAGGATTGGAAATTTGCTGATGGGGGAGCTTGGAGTGGAAATGGGCTGATGGGGGACTGGAATGGAACTGAAAGAGTATATGGGGGGCTAGGACTGCAAATGGGCTGATGAGGAGCTGGAATAGGACTAGAAATGGGCTGATGGGGGGAATGTGGACTGCAAATGGGTGATGGGCTGGAATAGGACTGGAAATGGGCTAATGGGAGTTGGAATAGGGCTGGAAATGGGCTGATGGTGGAGCTTGGAGTGGAAATGGGCTGATGGGGGTTGGAATAGGACTGGAAGTGGGCTGATGGGAGTTGGAATAGGGCTGGAAATGGGCTGATGTGGGAGCTTGGAGTGGAAATGGGCTGATGGGGGTGTGGAATGGAACTGGAAAACAGCATATGGGGGGCTAGGACTTGAAATGGGCTGATGTGGAAGCTTGGGAGACTGGGACTAGAAGGGGGCAGATGCTGGGTGGGTCTAGAACTATAAGGGAGCTGATTTTGGGGGAGGACTAGAAAGGGATGGGGAATGAGAATGGAGAGGGGAAAAGATATTTTGTGTGGGAGGGAAGAAAAGTCTACGATGGGCCGGGTATTGGAAGAGTAAGTGGAGATTGAGAGTGGAAGGGTGAAATTTGAGAGGATGATAAAGGAATAAGGAAAGAAATGGAGGAAAGAACAAACGAGGAAAGATCAGTATGTTAAAGCAGATATAGAGAAAAATTTTGGAAAAAAATCTAAAAGAGAAGAAAGGACAAATGGATAGCTCGCAGAAAACACAAAGAAACCAGAAGAAAGTGACTGGAGCAATTGCAACTGAAAAAGAAAATGCACAAGCAACAAAAGGTAGAAAAAACTTTTTTATTTTGAATTTATTAACTGGAATATATCAGCTCTGGGAAATGTGCATCGTTAATGTCTTTTGTGTTTTGTTTAGTACAAGAGGAAATTAATTTATAGTTTTATTTCTCCAGTGTTGTTGTACATCCCAAGTTTGGCTTTTGGGGTTCCCAGTTTAATTATTGTCTTCCTATTTCTAAATTGTGATCCCTTGTTCTTTGGTGATGGTCTGTGTTCTGCATTTTAACCAAGCTGAGGTATTCTGTTCATGTAGTTTCTATTTGACCGTGTCACTTGTTCTCTTTCCCCAGTAGGAGATGCATTGATATTCTCTGAGATGTACTGGTTTAATATTTGAAGTGTTGCCTTTTGATAGGTAGGGTTTGGTGCTTTGTGAGTCCTGGTAGTGCTGTTATGATACAATGGGTTTGCTATGGGTTCTAAATGATCAGTGTTTATAGTACTTCCTAATGGGCCTGGCGGTTGGCACTGGAATATAGTAATGTAGAAATCTGTTAGTCTTTCTTTATCCAGACGCTCATTAAGAAGCATGTTTACTAAAAATGCACGTTAACATTATGCAAATAGTTATGCAAATGAGGTGCCTTATGCAAATGAGGCCCCGCAATTAATCTCCGCACATGTCCCTGCACCCCTTGAGCCACCCCTGCAGCCACCGCACATTAAATGCAGGGTAATAAGCTGTCATGGGATTGGGTAGAGAAAGGGAACCTCTATGGGAGTCATTAGGTGAACCTGCCTTACTGGAGTACATGTTACGTAGTCCTTCGCACATTAGCTGCTGGGAATATGCTGGTCACATCCCCAACAGCTAATGCAGAGGCTTTGCATTTAATGTGCATGTAGAAACGCATGATGTCGAACTCTTTATCCTATATCAGAGGGGTCATCAGAAATGTGGATCCTGCAATGTTTGCTCGATCACACAGGAAGTAACCAAATTTTTCTATCACAGGGGGGTCATCAGAAATGTGGATCCTGCAATGTTTGCTTGATCACACAGGAAGTAACTGAATTTTTCTATCATAACAAAAGATATAGGATAAAGAGTTCGACGTCATGCGTTTCTACAAATGTTGTCTATTGTATTTGCTGCCCATGTGGGCTATGTTACATTGGAAAAACGATCAGATCATTCCGAATTAGGATGAATGAACATAGGAGTAAGTTAAAATGTCAGAGAAGAGAAGCTCCTATTGTCGACCACTGCTTACAATTCCACCATACATACGAGGATCTAAGATGTTTTTGCATTGATCAAATACATACAGTTTTACGGGGAAAATTGAAAGATCAAACCCTGGTATATTATGAGCAACAATGGATACATAAGTTACAGTCTGTACACCCGCAGGGGTTGAATGTGAAAATTGAATGGAAAGTGTGCATTTAACCATTTACCTGCTTAAGTGGGAACACCGAGCTTCAGTTCCCATCACAGGTGATAGTTAATTAGTAATTACACTATATATACCGCATTCGTAGTACTGGAGACTAGGACCAAAAGAAACTTTCAGAAGAATGACATTGGCTGGATTGAAGGTACATAGAAAATAGAGAGTTTTAAATATCCGTCCAAAATCACAAAGAAAGTCTTTATATTGTTGAAACTTATTTATTTTTCACAGTGCTTTCATACGTTCCCCTGAGGAAACCAATCAGGTGAAACGCTGAGGAACCGCACGCCTGACAGCGTCAGGATCAGCATTTGAAAGCCGTTGCTTTCATCTACAGGCGAGGCTTTCATTAACAGCCATGAGAGTTAAGCACTGGTTTCAAAATTATTTTACAAATGGAAAAAAAATTTTTGAACAGCAGGGACTCTAGCCATTCTAAAATAAGGTCGTTGATGTTTAGAAGCACTAGTTCATTTGACAGTGGAAAAAGAGTCAGTGACTGCTGCTAATTCTCAGACCTTATGGCTACTTTAGCCCCTAATAAGTGAAAAGAAAATAACACATATACAAAAAATTATTCAAAAATAATAACTTTATATTAGTACCATCAAGTTCTACATTACATAAGTTGTGCTTTCACGGTGAGGTATACAGAGAGTTGTCATAGATTGTCAGAATATTACTCTGCAAAGAAGACCGAAATTACATTTGTTACAAACAAACATGGAGGGTCAACAGACTGGCACGGATACCTGACACATTCAGTTTCACAGCAGAATTTATCTCGAATCTATGTAAAGAAACTACACCCTTCTCGTTAGTAGAGGATCAAGCCGAAATATCTGGTAACCTAGATTGGGAGGACCTCTTAAAGGTACAAAAAAGGAGGGTCCGCATGGAGTTGCATAGGCTGTCATTGATAAGAGTACGTACAGCGTCGTCATATACCGAGAGTTTACAAAGAACCCAGGATGTTCATCACTGATACCACCTTCATAGATAAATGGAACCAAATCCTGAATAAGTGTTCCCTTGACCTCATGGTATTAATCATTGAAACTACGAAAAAAAGTATTGACAGTCTAACTGAAGACATCACTGCCACAATTACAAATTTTAAAGCCAAAGAATCAGCTGAGATAGTCTATACCAAGTTACAGAATATCACCACACAAGTAGATACATTGCGTGAAGACATAAAAAAAACAAAAGCAAAAAAGCTCCGACAGGATTTCGATGACTACACGAAGGGTTACGTCTACCCATGGATGAATTCTAAGCGAAAAGAAAAAGTTAAGAGAAAATTGGTCACTTTTGAACAAACATCTGAGGACACTGAATCAACTGACTCCGAGGGAAACCAGCATAAATGGTTTTTTTTAAACGAAACCGAGAAAGATGGGAAAAAGAAGAAGAAAGACGAATCGCGGAGCAAACCGAAACGGAAAACTTAGATTCTTTAGTACTCAATATATCTGGCTTGCCATTACTATCGACACAACTAGCAGTTCTAAATAAGGGATTATCATTTGTCCCTAGTTTACAATTTGACACTTTTCGATTTAGAGTAGATTTGCAACAACTTATTAAGAAATTAAATTTAAAATTGTTTTTCAGTTCCACATCAATGGAGGCAGAGCAAATTCCAAATTCGAATCGGATTAAACTCCCCATAAAATCAACGTGGTCTCCACCGGGGCCTTTACACTCTTCTTTGTTATTATATAGGGATTTAATTCTGAAAGATTTGCAATTATTAGAATCTACACAATGGCATATTCACAATAGGTTGAATAGTGAAGAATTGACAGCATTACAGACTCTTAAATCTCGACCTGAAATAGTCATTCGGCGGGCAGACAAAGGAGGAGGGATTGTGATTTTGAACAGAGATCAGTATCTCAATGAAGCATTTAAACAATTATTGGATGTCAACACCTATGCAGTATTACGTACTGATCCCACGTTAGATCTTCAGAAACGAATTAAATCAATTACCACACAGGCTCTTGAAACATTACTGATTTCTAAAAAAGAATGGTACTATTTAAATCCCTCAGATCCTATCATTGCCAAATTTTATTTGGTGCCCAAAATACATAAGGACATTTTCAATCCATCTGGCCGACCAATTGTTTCTACGAGAAGCTCTCTACTTGAACCCCTTTCAGTTTTTTTGGATTCATTTTTAAGACCTTTAATGGTATCAATTCCTTCATTTATTAAAGACACCACACATTTTTTGCGAATTTTACAAGAATATACAGAATTAGCGAAGCAACCTGATACCATGTTGTTGACATTGGACGTTACTTCACTGTACACTGCTATTCCACAGGGCCAAGCTCATGTTAGGGTAATGGAAGCTCTCAGCAACAGAGGGGATTTATCAGATAATTATTTGAGTTTTTTGTCTGAATTGGCCACTCTAACATTGTTTCATAATTATTTCATCTTTGAAGAGGTGCTTTATCATCAACTGTCCGGTGTAGCGATGGGGGCCACATGCGCCCCCTCTGTGGCTAATCTATACATGCAACAGTTTGAGAAAGATTGGGTATATATGTCCCCTTATCAAGATTTCTTAAAGGTCTGGTGAAGATATATTGATGATATCTTCATTATATGGCAAGGAACAGCAACACAATTGCAAGAGTTTTTCAACTGGATTAATAATCGGGATCCTAATATAAAATTCACTCTGACCTACCACATTGAATAAATTAATTTCTTGGATGTTAACATACAAAAAACTTCCGAGGGTTGGATTACTTCTGTATATCGTAAACAAACTGACAGGAACACATTCTTGCACTACGATAGTGCACATCCAGTACAATTCCGGAATAGCCTACCACTGTCACAGTTTCTTTGATATAGACGCAATTGTTCAGATCTAGCAGAGTTTAAAGATCAAACTAAATGATTAAAACAGAATTTCTCAGAACGGGGCTATCCTACCCCGGTAATTCATAAAGCGTATAAAAGAGCGTTGCATTACAATCGAGATTTTCTGTTGCATCCTCCAGAAAAAGTTTCATCAGAAGAATCTGATCAGCAGGTGAATTTAATCACTCCATTTTCTCCATACAGTACCTCTATAAAACGTATTATAAAACATCACGCTAATGTGCTTAATAGCATACCTGGATTAGAGAATTGTATAGTTAGATGTGTCTGGCAAAGGCAGAGAAACCTGAAGGAGATACTGAGTCCGGCAGTTTTACGACCAATATCCTCGAGAACAAAATCAACACAGGGGGGTCATCAGAAATGTGGATCCTGCAATGTTTGCTTGATCACACAGGAAGTAACTGAATTTTTCTATCATAACAAAAGATATAGGATAAAGAGTTCGACGTCATGCGTTTCTACAAATGTTGTCTATTGTATTTGCTGCCCATGTGGGCTATGTTACATTGGAAAAACGATCAGATCATTCCGAATTAGGATGAATGAACATAGGAGTAAGTTAAAATGTCAGAGAAGAGAAGCTCCTATTGTCGACCACTGCTTACAATTCCACCATACATATGAGGATCTGAGATGTTTTTGCATTGATCAAATACATACAGTTTTACGGGGAAAATTGAAAGATCAAACCCTGGTATATTATGAGCAACAATGGATACATAAGTTACAGTCTGTACACCCGCAGGGGTTGAATGTGAAAATTGAATGGAAAGTGTGCATTTAACCATTTACCAGCTTAAGTGGGAACACGGAGCTTCAGTTCCCATCACAGGTGATAGTTAATTAGTAATTACACTATATATACCGCATTCGTAGTACTGGAGACTAGGACCAAAAGAAACTTTCAGAAGAATGACATTGGCTGGATTGAAGGTACATAGAAAATAGAGAGTTTTAAATATCCGTCCAAAATCACAAAGAAAGTCTTTATATTGTTGAAACTTATTTATTTTTCACAGTGCTTTCATACGTTCCCCTGAGGAAACCAATCAAGTGAAACGCCGAGGAACCGTGCGCCTGACAGTGTCGGGATCAGCATTTGAAAGCCGTTGCTTTCATATACAGGCGAGGCTTTCATTAACAGCCATGAGAGTTAAGCACTGGTTTCAAAATTATTTTACAAATTGAAAAAAAAATTTTGAACACCAGGGACTGAAGCCATTCTAAAATAAGGTCGTTGATATTTAGAAGCACTAGTTCATTTGACAGTGGAAAAAGAGTCAGTGACTGCTGCTAATTCTGAGACCTTATGGCTACTTCAGCCCCTAATAAGTGAAAAGAAAATAACACATATACAAAATATTATTAAAAAATAATAACTTTATATTAGTGCCATCAAGTTCTACATTACATAAGTTGTGCTTTCACGGTGAGGTATACAGAGAGTTGTCATAGATTGTCAAATATTCCTAGTGCCATAGACTTAAAGATCTTAATATGCATACTTTAGAGGAAAGGGAGGATAGGGGAAATATGATAGAGACATTTAAATACCTCCATGGCATAAATGCATTGGAGAGTCTCTTTCTATCAAAAGCAAACTCTGCTATGAGGGGACTTAGGATGAGGGTAAAAGGAGACAGACTCAGGAGTAATATGCAGAAATATTTATTTATGGAAAGAGTGGTAGATGCATGGAATAGTCTCCCAGTGGAGGTGGTTGAGACAAGGACAGTATCTGAATTCAAAAAAGAATGGGACAAATACAGAGGATCTCTAAAGATAAAAAGGGGACTATTGTAGTTGATATGGAAGGGCAGACTAGAGAGGCCATGGGATCTTTTTCTGTCATCATGTTTCTATGAATTTAGGAGGCCACCTGTTTGGGTAATGACCACAGTATTGCTGGCTATTTAGATTATTACCGAGCTTTCAGGATAAATATGAGACAGATGGGATACAAAAGGGAATTAGGAAAAGATCTCATTACCTAAGATGATAGAGTACAAAGGAGGAAGGCAAAAGAGACTGCTCTAGATAAGGAAACATCTTATAGGCAGTCTCACACTGTGGCTGGAAAGCTGGGATGTATCTTTGGCAGTGTGGCAGATTGGCTGAGCCAGTTGAGGGCCAATGCAGCAAACTGCTTTATGATCAAGTGCAGCATTTTACTTGTTTTTCTTTGCTAGTCTTGTTCCCCAAGGCGGAAAGCAAGATAGCGAAGGAAAATCCTGAGCAAAACCACTGTGGACATGCTATGCTAATTGCACCCAAACAATGGCATAGCTAATTGCTCCAGATGTAAAAAAAACTGCACTGAAATTTAGCAGAGTTTTACTATTCCTTTAGTACTGGATATTTATGCCTGTTAAGCTAGGACGAAAAGCATCATCTGAGGTGAAGTGTAACACTTCATCTCAGGTATCCTAAGGGGTCCAAACTCCAAACCTCCTGCCGGATGCTTCCTGACCCTGAAAGCTCCAAGTCCCCCACACTGACCACCTCAAAAAATCAGTGTTAGCCCAAATATCCCTGGCCACCCAAAAATCGTAATAGTGGCCTCTAACTCCAGCCCTTAATCCCCACCAAAAATACATTGGTGACCTAAGGGAACTCTAGGCCCTCCGACCCCCCAAATCTTAATTGTTGCCCTGGTGACCCCAACCATCTAAAAATGATGTGTGGTGACCCACAGACTCGCCCACCCCCCAATACCTCCTCCATGTACCATTAACATTGGGAGGCAGGAATAATGCCAACATGTTCCTGTCTCTACGCCACCATCTTGGAAAATGATAGCATCTGAGCACACACCGTGCCTTCAAGGATACACTGTGTAGGTCAGTCTGCATCATACACCCTTAAGTAGACCCCCCATGGCAGACTCCCATTCCCAAATCCTGGAACACCCCATCTCTCACCAGAGTCTCTAGGAGCAGGAGAGATTTCCATTTGCTCTAGCTCATGCCAGTCCACTCCTACTCAAGCCCTTATTTGGCAGCCTGGCCCCTAGTGGAAGTACTACACGATTGCAACCAAGAGTCACAGGCGCTATTTTGAACCCAGGACTCAGCATGATCAAGATTAACTAGGGATTATTCCTGCTATCATTAGATTACCAGGAACCCCTCTAAAAGCTAGGGGGGATTGGAAGTTAGAGATGTGGAATCTGCTGGGGGGGCCCACTCAGGGATATTTTTAATTTGGGGAGGATGTGTAATGGGGATGTCGAGTGAAGGATCAATGTTGGGGAGTGATCAAGCGGGGATCAGATGTCAATGGGGTGATCGGAGAGGGGGAGGACTTGTGCTGCTAGTGGGAAGAGATCAGTGGTGCATATATATATTATGAGCACTGATTCTAAAAAGCTACTCTTACACACATTTGTGGTAAAGCTGCACACTTTTTTAAAAAATCGCTGCTTCCTCTGGGGTGGTAAGGCTTCAGTGTGCATTCCTGCATTCCTGATACAAACAAGAAAATTGTCACTTCCAGAGTGAAAAAAATTAAGTCCAAAAAACAAAAAAATCCACTGTACTATTTCACAGGCTTAACTAAATACCAGATGTCAAAATTATCTCATTCAGAGGCATAAGAAAGACGAGTAAAAGGCCTCAGAATATATAGAGCAGGCTAGGGCATCTAAACACACTATGAGTTTTTTTCAAAACTTTATTTTATTTTAAAACACCAGTAATAAACAAGTACAACAAATAACAGTCAGTCCCCGCGTGGGGAGGGACTCTTATCCCCACGGCAGAGAGCCAGGATCAGATACCGGTGTTACATTTTGCTTTTTAATATTAAACACAACTAAGAACCCCCCCACCCCCCTCCCATAATGACATGGTCCACTCCCAAAAGAGTCACACCCTTACAACACAGTGTCTGAACTTACCACCCCTCCAGCATCATATAGGCACAGTGGTCTCGGCTGCTGCCCATTGCAACACCTCATTACGGCTACGTGGGCTTAATTTTTGAATATATGGATCCCACAACATCTGAAAGGTGGACCAGCGACGAGGGCTACCCCGGGCACTCCTACACTCCGCAAGCATCAATTGGTGGAAAGCATTCCTCCATTCCCAGAAGGTAGGCGGGGAGCTCTCACGCCAACAGCAGAGTATAGGCCCTTTCGCCACCAAGCAAGTCTTACGCAGTAGCAGCCGTCCCCATCTTCCCTTAGGACATGTGCGGCCCAAGCAGTCTAATGTGACAAAGAGGACATCCCATCGCACCGCTTGCCCTAACAACCCCTGCATGTAGGAAGAGATTCTGGCCCAATACGGACGAATGTGTCGGCAGCCCCAACACACATGGAACAAAGTCGCCATGGGGGCGGAGCATCTCGGGCAGCCTCCATCCATCGACAAATGACATCGGAAGGCCCGCCGCGGGGAAAAGTGTACCCGAGTCAAAGATTTGAACTGGATTTCCCTCCACCGCACCCCCTCCGCAAGGGTGGCCACCCGTCTAAGACCCCTATGAGTTTTTTCTGGCCGCCATCCATCACATGAGCGGCCAGAAAAAACTCCTCTTATAAACATATATGGCATTTACAAAATGATTTTCTTTCTCAAATCTTCATTTCTTTTTCCAATGTTCACATTTTAAATTTACATTTAAATTCAAATTAAATAACATTCTCATCTAGAGCATGTCACCACAAAACTTAACTGAAGCAGTCTCAGAATCACATCCAAGTATCCAGGGCTTCATCTGCTACCCCGATGTCAACAATCATGTTGACTAAGCGTTTCGCATAGCACTTTTTCAAGCGGTCCTAAACCAATGCATAATGCTATAGAGGAGAGCAAGCAAAAAAACATACCTGTATTATAAAAGCCTTTTTCCAAACCTTTTCTGACAAATCGTAAATACATATCAAGTGACCCAGGCCCATATACTCCATACAGCCATACTCCCCATTATTAAATATGCAGTACGAGTTGAGGGAACAGCAAACATACTCACACCATGCCCTCTAAAAACAGTACTCCCAAAAGAATATATACAGTACCACAAAAAGAAACTATCTCACCAAAAATATAACAAAAAAAAAAAGAGAAAAAAAATCCACTCACCCCAACCAACTGCTATCGTCATTCGGCATGCTCAGCAGTTTTAACATAGTAACATAGTAAATGACGGCAGATAAGGACCAGCATGGTCCATCTAATCTGCCCAGCACGATGGCAAGCGTAGGTGCACCTGCTGCTCCGTGCAGGCCACCCCTCCCCACGTCCCTGTTTAGGGGTGAACCAACCATTCCATGCAGGACACCCCTATTTGTTGAGAAATTAGATGGTTCAGTTTACTTTGATTTTATCTTGTTGCTGTAAAGGGATCCACTGTGTCTGTCCCATGCCATTTTGAATTCCGTCACCGTGTTTGCTTCCACCACTTTCATCGGGAGGGCATTCCAAGCATCCACCACCCTTTCTGTGAAAAAGTATTTCCTGACATTGCCTTTCAATTTACCCCCTTGCAGCTTCATGTTATGCCCTCTAGTTTTACAGCTTCCCCGTCTTTGGAAGAGGGTTGTTTGTTCATTATTTCCCTTTAAGTATTTAAAGGTCTGAATCGTATCTCCCCTGTCCCTCCTCTCCTCCAAAGTGTACATGTTTAGGTCTTCAAGTCTCTTCTCATAAGGCTTCTGACGCAGGCTCCAAATCATTTTGGTCGCCTTCCTCTGAACTGTTTCCAGTCTTTTTACATCCTTTGCAAGATATGGTCTCCAAAACTGAACACAGTACTCCAAGTGAGGCCTCACCAGTGACTTGTACAGTGGCATAAGTACCTCCTCCTTTCTGCTGGTGATTCCTCTTTGTATGCAGCCGAAAATTCTCCTGGCTTTTGCCACCGCCTTGTCGCACTGTTTTGCCACCTTGAGATCTTCAGAAATAATCACACCAAGGTCTTTCTCCTGATCCGTGCACACCAACCTCTCGCCCCCTATCGCGTACATTTCCCTTGGATTTCTGCTACCCAAATGCATGACTCTGCACATCTTTGCATTAAATCTTAATTGACAAGCATTAGACCATTCTTCCAGCTTTTGTAGATCTTTCCTCATGTTAACCACTCCCTCGGGGGAGTCCACTCTGTTGAAAATTTTCATGTCATCTGCAAAAAGATAGACTTTTCCATTCAGTGCTTCAGCAATATCACTCACAAATACATTGAACAGTGCCGGGGCCCAGGACCGACCCCTGGGGCACCCCGCTAATCACCTCCCCTTCATCCGAGTGAGCTCCATTTACCATCACCCTCTGTCATCTGTCAGTCAACCAATTTCTGATCCAATTTACCATCTTAGGATCCATCCCCAAGCTACTAAGTTTATTGATAAGCCTCCTATGAGGAACAGTATCAAAGGCTTTGCTGAAATCCAGGTAGATGACATCCATCACATGCCCCTGATCTAGCTCCCTGGTCACCAAGTCAAAGAACTCAATCAGATTTGATTGGCAAGATTTTCGGTAAAACCATGTTGCCTCATGTCTTGCAACCTGTTGGTTTTGAGAAAGTTCACTATTCGCTCTTTCAGGAGCACCTCCATTACTTTTCCCGCCACCGAGGTAAGGCTCACGGGCCTGTAGTTTGACACTTCTTCCCTGTCACCACTTTTGTGTAGAGGTATGACATCAGCCGTTCTCAAGTCCTGAGGTACCTCTCCTGTTTCCAAGGATCTGTTCAAAACATCCTTTAATGGCCTTGCAAGAATCTCTCTGAGCTCTTTCAGTATCCTGGGATATATCCTATCTGGTTCCATGGCCTTGTCCACTTTCAGTTTTGCAAGTTGTTCTAACATGTCATCTTCTGTGAATGGCGTGGTATCTACTTCATTCCCATTTTTATATTTGGGAGTCACAGGTGGTCCTTCTCCAGGACTTTCTTTAGTAAAAACAGAGCAGAAGTATTCATTTAGCAATTTCGCTTTTTCAATGTCACTTTCCACGAGTCCGTTCGCAGCACTTCTGAGTCCTGCAATTCCACCTCTGATCGTCTTCCTTTCCCGAATATACCTGAAGAAGGTTTTGTCGCCACACTTAACAACTTTAGCCATTTTTAACTCTGCCTTTGATTTTGCTATCCTTATTTCTCTCTTTGTCTCTTTGAGTTTGATCCTGTATTCATTTCTGTGTTCCTCTCTTTGCGAGCTTTTGAATTTTGCGAAAGCTGTATTTTTTTGCCTTTATTTGAGCAGCCACTTCTTTGGAAAACCAAATAGGTTTTCTTCTGCTCTTGTTTTTGTTTACTTTTGTTACATATTTATTTGTTGCCCCTTTTATTGCCACCTTTAGTTTAGCCCATAGCAATTCCACTTCCCTTATCTCCTTCCACCCTGTCAGCTCCTCCTTTAGGTACTCGGCCATTTTATTGAAGTTGGTGTTTTTGAAGTTCAGGACTTTGAGCTTGCTATGATTGGCCTGTACCATGGCTTTTATCTTAAACCACACCATGTGATGATCACTGCTGCTCACAGGGGCACTCACACAGACATTCGACACGCTATCACCTTTGGTGAGCACTAAATCCAGCGTTGAGCTTTCTCTGGTTGGTTCCATCATCATTTGTCTAAGTAACGCATCTTGGAGAGCATCCACGATTTTTTTGCTTCTTTCCAGATTTGCAGAAGGAGTAATCCAATCCACATCAGGTAGATTAAAGTCACCCAATATGATCGCTTCCCCCTTTGTGGCTATCTTGGCAATATCTATAATCAATTCGTTATCTATCTCTTCAATTTGTGTCGGAGGTCTGTAGACTACAGCAGTATGGATGACAGTGCCATCTCCTCTTTCCAACACAATCCAGAGTGCTTCTTCTTTTCCCCATGCCCCCTGCATTTCAGTAGCTTTAATTTTGCTTTTGACATACAAGGCTACTCCTCCTCCTCTTCCATTTTCTCTGTCTCTTCTGAATAGATTATAGCCAGGTATGGCTATATCCCAATCATGCGATTCATTTAGCCATATTTCTGTAATGGCCACAATGTCCAAATCCATTTCCACCATTAGGGCTTCCACGTGCAGAACTTTGTTGGCTAAGCTTCGAGCATTTGTGCTCATTACTTTCCAGCATTTAACTGGCTTGTGTGTATTTAGCATTGATTTTGTTCTGCCTACATCTTCCCACTTGTTTTTGGTGTGTGGTTTAAAAGTGTGGCTGTTTCTGATTTTAATCTGCTTTTGCAAGGGGTGACGTCCAAAGCTTGACCTTCTACATCCGTCACCCCCTTTTTCTAGTTTAAATACATATCCACATATTGCTTGAATTTTTCACTTAGGATTCTTTTCCCTGCGACAGAGAGATGTAGTCCATCAGCACAGTATAGTCTCTTGTTGTTACATCTGTTACCCCAGTCGCCAATAAATCTGAATCCTTCTTGTTTGCACCAGGTCTGGAGCCATGTATTAAAGCTGTTAATGCGATGCAGCCTTTTTGCCTCCTTACCAAGCACAGGTAGAACCTCTGAGAATGCAACAGTGTTAACAATGGGCTTGAGTTTCTCTCCCAGAGATTGGAAGTCCTTTTGGACTGTAGAGGCACTGTTTCTAGCCAGGTCATTTGTGCCCCAGTGGATAACAACATCAAGTTTGGAGTATTCACTTTCTGCGCTAAGTAGTTCAACAATGTGGTTTGTATTCCTGCTGGCTGAAGAGTTTTTGAGGCACTTAACTATCTTCTCTCCTTTGAACTGTGTTCCCAAGTTGGTGCCACTGATTAGTGCCACTGGTGAGGTTTTCTTCATATAGCCAATCAAAAATGCCGCACATGAGCAGTATTAAATAATTAGCCCGCATTTGTCCAACAAGATCACACACCTACACAAGTGAATCGTCACCGCGCATTCAAATCAAACAACCCTACCAAGCAATTAAAGCTCACCAGGGAAAACCATGCAAGAACAACATAAACCCCGATCTCATAACACCCGACCACCGCCGGGATACTATACAGAAATCCCTCTATTTCAGAATCAGTTTTGCACCAAAAGAACGCCGCCCTCCCACCCATCATACAAACAAGTGCCAATCAATCTGAGAATTTAAACCTTTAGGGTGCACAGTATCCAAATGAAAAATCCATTTTTGCTCCTTAAAAAGCAAAGATTGCTCTCTGGTATGCTCACTTATATCTGTCCATACTTGATCAATACAGAAATATGTAAGATCTGCAAATACATGACCCTTTTCTTTACAATGCAGGTGGTATTATAACGCAACCCATATTTCTGGCCTTTATCAAACACACTAACAGTTTCTGTAATTTCACAAACTGAACAATGGCCACATGGTCTATGTCCAGCATGAATCTCTACCACCTCATTTGGCCTCCGTAACATACTTGGACTAAGCAGATCCTTCAGATTTCGATTACGAGACAATACACAGCGGGGGGCTATATATGCACACATATTTGACACACAAAAGAATCAAATAAAACAAGACTAATTAAAAAGAAAATAGTAGGAAATAGTACAAAAACTGGGACATTGCCAGGACATGATTATTCCCAATAGTAAAAATGATTTCCTGAAAAATCTCTCAAAATAAACAAAACAAAACCGAACATAAAACAATTATATAATTTTTTGTCGGATCACCCACCTTGAGTGGAACTCCCCTCTTGTAGTGGGTCCTCCTTTTTAATCAATTTTATATAGACCTACACAGGTCAAAACATGGAACTGACCGTATTAAAGCATGCCGGTCCAAAAATCATGTTATAACTAATCTAAAATGATTGCTCCTCACAAAAGTCCCCCCAGAAAAAGACAAAAACCCGAAATTACTGCCAATAAAGAGACTACACCCTTTAATGCTGCTCTTCTAGCAGCTTAAACATGCACGCAGTACTTAGCTCACTGTTCCAGGGAAGATCAGGGACATGATTATTGGCACCCTTATAAACAATTCAAATCAGTTTGAACAGAAGAACCACATTCTCACTGCAATAAAATTAGACGCACACGTGATCAACTGTCAGTACTCACATGACTTGAATCAGCTAATGAGGGATGGCTCTAATGTTTAAAATGGCCACATTCACTCCCTGCTTCATTTTCACAATGGTGAAGACAGAGCTGCCTGAGACCATCAGAAAAGCTATTATCACTAAACATCAAACTTCAAAGGGGTACAAAGCCATCTCCAAAGACCTTGGGATTCCCGTGTCTACAGTTTGCAATATTATTAAGAAGTTTTCTGCTCATGGAACTGTCAAAAACCTCGCAGGATATGATGGAAAGTGAAAAAATTAATCCAGGAAGTCTTCGAAGGTTAGTGTGAAGTATTGGAAAAACACCACATACAACATCCAAAGAGCTTAAGCTGACCTGGAGCAATCTGGAATGGTGGTTTCAACCTGCACCATAAGCCATGCACTAAACAAAGAAAGACTTAATGGGCGAAGGCCAAGGAGGACCACACTGCTCAAAGACAGACGTAAAAAGGCATGCCTGATCTTTGCCCAAACCCACCTTGAGAAACCACAATCTTTCTGGGAAAATGTTCTGTGGACAGATGAAACCAAACTTGAGCTTTTGGCAATGCAGATCAGCAATACACATACAGGCAAAGAAATGAAGCTTATAATGAAAAAAAACCACCCTTCCTACAGTTAAATATGGTGGAGGTTCCATAATGTTGTGGGGCTGTTTTGCTACCTCAGGAACTGGATGCCTGGAATGTATAAAAGGAATCATGAAGTCAGAAGACTACCAAGATATTTTGGAGTGAAATATGCTACCTAGTGTCAGAAAGCTAGGTCTGGGTCGAATGCCATGTGTCCTTCAGCAGGACAATGACCCAAAACATACACCCAAAAGTACAAAAGAATGGTTCAAAAGGAAAAAATTGATTATTTTAAACTGGCCAGCAATGAATCCTGATCTCAGTTCAATCGAGAACCTTTGGGAAGAGCTGAAATCGGCCATTGGTAAAAGGAATCCTGGAAACATTCATGAGCTGGAACAAATTGTTGAAGAGTGGGAGAAACTACAACCAAACAGAAACTTGTAGATGGCTACAAGAAACATTTGGAGGCTGTCATCATTGCCAAGGGTTGTGCAACCAAATATTAGTGAAGGGTGCCATTAATCCTGTCCAGGTCATATTTTGTTTTGTTCTCAGAAATTACTACGTCTAAGTTGCACTGACAACTTTTTTTGTTGTTGTTGTATACCTTTGAACAAAACTATTAAAATATTATGATGACATACAGTTGGAATATTTCCAATATTTCTCAAGATATTGTACACAACATATCAAAAATGCAACTCCAGACTTCAATCTTTTCACCTTTATGCCTGAGTCAGTATGTCAGGCTTTATCTCTGCCCCTTTTCAAACCCATGCTAAAAGCTCACCTCTTTGAGGCTATTTTTGGATCCTGATCTGCTTTATTTCCTGTGTGTCTCCTTACGTTTCCCTAGTCGTATCCTTGTTTTCAGCTATTTTATTGTCTGTTTTGATTTGATTGTAAGTTCTGACCAGCAGGGCCTGTCTTTATTACATGTTTCTGTGCAGCACTATGTATGCCTTGTAGCGCTATATAAATGATCGATAGTAGTAGTAAGGTAATAGTGCTGTTTTGAGGGCTGTCAAAGCTTGGTCAGGAACAGAAAAGGACCACTTCTGCCCCATTGCCCACAAAGACCATGAAGGAGCTTGTGGGTTAGGCCCAGGGAGGCAACAAGCTGGGAGGAGAGTCAGGATGGGGCCTTGCAGGGAGGCGGTCTGATCAGGGTTGGAGAGCCTCGCGTGAGGCCCTCCAAGATTGGATTGCTTTCTACCCAAGGTGTTGTTGAAGAAGGGGTCCAGATACAGGGAGAGGGTACCGACCTTTTCAGTTGTACATGGACAGCAGCTGCACAACCAAGCTGCCAATGGCACAGCTGCACTCAACATCTTCTTGAGGTGGAATTAAGTGCAGTTACCCTATCGACAATTGTGACAGCTTGTGCACAGCAATGTCTCACGTGTTAGCTGTCCCCAGATGGTTTGCCCACTCTCTGCCCAAATCCTACCCTGAAGCTCTGAGAGCAGGTAGTGCAGGATTTATTCCATGCTGTCTGCTCTTGGTGGGTGATAGTGGTTACCGACGGCGTTTAATGCATTCTGAACACTGCTTACTGCTCTTTAATAAAAAGGACCCCTAAGTTTATAATCAATGGAGCATTAAGGTCCTTAGCTCCAGATCACGGCCCAGTATTCAAAGAGATTAATATAGGCCACTCCTCCATCCAAATGGAGTGGAGGAGTGGCCTAGTGGTTGGGACAAGGTACTTCAGGCTGGAAGGTCAGGGGTTCAAATCCCACTAGAGGACAGCAACCTTGGGCCAGAAGGACTGGGGTTTCTAGTCCCACAGGTGCTCCTTGTGGTCTTGGGCAAGCCACTTAACCCTCCATAGCCCATGTTCCCTGTAAAATAGTTATCTCCAAGTTATAATGCCCTGCTCAATGTAATTTCAGTTTGTTCAATGTAAACTGCACTGATGCAGAATAGCACAGTATATAAGAGAATGTAAATAAAATAAATAAATAATGTGGTGAGCAGACCTGCTAACCACATTAATTGTGCTGACTGGGATATTCAGCAGCACTAATGTGGTTAGTGCTGCTGAACATCTGTGGATGCCACCACTAAGTGCCTTGATGCTAGCTGGTTAACACTGAACAGTTTGGGGGCAGCATCCAGGGATAACTGGGCAGTGGTGATAGTCAGCTGCTGCCCAGTTATCCCTCAGCAGTGAAAGTTAGATGGCTGTCCTAACTTTGGCAGCCTAAGGTATTCTCGCAGCAGCTATCACCACTACCCAGTTATCCCTGGATGCTGCCCCCAAACTGTTCCAGTGTTAACCAGCTAGCATCAAGGCACTTAGTGGCGGCATCCACAGTGGCGATGGCCAGATGTGGCCCTGGCATTGAATATCTGTGTCTTAGGTTCAACGGCAACAACTAGCCTCTTTACAATGGATGTTTTTGTTGTTAAGTGCCATCGAGTCGGTGTTGACTCATGTCGACTCTCTGGATAGTTGTCCTAAACTGTGTTCGGTCTTCAGTCAGGCGACTCATTGTTGACAGAGTGGCACCCATAGTTACTGTTATTGTATGGATCCATCTCATTGCTGGCCTTCTTCTTTTGCATTGACCTTCTACCTTGCCAAGCATGATGTCTTTCTTTAATGATCTCTTTCTTCGCATGATGTATCCAAAGTATGAAAGTCGAAGTCTTGTCATCTGAGCTTCTAAAGAAAGCTTGGGTTTGATCTCCTCTAGTACTGACTAGTTTGTTCTTTGGGCAGTCCATGAGATAAACAGTATTCGTCGCCAGCACCATAATTCAAAGGCATCAATTTTCTTCCTATCTTTTTCACACTCCAACTTTCGCATCCATATGACGTTTTTGAAAATACCATGGCTTGAACGAGTTAAATCTTTGAATGGAGAGAGACATCTCTGCTCTTGAAAATCTTGTCTAGGTCCTTCAAAGCCATTCTGCCAAGAGTAATTTACCATTATATTTCTTGACTGCTTGTTGTTTCTTTATTGATAGTTGATACAAGTAGGTTAAAGTTGTCCACTATTTTGATTTCTTCTCCATCGATGATGAACTTATTGATTTTGCCAGTTGTCAGGATCATTTTAAGGCTATGTTCTTTGATCTTGAGAAGCAAATGTTTCAGATTGTCTTCACTTTCAGCCAATAAAGTGATATCATCAGCATAGCCAAGGCTGTTAATGAGTCTTTCACCAATATTCACACCTTGATTTTCTTCATACAGTCCTGCTTTTCTGATGATTTGTTTTGCATATAAACTAAACAGGTAGGGGGAAAGTATGCAGCCTTGTCATACACCTTTGCTGATTTTAAACCATTCTGTTTCTCCTAGTTCTATTTGAACTGTTACTTCTTGATCAACGTCAAGGATGTTCAAGAGAACTATCTAGTGTTCTGGTATACCCATGTTCCTTAATATGGCCCAGAGTTTCTCATGGTTTACACAGTCAAAAGCCTTGCTGTTGTCAATAAAAAAACATATAGATATCTTTTTGGTATTCTTTTGTCTTTTCAAGGATCCATCTCACATTCGCGATGATGTCTTTCGTTCCTTGCTCTTTCTTGAACTCTGTTTGCACTTCAGGCAGTACTCATTCCAGGTATGTTTGTAGTATCTGCTGAATAATCTTGAGTAAAATATTAATGGCATGTGGAATCAGAGCAATTGTGCGATAATTTCCACAGTCAGTTGGATCACCTTTCTTTAGTATTGGTATAAACACAGATCTTTTCCAGTAAGTTGGTCATGATGTTGTTTTCCAAATTTCCTGGCAGAGCCTTGTATGTATGGTAACAGCTGCATCCGATTGCTGTAATACTTCAGTGGGAATGCCATCAATGCCAGGTGCTTTGTTTTTAAGGCTTTCAATGCTGCTTCAACTTCTTCTTTCATCACCAATGGTTCCTGATCATAAGATACAGGTTGAAACAGCTGTTGGTCCACTTTATCTTTATCGTATAATGAAACTGTATATTCTTTCCACCTTTTCTTATTTTCTCAGCATCATTCAACATGGATCCTTGAGCATCTTGTAACGTTCCAATTTGGGGCTGGAATATTTTCTTGAATTCTCGTAGCTTTAGGAAAGCCAATCTTGTTCTTCTCTAATAATTTCTGTTTCTATTTCTTTGCATGCATCATTGTAGTACTTCTCCTTGTCTTGTCTTGCTGCATGTTGGAAATCTCTGTTGAGTTCTGCGATTGCCTTTCTTTCTTCTCTGGCTTTAGCTTCTCTGCAGTTCTGGGCAATTTTCAGTTTCTTTGGTCATCCATTTTAGCCATTTTTGCTTTTTTACCTTTTGTAGAGACTTCTCACTTTCTTCCAACACAACCTTCTTGATGTCATCCCATTACTCTTCTGGAGCTTTGTCATTTGTATCTAAAGCAGCAAATCGATTTTGCAGGCAGTCTTTAAATTCCAGTGGGATATTCTCAAGGTCATATTTTTCTACATTTATGAGTGGCTTGCTCTTTTTCAACTTTAGCTTGAGTTTGCATACTAGTAGTTGATGATCTGTACCACAGTGAGCTCCAGGTTTTGTCTTTGTTGTTGTTATAGAGCTTTTCCATCGTTGACTTCCACAGATGTAGTCAATTTGATTTTTGTACAATTCATTGGGTGAAGTCCATGAATAAAGTTACCGTTTGTGTTGCTGAAAGAAGGTGTTTGAAATGAATAGATCATTGATCTTGCAGAATTTGATCAGTCTTTCTCCAACTTCATTTCTGTTGCCGAGTCCATATTCTCCAACCACTTTGCCTTCTTCTTTGTTGCCATCTTTTGTGTTACAGTCACCCATGACTATCAGGATATCCTGTTTGCATGTTCTATGAATTTCAGCTTGTACTTGTTCGTAGTCCTCATCATCCTTGTCCTCTTCTGCAGCTGTTGTTGGGGCATATACTTGAATTATAGTTGTGCTAATGTGCATTCTTCATAGACAAATAGAAATTAAGCATTCATTGATTGCATTGTATTTGATTACAGTTCTTGCCATTTTCTTCTTAATTATAAATGCAACACCATTTCTTCTTTATCTTTCATGTCCAGCATAGTAGACCATGTGATCATCAGATGCAAAATGCCCGATGCTAGTCATGTAAGACATCTTTGCAGCTTCTGACTCTCATTTCATGTGCAGTTACATCAGCAGTCAGACGTTCTGAGGGCTTTGATACAATCACATCATAAATGCTGGCTTTACTCTGAAAAACCTTCTGCTCCTCCCCAGTAGCCAGTTGAGTGTCTTCCTACCTGGGGGTCTAATCTGCCAGCACTATAGTGCAATTTGTTTTGTTGTGACTATCCATTGGGTTTTTGTGGCAAGATATGGAAATAGATTGCCAAGCCTTTCTTCTGCGCAGGTAATTATAATGTTGTTGCTGTTGTCTCAGAAGTGTGATTGTCCGCTGCTAACCCCATCCCAATCTGCTGCTGCCCAGATGGGTAGTTTGCCTTGGTCTGGCATCTCAGTTAAGAGACCTGTCCATCTTGGGAGACCCTGCCAGTAGTTAAGCTACTGAAAACGTAGCCCTCAGCATCACTGATGGATAGCCAGCACTTAATATCGGGTCCAAGGAGTCTTAATAGGACATGAACTCTGGCTTGCACTGCTTCTCAGTCCACTGCTCTATCCATTGGACTACTCTTCCACTACTAATTAGATTAGTAATTTTTCATGAACCACTAAATCAAATGTGGCAGATAAATCTAGCTGCATTAATAGGACTTCTCCAGTTTTCATATTGTACTTCTAATCTCATTTAGTAGCCCCAGTAGAACAGTTTCTCTGTTGTACTTAATTCTAAAACTTGATTGTGTAGGGTCCAGGAGTTCATAGTCATCCAGGTGATTCTGCAGTGTATGCTACCACCATTCCAATAATTTAGCAAAAAATTGAATATTTGCTTTGGTCGGAAGATACTACAGCAAACAACATCAAGACCTAAATTTTTCAGTTGGGGGGGTCAATATAACAGCACCAAGATTTAATGGATAACAGCCATCACTCAGTGTGTCATTCACAAATAGCGTGAGCCAGTCAGCACTAACCACTGTGGATTCCTTAGCAATCTAGACATACAGCTACTTTTAAGAAATTTCAATATCAACTTTTTCATATCTCCTGTGACAGGGGTACAAATGTTTCCCAGTTGCAATCTGCCAGTATCTGATTTTTCTCATTTATTTGTTCGTTAATTTTATTTAACAATTCTTTTTATACCACTGTATCTATTAGTCATGGCGGTATACACAGAACAAAAACTTGAACTTTACATGGAACGTTTTGAGGCAAATTAAAACTGTACAACGTAAACTCTAGAACACTTGAAGCAAGTAAAGTGTACAATGTAACTATAGAACATGTGACACATGTTTACTGTATAGGATGAACTGTGCAAAGGAAGGCAGCAGGGTGCATGGCTATAGATTGCTCTGTGAAATGGGACAGTCATATGCTTATAGAGTATGTATTCTGAATATATTCTTTTCAAACCCTTTCTCTGTGCCCTCCAGATAAACATTAACAGAGAAACAGAAAAATGACAGCAGATGAAGACCTCCCAATATGCCTATCTAATCTGTCCTTCCATACCAGCTATTAAGCTTTGCATTTCCCTTATTTTCCCCTTAGAGATCCTTTGTGTTTGTCCCTTGCCTTTTTGAATTCAGATACAATCCTGGTGTGTACCACCTCCATTGGGAAGCTAATCCACGCATCTACCACATTCCTCCATGTGTCATTAACATTGGGAGGCAGGACCAATGCCAACATGTTCCTGCCTCCACGCCACCATCTTGGAAAATGGCAGCATCAGAGCACACACACTGCCTTCCAAGGATGCACTGTGCAGGGTCAGTCTGCTTCATACTCCCCAGAGTAGGCCCCCCCACCCCACCGACAGACCCCCCACTCCCAAATCCTGGAACCCCCCCGTCTCTCACCAGAAGTGTGCGTTGGAAGGGGGAAGAAGAGACCGCTGGTTAGAAACACAGAAATATAGAAACATGACTGCAGAAAAAGACCACATGGCCTATCTAGTCTGCCCTTCCATATCAACTACATTAGTCCTCTTTTTACCTTTAGAGATCCTCTGGGTTTGTCCTATGAGAGCAGAAACCGTGAGGTAGCGCCGGCGAGTTAAAGTAAGTGCTGCCTCATGGCTTCTGAGCTATTGCCACCACTGCAGGCCCCAGAGAAGGGTGGCAGTGGAGGCAATAGGAACCCCCAATGGGCCGGCACTCTAGGCAGGATCAGAGCAGGATCAGAGCAGGAAAGGGACACTTCCATTCTCCCCCCTGTCCCACAAACACTCCACAATTTGGATCTTCTCACCATGAATCTTGAATTCTATCCCATAGTTCCTGGAAAATTCCACCCTTTCTACTTCTCCTTTCTCCCCAGATCCTGGACTCACTTCCCAATACCTAATCCCAGGTCTCCTCTTCTCTAATCCCCCTCTTCCTCCATCTGCTCTCCCTTCCCTTCCTCAAATCTTAGATCCTCCCTCCTGTTCCCCATACCAGATTTTTGCCCTCCTCTCTAGTTTTCCCCTGTCTTCCTTGATCTCTACCTTCTATCTTCTCCATGCCCAGTCTTCTCTCATTTCTAACTCCCCCCCCCCCCCCCCACTAGACCTGTTATCTCCTCCCTTTTCCCATTTACTAGTCTTCTACCCTTTCCTCTTACCCTCTCCATATGTTTCTCCCATGTCCAAGACTTCCATGTCCTGGTAGTTCAGAATTCTTTTCCTTAGCCAACACAAAAAAAAATTTATAATGTGATTTAAAAAATGAGCATGTTTGCCAGTGTGCTCCAGAATTTTCTAAGTCTTGCTGCAGAATCTACTTCAAAGCTTATAAAAGAAACTATGGGAGGAGTGCTGTTTGGTTCCTGTAATTATTACCTACATACCTGACTGGTTCCCGGAGCTTGGAGGCCGCTCCCTGCCGTGGGCGGAGCTTTACCAGGGCTATATCAACTTGCCCCGCTTGCGGGACGCCGAGGAGTGCTGTTTGGTTCCTGTAATTATTACCTACATACCTGACTGGTTCCCGGAGCTTGGAGGCCGCTCCCTGCCATGGGCGGAGCTTTACCAGGGCTATATCAACTTGCCCCGCTCGCGGGACGCCGAGGAGTGCTGTTTGGTTCCTGTAATTATTACCTACATAGCTGACTGGTTCCCGGAGCTTGGAGGCCGCTCCCTGCCGTGGGCGGAGCTTTACCAGGGCTATATCAACTTGCCCCGCTCGCGGGACGCCGAGGAGTGCTGTTTGGTTCCTGTAATTATTACCTACAACCTGACTGGTTCCCGGAGCTTGGAGGCCGCTCCCTGCCGTGGGCGGAGCTTTACCAGGGCTATATCAACTTGCCCCACTTGCGGGACACCGAGGAGTGCTGTTTGGTTCCTGTAATTATTATCTACAACCTGACTGGTTCCCGGAGCTTGGAGGCCGCTTCCTGCCGTGGGCGGAGCTTTACCAGGGCTATATCAACTTGCCCCGCTCGCGGGACGCCGAGGAGTCCTGTTTGGTTCCTGTAATTATTACCTATATACCTGACTGGTTCCCGGAGCTTGGAGGCCGCTCCCTGCCGTGGGCGGAGCTTTACCAAGGCTATATCAACTTGCCCCGCTCGCGGGACGCCGAGGAGTGCTGTTTGGTTCCTGTAATTATTACCTACATACCTGACTGGTTCCCGGAGCTTGGAGGCCGCTCCCTGCCGTGGGCGGAGCTTTACCAGGGCTATATCAACTTGCCCCGCTCGCGGGACGCCGAGGAGTGCTGTTTGGTTCCTGTAATTATTACCTACATACCTGACTGGTTCCCGGAGCTTGGAGGCTGCTCCCTGCCGTGGGCGGAGCTTTACCAAGGCTATATCAACTTGCCCCGCTCGCGGGACGCCGAGGAGTGCTGTTTGGTTCCTGTAATTATTACCTACATACCTGACTGGTTCCCGGAGCTTGGAGGCCGCTCCCTGCCGTGGGCGGAGCTTTACCAGGGCTATATCAACTTGCCCCGCTCGCAGGACGCGAAGCGGGCGCGTCCCGTGGGCGCGTGCCCGAAGGGGCATGACCAAAGGGGCAGGCCTGCCCCTTTGGCGCCCCTTCGGCGTCAGTTCGGCGCAGGAGGATCTCTGTAATGGGGAAAAGAAGAAAGCATTTTCCTCAGTCGGCCCAATCCAAGGCAGTGAAAGTGATAGGTCCGATGGATGCCCATGTTGCTGTGGGAGAAAAACCTGTTTCATCTTGTCCCGCTGCCTCCTTGGAGGATGGTGCCGCGGCAATTCTATCAGTAAGTACTCTTTCCTCTTGCGACAATTCCCGAGGAATGAGGTTGACTCCTCCCATTCAAGAGGCCAAGCAAGTGCCTGCTTTAGTGTCATCTTTAACGCGAAAGAACTGCCTGGTTGAGGAGACTGATGAGTTTTTGGGTTCCTTTTTGCGGTTGGAAAATGAACTTCCTCCCCCTTTACCTTCAGTCGTGACTTTTACATTGCCTGGGGAACTCCAAACTCCGCCTGCAGATTTGTCCCTAAAAGATATTTGGATGGTTATCTCTCGTATCGAATCAGTTCTGGGGACTTCGCTGCAGCGTGTTTCCGAGTTTTCCAAGGCTACTGTTCAGAAACTTGCAGATCACGATAAACGGATATTGTCTCTTGAGCAAGGAGCCATTTCTTTAGAAGCGGATGTTTTAGCTAATAAAGATGTGCTAGCTTCCCTTGTTCAAGATTGTACTTCTTTGCACCATCAAGATGAGGTTTTAGAAAATGTGATGCGTTCTAGGAATCTTCGTTTATTGAACTTTCCTCGCACACATTATCTATCTCCTATGATTCTTTTTCAAAAATACTTAAAAGAGATTTTGTTGATTACTGATTTTCAGGTTTCATCAATTTCAAAAATTTACTATCTGCCTTTGAGGGGTTTAAATCAACAATCTGGGGGGGGGGGTAGCAGAAGCTCTTTCCACATCAGAAAAAGTCACTACTGATAAAGTTCTTTCTTCTACTTTAGATATTTCAGTTTTCTTAGAAACTACTTCCGATGATATTCCTTCCAGGGCAACTTTATTGGTCTCCTTTACTTCTGAATTGGATAAAGATAAAATATTGCGGGCTTATTTTTCAAAAAAATCTGAAAAGTTTTGTGGTCATACAATTCAAATTTTCCCTGATGTATCCAGGGCCACTCAGCTACGGCGCAAAGCTTTTTTAGAATTGCGCCCACGTGTGTTGGCCGCTGGTGCTGTTTTCCACCTTAGGTTTCCATGCAAATGCCTTATTATTTTTCAGGGTAAACGGTATTTATTTTTTGACCCTATGCAGTTGATTGATTTTTTAAAGGATAAGGCTTGAGTTAAGTCTCTTTCTAGGAGTATTGATTTAGATTCCTCTGGGGGCCATTCTAGTTTTCTTTTTTTCTTTTCAATTATGCAGAACTCCTCCTTGAAGTGGTTTTCTATCTGATGGTTTCCTGTAATTTTTTTTTTCCTTTATCACATATTATGTGCTTGTTGCATGATTGTTTTCTTTGTAATATGAGAAAAATTTATAAATAAAAAAAAAATAAAAAAAAAAATAAAAGAAACTATGGGCCCGATATTCAAAAGTCATTTACACGGTTAATAGCCGGTTAACCATGTAAATGCTTGCTAACTGGATATTCAATGGTACTTACACAGGTAGTGCCATTGACTATCCCTAACTAAGTCCCCTATGCACCCCAATGCTAGCCAGCTAGCATCGGGGCATGCTGGGGGTGTTCCAGGGTGGAGTGGAGGTGAGGACCGGTGCTAACTGTGCAGCACCGATATTGGAAGTTGCACGGTTAGTGCTCAATTTATTTATTTATTTACATTCTCTTATATACCGCGCTATTCTGCATCAGTGCAGTTTACATTGAACAAACTGAAATTACATTGAACAGGGTATTATAACTTGGAGATAACTATTTTACAGGGAACATGGGCTATGGAGGGTTAAGTGGCTTGCCCAAGACCACAAGGAGCACCTGTGGGACTAGAAACCCCAGTCCTTCCGGCCCAAGGTTGCTGTCCTCTAGTGGGATTTGAACCACCGACCTTCCAGCCTGTAGTACCTTGCCCCAACCACTAGGCTACTCCTCCACTCCACTAGGCAAGGAAAAACGTTACTGCCAAGGCAGTGTGGCCAGACCCAGTTATTCACTTCCGTTGCCACGGAAGTGAATATCCAGGGTTAAGGGATCAGCAGGCAGGGCTAAACGACTACAGTGCTTAGCCCTGCCCAAATTAATATCGAGCCCTATATGACTATGCATTATACCATGGGTAGCCAATGCCAGTCGTGGGGCGCCATAATCCAGCCTGGTTTTCAGGATGTCCCTAATTAATATTCATGAGATATAGTTGCATCCACTGCCTCCCATTGTATATAAATATATCTCATGAATATTCATTAGGGACATCCTGAAAACCAGGCTGGATTGTGGTGCACCAGGACTGGAGTTGGCCACCCCTGCATTAGACGTTTATTCTTTGTTGTCTGACATTCCCAGATGTTGGGGATGACATTACCAAAATCCAGAGAGCATCCAACAATTCCTAGGGGTTTACTGCAATCATTGCTTGTCGGTAAAGGGTGTGGTGACCATATTTACTGGGATGCCTACTGTATATGTTAAGGCATTACTCCTTGCATGCATACGTGTGGAGCAGAGGTTCTCAACCCACAATGATTATTTATGAGAGAGATTTGCATACAATGGAGGCAGTGCATGCAAATCTTTCATGCATATTCATTGTGATTATCATGAAAATCTGACTGGCTAGGTGTGTCCCGAAGGCTGGGTTGAGAAACCTTGATGTTGTAGAGTAATGATCTTCAGACTGCAGTTTTCCTGTAGAGGTGTAGAAGTAAAGAAATCTTGTAGGTTGTGTTGTGAGGGAAATATGAAGTGAGTCTTGTAAGTGATGTTATGTCTGTGTGCTTATATGTAACAAAGGGATGAATACATGCCATGGCTACTAATTCCATTTTTATACTCATCTGCTGGCTGCAAGTAGCACAAAACAGATTTAATGACGAGGAGTTAAAAGAATGGCCAAGAATCAGCCAGGGCCAGTGTGAGGACGTGAGGCACCCTTCACACTTCAGTCCTTCAATCCAAACACCCTTCAGACCCCTAACGAAATAACCAAGTGTACCCAAGCGACAAGGAGCAGAGCTTTTAAGTTTTACGCACCCACCTGTTGGAATGCGCTCCCATCTTCCATACGAGCAATTACCGATATTGTTCAATTCAGAAAGGCACTAAAACACCACCTCTTTCTCTTACACTACTCACAACCCAATATTATCCACAGTACACCCAGCTAAACAGCGATAAGCCACAAACAATTCATAGTCATAATGAACAGATCTGTAGATATTGTAAATAATCTCCCCAGTTGAAATCCAAGTTGCATCCCCTGTTCTCTGTAAATGCATGTAAATATCTGTAGATATTGTAAATAATCTCCCCAGTTGAAATCCAAGTTGTATCCCCTGTTCTTTGTAAATGCATACCTGATATACCCAGATGCATAAATGTTACCTGTAAACCGCACTGATTTTAAAGAGCGCGGTATATAAAAGCAATAAATAAATAAATAAATCCTGCTGCCCACCCCCACCCCCCACTACCGCAGCTGTTTCCCCTCTACGGCACCTGCAGCCGTGGCAATAACATTAAAGCAGCAATGCAGCACTTACTCAAAGCTTTGGCTGCTGAGTGCTGTTGGCGCCATGCTTTGGCCAGCTGCTTCTGCCCTCTCCAGTGCCGATTTCCTGTTTACACGAGGGCAGAAGCAGCTGGTCAAAGAATGGCATCGACAGCACTCAGCAGTAGAGGCTTTGGGTAAATACTGCCTTGCTGTTTTACTGTCTTTACTGGAGTCAGGACTGACTCGAAGGCACACATTGCATTACTGCTGCTGCAAGTCCCGGAGAAGGGTGACAGCAGTGGCAGTGGACCATCCTGGAAAGGTTGGTGCTCTAGGCATTTGCCTAGTTCGCCTAAGGTGTGGTGCCAGCCCTGTCTGTAGCATTCTTCCAGGAGTAAAGTGAGATGGACTGCTTAGAACTAATGGTCCTTATCTGATGTGGTAGGAAAAGGTTTGTGAGTTTGCAGTATTGCAAACAAAGTCGCCATTCATTAACTCTAGCACAGGGGAGAGGAAATAAAGACAAAACAGATTGTTTAGATTATTACAAAGTTTGGAGTTAAGACATGGGGGGGAGACTGTATTGGACTAAGTATGGAATCTTAATGCTCATTTATCCAAGACGGTAGAGAATCAGTTTTAGAAGAGAGGGTCTGCATTTGTAAGGTTGATGTAAAATCGACATAGCTCTGTCCCTCAGAATGGACTTGTGTTTAAATCATAGAAGGAAGTGCAGGAATGCATGGAGAAGGAGATCCACATGCAGCAGAAGCTGCTGGTTTACAAACGTACACATGGGAAAAATCAACAGAAGAAACCCGGCAACTTACACATGTAAATGTCGGCACTTACATGTGTAGCTGTGCCATTTTGCAAACCTGTTGTGCAGATATTCCTGATTAATTGCAGAGGACTCAATCTTTATCTCAGTTCAGTTGAGAAGGGTAAATAAACTTTGGGGGATTAAGAGGGATATCCCCCTAATCCCTCCTACACAGGACTAACTAAAAGAAATGCTTTTGAGAAACCAATTTGTGCCTTGGAGAGGTGTAAATTCAGATGTAGACAATTTAAACTTCATGCATGCATTCCTTATATGAAATTTATTTTATTTAGACAGTTTTGTATACTGCCTTATCCTTCAATCAAAGCGGTCACAACACAATTGGAGGATACATTTAACACGTGGGGATATGAGACACATACACTAATACTTACAGGGAACATGGGCAATGGAGGGTTAAGTGGCTTGCCCAAGACCACAAGGAGCATCTGTGGGACTAGAAACCCCAGTCCTTCCGGCCCAAGGTTGCTGTCCTCTAGTGGGATTTGAACCCCCAACCTTCCGGCCTGAAGTACCTTGCCCCAACCACTAGGCTACTCCTCCCTCAATGGAGGATATATCTTTCTGTGCTGCCCACACCATGCCCTTGACATTCTCCTGTGTAACTTGGACATGATTGGGACAGCCAGGGCCACTTCAACCCCTTATGGGGTTTTGGCCAAACTTTTGGAAATGGGTGACCCTCCTCTCCCATTCGCAGTACAGTCATGAATGCTCGAGGGAGCATGGCCCTGCCTGGGGAGCCTGCTGCGGCTCCTGGCTCCGGTCGTCTCTGCGGGTATGGTGTGTGGGAGCCTTCTTGTACCTTTCCATTGAGTAGCCTCAGGACGGATTGGGCAGTCCTCTACTGCTGCCATGGCATGATCGTGCCTGTCTCTAAGTTAAAAAAGAAACCAAAAGCTAATCACGGGCTCCGAACAGCCATTGGGCACCTTGCTGATCTCTGCTGCTCCTCCTCGACTTGGTGCTCTCTCGAAAGCGGGGGAGGCTGCTTTACTCCTGGATTGTCCACAGTGCCAATTTTACCTGTGTGCAGCAAGGCAGCTGAGCCCCCATTGTGCAAGGTCCTGGGGCAACTGTCCCTTTTGCCAAAAGGGAAAAGTGGCCCTGGGGACAGCTACATGTAAATTAATACTTTTCTAAAATGGCTGTTTACATATGGATGTAGTATGTACATGGGTATGCTAGCACATACATGTATAAAATGTGAAGAAGGCTAGAAAATAACCCCCTTTGTAGTTTACATTTGGGAAGTAATTTTTTTGTCTTAAATCCCTCCCTCTCTAGGTACACTTCTAGACAGGGGAGAACCACTCAGTGTCAGGACTTAGTCCTGACTCACTTCTCTAAAACCCGACATGGATTCTCATACAGGGACAAGAGTCATAAGGACTCTTCACACATGCGATAGTATTCCGATAGTCACAAGCACAGCCAGTTAGCAACATCTACTAACCATCAGGATATTCAGTGGCCAAAGGGTCTCTTCACAGAAATTCCAGCATTTTCTTTCTCAATACTTTTTCAACAGTTGGCACTGTAGCTGCATCTGTACTTTGCCATACTGAAGTTATACCAAACATAATTCCAGTTAATTACATGTAACTAATGCGTGTGAACACATTTTAGCCAATTATGCATTATTTTGTTTGTCACTGCAATGTAATTAAGAAGACAAAATAAAATATAAACCACATTACTGTAATTTGTTATAATCACACATTCTACAAGAGAGACATTTGATACTGAAATCATTAATTTTTTTTCATAATAATTTGTGTTTGCATTGTGAATTTCATTCAAATTGGATCCCAGAGTATGTATGTGTATATGACATTAAAAATTAGTTTGGATAAAAGTTATAATACCAAACCATAATATTTCATTCTAATATGATTTCAGGCCCCACTGAATTAGAACCAAGATAGCTCAAAAGCAGATACTAGCTAAAATATTTATTTAGCTTATTTAAAATCATTTATATTTCATTGCTAACTACTGTCTTTCAGGCACTTCCAGATCAAACATGACATAATAAAATCACACAGACAACATTAAAACAAACCAAATTATAGCAATAAAAATTAGCTTGATGAACTACAATCAGGTCCATTTCCCTATTGATAGACTTTCAGCCACACACCATCATGCCAAATGCATGATCAAACAAAGAGATTTTCAAGTTCTTACGAAAATTCAGCATATCTGTCTTTAAAGAAATCAGAGCAAGTGGGGCATTCCACAATCTAGGTCCTGTAATCTAGGTCATGTGATGCGGTGAGCCGGGGAAGGTGTGGATTCTCTGAGCTCCCGAGCCCTTCCCACTAATGCCAATAGAATCAAACTGAACCGGAGCCCCTGGGATCTCCTAAGTGTTTAATACTGCTACCCCACATATCGGAGAGTGGTGGAGACAAGTACTACAGTGGATGGCATTCAAACCCCCATGTAAGGAAAAGAATAATTTCAAGCCCACTGAACCAGAGGAAGCCCAGCTCTCGCTGTGACTGCATTGGTCAAGGAAGTCTCGGCTGCAGTTGTTCATGCCCTCAATTGTAAGTTTGAGAGACTCTACTCGAAGAGCAGTGACTTTACTACCTCCATGGAAGTGTTTCAGACTTGTGTGGCTATGCTCAAGCATCAAGTGAGGGAGCTGGAAGATGGAACTCAGCAGTGGCATCGGGAATTGGCAGCGTTGAAGGACACCATAGCACACCAGAATGAGAAAATAGATGACCTGGAAAATCACTCAATGCAATAATTTGCACTTCATCGGCATACCAGAAAATGTTGCTGATTCTGAGCTATGGGACTTCCTGGAAACCTGGTTGTTAGTGGGTCTGAAGTTGGATCAGTTTCTGGATCTGTTATTGATTGAGCAGACACCCTGGTTGGGTTCCCACTGCAAGTCTAGGGGATGGACACATGCAGTTATTGCCCATTTCTTGAACTTCATACACAAAGAAGCAGTTTTGTGGTCTCACAAGGTGGGCTCACTGATGCACGAGGGACAGAAGATCTTGATTTTTCAGGATTACTCCGCACAGGTTCTACGGCATCACAAGGCTTTTTCCTCGCTTTGCTCCTGGCTCTGTGATTGTCAGGTGTGGTTCGTCCTCCAATATCATGCCAGGCTTTGTCTACATCACAATGGGGTTGACAGCTTTTTTGACTCCCCAGACGCTGCACGGACATTTTGTGAGGAACAGTGTATAGGAGAAGCTGCTGCAGACACTAACCCTTGACTCTTGGTCTGCAGGCCTTTTGTTGGTGACTGTGGGGTCTGGATATCCACCCTGTGAGTTGGACTGTAAAATGCTGTAGTTGATGGGACTGCGAGGTTTGGACTGCTGAAGCCACTACATGCAATTTTGGACATTTAATTCTGTACCTGAATTGTTCATCTGCTGACCACACTGCTTTTGGCGTTCCGAAGAGGTCTGAGTATTGTGTCCAAGGTTGTCCCCTCACTTGCCTGTAGGGGCTTGGGGATGTACACCCTGGCTGGTATTCTTTTCGCCTATTGCATGACCTGGATCCACAGTTTGAGACAGAGTGCCTTCTATTTTTGATGTTTCTGTTTCTGTTTCTATGGCCCCGTTGTGGTTGAGTTTGTGTGTAAGTGCGTATGGGGACAGAGGTTGGCTATTGGGTGGTATATGTGGCAGGAGGTGGGTGGGATGCAGGCTTGGGGTTGTGTATGTATGGAGGGAACAATGTATGAACAATGGGATGGCCCTGTTTATCTGCTGCTGATGGGGGGGCATGTTCCATCTCCTCCACCTTTCTTTTGTTCTTCAAATGCTTGTACCTATTATAATAGGAGTGGAGGAGTGGCCTAGTGGTTGGGGCAAGGTACTTTAGGCTGGAAGGTCAGGGGTTCAAATCCCACTAGAGGACAGCAACCTTGGGCCGGAAGGACTGGGGTTTCTAGTCCAACAGGTGTGCCTTGTGGTCTTGGGCAAGCCACTTAACCCTCCATAGCCCATGTTCCCTGTGAAAATAGTTATCTCCAAGTTATAATGCCCTGTTCAATGTAATTTCAGTTTGTTCAATGTAAACTGCACTGATGCAGAATAGCACAGTATATAAGAGAATGTAAATAAATAAATAATGGCCTGGGGTGGGCTTTCCCTCCTGGCTGGGTTTTATGCAGATGCTCTGCTTCACTCCCTGTGAAAACAGGGGTCGCTATCTTTGACAAGGGCCAGGCTGTTGCTGATAGGTAGGGCATAGGGGGGATGCAGGTGGTGGTTTGTGTTTTGGGAACGTCCGAGGTGTGCGGGGGCTTTTTGTGTGCTTGGGAAATATGTGTGATGGGTGACTGCATGACCGTTGTGATATATGGATGGGACGTAGCTGGGCCTGATTCTTGAGATTGAGGTGGGGGGGGGGGGTTGGGTGACATGCGGGGTGGATGGTTTCAGTGGATAGAGGGGTGGTATGTTGGTGATGGGCAAGGGGTGTGGACAAATTTAGTAAAAGAAGCGCTCTTGGAGCATCGGTTCCTCAGGGGATGGGGTAGTGAGGGATTGGTAGCTACTAGTTGGTTGTGGTACAAGTCCAGACACACTTTTGATGACCTCTATGCCAATTGCTGGCATGTGGAAAATTGAGTGTGCGATTATTGGGTTTGGGGGGCAATTGGACTGAGATGTGGGCACTCTGGAGTTTGGTGCTGCTATGGGGTTTTGGGCTTCAACTATGGAGGGGTGGGGTTTATGGCGGAGCGGGTGAGTTAGTCCTGCAGTCAATCACCTGGAGTTCTGGGGGTGGGAGGGGGGTCTTAGGTTGGGAGGATCCCTCTCCATTGGAGATGCTCTCTATGTGGAGTAACATGAGGAAACAAGACCTTTGCTGTGCTTCGTGGAATGTATGTGGCATGGAGTGTCCCGTTAAGAGACATAAAGTGTTAAAAGCCCTGCAGGATGGGCAGATGAACATCGTCATCCTCCAAGAATCATATGTCAGACAGTGAGCATGCAAAACTGAGAAGATGGTGGGTAGGAGATGTGTATGGCTCCTCCTTGGGTGAGAAAAAAGCAGGGGTAGTTATCTTTATTTGTCAAATCGTGGGGCTTCACATTGATATGACCTACTGTGACCCTTGGGGGCAATACATTTTGCTCCTGGGACAGTTTTATGGCCATCCTATCTTGTTAGGTTGCAACTATGGACCCAGTACATATGAGAGGAGCTTTTTTGATCTGCTGGTGCAGCATGTTTCTGAGGCAGGCAACTACAAAGTGATTGTTGAGGGGATTATAACTGCGCCTTGGACGCAAGCCTTGATCAATCCTCTGGTTTGGTAAGGGGGGATGCTAAGCAGCGGCAAAAACGTCTGCTGAGTATGTGTGATAGTTATGATCTTTTGTACATCTGTCATTTTTATTTATTTATTTATTTTAGGTTTTTCTATACTGTGCTCTTTAAAATCAGCTTGGTTTACAGTTAAAACAAATTTGTACTGTGCAGGCGGCATCTGCATTGTACTTACATGGAACAGGGTTTACAACTTGGCTAACTGGGGAAACTATGTACAGGCTACTCAGTACAAGCTGCTCAGATAAGAAACTATGTACACAGGTGATACATTCGGGTCCGTGGGAGCGGGCGGCAACATGCCCACTTAATGGTTTTTTACAACAAATTGTATGCTGTATACAAATTGTAAGCTATATACAAATTGTGTGCTATCTACAAATTGTGTGTTATCTGCGGTTGCATAACGTGTGTCTTGGGACATTAGTGGGCGGGGCTGGGGCTGCGTGTTGTTGTTGGGTCGAAGGTGCGGTGTTGGTGAGTGCGTGAGGGCGGCTGTTGGGCTTTTCCGTTATGGGTGTAGTGCTGGAGAAAGAGGTGATGTTTTAGGGCCTTTCTGAATTGGGTGAGCTTGGTTATGAAGCGAATGTTGGGGGGGAGGGCATTCCAGCATGTGGGAGCATAGTACACGAAGGCCCGGTTTCGTGTTGCTTGCGAGCACTTTCTAATCTTGCTCGGGATGTTCAGGGTGTTGGCTGCCGCTGACCTTCGGACTCTGTTTGGGGGGGTGGTGATGATGAGGTCCGTGATGGAGGTGGCGGTGAGCCCGTTGATGGCCTTGAACGTCATTAATAGAATCTTGAATGTGATTCTGCGGTGGACCGGTAGCCAATGTAGGTATTTCAGGATAGGAGTTATATGGCCCCTCCTAGTTGCTCCATGTCATATTCTGGCAGCTGCATTCATTGTGAGATGCAGCGGACTCAGTGTGCTTTTTGGTAGTCCATGCAGGATCGAATTGGCGTAATCGAAATGGGGGGGATTACTAAAGCTTGGTAGACTGTCCGGAAGTCCTCTGGTTCCAGCAGGGGTCTAAGGTGGCGGACCGTCCTTATTTTGTGGTATATTGCTTTAACGGTATTGTTTACGTGGGCCTTCATGTCCCACTGTTGGTCTAGGATAACTCCGAGGTAGCAGATCAAGGGTTTACTTTGGAGCTCCGCTCCCCTCACCTTTAGTGACACGGGGGGGGGGGGGTAAAATCTGGGTTCCTGGAGATGAATAGTGCCTCAGGTTTCTTGAAGTTTATCCTGAGGTTATGTTCTTCATCCGGGGGAGCACAATTACACTCACCTCTCACGGGCACATGGTTCCTGGTTTAGAATCGGTTATTTTCTGTTATCTCGGGAGTTGCTGGGGAATGTACAAGACATGCAAATTGGCAACATATAGGTATCTGACCATGCAATGGTCTGGGTCAGGGGTTGGCAACCCGTGGCTCCGGAGCCGCTTGCGGCTCTTTCTCACCTTTGCCGCGGCTCCGGAGCACACTGCCCGCCCGGTGACAGGCAATAGTGTTGTAAAGATGTATTTAAATGTGGCGTTATGGGCTCCCTCCATGTCAGCTCCCTCCCTTCTTCTGCAGCCGCGGCTCCCTGCCTCTTAGGGAACCGCGGCTGTGCTTTTAAAATCATCTCGGAGCCCTTCCTGTCTTGACGGGCTCCGTGCAGCATTGTCCCGCCTCCAAAACTTCCATTAGAGGCGGGACAATGCTGCACGGAGCCCGTCAAGACAGGAAGGGCTCCGAGATGATTTTAAACCCACCGCCGCGGTTCCCTCAGAGGCAGGGAGCCGCGGCTGCAGACGAAGGGTGGGAGCTGACTTGGAGGGAGGGGGGCTGACATGGAGGGAGGGAGCAGATATGGATGGATGGATGGAGGGAGGGGGGCTGACATGGAGGGAGGGAGCTGATATGGATGGAGGGTGGGGGGCTGACATGGAGGGAGGGAGCTGATATGGATGGAGGGATGGAGGGGGCTGACATGGAGGGAGGGAGCTGATATGGAGGGAGGGCGCTGACATGGAGGGAGGGAGCTGATATGGATGGATGGAGGGAGGGGGCTGACATGGAGGGATGGAGGGGGCTGACATGGAGGGAGGGAGCTGTTATGGATGGCGGGAGGGGGGCTGACATGGAGGGTTGGTGGGGGCTGACATGGAGGGAGGGAGCTAATATGGATGGAGGGAGGGGGGCTGACATGGAGGGATGGAGGGGGCTGACATGGAAGGATTGGGGAGGCGGGCTTACATGGAGGGAGGGAGCTGATATGGATGGATGGAGGGAGGGAGGGGGCTGACATGGAGGGATGGAGCACTGGTAATGGGGTTGAGGGGACTAGCACTGGAAATGAGCTGATTAGGGGAGGCTAGGACTGGTAATGAGCTGATGGGGGGTAGGACTGGTATTGGGCTGATTAGGGGAGGCTAGGTTGAGGGGGGATTAGCACTGGAAGCGAGCTGATTGGGGGGCTTTGACTGGGCATGGGCTGATTGTGGGGAGGGGAGGATAGAGCTGCTGGCCCTGGAAGATAACTGGGGGCTAAGGCTACAAATGGGCTGATATGAGGGGATGGGAGAATGGAACTGGATCTGAGAGGGGCTGCCATGGTATTTGTACTAGAAGGGACTGGTCAGTGGGGAAGGAGGGGGACTGGAAGGAAATGGACACCAGTGGCAATCATGGGAATGCAAGTTGACATTGGAAGGTACTGGGAGTGAGGACTGGAAAGGGGCTGATATTGGGGAGGGTTACTGGGACTGGAAATAGGCTGATGGAAAGAAGTGAAGAAAACGAAAGAAGAGATAAGAAATGGCAGATGGACCATAGACCACAGAAAGAGAGCTAAGAGAAGACAGGAAAGCAGAAGCCTCAGATTGGGACCAGCATGATCAAAGAATAAATTGGTCAGACAACAAAGGTAGAAAAAATAATTTTATTTCATATTAGTGATTTGACTACAAAATCATCATAATTTTGAAATCAAATATTGTTACTTGTTGTGATATTTTCTGGCGTATTTTTTTTGGTGTGCGAAGGAAGAGGGGTAGTCTTATACGGCGAGTATAGGCCAAACACCTATATTTTAACAGGAAAAGTAGGGGGTCGTATATAGCATTAAGGTAAGAAACAATATATGCAGTGTTAGATTTGTTTTAAATGTCGCAATGGTTTTGCGGCTCCCAGTTTTTTTTTTCCCTTCGGAAACGGGTCCAAGTGGCTCTTTATGTCTTAAAGGTTGCAGACCCCTGGTCTGGGTGGATGTGCTTCTTCATGGGACTCCCTGTGGAGAATGCCACTGGCGTTTTCTGCTTCTTCTAAAGGGTGATGAGGGCTTCATTTGGCTCTGTTTGAAGATACCAATGGTACATATAAAATGAACCTGGCCTTATTTTGGGAGACCTCTAAGATCTTTTTTTGGGGGGGTTATTATTGGATATGTTAGTAGAAGGAAATTAACAAACATTTAATTGATTGGGGGAAACAACTCTGTGTCTTGCGGGGGCGGTTGATCCAGCAGAACACAGAGGAAAACTGGGCAACTTGCCTGGCCCTAGAAAGTAACTTTAACACCCTCATTCATGCCCATGCTAAGCGGTCCATGCTCTATTATCAATATGTGCTCTATCAGTATGGCAATCTCTCGGGAAAACTGCTTTCATCTCTTAATTAGGGCGGGGGGGAGGCCCTCAACACATTGCAGCCATTAGAACCAGAGACGGGGTGGTAACCATCTCCCAGAAACTTGTAGAGACAGCTTTCAAGCAATTTTACCAATAGCTGTATCAAGTGGAGGAGGGGAATGGGGAGAAGGCTGCAGTGTATCTGAAGAGTTGTCAGCTGCTGGGACTTCAGATTGACCAGCGGGACTTGATAAATTTGCCAATCTTGGCCAGAGAGGTACAACAGGCCACTTGGGGACTCCATGCTGCCAGGGCACAGGGCCCTAATGGGTTTAATATGTCTGCTGCTGTCAGAGATCTATCCACAGCTCATTGATCTAGCGGCTTTCGCTTAAACATGCTAATCATTTATCACAGTCATCCCAAAGCTGGGCAGGGACCCTTTGTTGCCAGAGTCTTATAGGCCTATTTCTCTTATTAATGTGGACCAAAAGATCCTATCTAAGATTTTGGCAGACTGGCTGGCCTCGCTACTGTCCCACTTAACCCATCCTTCCCAGGTGGGATTTGTTAGAGGGCACCATGCCATGGTTAATAGGCATCAGATTTTGGCCTCTCTGGGCCATTGCTTGGCTTTGGAATCCACCTCACTGGTTATCAGTTTTGATGCTGAAAAGATCTTTGACAGAGTCAGCTGGCAATATATGTTTTTGACTTTGGACAGATTTAGCTTCCAGGGGCCCTTTGTTTGTGCAATACAGCTACTCTATGCAGAGCTGCGGGTGAGGATTCTCTTGAATGGCCTCCATATGGAGAGTTTCCCCCTATATAGGGGGACAAGGCAGGGGTGCCCTCTTTCTTCCTTGCTATTTCTATTGACCTTAGAGCCCCTGTTGAGTCATATTCGGGCCAATGTGCAAATTACATGAGTGCAGTTGGGAGTCTATACTTTTAAGGTCTCAGCCTTTGCGGAGAACCTCCTGGATCTGCCTAACTCCTTGAAGGCCTTGTTAACTGAATTTCGAGAATCTGGGTCATTTTCTGGTTACAAGCTTAACTTAGAGAAGTCTGAGGCATTACCGACTCATCCCTCTCTCCGGTCGGGTTGGAGGGATGTTTTTCTGCTCAGATGGATGCAGAATTCATTTTGCTACCTAGCGGTTATGCTACCTGTGGCCCTGGCTGATTTGTATAGATGTAATGTTACCCCCTTGTTGGCGGACACAGCTGAGACTCTGCATAAGTGGCAAGATCTCCCCCTGTCTTTAGAAGGCCAGATAGCTCTTTTTAAGATGGTTCTCTTCCCCTGCTGGTTATATGTGCTGTAAATTTTGCCTTTGTTTGCGAAAGATCTTACTAAATTAGTTGGCCTGCTATCCTGGTTTCTTTGGAAGGATAAGAGTTCTCAAAGGTTTGTGGCATAGAGGGGGATAGGTCTTCCAGATATGCAAACTTATAATCTTGTGTGTTTGTTGCACCACCTGAAGGATTGGTTGTTTGACATGGAGGATTTTACTCACTTGGGCTGCAAAAGGGCATTGACCACCCTGTTGTCATTTAAATTTGTGTTCCATGCCAAACCGGTGAAGTTGCTGGACGTGCTATGCCACTCTGTCTTAGTTCACTCTATGCATAATATATGGCGGTGGATATGTGGTAGACTGCGACATTCGGCTATGTAATCAGTTTATCTACTGATTCAAAATTACACTGATTTTACTCCTGGTATGACTGCAGAGGTTAGAGCAACAGCCTAGCACCTACGAAATCTGGGTTCAGTTCCCACAGGCACTTTTTGTGACCTTAGGAAAGTCACTTTACCCTCCCTTGCCTTGGAAGAAAAGGCCTGGCAATCTACTTCCGGTCATACCTTGCCAAGAAAACCCAGAGTTGCTAGGAGTCAGCATTGACTTGATGGCACTTAAAAAACCCCAAAAACCTACAGTCTGATGTAGGAGCTGGAAGGGGAGAGGGCTGAAACAGTTAGATCAGATCCTGACTGAGGATGGTGTACTGCTCTCTTTTGAAGAGCTTCAATCTCAGTATACCTTAGACATTGCGGACCTCTTTTCTTACTATCAGCTGCATAGCTTTGTGAGGAACATAAACCATGATAATCTATTGAGTGACTTTTCCATGGACTTGGAGGACTTTTTTGTCGGAGGAGTTGGTAAAGGTTACGATCTCTAGGGCTCAGAGTTCCTTTGCTGGAACTCATTCACAGACTACTTACAACATTTGGCTGATAAATGGAATACTGAGCTGGAAACTATATTAAAAGGGGAGGATCTGTTGTGATTTATCGGCAGTATACCCAATTCAATAGGTATGGTGTCTTTAAGAGATATACAATATAAATGTATATGTCGGGCCTATCTCTCTCCAGCATGGATGCAGCAGATGAGTTATTCAGAGTGGAATTGTTGTCCAAAGTGTGGACAGCAATTGCTTGTATGTACAGCCATACTGGCAGGAAGTTCATTCCTTTGTGGAGAGGGTGCTGCACTATCAGGGGAGTTTGGCCCCTCAAGCGACTTTGTTTCATGTCTTGGGGGATATAGACCTAGTGGGGAAGGGGTGACGGTGTTGGCTTACATTGGCATTGATGCTAGCTAAAAAGATAATATTATTGGCTTGGAAGAATGAATTAGCACCTAGCTACTGGCAGTGTAGGAACTTGCAGCACCAGCATATACAATTAGACAAGCTGTGGGCTCAGGAGGCCAAACAAAAATGTTCCAAAGTTTATGGCCATCTGGGAAGACTCTGAGTGGCTGGGGTATGGTTTTGAATGATCTGTCGTGAGGGCTCTCCCCCGGGGCATGGGAGTAGATGGGGTAGTACGGAAATAGCTGGGATAGATTGGCTGTAGGACTATGGGTAGGGTTTGGGATGGTTAGGGGGCAATTGGGGGATGTGGATAGGGTGAGTTGGGGATGATGTGTGGATATACAGTCATCATGGTGTGCGTGAGTTACTTTGTGTAGAGTATGAAGTTAATCATCCTGTGCATATGTCTTGTTCCTAGAGTATGAAGACTAGGGTGCCTCGGTGCCATGCTTTGAGTGTTCTTAGGGGGGACCTTTTAGCTCTGGTATTCCTGGCAGCCAGATCACCCCTCCAGCGGAGGTTTGCCCTCCTTGGTTTGAGGTGGGGGGGGGATTGTTGGGATATAAAAATTATAAAAAATGCACTATTTCCTTTCTGTTTACAGCAAGTATTGTTGTCCCAAAAGTGTGTAAGTGTATCCCTAAATTGTGTTGTGTTCTTTATTAATAAACAGATGAAACATAAAAGTGGAAGGGGTTCAACAGTTCTTAATCTTGGGACTGAAGACTGTTCAAAGGCTAATAAAAGGGGAAAGGGAGAGTCATTTGCTAGTCTCTGCATTTTAAGGGTCATTATAACAGCTTTAAACTTTATAAGCTATTCCGTTGGCAACCAATTTAAAGGATTCCAAATGTGTGAGATGTGATCATGCAACTCCCTGATAATAATTGAGCAGCAACATTTTGCACTAACTGTAAGGCCCTAATTGATGAAGTAGGCAGACCCATAAATAGCATAATACAATAAGCCACACAAGCAAGAATCAAATTGTTGTAAAATAGTACAACCGTACGAAAATCATTGCTTTCCAAGAAAAGTTTGTTTCTGCAGCATATGTAATGTAAACAATGCTACTTTAACCATATGTTTAACCCTGGGAGTACCGATGGGGTCAAAAGTGACCCCATTGCAAGTTTCACAAGGCGTATCTCGGAAACTAGTTGTTCAAGAATCCAATCTTTTTATGACTTTTCACATGTCAATGTTCTCTTTATATTGCGCCATGAGAGGAATAATTTTCATCTGCTAGGTGACGCTAGTGATGAATTGCAGAACAGAGTACCAGTGGGGACATTTTTGACCCCAGTTGCTTACGTCCGGTTTGGATCGTGATACAGTTTGCAGTTTTGTGAATTTTTTGATCTGACAAAGATATTATCATTAATTATGTATCATTTATTTTTTGTACTCTTATTTTATGAAAATTACACATTTTCTGTAATTGATATCATACGTTCTCTCATTATTTCCGATGAAATCTAAAGGCTTTCAGCTCGTTCATCATGATTATTGTACACCTATAATAAAACTGCTTTGCGCTTTATTCAACTTTATCTTTATTTATTTTAGGTTATTGTTTATGATGTCAAAATGAAAGTATTCAGTTGCCCAAGTAAGAGAAATATTGCAACAAGATGCTGACAGTGATGGCTCTGAGTTGTCTGATGATGCAGCATATTCAGCAAGCGAAGAAGCATATCAGCCAAGTTCGGGCGATAAATCTGATGATGACAGTCATGATTCAGATGGCGACAGCAGTTGGTCGCCAAGTGAATGTGAGACTGATGTTGAGCCGGTAACATCGCCTGCAGCAAAGAGTCAAGTTACAGGTCGAGGCAAAGGTCGAGGCTGTGCTGGACGGGGAAGAAGGCAGGAGTCCTCGGTGACAGTATCATCTGTGAGGAATCTTAGTTGTGGTCGTAGAGGAGCTAAGAGGTCATCAACTATAAGCACAAATGTTGCCATTGAAGCCTATGTATCTAAGGATGCCACATCATGGAACAGGAAACCTATAAAGCAAGCTGCTGGAAGATACGCCAGAGCTAACGTCATGCCCGTACAACAAGGTCCTACAAGGTATGCTGTACAAAATGTTGATGGCTCTCTCACAGCATTCCACTTGTTCATGTGGAAGAACTTATTGAATGAAATCATGATGTGGACGAGCAAACAAGGAAGACACATTTATGACCTCACCTGGAAAGATTTGACAGACGGAGAATTTCAACGTTTTCTTGGACTTCTGATCCTCTCAGGCGTGTACAAGTCACGAAATGAATCCATAGTTCAGTTGTGGAACCTTGAAGATGGTCGTTCTGTTTTTGGCAAAAATATGGCCCATAACCATTTTCAGCAAATTTCTTGTGCTCTCAGATTTGATGATGCAACCAACAGACGTGAACAACGAGGCGTGGATAAGCTTGCTCCAATCAGACACGTTTTTGATACCTGGGAAGCAACTCTAAGTGACGCCTTTGTTCCTGGTGAAAATGTTACCGTGGATGAGCAACTGCTTACATTTCGTGGCTGTGTTCCGTTCAGAAAATATATTCCCAGCAAACCTGGGAAATATGGCATAAAGCTATTAATGTTGTGTGACAGTGCAACGTCATATGTTCTGCATCTTCAAGTATATACAGGAAGGGAACTCGGACAAAACAGGGAACAGAATCAGGGTGAAAGGGTTGTGCTGCAACTCACTGAAGGATTGACGCGATCTGGCAAAAATGTTACTGTTGACAATTTCTTCTGCAGTTTATCCCTGTCACGGAAATTGCTAGAAAAACAAATGACACTTTTGGGGACAATTCAAAAGAACAGAAAATAATTACCTCCAGAATTTGTAACAGCAAAGGGCTGAGAGGTATTCACTTCACTGTTTGCCTTTCGCGATGACGCCACTCTGGTTTCCTATTGCCTGAAGAAAGGAAAAGTGGTTGTTCTTCTGAGCAGTTTGCATGATCAAGAAGAAGTAGATAACACACGTCCAGACAAAAAACCACGCATGATCTTGGACTATAATTCTAGTAAAGGTGGAGTAGATACGGCAGATCAAATGTTGCGCACGTATACCACAAAACGAATGACAAGACGCTGGCCAGTGACAATCTTCTACAACATGTTGGACATCAGTGCTTTGAACGCCTTCATTGTTTGGATGTAACTAAATCCAGAATGGCAGTCCAAGTCAAAGCACAGACGTCGTCTATTCCTCTTGGAATTAGGAAAGCAGCTGCTTCAGAGTAATTGCAGCGAGACTTCTTCCAGCATTGAAGAAGCCACTGATGCTGTTTGCAATGTCGGGATCCCAAAGAAAAGGGCAAGGTGTCACTGCTGTTCCAGAGAAAAAGACAAGAAAAGCAACATAGTTTGCACCTCCTGCAAGCACAATGTTTGCAAAGAACATTCAGAAATTGTCTGTGTTTCATGCAAATGACTGTAGTACTTTACTGTGTTCATCAAGTGCATGCAAAAACTGCTTTCATGGCAACTCTTCTTCATGTAATTTTATGATAAAGCATTAAATTTCAAAACATTTAACCTTCATATAATAAATAATCAATTCGGAATAATATTTTGTCTGTTTAGTTTAAATTTTTCATGGTTAACAATTAAAATTTGTCGTGGGGTCATTTATGACCCCAACGGTATTCAGTGTGTGCAAGAAATCTTGGTAATTCCAGGGTTAATCTGGAGTTTAAAGTCCCCAGTCTCAGACCCAGATCATGAATATTCAATAGAATATTTATCTGACCACTAATATCAATGGATCAGGAGAATGCTAAAAGAATGTTCACGTTCAGTACCTGCAGCTCAGTTTTTCCCCATTTCAGACGCAATCTTTTAATACCAAACCATATAGAAAAGGTTTGAGTACAATCAGCAATAGTTGAATTTAGGTCTGCCACCAATGGCAGAAACTGCATTGTATGATCAGCACAGATGCAATAATGCACCCCAAGAGTACTCAAGACATCACACAAAAAGTCATAAATAAAAATTAAACAAAACTGAATAAAAGATAGATCTTTGTGGGACCCTGTTAGCAATGCATACTATTCTGAAGTCTCTTCACACCATACTGCACCTGTGATATAACCACTTGATGACATGTGAGCTCATCCCAAAGCTGTCAAGTCTTGCAATGCTTCCCTGCATCAAAAGCACTACAGGTATCTAAGAGGGCTATTTTGATAGTGCTCTTTTCCTCCATGGCGCAAAACCAAATATCCAGTGTAGTAGCAAACAAGGATTTAGTGCTGAATTCATCCCTTAAGCTGGATTGATAGTTAACAAAGAAGTTATAATTATCTACAGTTTCCTGTAACTGATATCAAAATGTTTGCTTGATAATCTTAACTGATAAGGGCAAGCTAGAAGTTGGATGATAACTTTCTAAACCCCAGGGTCCAGTGTTGCTTTCTTCAAATCTGGGAAAATCAAAGCCATCTTGAGAGTGGGAGGTAAAATCCCTCCAGCAAGGAAACAATAATCACTCTGGCTAAAATTTCAGCCCTCAGATGTTTACAACATTTAACAATCCTAATGGAACAAGGATCTATAATGCAAATATTATTCAAAATCCATGCCAAACGTTTAGTCACCCTCTCCTTGTCAACAGATGTACACGTGTGCCAAGTGGCAGACGGGCTATAACTGACAGCTTCCAGCTGCACGCTTTGGACAGTCAAACACAGCACATCCACTTTAATACTCATAAGATACTGGGATAAAGGGAGTTATCCTCCTTAATCCCCCAATGTTTATTTCCCTCCCCAAATTCTAATTAAATGAAGATAACAGTCTCTGCTATTAATTAGCAGCATTTATGCATAAAGGTTTGTGAAATGGTCCATATGCATGTGTAAGGGCTGGCAGTTACACATGGAAATTGCCAAGTTTCTGCTGTTGATAATTCCCACATGTAGATTCGTAAAATGGCTCTTTTGGCTTCATGTACTAGCACATTCATATGCATTCCTGCAACCCCTTATTCGTGTTTTAGGAAAGGTTCCACATTTGGAAGAGCCTGTTCTAAGTAACACAAGAATTGTGTATGTTGTGGTCTCAGCATCTCAAGTCCGATGCTTTGTTGCAAAAATTGTAGAAGAAGCAATCTTTTTACAAATAAAAGATTTCATAGAAAAAATATCCTATACCCCCTACAGTCAGGATTCAGGGGTCATCACAGTACCGAAACATGTCTCACATTTATGCTTAGTGAAATTCAAAGATCCATTGATGCTGGTAAACAAATCCTTATAGTCTCTTTCGACCTAAATACAGCATTTGATTTTATCGACCATCAAGTATTGCTACAGTGTCTTTCATCATTGGTATCACAGGAACAGTCCATAATTGGTTTGAATCTGTTCTACTCTGTCGTACATTTACAGTAACATCTAATCTCTCAACTTCAGCAGCACAAGATGTTCACTGTGGAGTCTCTCAAGGATCCATCCTCTTACTCATTCTTTTTGATTCATACTTAAGTCCATTAATTTTGCTTATTCAGAGTTTAGGTTTCTCTAGTCACTGTTTTGTGGACAATATCCAGGTGGTAGTCTATTTTGATCCTTCCTCACCTAACCTCCACTCCTTCAAAGAGTGTCTTCAGATTACTGTTCAGTGGCTGATCGACCACCATCTCATGCTTAATCCAACTAAGTCAATAGCTGGACAGGCACTTTCTCTATATCTCTTCCTAGGAGTTCATATAGGGGCATATCTACTAAAGGTTAACACACATTAAGTAAAGTTAATGTGCATTAAGTGCTGCAATGACCCATTGAAATGAATGGGTGGTGACAACACAACGCACATTAATCTTTAGTAAACATGCCCCATAGACTCTCATATATCATTTAGGACTCAAATTTCTTCAGTGCTGTCGTCATGCTTTTCTTCTCTCGGGTCAATTTGAGCCATCAGACCATTTACTGATAAAGCCACCTTAATCATCTTGATTATCTCACTAGTATTCAGTTGCTTTGACTATTGCAACTCACTTTACAATGGCCTTCCTATGTCAGCTATTAAACAACTTCAACTTGTCCAAAATACAGCAATCAAGTTCATTACACACTCAAAGAAGTTCGACCATGTTACCCAACTTTTGAAAGATTATCTATGGCTTTCTATATCTTACCCCCTCAAATTCCAAATCTTACTTCTAGCCCATAAGTTTTTATTCAAGGCTTCCAGTTTATTTATCAGATTTACTAATTCCTTCTGTGCTATCCAGGTCTCTCCATTCACAAGGCCAAAGCCTTCTGGTTATTTTCCACAATCAGGACCGTACAAAGCTAGAAATTCGCCCTGTGTCCCCCCTCCACCCAGCCACATTTAGTAGCTCATTCTTTTTGAGCTTCCTGGAAGCCCGATGATGATATTGGTGTCTCCATTTATGTTTGTGCCCTGTGTGGCTGCACCGCTAGCACAGCCCTTCGTACAGCCCTGCCTCCAATAATTCATCTATTCATGAATTAGCCCATAAATCTGCATTTTTCTTTAGAAACATAGAAATATGACGACAGAAAAAGACCACATGGCCTAGTCTGTCCTTCCATAACAACTACAACAGTCCCCTTTTTACCTTTAGAGATCCTCTGTGTTTGTCCCATGCTTTTTTGAATTCAGTTACTGTCCTCATCTCTACCACCTCCACTGGGAGACTATTCCACGGATCCACTACTCTTTCCGTAAAGAAATATTTCCGCATATCACTCCTGAATTTATCTCCCTTCACCTTCATCCCATGTCCCCTCGTAGCAGAACTTGCTTTCAATTGAAAGAGGCTCTCTCCCTGAACATTTATGCCACAGAGGTATTTAAACATCTCAATCATATCACCTCTATCCCGCCTTTCCTCTAAGGTGTACATATTAAGATCCTTCAGTCTGTCCTCATATGCTTTATAATGAAGACCACTAATCATTTTAGTAGCCACCCTCTGCACCGACTCCATCCTGTTCACATCCTTTTGAAGGTGCGGTCTCCAGAATTGCACACTATACTCCAAATGAGGTCACACCAAAGACTTATACAGAGGCATTATCACCTCCTTTTTTCTGCTAGCCATTCCTCTCGGTATGCACCCAAGCATCCTTCTAGCTTTTGCCGTCGCCTTTTCTACCTGTTTAGCTACTTTAAGATCATCAGACACAACCACGCCTAGGTCCCGCTCTTCTTTAGTGGACAAAAGTACTTCACCCCTATACTATATTGCTCCCTTGGATTGCTGCAGCCCAAATGCATGACCTTACATTTTTTAACATTAAATCCCAGCTGCCAAATTCTAGACCATTCTTCAAGCTTAGCTAGATCCCTCCTCATGTTATCTACCCCTTCCTGGGTGTCTACTCTATTGCAGATTTTGGTCTCATCAGCAAAGAGGCAAACCTTACCTGAAAGCCCTTCCGCTATATCACTAACAAAGATGTTAAAAAGAATCGGACCAAAGACAGATCCCTGGGGCACACCACCTTCTCCTCAGAGTGAGCTCCATTTACTTGTACTCTTTGTCGCCTCCCACCCAACCAATTTCTAAACCAAGCAGTAACTTTAGGGTCCATCCCTAGGGTGCTCAGTTTTTTTATAAGTCGCCTGTGAGGAACAGTGTCAAAGGCTTTACTGAAATCTAAATACACCACATCTAGGGCTCTCCCTCGGTCCAACTCCCTGGTCACCCAGTCAAAGAAATCAATCAGATTTGTCTGACAAGACCTGCCTCTGGTGAATCCATGCTGCCTCGGATCCTGTAATCTGCTGGACTCCAGAAACCTCACTATTTTCTCTTTCAGCAGCGTTTCCAATAATTTACTCACCACCGAAGTTAAACTAACCGACCTGTAGTTTTCAACCACATCCTTACTTCCGTCTTTGTGTAAAGGCACCACATGGGCCTCTCTCCAGTCCTTTGGCACCACTCCCGACTCCAACGAGGCATTGAAAAGGTCAATCAGTGGAGCTGCTAGAACGTTCCCAAGTTCCCTCAGTATTCTCGGGTGTATCCCATCCGGTCCCATCGCTTTGTCTACTTTAAGTTGAGATAGTTTCTCACGAACACAGTCTTTTGAAAATTGTTCAAGATGTCCTTTGCTTCTGTTCCTATTTGTGGGTGTTTTCTGAGGTCCTGCTCCTGGTTCTTCATCTGTGAACACAGAACAAAAATATTTGTTAAGCAATTCCGCTTTATCCTTATCAGCTTCTACATATTCCTCCCCTGCACCTTTGAGTCTGACAATACCACTCTTGCCCTTCCTCTTCTCACTAATATATCTGAAAAATGTCTTATCCCCCCATTTTATTGCATTGTCTATTTCCTCCTCCTTTTGAATCTTTGCCTTCTTGACTACTTTGCTAGCTTCTCTAAGTTTTTCCAAATACAGATGCCTGTCTTCCTCTCTCTGTGATCTCTTGTATTTCATGAAGGCCTCCCTCTTTTTCTTCACTTTTTCAGCTACTTCTTTCAAAAACCATAGCGGTCTCCTTTTCCTTTTACCTTTATTTACCATTTTAACAAAAAGGTTGCTTGCCCTTAAAATATCCCCTTTCAGTTTTTCCCACTGTTTATCTACATCCCTCAGCTGTTCCCATCCAACTAACGACTCCCTGAGGTATTGGCCCATCTTCGCAAAGTTAGTCTTCCTAAAGTCTAAGATCCTCGCCTTTGAATGGATTCTAACAGCCCTAGTCCTAATACTGAACCACACCATCTGGTGATCACTGGATGCAAAATGATCTCCCACTACAACATCAGAAACACTTTCACCATTGGTAAGCACCAAGTCCAGTATGGCCCCTTCACGTGTGGGTTCTGTTACCAATTGCCTGAATAGTTCTCCCTGTAGAGAATCCAGGATCTCCTTACTTCTAGATGATACTGCAGCAGGAATGTGCCAATCAACATCTGGCATATTGAAATCTCCTATCAGTAGCACTTCCCCTTTCCTAGCAATGCTGCGCATGTCTTCAATTAACTCTCTGTCCACCTCTTCCTCTTGTGAGGGAGGTCTGTATATCACACCAATGTAAATAGATTTCTCTTTCCCTCTTTCTAGTTTAACCCACAATGCCTCCCCTCTCCCTTTTAAGCTCTGTAATTCCAAAGCTTTAATAGTAGTTTTTACATATTTATTTATTTTTATTTATTTATTTACATTCTCTTATATACCGTGCTATTCTGCATCAGTGCAGTTTACATTGAACAAACTGAAATTACATTAAACAGGGCATTATAACTTGGAGATAACTATTTTACAGGGAACATAGGCTATGGAGGGTTAAGTGGCTTGCCCATATAGTGCTACTCCTCCTCCCCTACTTCCTACCCTGTCCTTTCTGAATAAAGCATAGCCAGGTATAGTTACATCCCAATCATGGTTTTCTGTGAACCATGTTTCTGTAACTGCCACTAAATCCAAGTCAGCCACTCCCACCAAAGCTTCAACATCAGGGATCTTATTTCCCATGCTTCGGGCATTTATACACACTGCTTTCCATATGTTACCCCTGTTACCTATTTCCATAAAGTTATTTAATGTATAACCTACCTGGGGGCTTTCTTCACCCATCCCCAACGAATCTAGTTTAAAGCCCTCTTCAGTAGATTAGCCAGTCTACTACTGAAGACGCGTAGACCTTTCTTGGACAGATGGATGCCATCTCTGCTCTGGAACCCTTGGAACAGCATCCCATGGTCTAGGAAATCAAAACACTCTCGATGACACCATCCACGCAGCCATGCCTTCATCTCCAGGATGCGAGCCTCTCTGCCTTGGCCTTTACCCTCATCAGGGAGGATTGTAGAGAACACCACCTGTGCACCTAACTGCTTCACCCTCTGTCCCAGAGCCATGAAGTCACTTTTGATACGTTCCGAGGTATACCTGGCTGTATCATTTGTTCCAACATGGATTGTTCCAGCATGGATTATAGTCCTACCCTTTGGAATTCCCTGCCTAAATATATAAGGACAGAATCCTCATTAAAAAAAAGAACAAAAAATCCTTAAAACCTATTTCTTTAATTTAGCTTTTGAAGCAGGTGAGTCTATACTTTGTTTTCACCTGCTGAAACTTGCTTTTTACTTGCCATGCTGTTCCCTTCTGTTATCCTGGCCTTATGTGTCTTCTCTACCCCCTTATCTAAAAATCTTTTTTTGTTCTCTTTTCTTTTAATATAAAATTTTTTATGGATTTGTATTTTTAATTATAAGAACATAAGATATGCCATACTGGGTCAGACCAAGCTCCATCAACCCAGTATCCTGTTTCCAACAGTGGCCAATCTAGGTCATACATACCTAGCAGTTTCCCCAAAAGACACAGGTTCCACAATGCTTGTATTGGGTCAAGCATTGATATCCTGGGTCCCTTTTTAATAATTGTTTATGGACCTTTCCTCCAGGAACTTGTCCAAACCTTTTTTAAACCCAGCTACACTAACAGCCTTTACTACATCCTCCGTAACAAATTCCAGAGTTTGATTACACGTTGACTGAAAAAATATTTTCTTTTATTAGTCTTAAATAGTTTACCCTGTAGCCTCATTGCATGTCCCCTAGTCTTTCTATATTCTGATAGCATAAACAATTGATCTACGTTTACCCGTTCCACTCTGTTCATTAATTTATAGACTTCTATCATATCTCCCCTCAGCCGTCTCTTTTCCAGGTTAAAGAGCCCTAACCTTTTTAGCCTTTCTTCATAGGGGTATACTTCCATCCCCTTTACCATTTTGGTGGCTCTTCTCTGAACCTTTTCTAATAACGCTATATCCTTTTTAAGATACGGCGACCAGAATTGCACACAGTATTCAAGGTGCGGTCTCACCATGGAACAATATAGAGGCATTATAATATCCTTTGTTTTATTTTCCATTCCTTTCCTTATGATACCTAGCATTATATTTGCTCTCTTGGCCGCTGCTGCACACTGGGCCGAGGGTTTTAACATGTTATCCACAATGACGCCTAAATCTTTTTCCTGGGTGGTGGTTCCTAATGTGGAACCTTGCATCATGTAACCATAGTTTGGGTTGTTCTTCCCTAGGTGCATAACTTTGCACTTGTCCACATTAAATTTCATCTGCCATTTTGATGCCCAGTCTTCCAATTTATCAAGATCCTCTTGCAATTTTCCACAATCCTCTTGGGTTTTAACAACTTTAAATAGTTTTGTGTCATCTGCAAATTTGATAACCTCACTCGTTATTCCCTTTTCCAGCTCATTTATGAATATGTCAAAAAGCAGCAGACCTAGCACAGATCCCTGGGGTACAACACTATTCACCTTTCTCCATTGGAAAAATTGGACATTTAGCCCTACCCTCTGCTTTCTATCTTTTAATCAGTTCTTGATCCACAATAGTACACTGCCTCCTATCCCATGACTCTTTAGTTTTGCCAAAAGTCCCTGATGAGGGACCTTGTCAAAGGCTTTCTGAAAGTCCAAATACACTATATCAATCGACTCACCTTTGTCCACCTGTTTATTCACACCTTCAAAAAAGCATAACAGATTAGTAAGACAAGATCTTCCTTGTCTAAAGCCATGTTGGCAGTCTCCCATTAAGCCATGACTATCTACATGTTCAATAATTTTGTTCTTTATGATGGTTTCTACCATTTTTCCTGGTACTGACGTCAGGCTCAATGGTCTGTAGTTTCTCGGATCACCCCTGGAACCCTTTTTAAAAATTGGCGTTACGTTCGCCATCCTCCAATCTTAAGGTATTACAGATGATTTTAATGATAGTTCACAGATTATTAATAGCAGGTCTGCAATCTCTTATTTCAGTTCTTTCAACACCCTTGGATGTGTATCATCCAGCCCAGGTGATCTGCTACTCTTCAGTTTATCTAATAGTTGTAATACATCTTTCCGATGTATCGATATTTCCTTCAATTCTTCCGCACCTTTAAATACCACTTTAGTCATGGGTAACATCCCTACATCTTCCTCAGTAAAGACCGAAGCAAAGAATTCATTCAGTCTCTCCGCTATCGCCCTGTCGCCTCTTAGTGCCCCTTTAACCCCTCTATCATCTAATGGACCAACTGACTCTCTCTCAGGTTTTTTGCTACGAATGTACTTGAAAAAGTCTTTATTACACCGTGTTTGCTTCCGCAGCAAGCTTCTTCTCAAATTCTCCCTTTGCCTGCCTTATCAATGCCTTGCATTTAACTTACCATTGCTTGTGCTGTTTCCAGGTTTTGTCGTTTGGCTCTTTTTTCCATTTCCTGAAAGATGATTTTTTGGCAACAACAGCCTCTCTGACCTCACCTTTAAACCATGCTGGCAGTTTTTTGGACTTCCTTCCACTTTTCTTAAAGCGTGGAATACAGCTGGTCTGGGCTTCCAAGATAGTATTTTTCAACAACACCCAAGCTTGATGTAAGTCTTTAACCTTTTCAACTGCTACTTTTAGTTTTTTCTTAACTATTGTCCTCATTTTATCATAATCTCCCTTTCGAAAGTTAAAAGGTAGTACTGTGGATTTCCTTACTATCCCTCCTTCACTAATTAAATCAAACTCGATCATGCTATGATCACTATTGCCAAGTGGCCCCAACACCCTTATCTCTTGCACCAGATCTGGTGTTCCACTAAGGACTAGGTCCAATATGGCTTCCCCTCTGGTCGGTTCGTGAACCAGCTGCTCCAAGAAGCAGTCATTTATTTCATCTAGGAACTTTATCTCCCTAGCATGTCCTGCCATGACACTGACTCATTCGATACCGGGGTAATTGAAATCACCCATTATCATTACTGTGCTGTATCTTTTGTTAGCTTCCTTGATTTCTTTGAGCATTTCATCAACCATTTGTTCATTCTGGCCAGGCAGTCGATATACACCCCCACTGTCATCGCTCTCCCTTTTTACATGGAGTTTCAATCCATAGAGATTCTACAGCAAATTTTGTTTCCTGCAAAACTTTAATCCTTTCTGACTCAATGCCCTCTTTAACATAGAGCGCAACCCCTCCACCAATTTGATCAGCTCTATCATTATGATATAGTTTGTACCCAGGTATCACAGTGTCCCACTGGTTGTACTCTTTCCACCATGTCTCTGAGATTCCAATCATATCAAACCTCTCATTTAGTGCTATATATTCTAACTCTCCCATCTTATTTTTGAGACATCTAGCATTTGCATACAAGCATTTTAGAGACTGTATTTTATTCATATTAATCTGAGAGAGTCAGTTGGTCCATTAGATGATAGAGGATTTAAAGGAGCACTAAGAGGCGACAAGGCGATAGTGGAGAGACTGAATTAATTCTTTGCTTCGGTCTTTACTGAGGAAGATGTAGGGATGTTACCCATGACTGAAGTGGTATTTAAAGGTGCGGAAGAATTGAAGGAAATATCGATACATCGGGAAGATGTATTACAACTATTAGATAAACTGAAGAGTAGCAAATCACCTGGGCCGGATGGTATACATCCAAGGGTGTTGAAAGAACTGAAATGTGAGATTGCAGACCTGCTATTAGTAATCGGTGAACTATCATTAAAATCATCTCTAATACCTGAAGATTGGAGGATCGCCAATGTAACACCAATTTTTAAAAAGGGTTCCAGGGGTGATCCGGGAAACTACAGACCGGTGAGCCTGACGTCAGTACCGGGAAAAATGGTAGAAACCATCATAAAGAACAAAACTACTCAGCATGTAGATAGTCATGGCTTAATGGGAGACAGCCAGCATGGCTTTAGACAAGGAAGATCTTGTCTTACTAATTTGTTATGTTTTTTTGAAAGTGTGAATAAACAGGTGGACAAAGGTGAGTCGGTTGATATAGTGTATCTGGACTTTCAGAAAGCCTTTGACAAGGTCCCTCATCAGAGACTTTTGGCAAAACTAAAGAGTCATGGGATAGGAGGCAGTGTACTACTGTGGATCAGGAACTGGTTAAAAGATAGAAAGCAGAGGGTTGGGCTAAATGGCCAATTTTCCCAATCGAGAAAAGTGAATAGTGGTGTACCCCATGGATCTGTGCTGGGTCCGCTGCTTTTTGACATATTCATAAATGACCTGGAAAGTGGAATAACGAGTGAGGTTATCAAATTTGCAGATGACACAAAACTATTTAAAGTTGTTAAAACCCAAGAGGATTGTGGAAAATTGCAAGAGGATCTTGATAAATTGGAAGACTGGGCATCCAAATGGCAGATGAAATTTAATGTTGACAAGTGCAAAGTTATGCACCTAGGGAAGAACAACCCAAACTATGGTTACACGATGCAAGGTTCCACATTAGGAACTACCACCCAGAAAAAAGATTTAGGCGTCATTGTGGATAACTTGTTAAAACCCTTGGCCCAGTGTGCAGCGGCAGCCAAGAGAGCAAATAGAATGCTAGGTATCATAAGGAAAGGAATGGAAAATAAAACAAAAGATATTATAATGCCTCTATATCGTTCCATGGTGAGACCGCACCTTGAATATTGTGTGCAATTCTGGTCACCGTATCTTAAAAAGGATATAGCGTTATTAGAAAAGTTTCGGAGAAGAGCCACCAAAATGGTAAAGGGGATGGAAGGATACTCCTATGAAGAAAGGCTAAAAAGGTTAGGGCTCTTTAACCTGGAAAAGAGACGGCTGAGGGGAGATATGATAGAAGTCTATAAATTAATGAACGGAGTGGAACGGGTAAACGTAGATCGATTCTTTACGTTATCAGAATATAGAAAGACTAGGGGACATGCAATGAAGCTACAGGGTAAACTATTTAAGACTAATAAAAGAAAATATTTTTTTCACTCAACGTGTAATCAAACTCTGGAATTTGTTACCGGAGGATGTAGTGAAGGCTGTTAGTGTAGCTGGGTTTAAAAAAGGTTTGGACAAGTTCCTGGAGGAAAGGTCCATAAACCATTATTAAGAAGGGACCCAGGATATCAATGCTTGACCCAATACAAGCATTGCAGAACCTGTGTCTTTTGGGGAAACTGCTAGGTACATATGACCTAGATTGGCCACTGTTGGAAACAGGATACTGGGCTTGATGGACCTTGGTCTGACCCAGTATGGCATATTTTATGTTCTTATGGCTATTGGTAGGCATGGGTAATTTGGGATCTTTAAGCTCTGTCCGCTCCATACTCAAGGGCATTTGGGCTACTTTACTCTTTTTTGGAACCTCTCTGCTTTTGGTAGTATCCTTCAAGGATACATTCTTCCAAACCATACGCTCTTGTGCGACTGTCGGCTTTCCCCTATTATCTAGTTTAAAAGCTGCTCTATCTCCTTTTTTAAAGGTTAATGCCAGCAGCCTGGTTCCATCCCAGTTAAGGTGAAGCCCATCCCTTCAGAAGAGCCCCTCCTTTCCCCAGAATGTTCCCCAGTTCCTAACAAATCCAAAACCCTCATCCTTGCACCATCGTCTCATCCACGCATTGAGACTCCGGAGCTCTGCCTGCCTTTTGGGTCCTGCGCGCGGAATGGGAAGCATTTCAGAGAACGCTACCCTGGAAGTTCTGGATTTCAACTTCCTACCTAAAAGCCTAAATTTAGCCTCCAGAATCTCCCTACCACATTTTCCTCTGTCATTGGTACCGACATGTACCAAGACAGCAGACTCCTCCCCAGCACTATCTAAGACCTTATCTAGGTGGAGCGTGAGGTCTGCTACCTAAATTTGTTACATTGTATAACTTTAAACTGCTCTGCTATTGCTACAAAGAACAGTATATAAAGTTTTAAATAAACTATAAACTATTGGAAGTCTCAGAATTGCATGTGTGTTTCATGAGTAATATAGGAAGGTGAATACATATGTGTTTCATGAGTAGTATAGGAAGGTGTGTACATATGTGTGTGTGTCAGGGGCTGCATGTGTGTGTCATGAGGAATGTCAGGGGCTACATGTGTGTGTGTCTTGGGGAGTGTTGCGTCCACATTCGTGTGTGTGTCTTTTTCTCTCTCTCTCTCTCATGACCTCCCCCCATTCTTCCCCCATTCTGTTTCTCTCATAACTATCCCCCCTCCAATCTTCCTCTAATTTCTCTCTCATAACACCCCGCCAGACTTCCTCAAGTCTCTCTCTCTGTCACTCATACCCCCTCCCTTCATACATTCACTCTTTCACTCACCAAATCATGTCCCTGGCTGCAGCTCCTGGAAAACTCAGCGGTTCACATGACCCCCCCCCCCCCCCCACTGCGATTGGCTCTCTGCATGGCTTTTCTTTTGATTGTTTTGGGGATTCTGTGTAGGGGGTTGTTGATGTGAAGAGGGCATTGAGAATTGGTGTTTGTGATCTTGTGTCACAGTGAACACCGGCCCGTTAATATTGAGACCTTCCTATACTAAGAATAACTAGTGTGAAATACAGCAGCATTTGGATATAGAAGTTGATCCACAAAATTTTATAAATTTACATAATTTTTGTTATACTTGAGTGTGTGCTATTGGATTTCTTGGATATATTAGAAGGGGGCATTGAGTCAAACATGATAAAGGTTTTTCAGGATACAAAATGCACTGTATAATCTTTATGGATAGAAATTCCATGTAAGAAGGGGAAGGGAATAGCAGTAGGGGTGCACCACCATTTGCCTGACCAGAATGAACAGACAAATGATAAAATGCTAATAGCAATTAGGGAAGTTAACAAAATTGGCAGCACAGTAATAATGGGTGATCTCAATTACCCCAGTATTGACTGGGTTAATATCACATCAGGACATGTTATGGAGATAAAGTTTGCAGATGAAATAAATGACTGCTTCATGAAGATAATGAATAAGGGGAATTTAAACAAATCTCGGTTAACCTGGAAGATATAATAGTGCAGTTTGTCAAACTAAAGAGTAGCAAATCACCTGGACCACATGGTGTATATCCCATTGTACCTAAAGAACTCAAAAATGAAATTGTATCATTAAAATCATCTATGGTACCTGAAGATTGGAGGGTAATATAACACCAGTTTTTAAAATGGGTTCTAGTGGTGATCCGGGAAACTATAGACCAATGAGCCTGACATCAGTGTCAGGAACAATGGTAGAAGTCATTATAAAAAGCAAAATTGCTCAACATACAGATAGTCATAGTTTAAAAAGACAAAGCCAACATGCATTTAGCCAAGGGAAATCTTTGCTTACCAATTTGCTGGTGGACCCACTGCTTTTTAACTTATTTATAAATGACTTGGGAATGGGAACAACAAATGAGTTTTGCAGACAATACAGAATTATTCAAAGTTGTTACATCATCAAGGGGAATCCAAGACGACCTCATTCTAGTGGGAATTGCTGGATCTCTCTCCAGTTCTTAATATGGCAAAGAGGAAAGTTGTTTCTCCTAACCTTTCAGGAGAGCCCCACCAGCTGTCTGTCTGCCTTTCTTGAGAAAGAAGGGTAGAAATTCTGGGGATTTATCAGGAATTGCAGGGACTGGTAGCTTTTTGTGCAATCCCTTGTGTTGGGTTCAATCTTCAGTCTTAAAGCTATACAAGCAACAACAGTTCTCAGACAGTCATGTCAAACTACCTACCGATGGCAACCATAAACTGTGAAGGGTTTCCACTCGCATTTCCAAGTGAGCAGCTGGCTCTTTCAGAGTCCAATGAGGAATTGGGGGCATCATTGGAAGAAAATGAATCAGAAGCAACCTTCATGAGTCCATTGATTATTATCAAAAAATGGCTTGAGCGAAACTGCCACACAAAAACAATCTGAGATTTTGGCACATGAGGATAGAGTGTGGTGGTCTTCGTGAAAAAAATTATTCTAGTGCTGCTATCAATGCCAGACGTCCTCCCCAGAGAGACTTTCTCATGATATCTCTCCCAATGGAAGACTTCTCTGCCTTCATATAGAAGGACTTCCAACCACTTCTCTAGCATCAGATCCTTATTAATCTAGAGAGATGGAATCTTCATGGGCAAGAAGCAATGTCGTAGCAAGGATTGTATGAGTAAAGTGACTACACAGGGCCCAGGTATGAAATGGGTGCCAATATTATCACTGGAGCTTCCAGGAAGCCTGATAAAAGTCAATTCCTGTGCCTGGGAGGGGGGGGGCAGCTTTGTGAGTCACACGGTACATTTCTAGCTTGCTACAGCCCTAACAGGAAGTACATCGGAGCTCTCATGTGCATGCCGCAGTTATTACTGAATGATGCCACCAGGGGGTAACATAGTAACATAGTAGTTGACGGCAGATAAAGACCAGCATGGTCCATCCAGTCTGCCCAGCGAGATGGCAAGAGTAGGTGCACCTGTCGCTCCGCGCAGGCCACCCCTCTCCATATCCTTGTTCAGGGGTAAACCCACCACTCCATATAGGACACCCCTATTTGTTGAGACGTTATATGGTTCGGAAGTTAGATGGTTCGGAAGTTAGATGGTACCGTTTATTTTGTTTTTTTTTTCCTATTTCTGTAAAGGGATCCTCTGTGTTTGTCCCATGCCTTTTTGAATTCCGTCACCGTGTTCGCCCCTACCACTTCCATCGGGAGGGCATTCCAAGCATCCACCACCCTTTCAGTGAAAAAATATTTCCTGACATTGCCTTTCAATTTACCCCCTTGCAGTTTCATGTTATGCCCTCTAGTTTTACAGGTTCCCCGTCTCTGGAAGAGGTTTGTTTGTTCATCATTTCTCTTTAAGTATTTAAAGGTCTGAATCATATCTCCCCTGTGCCTCCTTTCCTCCAAGGTATACATATTTAGGTCTTCAAGTCTCTTCTCATAAGGCTTCTGACGCAGGCTCCAAATCATTTTGGTCGCCTTCCTCTGAACAGTCTCCAGTCTTTTTACATCCTTTGCAAGATATGGTCTCCAAAACTGAACGCAGTATTCCAAGTGAGGCCTCACCAGTGACCTATACAGTGGCATAAGTACCTCTTCTTTTCTGCTGGTAATCCCTCTTTGTATGCAGCCCAACATCCTCCTGGCTTTTGCCACCGCCTTGTCGCACTGTTTTGCCACCTTGAGATCAGCAGAGATAATCACACCAAGGTCTTTTTCCTGAACTGTGCATACCAACCTTTCTCCCCCTATCTTGTACATTTCTCTTGGATTTCTGCTACCCAAGTGCATGACACTGCACTTTTTTGCATTAAATCATAGTTGCCAAGCTTTAGACCAGTCTTCCAGCTTTTGTAGATCTTTCTTCATGTTAACCACTCCCTCAGGGGAGTCCACTCTGTTGCAAATTTTTGTGTCGTCTGCAAAAAGACAGACTTTTCCATTCAGTCCTTCAGCAATATCACTCACAAATACATTGAACAGTGCCGGGCCCAGGACCGAACCCTGGGGCACCCCGCTAATCACCTTCCTCTCATCCGAGTGAGCTCCATGTACAATCACCTTCTGTCGTCTGTCAGTCAGCCAATTTCTAATCCAGTTTACCATCTTGGGACCCATCCCCAAGCTACTGAGTTTGTTGATAAGCCTCCTATGAGGAACAGTATCAAAGGCTTTGCTGAAATCCAGGTAGATGACATCCATTGCATGCCCCTGATCTAGTTCCCTCGTCACGCAGTCAAAGAACTCGATCAGATTTGTCTGGCAAGATCGTCCTTCGGTAAAACCATGTTGCCTCGGGTCTTGCAAGCTGTTGGTTTTCAGAAAGTTCACTATTCGCTCTTTCAGGAGCGCCTCCATTACTTTTCCTGCCACCGAGGTAAGGCTCACGGGTCTGTAGTTTGACACTTCTTCCCTGTCACCACTTTTGTGTAGAGGTACGACATCAGCCATTCTCCAGTCCTGAGGAACCTCTCCTGTTTCCAAGGATCTGTTGAAGACATCCTTTAACGGTCCTGCAAGAACCTCTCTGAGCTCTTTCAGTATCCTGGGATGTATCCCATCCGGTCCCATGGCTTTGTCCACTTTCAGTTTAGCAAGTTGTTCTAACACCTCCTCTGCTGTGAATGGTGTGGTATCCACTTCATTCCCATTCCTATACTTGGGAGTCACAGCTGGTCCATCCCCAGGATCCTCTTTAGTAAACACAGAGCAGAAGTAATTGTTTAGCAATTTTGCTTTTTCAGTGTCACTTTCCACGAGTCCTTTCCCAGCACTTCTGAGTCCTGCAATTCCAACTCTGATCTTTTTCCTTTCCCGAATATACCTGAAGAAATTTTTGTTGCCACCCTTAACATCTTTAGCCATTTTTTCCTCTGCCTTTGATTTTGCTATCCTTATTTCTCGTTTTGTCTCTTTGAGTTTGATCCTGTATTCATTTCTGTGTTCTTCGGTCTGCAAGCTTTTGAATTTTGCAAAAGTTGTGTTTTTTGCCTTTATATGAGCAGCCACCTCTTTGGAAAACCAAATAGGTTTCCTTCTCCTCTTGCTTTTATTTACTTTTCTTACATATTTATCTGTTGCTCCTTTCAATGCCTCCTTTAGTTTAGCCCATTGCAATTCCACTTCCTTTATCTCTTCCCACCCCGTCATCTCCTCCTTTACATACTCTGCCATTTGATTGAAGTTAGTGTATTTGAAGTTTAGGACTCTGAGCTTGCTATGATTGGCCTGTGCCATGGCTTTTATTTCAAACCACACCGTGTGATGGTCGCTGTTGCTCACAGGGGCACTCACGCAGACATTTGACACACTATCACCGTTGGTGAGCACTACATCCAGCGTTGAGCTTTCCCTGGTTGGTTCCATCACCATTTGTCTAAATAATGCATCTTGGAGAGCATCCACAATTCTTTTGCTTCTTTCCAGATGTGCAGAAGGAGTAATCCAATCCACATCAGGTAGATTAAAGTCACCCAATATGATTGCTTCCCCCTTTGATGCTATCTTGGCAATATCTCTAATCAATTCATTGTCTCTCTCTTCAATTTGAGTCGGAGGTCTATAGACTACAGCAATATGGATGACAGTGCCATCTCCTCTCTCCAACGCAATCCAGAGCGCTTCTTCTTTTCCCCATGTCCCCTGCATTTCAGTAGCTTTAATATTGCTTTTGACATACAAGGCTACTCCTCCTCCTTTTCCATTTTCTCGGTCCCTCCTGAATAGATTATAGCCAGCTATGGCTATATCCCAATCATGTGATTCATTAAACCATGTTTCTGTAATGGCCACAATGTCCAAGTCTGTTTCTGCCGTTAGGGCTTCCAGGTCTGGAATTTTGTTGGCTAAGCTTCGAGCATTTGTGCTCATTGCTTTCCAGCACTTTCCTGGCTTGTGTGTATTTTGCATTGATTTTGTTCTGCCCACTTCCTCCCACATGTTTTTGATGTGTGGTTTAAAAGTGTGGCTGTTTCTGATGTTGTTCTGCTTTTGTTGGGGGTGGCATGCCGATGTTGACCTTCCACATCCGTCACCCCCTTTTCCTAGTTTAAATGCATGTCCACATACTGCCTGAATTTTTCACTTAGGATTCTTTTCCCTGTGGAAGAGAGATGTAGTCCATCAGCACAGTATAGTCTCTTGTTGATCCATCTGTTGTCCCAGTTGCCAATAAATCCGAATCCTTCTTCTCTGCACCAGGTCTGGAGCCATGTATTAAAGCTGTTAATGCGATGCAGTCTTTTTGTCCCCTTACCAAGAACAGGTAGAACCTCTGAGAATGCAACAGTGTTAACAACGTGCTTGAGTTTCTCCCCCAGAGATTGGAAGTCCTTTTGGGCTGTAGAGGCACTGTTCCTAGCCAAGTCGTTTGTGCCTAGGTGGATAATAACATCAAGTTTGGAATGTTCACTTTTTGCACTAAGTAATTCAACAACTTGGTTTGTATTCCTGCTGGCTGAAGAGCCTGGTAGGCACATGACTATCTTCTCTCCTTTGAACTGTGTTCCCAAGTTGGTGCCTCTGATGATGGAATCTCCAATTAGTAGTAGTTTTCTGTTTGGTGAGGTTTTCTTCATATTTAGTGCATTAGCAGGGGATTGGGCATTGTCTGACTCATTTAAAGGCCCTTCAAGTTCTTTGAATTGGGCATCCTCATTAGCCAAGGCAGAGAAGGCATTGTGCAGGGATATCTCTTGATGTATAGGATGTCTTTGTGTTACAGGTCGCAATCTACCAGAACCCACTGTGATCCATTTGTTCCTGGGGCGTTTGGTTCTTTGTGGGAGCGGTGGTGGAGTTTGTTCAGTTTGTATCCTAGGAGAGGTGCGCTTCATTGCAGCCAGTTCCTCCCTCAGTAGAGATACTTCTATATGCATGGCAGCTAGGTCTTTCCTTAGTAGAGTTAGTTCTTCATGCATGGCAGCTGACTTTAGACATATAGGACAAGCTCTTAGTTTCCAGATGATTTGTCTTTGAATGAACGTACCGCAGTTATTGCACTGAATACACGACATGTTTATGCAGTCCCAGAAGAGGAAGAAGAAGAAAAGAAGAATACGATGTGGCTTTTAACCCAAGTTTGGAATGATAGATGGCACGTCTGTGACCACTATATAGGCAATGTAGCCCCTGGGGTGGGTGGGGTGAGGGGTAGGGTGGGCGGGAACCTAAGTGTCACTAGCTAGTAGGCTGTTCCTGAACTATTGGCACACACAATGGAGTAAAGTAAGGAACCCACCACTGAGGACAATTAGAAAAAAGACAAAATATGGGGAGACAGACTCACAATTATTTGGAGACAGACTCAGTTATGCAGCAACACAGCAAAAATCTCCTTTTGGAAGAGCTCTAAAACAGCACTCCTCCTCTTATAGAACAGAAGGCAATGTAAGCAAACCCACGTGCAGCTCTGAAAATTGGTGGTTTACAACAGTAACTCTGCTGGGGGTGGGGGAGGGGTAGCCCCTGCAGATAGGTTAAGAGAAAGTTTAAAACCTTAAAACTTTAACAGCAATGGAGTAAGGTAAGGAACCCACCACTGAGGACAATTAGAAAAAAAGACAAAATATGGGGAGACAGACTCACAATTATTTGGAGACAGACTCAGTTATGCAGCAACACAGCAAAAATCTCCTTTTGGAAGAGCTCTAAAACAGCACTCCTCCTCTTATAGAACAGAAGGCAATGTAAGCAAACCCACGTGCAGCTCAGAAAAATGGAGGTTTACAACAGTAACTCTGCTGGGGGTGGGGGAGGGGTAGCCCCTGCAGATAGGTTAAGAGAAAGTTTAAAACCTTAAAACTTTAACAGCAATGGAGTAAGGTAAGGAACCCACCACTGAGGACAATTAGAAAAAAAGACAAAATATGGGGAGACAGACTCACAATTATTTGGAGACAGACTCAGTTATGCAGCAACACAGCAAAAATCTCCTTTTGGAAGAGCTCTAAAACAGCACTCCTCCTCTTATAGAACAGAAGGCAATGTAAGCAAACCCACGTGCAGCTCAGAAAAATGGAGGTTTACAACAGTAACTCTGCAGGGGGCGGGGAGGGGTAGCCCCTGCAGATAGGTTAAGAGAAAGTTTAAAACCTTAAAACTTTAACAGCAATGGAGTAAGGTAAGGAACCCACCACTGAGGACAATTAGAAAAAAAGACAAAATATGGGGAGACAGACTCACAATTATTTGGAGACAGACTCAGTTATGCAGCAACACAGCAAAAATCTCCTTTTGGAAGAGCTCTAAAACAGCACTCCTCCTCTTATAGAACAGAAGGCAATGTAAGCAAACCCACGTGCAGCTCAGAAAAATGGAGGTTTACAACAGTAACTCTGCAGGGGGTGGGGGAGGGGTAGCCCCTGCAGATAGGTTAAGAGAAAGTTTAAAACCTTAAAACTTTAACAGCAATGGAGTAAGGTAAGGAACCCACCACTGAGGACAATTAGAAAAAAAGACAAAATATGGGGAGACAGACTCACAATTATTTGGAGACAGACTCAGTTATGCAGCAACACAGCAAAAATCTCCTTTTGGAAGAGCTCTAAAACAGCACTCCTCCTCTTATAGAACAGAAGGCAATGTAAGCAAACCCACGTGCAGCTCAGAAAAATGGAGGTTTACAACAGTAACTCTGCTGGGGGTGGGGGAGGGGTAGCCCCTGCAGATAGGTTAAGAGAAAGTTTAAAACCTTAAAACTTTAACAGCAATGGAGTAAGGTAAGGAACCCACCACTGAGGACAATTAGAAAAAAAGACAAAATATGGGGAGACAGACTCACAATTATTTGGAGACAGACTCAGTTATGCAGCAACACAGCAAAAATCTCCTTTTGGAAGAGCTCTAAAACAGCACTCCTCCTCTTATAGAACAGAAGGCAATGTAAGCAAACCCACGTGCAGCTCAGAAAAATGGAGGTTTACAACAGTAACTCTGCTGGGGGTGGGGGAGGGGTAGCCCCTGCAGATAGGTTAAGAGAAAGTTTAAAACCTTAAAACTTTAACAGCAATGGAGTAAGGTAAGGAACCCACCACTGAGGACAATTAGAAAAAAAGACAAAATATGGGGAGACAGACTCACAATTATTTGGAGACAGACTCAGTTATGCAGCAACACAGCAAAAATCTCCTTTTGGAAGAGCTCTAAAACAGCACTCCTCCTCTTATAGAACAGAAGGCAATGTAAGCAAACCCACGTGCAGCTCAGAAAAATGGAGGTTTACAACAGTAACTCTGCAGGGGGTGGGGGAGGGGTAGCCCCTGCAGATAGGTTAAGAGAAAGTTTAAAACCTTAAAACTTTAACAGCAATGGAGTAAGGTAAGGAACCCACCACTGAGGACAATTAGAAAAAAAGACAAAATATGGGGAGACAGACTCACAATTATTTGGAGACAGACTCAGTTATGCAGCAACACAGCAAAAATCTCCTTTTGGAAGAGCTCTAAAACAGCACTCCTCCTCTTATAGAACAGAAGGCAATGTAAGCAAACCCACGTGCAGCTCAGAAAAATGGAGGTTTACAACAGTAACTCTGCAGGGGGTGGGGGAGGGGTAGCCCCTGCAGATAGGTTAAGAGAAAGTTTAAAACCTTAAAACTTTAACAGCAATGGAGTAAGGTAAGGAACCCACCACTGAGGACAATTAGAAAAAAAGACAAAATATGGGGAGACAGACTCACAATTATTTGGAGACAGACTCAGTTATGCAGCAACACAGCAAAAATCTCCTTTTGGAAGAGCTCTAAAACAGCACTCCTCCTCTTATAGAACAGAAGGCAATGTAAGCAAACCCACGTGCAGCTCAGAAAAATGGAGGTTTACAACAGTAACTCTGCAGGGGGTGGGGGAGGGGTAGCCCCTGCAGATAGGTTAAGAGAAAGTTTAAAACCTTAAAACTTTAACAGCAATGGAGTAAGGTAAGGAACCCACCACTGAGGACAATTAGAAAAAAAGACAAAATATGGGGAGACAGACTCACAATTATTTGGAGACAGACTCAGTTATGCAGCAACACAGCAAAAATCTCCTTTTGGAAGAGCTCTAAAACAGCACTCCTCCTCTTATAGAACAGAAGGCAATGTAAGCAAACCCACGTGCAGCTCAGAAAAATGGAGGTTTACAACAGTAACTCTGCTGGGGGTGGGGGAGGGGTAGCCCCTGCAGATAGGTTAAGAGAAAGTTTAAAACCTTAAAACTTTAACAGCAATGGAGTAAGGTAAGGAACCCACCACTGAGGACAATTAGAAAAAAAGACAAAATATGGGGAGACAGACTCACAATTATTTGGAGACAGACTCAGTTATGCAGCAACACAGCAAAAATCTCCTTTTGGAAGAGCTCTAAAACAGCACTCCTCCTCTTATAGAACAGAAGGCAATGTAAGCAAACCCACGTGCAGCTCAGAAAAATGGAGGTTTACAACAGTAACTCTGCTGGGGGTGGGGGAGGGGTAGCCCCTGCAGATAGGTTAAGAGAAAGTTTAAAACCTTAAAACTTTAACAGCAATGGAGTAAGGTAAGGAACCCACCACTGAGGACAATTAGAAAAAAAGACAAAATATGGGGAGACAGACTCACAATTATTTGGAGACAGACTCAGTTATGCAGCAACACAGCAAAAATCTCCTTTTGGAAGAGCTCTAAAACAGCACTCCTCCTCTTATAGAACAGAAGGCAATGTAAGCAAACCCACGTGCAGCTCAGAAAAATGGAGGTTTACAACAGTAACTCTGCTGGGGGTGGGGGAGGGGTAGCCCCTGCAGATAGGTTAAGAGAAAGTTTAAAACCTTAAAACTTTAACAGCAATGGAGTAAGGTAAGGAACCCACCACTGAGGACAATTAGAAAAAAAGACAAAATATGGGGAGACAGACTCACAATTATTTGGAGACAGACTCAGTTATGCAGCAACACAGCAAAATACTCCTTTTGGAAGAGCTCTAAAACAGCACTCCTCCTCTTATAGAACAGAAGGCAATGTAAGCAAACCCACGTGCAGCTCAGAAAAATGGAGGTTTACAACAGTAACTCTGCAGGGGGTGGGGGAGGGGTAGCCCCTGCAGATAGGTTAAGAGAAAGTTTAAAACCTTAAAACTTTAACAGCAATGGAGTAAGGTAAGGAACCCACCACTGAGGACAATTAGAAAAAAGACAAAATATGGGGAGACAGACTCACAATTATTTGGAGACAGACTCAGTTATGCAGCAACACAGCAAAAATCTCCTTTTGGAAGAGCTCTAAAACAGCACTCCTCCTCTTATAGAACAGAAGGCAATGTAAGCAAACCCACGTGCAGCTCAGAAAAATGGAGGTTTACAACAGTAACTCTGCAGGGGGTGGGGGAGGGGTAGCCCCTGCAGATAGGTTAAGAGAAAGTTTAAAACCTTAAAACTTTAACAGCAATGGAGTAAGGTAAGGAACCCACCACTGAGGACAATTAGAAAAAAAGACAAAATATGGGGAGACAGACTCACAATTATTTGGAGACAGACTCAGTTATGCAGCAACACAGCAAAAATCTCCTTTTGGAAGAGCTCTAAAACAGCACTCCTCCTCTTATAGAACAGAAGGCAATGTAAGCAAACCCACGTGCAGCTCAGAAAAATGGAGGTTTACAACAGTAACTCTGCAGGGGGTGGGGGAGGGGTAGCCCCTGCAGATAGGTTAAGAGAAAGTTTAAAACCTTAAAACTTTAACAGCAATGGAGTAAGGTAAGGAACCCACCACTGAGGACAATTAGAAAAAAAGACAAAATATGGGGAGACAGACTCACAATTATTTGGAGACAGACTCAGTTATGCAGCAACACAGCAAAAATCTCCTTTTGGAAGAGCTCTAAAACAGCACTCCTCCTCTTATAGAACAGAAGGCAATGTAAGCAAACCCACGTGCAGCTCAGAAAAATGGAGGTTTACAACAGTAACTCTGCTGGGGGTGGGGGAGGGGTAGCCCCTGCAGATAGGTTAAGAGAAAGTTTAAAACCTTAAAACTTTAACAGCAATGGAGTAAGGTAAGGAACCCACCACTGAGGACAATTAGAAAAAAAGACAAAATATGGGGAGACAGACTCACAATTATTTGGAGACAGACTCAGTTATGCAGCAACACAGCAAAAATCTCCTTTTGGAAGAGCTCTAAAACAGCACTCCTCCTCTTATAGAACAGAAGGCAATGTAAGCAAACCCACGTGCAGCTCAGAAAAATGGAGGTTTACAACAGTAACTCTGCAGGGGGTGGGGGAGGGGTAGCCCCTGCAGATAGGTTAAGAGAAAGTTTAAAACCTTAAAACTTTAACAGCAATGGAGTAAGGTAAGGAACCCACCACTGAGGACAATTAGAAAAAAAGACAAAATATGGGGAGACAGACTCACAATTATTTGGAGACAGACTCAGTTATGCAGCAACACAGCAAAAATCTCCTTTTGGAAGAGCTCTAAAACAGCACTCCTCCTCTTATAGAACAGAAGGCAATGTAAGCAAACCCACGTGCAGCTCAGAAAAATGGAGGTTTACAACAGTAACTCTGCAGGGGGTGGGGGAGGGGTAGCCCCTGCAGATAGGTTAAGAGAAAGTTTAAAACCTTAAAACTTTAACAGCAATGGAGTAAGGTAAGGAACCCACCACTGAGGACAATTAGAAAAAAAGACAAAATATGGGGAGACAGACTCACAATTATTTGGAGACAGACTCAGTTATGCAGCAACACAGCAAAAATCTCCTTTTGGAAGAGCTCTAAAACAGCACTCCTCCTCTTATAGAACAGAAGGCAATGTAAGCAAACCCACGTGCAGCTCAGAAAAATGGAGGTTTACAACAGTAACTCTGCAGGGGGTGGGGGAGGGGTAGCCCCTGCAGATAGGTTAAGAGAAAGTTTAAAACCTTAAAACTTTAACAGCAATGGAGTAAGGTAAGGAACCCACCACTGAGGACAATTAGAAAAAAAGACAAAATATGGGGAGACAGACTCACAATTATTTGGAGACAGACTCAGTTATGCAGCAACACAGCAAAAATCTCCTTTTGGAAGAGCTCTAAAACAGCACTCCTCCTCTTATAGAACAGAAGGCAATGTAAGCAAACCCACGTGCAGCTCAGAAAAATGGAGGTTTACAACAGTAACTCTGCTGGGGGTGGGGGTGGGGTAGCCCCTGCAGATAGGTTAAGAGAAAGTTTAAAACCTTAAAACTTTAACAGCAATGGAGTAAGGTAAGGAACCCACCACTGAGGACAATTAGAAAAAAAGACAAAATATGGGGAGACAGACTCACAATTATTTGGAGACAGACTCAGTTATGCAGCAACACAGCAAAAATCTCCTTTTGGAAGAGCTCTAAAACAGCACTCCTCCTCTTATAGAACAGAAGGCAATGTAAGCTGAACCACATAATTCATTATATGTGGTAAAGCATTTCCAAGTGGACAGGAGGACTGTGATATCCCTTCTGCCAATGAAGATTCTGCTTCTCTAGATGGATAAGAGCCTGGTTTAGAAGGAGTGGATGGGGACTGGTCATAAGAGCCAAGTTTTTTTTAATGATTTCAGATGCTAAATTCAACACAAATTACCCATTTTGTGACTTTGGGCAAGTCACTCTACCCTCCACCACCTCAAGTACACCCTAGAATGCAAGTCCACCTGGGCATGGAAATAACTTGTGTAGATGCTCGTATCTTACCTCAAACTCATATTGGGAAAGGAGAATAATTAAACCTCATATCCAAATCTAAATCCCTAGATACAGTGTGATATTGGAATGCTCAAGCACACAGTGCACTCACTGAGCTGGTGCCTATGGTTAGGGTTCTACTAGGCCCTGAGGAGCTCCTGGGACAAAATGGCTGTGGCAGAGGGGGACCTTCCCAGCTAAGCAAATTCCTTTTATATGCCAGGGAATAGATGCCTCTTGGAGGAATGCTTCTCTTACAAAGGGGGTGCTGCTAAGAGAGGAGGTCACTACAATTTAGCATGAGGGGAATAGGAAATCCCCCGTGCTAACCACCTTAAAGGAAAAGAGCTGGTTAGCATGGGATATTACAGCTGGTAGCATGGCATGGGATTTTTGTTACTGTCTATGCTACACCCACAATGAACCTCTAACTTAAAGCTACACTAACCTGTCTATGTTCAACGTCTGTCCTATGTCCAAAAGTCTTTCCTATGTCAAAATCATCAATGTTGCCTCCCCGGTGATGGCCCTACCCTTGTACTTAATTCCCCCACCCCTATGTAACACCGCTTTGACCCGGTGAAAAGCGGTATATAAATACAGCTAAATAAATAAATAGTGTATGTAGCCATGCTAATGTGGCAAAAATGCAATGTACGATTAGTAAAAGTTATCGTCTACCTATTTCTGTGGATTAAGTGGTGTTTTGCCATGCATGTTAAATTTGCACCAACTAGCAAGCTAAAAACATTTTATGCAAATGTAATTACATGGGCCCTTACATGTTGAGTAAGTTTAATTCAAAGTCATGCTAAGAAGCATAATTAGTCAAAGGAATTAAGTATGAAAGGAAGTCCAAGTATGAATAAATTGATGCTTGATTTGATTAAATGCTTGATGTTATTCAAATACCTTAACAGAATTTTTCATTAATTCCTTTGGAATACCTTTAGATGGTTTCAATATTCAGTTGACAAGCAGTCATGATAAAATGCTCAGCTTTCTCTTTTTTTCTGAGGCACAAAAAAAGACCAAAGATAAGAAATTGCTATTATTCCTGGCTTCCCTCAACCATAACCGCTAATGACCCAATTATACTATGTGATCTTAGTTTATAGAGTAAGTATAAGGGCAATTTATGTGTTATGCATGAATAACCTTTTAATGTTAAAAGCAGATTGAACTTATCAGTATGCAGGGCTTGATGGACTTTAGGAAAAAAGTTCAATTGATTGCATATGTATACTTTGTGCTCCAAGTTCCATGAAATACTGTATCTGAGTTCTTCATACAGGACTTCTCAAACCTGGCCTGATGACCCCACAGCCAGTCAAATTTAAGAATATGCACAATGCATGTGCATAAAAGAAATTTGAATATAGTATATCTCTAATGTGTGCAAATTTATCTCATGATTGGGTGCTGGGTCGCTAGAATAATATTACCTACCGTACCAGTTTGAGAATACTACTGGGCATGCATAGCAAGATCGCCACAGGTTATTAATTATTTTATCATTTAGGGTGATAAGATTTGAACCATCTAGGCAGTTTTGCTCTTCTTGTCAAACACCTAGATTATGAATTGTGTTACCTGTGTACCTCTGAATGCAGCTTTCGGCTGGTAAATTCAAATTAATATTCAAGATCTTACCATTTGAACAGTCTTTTCAAAGCTATCAACTCAAGTGAGGCTGGTGATAAACTTCTACCCTATGTCCTCATGTTTTCCATATATTTATTTATTTATGTGCACTTATATACCGCCTTTCTTGTATCAAAGTAGTTTACAATGAACTCAAAAATTGCATTATAATATACATGCTTACATAGAACTTTGAAAACAGGGTGCGCCATAGTAGTAACAATACATGATAATATTAGTATAGTATTTAACAAAGAATTTCAACCAACTATTTACATGAGGAATTTGTGAGAAAGCATAGTGTGTTCTGAGCTAAATATTGACCTTAGGTTTAATTAAGTTACTTATTCTTTCTACATTAAACTGTTGCACTGTGTGACTTGTTTCTGGTAATGGTTGAGTTTATATGAAAACTGGGGGGTGGTTGAAACTGACTTGTTTTAGGTAACTGATTCTCTGAAATGCTCTCTGAATAGAAAGGTTTTTGTGATCTTGCAAAAAGTGTTTGGTTCCTTAGTGACCCTTATGCTGTCTGGGAGAAAGTTCCACAGTGTTGGAGCATATAATGAGAATGCTCTCTTTGTTGTTGCCACCTTGCTGTTTCTGAAGATCGAGGGAACTGTTAATGTGTTTTTATTACTACTTCTTCTTAATCTTTTTCTGGGTTGGTATGTATTAGTGTCTTTAGGCTTGAAGATGATTCGTTTTGTAGAGTTTTGAATATTGTGTGGATTGTTATAAACTTTATTCTGCTGGCTGCTGGTAACCAATGTAGTTCTTTTAAAATTGGCGTAATTTGTTCTCTAATGGTTGTTTGTGTGATGACTCTCGCTGCTGTGTTTTGGGGCAGCTGTAGTCTGCGAAGAGATTGTTTAGGGAGACCCATTAGTAAACCATTGCAGAAGTCTAGGTGTGGTAAGATCATAGCCTGGACTGTTGTTCTGAAGTCACTTGCTGATAGTAGGGGTCTTAGATGTTGAAGCATCTTCAGTTTTGAGAATATGGTCTTTGCTATGTTGTTTATGTGTTTGGAAAAGTTGAGTTGTTTATCTAGCGTGACTCCCAGGTATCTCACTTCATTTTTTACATTAAGAAATGTTTTGTTTATTTTTATAGTTGCTGGTGGGGTGAAAGTGGTATCTTTTGTGATGAACAGGACTTCTGTCTTCTTATAATTTATCCGTAGGTTATGGTTGGCTAACCATGTGGCTGTGTCCCTGAAGCATTCTTCTATTTTTTTGTGGGTTGGCTGATTGATGTCGAATTGTGTATATAGCATGATATCATCTGCATAAAGGTGATACTGAATATTGTGGTCCTGAATTATTTTGCATAGAGGTTGAATGTATATATTGAATAAAAGAGATGATAATGCTGAACCTTGGGGAATACCCAATTTTTGGTTGAATGGTCTAGATGTGTCGTTCTCTACTTTCACTTGTTGGATTCGATTGGATAAGTAGGAGTTGAACCACATTAGCGTTTTTTCAGTTAAGCCAATTTCTTGAAGTCTGGTTAGGAGATGTTCATATATGATGCAGTCATATGCTGCTATTATATCTAGGAAAATTAAGATGAATCCTGATTTCTGTTTTTCCGTTCCTTTTAATAGTCTGTCTGTTAGTGTTAATAGAAGGGTTTCTACACTGTGACCTATTCTAAACCCATGTTGTTGTGGGTCGAGTGGTGCGAAATTATCAACATGGTCCTGTAATTGGATCTGTACTGCTTTTTCTAAGATTTTTGTCATGAATGGAAGACTCAAAATTGGTCTGTGTGAGCTTGGTTCGGTTTTATCCAGGTTTTTGCCTTTATAGATAGGGCGTATTGATGTGATTTTTAATGCGTAACTGGATTTGGATTCTGATGTTGTCCTACTCCTTTGCCCTTTTTTACTATGGAGGTTATTCTATAACCTCAATAGGCCATTTGCACATGCGCAGGAGACAGGTATCTCGTGAAAACTTCTATGATCACATCCATGTTGCATGCATGGGGATCTCTGAATGTGCCGGGAGGGGTGAAAAGGGGGCGTAATTTGCCGCAGAGATGCATATAGAGTATTCAGGAAAGGTCCGTGTACGTTTTTGGACTGCACCGCAGACATGTCCGTTATTCCTGCCGGAGGCCAGTACTTAGAAAATATTCTGCTATGTTCTACAGTTGTCTCAAATAATATAAAGGTTGTGACAAGGACAGTATGTTTTAAACTGGTGTGGCTGCACACTGGAAAAACACCACAAGATGCAGTTATAAGGAACAGAAATCAAAGGTGAGGGAAACCTGTAAGCTAAAGAATCATTAATAACTACCCTTAAAGAAATATTAAGAAGAGCAATAGTGTTTATTCTGGCTATGTTGAAATTTGCTGTTTGTGCTAAAAGAGTGGTGGGTACACTCCTAAACAAAGGCATGGGGAGGGGTGATCTGCACGGAGCGGCAGGTGCACCTACTCTTGCCGCCTTGCTGGGCAGACGAGATGGACCATACTGGTCTTTATCTGCCATCATATACTACGTTACTATGTATGAGTGAGAAATGGAGATCATATTTGTAGTCCTGGGATACTGTACTATTATAATATACCCGCTTTTATTTATAGAATCTGAGCATCTTTTTGGCAGAATTATGTCTTTTGTGACTGCAAGTGAGAGTGTGTGTATGTGTGTGGTTTGAGGTTGCAGGAGAGGATCTGGTGTGCTCATCTGCAATTCAGGGAGGACATGAATGCCTGGCCAATACCCGGACCTTATGAATGATCACAGTGTCACCAGGTGCCAGTGTGATAGGGCAACCATATATCAGCTGTGCCAGGCATTGCGAGACATGACTGATGTTGTGCCAACATTCCCCAGATTGTGCCATGAGGCCTACATCCGTACCCAGTCCAGGATCTATGCAAGCTGTGAGAGGGGTGATATATCTGGAGGCTGACTACTTGGTATGATGGCACAAGGATCCCCCTCCTATGCCCATACAGGCCTGACCGAGGTAACAGTGCCAAAATCTGACTGTGGAAAGGCAGGCAGGGTTGTCTCATAAATAACAGATGTATACAGACCAACATGTAGGGAGCTGCTGTGAGAAATGCCAGTACCCAGATATGTGGGAAATAGATGCCATACCCAGAAGATGATAGTCATCAATAGAGAATACTTTTGTAGCTCAGCAATATTATGTATCCTTTGGGGAATTGCAATGTTAGTTTAGGTTTTTGTGAACTTGGTAAGGGTCCATATTTAGCATTTTAAAGAGTGTTTTTAGAGGTGACCAATGCTGGAATAACTGCAACCTTTTTATAATGACAAGTACTTTTTGATGCAAGATATGTCATGACATATATGCTCATATTTACTTTTTCTTATAATTTATTTATTTATTTATTTATTTACAGTCTCTTATATACCGCACTATTCAGCATCAGCGCGGTTTACATGGAACAGAAATGCTCAGTACAGTTAACACGTATGAGTTTACAGATAACAGGGCAAATAACTTGGATAACAGGGGTAACTATTTACAAAATTAGAGTGCACTGAGATAACACAGCACTTTTCTGGGCATGAAAAAGACTACTATACATATAAACTAGTTTGTATCAGCATTTAGTTATCATTAGTATTTATGTCTAGTTTGCCACTACTGTCTACTACTGTCAGAATAGCAGCTTAAGAGATGCACATTTTAACTGAGGAGGCATGGCCGTCTGTCCACAGGTATACTGGCATGATCAGAAACAGGCATCTTTACAGAATATGGTGAGTGCAGGGACATCCAAAATGATGTTGGCATTTCCTCATGTCTGATAGTATTAGCAGGGGGATGTGTTTTTACACTTCATTCTATGGCCTTCACCCATGCGCTGGTCTTGCGCTGAATACATGCACGAGTCAGCTGAATAATATGTTACATGTTCCTCGCTGGACATGTCTATGAGGCAATTCAAGAAATGCGGGCACGTCTACACCCACGGATGTGGAATTAGGTTTATATCATGCCCGTGCCCAATTTAAATGTGACCGCCAGAGATAACTGGCCTACATAGAATCTGCCTCCATATTTTACAGTATTTCCTGTATCTATTGTATAATGCTGAATTTTGTACTTGTCTCATTGTTGCTGGTTTTGTCTCTAGGCATATCCTGGGATGACGTAAACCGCCCTGATGCAGTATAAATTATGGAGGGTGGTATCTCAATTATCACAAATTAATAAATATGAATATACAATTGTGATAAATATTCAGCTACAATAGGTCCATGACCCAAAGAGGTTACAGCCTTAAAGGCTTCATGTACCAAAGTGCAAAAACCAGCACAAATTGTCGTAATTTGACAGCCGCCACCTCTTATCCTTCCCTCTTCCCCATTTTCCAGATTGTGGCTGATTACTTATGAATTCTCAGCCAGTCCTCCATTATCACACAACTAATTTTGCTCCTTCTGCTTCAAGCCTTGTCAATCTTTCCTCCTTTACTGAAAATACAAAGCAAGAAACTATCCACCTTCTCTCATCCTCCAAACTACTTCCCCCTCTGATTCCACCTTTCCCTCCAGCTTCTCACTGCTATTATGAATGCTATCATTTCTTCCACCTGTCACTTTCGCAGTCTGTGAATTTCTACTGACATTTTTTCTTCCTTTCTTCAAGCATGCCTTGATCATTTTGTTTCTCAAAAACTCTTCTTCAGACTCCCCATGCCCTGCTATCACCCTATTTTCCTTCTATTTCATGCTTAAAGTGCTTGAACAGGTTGTTTACCTCCACTTGCTTGACTCTGATATTTCAGTTCCCTTCAGTCTGGATTTTGCCCCTTACCCATCATAGAGACAGCTTCCAACAAGGTCTTTCATGACTTCCTCAACGTGTTATACTTAATTCTTCTTGACCTATCTACTGCTTTCAACACAGTCAACTACTCAGACTGTGGGATTTAGTCCTATCTTGGTTCTCTCCCTACCACTCCCAATACATTGGAGTGGAGGAATAGCTTAATGGTTAGAGCAGTGGAAAAGAACCAGGGAAGCTAGGAATCATAATCCTATTGTGGCACCTTGTGATCTTGGGCAAGTCACTTAACCCTCCATTTCCTCGGTACAAAATTAGATTCTAAGCCCTCCGGGGACAGGAAAATACCTACTGTGCCTGAATGTAACTCATCTTGAACTTCTGAGAAAAGGTGTGTTAAATCCAATTTCCTTTCCCTTTTGGTATGTTTTTTTAGAGGATCTTCTTCCACTGCTATCCATTGTCAGTCGGCATACCACAGGACTCCATCCAAGGCCATTTCTTCTTCTCCCTATACACATTCTCATACTTAATAACCACATATCCTCCTATTTCTTCCAATACTATCTCCACGTGGATAACTCTCAGTTTTGCCTTTCTGATCTGAAATCACATCAAGAGTTCAACATTGCTATAGGGATATACTATCATTGCCCAAAACTAAACATGTCCAAAAGAGAACGTCTCTGTTTCCCCCTTATTGATCATTGTGAATAACATAGATCCCTAGATCCCCTTGGCCCATAACCTGGGGGTCTTTTTCATCTCTTTCCTTTCCTTCTCCACACATATCCAAAAGCAACCAAAAAGGGTCCATTCTTTCTCTACATCCTCTACAAAATCCAATACTTCCTGTTTCAGCACACTGTTGTTGTTGTTAAGTGCCGTCGAGTCGGAGTCGACTCATGGCGACCCTCTGGATAGCTATCCTAAATTGTGTTCGGTCTTCAGTCAGGCGGTCATTGTTGACAGACTGGTACCCATAGCTGCTGTTATTGTATCGATCCATCTCATTGCTGGCCTTCCTCTTTTGCGTTGACCTTCTATCTTGCCAAGCATGATGTCTTTCTCTAATGATCTCTCTCTCCGCATGATGTGTCCAAAGTATGAAAGTCGAAGTCTTGTCATCTGAGCTTCTAAAGAAAGCTTAGGTTTGATCTCCACTAGTACAGACTGGTTTGTTCTTCGGGCAGTCCATGGTATACACAGTATTCGCCGCCAGCACCATAATTCAAAGGCATCAATTTTCTTCCTGTCTATCTTTTTCACTGTCCAGCTGTCACATCCATATGTCTTCATGTCTTTGTTACTTCCTGCCTAGTCAACGCCCTGATTGGTCTCAGTGGCAGGGGGGCAGGAAAATCCTGTGTTCCTGCTCCCCTGTTGCAGACGCCGATTGGGGAGTCCTTGTGGGTATGCCTGGTGGTGCGAGGAGTTTAAAGTCCAGTGGTAGGCCCTGAATGGCCTTGTTGGCAGGGAGTCAGGAGAATCCTGTGTTCCTGCTCCCCCATTGCAGATGCTGATCGGGGAGTCCTTGTGGGCACGCCTGATGGCACAAGGATTTTAAAGTCCAGGGTTTAGTCCAATGACGGGCCCTGATTTGCCTTGGCAGCAGGGGGTGTGGGGGCAGGGGAATCCTGAATTCCTGCTCCCCCATTACAGACACAGATCAGGGAGTCCTTGTGGGCACGCCTGGTGGTGCGAGGATCTCTGGTTGTTTGTTCAGAAGTCAGAAGGATGACTTATCTTTATTTGATGTCATTATAATCATTTAACTCCTTTTCTTGAATCATTATATTGGCTCCTTATCTGGTTCTGCATAAAATTCCAAACTGTTGCCCTTGGCTACAAATACATTGACTCTGAAGTATCTCTCTCCCCTCTCTTTTATTCACTCATACCGCTCTTATTTATTTAATTTATTTATTTATTTAAACTAATTACCACTTATCAAACTTTCTAAGCAGATACAATTAAACATACATAATTTTCAATTCAAAACAATGCAATAGAATAAAATCAAACCTTCTGGAAAAAGTAAGCTTTCACCTGCTTACGAAATCCTAATCACTAATAATTTGCAAAGAAACAGGAAGACCATTTTACAAAACAAAAGCTGCAACAGAGAAAACCTTAGACCTTGCAGAAACAGCATGCACTACACGAAGAGAAGGAATTTCCCAAAGAGCCTTTGAAGCCGAACACAATATCCACCCAACGCGATACTGCACCAAACATACCCTCTTACAGAACTTCGTTCAGCAGGCAAGCCGCTGTTATTCATGCCCTTCTCCTCTACCACTAAATCTCGACTCCTTGCTTCGTGGCTTGCCATACCAAATACCTAGAATAGACTCTCTGAATGCATATACTGTACCATGGCTCCTCTCTTTCCATATTCCACCCTAAAAACACATTTCTTCAAGGCCGTGTTTAATATTTGATGCTACTCAGTCCACAAATGGTCTCCTTTCCTTGCTCACTAGAGGGAATTTCATTAAGCCTCACTCTTAGCAGTTGTGCCTACTAGTTTATTTAAATGGCTCTATATCTTGTCTGTCTAATTAGAATATAAGCTTCAAGAAGTATGGTGTGTCTATCATATGTGCCTATAAAATCGTGTATATGCCTAGTAGCGCTACACAAATGTGGATGATAATATTAAGCTGGATACTGAGTGACCATGTCTGCTGGATAACGTAAAGCATCAGTGGTGGAGCTTTATTTTATTTGTTTATTCAGCAACACCAACTGTATAAATGAAGCCACTAAATATATGTTTTAAGCAGCCTAATATTTTGCTGGTCTAACTTAAACATAAAGTTATACAGGCAGTGGCTAAATTTTGCTGCTCTCTGTATAACTTTTTTTGTCTAGTTTCTACCATATCCCTAACTCTGCTTCCCAATTAGGGCCTCATTCTGATCGGGGAACATCTGGCTCGTCCGGATGTCCAAAATCTGGATGGGCTGGATTTGCACCCGATTCTGCACTTGTGGGAGCTAGACGTTCCCCTGGGAGCAGAATCGGGGCAAAGGGCCTAGATGGGCCCCAATTCCATCCCACTGCATGTATGGCTCCCACCCCGTCCAACTATCCCATTGCTTCTGAATGGAGCCTCGGTACATAAGAACATAAGATATGCTATACTGGGTCAGACCAAGGTCCATCAAGCCCAGTATCCTGTTTCCAACAGTGGCCAATCTAGGTCATACATACCTAGCAGTTTCCCCAAAAGACACAGGTTCCACAATGCTTGTACTGGGTCAAGCATTGACATCCTGGGTCCCTTCTTAATAATGGTTTATGGACCTTTCCTCCAGGAACTTGTCCAAACCTTTTTTAAACCCAGCTACACTAACAGCCTTTACTACATCCTCCAGTAACAAATTCCAGAGTTTGATTACACGTTGAGTGAAAAAATATTTTCTTTTATTAGTCTTAAATAGTTTACCCTGGAGCTTCATTGCATGTCCCCTAGTCTTTCTATATTCTGATAACATAAACAATCGATCTACGTTTACCCATTCCACAATTTATAGACCTCTATCATATCTCCCCTCAGCCGTCTCTTTTCCAGGTTGAAGAGCCCTAACCTTTTTAGCCTCTCTTCATAGGGGTATCCTTCCATCCCCTTTACCATTTTGGTGGGAGCTGAGAAGATAATAGAGAGAGAGAGAGTGTGTGTGTGTGTGTGAAAGGAGAGTGTGTGTTGGGCATCGATTAGTTTTCTCTCCACCTCCCCCATCTGAGGTAAGGGGGAGAAAGTACCCTCTATGCCACTAATCTGAGCTTCCTACTTCTTGCCCCACACCCTCAACGCAAGCAAATCCTTGGCTGCCTCTCATTGCTCCTTCTGGTCCATAGTGAGACCCCTTTTTACAAACTTACCTCTTTCCTAGGCACTCTTCCCTCCGTCTTGGATCACTGACTTTCATGCCTGGAAGAGCTTCTGCTTTTATACATGTCACATGACTGAGACCTAGGGGTCACCACACTTGCAAAGATCTTTTACCATTTTGTTACTCATCTCACATTGATGTGGCCATCTTTCTAGCCACAAAAGGCAAAGACTTGACTGGTGCCAAGTTCATCTTGGTCTAACTCGTTTCACCAGGACCATGATACCAAGCCGACAGGTTAACGCATCACCAGTATTGATGAAACTCACATCCCCATGGCAAATACTCTACTACTGTGAATATGTGCTGACTGCGCTAGCCACAGAGAGAGGGTTTTAGTTATTTCTCATTGCTTAGTCTGAGAGACACTCAAGAACGGGAAAGGCTGCCGAGCATGCTAATATCCCATAGGCACCATTAGCATACTAAATCAATGTCTAGTGCAACGTGGGTGAGAAGAATTACACAGCATTATCTCTAAGAGCAATGCTCTCAATAAGAGGCAATGCTCTCTTTTAAATGTCTTTTATACACACGGCTATTCTTAAAATGTTAGGTTTTGATTTCTGTTACAGCTCCATTGTTTAAGATCGCCTGTGCTCTTTTGCCAGATGTTCATATGTCCTATTATTTCCAGCAATACATTGATTAAAAAACAAAACTATCTCCATAAAGCGATCAATGTGCTAGTAGCTGGGTTTGATTTTTTTTTTGTTCTACGTGCTTTTGTCCTAAGAACTGTTATTTTTTGTGATAGATCCATCCCTATAAGTTTTGGTTTTAGTTAAATTGGTAAAACAATAGAAATTGAAACAAAATACAGAAATCCAATACCACCGTGGATATCCGATTGCTACAGATGTTTACACTGATATGACGAGTTTCCTAATTATGTGAAATTGTCATTGCAGCTTATATTGACCTAGTACCCAAAGTAGACTTGGGTAACACAGTCACCAGCAATATTCATAAAGAGATCCAAAGTGACAGATAAGAGCCATAGAAAAATCAGTCTCTCCCCCTCTCCTCCATGTACTGTCATGCATGTCCCAATGAGTTCATACCCAGGGTATTTATTTCTATTTAGCTCATGTTTTTCCAGTAGAGTAGATCAAGGAGAGTTACAAGCAAGTACTGCAGGTACCAGTTAACACAATGAGCCCTGCGGCAAATAATTATCATCAGGGCAGAATTAAATATGCTGTAAAATTAGAGGTGCCTGCAGAAAATATATTGGTGAAAAAATAAGGATGTTATGAAGAAAAATTCTATTAAAAATTTACAAAAACAAATAATCATTAAAATTCATGTTGCAGGTCAATCCAAACATCTTTTTTACAGCCTGGAAAAACACAATGTCAGGCCAGACTGCTCCAGAAATCTACCCATTTGCTCATTAATCATAAAGAACTGAGGCTTAAATGAAAAACTTGTAAAGCGTGCAAAGCAAGAAAGAATTCAGGAATGCAGATTTTGTAAATGTTTTTAAAGGTTAGAATTTGTCATTCAGTAATAGAGAAGGTAGTTGCTTTGTGCTGAGTTCTAACAGGTGTGATATTTCTTTGTAAAAGGCCACACTGGTTCTGAGGTACTAGAGAAATTGTTCTTTTACTTTATAGCTATTGACATATATAATAAACATCCAAGCACCATCACACTTGTTAAGCAAATGGTTAACAAAGCTGAGAGAAAACGCAAAGATAATAATACAATTTAGGAAACAGTCAAAAAAGACCAAAGTCGTACAGTCCACAATTTGAGGGATCCCAGACCACAATTCCAAGAAAAATAAAATACAGAACATACATAAGAAAGGGGCTGGCTCTACCAATTACCACATCATTTTGCACCACTCTTACGGGTAACCTCAAGGAGGATTAGATGACAAAGATGGAGTAATCTGTGTAGAAATCTGATCTGGCAAAATAATTGTTTTAATAAGTCCTGAAATCTTATTGTCTCTTTTTATATATAGTGTGGCAAACTAGTAGGGCTTGCAATTCCAACAGAATCTGACACCTTTCAGATAATCAAATTACCAATGAAGCAAAAAATTGCATTAGGAACACACTCCTGGCAAAATCTAGGAGGTGAAAGAGGTGCCACCTCAAAAGAATTTCTTGGTAGACCTCTTTCTTCCTCCTAGTAACCCAAGACTAACTCTAAAGTGACCTCATTATAAGTTCACAATAACAGAATTAAAGACTGTTCTGCACATCTTGCAAGATTATTGATGCACTTTACCCCAAGAATAGGCCACTAACCAAGAGTGCCCCCTCTGCAAAATGAACAACAATCGGTTCCTCAAGCTATGAGCAAGGCATGATACAGCTGATACATTGTTATAACCAAGCAAAGCAGCTTCCCCCAGAAATTAAAACAGCATGAAATGCTATATCACCTGTTTCAATGAAGCCACATGATTAAAATGAAATTTTATCCCGCATATATCAGTTATTTTGTGAAGCAGCTGACACAAAAATGCAAACATACAGCTCCAAAACGTGCACGATATCACGCTTTGATGAACCAATGGAGATGAGAAAGAAAATGGACACTTTCATCAGCCTAATCCTTCTGGGCTGGTATAAAGATCCTTCAACTATTCAGAGGGTCGCCATGAGTCGACACTGACTCGACGGCACTTAACAACAACAACAATAGGAGAAAACTGACAGTTGCCCAAGAGCATATGGTTCAGAATGATTGGATCAGAAATTGGTTGGCTGACAGACGATAGAAGGTCTTGGGAAGCAGAAATCCAAGGGAATTGTATGTGATAGAGGGTGATAGGTTGGTGTGCATGGACCAGGAGGAGGACCTCCAGTCGATTGTTTCTGAAGATCTCAAGGTGACAAAACAGTGTGACAAGGCAATGGCTAAAGCCAGAAGGATGCTGGATTGCATACAAAGAGGAATTACCAGCAGAAAGGAAGAGGCACTAATGCCACTGTACAAGTCGCAGGTAAGACTTCACTTGGAATATTGTGTTCAGTTTTGGAGACCATATCTCACAAAGGATATAAAAAGACTGGAAATGGTTCAGCGGAAGGCCATCATAATGATTTGGAGCCTGCATCAGAAGACTTATGAGAAGAGACTTGAAGACCTAAATATGTATACTCTGGAGGAAGGGAGGGACAGGGGAGATCTGATACAGATCTTTGAATACTTAAAGAGTATTAATGAACACACAAACCTCTTCCAAAGACGGGGAAGCTGTAAAACTAGAGGGCATAACCATCTTCAAAGGCGATCGGCCCTTTAAAAGCGGCACACCCGCGTCTGGCGGGCCCGCGCCTTTGGCGTGGCCCTTAGGCGCAGGCCTGGGGGCGCTCTGGCGTGGCCCGTATATCCTGCTCCTCCACCTCAATGCAGCTCCTTGTAATGAGTAAGCACGGTCACTCCTCCACCCACTGTTGCCTAGATCGGCTACCCATTGCCCGCATTGTACTGCCAACCATTGCCTGCCTTGAACTGCTACCCACTGTTGCCTAGAACCGCTACCCATTGCCTGCATTGAACTTCTATCCATTGCCTGCATTGAACTTCTATCCATTGCCTGCATTGATCTGCTATCCATTGCCTGCATTGAACTGCTATCCATTGCCTGCATTGATCTGCCATCCATTGCCTGCATTGAATTGCTATCCATTGCCTGCATAGAACTGCTACCCACTGTTGCCTAGAACTGCTATCCATTGCCTGCGTAGAACTGCTACCCACTGTTGCCTAGAACTGCTACCCATTGTTGCCTAGAACTGCTACCCTTTGTCTGCGTAGAACCGCTATCCATTGCCTGCATTGAACTGTTATCCATTGCCTGCAATGAGCCGCTATCCATTGCCTGCATAGTACTGTTATCCATTGCCTGCACTGAACCGCTACCCATTGCCTGCATATAACTGTTATCCATTGCCTGCATTGAACCACTATCCATTGCCTGCATTGATCTGCCATCCATTGCCTGCATTGAATTGCTATCCATTGCCTGCACAGGACTGCTACCCATTGTCTGCCTAGAACTGCTACCCATCATTGCCTAGAACTGCTACCTACTGTTTGCTCAGACCTTGCTGCCCACTACCATGGCCCCTCATCTCATTGTCCTTCTCATCCTCTTCCTCCACAACTGCCTCCCCTCCTATCAACATCCTCCCTCCTCTCCCCCTCCCCTCCCCCTATCTTCCTCATTTCTCCCTCTACTCTGCCTCCTAGCCTAGCACCTACTCTTGAGCCTCTCCACACCTTCCCCCGCATTCAACCAGCCCCCCTCTCTACCTTCCTTACTTCTCCCTCCATTCTGCCCCCTAGCCTAGCACCTGCTCTTGAGCTTCTTCACACCATCCCCCGCATTCAACCAGCCCCCCTCTCTCTAAGGCAACCCCATCCTCGCTTCCGCCGTACTATCTCCACTCTACCTCGCTCTCTAATACTCATTCTCCTTCTCTCATCAGGTAATATCAACCCCACCCCTGCCCCCCCCCCCGATTTTTCTCCTACACTAAAGAAAGTTCCTCACGTACCCTATCTAATCTCATCCACATCCCGCTCCTCCCTCCTCCCGCCCTCCCCCATCCATCCCCCAATCCCTCATCCTTAGATATCAACTCCAACCCCACCCCTAAAAATATTCCCTCACAGAACCTACCTAATACCATCAATTTATCCCTCACTTCCCCTCCCTCATGTCCCTCTTGGAGAGCACAGACACCCAGACATACCCACCCACACACTACTCTCTCTAAATCTTGGTACTACCCAAGAAATAGACCCCCACGCTACTCTGATAAGAAATCCACACAAAATGGACCCTCACGCTACTCTGATAAGAAGCCCACATGAAATGGACCTCCATGCTACCCTGATAAGAAATCCACACATGACTTATCCAACCTTATCCAGATCCCTCTCCTCCCCCCCTCCGCTCTCCCGTTTTCATGCACCCTATGGAACGCATGCTCAGTCACTTAAAAAAACACTGTTATTCACGATCTCTTTATCTCCAACGCCCTACACCTTCTTGCCCTGACCGAGACCTGGCTCCCCCCAGATGACACCACATCCATTGCCTCTCTCTACTATGGGGGCTACCAATTCTCCCATACACCTCGATCTACTGGTTGCGGTGGTGGCATTGGCCTCCTACTCTCTCCCTCCTGCCAATTCCAACCCCTCCTGCCACCCCAATCACACTCCCCCCTCTCCTTTGAAGTCCACTCCATTCTCCTCCTCACACCACTTCCCCTCTGAGTAGCTGTTATTTATCGCCCACTTGACAACTCCAAATCAACCTTCCTCACCGACTTCAACTCCTGGCTTTCTGCCTTTATGGATCCCTCCTCCCCCACTCTTATTCTTGGTGATTTCAACATTCACATTGACAACCCCTCCGACCCCCTTGCCTCAAAGTTCCTTGCTCTTACCTCCTCGTTCGACCTCCAACTTTGCTCCACTGCCCCCACACACCAACACGGCCACTGCCTTGACCTAATACTCTTCTCCAATACCTCTACTTCAAACATCTGTAATTCAATCCTTCCCTCATCTGACCACCACCTCTTAACATTTTCTCTTCAGCTCCCGCCATCCCAACCCCATCCTGTCTCCCCCAACCTATTTAGAAACCTTCATAATATTGACCCCCTGACTCTCTCCTCCACCATTTCTCCATCTCTTTCCTCCATTTTATACTCTAACTCCATTGATGAAGCATTATCCTCATACAATGCTACACTATCCTCAGCCCTTGATACTCTTGCCCCTCCCACCTCACGTCCTGTTAAACGATCTGCTCCCAACCTTGGCTTTCACCCACAATCCGTTACCTACGCTTCTGCGCCTGTTCTGCCGAACGAGTCTGGTCCAAATCCCATTCCCAAGAAGACCTTCTACAATTCAAGTTCATGCTTGGCTCCTTCCAGTCAGCCTTAGCACTTGCCAAACAGGATTACTACGTCCATCTGACTAATTCCCTTGCCTCTGATCCTCGCCACCTCTTTAACACCCTCAATTCTCTTCTCAAGGTCCCCCCGCCCCCGATCCCGCCCTCCCTCTCTGCCTGGATGTCTCATCGTCGATTGAAACTGAACATGGCCAAGACCGAACTCCTTGTCTTTCCACCCAACTCCTCCCCCCCCCCCACTTCCCCCTCTCTCAGTCCATGTGGATGGATCTACTATCCTTCTTGTTCCCTCTGCCCGCAATCTAGGGGTTATCTTTGACACCTCTCTCTCCTTCTCCGCCCATATCCAGCTTGTAGCCAAGACCTGCCGCTTTTTCGTCTATAACATCAGCAAGATCCGCCCCTTCCTCTCTGAACACACTACCAAAACGCTTATCCACTCCTTAATCTCCTCTCGCCTTGATTACTGCAACCTACTTCTCGCTGGTCTCCCCGTGAGCCACCTCCTTCCCCTTCAATCTATACAAAATCACGCTGCTCGACTAATCTTCTGCCAGCCTCGCCATGCCCACATTACTCCCCTCCTCAAGTCACTTAACTGGCTCCCTGCCCAATTCCGCATCCAGTTCAAGCTTCTCCTGCTGACCTATAAATGCATTCACTCTATGGCCCCTCAATACCTCATATCTCTTATCTCTCCCTATGTCCCCTCTCAAAATTTGCATTCCGCTAACAAATCGCTTCTTTCAATGTCTTTCACCCGCACTGTGAACTCCCGACTGCGCTCCTTTCACCTTGCTGTGCCATATGTCTGGAACAACCTACCTGCGTCTGTGTGCCAGGCGCCTTTATCTTTATCTTTATATTTATCTTTATTTCTTAATTTGATATACCGCTTTGGCCAAAACATAAAAGCGGTTTACAATAATAAAAAAGACTACGCTCCCTAACTATAGGAAAAAAGGTACGCCATAGTAAGATAGGAAAGGGGGAGAAAGGACAGTGCAAAACACACAATAAGTACACCAGACACAGCTAACAGAACTCAGGGAGGGATGGTAGGAGAGAGGTCAAAGGCTTGTTGGAATAGGTGGGTTTTCAATAACTCCTTAAACTTTGAATAAGAGGATTCCAAATGGAGGGAGGATGGGAGGGCGTTCCAAAGGGCGGGGCTGAGAAAGAAGAAAGCCGCGCAACGGGTTTGTTCTAGATGTGCCTGAGACGGAGAGGGTAAGGACAGGCGATTGGCGTGCAAGGAACAAAGCTGGCGGTAAGGTGTGTGGAGAGTAATGAGGTTAGATAAATACAGCAGGGTGGATGTATAGATGGTTCTGTGTGTTAGAATGAGAAATTTATACTGAAACCGGAAACGGAGAGGCAACCAATGAAGGTGATAAAGAATAGGGGAGACATGGTCATAACGGCGAGCAAATGTAATAAGGCGGGCTGCAGTGTTTTGTATGAGCTGGAGACGCTGAAGCTGGTAGGCTGGTAGGTTGGCCAAGAAGACATTGCAATAATCAAGTCTGCTGGTGATTAATGCCAATACTAGAGTGATCAGGGAACTAGTTGGGAGAAGGGAACGGACGGCTCTGATTTGGCGCAGAGCTGCAAAAGAACGACGTGTGAGGGTAGAGATATGACAATGAAAAGAGAGGGATGAGTCTAGGATTATTCCCAAGTATCGGAAAGAAGTGACAAGAGGAATTGGAGTATGATCAATCTGGGGAGCTACTGTTGGACAGGAGCCGCTCAGGGAGACCCACATCGCTGTGGATTTAGAGGGGTTCAGGTGAAGAAAATTCGAGGAGAGCCCTCCCTGGCCCTCTTCAAATCCGGGTTGAAGTCCCACCTCTTCACCATTGCATTCAGATCCTGACTTTCATCCTCTTCCTACCCTGACCACCATTAACGTTCTTGACCAAACTATAGACCAAGCTGTACCAAACGGTACCACACCATATCTTCCCCAGAACTGACTAATGCTCTGCACTGTTCTAAATAGATTGTAAGCTCCGATGAGCAGGACTCTGACGGACAGGGACTCTCTCTCTTGTTTGTTAGCCACCTCTGGTAGGTTAGCTGTGCAGCGCTGCGTGCGTGGCGCTTTATAAGTGCTAAATAGTAGTAGTAGTAGTAGATGTTTCAGATTGTCTTCACTTTCAGCATAGCAAAGGCTGTTAATGAGTCTACCACCAATCTTCAGACCTCACTTGTCATCATAGAGTCCAGTTTCTCTGATGATTTGTTCTGCATATAAATTAAACAGCTATGGGGAAAGTATGCAGCCTTGTCATACATCTCTGCTGATTTTAAACCATTCTATTTCTTCTTCTTCTGTTCAAATTGTAGCTTCTTCATCAGTATCAAAGTTGAGCATGAGAACCATCTGGTATTATGGTGTATCCATGCTTCTTGATGTGGCCCTGAGTGCTTCATGATTTATGCAGTCAAAGGCCTTACTACAGTCAATAAAACACATGTAGATATCCTTTTGTCTTTTCAAGGACCCATCTCATATCTGTGATGATGTCTCTTGTTCCTTGCTCTTTCCTGAACCCTGCTTGCAGTTCAGATAGTTATTGTTCCAGGTATAGTTGTAGTCTCCACTGAATGATCTTGAGTAGAATCTTGTTGGTGTGTGATATCAGAGTGATTGTGCAACAATTTCCACAGTCAGTTGGATCATCTTTCTTCAGTATTGTTATGATCAAAAATCTTTTACAGTCAGATGGCATATTGCTGCCTTCCAAATTTCCTGACAGAGCCTTTTAAGTATTGTTACAGCTGCATCTGACTTTGTAAGAAGACAATGGGGATGTCATCAATGCCTAGTGCTTTGTTCTTTGATTCTTTCAATGCTGCTTCAACTTCTTCAGGTCAAAACAGTTGTTGATCCACTTGATCTTTATAGTATAATGGCTCCGTATACTTTCTACCTTTCCTCAGTCTTCTCAGCATCATTTAGCATGGAGCCTTGAGCATCTTTTAGAATTTGAGTTTGAGCTGGAATTTTCTCTTTAGCTCTCTTAGCTTTATTTATTTATTTAAACTTGTTTATAAACTACCTTCCTAGCATTCAAGGCGGTTTACATTTAGCAGATGAAATTTAATGTAGACAAGTGCAAAGTTATGCACCTAGAGAAGAACAACCCAAACTATGGTTACACATGCAAGTTCCACATTAGGAACCACCACCCAGGATAAAGATTTAGGCGTCATTGTGGATAACATGTTAAAACCCTCGGCCCAGTGTGCAGCGGCGGCCAAGAGAGCAAATAGAATGCTAGGTATCATAAGGAAAGGAATGGAAAATAAAACAAAAGATATTATAATGCCTCTATACCGTTCCATGGTGAGACCGCACCTTGAATATGTGGTGCAATTCTGGTCGCCGTATCTTAAAAAGGATATAGCGTTATTAGAAAAGGTTCAGAGAAGAGCCACCAAAATGGTAAAGGGGATGGAAGGATACTCCTATGAAGAAAGGCTAAAAAGGTTAGGGCTCTTTAACCTGGAAAAGAGACGGCTGAGGGGAGATATGATAGAAGTCTATAAATTAATGAACGGAGTGGAACGGGTAAACGTAGATCGACTGTTTACGTTATCAGAATATAGGAAGACTAGGGGACATGCAATGAACCTACAGGGTAAACTATTTAAGACTAATAAAAGAAAATATTTTTTCAGTCAACGTGTAATCAAACTCTGGAATTTGTACCGGAGGATGTAGTAAAGGCTGTTAGTGTAGCTGGGTTTAAAAAAGGTTTGGACAAGTTCCTGGAGGAAAGGTCCATAAACCATTATTAAGAAGGGACCCAGGATATCAATGCTTGACCTAGTACAAGCATTGCAGAACCTGTGTCTTTTGGGGAAACTGCTAGGTACGTATGACCTAGATTGGCCACTGTTGGAAACAGGATATTGGGCTTGATGGACCTTGGTCTGACCCAGTATGGCATATCTTATATTCTTATGTTCTTATGTAAAGATTTAGCAGGGCTGTGGTGGGCCTTAGTTGTACATAGAAATAAACATTGTAACAGTAGAACAAGGTAACATAGAACTAATCATAGTTACAGTAGAATAGTATATAAACAGTATATATTGGGCCCGATATTCGAAGGGTAGTGCCCTTCGAATATCTCGGCTAAGTCCCTAACGTGCCCAAATACTATCCGCATAGCATCGAGGCGTGTTAGGGGCATTCTGGGGCGGAGCGAGGTGGAGGAAGGGGCTACATGGGTAGCTGCAATTTTCGATGCTACCCACATAGCCCTCTGCGTCTTAAAGATAAGTGAGGAAAATCCTTGCTGATCTTTAAGGCGCAGAGGGCTATGCGGGTAGCATTGAAAATCGCTGCTACCCATGTAGCCTCTGCAGCTGCTGGGACATGCAGACTAACCCGGATGGCGATAGTGAAAATCTGGGTTAAGGAAGTCAGCGGGCAGGCTATTCCCTACTGCGGCATATAGCTGCACAACTCAATATCAGGCCTATTGTTCTGAACTATTTACAGTATATTAAGACTGAATGATAGTATTCATAGTTCTTGGCTACTATTCACATGGCTTTAGAGAGGCGCACGGTGTTGAAACACTCCTCACCAGTCTCTTTAGCATCATAATAGCGGGAATCGATAACATCCGTCAAGGAGATGTGCTCATTTTCATGGACATAGCAGCTGCTTTTGACTCAGTCTCCCATGAGCTCCTCCTACAACGTCTCAAGGGGAAAGGGATACAAGACACAGCGCTAAAGTGGTGCAAGTCGTATCTTTCAGATAGATGGCAGCATGTACAGTCAGGGGGGTCTACATCAGAGCCGTTCCACCAGAACCAAGGAGTCCCGCAGGGATCCTCTCTTTCCGCCCTCATGTTTAACATCTACATGCAGCCTATCTGCGACATCATTCAGTCTTTCAAAGTGAGCTGCCTGTTATATGCCGATGATGTTCTCCTGTACATGCCCTTCTCCACAGAGAGCCCCAACCTCTCTCCACTAACTGACTGTTTCAATGCAGTATCAAACTGGCTACTAACACAGAATCTACGAAGCCAGCATAAGAAAACGGAGGTCCTATTCATCACTAGGAATCCAAGCTTCATCACACCACCATACCTGAAGGTTAAGGAAGCAGAACTCACTACCAAATCCTCGATCAGATACCTGGGAGTCACCTTGGACCAGCGACTAGACATGAAGACACATATAAGTAATATAGCAAGAGCAGTATACTATAAAATCCGAACTCTCGGTGGGACTATGAGCTGATCGGACGTGTGCAGATCGGCTCCGGGCACTATTCCCCTGCAAAGCGGCAAAACTTAACATAAATCAGCGATTTAAATCCCCCTGTTGAACGGCGGTTTAGCACAATTAGCGTTGGAAAAGTGGTTGGAACATTCTGTGTGCAAGAAAACCTCCGATGGCTACTAAAGTTACTCGAAGGGAGAAGACCCGAGGCCCGGACACGAAGATGGCGGAAGGGGCACCCAAAAGTCCAGGATCGGATAATGAGCAGAATATGGTGAGAGAAGTGAGTGCCGCGGTAGTGAGGGCCCTAGATGACCGCTTTCGCGATCTGGGAGATCAGCTGCACACCGTAGCCCAGAATATCGCTGAGTTCACGGGCAGAATGGAACAGGCTGAAACGCGAATATCCGACCTCGAAGATGCCCAACAATCCTTGACCGCCAAAGTGCAAACTCTGGAGGCCCTAGTGAAGCAGCAGGGGGACAAATTGGATACGTGGGATCCTCCCGAGCGGGCCAGAGAACTCTATCCACCTGGAGCGCGTGCACAGGCTGGGCCCCCGGCGGGAACAAGCGAGGCGGCCTCGAGCGGTGCTAGCACGCTTCCTCGACTATCGACAAAAGGAGGAGGTGCTGCGAGTGGCCCACAGTCATCGGAGGCAAGCCGGAGAAACGGAACCGCTTTTAGTTTTCCAAGATTATTCCGTGCTGGTGAGCCAGCAGAGACGTGCCTTCTCTGCGGTCTGCTCGCAAATGGTGAGCAAGGGGGTCCGCTTCTCTCTACTTTACCCAGCGAAGCTCAGGGTGGAACACCAAGGACGCACTCGCTACATGAGGTCCCCTGGGGAGGCTCTTACCTATCTGGAACAGTTCACGGAGTCGGAGGCAACTTCCCCCTGAGCATGGAAGAGTGGATTTCTGGACGCTTACTGGCCTCAGAGTGCAGATTCGCTTTATCGGGAGAGCTTAGACTTCGAATGAAGGAGATCCTGTAATTGTTGCACTGTGCTCGTCACAATGTAACCCTGAGTTATAGTGCTCTGGACGGTGGCTGGGACTATGTAGCGGGAGGGTTAAGACCAGGGACAATGGAAACTGTGTGGTTGTTGCAATGTGATTGTCACAATGTATTCCTGTGCTAAGGTGTTCTTGCAGCTTATTCTCTTCTGTGTTTCTATTCTTGGGTCTCTCATTTCTCTTCCCCTCCTTCAATTTTATTTTATTTTATCTTATATATTTTTTTGGGGGGGTTCTTCTTTTTTCTCTTCTCCTGTCCTTCCTGGACGTGGGAGTATCGGATCCCTGTAGGCCCAGGCCCCAAAACTATTTTCTGTCTGATGGCCCCTCCCCCCCCGGAGGGGTTATTGCGCGTAGGGTGGACCCCAGGGGGGGTTGAGGGTTGGGGATGGGCTGCCAGGGGAGTCAACAGGGTAGGCCCCGAATGGCGGTGAGGCCTATATCCGGAGGGTTTGAGGGAGGTGGATGTAGAGACCCCAACGTCAGCGGCTTCGCACCTTTTTATTCGCGAACCCGGCGTGACCGGAGCACCAAATCTTCGGCAGCTATTTAGCGCTATTGGGTCCGGGGGGAGGTAGCCCTTAAGTAGGAAGTCATCCCGGGTGTTGGTTGTTTGGATGGGGGGGAGAGGTGGGAGCAATGCCCCACGTTAGAGGCCCTGGGTTGGGTGGGATGTTTTTTCGGGGGGGTGGTGGTGCTCCTTTTCCTTTAGCCCTGCTGCTGGGGCCTGGTGATGGATCCACGTGGCTTGGGCCCACCCCCGCCCCCCGGTCGGACATGCAGTCACCCTGAAGTTTTTCACGAGGGAGGGGTCGGATTGTAATAGCATCGGGAGGCAGGAGGGGGTCTGTTTAGACAGATGGGGGGTATCTGAATGCGGGGGAAGGATGGCTACATGCTGTGACTTCGGGTGTACCTGGGGTGACTGACACGTCCTTTAAAGCCTTCTGTAAAGATATGTTTGTTCAGAGATACTAGGATGGGATGCTAGTATAAGTATAATTTGCTGTGGAGGGAATAGACTCCCGCTTAGCTGCTATTACAGGAGGGGTTTCAACTGTTTAGAGTATTGATATGCCATATAGTATTGATTTTAAACTTCTCTGTTAACTAATGGTTTAACTGTTCCTAAAATAATTGGGTGCTTACTGATTTTTGGGGGGGGGGGGTATGGGGCAGTTTTTTCTGTGGCTATGTCCAGGATGTAGCTCCTACAAATATATCTTAGGTTAAGAAGAGGGAGGCGGCTAAATCTCTCTTGATGATATGCCCAGCACCTATGTACAGTTGGGATTGTGGGGGCGCTGAGCTGGGAAGGGATTCTACGGGAAGGAGGGGGATATAGGGCCCGGTTGTCACAGGAAGTCGACAGGCCTTATTAGGCTGGGTGGAGTGGGACAGGTTGAAGGGAAGGGAATAGATGGGAGGGCGCAGGGTGGGATATTAGGAGAGGGGGCGGGGTATAGGGATAAAGATGGGGCATGGGATAGGTATAGAGGGGGAAGACAGCGAGAGGGTAGGGGGGGGAGGAGGGAGGGGGGGGGGAAGAGGTGGGAAAGGGTGGGAACAGCCGGGGTGGTGCTACTATTTGCAAGGGAGATTGTTCCGTGGACCCTTTGGAAAGTTCAGGGGACGGCCGCAGGCTGGGACGGCCGCCCTCTTCTTGGTTGGTATTACTGCTTGGGTAAACATGGTACTGCGTGTTAAACACTGAAGCTCATATCTTGGAATGTATGTGGGATAGGGAGCCCCGTCAAGAGATATAAGGTATTGCAGGCCCTAGCCCGCTTTCGCTGTGATGTGGCTATGCTGCAAGAAACTCATCAAACTGCAGTAGAGCATACTAAGTTACAACGGGATTGGGTGGGAAAGGTCTGGGGCGCACCGGCCCTTGGGAAAAAAGGTGGGGTAGCTATCCTAATTCATAAGCGCCTTCGCTTTGAGGCAATACAAGAATACGCCGACCCGGGGGGTCGATATTTTTTGTTATATGGCGCCATCGATGGGAAGCCTATTATCCTTGGAACGTTGTACAGTCCCAACATATTAGATAGAGCATTATATGCCCGATTGGCCTCCAAACTGGAGCAGTGGCCCGATGTCCCTCTGGTACTAGCGGGTGACTTGAATGGGGTACTCGATATAGATTTGGATACTTCGACAGGTGCAGGGGAGAGATCCCGGATGCAGACTACTAAGGCGTTGTGGGCCATGTGTAAGCGCTTAAGACTCGTAGATCCATGGCGCTTACTACATCCGATGGAACGTGACTTTACCCACCAGTCCCGCGCCCATGGCTCCCACGCTCGGATAGATTATACTCTAATCTCTGAGCGCTTATTCGCACAAGTTGAAGATGCGCAAATAGATCCGTTAGAAATTTCCGATCACACTCCAATCTGGGTTAGCCTCACCTGGGGAACCCGGGCCCCGCGGTCGCAGACCTGGCGTTTCCCGATGGACTTGTATCGTGATCAGGCCTTTCATAGTTATCTCAAACAGCGTTGGGTGGATTTTCAAAAAAATCACGAGCGGCAAGTGGTGGATCCAGAGTTGTTGTGGGAAACCGCAAAGGTGGTGTTACGGGGGACAATATCGCGTACGCTGCCAAGAAACGGAGGGTTCTGGCTTCTCGAATCGTTCATTTAGAAAGACAGACTACGAAGGAGAGGAGGAGGTGTGCGGGTGATCCTAATCCAACTAATAAAAAAAGACTTTGGGAAGCCCAGGCGGCCCTGAATGAGCTATTGCACCAACGAGCTAAAAAATCTCACTTGTATTATCGCTACCAATTATATCGGTTTGGTGATAAACCGGGGAAACTTCTCGCGCGCTGTCTTCGGGGCAGTCAGGGGAATCGTGCAATTGTGGCAGTGCGGGATGAGCGGGGGCAGTTACAAAAGGAGAGTCGGGAGATAGTGCGCGTTTTTCGAACTTATTTTCAAGATTTCTATGCTAGTCGGCCGGGGTCCCCGGAAGACATGGTTAACTACCTCCGGGAGACACACCTCCCTCAGGTGACTACAGCTCAGCGGGCCCTCCTTGACTCACCGGTGACGGTGGAGGAGGTGTTCCGAGTGATTCAAGGGGCCAATTGTTGTCGGGCACCAGGACCCGATGGATTTGGGGCGGAATTCTATAAGTTGTTAGGAGAGCAAGTGTCCCCTGCATTACAGGGAATGTATCATCGACGGGTTGCTCAAGGCACCTTTACCTGGGGTACGAATCATGCTCACATTACGTTGATCCCTAAGCCGGGCAAGGATCCAACGCATACTACTTCCTATAGGCCCATCTCCCTGATCAACTTTGATTTGAAAGTGTTAGCCAAAATACTGGCGGACCGACTGGCTGGCGTATTGGGCGAGCTGGTGCATGAGTCGCAAGTGGGGTTTGTAAAAGCTCGTTATGCGGTTCGGAACTTGCGCAAAATACTGGCCTCGCTCGAATGGGTCCGGGAGAGGGAATTGCAATCTTTGTTGATAAGTTTCGACGCCGAGAAGGCTTTTGATCAAGTTCACTGGGACTACTTGCAATTTCTTTTACCCAAGTACGGCCTTGGGCCGTTGTTTTGTCAAACCGTGGATTTATTGTACACGGGTCCTACGGCGGACATTCTCTGCAATGGGGTACTCTCGGAGTCTTTCTCATTGGGGAGGGGTACGCGACAGGGATGTCCCCTCTCCCCACTGCTCTTCGTACTGTCCCTAGATCCGTTGGTGCGTAGAATAGAATCTTCTCCGGGTATAGCGGGGGTCCGGCTAGGGGCTCAGACATTTAAATTGGCGGCCTTTGCCGATGATATGTTAGTGCATGTATTATCGCCTCAGGAATCACTTGCTAACCTCATTGCGGAGTTTGCCCTTTTTGGGAGGTTCGCAGGCTTGCGCATCAATAAGGACAAATCTGAGGCTTTGGATGTCGTGGGTTCACTGCGGGGAATGTGGCGAGGGGAATTCCCACTCCGCTGGGCGGACGAATCTTTTGTGTACTTAGGTATTCTGCTGCCCCGTGACCCCCGGATGCTTTATAAACTTAATCTGGATCGCTTTTTTTCCAAGTTGCAGACACAGCTGCAAGCCTGGAAGCCCCTGCCGTTGTCACTCTCTGGCAGACTTGCGGCGATAGGAATGATTATCTTCCCTAGGTTATTGTACTGGCTACAGACCTTGCCAGTGTGGTTGCTCCGCCGGGATGTCCGGAAGATAGAGCGGGAAGTCCGGGGATTCCTATGGGGGGCGGTGAGGGCCCGGATTCCGCTAGGTCGACTACGAGGGGGCTGGAAAGAAGGGGGGATGGGTCTCCCGGATTTGTCTCAGTATGCTCTGGCCTGCCAGGCCCGGCACTTGGGGGATTGGCTAGGGGAGACTGATTATTATACGCCTAGGGCTTATGAGGAGGCTCTTTTGACACCACATGCGCTTCCGGCAGTGGTTCATCTTGAAAGTGCCCTGCTGCCGACTAGGGTGAAACAAAGTGTTTTGGTGTCCCCGCTTCGACATGCCTGGCAAAGTCTTAATCGCATGTGGGGCACCTCTCCGAGAGTTTCCAGTTGGCTCCCCTTACGAGGTAACGCTGCCTTTCTGCCAGGAACTGAGTCCATGCGATTTCGGCACTGGCAGGGGCAGGGGATACAGTGTCTAGGACAGGTCGTTACGCTGGAGGGTTGCTGTAAAACCATCGATACACTTTGTATAGAATTTGATTTAGCACGGGGCACTTCCTTCTTTGCATATCTTCAACTTAAACACTATGTTGATTCATTGCCACGGGTGGGACTACATGAAACACACTCCGCACGCATTATAGCTTCTTTGGGCTTGGGGACGGATTGTCCGCCGAGAATAGCGGTACTAAAGAAGGGGCTAGCACAATATGTTACCCCGGTGGACTACTCGGGGGAAGAGGCCGCTTGGGCGAGGGAGCTGGGTAGCGAGGTTCCACCGGGCTCGGTTGGGGCGGCTCTCAGGCGGATTGCTCGGTTAGTAGAGGGGGCTAAATGGCGGGAAATGCAGTTTAAGTGCATTACACGGGCCCATTTCTCTCCGAGGCGGGCATTGCGCACAGGGCTTACGGATTGTGGGGGGTGCCCCAAATGCACCCTACCCCTGGCTGATTTGGGACATATGTGGTGGGGCTGCAGACCCGTCAAGGCCTACTGGCGGTGTATTGAGACCTACTTGGGTGCTTTATTGCTACACCCTGTTCAGTGGTCGGGTGTATTAGTTACCCTGGACTATTTAGGCCCATCACAGCTTAAGGGGCGATGGGGACGCATTTTGGTACGAAAGGCTTGTTTGGTGGGAAAGGGTCCTATCCTTCATAAATGGCGAGAGTCATCAGCACCCACATTCTGGGAATGGCGGAATAGATTTCACCATCTCATGTTAATGGAATGTAGGGCAGCTAGGGGGACCCCGCAGCGCTGGGCCTCCTTTTTAATGGTCTGGATGCCTTATATACAAAGCCTGGGCCCTAAAGCCCGCAGTGAAGTCCTAGCGCTGGGGTAGGGGTGCGGCTAGGTGAGGGAGGGGCATATTGGAGGAGGGAGGATAGGGGGATAATACTCTCCTTGTGGTTAGTGGTAGGGCCCTGGCTGGGGGTAGGGGGGGGGGTGGGAGGGTTGGGAGGGAGTAGGAAGGGGGGAGGGGGGGTTAGGGTATACACCCCTCGGAGGCATCTTTACATCATTGTGTGATTGGGGGAATTCTCCCCCTTCTCTTTATCCTCCTGCTTCCCTCCGTTGCTGGGGGACCTCTGGGTAGGGATCAGAAACCACCCTGCCTAGAAGACTGATATGAACGGGTTGTGGATACATAGATGCCCCTGGTGGGGAGGGGGGAAAGGGGGAGGTGTGGGGAGAAAAGTGTGAAAATATGTTCTTACACTCGTTGACATTGTTGCAATGATGTTATGTTGTTTAATAAAAAGATTTTGAAAAAAAAAATCCGAACTCTCAGACACCTTCGCCCCCTACTTGATCCAGATGACTTCTGGACAGTTTATCAAGCTTTAATCATCCCACACTTTGACTATGCAAATGCCATACTCCAGGGGCTCCCTAAATCCACTCTGCATCCCCTACAACTGGCTATGAACTCAGCAGCAAGAGTTCTCCAAGGAGCAGCCAGCCGGGATCACTTGACTCCTATCCTGAAACGGCTCCACTGGTTCCCCATACAAGGCAGACTCACTTTCAAAATCTTAATACTCACTTTCAAAATCATGAATGGCCTCTCCCCTTTATCCCTAACTGAACTCATACAGCGCATCCCCCCTAATAGAGCTAGAAGGTCGACAGCAGTCAATAAGCTAGTAGTCCCTAGAGAAATAACCAACTGTACCCAGGCAACAGCAAACAGGGCTTTTAAGTTCTGTGCGCCTAGATGCTGGAACACTCTCCCACCCACATCCGTTCAATCACTGAGCTAACACAGTTTAGGAAGGCTCTGAAACATCACCTCTTCCTACTGTATTACCCTGATGTTGGCTCCACAAGAACCGCAATATCGAGCTGACCAGCGTAGTACAAATGGGACTCCTTATCACTATTGTACAGATGTAAATAGTTACCAATGTTCTTGACCCAAGTTCTATCATCTGTTAATTGTAAACGCAGATCATCCTTGTGAAATGCGTAGTTTAATTGTTCCATGTGAACCGCACTGATGGGGAATAGCGCGGTATATAAAAAAATGTAAATAAATACATGGTTCCAAATGTGCTTTTTATTCTTTTAGGCAGATGAGTGTCTTAAGGGGTTTTTTTTAATTCTTTTGTTTCAGTGCATGCTCGTAGCATTGATGATAGAGAGTTCCAGAATGTGGGTGCAAATAATGATAGTGCACGGTTTCATACAGATTGCTTACTTTTTATCCTCTTAGAGGGGATTGCGAGTAGGTTGATGGAATTATTTCTTATTGACCTTTTGTTTGGAGGCTTTGAGGGCAGGGTCTGGAAGCTGTTGGCTGATTCATTGTGGAGTATTTTGAAAATTGGGTAAGTGTCTTGAACTTGATTCTGGCTGTGATGGGAAGCCAGTGTAGCTGGATCAGTATAGGAGTTATATGGGCTCAATGAGGGGCTCTATAGATTATTTGTGCCGTTGTGTTCTGTGCGAGCTGTAAAGGGTGAAGAGTAGTTTTTGGTAGATGATGTTAGAATAATCTATTGGAGTGATCATGGTTTAGCAGACTATCCGAAATAATTCTGTGGAGAGGAGGGAGCGGAGGTGTTTTAGAGTTCTTAGTTTGTAATAGACAGCAGAGGTTGTTCTTTTTATTTGTGATTGGGAACTCAGTTGTTGATCAATAGTGACTCCTAGTTATTTTGTTTCTGTTTTAACTCTGATTGTTATATTGTTAAGTTTCAGTGATGATGGGGGGATGAAGGCTGGGTCAGAAGTGACATATAGTGCTTCAGTTTTCTCTGTATTGATGGTCAGGTTGCATGTGTTGAGCCATTTGTGTGCTTCTGTGAAACATTTCTGCAGGTTTGAGAAGTCTGGAAGGAGGGGGTTGATGGGGGTGAAGAGCATTACATCATCAGCATAGATTCCATATTGTATCTTGTGGGCCTTAAATATTTGACATAGTGGTTGGATCAATATATTAAAGAGGAGAGCAAAGAGGCTTGAGTCTTGATTTACTCCAGTTTGTTGGGTGAAGGGATTAGATGATTTGGTCCCACATCTTACTTATTGTTTTTGGGATTTAAGGTAGGATTAGAATTAGTTGAAAGTGATATCTTGGATGCCAATTTCTGAGAGTTTCTGCAGCAGTTGGTGGTGTAGTATAGAGTCAAATACAGAGGTGAGATTAAGGAATGTAAGGATGAAGCTGTTGCTGGTGTCTTTTGAAGAGGTGAGGAGAGTATCTAGTAGAGAGGTAAGGAGGGTTTCAACCCTGTGTTGTTGTCTGAACCTGTGTTGATGGGGGTCAAGGGGCGCATGTTCTGTCAAGTGGTCTTGGAGTTGTGCAAGAACAATCTTTCCAATTAGCTTCATTATAAATGGGATGCTTGAAATCGGTCTATATGAACTTGGGGATGAAGAGTCCAGGTTTGGTGTCTTCAAGATGGGTTGGATAGAGGTTGTTTTTAATAGGTTGGGCATTATATCTGAGGATAGGAAGGTATGTACTATATCTTTAAGTTAAGAGCTGAGGTGATGTCTGGAGTGTTTTACCCACGTTACAGGGCAGGGGCCCAAGGGAGATGTGGTTGTATTTAGGTTTTGGATCGGATCTTCAATGTTCTTCATAGATGGGAGCTGGAATTTGGTCCATAGCATTTGAGTTGTTAGTTTGTAATTGGGTGCATCTGAGCAGTGAGGTGCTGGAAGAGTGTTCAGTTTTTTTGTGATGAGGTGAGTGGCAGTCCTTTGGGGGCATATTTGTTCTTGTGAGATTCCTTTGATCCTTTTATAAAGGATTTTGCAGTTGAAAAGAGTTCTCTTGGGTTTGTTTGGTGATCTGTTAATAAGGTTTGTGTAATATTCTTTTTTCCGTTTGAGTGTTTCTGCATTGTATAATTTTATCTTTTCTATTTATTGTGGCTTCTGGTTCCCACAACGGTTGCCCAATATAACACCAATCAGAGAATTACTTAGACGGCAGTTGCTTTAGCTCAAAAGACTTTTATTTAGAATAACAAAAGTGATTATAAAATAGCAAACAGCAAATGCCTATCTAGAGATGGCAGACAATACTTTCTTTCTCTGTGAAGGGGAAGAAAGTACCGCCCGAGACCCTCCAAAATTGCTGTCTTATATATACCTCTCTGCTTCAAATTCTAAATAGTTTCAGCAAATGCAAAACTCTTTCCCAGGGCCTTCTATGGTTATGCAGCTTGATCTGCTGATCAAAGCTTGCCTATCGATGCAATCAATCATAGCCCTCTGCCTCCTCCTGTGTTTTTCCATCTGCTGGCACCAATTGAAATCTTCAGGGCAAGAGCATTAGTTGAATTCCTGGCTTGACCTGTTTGAACCTAGGCTTATATCCTTGGACACTTCTGTCCAAAGTATAGCTTTTTTTAGGCTTTATAACAGTAGTAAGCTGCGTGTACTCTTTTCCTGTTGCCCACCTGCTTTGTACCAACCATATGTTGCTGTGTCTGTTTCAAACAGGCCAGAGTGCAGTTATAAGGCAGATATATATATGCAATCATAAGGCAAACAATATAAAGCAGATCTGAGCTGATTATCCCTTTATTCCAATTATCCCTTCAATATAAGGTTTGGAGTTCTAAGTTCTTTGATCTTCTCCATTTGTATTCAGTTTTCCATAGATCGGTCTTTTGCTTTTGAAGGGCTGTAGAAAACCAGAGAGCTCTGGCCTTATGTTGTGTTGTCAGATTCCTTTGAGGTGCTATGGCTGCTGCAGAAAATGTGTCATTCCAGCCTTGGATTAAGTTTTCAAGGTTTGTCTTTGTGGCTTTGATGGTGTTTAGCTGGAGAGTGATTGTATTGAGGAACCGCTCACTATTAAATTTTTGGAATCTCCTATATGTGGTTTGTGAATAGGTCTGTGTTATTTGCTTGTTGGTGACCTCTATGGGAAAGAGTATGATTGAGTGGCCTGACCATGGTACTGGGAGAATTGTGTGGGGTGTTTGTTGTGGATCGTTCAGGTGGTCTACTGGCATGAAAAGTAGATTGAGTATGTTTTCTTTCGTGTGTGTGTGTTTTGTTAGTTTTGAATGAAGCCCAGAGTTTCCATTGCTTCGAAGAACACATTTGAGTGTGAGCTAGGTGCAGATGCAAGGTTGAAATCTCCAAGAATTATTAAGGGTTGATGCCTTGTTGGGGTGGAGCAGGCAGCTTCAAGGATAGTAGCGAGGTCTGATTGATTGCTATAGGGTGCTCTGTATACAAGGAGTTAAGGAGAAATAGTTATGGCATTAATTTCTGTGGTGGTGTTGGAATTGGTGACTGAGAGCTTCAGATTTTCTCTTGAGATTACACAGACTCCTCCTCCTCTGCCATTTGATCTGTTTGAAGAGAATATTGAGTAGGATGGTGGGCATAGTTGGTTTAGTAAAACTGAATCAGTGTCAGTAAGCCAGGTTTCTGTGATGCATAGGATGTCGAGGTTATGTTCCTGTATCAAATCTGTGAGAGTTTTGTTTCGGGTGGAGCATGCATTTTTGAGTGCACATTTCAGGGAGTATGACACCTTTCTGTGATATGATCCTGTAGTTCTACTATCTTGTTGAAAGATCTGTAATAATGAGCAGTATCGTCTTTGGTACTGTGTATATCTTTGCTGTGAGAGAGGTCCAACTAGGGGATACTTGTGGTTGTGAATTATGGGGATATTGTTGCAGAAGTTTATTTTTAAGGCTTCTGTTAGGAGTGAGGTTATAAATAGCACTATGATTAGGTGTAGAGTAGTAGTGGAATACCACTGGTTTCTGGTTTCCATTTTTATTGTTGAGGTATTGTACATTAGTTTCTATGGCTCACTGTTGCATAATTTAGCTGTGGAGGGCTTTTCAGTGCTGGGCTGTGTTGTGGCAGATATTGGTGCAATTGTTCAGCGTTTATGATGTGTTGGTATGTTGATGTAGATCTAGGTAGGTAGGGGAACTCAGTTGGAAGATGAGTTTGTGTGTATGGACCAGGGGTTTAGATGCTTAGTTGTCATTGGAGTCTAGTAAAATATTGGTGATATTGTCTGTAGGGGGGGGCTTACATGTCTTGTCTTAAGCTGTCGTTTTTTTGGCTGCCGCTGATATAGGATAGACCTGTTGGCGCTCCTTTTTAAAGTTGCTGGGTGCGGTGGGCTTGATCGGCCTTGTGGCAGTGATCGGGGAGGGGCTTCCCTTTCCGCTTGCCTCAATGATACCAATCGGGCTGCTGTGGGCAGAGGGAGTCTCTTTGTGCCTGTTGGCACCCCTGTCAGCTTTAGGAAAACTGATATTGTTCTTATAATAGTTTCTGATTCTATTTCCTTGCATGTGTTATTGTAGTACCTCTGTTTGTCTTATCTTGCTGCATGTTGGAAATCTCTGTCAAGTTCCATGATTACGTCTCTTTCTCCTCTGGTTTTGGCTTCTCTGTGTTTTTGAGCATTTCTTCATTTTCCATTTTGGTCATTTTTGCTTTTTCACCTTTAACAGAGAAATTTCACTTTCTTTAAGTGCAACTTTCTTGATGTCATCCCATAACTCATCTGGTGCTTTTTCATTTGTATCCAAAATAGTGAATCGATTTTGCAGGCAGTCTTTAAATTCCAGTGGTATATTGTTAAGATCATATCTTGCTCTCTTCATGAATGACTTGCTCTTTTTCAGCTTTAGCTTAAGTTTTCATACCGGTGATCTGTCCTTGTTAATGTTATTGAGCTTTTCTATCACTGACTTCCACAGATGTAGTCAATTTAAGTTTTGTGCAATCCATTGTGTGAAGTCCATGTGTACAGTTACTGCTTTTGTTACTGAAAGAAGGAGTTTAAGATAACTAGATTGTTGGTCTTACTGAATTCTCAGTCTTTCTCCAGCTTCGTTTCTGTTGCCAAGCCCATATTTCGAACCTCTTTGCCTTCATCTTTGTTCCCAGCTTTTGCATTCCAGTTGCCCATGACTATCAGTATATTTTGTTTGCATATTTTGTTGATTTCATCTTGGACTTATTCATAGAAATGATTAACTTCTTCCTTTTCTGAGGCTGTTATTGACACATATACCTGAATAACACTTGTATTGATGGGCATTTCTTCTAGATGAATAGAAATTAAGTGTTCACTGATTTCATTGTATTTCATTTTAGTTCCTGCAAGTATCTTCTTAACTATAAATAACATCATTTCTTCTTTGTTCTTCATTTCTGCTATAGTATATGATGTGACCTTCAGATTCAGAGTGCCTGATGCCAGTCCAGATTGAGTTGTTAATGTTCCATTTCATTCCTGACCATCTCCAGTTCCCTTGGTTCATATGCTTCATATGTTCATATGTGAGACATCTTTGCAGATTCTGACTCTCGCTCTCATTTCTTGCACAGCTGCATCAGCAATCAGACGTCCCAAGGATTTTGATCCAACTACATCTTAAATGATGGCTTTACTCTGAAGAGCCTGTTGAGAGCCTTCCAATCTGGGGGTCTCATCTTCCAGCACTATATCGCAGTTTGTTTTATTGTGACTATCCATTGGGTTTCCATGACAAAATACGGAAGTAGATTCTCAGACCTTTCTTCCACATAAGTAATGCCAATGTTGTTGCCGTTGTCATGAAATGGACATGCTCAGGAGCAAGTGTAAATGAACATGGCATATGTAAAGTTGCAAGTATGCACATAGATGAAGGTATTTCATAATCAATATGCATACTTGTGTACTTTTATGCTGGTCCATATTTTATAAGAGGCCTCTTATGTATATATAAAAGACTATAAAATTACCCCTAGGTATAAGACCACTTTGCATTTTTCCATCCAGTCCCCACCCATTTTGTGTTTATCAGTTAATGTGAGAATTAGCATGTAATGAGTGTCAAGCATGTGCCAGCAATTGACACATGCTAATTCTCACATTAACAGCTTAATGCACATTAATTAAAGGGACCGTAAATGTGATGGAAAAAGATCTTGGAAAAAAGCAGCCACCCTTTGACCAATGCAACTTCTAAACTTCTGTACTTTTGAATTTACTGAGTGCGAAGTGTTTTTGTAGCTTTTCAATACTTGGTTTTGTGAGACAGATGGAATAGCTTACTCTCCACACTATAATCAATCATATAATTGTCATTATCAAAGTAATTTATGGGATTGTCAAAGAAAGAGATTTAATTGAAAAGAAAATGATAGCATATTTAATTCATCATTTAATGTGCCCGTATTCTGTCTGCTGCACAATATCACTTGATTAGTAATCTCTCTGATTCATCAAGGGCATCAACAATACTTATACCATTTGTACATAACGTTTTCAAATTTGAAAATAAGATGGTTCTGCTATGTTATTGATAGAGGTCATTGTCTAACTGTTGCATGACAATAGATCTGTTTCCAATAAAAGTTCAGTCTGCACTCATCTCTGTGGATGCTATTCAGAACAGATCCAACCAAAAGCAAAAATTCCATTGCAGACTATACCCAGCTTATAATAAAATCTTGAACACTTTGGGCCTGATATTCAAAGACTTAGCATCGGGGCATGGTGGGGGAGTTCCAGGGTGGAGCTGAGTCGGCACCAGTCGCTAATTAGGCAGCGGCGATATTGCACAGCTGCCTAGTTAGCAAACCACAGGTAAAGATAGGCGTAGCAAAAGCTGGCCTATCTTTACCTATGGGAGCTAACGGGCAGCGGTGCAATATTGCCGCTGCCTGGTTAGCTTCTGCAGCACCTGTGGCTATGTGGCGACCCTGGATATTCAATGTTGGGGCCACATAGGACCCCAGCATTGAATATCTGTGGTTAAAGTTTGGCAGCAATGGCTATGTGCTGTTGTGGCGCATAGCCGTCGCAAATGTATATTGGGCCTTATATTCATATTTACCTCATACCTTTCCAGTGGTAGTTCAAGGTGAGTTACACTCAGGTTCATAGATATTTCCTTGTCTCTGGAGGGCTTAGAATCTAAGCTCGTACTTGAGGTAATGGAGGATTAAGTTTGTCCAAGGCCACAAGGAGCATTAGTGGGACTTAGGTCCGAGGCTGCTGCTGTAACTACTAGGCCACTCCTGTATTCCATGAATTTGTAAATTTACAAAGGCCTTCCTCCTGGCACCTGCAATACCCCTGATCCCAGCTTGCATTTTACCAACATTTGTCCAGGTGAACATCACAACCACACCAAATTAAATTGAAATCTATGCCTCCATGCATTGTTCTTCATTATATGTAAATTATTTAGAAACCATTGGACGCTATGAATATTGTAACAGTAATTACCCATCGATAACATCAGGGAAGGAAGTATGCAAAGGCCAGGGCTTCAGGAATGTGTTCGCACAGGTTTGTAGAAGTGGGTGATGGCATTCATACATATTGAGTACACTTCGCGTTTCAGAATTATAATCGCAAGGCAAGGAGGGTGTGGGGAAGAGCAGTTTGAAAAGCATTTTTGTGTCTGTGTATGTGTGCATAACCTCGCATCAGATTGCAGTTCTTTTGGAATGCAGATAGATGCTGCAGAGTGTTTAATATATGCTCCATTTCCAAAGCTCTCCCCTTTAGCAGTTTTTCCCAGAGCAAAACTAAAGCAATATCAGAATTTTTTTAAATACCAGAAAACACTCTTGTGTAAATTCAAACTTTAAAAAAAACAAGCAAAATGGATACATTGTTTCACAACATGGTTTTACCAGAGGACGATCATGCCAAACAAATTTTAATGAGTTCTTTGATGGAGTGACCGGAGAACTTGATCAAGGGCATGTGATGGATGTGATATACCTAGATTTCAGCAACGTCTGTGATCCTGTACCTCATAGGAGGCTTATCAATAAATTGAGCAACTTGGGGATAGGTCCCAAGGTGGTGAATTGGATCAGAAATTGGTTGACTGACATATGACAGAAGGTGGTAGTAAACAGAACTCATTCAGAAGAAAGGAATGTACATAGCAGCATGCCTCAGGGATCCGTCCTGGGACTGATACTGTTCAATGTATTTGTGAGTGACATTGTGGAAGGACTGAATGGAAAAATCTGCCTTTTTGCAGATGACATAAAAATTTGCAACAGAGTGGACACGTCTGAGGGGTGAACAACATGAGGAAAGATTGAAAAACACTGGAAAAATGGACCAGTGCTTGGCAGTCAAGATTTAATGCGAAGAAGTGCAGAGCCATGCACTTGGGATACAGAAATCCAAAGGAACTGTATGCAATAGGAGGAGAGAGGGTGGTGTACACGGACCAGGAGGGGGACTTTGGCGTGCTAGTATCTGAAGATCTCAAGGTGACAAAACAATGTGACAAGGCGGTAACCAAAGTCAGAAGGATGCTGGGTTACATACAGAGAGTAATTACCAGCAGAAAGAAGGAGGTATTAATGGTTCAGAGGAAGGTGATCAAAATGATTCGGAGCCTGCACCAGAAGATGTATACATACCCTAGAGGAGAGGAGGGACAGGGGAGATATGATACAGACTTTTAAATACTTAAAGGATATCAATGAACAAACAAACCTTTTTCAAAGAAGGCGAAGCTGTAGAACTAGAGGGCATATGATGAAGCTGCAAGGTGGTAAACTTAAAAGCAACATCAGGAAATACTTTTTCACTGAAAGAGTGGCGGATGCTTGGAATACCTTCTTGATGGAGGTGGTGGGGCAAATACCGTGACTGATTCAAAATGGCATGGGACAGACACAGTGGATCCCTTTATAGCAAGAGGATGAAATCAAAGCAAACTTAAATTTCTTTTAATAGAGGAGGGCTGACTTGCGTGGAGCAGCAGGTACAACCCTAAACACAGGCATAGAGTGGGGGTGATCTGCATGGAGCTGCAATTACAACTACTTTGGTCACCTTGCTGGGAAGACTAGATGGACCATACTGGTCTTTATTTGCCGTCATATACTATGTTACTGTGTTACATACGCAGATGCACACACACACACGGAAGGAGAACCTGTTATGTCCATACTAGTGCCTGGGTTTCTCCACAGGATATATGGAATATAATATAAGTGATATAAGTGAGACTGGAGGGAGTAAATAATTGCTTGAGGTGTGCCACCCCGGCACTGACTGTATATGGTGCAATCTGACCAGTGGTCACTGTGTCCACATGAAGTTTCAAGGAGTTGGTTATGAAGAAGAGAGAGGAGTAGCAGATTGTATCCTGTCTTTCTCCAGAGAGGATGACGGCAGCAGGATGCTGAAGGAGGAAGCAACCTATTGTTTAGTCCAGGGAGGAGTCGCCAGGCAGTCTGCTGGAGAGGAAGTTCTATAGAGTTAGAAAAGCAAGGAAGTCAGAAGTAGCTCCCACAGCTGGAGCTTGTAGGTGGGCAGCAGTTTTGTTTGTGTCCAGTCTATATATAGATACAGTATACCTAAATTTGCAGGGTATGGATATCATCTTAGGCAGGGCTGGCCTGTCCACTATGTGGGCTAGGCAGCCAACAAGGGTTGCAGACCTCTGTAGGCAGCACAGTGCCCACAGCAGGGCATGTGCAATGGCACACATGGCCTGCCACTTCTGACCCCCTTTCAACAGGAAGTTGTGTTGGAGGGGGGTCAGAAGTGGCAGGCTATGTGTGCCAAAGCACATGGCCTGCCACAGGCTGCTGCCACCTCCACCACTCCAAGCCAAGCCACTGATCCCAGCATTGGCAGGTGGTGGCATGGCTTGGCATTTATTTATTTAACAGGTTTTATAATACTGCTTTATCATTTCAATCAAAGTGGTTTACATTGAAACTTAAATTTGGTAATGTACTTTAAACAGGGACATTGATAACTTGGATTTTTCTGAAGCAATGGAGGGTTAAGTGGCTTGCCCAAGGCCACAAGGAGTGCTAGTGGGAATCAAACCCTAGTCCCTGGGCTCCCAAGCCAGTTTTCTTAACCATTAGGCTACTCCTCCACTCCTGGATATGGAGAGTTATTTTCTGCAAGATAGGCAGGTGGACAGACAGACACAAATCCCTTGGAGCTTATTCTTTCTGGCATTCCATATATTTGAAGACACAAAGAGGAAAAGAGCACAGAGGTATGGATTTGGGAAGGGATTCAACAGCTGCAGTCTCCTCAGGAGCACAGACCAAGGAAGCAGGTAGAAAGAGTGAGGACAGAAGTGAGGAATAGCTGCACAAGAGAGAAGAAGAAAGCTCTTACTTTCGGCAATGGAATCAATTTCATAACTCTGAAAACGAATAAAGGGATTGCAGAAAAGTGCTTCTCAACTAGTGTGCCTTTGAGAAAATCCTTGGTGGTGACAGGTGGGAGCATGATTATACATAGGTGTATGAGGCCGTTGCCCCATTTCTGTTGGATAGTGCCCCAGAGAATGGTCCTGCTACAAACTCTCCTCTCAGTGCTAGCATGTACAGAATGGGAGGGAGCCTGGAGTAGACCAAGCAAGGAGATGCTTTCCTCCTCTTATTACTGAGGAATGGAGGGTGTGACTTCAGCTGACTGCATAGCAAAGGAATCCCTTCTCTCCCTGCTCCAGCTTCTTTCTTTTCTGTCATAGAGGTATAAAAAAAGCATTTTATATTCAGTTTACTGATTAGAATGCGTAATGCAGTAACCTAGTAGCTATTCAGTTCCTAGAGTAAACTGGAAGGTCTAGAACACAGTTAAAATCTCTGACTTGAACATATCTCCTACATAGACTTTACTTACTAGGAATAGTTGGATTCTGTTGACTAAGGAAGTGTTTCTGGTGCATAATTAATTCCCTTGTATGCAGGACGGACATATCTGCTAGCCTTGAGGCTTTTTTATTGGAACCAAAAATATTTGGTGGTAACAAAACTTAAAGAATATGCTTTTTAGTATTTATTTAGGGGTAGGTTATTACAATTTTCTGTGGAGGCAGTCCACTGGACGTCCTCATCCTTCCATATAACTGAACAGCTTGCATAGTATTAATACTATAGAGAACAAGTGTCCCCGATTCACCCACCAGAAATCTGATAGCCTTAAAATCCCTCCTTCCTTCCTCTAGCAAGAGGCGAGCTGCACTCAGGGCCAGCCACTAGGCGAGCTAGGTGACTGCCTAGGGCAGCTGGCCCAGGCGGGCAGCTTTATGCTGCTGTTTTGTTGCCCGCAGCAGGCCATGTGCTTCGGCACACATGACCAACTGCTTCTGATCCCTCTCTGACACAACATACTGTCGGATGGGGGGTCAGAAGTGGCAGGCCATGTGTGCTGAAGCACATGACCTGCCACAGCAATAAAGCGGCGGCATTTAAAAGATTGCCATGATGATTTTCCGTGCATTGCCTAATCTGACGCAGGGTGCTTTAGTTGTATGTACCCGAAACGTGGCACGTCGGAAGAATTGGCGTACAGCGGAGTGATTGAGAACAGCCTAAAAACGAGTCACCTATCAGCTAAGTACAGCTGCTATGTTTTAGCATTTTTTCACTTTATTAAAATGGAAAAGCCACAGCGGTGCTAGGTATGGCTCCTATTCACTGGGCTGGCACTTCCGACACAAAAATTTAGATCTATCTTGAGGGGTTGTTGTTTTTCAATAGCCGGGTCTTTGTTTGAATGTGATTTTACATTATAGCAGCTCATTAATACAGCATTTACATCTACTTTTGCATGTAGTGGACCATGTGCAAGAGTGTACTATGGTGTAGCCCTCTTTTTCAGCTTGCAGAAAAAGTCATTTTGCATAAGTGGGCTTGCCAAAATCTGCCAGTTTGTGCCTATGGTAGCTGAGATTTAATACTAAAAAATGCAAGTTTATGTATTTAGGCTGCAAACCTCCAAGGGAGCGGTACAGTATAGGGGGTGAAGTACTTCTGTCCATAAAAGAAGAGTGGGACCTAGGCATGATTGTTTCTAATATCTTATAGTGGTTAAACAGGTAGAAAAGGCAATGGCAAAAGCCGGAAGGATGCTTCAGTTTATAGGGAGAGGATAGGATGGTGCCTGCTATATGGCCTTGCTATATGGCTTTGATACTATGGGGGTCATTCCAGAATATGAACAAGCTCTTTGGGCATATGGCATAGTTGTTTTTCTAGTGAAAATGTCTGTGATTGTATTCTGAAATCTCTGTGGCCCTGCACGTACACGGCGCTACCACAGGGATCTCAGAACGTGGGTGGGAGGGGCTGAAATGGGGGCGTGGCCATCAGCAGAGACATACAATGCGTATTCAGGAAAGGCCCATGTACATTCTGCATGTTTTCCCACAGACGTCCATGTTATACCTACGGAAACGTGAAATAAGGCCAGGACTTAGAAATTTTTCTGCTCTGCTCTGCTTTGCAGTGCATCCAATAGAGATGAATGGCTGTGACAATGATGTTTTGAACTGATGTGTCTGTAGTCTGGAAGACCACAAGATGCAGTCGTAAAAAGCAGAATGCAGAGGTGGTATGGTAAAGACACATTAATAAACACCCCTACAGAAATATGCAGAAATGTAATGGTGATTATTCTGGATGTGCTGACAATTGCTGTGTGAACTAGAGGAGATAATCTAGGGCACCCTGACATTTCCTCTCTTCTGAGCAGTGGGACTGTTGATGTAGGGATTGTGTGTATGTGAGTATAAGACGGATTCATATTTGGGTGAGAACTGCAGATCAGATTAGTAGTTCTGGGACTCCATGCCATTATGTTATACCAGCTGTTTTCTAGATGTGCAGGGCATCTTTACTGCAGACAGATGTTTTGTGAGAGAGAGAGAGAGAGAGAGTGTGTGTGTGTGGTTAGGGGGATGCATGGGAGGACCTGGGGTGCTCAACCGCATTATTGGGTGGACATCAGTGCCTGGCCAGTACCTGATCCATAGGGATGACCGCAGTGTGATCTGGTGCCAGTATGCTCAGCCAGGATACATCAGAAAAGGGTCTCTATGGCTAAATGTCATAGCACATCCCTGTCAATGATAAGGGACCCTCAGAATGAATGCATGCAATAGAGCACATAGCACCATCAGCAAGCTTACAAAAGTGCACATTTGTATAAACAGATGTTGGTACTCTTGGGCATCTAGAGTGCTGTTTGCCCTGGTGCATGCACTCAATCTGAGGGTCCCTAATAATTGCCAGGGACATTTAGCTGCAGAGGACCTTTTCTGATGTCTTCTGGTCCATACATAGCATTGTACAGACTGTCAGAGATGGCCAATGCAGGCAGATCTAAAATGTTTTAATGGCATGTATGTTTAGTTGCAAGGCATGTCAGGACAAACATGTCACTTTCTAATTGTTGCTGCAACATCTCTGAGTGCACAGAGCTCCCTTTGCAGTGTTCTGGTCATGCAAAGGACTTGCTTATCTGGTCTGTTGTGCATCAGCACATCTGTATCATCTGTTTTCATGGGTAGTTTGCATGAGCACCACACCGGCAGTGTGAGAAGCAGCTTCAGGGATGCATTTTTAACTGGGGAGGCGCGGCTGCATGGAGACAGGCAGCATCAGATACGTACATCTGTTTGTAATTCACCAAGGGCAGGGATGTCCAGGCCGCTTGCTGCATATACCCATGTCTCGGGGTTGGTGTGTGCTGCAGCGTAACCATCTACGTCCACGATTCCTCAAGCACAGATGCATCTACACCCACGGTTGTGGAATCGGGTTTAAATCAGGCCCATCTTTGATTTGTACATGCACACGGCCCAGACATGCATGTTATGGAATCGCACTCCACATCTCTCCTCGAATCATCGCAGTATTGAAGCTTGCGCTACAAGATAAGGTCAAGTTGCCTTTGTTTTATCTGCAAAGAAAACAAACAAAATTGTCAAACTGTGACAAACATGATTTTTAGGAAGAGCTAGCGATGATGACATTTTTTTGTGCCAGCATTTGATATATACTGCTAGGCTTTTTGATTGAGCTAGCTCTTGTTTTTTATAAAAATTACTCTTCGCCTTAAAGTGAAAACAACATTGAAGGCATTCTTTTACCTTTACATGTGTGTTGGTTGTATGATATTAAAAACTTATAAGATCAGGAAATTTAAATATGTTGGTTGGCGTGAAGTTTGATTGAAGCCAATTAAAAATCTTTTGGGAATAAAGATAAGAAATGGGCAAATTTGTTTTCAATAATAACAGATACCTGTGGTAACAGGAAGAGGAATGGCAGCAGGAAGAAGGAGGTGATAGTGCCTCTGTATAAGTCTTTGGTGAGACCTCATTTGGAGTATTGTGTGCAATTCTGCCGACCGCACCTTCAAAAGGAGATAAATAAAATGGAATTGCTGCAGAGTGTGACACAAAATGGTCAGTGGTCTTCATCATAAGGCACGTGGGGACAGACTTAAAGATCTCAATATGTATACTTTGGAGGAAAGGTGGGATAGAGGAGATATGATAAAGATGTTTAAATACCTCCATGGCATAAATACGCAGGAGGAGAACTTCTTTCAACTGAAAGAAAGCTCTGCAACGAGGTGAAAGGGATAGGCTCACAAGTAATATGCGGAAATATTTCTTTATGGAAAGTGTAGTAGATACGTGGAATTGTCTCTGAGTGGAGGGAGTTGAGATGAGGACAGTATCTGAATTCAATAAAGCATGAGGCAAACACAGAAGATCTCTAAAGGGAAAAAAGGGACTATAGTAGTTTGTATGGAAGGGCAGCCTGGATAGACCACATAGTCTTTTTCTGCCGTCATGTTTCTATGGATGTTTTTTTCTACATAAAGCCCACTTTTATGAAGTGATTTCATGCCTTTATACATCAAACTGCATATTGATTTTGACATCAGACAGTAGGAGCAGGGGCTGTTTTCTAAGCAAATAAGGCACATTGCCCCATCTGGAGAACATTTATGTAGCTTTTGTTTACAACATGCAACTCGGTTGGCATTTACAATGTTATAAACGTGCAATAATTTAGAAGTCATACACAGTTTGAAAAGCAATGAGCTTAATCTTATCCCTTTCATTATATATGGAATATTGTTGTTGTGGACATAGGGGTATGTTTACTAAACTGCGCTCAAGTGCGCGGCGCACAATAGCGTGCGCTAAGGTACCTTAGCGCACGCTAATGATGTGTTTTTGTGCCCCGCACATGTGCGCGCCACACTAACGGGCCCTCTCATGTGCACGTCGCGCTACTGTGCGATAGAGGCGTGGAAAGGCTCCGGGAGGGCGGAGGAAAGCTCCCCAGGGGCGGAGGGAAGGGGTCAATGGGTGGAGAGTGGGAGGGGAGAGGCTCCCCGCACACGAGCGGGGCTGAAATTCAAGCAGAAAAATACCGCGAGTGAAAACCTCGCAGTAGAGCAGATTTAAAGGGAAGAGAAACCATTTCTGTCAGCAATGTACAGCAAAACCAGGGAAACCTACACAACAGTGATAAGTGTGATACATGTGCACGGTACAAAAATACAAATAAACATTGAAAAGGACCCCAACAAAATTTAAAAAAATTATAATCAAGCTGGGCAATAGTGATAGTAATGGGAAACATCAAAAAACACTCCCAAAAAAAGCCCCAAAAAAGAAATATGAATTTTAGAAGGGTCTACGCTCTGTCCCCATACAAGTTGAATGATCCCACAGTGAAATTGTGCAGAGCAGGGTTTCTGACTCCTTTGGCCAGGTTTCCTATCTCCAGGGATTGCACTGTCTCTGTGGCCACAGTGTGGTGTAGTGAACACAGACAGTGTGTTCAGGAGCCAAAGATCACCAGTTCAAGTCCCAGCTGGGGCTCCTGCAAACCCAATCCCCATATTTTACCCACCACTAAACCATGATAGTAAAGACCAACCTTTTTTGCAGATAAAATAAGCATGGTCCAAACACCTCTATTTTACCCTACAGAGCACAGACACCAGAAACATGCACATTACCTAGACCACAGTCCCCTCAATGCAGTCCTGGAGGGCCACATATCATTCAGCTGTGATGCTGTCTCCAATATAAGGCCATGTCAGCATGGTGGCGGAGGGGTACCGTTGGTGGAGGGGGCAGTGGCTGCTGCCCACAGCAGAGGGTGGCCTAGCCCCCTTCACGTGGGTGCAGTGCCCTCCAACAGACAGGCCCTGTCTGACAAACAGCCATGGACTCCCCAGGGAACGCACTATTTTTGTACTAAGATGGTGGTGCAGCGGACACAGCCAGTGCCTTTAGGACCAGAAAGTCACAGGTTCAAATCCCAGCTGGGGCTCCTGCCAACCCAGTCCCCTTATTTTACCCATGAAGAAAACATGGTAGTAAAGACTGAACCATTATTGCAGAGAACATAAGCATGGGTCAAAAACCTCTATTTTACCCTACACAGCACAAACACCACAGAAATGTGCATTACCTACGGCAGAATCCCCCAAATGCAGTCCTGGCGGGCCACAAATCCATCAGGGTTTATGCTGTCTCCAATCTAAGGATGGAGCGGTACTGATGGTGGAGGTGGCAGCGGCTGGTGCCCACAGCAGACCATGGCCTAGCCCTGTCCAGGTGGGTGCCGTGCACTGCAACAAACAGGCCCTGTCGGATGTACAGTCATGGACTCCCCAGGGAATGCAGCATATCTGTGGCAACACGGTGGTGCAGTGCACACAGACAGTGTGTGCAAGAACAAAAGGTGACAAGTTCAAAGCCCACCTGGGGCTACTTCCAATACAGTCCACATACTTTTCCCACAACTAAACCGTGATATTAAGGACAAACCTTTATTGCAGAGAACATACGCATGGTTAATACGCCTATATTTTACCCCACCGAGCACAGACACCATAAACAGGCGCATTACCTAGAGCAGAGTCTCCCAAATGCAGTCCTGGAGGGCCAAACACCATTCAGGTTCCATGCTGCCTCTAATAAAGATGCCTGTGCTGCATATCTATGCACCACCCCCATGGAATGCAGATGTATCTCATGCATATTCATGAGGGACAGCATGAAAACCCGAACAGTGTTTTGCACACCAGGACTGGAGTTGGGAACCTCTGCCGTAAAGCAGCAGCCAACAGGGGCAGACACACCCACACCCACAGGCCCCATTGGTCAATGCCTCCTGGAGAGGCAGGACATTGGGCCCTGCGTGCATCTCCCAATACTAGCACTTGCATACCTTAGCAATGCCACCCTACACCTGGGTATACGGTACACAGCTATCAAACGTTTGCTATGATTACTGGCAGATAGCAATTCCTACGTTAAGCACAGTTTGCTGATTGAGCTCCATCATAACAACCTTTCTGATGTCTGTGGTGTGTGCTTCAGGTCTGGTCTCTGACAGTGTTTACCACCCTGGGGAGTGACCCCCAACAGTATTGCGTACCATATCCATGCCTGTACTGTGCCCAGGACTGGTGTGGTGGCCAGGGCTGCTAAACTCCTCCATAGTAGCACAATGCTGGCATAGGTGTGGGGGTGTCTGTCTGTCTAGCCAGTGTGTGGTGGCTGCAAACACACTCCACAGCCCACACTGTCAGCACTGTTGCCAGTATTGGCCTGCCAATGTGCATAATGAGGAGGAAGATACCATGGGTATAGCCCGGACAGGGTGGCCTGGCCAGGATGCATCTGCACAGGGCATAGGGCACTGGCTGGGACATTTTAGTGCCCGGCCACCACCTACAAAGACAGGGTGGCCTCAGCATGTCCTGCTGGGAGATCATAAGAACATAAGAACATAAGATATGCCATAATGGGTCAGACCAAGGTCCATCAAGCCCAGTATTCTGTTTCCAACAGTGGCCAATCTAGGTCATACGTACCTAGCAGTTTCCCCAAGGGACACAGGTTCCACAATGCTTGTATTGGTTCAAGCATTGATATCCTGGGTCCCTTCTTAATAATGGTTTATGGACCTTTCCTCCAGGAACTTGTCCAAACCTTTTTTAAACCCAGCTACACTAACAGCCTTTACTACATCCTCCGGTAACAAATTCCAGAGTTTGATTACACGTTGAGTGAAAAAATATTTTCTTTTATTAGTCTTAAATAGTTTACCCTGTAGCTTCATTGCATGTCCCCTAGTCTTTCTATATTCTGATAAGGTAAACAATCGATCTACGTTTACCCGTTCCACTCCGTTCATTAATTTATAGACTTCTATCATATCTCCCCTCGGCCGTCTCTTTTCCAGGTTAAAGAACCCCAACCTTTTTAGCCTTTCTTCATAGGAGTATCCTTCCATCCCCTTTACCATTTTGGTGGCTCTTCTCTGAACCTTTTCTAAAATCGCTATATCCTTTTTAAGATACGGCGACCAGAATTGCACACAATATTCAAGGTGCGGTCTCACCATGGAACGATATAGAGGCATTATAATATCTTTTGTTTTATTTTCCATTCCTATCCTTATCATACCTAGCATTCTATTTGCTCTCTTGGCCGCCGCTGCACACTGGGCCGAGGGTTTTAACATGGTATCCACAATGACGCCTAAATCTTTTTCCTGGGTGGTGGTTCCTAATGTGGAACCTTGCATCGTGTAACCATAGTTTGGGTTGTTCTTCCTTAGATGCATAACCTTGCACTTGTCCACATTAAATTTAATCTGCCATTTTGATGCCCAGTCTTCCAATTTATCAAGATCCTCTTGCAATTTTCCACAATCCTCTTGGGTTTTAACAACTTTAAATAGTTTTGTGTCATCTGCAAATTTGATAACCTCACTCATTATTCCACTTTCCAGGTCATTTATGAATGTCAAAAAGCAACGGACCCAGCACAGATCCCTGGGGTACACCACTATTCACCTTTCTCCATTGGGAAAATTGGCCATTTAGCCCTACCCTCTGCTTTCTATCTTTTAACCAGTTCCTGATCCACAATAGTACACTGCCTCCTATCCCATGACTCTTTAGTTTTGCCAAAAGTCTCTGATGAGGGACCTTGTCAAAGGCTTTCTGAAAGTCCAGATACACAATATCAACCGACTCACCTTTGTTCACCTGATTATTCACTCCTTCCAAGAAACATAACAGATTAGTAAGACAAGATCTTCCTTGTCTAAAGCCATGTTGGCTGTCTCCCATTAGGTCATGACTATCTACATGCTGAGTAATTTTATTCTTTATGATGGTTTCTACCATTTTTCCCGGTACTGATGTCAGGCTCACCGGTCTGTAGTTTCCCGGATCACCCCTGGAACCCTTTTTAAAAATTGGTGTTACATTGGCGATCCTCCAATCTTCAGGTATTAGAGATGATTTTAATGATAGTTCACAGATTACTAATAGCAGGTCTGCAATCTCGTATTTCAGTTCTTTCAACACCCTTGGATGTATACCATCCGGCCCAGGTGATTTGCTACTCTTCAGATCACTCTCACCCTGACTGTGCAGTGACCACAGCATGGCTAGGCACCCCCATAGTGCTATATAATATTTCTTTCATGTGATATTTATGGTTTTCCTTTTGGAGCCCAGTCACTGATTTATCTGCTTGTTGTGTATGCTGACATCCCAGTTCTGGGTGCACGCATTTCCACCAGGAACATGCACTATGGACTAGCTAGCAGACTGTTTGCAGCTGGTATGTGTCTTGATGGATTGCCATGCAGTGGCTAAAGGCTTGCTGCAGGAGAATATCAGATAGTGGTGGGGTGCAGCTTAGCATATCCAGGCCTAATGTCTGTCTGCTATTGTGTTATGGATGTGTACAGAGCTGCATTGACTGCCCTGTAGGGTGTCTGTTCCCCAGCAGGACTGGGGTTGATGGTCCCCTCTACTGCCACCATTGCAGGGAGGTAGAATGTGCATCTGTTGATGGGAGACCCTGTTTACCACCCTCAGCCCTGGATGAGGAGAGTGGTGGTACATAATCCTTCTAGGGGTCCATAGGGGCTACACCTGACTGAGACAGACAGATATATCCAAGGTGTTTCTGCAGAAACTATCTATCTCATACATTAGCATTGCTGGGGACCTGCAGCATGACCTATTTCTGTCATGGAAGGTGCTGTGGACCTGGTGCTTGGTGCCCCACCGCACACTCAGGGTGAGCACAGTACCCGCACAATGTGACGGTGTGTAGCTACTCTGTGCCAGTAACACACACGGTCAGTACCCCCTACCAGGCCAAGGTGCTGTGGGGGTGGACATGGTCAGTTCCCCCTACCAGGTCGAGGTGCTGTGGGAGTGCATACCCCATCTTGTGTTCATCTGTGGACAGCTGATTTGCATGTGCAGTGCATCATGGGTACGGGTGGCCTAACCCTATCCTGGTGACCACAGCAGACTGTCTGTGTGGTGACGTGCACTCCCTCTACAGCCAGCCAGGGGCTTGCTAGCAGCTATAGAGCTGTAGCTCCCTGGTTATGTTATTGCCTGTGGAGCCAGAGGTCATGGGTTCAAACCCACAGTGGGTTATTTGATAGGGCTGCCCAAAGCAATATCTCTTTTTAATGTACATTATTGCTGCCAGCAAAAACACTCTCAGCGTACTGTACCCATAAGGTGCCTCTGAGGTCGCTTTATAGGGCGCCCTATAGGGCACCTTATGGTTACCGTCCATATGAGGTGCACTATACGTTATCCTGTGGAGCGACTTATAGGGTGCCCTATAGGGGACATTTTAGGGTGCCATGGCGGACAGTGCACTTTATAATATGCCCTATGGAGTGCCTTATAGGGTGCCTTATGCGGCACCTTCAGTTACGGCACGTGAGGGCGTGTTTGCTGGCAGCAATTAATAAAATACAAATAAAGTGCTGCAGGAAACAATACGTACATTGCAAAGCTGATGCCTCAGCCAGCCGTACATATTAGGCACACTGGGGAGCAAACTCAGGACCCCTGTATCAGCAGTCAGTGCCTTAACCATTTTGCTACACTGCTGTTCCTACTTGCATATCAGCGCACCTACTTCAGATTTCCATGCATTTAAATGCACAGTGCTGCCATCAAACACAGTGCTATGACCTTGCTGTGCCTCATAGGGCACCCTATATGGCGCCCTATAGGCCACCCTTTCAGCAACACTGCAGGGTGCCGTGGCGGACAGTGCACTTTAAAATGTGCCCTCTGGGGTACCCTATGAGGCGCCTTATGCAGCACCTTAGGTAACAATACTTTGAGGGTGTGTTTGCTGGCAGCACTATTTAAAATAAAAATAAAATGCCCCCTACAGCAATATTACCTATAATAGGTAATGCCTCAGCCAGCCTTCTTCATTAGGCACAGTGGGGGGATTGAACCCATGTCTAAGACTTCAGCTATTTGGTTCACTGCTGGTGCCCCCACTCCCACCCTCACTCCTTCTCTTTCTGCTGGTCCTATCCCTCTCGTCACGTCCATGCGATATCTTGGTGTCACTCTGGACTTAACTTTAACTTTCAAAGACCACATTTCTTCCATTGTCCAGTGCTCTTTCTATACGTTGCGGCAACTTCGTGCAGTCCGGCCTTTTCTCTCCCCCTCCTCTATGACCACACTTCTTCTTTCCCTCGTTGTTTCTCGTCTAGATTACTGTAACACCTCCTTGGCTGGCCTCCCACTCTCTCAGCTCTACCGTCTCCAACTGGTTCATCACACTGCTGCCCGTCTTTTGACCAATTCATCCCGATCTGCCCATGTCACTCCCCTTCTCATCCATTTACACTGGTTGCCCATCCCTTTCCGTATCCAATATAAGATCCTGATTTTTGTTCACAGGGCTTTGCACACTGGTGTCCCTCTCTACCTTTCTGATCTGGTTCACTTCCATTGCCCCTCCAGAGTTCTTCGATCGATTCATGCCAACCGCCTCTTTCTTCCACCTCCTTCTAGGGCTCGCCTTGAATCTACATATTCTTCTGCTTTCTTCTTCCTTGGTCCTCGTCTTTGGAACTCACTACCTTTAGCTTTACGTCTGGAATCTTCCTTCCACACCTTTAAAGCCTCTCTCAAGACCCACCTCTTTTGCACAGCTTTTGACATCCCTCCTCCTCCCTCTCCTCCCTGCCAGCAGCTGATTGTTTCCCTTCCCTCTGTTTTGCGTTTTGCGTTTTCTGTTTTCCTCTGTTCCTTTTCTCTTTGCTATCCCTTTTTGTAAATGAATGGCGTTCCTTTCTGCTTCCATCAGTAGTCTCCTTTGTTTTTATTGTAAACTGCTGCATGCCTCTTGGTTTAGGCGGTATAATAAGTTTTAGATAAAGATAAAGATAAAAGAAAGATAAAGATCTTAGGGATATTGTGAAGAGGTGGTTGGGGAGTTGGAAAGGTGGGTAGGGAGTTTGGGGCATGCTTAGGGGATACTTCTATCATGCATTTAATTTTGTTTTCTTATTTTTGCATAGTTATTTTATGTATTTGTTTTTGTTGATATTATGCCTTTTTCTATTTCTGTATATTCTACCTCATAAAAGTAAATTCCTTTATAATTATGAATAATATTTTTAATTATCTAAATAAATCTCCAAGACAATCAGTGTAAATAATGAGTAGTACGAAATTGCAGATATCTGACCATTTGAACTGCCCCCCAAATGAATGCAATGACATGACCAGGCATGTTGTCCTACTGATGAACTTAACACAATTCAATGTTCTGAGTTTGCATTAAGCAAGTTAGAGGAATAATGTTAAGGTTCCTCTTCTATTACTAAAGCAAGTATTTCATTTCTCATTCTCTGCAGATGAAGTGAGTAAACGTCATGCGTGTGATACCTGTGGACCCTGAAAAGCTACATTGTGACTTCTCCCTGAACTATAAACTTTGGTTTCTTGCTGGAGATCAGCGTCTCTGAATCAGTTTCTATTGTATGATCAGTTCGCTACAGGACAACAGAAGTCATTGTTCATTTCTTATATGTTTTAAGCTGTACAATTGTCAGATTTTTAAATGTTTTTTTCTGCCTAATTATTATTTTTTATATTTATTTTGAAGTCCTAATGACAGATGTATGATAGCGTGGAGGACATATGTAAAAGATGTGAGGAACACTGTACACAAATGTATATTTGTAAAAGCTATTTTTATGAATCGCATGCTTTGTGGTCATCATATTTAAAGTAAGTTAATAATAGCCTTGCTATGTGTTTATAGCGTAAGCCAGATACTTTCATACAGTCCTCAGATTTGTATTTATTCAATGGCAGTCCGAATTTAGAAGTAAGTTGTCGCGTAATAGCATACCAAAATGCAAAATTTCTGCTCCAGTCATGAAATGTTACCTGTGCAAGCTAAAAAGTGAACATTTTTCGAACATTCCAAACCAAGACAATGTACTCACTTTTTAAAATACACATATTCACACTCTATAAAAACATTTTTTGGGGGGCATATTCAGCACCAGCGGCTAGCACTGTTAATGCGTCTAGCTGCCGGCGCTGAAAGTTAAACCCGGATATTCAATGCTGGGGTCATATCCAGCCCTGGCATTGAATCTCCGGGTTTGCCGTATTGCCGCAAGTCTAACTGCGCAGTGGTGATACTGAACCGCTGCCTGGTTAGCTAACACGGTGAATGTTAGGCCAGGTTTTCCTGTGCCTCACTTTCGCCACTTATCGTTAACTGGGTAGTGGCTCGATATCTCTGCTGCCTGGTTAGCGACGGGCGCTGCCGCTTCTCTGCCGGGAATGCCCAGATGCTAATCATGTTACTGCCGCAGAATATCCTACCTGCCGGCATTTCCATGCTTTGCAGCCCTATAACTCTATCTGTGAATTTCAGAAATGAATTTAATTTCCGGTTTGAAAACTTTATATGGCAGTAAACATGACTATGGTCTAGGTTAGGTTATTAAACCTCTTCATCTATTAGACTATAGTGCCACTCAACCCTCTCCTGGAGGCTCATCTATCCAGTCAGGTTTGGATAGCATGAGATACGTTGCAAATGTTGGACAGCCACTGCATGCAGATCTCTCTCATGTATATTGAGGTGTGTCTCCAGGAGAGTTGCAGAAGCACTGCAGTATTTTGGCAGTATTGTCCAATGGTAATAGCCATTCACTGATAGCTGAGAGAAGAGGTCAGAAACTTGTAGTAAAAGAAAAAAAGCATCTTTAAGAAGAGGCACTTACAGACATGCATACAGAAACCCTGCAGTGTGGAAGTTGCTAATGTGAAATGGTTAATGGATAAATATTTCAATGCGGCGGCCAGTGCTTGTAAAGCAGCGGCCGTTGCCGTTTAAACTTAGACTAAATATTCAGTGTCAGGATAATATCAAGCCACTGTCATTGAATATCCGGTTTGTCCCGTTAGTGGTTTAGTTAACTGGGTAGTAGCAATATTCAGACGCTGGCCAGATAGCAAAACCGGCCAAAGTTGGTCAGCCTTTCGTGCGCTTACCTTTAGTCAATTTAAGTTAACAGCCAGTGGCTAGATAGCTCTGCTGAAAGATTAACCTGTGTGCTGCTCCAGAACACCCCAGCGCTATGCAGTTAGCTTTGGGTGTGCAGCAGGGTTAGAACGGGATATTCAGAGGCACAAAATGGCTATGTAGCACTGATATCCCACTTGCAGGGATTAACATGATTTGCAAGCCTGCTAACTGCATTAATCCTTCTGAATATCCCCCTCCCCAAATTTTTATATTTGACCTTTAGGCCCTAATTCGTTGAGGTCTTTTCAGATGGATCTCGGGACCTCAGTGGGTTAATTTGAAAACGGCTCCTTTTATGAAACAGAGAACTCTGATGTTCATCTATACAAACAGTCTTCTCCTAGGCAAGTGCTGAGTGTCGATGTGACTGGCAGAAAAATGTTTCCCTCCTGGTGACCATTCCATTTTATTAGTAAAACCTCCCTTTCAGTCATTCAGCTTCTGTCATTTCAGGTACAGTCATGTTGTCACACTGTGAAAATGGAGCAATTCATTTCACGCTGCTGTAAGGTTACACAGGATATAAATTGGTGGGATTTACATGAGCAGCTTAAATACACCCACCAATTTACAGAATATTATTATCAAGAGGCTACACATCCTGTCTTTCTCACTAGTGTCTGGGAATGCTAACAGTACTTGACTGTGAGTAAAGGGACAGCGGTAAAAAAAAGGACATCCATAGAATGACAGAACGGAGAACCCTACCTGCAGCTGATTTGGATCAAATACAGAAAGTCCACCACTCAGAGATCCGCAGAGTCAGTCTACACAGTATCAGGAAAGTACAGAAAGCTACGGGCACACTTCACTTCCCTCTGGAACTGAAGGATGCCTTAGCTTTCTGTTTCATTACAAGGCCAGAGACTTATCAGCACCACCCCCCCCCCCCCCCCTTCGTATATCTACTGATAATAGGCAGTATGCTTATGCTACCCAGTCTGAACTTGGTGATGTATATGACCACATTAGTATTTTAACATACTTTAAGGACACAAACGTAATATAGGGGCTAATTTTATAACTGAATAAGCCTATTTTATAAAGTCAGCATAGGCACTTAAATGACTTCATAAAATAAGCTTGTTCAACAGTCTCCAGTGATGTTCAAATTCTCTCGCACATATGTACACCTTCTCCAAAGAAGGCCCAAATGTGCGCATATACTCTGTGTGGGTGCATGCATATTTTATAAAATATGCACTTATATAACTATTCCACCTCAGCTGCACCCAAACTACACCTGCTGGAATGCCTAGATGCTAATCCCATAAAAATAGGTGTAATCTTTCTGTATGCCTGCTTTTTTGCATGGACATGCTCACTAGGTTTGCACAGGAAGTCAGCATTGGGTGGTGGAGAGTGACTCAAGCAAACAGCCCCCTCCCCCAACCAAAGCTTGAAAGTAGGCGCCATGGAGTTGTTTGAGGCTATTGCCATCGCTATTGATCCCAAAAAAGGGTAGCAGAGGCGTCAGTGGACGCCATGGGGGGGGGGGAAGAGATGAGGTTTGCCTAGGGCAGCTCATCTCCTTGCGCCATCTCTGCATGCTGCTGAAAGCACTGCCGGAATTAAAGGGTGAGGCAGGTCACGGGGGCCAACTTAATAGGCGACTGCCTATTCGACTAATGGTAATGCTGGCCATGGTAGATCGCGAGCTCTCTGATGGTCTGCAGCACAGCGCTGCCTCACCCTGCAGCCTGCCTCCTCTTGCACTTACAACGGTGTTTATAATCAGATGCAGATCAGAGACAGCGCTGCACTACAGGTCGTCAGAGGCCCTGTGGCCTGCTGCTGAAGGCTGCACCAAAACTGAATAGGGAGGCAGGCCGTGGGGGGGGGGGGGGAATGCAGCGCTACACTGCTCCATTTAGAACAGCACCATCAGAGAGAGTTAAAGCTGTCCCTTGAACATCCCTTCCCAGGACCGCCTACCTGCTTTCTTTCTATTTGGGAGATAGGAACTGTGGGACCATGAGAGCAAGAAGCCTGGAAAAAATTTTGCTTTTACTTATAGAGCCCTTCTTATTATGGGTCTGGGGCAGTTGCCTCTTTTGCCCATAGGTAAAAGCAGCCATTAATACCCACATACAATTTTATAAGAGCCTATTTCTACTCTAAAATATGTTTTACACACAAAACATATCCCAAAACTGTCTTGTTATTCAAGTTCCAATTCACAGAGCTGGTGGGGGGCTTTCTCAGAGGGATTTGTTGACGTTCTTTAGGTTGAAAAATCATCAGTAAGGATTGCCTGAAGCTGATGTCTTATTGATAATAATTCAACCAGTAGGCGACACTTTGGGAATGGCGAATAAGGCTTCTAAAAAGCCCCCATAATCTGTTATGTTAGGAATGGACAGCTTTGGCCTTCTAGAGACACAAAGAGGTCTGGGTTTTAGGATATCAGCAGTGGATGTGCATCACGTATCCACGTACACAGATACACGGAGTTTCCATAAAACAGAATTCTCGTGACTCTTGAAGAATGGAATTGGCTGGCCAGTCCATCTTATGTCATAGTAACACTCTTTTATATTGTGTACTGCCTGGAGCTTCTGAACACTGCAGCTTAAAATTGAAAGTATAAATAAATCATTAAGGCCCCTGTTCAGTAACCTGCATTAACGTTAACATGAATAATGTGCATGTTATTTAGTGAAGAAGACCCATTGGTTAAAATTAGGTCTGTGCTAAATAACACATGTATTATCTTGTGATAAATGTTACTGCAGGTTTCCGCATGTTAGACAAAAGGAAACAAAGGCTGACAGAGCAAAATTTACAAAAATGTTCTAAGACGTAACACATATTTCCAACCTTAGTAGTTAATTTTTTGCATACTCTTATTTCTTTATGTCCTTCTTTGCAAAGTGGCACACATACATCTAACACACTGCAGTAAGGACAAATGCTTGGAGCATGTATTATACCTTCTTAATCCATAATCTTTATGAGAGATTTCTTTTTCACTGCGTGGGCATATTTACATGAACATAACAGAACTTTGGGTGTAAGCAGCAAATTTTGCAGCTGTGACCAGGAGGAGAGAATATTTTTTTTCATTTTCCATGACCTCTTTGTTCAGTGATTTGAATAAAATTAATTGCAAGGAAACTGGTGAAACAGATTGAGACAATACTGTTAGAAAACTCGATCATTCAAAGCTTTTAATGGCTTAAGAGGGCACAACCTTTCTACTTTCTGTGTGCTCTTAATTGCCATGTGCCATGGTTGGTTCCAAAAATCCTGCCTTACCCCATATTATAATTTGCTAATGGTAAGTACACTGTCACCCCATAAACAGTGTCATATCTAAGAAAAAGCACTGGAGATTTATAGCATGCTGTGTATGTACAGTTCCATTCATGCTTAATAGTGTATTGGTTCTCGGCAGTTTTTCTTCAAAATGCTGTAACATACTTTTTACATGTCTGTAAATAAATATTTTCTCTGATTTATGCAATGAATTTAATTTTGTCATTTCTGTCCAAGCTGTGAAGGCGGTAGTCGGCCTCCTTGTTTAGTACTTCCCTTATAGTAAAAATGTTCCTTGATATGCTGAAATTTCCCTTATGTACTAAACACTTCATAGCAGAAAAGAAATTAAACCGGTATTTGTCATAAACACATCATATGCTTGAGCAACTGCTAAAATAGGCATGAGCTAAATGCAAACATAATTCAGTTCAAAAGCCACATCTCATAGTGACATAGTATATGATGGCAGATAAAGACCAGTATGGTCTTTATTTACCCAGTAGATGTACACGACGCTCAGTGCAGGTCATGCCCCTCTATGTATTTGCTTAGGATTATACCCCACCTCTCCATGCAGGTTACCCTCTTCTATTTGTTGAAGTATAAATGATAGTTAGATTTTATCCTTTTGCTATAAAGGGATCCACTGTGTCTGTCCCATGCCATTTTGAATTCCGTCACTGTATTTGCCCCCACCATCTTCATTGGGAGGGCATTCCAAGCATCCACCACCCTTTCAGTGAAAAAGTATTTCCTGACATTGCTTTTAAGCTTACTTCCTTGCAGCTTCATTTTATGTCCCCTAGTTTTACAGCTTCCCCGTCTTCGAAAAAGTTTTGTTTGTTCATTGCAATGCATGCCTTTGAGTCAGTGCTGACTCCTGGTAATCCGGCAGCAACTGGGTATTCTTGGCAGGTTGCCCAGAACTAGTTTGCCAGGCCTTTTTTTCCAAGGTAATGGAAGGTTAAGCGACTTGCCCAATATCACAAGGAGTGCTAATAGGAATCTAACACTGGTCTCATGGTACCAAGTCAGTGCTCTAAATACTAGGTTACTCCTCCACTCCTTGATCATTAATACCTTTAAGTATTTAAACATCTGTATCATAATCTCCCCTGTCCCTCCTCTCCTCCAGAGTATACATATTTAGGTCTTCAAGTCTCTTCTCATACGTCTTCTGGTGCAGACTCCAAATCATTTTGATTGCCTTCCTCTAACTGTTTCAAGTCTTTTTATATCCTTTATGAGATACGGTCTCTAAATTTGAAAACAATACTATAAGTGAGGCCTCATCACCAACTTGTACAGGAGAATTAATACCTCCTCCTTTCTGCTGGTATGCAACCCAGTACCCTCTGGTTTTGGCTACCAGCTTGTCACATCGTTTTGCCACCTTGTGATCCTCAGACTCCAAGTCCTTCTCCTGGTGCATGCACACCGACCTCTCGCCCCCTATTGTATACAAATCTAGCCAACAAAATTCTTCCCTCTTGTCATTGTGGGTTAATATGGTGACTATTTCCAATGTTATTATGTTTTTGCTGGAAGTGATGTCCTGAATTTGTTCTTTTCCATCCGTCATCCCCTTTAACTAGTTTAGATGCGTGACCGCATATTACCTGAATTTTTCAATGAGAATCCTTTTTCTTGCAACAGAGAGATGCAGTCCATCAACCCAGTATATCCTCTTGTTGTTCCATCTATTGCCCCAGTTGCCTATATATCTAAATCGTTCGAGCCTAATATTGGGCCAGGGGAGCTAGCACCATGTTTGCGCATAGCCCTGCCCGCTTATCCTTAACCACGGATATTCAATGCTGTGCCAATGGCATTGAATATCTGGTTTGGGCACCCTGGGGAACTCTCCACACCGCCTAACTGGGTAGTGGCGATTTTGGACCGCTACCCGGTTAGAATCCATGGCTAAGACTAGGCGAGCCATAAGCTCATCTAGTTTTAGCCGTGATCCAATATTCCTGCTACCTGGTTGCCGCCATTCTCTGCCCTGACTCTGCCCCCGAACGCCCCGATGCTAACTGGATAGCACTGGGGCATGTAGGGGGAAAAGGCGGGGATATTCGATGGCACTAACCATGTAGGTGCCATTGAATATTCCTGTTTAAGTCATTTAGATGGTTTACTGGGCTGTATACCATGTAAGATGCCTTTCCAGTATCGGGCCCTTCTTGTTTAAACTAGGTTTGGAGCCACATATTGAAGTTGGTTATGTGATGCAGCCTTTCCTCTCCTTATCAGGAACAAATAGAACTTCTGAGAATTCTGTAGTGTTGACAAGGGGTTTAAGTTTTCCTCATAGAATCTGGAAGTCCCTTTGTACTGCAAATGTACTGTTTCTAGCCAGGCCATTTGTATCTAAGTGGATAACAACAATTTAGAAGTGTTTACTTTCCACACTAACTATGTTAATAATTTTGTTTGTATTCCTGCTGGCTGAAGAGCCTGGGAGGCATTTGATCTTAGTTAATCCCTCTGATGATGGAGTCTCCAAGTAGTAACAGTTTCCTGTTTTGCGATTTTTTTTTTTTGTTCATGTTTGGGGCATTATCGGTAGATTGTGTGTTAACCTTCTCATTTAAGGCCAGTTCAGTTTGCACTGATTGGGCACTCTTATTTTCCAAGGCAGAGAAGGTATCTCTCTGTGCAAGAAAAACAATAACAGAAACATGGAGTAATTAGAAGTGAGATACTAGTAAAGAACTTGACACACTACCATTCAGGACTATGAGAAAAGCTTCTGGCAGAAATTTATCCACCATCATCTCAAATGAAATTATTTACACTTTGAATACAAAAAAGGTTTTACAGAAGCTTCACAGATTTCAGCAATTCAAAATAAACCCCTTTTATGCAGAGTTTCAGGGCTTCATGATATATGAGGTTCATTCTTCCTTTCTGAACATCTGAAGTAGCTTTTTAGACAGGGTGTCCAAGTGCAATCTGAGACATCAAGGCAGAACGTGCATAAAAACACCAGGGATGTCGGGGAAATTCAAGATGGTGCCCTCTGGGCTTGTGTGGGGGTGTGTGTTGGCAGTGTATGTTGGAGGTTGTCTATGTATGTGTGTGTTTTTTGGAAATTTGTTGTGGACAGTGTATGTCTCTCATCCCTTTCATTCTCACCATGATCAACACGTCTTTCTACAGGTACTTTTCCTCTTCCATGGAAGCACGCTCTCATCCCGCCCCATTCTTAAGAAGCCTTCATTGGACCCTCTGATTCCTGCCCTCTACCACCCCGTTTCCAATCTCCCCTTTCTTTCTAAGATTCTAGAAAAAAACGTATTTGCACAGTTATCCCACCACCTTGACTCCACCAACTTTCTCCACCCCCGTCAATCAGGGTTCCGACAAGGACATAGTGTTGAGACTGTCCTTCTTGCTGTCACCAATGACCTGCATGTGGCTCACGATCGCGGTGACTTCTCGGTGGCGGTGTCCTTAGACCTATCTGCAGCTTTCGACCTAGTGGACCACTCCCTCCTCCTCCTCTGCCTACATGAGGCTGGTCTCTGCAGCACAGTTTATAGATGGTTTCACTCTTTCCTCTCGGTCCTGCACAGTTCTCTCCCCTTCCAGCACTACTCCAACCTCTGATCCTTTTCCACTGCTCTGTGGGGTCCACCAAGGCTCTGTTCTAGCACCCCTCCTCTTTAATCTCTTCCTAGCACCACTTGCCCTCTTAATACAACAAGTTGGGATTTCTGTCTTCTACTATGCAGATGACCTAGTTCTTCTTCATCACACCTCTCCTCTTCATCCTGACCTCACCACTCGTAACTCTTGTCTCTCAGTTGTTACAGATTGGCTTACTTCTAACTGTCTACATCTTAACCTAACAAAAACCGTTGCTATTTGGTTCACCCACAGTAGTCCTTCCCCTCCAATGGCCCTCTCATTCTCCGGAGCACCTATACCCCTGGTCTCTTCCTTTCGATACTTAGGTGTTCTATTCTATTCCGATCTTTCTTTCAAGGCACACATTTCACATATCACCAAAACGTCTTTTTTCTTCCTTCGCCAGATCCGTGCAATCTGTCCTTTCCTTACGCCACCCGCTTTCACTACTCTCCTGCTGTCATTGGTCATGTCCCATGTTGACTTCTCCAATTCCATCCTCACTGGTCTTCTTCAGTCAGAATCACTTAGGGGTATGTTTACTAAACCATCTTAATGTTACCGGCGCTAGTTGCAGCGATAATGTGAAGGATGCCATATATGGAGTGGGTGTTCCGGCGGCAAGGTAGCAAGAATCTGTATCGCACGTAAGTGTGTGCCATGGCACATTAACGCGCATTAATCCTAAGTTCATGCCAGCACAGCGTTAGAAGCTATAAAGATGTAGCCCACTGGTTACTGCAATGACTGCGGAGGCAGAGGTCATGGGTATGATCCTGCAGTGGTGTTATGTAAGAAGTCTGTCTGAGGCAGTACCTTTTAATTCAGATCAGTGCTGTCTGAGGTATTACCTTTTAATTTAGATCAGTGCTGTCTGAGGCATTTCCTTTTTGTAATTTAAATCGGTGCTGCCAGCAAAAACACCCTCACAGTGTCGTAACCTAAGGGGCCGAATAAGGCGCCCTATAAGGCACACCAGAGGGCACATTATAAAGTGCCCTGTCCGCCAAGGCACCTTATAATGTGCCCTATAGGGCACTTTATAGGGCATGTTACAGGGTGCCGTATAGGGCGCCTTATGAGGCACCCTAGGCTACGGCACTGTGAGGGTGCATTTTGCTGGCAGCACTGATTTAAATTAAAAGGAAAAGCCTCAGACAGCCTTATTAAATAACACCACTGTGGGATCAAACCCATGACCTCTACCTCCACAGTCATTGAAGTAACCAGTGGGCTACATCTCTATAGCTGCTACCATACTGCTGGCTGGCTACAGAAAGACTGCAGGTCACCACACAAACTATCTGCCGTGGTTAGCAGGATAGGGTAAACCCACCCGTACCCATGATGCACTGCACATGCAGATCAGTAGTCTACAGCTGATCACAAGATGGGGTATGCACCCCCACAGCACCTAGGCCTGGTAGGGGGAACTGACCGTGTGTGTTACTGGCACAGAGTAGCTACAGACTGTGACATTGTGCGTGTCTTGTGCTCACCCTGAGGGTGAGGTGGGGTGCCCAGCATCAGGTCCGCAGCACCTGGCTCAGCTGAGATAGGCTATACTGCAGGTCCCCATCAGTGCTATTGTGTGCAATGTAGTCCTTGCAGACATATCTAGAATACATCTGTATTTCCCAGTCATATCTAGCCCTTGTGAACTATGATGCACCCAGAATAGTGCATATCCTGTGTGGGTGCCGTGGTCACATGTTATAGGTGAAGGGGGGGGGTGTTTGGACCCAACAGCGGAATATGTAGCACCACCTAACTTGCCCTCTGTGGCTCAGGGTGGGGGACAGGATCTCCCACCAACAGATCCACAGTCTACATCGCTACAGTGGTGGCAGTAGAGGGGACCATCAACCACAGTCCTGCTGGGGAATGGGCACCCTACAGGGCAGTCAATGCCGATCTGTACACATCACAGCAGATTTTAAAAAGGAGCGCCATCGGGCGCAGGCTCCCTTTTGCTGCCTCCTCCACTTCCCGCCCGGCCGCGGCTCTCCCAGGAGGGATCGAGCACCCGGCGAAGAGAGGGACGCCCTGCAGTCTTCCCCTGCCCAATCGGGGCAGCCCAGCAGATTTTAAAAAGGAGCGCCATCGGGTGCACCCGTGCCTGAGGGCCTCACCAGAGGGCCCTTTGGCGTGGCCCTTAGGCGGGGACCTCCAAGGAAGCAACAGCGCTCCGAAGCCAACCACCACCACATCAAAATACCACAAGGCTAGCAGTCCATGCACACGGCCTCTAAGACAGAAACTGAACTCCTCAAAAGTTCAACAGTTCACCGACCGCTAATCCTGCTACATCCTCAGCTCTCCCCCGCGCTACCTTACTGCAAGTATTTCTATAAACCACTAACTGTTACAATTTATTGTTACCAATACTCCATACAGTTACATTGTAATTTACAATTTATTGTTACCAATACTCCATACAGTTACATTGTAATTTACTACCTCTGTTACCATGCCCTACTAGTATTTTGCCAGTAAGTTGCCTTTATTAGCCTTTCATCACTTCACATACAGTGTTGCCTCTAGCTCTTGCCAGTATTATTGCTGCTAGCTTTTGCTAACATTTGTGCTACTACTCCTTTTGTCAATATTACTGCTATTATTATTATTATTATTTTTGACTGCTTTGCCAGAACTACTGCTGATAGCTCTCTCTCAGATACATCAGCCCGCTAACATCTTGACCATCACAGCACTCATCAACCCCCAGACCGCCGAATCACCATGCTACAACTCACCTCAATCACACATGCCTATGCCCTTCCCATGTGCTACATACTACTCGCCCTGGCACTCGACTCTCAAGCCCTCACCACTCATTACAACTCCATCCCAATATTACACAGCCCCTGGAAGAGAAGCTATAACCACCATAGTCAACAGACAGCCCACCAATCAGGCCATACACATTATCCCCACCTCATCTATATAGCCCTTCAGCAGTCCAAACCCCACCAACAAGAACACTATGCCCCTCCCCGTGACCTTAAGTGTGCCCTGATAAATGCACGCTCCATCCGAAAAAAATGACCAGCAGTTGTCGACATGTTAGACGCCCTCAACCTTGACGTCCTATGCATTACCGAGACCTGGCTGTCAGCCTCGGACACCGTCCTCCTTCACCAGTTTGTCCCACCCAACTTCTCTGTCCATTCATGTCATAGGAGTGATAAAAAAGGAGGAGGAACAACCATCCTGACCAAGACAGATCTACAATTTCATCTGTTGTCCTCCAGTAGCACCCCACATCTTGACTCCATCACCATTGCCAACAAACACAGCACCATCAACCTGTTCTACCGGGCTCCTTCCCCCTCACCTGACGATCTAGCCACAATTGTTGACCTCGCCTGCAACCCCCCTAATCCTCGCACACCTAACTGGATATTAGGTGACTTCAACCTCCCTGCTCTCCAAGACACTCACAACAAAGCCTTTCTCGCTGCCCTAGAAATGCTAGGATACACCCAATTAGTTAATGCACCAACTCACATCAAGGGAAACACGTTTGACATGATTTTCGCACCGTCCACTTCTCCTAGCTCCACCTATGACCCTAAGATTACTATAAGCCCAGTACCCTGGTCTGACCATAGCTTAATCAACTTCTCAATGCCAGGATACCCTGAGCCCAACATCCCCCAATCCTCGGACAAATCTTATACCTCAACACGTAAGTCTTTCCGTCCATTTAACAAAGATGAAATCCTGAAAAAAGCACACCTTCTCCTTAACCCACCTGAACCAATGTTCCCTCTAATTTTCTGTAGGCTGTGTGCGCATAAAATATCAGCTGTGCAGCTTTTGAAGGAAGGTTACATTTTTGTGTGCCACATAACGACACTCGGAGTTCTATACTTTAAAATTTGACTACACGTCAGAATACAGTATGTACACCACATTGATTGCACTAGAAAATATTGTAGAACTTGTGAAAACCGTAAATACATAACAACTTTAAAATTTTAAGATGTCCGTGTTGTTTTCTATCAGAATCAGAACCGTAATTTTTGTGCGCTCTGTTGTAAAAGTATGTGCGCTCGCTTGGCAAGGTGTGTGCGCGCGCACACGCGCACAGCTTAGAGGGAACAGTGACCTGAACAGAACCTCGATGATATGATTGCAGCCTGGAACTCAAACCTAGATGCCAGAATTGACCTACCCTCCACCAGAGAACCCCGCAAGAGAACAAAAGCACCATGGTACTCACCCGAGTTGAAGAAGTCTCTACAACTGCTCAGATGTCTCGAAAAGCACTGGAGGCACTCAAGATCAACTGAGAATCATGAAGCCTACACCACTCAACTAGCTAAACATCGTGCAGCAGTCTCAACAAGCATGAAACAATACTACGCTGAAAGGCTGCACAAATCATTGAATAAGCCACACGATCTCTTCAACATTGTCAGCTCACTAGCAAAAGAACCTTCCCCCAGCCAACCTAACCATCCTGACCCCCAAGAATATGCCAAATACCGCCGAACCAAAGCCAGTCAGGTCAACGTACCTTCCGGTACCAGTGCCCTAGATGACAAATCCGGGTGGCTCCCCCCCCCCCTCCACCTTAACCTCTGATTTAGCCGGCACCCAACAAATGCTCACGACATTCACAACCCCATCCACTAGAGAACTCCAAGACATAATCAACAGCATAAACACCACCACGGCACCGAATGATCCTTGCCCAGCACAATGGATAAAAACACTACGTGTTGAATTCAGCCCATTCCTTACCAATCTTATTAACACTTCCTTCCTGACCGGAACCTTCCCCAACAGCCTGAAGCAAACTTCAATCAGACCCCTGCTCAAAAACAACAGACTTGACCCTGCTAAAATGGACTCCTACAGACCAATATCAAGCATCCCGTTCTGAGCCAAAATTATGGAAAAAATAGTCCAACGACAACTAGACCACCACATTGAAAATAACTCACCCTTGGACACCTGCCAACATGGGTTCCGTGAGTCACATGGGGTTGAAACTCTCTTAACCACGTTATTCAACACCCTAACTGTAGGTATCGACAACCTCAGGCAAGCCTTCGCTCTCATTTTCCTAGATATCGCTGCTGCCTTCAACTCCGTCAGTCACGACCTACTTCTCTCCCGCCTTGCCGAGAAGGGAGTGCACGGCACTGCGCTATCATGGTACACATCATATCTAAATGAAAGATGGCAACATGTTCGCTCCAGCCCCTCAAGATCAGATCCATTCCTGCAAGCGAAGGGTGTACCACAAGGGTCCTCACTTTCAGCACTTATTTTTAATGTTTACATGCAACCCATCTGCGCCATCATTAGATCCTTCCACATCAACTGTCTAATATATGCTGATGACGTTCTGATGTACACAACAATATCAACTGAGCACCCAGATCTCTCCCGCCTGTCCTCATGCTTCGACACGGTTACAGACTGGCTACACACCCAGAAGCTAAAAATAAACTTCAAGAAAACGGAAGTCCTATTCGTCTGCAGAGACCAAGCATTCACTCCACCATCATCCATAAAAGTGCGTGATGCCGAACTCTTCACCAAACCTACGATACAATACCTTGGTATCATCCTTGACCAACAACTCAATATGAAGGAGCAGATATCCAACATGGTAAAGGCAGTATACAATAAAATCCGAACACTGCGCCACATTAGACAACTGCTAGACCCGATTGACTTCAGAACAGTATTTCAAGCTCTAGTAATGCCTCATTTTGACCACATTAACTCCATACTGCACGGACTTCCGAAGAGCACCCTACATCCTTTACAGTTGGCAATGAACGCTGCAGCAAGAACTCTACATGGAGCCTCCAGAATGGAACACATTACCCCCATACTAAAACACCTACACTGGTTCCCCGTCCAGTACAGGATTTCATTTAAGATTCTAACAATGACTTTCAAGGCCATCCATAATTGCACGTCCACCTCCCTCTCTGACTTAGTCCAGATAACCCCCCCCCCAACAGGATGAGGAGGTCAGCTGCTATTAACACTCTCATCCTTCCCAAAGCACTCATTAAATGCTCCAAGACTACGAGCAACCGTGCCTTTGCCTTCTACGCACCCTCCTGCTGGAATGCTCTCCCACCTGACATCCGCGCCTTCAACAACCTTCTTCAATTTAGGAAAGCGTTGAAACGTCACCTATTTACCCAGCACTTCTCCATCCCAAATGACAGCTCTCAGCCACCTTCACTCATGTCCAACTCTCTCCACATAAGCCCCTTGCCCACGACACCACTACCCTCCGAACCCACCTCTATTTAATTTACAGAATGTCATTGCCGTATCAAATGTACTTACCAGGTATCCCATGACGTCCAGGGGGACCTATTTCACCTTCGAGGAATAGGAATAGCCCCCCCCCCCCCATCTAGATCCGAGGCCTCGGACTTACAGGGCCAACCTCTGAATGGGCCCTGTACATCCAGGGCCCTGTACATCCAGGGTCGTGGCCCACTGATATCGAGTATGGCATAGCTACATGTCGGAAACTGCAAACAAAATTAACCTCATGGTCCCTATTTGCCATCATATTTTCTGTTTCTGTTTCTAACATGGCTTGCTGAGGTGTTTAAGTTTTTTTAAATTTTATTAATCTACATCAAATTAATAGTACCGTTTCTGCATGCATACCTAAAAATATTTTCAGACATTTCAGCTTTTCTGTCGTCAGATTATGGAGCAGATGTCATCTATCGGCTCATTTTATGTGGTTTTAAAGCTATACTTCAGGCAGTTCTATTATTCAAGGTGGCATGCTTTCAATTCTACTTACTAAAGAAATGAAAAACCATTTTGACAGCAACCTACACAATCGACTGCTGTAATTTCTGCAAGAATTTTGTTTTAAAGGATTGACTTCAACAGCCTTTTATTTATCTGAAGACTCTCCAGTGCTCTGTAGCACATACAGTGGGGAAATAATAATACCTTTTCAGCGGTAATCACTCGGAGCAATTTCTGCATGATCTGTTTTAGACTGCTCAAGCTGAACCTCAGAGAACATCGCATGATGATAAAAATAACCATTACCAGCTATCCAACATACTTATAGGATCATTGAATGCAGGTTACAATGAACACTAGGCTCTTACATATGTGATGGCACATTTTAAGATGAAGTTCTAGGCCTTTTCTCTAGAAAGGAATTTCTTATATTGTACATATGAATTAAGTCAGATTGTGGTCCAGTGATCAGATGAATGTTGTCAAATACTGCTGCAATTATGAATCAATATTTTTAGTATCCAGAACTGTCAGATTTGCTTCAAAGACATTGTTATAATGTCAGGAGTGCACCTGTTAGAAAAGCATTTATACCTACATAAAGAAAGTCTTTATCCTCATAAAATCATTGTCTCTTTTTCTATCTAAGGAACAACTCTCTATATTGTTTATTCTTGCTCAAAGGATTAGATCTTCTACCATTTCTTGTAGACTGTCCTTTTGACTATTTTTCAAGTGAATAAATTCTGTTTCTATTATTCTGGGGGGTTTTTTGTTCTATCCTTCCATAGTTATCTCACTGAGGGCAATGACCAAATGACTTCTGGAGAATAGTGGTGATCACTCAGGATCAGTTTTAAAAGTGAGTCAAGATTCAGAAAGATTTAGCTGCTGTATTCGTTTTGGCCTTATAATGTAAGCATGGAAAGCTTGATTCACCCCTATCCTAGATTTTATTGACTTATTATGAGGATTTGCTTGACCACCTTTCAGAGGAATCCACCAACGCAGGTTACAATACTAAAATTAATCTAAAGTTATAGTTTCAATCAGAGCATACAATAAAATGAATAAAATATTAAAAAGAGCACAGTAATACTAAATAGGAGGAAAAGGTACTAGAAGCCTCTGTGCCCAATCTACAGAACCACCCAAAGACTCTACCTAAGAGAGATCGGGAAAAGCCTGCTTGAAGAACTTTAAAAATAATCAGTATGGCCAAAAGCTGTTTACTGCATCTGGTGAAAAAAAACAACATATCCTACATTTATTTATTTATTTTATTTATTTAGACAGATTTGTATGCCACCTTATCCTTCAATCAAGGTGGTCACGTCACATTACAGTTGGAGGGTTACATTTAACATTAGGGTACGTGTAAACATTTAGACAGTACAGTTACTTATTAGCATTTAGACAGTACAATTGAAGGTTAACATTTAACATGAGGGTACGTGTAAACATTTAGACAGTACAATTACTTATCGGCATTTAGACAGTACAATTTAAGATAGCATTTAACATGTATGATAAACTTGTGTGTGTGGCTAGGAGGGTGCGTGCTTGGTTGGCGGCTGAAGTAGTATTTCAGTTTGGGTATGGGAGGTTGCCTGGATGCTCATATGTTTCTATAAATAAAAATGTTTTGAGGTCTTTGCGGAAGTCTGTGAGGTCATCTAATGCCCTCAGGCTTGTTGGGAGGGAGTTCCATAGTGTGGATGCCAGTAGTGATGGTGCTCTTTTTGAAGTTGTTTGTTTGGTTTTGTGATAGCCTGCAGGTGTGCCAATCATATTGTCATTATTGGTTCTTCTTGGTCTGTTGCTGATATCCCTTGTTATAACGTTTTGGAGTGCATCTGCTGAGAGATGGTGAATGACTTTGAAGATGATCATGAATGTTTTGTATTTAGCTCTTGCCACCATTGGGAGCCAGTGCAGTTGTAGGACGGGAGTGATGTGCTCGGTCCTTGGTGTGTCTGTAATGATGCGTGCTGTGGTGTTTTGTACCATCTGTAGTGGGTGGAGTGTCTGCTGAGGAAGGCCTTGATTTAGTGAGTTTCCATAATCAAGCAGTGGTGTAATGAGTGCTTGGCACATTGTGCGGAAGTGGTCCTGACGGAGCATTGGTTTGATTTGTCTGATTGTTATCAATCGTTGATAGGCCTTGTTTGCGGTTTTGGTGATGTGGGATTTCAGGTTCAGAGCTCCGTCTAGTGTGATGCCCAGATACTTAACTTCTTCTTTGACTACGATGTGTTTGTCTAGGATGCTGATAGTTTGTGGAGGTACGAAGGTGGGGTTCCTGGTGATGAACATTGCCTCCATTTTATTGTAGTTGACCGTTAAGTTGTTGGCTATGAGCCAGTCATTCATGTCTTTGAGGCATTTGGTTATTGTTGTGGTGTTTAATGCTAGTAGATTGGAGCGTACACCATGATGTCATCAGCGGAAATGTGATAGTGAAATTTGTGGTGCTTGATGATGTTACATATGGGCTGTATGTAGATGTTAAAGAGCATTGATAATAGAGCTGAGCCCTGAGGTATTCCCTGCGTGACGGGGAATTGTAGTGATTTCTTTTGGTCGCATTTGACTTGTTATGCAGTAAACAGCTTTTGACCATACTGGTTTTTTAAAAATTCTTCAAACAAGCTTTTCCCCGATCTCTCTTAGGTAGGGTCCTTGGGTGGTTCTGCAGGTTGGGCACGGAGGCTTCTAGCACTTTTTCTCCTGTCGGTGTGTTTTTACATGAAATCCTATTATCCAATGTATACAATATTAGAAGTTACATTGTAGTAGGCATGATATTATTCCTTTCAGACATTTCAGGTCACATTCCTGATGCCAACAGCATTTGGAATAAAGCAAAGGAAAAGCATGAAGCAAACTCACAGTCGGCCCCTCTCCCCCCAGACCGGGGAAGTATACCCCACTGGGATCTCTGCTCACCTCCCTCAAAGAGCTGAGCTCCCTAACTCCTACACACTAGCCATTAGGCCCTGCTGACACCATATCCGTTGGATTGGGACCTCTCCACCGGTGCAAGTTGGTGTTACCATCCTTGCGCCACTCCCCTCATAAAGTGAGCTGCGACCAACACCGCTGTGACCAACACCGTGCCTCTTGACAGTCATTTAATAGGAGATCTTGCCCTAACAGCGAGAGGTGAACCCCGTCTGTGCGATATAAATCCACATGGCCAACCTCCGCCCACAAATGACACACTTGAAACCCTCCAGACTGCAGAACCCACCGTCCTATCTGTCAGTTAATCTTCACCAGGCCCCTAGACTACCTCCGTTGTGACTGGCAAGAAGGCCACGGAATAATGTCTGACCATCCGATAATCGTCCCCAGCAAGATGGAATGTATTATTGTAATGTCCCGCTGCACCGTGCAAATCGGCTGTTTACAAGTCCAGCTGGATAGGTCATTCCCACCCAGGTGTATGATAAGTCCCACAGACTGTTGACGCTGACTAGCATAATGATGCACACAAGACAGCATCTGACACACCACATTCCACATTGTCCAAGCCATTCCAGGCACACACCCACAGAAGCGAGCCCAAGATGAGCTCCAAATGGTTGTGTAGGGGCCCCACACCCAGCCCAGTATACGAAGGAATGGCCCAATATCCACCATTCTTTCCCGCATGTACCGCCATCTGTAATGACAAGAAAAAACTGGCTGCCATCCAAAGGCACCAGATGCTACCTGAGAAACAACACAGCCATTAATCGCTTCCCCCCCCGACCCTCAGAGGTGGAACATGTCAACTCCATCCCACTATCATTGTGCTTCCTGCAGGCCAGAACTGTCAGATTTGCTTCAAAGTCATTGTTATAATGTCAGGAGTGCACCTATTAGAAAAGCATTTATAACTACATAAAGAAATTCTTTCATCCTCAAAAAATCGCCATCTCCCAATCTCCCAATTACTGCCACACCAAGCCCTGCTGCCATGGCACTCGTGGCAGCCACAATACAAAAGGTGTGAGACGTGAACTGCTAATCATCACACTCCAGGTGCTGCAGCGCCATGCGCAGGATCACCGTACACTGAAACTGAGTCAGCGAATGCGCGTTCTCATGCAAAAAGAACAAACCATTGGCTGCAGGTCGGCATGCCACATAAGCCTGCATGATTAGGACAGGACAGTTTGGTAGCATCCCAACTTTATTGAGGACTGCCCACTCCCCTCGCTCCCCTTTAAATTGGACTTAGACCGGGGGGAGAAAAATATGTAACTGTGCCTGCCCAACTAGCACATGCTGCCTATGTAAACCCCTTACTGATCCTGGTTTGCCAGAGCGCGGGACCAATTCACTGAAGAGAGCTTTCTGGTTAAATTTACAACCCAGCAGAGAGCTTCTAGTTTAAATTTCATAATAAGTCAGAGCCTAGCAGCAGCAAAGAGCTTTAATTTAAATCAAATCAGAATATAACTTAGCATAAAAGGCAAAACAGGGTCAGTATTCTTTGAGCAACAAATAAAGTCTTCTAGAGACCTTTACAAAGAGGCCTTCTACCTAGTGGGGAAGAGACTTGTGAAACTTTTTCAATAGGTGTTAAAGCCAGGTGGCAGGTCAAAAGGCCATTTTGAAAGACTCCTTCTATCCAAGCAAGGACTGTTAATCACCCAGGAAGTTGGTCACAGCTTACCTCAGAAGCACAGGACAGGGTACTGTGTAGCAACCCTCTTTTAATAAGTGTTATTTCCCTCCCTCCCTCCCCAACACCCACCCACCCCTGGGATAATCGTAACTTTATAGTTACTTACACATCTTAAAGGAAAGGAGGTGCTATCAGATGCAGCTCATTATCCAAATCAGTCATACACTAAGGACCTGAGATTAATTAAGCTTCAGGTGAACAAGGTATATTAAACATATTAGGTACACTTTTATTAGTATAAGTATCCATAGCAACCCTTAGTAAGTAAAGAACTTAAAGATCTAAACACAAGCTTAAAACTAAGATGCAGACAGCAGTCCAGCAGCAAGATGGGGGCTTTCCAATATTTTGCATTGAGTGTCACATGTATGATTTTCTCCCAGTTGATGAGAGGTCTTACGTGTGCTCTAGGTGCAAGGAGCTCTTTGCTCTCAGGGAATGAGTCCGTTCTCTAGAAGCTAGAGTAGCAGACTTGGAAAACATAAGGAAGACAGAGAGGTACATAGATGAGACCTACAGGGATATAGTCCTGAAGTCCCACCTCCAGTCTGGCAGCATCCCTGTTGCCATGGAGGAGTGAGGTCACGTGACAGGAGAGCATCACCCTGGTGTGGCAGGAAGTGATCCTGTAACTAGGACCTGTCCTCCAGGTGATGTAAAACCCTCTTGCACCAAGGAAGTTTTTCCAGGGTCATGTACCCATGAGGGAAGGGTTATAGTTGATGATTCAATCATTAGGCATATAGATAGCTGGGTGGCTGGTGGACGTGAAGATCGTCTGGTAACATGCCTGCCTGGTGCGAAGGTAGTGGACCTCACGCGCCACCTAGATAAGGTCTTAGATAGTGCTAGGGAGGAGTCTGCTGTCTTGGTACATGTCGGTATCAATGACATAGGAAAATGTGGTAGGGAGGTTCTGGAGGTTAAATTTAGGCTTTTAGGTAGGAAGTTGAAATCCAGAACTTCCAGGGTAGCCTTCTCCGAAATGCTTCCTGTTCCACGCGCAGGACCGAAAAGGCAGGCAGAGCTCCAGAGTCTCAATGCATGGATGAGACAATGGTGCAAGGTTGAGGGTTTTGGATTTGTTAGGAACTGGGGAACATTCTGGGGAAAGGAGGGTTCTTCCGAAGGGATGGGCTTCACCTTAACCAGGATGAAACCAGGCTGCTGGCATTAACCTTTAAAAAGGAGATAGAGCAGCTTTTAAACTAGATAATAGGGGAAAGCCGACAGTCGCACAAGAGCGCATGGTTCGGAAGAATGTATCCTTGAAGGATACTACCAAAAGCAAAGAGGTTCCAAAAAAGAGTAAAGTAGCCCAAATGTCCTTGAGTATGGAGCAGACAGAGCTTAAAGATTCCAAATTACCTCTGCCTACCAATAGCCAAATTAATATGAATAAAATACAGTCTCTAAAATGCTTGCATGCAAATGCTAAAAGTCTAAAAAATAAGATGGGGAGTTAAAATATATAGCACTAAATGAGAGGTTAGATATGATTGGAATCTCAGAGACATGGTGGAAGGAGGACAACCAGTGGGACACTGTGATACCTGGGTACAAATTATATTATATTATATTGTAATGATAGAGCTGATCAAATTGGTGGAGGGGTTGCGCTCTATGTTAGAGAGGGCATTGAGTCAGAAAGGATTAAAGTTTTGCAGGAAACAAAATTTGTTGTAGAATCTCTATAAATTGAAATTCCATGTAAAAAGGGGAAGGCGATGGCAGTGGGGGTGTACTATCGACCGCCTGGCCAGAAAGAACAAATGGATAATAAAATGCTCAAAGTACTATCGACCGCCTGGCCAGAAAGAACAAATGGATAATAAAATGCTCAAAGAAATCAAGGAAGCTAACAAAAGTTACAGCATAATAATAATAATGGGTGATTTCAATTACCCTGGTATCAACTGGGTTAGTGTCACGGCAGGACATGCTAGGGAGATAAAGTTCCTAGATGAAATAAATGACTGCTTCCTGGAGCAGCTGGTTCATGAACTGACCAGAGGGGAAGCCATATTGGACCTAGTCCTTAGTGGAACACTAGATCTGGTGCAAGAGATAAGGGTGTTGGGACCACTTGGCAATAGTGATCATAGCATGATCGTGTTTGATTTAATTAGTGGAGGAGGGATGGTAAGGAAATCCACAGTACTAGCTTTTAACTTTCGAAAGGGAGACTATGATAAAATGAGGAAAATAGTTAAGAAAAAACTAAAAGGAGCAGTTGCAAAGGTTAAAGACACATCAAACTTGGGTGGTGTTTAAAAATACTATCTTGAAAGCCCAGACCAGCTGTATTCCACGCTTTAAGAAAAGTGGAAGGAAGTCCAAAAAACTGCCAGCATGGTTTAAAGGTGAGGTCAGAGAGGCTGTTGTTGCCAAAAAAGCATCTTTCAGGAAATGGAAAAAAGAGCCAAACAACAAAAACTGGAAACAGCACAAGCACTGGCAAGTTAAATGCCAGGCATTGATAAGGCAGGCAAAGGGAGAATTTGAGAAGAAGCTTGCTGCGGAAGCAAAAATGCATACTAAAGACTTTTTCAAGTACATTCGTAGCAAAAAACCTGTGAGCGTGTCAGTTTGTCCATTAGATGATAAAAGGGTTAAAGGGGCACTAAGAGGTGACAGGGCGATAGCGGAGAGACAATGAATTCTTTCCTTCAGTCTTTACTGAGGAAGATGTAGGATGTTACCCATGACTGAAGTGGTATTTAAAGAATTGAAGGAAATATCGATACATCCGGAAGATGTATTACAATTATTTGATAAACTGAAGCGTAGCAAATCACCTGGACCGGATGATATACATCCAAGGGTGTTGAAAGAACTGAAATATGAGATTGCAGACCTGCTATTAGTAATCTGTGAACTATCATTAAAATCATCTGTAATAACTGAAGATTGGAGGATGGCAAACATAACGCCAATTTTTAAAAAGGATTCCAGGGTTGATCCAGGAAACTACAGGCCGGTGAGCCTGATGTCAGTACCGGGAAAAATGGTAGAAACCATCATAAAGAACAAAATTGCTGAACATGTAGATAGTCATGGCTTAATGGGAGACAGTCAACATGGATTTAGACAAGGAAGATCTTATTTTACTAATCTATTATGGTTTTTTTGAAGGTGTGCATAAACAGGTAGACAAAGGTGAGTCCATTGATATAGTGTATTTGGACTTTCAGAAAGCCTTTGACAAGGTCCCTCATCAGAGACTTTTGGCAAAACTAAAGAGTCATGGGATAGGAGGCAATGTACTATTGTGGATCAGGAACTGGTTAAAAGATAGAAAGCAGAGGATAGGCTAAATGGCCAATTTTCCCAATGGAGAAAGATGAATAGTGATGTATCCCAGGGATCTGTGCTGGGTCCATTGCTTTTGACGTATTCATAGATGACCTGGAAAAGGTGAGGTTATCAAATTTGCAGATGACACAATACTATTTAAAGTTGTTAAAACCCATGAGGATTGTGGAAAATTGCAAGAGGATCTTGATAAATTGGAAGACTGGGCATCAAAATGGCAGATGAAATTTAATGTGGACAAATGCAAAGTTATGCACCTAGGGAAGAATAATCCAAACTATGGTTACACAATGCAAGGTTCCACATTAGGAACCACCACCCAGGAAAAAGATTTAGGCATCATTTTGGATAACATGTTAAAACCCTCCGCCCAGTGTGCAGCAACGGCCAAGAGAGCAAATATAATGCTAGGTATCATAAGGAAAGGAATGGAAAATAAAACAAAGGATATTATAATGCCTCTATATCATTCCATGGTGAGACCGCACCTTGAATATTGTGTGCAATTCTGGTCGCCGTATCTTAATATAGCATTATTAGAAAAGGTTCAGAGAAGAGCCACCAAAATGGTAAAGGAGATGGAAGGATACCCCTAAGAAGAAAGGCTAAAAAGGTTAGGGCTCTTTAGCCTGGAAAAGAGACTGCTGAGGGGAGATATGATAGAACTCTATAAATTAATGAACGGAGTGGAATGGGTAAACGTAGATCAATTGTTTACGTTATCAGAATATAGAAAGACTAGGGGACATGCAGCAAACTACAGGGTAAACTATTTAAGACTAATAAGAGAAAATATTTTTTCACTCAACGTGTAATCAAACTCTGAGGATGGAGTAAAGGCTGTTAGTGTAGCTGGGTTTAAAAATGGTTTGGACAAGTTCCTGGAGGAAAGGTCCATAAACCATTATTAAAAAGGGACCCAGGATATCAATGCTTGACCCAATACAAGCATTGTGGAACCTGTATCTTTTGGGGAAACTGCTAGGTATGTATGACCTAGATTGGCCACTGTTGGAAACAGGATACTGGGCTTGATGGACCTTGGTCTAACTCAGTATGGGATATCTTATGTTCTTATGACCCGGAATGCCCCAAAAAAGGCCACTGTGAACACTGCTCGGAACAAAAGAGACTCATATGTCGAGGCTGTGACTGCCGGCAGAGCTGCCCAAATATGTGCCAGCAGATCATGTGAGACCAGACATTGCCAATCACACTTGACCGGGAATCGCCTTTCCCAGCCTGCAAGCAGTTGCCAGACCACAAAAGTAACTCAAGGGTTGCCCCACCCTGCCATTTTACTGAAAAAGGAAAACCCAGATAATGCAGCCCGAACCAAAGTCCTGGACCATCATGTGGCCTTGGTCCAAGAAATAAATAAGCCCAACAGCCCATCTGAAACTCCACCGCCTGTCCAACCCTAACCTTTAAGAAAACCGCCATTCTGCTGATATCCCCGTATATAGGCCATCCACGTTGCCGGTGCCACCAAGGACTGCAGCAATGCCATCAGTTCTAGGTTCCAATCCTCCAAAGATGTTTGGGTACTGTTGTAGCTGTTGCCTCTGCTCCAGGAGCCAATATGCGGAACTGTGACCATTAAAAACGGGACAACGAATCAGCTATGGAATTATGAATGCCTGGTACATGACGAGCACACGCCGTCACACTGAGGCGTAAGCAGGTTAACACAAATATCCGCATCAACGCTGCCACCCACGGGCATTTGGGAGACTGCCGATTGATAATCTCCACCACTGCTGCATTGTCATACCAAAAAACTTCTGTTCCTCAAATGATCAGGCCAAACTACTAAGTCTACTACAATAGGAAAGAGCTCTAAAAAGATAATGTCATGAGTTTATTTATTTAGCTGTATTTATATCCTGCTTTTCACCGGGTCAAAGCGGTCAATTGGGGGATACATTTAACACAAGGGGATATGAGACACATACACTAATACTTATAGGGAACATGGGCAATGGAGGGTTAAGTGGCTTGCCCAAGACCACAAGGAGTGCCTACAGGACTAGAAATCCCAGTCCCTCCGGCCCGAGATTGCTGTCCCCAGGTGGGACTTGAACCCCTGGCCCTCCGGCCTGAAGTACCTTGTCCTAACCACTAGACCACTCCTCCCTCTAAGTCAACCCCAATGCTCGCCACTCTGATGGCCAGGCCTCCGCGCACCAAGCCCCTTGGAAATATAGACTGAAACGGCGACTGCCTACAACATCTGAGAACAGCTGTAAATTGGAATTTGAAACTTCAGGAAGCAGAACAACTGAGTACCCATTGTACTCCATTAAGAAGGTGTCCTAGACTCATAGGTCTTCCCGAATCCCATGGGATACCTATATGTGATGGTGCGACTTCCTGACCCCTGCCATTCCCAATGCCAGCTGCCTTGAGAAGGGGCACCCCATAGGAATGGCCCGACATGCAAAATTGAGATAACCGACCAAGGACTGAAGGTCCCGCAGTGTGACTTTGGACACTGACCCCACTGCTGAAACCAATCCTAGAAATTTGTCTACCTTCTCCAGTAGCAGACACGCCACTAGTGCTATGGAATCTAACTCTATGCCCAAGAAGGTGAGACATATTGCTGGTTCCATAGTCTTTCTGGCAGCTAGCGGCATGCCAAACTTACAAGTCATCCCTTCAAAAACTGTTAGCAGAATGGTGCACATATCCGATTAATCAGGTCCCACGAATAGGAAATTATCCAAATAGTGCACCATGCTGTCAATGCCCGTCTTCTGCATATAAGTCCTATAATTATGTAGCTTTAATATGATTTTTTACATACAGTGCCACTCCTCCTCCCCTTCTTCCTACCCTGTCCTTCCTGAATAAAGTATAGCCCGGTATAATTATATCCCATTCATGGTTGTCCATGAACCATGTCTCTGTAATCACCACTAAATCCAAGTCAGCCTCTTCCATTAAAGCCTCAACATCTGGGATCTTATTTCCCATATGGGCACTAATGCATGCTACTTTCCAGACATTGTCCCTTTTACCCATTTCTACAGAGGTATTAAATGCTTCACTTACCTGAGGGCTTTGACTTACCTGGGCCTTTCTTCACCCATCCTCAATGAATCTAGTTTAAAGCCCTCTTTGATAGGTTAGTCAGTCTGCTGCAGAAGACACTTTGACCCTGTTTGGATAGGTGGACACCATCTCTGTTCAGCAGCCCTTGGAAAATCATCCCATGGTCCTGGAAACCAAAACCCTTTTGATGATACCATCCACAGAGTCATGCATACATCTCAGGATGTGAGCTTCTCTGTCTTTGCCTTTACCCTCAACAGTGAGGATTGAAGAGAACACTACCTGTGCAGTGTGCACCTATCTACTTCATCCTCTCTCCCAGAGCATGAAGTCATGCTTGATATGCTCAGAGGGATACCTAGCAGTATCATTTGTACCGACATGGATTAGCATTATCAGACAATAGACAGTAGGCTTAATGAGTCTTGGCAAACTCTCCATAACATTTCAAATGTTGGCATCTGGCAGACAGCATGCCTCCTTGGACAAGTCTGCTCAGCAGAAGGACACCTGAATCTTCTCAGAAGAAAGTTACGAACAACCACTACCCTTAGCTTCTTTGTGGTCATTGATTCTGCAACTTTGGGGTGCTTGAGATCTGATTCTTCCCATTCCTGGGATGTTTTCACTTTCTCCACTTCCAGGCTGCATACTGGTTCTTCAATTTGAGTGCTGGAGGAATTGGATTGTTGATTCTGCAGGCTCAGGTGACTCATGTCCTACTCTTTTCATTCTATAGCATACCATCTTCACCTTGTTGGAGAGTTTGGATGCCTCAAAAAGCATCTCATCAATGTACTTTTCACTGTCACGCATGCTTCTCAGCCTCACCACCTCCTCTCTGAGCTCCACCACTTGTTTCATGAGGGCTTCAGCTTGCAGGCATCGTGTACATGGAACCAGGCCCTCAACTGGGATCGGGCTGTCTGTCTGGACAGAGGCAGAAGCTGTAGCGGGGCAACAGCTTTGGCAATATGATTCTTCCCAGCCACAGTTCAGTTGTTGGAGCTTTGGTACCTGTTGAAAGAAATGAGAAAAAGCAGCTAGTCTCTTTTATGTGTGTTCTAACAGCTCTGTTCTTTGCACCTGCATGTAGTCCTGCTAGCTTGCTAAACACTACTATTTATTTATTTTATTTTTATTTATATTCTCTTATATACCGCACTATTCAGCATCAGCGCGGTTCACAAAGAACAAAAATCTCAGTACAGTCAACATGCATGAGTTTACAGATAACAAGGGAAGGAACTTGGATAACAAGGGAAACTATTTACAATCTATTTACAGGGGGTAATACTACTGTATAGGTACATGTTACTAGGAACAGTTGGTAAGAATATATTAATAATTATAGAGAGTCAGCCTTGGCGTGTTATTGAGACACCGAGGAATTGAATAACTGGGTGGAAACACTGAGGTCAATGGGTGTCGTTGACTCTATAAGGTACTTGTTGAAGAGATGGAATTTGAGTGCTTTTCTAAATTGCGTTAAGCTGTTGATAGCCCGGATGCCAGGAGGTAGTGCATTCCAACACCTAGGGGCACAGAGGATAAAGGCCCTGTTGGCTGTAGACGAAGAGCAGCTTGTAGGGCCTTTGGGAGCTTTAGGGAGTTGATGGTCGTGGATCTTCTTGCTCTGTTTGGTGTAGTAGAGTGAATAAGGGCAGATAAGGATGCAGCAGAGAGCTTATTGAGAGCTTTGAATGTGAGAAGTAGAGTTTTGAAGATAATTCTGGCCTGGATGGGTAGCCAATGTAATTGAATTAGCAGAGGTGTAACGTGGTCAGACCTGGCGGCTCCCTGAAGGACCCTTGCTGCGGCATTCATTGGCAGCTGTAATGGGTTTAAGGTGGATTGAGGAAGACCTAGAAGAATGACATTAGCATAATCAAAGTGGGGCATGATCAGTGCTTGGTAGATTGTTCTGAAATCTTTTGGCTCCAACATAGAGCGTAGGTGTCTCAGAGAACGGATCTTGTAGTATATTGTTCTGACTGTGTTTCCTATGAGGGACTTCATATCCAGGCGTTGATCCAGAGTGACTCCCAGGTAGCGTATTGAGGGTTTGGATTGCAATTCAGCTTCCTTAGTTTTGAGATATTGAGGTGGGGTGAAGTTGGGATTCCTCGTGATAAAGAGGACTTCCGTTTTCTTATGTTGTATACGGAGGTTTTGGGAGAGAAGCCAGTCAGATACTGCATTGAAACAGTTTATTAGAGGGGAGAGATCTAAATGGTCAGTGGAGATAGGGGTGTAAAGTAGAACATCGTCGGCATAAAGCATGCAGTCGACATTAAATGAACGTATGATCTTACAGATTGGTTGCATGTAAATGTTAAACAGAAGGGCAGAAAGTGAGGAACCTTGAGGGACTCCCTGATCTAGGTGGAAGGGTTCTGAAGTTCTGCCTCCTGAGCGGACATGCTGCCATCTTCCGGATAGGTAGGACCTGCACCATTCAAGCGCAGTTCCACTGATGCCCTTCTCAATTAGCCTTGCTAAAAGGAGTTCGTGATTCACTGAATCAAACACTGCGGCGATGTCCAGAAAGATGAGGGCGAAACCTTGGCGGATGTTATTTAAGCCGGTGATTATCTTGCTGAAGAGTGTGGTGAGGAGAGTTTCGACTCCATGATATTCCCTGAAGCCGTGTTGGCAGGGGTCTAGCGGTGCAGCGGTGTCAATATGGTCCTGTAACTGTCGTTGGATCTCCTTTTCGATGATCTTAGCAAGTAGAGGTATGCTAGAAATGGGTCTGTAGGACTCTACCCTTAGGGGGTCGAGCTTGCAGTTTTTCAGCAGGGGTCTAATTGAGGTATGCTTAAGGGCTGAAGGGAATGAACCCGTTGAAAAGGAGAGGTTCATTATGCTGGCAATTACTGGGCTGAAGTGACTGCGGAGCTCCTTGATCCAGAAGGCAGGGCATGGATCGGACTGGGATGTAGTGATGTTGAGGGCTGTAATGGTGTCTTCAATTCCCTTCTTAGAGGGGATAGAGAATGCAGAAAGATCTCCTGGAACGTCCTGCACAAGGGTGGTGGTTGTTGTAGTGGTTCTGTTGATAAGGCACATCTTAGATTGTAAGTGAGTTGCAAAGTCTTGAGGATGTATCTCAACTTGAGGCCCAGAGGATGGCTCCTTAGATAGGGACTTAACTAGGTCAAAAAGTTCATGTGGCTTATTGAGAGACCTCATCAAGGTATCAGAGTGGTAACGTTTCATTGACTCGGAGATTGCCTTGCGGTGAGCAGCCAGGTGGCTATTGTATGCTGTAAGGTCAAATTCTGATATTATGCATCAGAGGTATGTATATTGTTTAATGTGTTCCCTTTGTAAAATTATCTAATCAAAGCTCCTTTAAGAATATCAAATTGCTTACTTATAGTAGATATCCAAATGTGGAACTATTTACTTCCTAGGGCAGTCCACCATCCCCAGTACTCAGTAAAGTTTCAACTATAGCAGCAGCAGGATTTGAACCTCGGCTGCCTTGTTTCTAACACAGCACTCTAACTATTATGCTATCCTAGAGTGGAATGCATTGCTGTTGTTATTGTATTGATCCATCACATTGCTGATCTTCCTCTTTTGCAATGACCTTCAACCTTGCTAAGCATGATGGGCTCAATATTCAAAAGGGAGGAGTGGCCTAGTGGTTGGGACAAGTTACCTCAGGCCGGAAGATCAGGGGTTCAAATCCCACTAGAGGACAGCAACCTTGGGCCAGAAGGACTGGGGTTTCTAGTCCCACAGGTGCTCCTTGTGGTCTTGGGCAAGCCACTTAACCCTCCATTGTCCATGTTCCCTGTAAATAGTTATCTCCAAGTTATAATGCCCTGTTCAATGTAATTTCAGTTTGTTCAAGGTAAACTGCCTTGATATCATGAAAGGCAGTATATAAGAAATGTTAAATAAAATAAATAAATAAATTTACATGCTTAACAGCCAGTTAACTGTGTAAATGCTAACCGGATATTCAACAGCACATACGAGTCATGCTGTTGAATACCCCTGAATAAGTCCCCTACAGATCCCAATACTAGCTGGCTAGCATCGGGGCATTCCAGGGTGGAGTGGAGGTGGGGACCAGCGCTAACTGTGCAGCACCGATATTGGAAGCTGCACGGTTAATGCTCGGCGTCTATAAGATAAGCGAGGAAAACCCTTACCCATCTTATAGGCGCCAGGACTAACCATGCATCATCCAATATCGATGCTCCGTGGTTAGCTTCAGTGGCTTCCGGGCAGCATGGCCATACCTGGATATTCACCTCTTTTGCTGCAGAAGTGAATATCTGGAGTTTGGGAGTGTGCGGGCAGGGTTAAGTGGTTATGGCACTTAGACCTGTCCAGTTGAATATGATGTGTCCAAAGTAAGAAAGTCATAGTCTTGTCATTTCAGCTTCTATGGAAAGCTTAGGTTTGATCTCCTCTAGTACCAATTGGGCAGTCCATAGTATGCAGCCTCCTTGTACATCTTTGCAGATTTTAAACCAGTCTGTTTTGCCCTATTCCATTCAAACTATTGCTTCTTGATCAATGTGAAGGTTGTTCAGGAGAACTATCAAGTGTACTGGTATACAAATGCTTTTTAATGTAGTCAAGATGTTTTCATGATTTACACAGAGTCCTTGCTGTAGTCAATAAACTACATGTAGATATCCTTTTGGTATTCTTTTGTCTTTTCAAAGATTCGTCTCACATCCATGATAATGTTTCTTGTTTCTCGCCCTTTCCTGAATCCTGCATCCTCTTCCTCATCAGGTATGGTTGCAGTCTCTCCACTGAATGATCTTGAATAGAAAGTTGTTGTTGTGTGAGATCAGAATGATTCTGTGATTATTTTCGCAATCAGTCGGATCATCTTTTTTCAGTATTTATATGAACACAGATCTTTTCCAGTCAGAGAGCCATAATGCTGTCTTCCAAATTTCCTGGCAGAACCTTCTAAGTACTGGAACAGCTGCATCTGATTGCTGTAATACTTCAATGGGAATGCCATCATTGCCTGGTGCTTTATTCTTTAATAATGCTTTCAATGCTGCTTTGACTTCTTCTTTCATCATCATCGGTTCCTGATCATAAGGTACAGGTTGAAACAGCTGTTGATCTCTTGATCTTTATGGTATAATGACTCTGTGTATTGTTTTGACCTTTTCTGAATCTTTTCAACATCATTCAATGTGGATCATTGAGCATTCCAGTTTGAAGCTAGAATTTTCTCATTAACTTTGTCAGCTTTAGGAAATCTTATCTTGTTCTTTCTCCAATAGTTTCTGATTCCATTTCCTTGCATGTGTCATTGTAGTAATTCTCTTTGAATCATCTTGCTGTACATTGAAAATGTCTATTGAGTTCCGTGATTACCAATCCTTTCTCCTCTGACTTTTAGCTTCTCCGATTTTCTGAGCAATTTTCAGTCTCTTCAGTCATCCATTTCAGTCATTTTTGCTTTTTCATCTTTTGCAGAAACTTTTCACTTTCTTTGAGCACAACATTCTTGATGTTATTTCATTACTCTTTTAGTGCTCTGTTATTTGTATCCAAAGCGGCAAATCAATTTAAATTTTCGTGGTATGTTTTCAACATCATACTTTCCTACACTCATGAGTGGCTTGCTCTTTTTCAGCTTTAAAAAAACAAAGAGCAGTGATAGCTGAGCACTACGATGTTATTAAATGTTGGAAAATTTTGTCTTGAGGAAACCTCCTCTCATGACAACTCTTCCTTTTTACTCAAACAAGGTTTACTTAAAATTAAACAGTGAACAATATGTTAAAGATGTGCAAAAGCACAACTATGTGCCTTACACAAACTTAACTCATAAATTGTGTTAAAAAACACCCATGTGCAAATCAGTAGACTTAGTAAACTTATTTGAAGAAGTGATTCGAAACATCCATCATGAAACAGATGTCTATCATGAAATAATGGATCCATTCATTGAGGCAAGCATAGTATCTCTAAAAAAATTGCGATGCTCAACTGCAAAATCATTTGCAAAATAGAATGCGGTATGTCAGCGGACACAGCACTGCGTTTAGAGAATACCAACTGTAAACACCCTGTTTCAACGCTCCAAAAACCGCAATGATGTCCTGAAGTAACCAAACAGCATGGATCTTTCCAAAACTCAGCTGATATTTAAATCACATGGCAAATTAAACCAATGAATGCAGAACATACAAAACCAATCAGTCACTCATACATCACAAGAGGCTTGTCCAAGCCAGTTCCTGATTTAGACTGAGTTTGCATATTAATGGCTGGTAATCTGTACCACACTCAGCTCTAGCTTTTGTCTTTGTTGATGTTATTAAGCTTTTCATCTACAGTATATTTCAAAAAACTTAAAGAAGCTAGCACGGTAGTCAGGGAAGCAAAGATACAAAAAGAAGAAGAAATGGCTAATGCAATAAAATGGGGGGATGAGACAATTTTCAGATATGTTAGCGAGAGGAGGAAGGACAAAAGTGGCATTGTCAACCTCAAAGTTGAAAGGGAGGATAAAGCAGAATTGCTTAACAGATATTTCTGTTCTGTGTTCACAGATGAAGGGCCAGGAGCAGGACCTCAGAAAATGTGCACAAAAAGAAACATTAGTGAAGGGGATCTTGAACAATTTTCAGAAGACTGTGTTCATGAGGAACTAGCTAAACTAAAAGTAGACAAAGCAAAGGAACTAGATGGGATTCATGCAAGAATATTGAAGGAACTTGGAGATGTTCTAGCTGCTCCACTGTCTGATCTTTTCAATGCTTCTTTAGAGTCGAGAGTGGTCCCAAAGTGGACCACTCTCGAGTGGAGAAAGGCACATGTGGTCCCTTTACACAAAAGTGGAAGATGTGGTATTCTTAAATTTCAGTAAAGCCTTTGACACTGTTCCATACAAGCAACTTATTAATAAACTGTGCACCCTAGAAATGGACCCTAAAGTGACTGACTGGGTTAAAAATTGGTTGAGTGGGAAGTAACAAAGGGTACAGGTAAATGGAGCTTACTCTGAGAAGGAAGTTACAAGTGGTGTGCCACAGGAATCTGTCCTTGGTCTGATTGTTTTTAACATTTTTGTTGGTGATATTGCAGAAGGGCTGTCAGGTAAGGTTTGACTTTTTGCAAATCTGCAATAAAGCAGACACCCAGAAAGGAGTAGATAACATGAGGAGGGATCTAGTTAAGCTTGAGGAATGGTTAAGAATTTGTCAGGTGAGATTTAATGCTAAAAAATGCAGGGTCATATACTTGGGCTGCAAAAATCCAAGGAAGTGGTACAGTGTAGGGGGCAAAGTACTTCTGTCCATGAAAGAAGAGTTGGACCTGGGCTTGATTGTTTCTGATGATCTTAAAGTGGCTAACCAGGTAGAAAAGATGATGGTGAAAGCCTGAAGAATGCTTGGGTGCATAGGGAGAGGAATGGACAGCAGAAAAAAGGAGGTGGTGGTGCCTCTGTATAAGCCTCTGGTGCAACCTCATTTGGAGTATTGTGTGCAATTCTGGAGAACGCACCTTCAAAAGGATATAAACAGGATGGAGTGCAGAGGTTGACTACCAAAATGGTAAGTTGTCTTCATTATAAAGCATATGAGGACAGACTTATAGATCTTAATATGTATATGCTAGAGGAAATGCGGGATAGAGGTGATATGATAGAGATATTTAAATACTTCTGGCATAACTGCACAAGAGGAGAGCCTCTTTTGATTGAAAGCAAGCCTTCTATGAGGGGACATAAGATGAGGGTGAAAGTGGAAAGAATCAGGAATAATATATAGAAATATTTCTTTTCAGAAAGAGTGGTAAATGTGTGGAATAGTCTCCCAGTGGAGGTGATTGAGACAAGGATGGTATTTGAATACAAAAAAGCATGGGACCAACACAGAAGATCTCTAAAGGCAAAAAGGGGACTAATGTAGTTGATATGGAAGGGCAGACTAGATAGGCCATGTGGTCTTTTTCTGTCATCATATTTCTATATTTTATGTTTTCCATTGTTGACGTCAACAAACATAGTCAATTTGACATTTGTACAATCCATCGGGCAATGTCCATATCTACAGTCGCCACTTGTGTTGCTGCAAGAAGATGTTTTATAGGTTACAATCGCAACGCATGCCTGCAATTGTAAGCAACGAAAGAATTGTTAGGGTGGCAATTGCCTACAGAACCACTGCAGTCAGTAATAAATGTGCCCCCAACCACACCTACAGGACAGTGCAGAATAGAGAGGGATGACTAGGAATAAGCACAACTGGCTGCACATCTCAGAGCAATGGGACTAAGTAAAAGAGGGCAGGTCATGCAAATCATGTTTATATGCAAAGAGTCTCTGCTGCTTCCCTAACTGTGGGAGAAAGGTTGCAAACGTGGCATTTGAAGGTGCAGGGCGCCTTGTCCGGCATCAGGCAGGGTGTTTGCAGTGTCCATCTTGTGAAACAATTATATGAACCCCCTTCACCCTAAGACTCCAAGAGTTTCTGTTCCTTAGACTTGCAGGTAGCACAGCACAAAGTCTCCGGTGTTTGTTTGTTTTTGGGGGGTGGGGTGGGGATATAGGATTTCCCCCCGCCTCTCAGTCATCTCTCTTATATGAATTAAACAGCACTTTCACTATTGTGAAGTGTGTCCCCTACATGTGGGGGCAGGGACACTAGGGCAGATCTAGACAATGAGCACAAAGACTGGATGAGTGTCTGATTGTAAGTCCCATTTATACTACATGATTTGGCGGTTTGGGGGCATCTTGCAGTGCCATTTCATTCTTTCTTGTGAGCACTTCTCTATCAGGTAAGCTATCTGTTGATCTTCACTGAGTTACGAACTAATGTAGCAATTTTAAGATTAAAATAGCCATATTACAGTTCTTTTAGTAGCTTTCTTGATTACACCAGTATTAATATATTTTAGGTGGATGCTGACAACTGTCCCTCACTTGGTTTGCAGCTTTTCATGCTGTGAGGGCTTGTGTGCATCAGTGATGCTGAGAGCTAAACTATCGGTAGTTTAACTACTGGCAGGGTCTCCCAAGATGGAAAGGTCTCAGCTGAGGTGCCAGACCAAGACAAACCACCCATCTGGGCAGCAGCAGAATGGGATAGTGTTGACGGCGAAGGATCACATTTCTGTGACAACGGCAACAACACCAAACTTAAACTGCATGGAAGAAAGGCCCGGCAATCTACTTCTGTATCTTGCCATGAAAACACAATGGATGGTTACAACAAAACAAATTGTGCTATAGTGCTGGAAGATGAGACCCCCAGGTCGGAAGGCACTCATCTAGCTACTGGGGAAGAGCTGAAGACGTTTCAGAGTAAAGCCAGCATTTATGATGTGGTTGGATCAAAGCCCTCGGGACGTCTGACTGCTGATGTAGCTGCGCATGAAATGAGAGTCAGAAGCTGTAAAGATGTCTTATGCATTGGAACATGGAAAATACGAAACATGAACCAAGGGAAGTTGGAGGTGGTCAAGAATGAAATGGAACATGTACAACTTGATCTGTTGGGTGTCAGCGAACTGAAATGGACTGGCATCGGGCACTTTGCATCAGATGATCACATAGTCTACTATGCTAGAAATGAAAGACAAAGAAGAAATGGTGTTGCATTTATAATAAAGAAGAAACTTGCAAGAACTGTAGTGAAATACAATGCAGTCAGCGAACGCTTAATCTCTATTCGTCTACGAGGAATGTCTATCAACACAACTATAATTCAAGTATATGCCCCAACAACAGCTGCAGAAGAAATTGAAATTGAAGAGTTCTATGACCAAGTACAAGCTGAAATTGACAGAACATGCAAACAGGATATCCTGATAGTCATGGGTGACTGGAACGCAAAAGTTGGCAACAAAGAAGAAGGCAAAGTAGTTGGAAAATATGGACTTGGCAACAGAAATGAAGCTGGAGAAATACTGATAGAATTCTGCAAGACCAACGATCCATTCATCTCAAACACCTTCTTCCATCAACACAAGCGGCGACTGTACACATGGACTTCACCCAATGGATTGTATAAAAATCAAATTGACTACATCTGTGGAAGTCAACGATGGAAAAGTTCTATAACATCAACAAAGACAAAACCTGGAGCTGACTGTGGTACAGATCATCAACTACTAGTATGCAAACTCAAGCTAAAGTTGAAAAAGAGCAAACCATATGACCTTGAGAATATACCACTGGAATTTAAAGACTGCCTGCAAAATCGATTTGCTGCTTTAGATACAAATGACAGAGCTCCAGAAGAGTTATGGAATTACATCAAGAAGGTTATGTTGGAAGAAAGCGAGAAGTCTCTACAAAAGGTGAAAAAGCAAAAACGGCCAAAATGGATGATGGAAGAAACTCTGAAAATTGCCCAGAAACGCAGAGAAGCTAAAGCCAGAGGAGAAAGAAAGACAATAACAGAACTCAACAGAGATTTCCAATGTGCAGCAAGACAGGACAAGGAAAAGTACTACAACGACGCATGCAAGGAAATAAAAGCAGAAACTATTAGAGGAAGAACAAGATCGGCTTTCTTAAAGCTATGAGAGTTAAAGAAAAAGTTCCAGCCTCGAATTGGAATGTTACAAGATGCTCAAGATTCTATGTTGAATGATGCTGAGAAGATCAAGAAAAGGTGGAAGGAATATACAGAGTTTTTATATGATAAAGATCAAGTGGACCAACAGTAGTTTCAAATTGTACCTTATGATCGGGAACCATTGGTGATGAAAGAAGAAGTTGAAGCAGCATTGAAAGCCTTATCAAAGAACAAAGCACCAGGCATTGTTATCATTCCCATAGAAGTATTACAGCAATCAGATGCAGCTGTTACCATACTTACAAGGCTCTGCCAAGAAATATGGAAGACAACATCATGGCCAACTGACTGGAAAAGATCTGTGTTTATACCAATACTAAAGAAAGGTGATCCAACTGACTGTGGAAATTATCGCACAATCGCTCTGATCCCACATGCCAGCAAGATTCTACTGAAGATTATTCAAAAGAGACTACAACTATATCTGGAACAAGAACTACCTGAAGTGCAAGCAGGGTTCAGGAAAGGGCGAGGAACGAGAGACATCATTGCGGATGTGAGATGGATCCTTGAAAAGACTAAATACCAAAAGGATATCTATTTGTGCTTTATCAACAATAGCAAAGCTTTTGACTGTGTAAACCATGAGAAACTCTGGGCCACATTAAGAAGCATGGATATACCAGAACACCTGATCGTACTCTTGCACAATCTGTACATTGATCAAGAAGCAACAGTTCGAATGGAAAAAGGAGAAACAGAATGGTTTAAAATAAGCAAAGGTGTAAGACAACGCTGCATACTTTCCCCCTACCTGTTTAATTTATATGCAGAACAAATCATCAGAGAAGCAGGATTGTATGAAGACAACAGACGTGTGAAGATTGGTGGAAGACTCATCAACAACCTTTGCTATGCTGATGATACCACATTACTGGCTGAAAGTGAAGATGATCTGAAACATTTGCTTCTCACAATCAAAGAACATAGTCTCAAAATGGGCCTGCACCTTAATGTAAAGAAGACAAAGATCATGACAACCGGCATAATCAACAGGTTCATCATTGAAGGAGAAGAAATTGAAATTGTGAACAACTTTAACCTACTTGGATCAACTATCAATAAAGAAGCAACAAGCAGTCAAGAAATCAGACAACGCATTGCTCTTGGCAGAATGGCTATGAAAGACCTAGATAAGATTCTCAAGAGCAAAGATGTTTCTCTCCATACAAGATTCGACTTGTTCAAGCCATGGTATTTTCAATAACATCATATGGATGTGAAAGCTGGACAGTGAAAAAGATAGACAGGAAGAAAATTGATGCCTTTGAATTATGGTGCTGGCGGTGAATACTGTATATACCATGGACTGCCCGAAGAACAAACCAGTCGGTACTAGAGGAGATCAAACCTAAGCTTTCTTTAGAAGCTCAGATGACAAGACTTCGACTTTCATACTTTGGACACATCATGCGAAGAGAGAGATCATTAGAGAAAGACATCATGCTTGGCAAGATAGAAGGTCAACGCAAAAGAGGAAGGCCAGCAATGAGATGGATTGATACAGTAACAGCAGCTACGGGTCTGTCAACAATGAGCCGCCTGACTGAAGACCGAACACAATTTAGGATAGCTATCCAGAGGGTCGCCATGAGTCGACTCCGACTTGACGGCACTTAACAACAACAGCTGACAACTGTAATGCTATACAACTGCAGCACAGGTACAACAAACACACTCCTAACGTAGCACATACTCAGCACTCCCTTTTCCATGCCCCCTTTTAAATCTCCATTTCCTGGGGAGGGGTATGCATGTTCAAATAGCAGCTTCATAAATTGCTCTTTGGACATGTATGTGATCTAAATATGCTTCCAAACTTTACCTCCTGTATTTAGCCATTTTTTGGCACCTGAATATAGATTCCTAAATATTTTGATCATTCCAATCTGTCTGCTCAGTCTTGTCTGAATATGACTGCCTAATACCACCATTATTTGAAATCCCTCATTCATCTTCCATTTTAAAAAATGTGTGAGCCCCCATCATCCCACTTGCCCCTAGGTCTTCAAAAATGTAAGCAGGAGCGCTGCAAGACTCCACATCACCATCTCACATCACCACCCATCCTGCCCTCTCCTCCTGGCATCTCTTCAACCTCCTCAAGACAAGCCAGGAAGAGTAGAGGGTCTTACCTCTTTCTAGCTCAGCTAAATAGCAAGGGGTTCATTTATTAAAGTGCCAGGCCAGTGCAAGGTTATTGGACAACCTAGGCAAACCTTCTGACTGAAGATCTAACATAGTTTTAGGATAACTATCCACAGAGTCGCCATGAGTTGATTTCAACTCAAAGGCACTTAACCATAACACAATAACAGGTGAATCTTCAGTCTTATGTCTTCCCCATGAGATTTTGAAAATTAAAGTCAGCAATCATGATCACTCCTACATCATACCTCCCACAGCAATTGGGCATCATACTTTTAAAATATTAAACTTTACTTTGTATGTATGTGTGCCTGCTCTCCTTGCAGGTAGAAGGAATGTGCTGAAAGCTCTTTGAGTTTGCATGGCTGTCAGAATCTATTGTTTTCTTTGCCTGTTGCTGCTTTTTGCTGCCCCTCAGAAGTTTCTACCCTAGTTGGCTACCTAGTTTTGTCTAATGGTTGAGCCAGCTCTGCTAAAATGTGAACATTTCTGTGAGATTCACTAAACGGCAGTACCCAGGTGCTACAGCTTACTGAATTCCGTAGTAATTTTTCTTATGTTGCTATGGCCGGGAACTTTCCATGTTTCCCATCTGTGACACAAGAAAATGATGACTGTCCATACTTGAAAAGCCTGAGGCCACAAGGTGAAAGAAAAGAGCCATCATCCCTGGGTATTAAAATCTCTGTCTTCCCTTAGTCCACACCCCCATCTCTGTTAATAAAAAAAAGTTGTGCCCTAAATCTGGTAAAATGACTCTGCCTCCCACATCCAAAACAATACTTTGAAATCCCTGGTCTCAAGTAGGTACGAGAGTGAGTCCCAATCTCTGTTGCCCTGTAGATGCCATATGCTACTTTATTCAATGGCCTTAAGAGATTTGCTTTTTTCTTTCCATTCTTTTCTGAATAATTCCTAACATTCTATTTGAGCTGGCGATTTCAATGCATTGTCCAGTGTAAAATTGTAGTTGCCATGTTTAGTCCATGTGTGTAATGCAAATAAAGGTCAACAAGAAAGTAGCAGGTGACAGATACCTTTTTACTGGACTTAGTACATTTTTGACAATCTTTCAAGAGCTATACTCTATTCATCAGGTCTATGAGGCATAATGCATTTACACTGGATTTATGTCATTACATATCAAAGCAAAGAGTGGGATACAGTAACAATTACAAAGATCCTGTCTGATCTTAGCTCAGGGCCGATGTTGGAGGGGAACAAACAGGGCAGTTGTCTTGGGCCCTCTTGCCAAAGGGGGTCCCAAGCCTGCCTCAAGATGAAGGAGGCATATCCTCCATGTTGGCTTTGGGACTCTCTCACCACTTTCTACCCTGGGCCCTTGCACATCTAACACCACCGGTCTGCATTTGTCATTAAGTTACAATGAAAAGCATAGGTGAGGAGACAGTACCCCTCTGCATTTCAATGCTTTATGTCTGGAAATGGGCAAGTAAATCAATGTCTCTATTCAGTCTTCTTTTGTTAGTGTTGAAAGGCTTGGAGATGTGGGGATGGAAGGATAAGGGCCAGAGCAAAGGGGTGTAAGTACCCTGGATGGGGGAGGGAGAGAGAAATAGGGCTGGTTATACAGTAGAGGAAGAGAGAAAAAGGACTTATGATGAGAGAAAGAGGATGGAAGAGGGAAAGAGAAAACTGAGGATGAATGTGTATGAGAGAGGGGAGCTTGGATCTGAGGGGGGAGGGGGAGAAATCCAGGAAGCTAATGTAAGAGGAAAGGGAGGTGAAATCTAAGGAACAGAATGAATGGAGAATGGTAGGCAAGAAGAGGAGACAAGAAAGGAAAGAAAAGAGCAGAAAGAGAAGGAAGAAAGAAAAAAAATTTAAATATCCACTGTGAAGAAAAGATATAAAAGGGAGAGAAAGAACTAAAAAAGAAAAAAGAACCCCAGAGAGAAAAAAAATAAATTGTGGGTAAGAGGGGTGGAGGATGTATGTGTGTGGAATGGGGAATATGTATGGGGGGAGAGTATGCATGTGGGAGGTAGATGGGGGTATGTGGGGTGTGTATATGTGGGCAGTACAGATGTATGTGTATGGCTGCACAGGTTTGGGGTGTTTTTGCCCCTTGGTATATAGGCATTCTCTCCCTCTCTCCCATTTGCTCTCTCCTGCCCTTATTCAACTCATTTCCTCAACCTCCCACCCCCAAGCATTCTCATCTCCTTATCATCCTCCTTCCGCTCACACTGTCTCTCTCTGCCCTCTATTCCCCTCTCTCACACAGTCTTTGTCTCCTCTCCCTCTTGCATGCTCTCTCCCCTTCCCTCTCCTCTCTTGTCCCTCATATTCTCTCTCCTTGCACTCTTCCCCTTCCATCCCCTCCCCCACTCTCTCCCCTTCCCCCACACTTGATGTCTCCCTCCCTCCCCTCCCTCTCAAGCACTCTCTCTTCCCCTCTCATCATGCATGCTCTCCCCTTCCCCCTCTCCCCTCCTTACATTGTCTCATTCCATTCATACTTTCTCTCCCATTCCCTCCCATATCTTCTCTTCCTTCCATCCCCTCCCCCTTTCATTCCCTCCCCTCTTCCTTCCATCACCCGTCCCCCTCCCCCTTATCTTCTGCCAGCAGGAGCTGGATCTCCACCAAAAAAAACTGTGCCTCTTGTTATTTTCTGCTGTGAGCAGGGATTGGGTCCCTGCTGACAGACAGTACAGATTTTTACCACAGTCAAGGGTCTCCTTATCTTCCTTTGCCAGCAGGAGTTGAATTGCCGCTGACAGATTATACTGGAGCTAGGAATCATAAGAAAAAGTATGGAGAATAAAACTAATGCCTCTGTATCGTTCCATGGTGCGACTGCACCTTGAATATTGTGTGCAATTCTGGTTGTCCTATCTTAAAAAGGATATAGCGGAATTAGAAAAAGTACAGAGAGGAGCAACCAAAATGGTAAAAGGGATAGAAGGATACACTTATGAGGAAAGACTTAAAAGGTTAGGACTCTTCAACTTGGAAAAGAGATGGCTGAGGGGAGATATGATAGAGGTCTATAAATTAATGAATAGAGTGGAACAGGTAAATGTAGATCGATATCTTTTCAGGAACCTGCCAAGTACTTGTGACGTGGATTGGCCACTGTTAGAAACAGGATACTGGGCTTGATGGACCTTGGTCTGACCCAGTTTGGCATTTCTTATGTTAGTGGTAAGAAATTTTAAATAACGTGCTTTTAGGGATACTTTGAGAGTAGATTACCACAATTTTCCATGAGGACTATTCAAAGGTCAACTGCCCCCTCCCCAAATGAACTCCTTGCTCACTACTAGCACCACAGGAAATAAGTGTCTTAGATTCACCCACTAGAAATCTGGTAGCTTTACTCTAACCCCACAATGCCTGTAGATGGTCTGGAGAAAACTAATAAGCCTGTAAAGGACTCCATTAGAATCCATCAGGGGCCTGCCCAGTAATCATTTGCACAGGGCAGCACTGGCCCTAGTCCTAAGGTGGTCAGTTAAAAATCAATAGGACAGGTCACTGGTCACTTTCTGCTGGACTTTGCTAACTCTTTGTGTTGTCCTGGTGTGATCGCTGATCTGACTAGCTTACAGTATCTGCTTTTCACAGGTTCAGGACAGCTCCACTTAAAACTTATTGGTGTCTTTTATTTCTGTGCATCTCTGATTGGATGGACTGCAGAAATACCTTGATGTCACTTCTCATCCAGTTGGGTCTTGTGCCATCTGCTTGCCAGGTCCAAGCTATAAGTCATCCAGCTGTCCTTCTGCACCTCTCCTGCACTCTTCCAACCATAACCAGCTCCCAGAAGAGGCCTAAGATCCACCTTAGGTGGCTCCCTGGTCGGGAGGTCTATATCCACAGTATCTGTTCCTTTTAAAGTTAAACAATCAAAGTTCCACTATTTATACTTTGCACTTTTTCCTAGTACTCCTGGGGTTCAGCTCCTCTTAGGTTGGGCAGCCGTCCCCTCCCTTTGAACAGTGTTTGGGTCCTCACAAGGGTCCTTCAAGGTAAAATTCCAAAACAGTATGCAAATTAGGTATTTTGCATGCAGTTCATTATTCAACCTACAGGTGGCTCTCCATTAGGTTGCAACAGTGAGTCATTTGCTCCTTCAGTTCGAAACAAGGTAGAAATCAACAAAACCCTAACTCTCTCTAGCCCAACCAGGGAAAGTCTCAGGCGCCCAGGGGCCTGAGTGGCCCGCTGCATCCCATGTAGCTTTATTCCGCTATATCTACCCCATTGGTGGGCTATTAACCAGTTAGACTTCCATATCTTGGGCATCTCCTCTTGTAAGTCTGTGCTCAATTCCAGACTCTCTTAGGAGTGTCCGTTCTCCCTTCCAGGGAGTTCAATCTCTATATCCTCTTCTGTTTCTGACGTCAGGCCCTCGAGTTCTCCCCATTCATTTCTCATAATACCAGGATGCCCAGGGGAATGTGTCTGGGTCTCCCTAAAATTAATGGGTGGCAGGAACTCAGGTTCTATCCTGGGGCTTCCCGTTGGTCTTGGTTTTCCTGTCTTGCTTTTCTAATGAGGGTTACATGACCTGCCCTGGGGGTCTCTACCAGGGTCCATCCTCTATCTCCTTTGGACTATCCAGGGTCCTTTGGGACTTCGGCTGTGATGGGATATACACCCCATCACACTTGCCTTGTCAGTGATGTCATTGTCACGTGCACAGTTAAGTGTTAATTGCATTATGACTTTCACTGTTTACCCAATTCTATGGACTCATGACCCCATTTTGAGCTTAGGTTTTGGCAATGATTGATTACTAAGCAATGCACGTTATAACTGTTAGCTGTTTTTGCACGCTGATAATGACAAAAAAAGAAAGAGAAAACATAGCTCAAGTTTCTGCTTTAAAAAAGGAAGTTGTAAGAGAAAAAGATTGGAAATTTTGTCTTTTAAAGTTTGGTTCAGTTTTGTAGTTCTGGCTATTACATATACTCTATACAGTATCCAAATGTAAAATGCCTTCTCCAGCTTAAGCTACTTACCAACTATACAAAATTTGACCTAGCCCCTTAATACTAGCTATGCCCAATTCACACCCTTGAAATGCCTATTTTTAGGAATCCAAAACATAGGCACTTGAAAGTTTTGTCACAGGGCGCGATAGTCTAAGCATTTATACTCCTAACTTTGAGAGTTATGCTCCTAAATTGGCCTCTTTACCAATTTACTAGGGCTGAATACCTAAGTATTTTCTAAAAGTGTCCTTAAACTCCTACATTTAGGAGCATGGAAAGTGGATGGCAATGGTACGCTTAGTTTGTAAGCCTTTCAGGGACAAGGGAATAAAAAGTGCCTGTTAGAATATATCTCACTTGCACCTCCTCTCACCAAGAGAAATTTACTTGGTTTCACGTAATTCTACATATAGCTGCATTTAGTTGCTTTGTACATAGTTCTCATGTTCACTGTTTCACTGTTCAAGAAACCTGTTTAATTTATATCCAAGTTTATACTACCTGTTCATTGTAAGCACAGATCAATTATTTGTGACGTGTGGATTTTATGTTCATTGTAAACCGCACTGATGTCGAATAGCACAGTATAAAAGAAACTGTAAATAAATAAAATAATAAAAATAAAATATCTGTAAACCACTTTCACCTGGTGAAAAGCAGTATATAAGCACAGCTAAATTAAATAAATAAAGAGAGAGGAGGTCATTTTATGAATCCATTAATGCACATATATGACAGTTTATGTGCATTACTGGCCTCTGATAAAGTACTGACCAGTGTAATAGTGTGCATGCTAACATGAATGTGCCTACTTTGCCATCAGGTGTAGCTGGGGCTGGGGTGCGGTATAGATGAAGTAGGGACAGAGTCTGCAAGTACACCTGTTTATGGTAAAATACCTCAATGTACATATGTACTGTATTTGCATACTTAATGCATGTTCATTTACACCTGCTATAGAGCAAGTATAAATGTCTGCACCTGAATTTCAGGCCAATCTCTGCCATTGATACTAATACTTTATAAAGCTATGTAGGCACCTATTTATTTTTTATTTATTTTATTTTTATTTAGCTGTATTTATATCCCACTTTTCACTGGGTCAAAGCGGTCAATTGGGAGATACATTTAACACGAGGGGATATGACACACATATGCTAATACTTACAGGGAACATGGGCAATGGAGGGTTAAGTGGCTTGCCCAAGACCACAAGGAGTACCTATAGGACTAGAAATCCCAGTCCCTCTGGCCTGAGATTGCTGTCCCCAGGTGGGACTTGAACCCCTGTCCCTCCGGCCTGAAGTACCTTGTCCTAACCACTAGGCCACTCCTCCCATAGAGTTCATGAGGAGGGGTGTGTTTTGGGTGCCTTTGCCTAGGTGCCCTGTTATATAATTGCCCTCTTAGAGGCTCTTTCTTCATAGATGGCTATCAATTAGTCTGTCTGTCATAATGATAATAGTTATAAGAGCCCTTTTACTAGTGTGCTACTGTACATGGTTAGAATAGGTTTTGGTGCACATTAATTGCACCCTGTGGCTCGTGTTCACTGTTAGCTCACGGCCGTAACAGCAAATACTTATTCCCGCGTTAAGTGCGTCTCGCACATTAGAGTGGGAAATGGGCAGGTTAGGGGCAGAGAACTGGTGTGGCGAGTGCTGCGCCTTCAGTGTGCAGGTAAACACTGCATGCTAATGGCATATCTTGCAATTAGTACACGTTATTGCTGTCCCATTTCACCCAACGCCACCCCATGTTATCTATCGGCAAAATCCTGTCCATGCCCCTGACAGGTAACATGGTGGCTGCGATTTCACATGCTATTAACACATAAAGTGCAAAACCACAGCGCACTTTAGTAAAAGGGCCCCATAGTGTTGTTCCTTTTTATCATGGAAATGGGCAAAGAAATAGTTTTCTAAAAACCAAATGACATGGAAAATATTAAATATCAGTTATATGAGTTTGGTCATAATGCAAACTTCATTTTTAATGATCCCATTTCACAATATTAAAATGTCATTTATATATGTTATGCAAGACACAGATCAGAAATGGAAGAGTGATTCATAAAGAATTTGGGTTCAAAACATCTATATAAAATTGGCTATGTCAGAAGTCATAGCAGTACCCTTAATTTACATGTAAAATTTACCCTCAGATATGAAAGTGCTGGTTAAAGCAGCATTTTTATCAAATGCTGACTGAAATTGAAGGTGTCATTCAATGAAAAGTTTCTAAGTTTTCTCTGATTATACTATCAGAAGCTTTAGAGACATTGTGATTCAATATCAAAATGATCAAAATCCTGTCAGATTTTATAGCATCAAGTCACACATAACATATTAGTTCACATAAATCAGTAATGGCTCCAAAACAATTCCCTCCCACATTTTTGGAAGCCCATAAGTTGTTTTAATAAACATGAGGGAGGGGGCATAGTCAAAACATTTAGCCGGTTAGCATACCTGCCAACCGGCTAAGCAACAAGCTCACCCCAATATTCAGCGGAACGAACAGGTTAGTGCCACTGAATATACCCATAGACCATCGAAATATGCCCACAGACCGTTGAAAATATGCCCAGTTAAAACTTACTATCTGAGAGGAAGTGACATTGTCTCCTGGAATGGCAACCTAAATATTGAGCTCCAAAGACAGCACCAGAAAATACTTGATTAGAAATAGAAAACAGAAGAAATAACTCCCCAGCCCACAAGAGAGAAGTTTAGCAGAGTGCAACAGTGAGAAAGATGCCGAGAAAGAAAGTCACTGTTGAAATGAAAGCTTTTAATTTCAAGGCGGTCCAAGGAGAAACGGCAAACCACACCAAAATGGCGTCAGAGGGCATTGTGATGGAGACAGGCCAGAGAGACTGCCCAGGGCACCTAGAAAAAAATGAAATACAAACGCTGCGGGGTGAACTGAAAGAGTAGTTTTGGAAGTTGTGACAAGAGCTGAACACCTTCAAATTGGAGGCGCAGAGGTGAAAAGCGGAGTTGAAGACAGACATAAAATAAAGTGGCAAAATACAGAAATAGAACTGTGTGCAGACATGTTGGCTAATAATATCCTAAGGCACAAGGAGTATCAAGGAGTAACCAAACGACTGAGGATGAGAACGTGTGCTACGTGGCTTTTCCCAATTGGCCTACAGTACAAAATAGCTTGGAAGACAACTCTGGCTAAGACTGTCGAGGAAGCAATCCAAGGCCTGCAACGTGCTGGTTGGTCCAATCTACCAGAATATACCCCAACAAAAGAAGATAACACAGTGAGAAAGGACGCTAATCCAACATCAAGATGGCAGAGAGCCCATGCAGGGAACAATGCATGAGGAAGCAGAAGGTCATTAATAGTTGAATGTGGAAAGGAGTTTGATGACGGTAGTGACTGAGCTGGAATCTACCTGTAACTGTACCAGGGAATGTAAATCAAAAAGCCCTGGGGGGTGAGTCAGATTGTAAGTGATATAGGAAGCCTCAAATGTTAAAAGAGGCCAAAGGATTTATAGTTAATTGATCATGTGTAGGAAAACTGAGGGTGGGAAGAAAAACAACTCAGAAAAATGATTTGGATTATAAGTAAAAGTTGAGTTAGGGCAATCTGGAGATGACCATTCTCCTCTGTAAGTTGGAGAGGTGGTGGAAGATTATAGGGGCTGGAAAGGGAGGGGGTGGGGAGGGGAATGGGGAAGAAGGGGAGAAGGGAGAGTAGGGGGGTGAGAACGAGGCAGTAAGGGGGGGAAAGGGATGAGTAGCTGGGGATCCCTATTATATAATTCACCAAATAGAAAGCTCCAGTTATGATTGATCTTAAAATTGTGACCCTCAATGTTAAGGGTCTCTGCTCATCCTATAAACATCAAGCGCTATTCAAGGAATGTAAAAGATTGCAAGGGGATATTGTGTTTATTCAGGAAGGAGTGGCCTAGTGGTTAGGACAAGGTACTTCAGGCCGGAGGGCCGGGGGTTCAAGTCCCACCTGGGGACAGCAATCTCAGGCCGGAGGGACTGGGATTTCTAGTCCTATAGGCACTCCTTGTGGTCTTGGGCAAGCCACTTAACCCTCCATTGCCCATGTTCCCTGTAAGTATTAGCATATGTGTGTCATATCCCCTCGTGTTAAATGTATCTCCCAATTGACCGCTTTGACCCGGTGAAAAGCGGGATATAAATACAGCTAAATAAATAAATAAAATAAATAAAAACATGAGGTAAGGGTGCCTAACCCATGCTATAATCAAAGATTTTTTTGCATCCAACAAGGTGGAAAAAAAGAAAGGGGGAGTGGGAATACTATTGTCTAATGCCATACCTCTTCAAATTATGGAAGTATATAAAGATCGGGAGGGAACATAAGAACATAAGACATGCCATACTGGGTCAGACCGAGGTCCATCAAGCCCAGTATCCTGTTTCCAAAAGTGGCCAATCTAGGTCCTACGTACCTAGCAATATCCCCAAAAGACACAGGTTCCATAATGCTTGTACTGGGTCAAGCATTGATATCCTGGGTCCCTTTTTAATAGTGGTTTATGGACCTTTCCTCCAGGAACTTGTCCAAACCTTTTTTAAACCCAGCTATACTAACAGCCCTTACTACATCCTCCGGTAACAGATTCCAGAGTTTGATTACACGTTGAGTGAAAAAATATTTTCTCTTATTTGTCTTAAATAGTTTACCCTGTAGCTTCATTACATGTCCCCTAGTCTTTCTATATTCTGATAGCGTAAACAATTGATCCACGTTTATCCGTTCCACTCCATTCATTAATTTATAGACCTCTATCATATCTCCCCTCAGCCGTCTCTTTTCCAGGTTAAAGAGCCCTAACCTTTTTAGCCTCTCTTCATAGGAGTAGCCTTCCATCCCCTTCACCAATTTGGTGGCTCTTCTCTGTACTTTTTCTAATAACGCTATGTCCTTTTTAAGATACGGCGACCAGAATTGCACACAATATTCAAGGTGCGGTCGTACCATGGAGCGATACAGAGGCATTATAATATCCTTTGTTTTATTCTCCATCCCTTTCTTTATGATACCTAGCATTCTATTTGCTTTCTTGGCCGCCGCTGCACACTGGGCGGAGGGTTTTAACATGTTATCCACGATGACTCCTAAGTCCTTTTCCTGGGTGGTGGTTTCTAATGTGGAGCCTTGCATCGTGTAACTATAGTGTGGGTTGTTCTTTCCTAGGTGCATAACTTTGCATTTGTCCACATTAAATTTCATCTGCCATTTGGATGCCCAGTCTTCCAATTTATCCAGATCCTCCTGCAGTTTTCCACAATCCTCTTGGGTTTTAACAACTTTAAACAGTTTTGTGTCATCTGCAAATTTGATAACCTGACTAGTTATTCCCTTTTCCAGGTCATTTATGAATATGTCAAAAAGTAGCGGACCCAGTACAGATCCCTGGGGTACTCCACTATTCACTTTTTTCCATTGGGAATATTGGCCATTTAGCCCTACCCTCTGCTTTCTATCTTTTAACCAGTTCCCGATCCACAATAGTACACTGCCTCCTATCCCATGACTTTTTAGCTTTGCCAAAAGTCTCTGATGGGGGACCTTGTCAAAAGCTTTCTGGAAGTCCAGATACACTATATCAACCGACTCACCTTTGTCTACCTGTTTATGCACACCTTCAAAGAAACATATCAGATTAGTAAGACAAGATCTTCCTTGTCTAAAGCCATGTTGGCTGTCTCCCATTAGCCCATGACTATCTACATGTTGTGTAATTTTGTTCTTTATGATGGTTTCTACCATTTTCCCTGGTACTGACGTCAGGCTCACCGGCCTGTAATTTCCCAGGTCACCCCTGGAACCTTTTTTAAAAATTGGTGTTACGTTGGCGACCCTCCAATCTTCAGGTATTACAGATGTTTTTAATGAAAGTTCACAGATTAATAGCAGGTCTGCAATCTCATATTTCAGTTCTTTCAACACTCTGGGATGTATACCATCCCAGAGTGTTGAAAGAAGATACCTAATAGTAAAAACTAAATGGGGAAATATCAAGTATATGTTAGTAAATGTGTATGGTACCAAAGGATACTCGAGGTTTATACCTCTGGTCCACAATATAGATTTTCCCCTTGGAATACGCAGCATGGCCTTCAGTAGATGGGCACAGGGGGGGGTTACATTATTTAGGCCAATTTAGGAAACAGGGGGAGTGGATACTTTTTGAGGAACTACAAGAAGAGTGTAATCTACCCTCAACAGATTACTATATGTATACACAGGTGATACATTATATTAAACAATTACTACAATCTACTCAAGGCAACCGAGTTGGAAATACAGATACCTTTTTTGAAAGTAGTACAACTAAAGGGGCTATTGCCAAAATATATAAGGCCATGGACCAAACAATTGAGATACCATGGAAACAAGGCAGCATGGGAAGTGGACCTGAACAAATCTTTGGATGAGAAACAATGGGGAACCATCTATTAAGGCTTATTTAAAGGAGTCCTGCTAGCCACATTATAGAACATAACTATAAGATGCTGTATAGGTGGTATCTTATCCCACAGAAATTACAAAAACTATATGGAGGCCGAACAAATTGCTGGAGAGAATGTGGAGCCCCTTTTCGCACATATGGTGAGTCTGAGACAAAATACAGTCTTTATGGGCCAGTGTTAATGCGTGGCTCTGTGAAATGACAGGAGAATAAAGTGGGCCCAAATTTGGCATTACTGAATATAAAGGATGAGAGCATTCTAGTAAATATCACAAGATTATAAAAATAGGCTGTACAGCAACCCAGTTCACGACAGCACAAACCTGGAAATGTATAGAAACCCCTAAAATGAGGGAGGTTAAAACCTGGATGCAAGATCTCTATTTGATGTATAGGCTTACAGCGCTAAGACATATGTGGTTAATGCCTTTCTTGCAGGTGTGGTCTCAATACACACAATGGACCAAGACACAGAGAGGCCATCAATGAAAGGACACAAGCGACAATCAATGAAACTCACATAACTGGATGCAATATGTTAAATTCCTTTATTTCTGTATCTTGTTCTATACAGTGACTGTTTGAAATTTAGGAAGGGATCAGGGAGGGGAGAGAGGGGAGGGTGAAGATGGGGAGGAGAAGGGGTATTAAACAATTTTGTATTTTGTATTGCTTTGTTATATGCAAGCTGTGAATAAACAATAAATGAAAAAAAAAAACTGTTGCAATCTATGGGCTAAGTGAGAGCAGCAACAGCCACTATCTAGTTAACAGCAATATTCAGCCACTAACCAAATAGCTAAATTGTCTACAGTTAGGTCACCTGGATAGCTGTCCTAATGTCAGCCAGTTTTCGTTATCTGCTTAGCAGCTGACTATTGCTACTAATTGGATAACAATGCTACTATCCAGCAAGCCCGGATATTCAGCACTGGAGACTGGATATTTTCTGCCACTGAATATCTGGTTGTATTTAAAACAGTGGCAGCTAGTTGCTTTTCACTAGCCTAGCCCTTGAATATGCGCCCCCCCCCCCCCCCCCCCCCATAGCCTATGGAATAGAGGAGTAACCTAGCGATTAGAGCACTAGAGGGCAAACCAGATTACAAATCCCAGAAACACTCTATGTGATCATGGTTAAGTCAATTCACCCTCTGTTGCCTCATGTGCAAGCTTAGATGCACTAGAAGCATTAGAATACACTGTAGACCCAGGAAGGCACATTTTATAAAGGATGTCCAAGTGCAATCTGGGACATCAAATCTAGAGTGTCTGAAAAAAAAAACAAACACGTGCAAGTTCCGGCATGATTTCACAAATGTGGACGTACCTGATATGGACGTCTATGGAGATATCTGCATAGACATCCCCAGAATAGCATTTCAGAATTGAAATGTCTAATCGTCTAATGGTTAGAGTAGGGCAACCAGGGCTCAAATCCCATTGTGGGCCTTTGAGATCTTAGGCTGGTCACTTAACTTTCTATCTTCTGTAAACTCAATGGGTGTTTTAAGGCCAAAGCAAGAACTTTCCAGATGCCTATTTGTGCCTGGAGCAAGCCTAAATATGGAGGTGCCTGCAGATGTCCTTGAAATTGATTTGAATGGGGACGTTCAAGTCCATTGCAGTGTGTAAAAACCGCAGACCTAGCCAGTAACAATTAATACATACTGATTTACTTAGGGGAACAACTTTACTTACTGAAACAATATGTCACAGCTGGAACCTCACTTAAGAACATAAGATATGCCCTACTGGGTCAGACCAAGGTCCATCAAGCCCAGTATCCTGTTTCCAACAGTGGCCAATCTAAGTCATAAGTACCTAGTAGTCTCCCCAAAAGACACAGGTTCCTCAATGCTTGTATTGGGTGAAGCAGTGATATCCTGGGTCCCTTTTAACCATGGAATGATACAGAGGCATTATAATATCCTTTATTTTATTTTCCATTCCTTTCCTTATGATACCTGGCATTCTATTTGCTCTCTTGGCTGCCGCTGCACACTGGGTGGAGGGTTTTAACATGTTATCTACGATGACACCTAAATCTTTTTTCCTGGGTGGTGGTTCCTAATGTAGAACCTTGCATTGTGTAACCATAGTTTGGGTTGTTCTTTCCTAGGTGCATAACTTTGCACTTGTCCACATTAAATTTCATCTGCCATTTGGATGCCCAGTCTTCCAATTTATCAAGATCCTCTTGCAATTTTCCACAATCCTCATGGATCGCCCTCCTCCTGAAGCGGACATCTCCGTTGTTTCAGTCACACTTGCTGATCCCCCTAGGTTCTAAGGATCCAATCCAGAAGATCCAGCTCTGTTCTAGCTATTGGAGACGTTGTCGTCTCCAATGGCTAGAACAGAGCTGGATCTTCCAGATGACATTGTCGTCTCCAATGGCTAGAACAGAGCTGGATCTTCCGGATTGGATCCTTAGAACCTAGGGGGTTGAACCTAGAATTGGATTGGATGAGCTTACTTTGACGTCACTAGGTTGCATCAGCTGTAAGATTTAAATTTCCGGTGTTATCTTCAATCTGGATCAGCAAGTGTGACTGAAACAACGGAGGCGTCCGCTTCAGGAGGAGGGCGATCCATGCTATTTCTTCTGAATGGGTACTGCACAAGGCAGTTGAATGAATGAAGTTAAAATGGCGACACGCTGAGGTTCCTGTGGCAGGATGCTCTAATCAGATGAGTACAAGTTTATAGCAGATTTTCTAGCGTTGAAACAGGGCCAGAAATTGGAGTGTGGCTCTAAACGCAGTACTGTGTTCGATAATATCTGCAGGTTGGAGTTATTGTGTTGTAGCATTAAGGTTGAATGTGATTATTTCACAATATTTTATACAGTGGTTAGGTTACCACAAAAGTAATTAAAAGGGAAGTTACGCTTCAAGAGGGAGACATCTCTCATGGTAAAAACTTCCGACAAAAACAAAAAATAGTGGTGTATCAGTTACTTAAAATTTTTTCCAAAATTGACATCAGGCTTGCCAGTTTATAATTTCCTGGATCATACTTGCAGCCCTTTTTAAACACTGGTGCTACATTGTCCACCTTCTAGTCCTAAGATACTCTGACTGTTTTAAATTGTAGGCTACAAATGACTAATAGCAGTTTCATGTTTGAATTCTTTCAAACGTCTGGGATAAATAGCATGTAGACTTGGCAATGTAATATATTTTTAGTTTGCATTTTGCAATATTATATCTTCTAGATTTATAGTGATTTTCTTTAATTCTTTCAAATCATCACCATCAAGCCACAGTATGGTTACAATCCCAACCTCTTCTGCAGCTAAAACCAAGGCAAAGAAATCAATTAGTTTTTCTGATTTTATCTTGCCTTTCTTGCATCCTCTTTATCCCTTTGGTCATCTAATGATTTAACAGCCTCCTGCACAGGAGTTTTGGTTAAACTGTAGTCCAAATATTTGTTTATTATTAGTTACAGTGCCAAGCTTCTTGTCAAAATTTGCTTTGGTCTGCCTTATTGCTGTTTTACTGCTAACTTTCCAGTGCTTATGCTACACCTACAGTATTTTCCTCATTTGGGTTTGTTTTCCATTTTTTTAAAGATGTGCTTTTGGTTGTCACTGCCTTTACATCTCACCATTAAATGGCAGTGGCAGTTGTTTGGTCTTCATGCAACCTATTTTAATGCCTGGAATATATTTTATCTGGGCTTCCAAAATTGACTATTGAAATAAAGTCCATGCTTCATGCAAATGTTTGACTTTGGTAAACAAGAAAAGGTAGAGAAGGGCAACAAAAAATGAGAAAGAGGATGAAACTGCTCCTTTGGAGGAAAGGAGGAGTGAGTGTGAGACATTAAAATTAAAGCAAATGTATAAATACATGAAAAAGCAAACATTTTTGGTGGAAATTCCAAAGAGCTATAACAAAGTTGAAAGGGGATAGACTTTAGAGTAGTATTATATTTCTTCATGGAAAGGGTGATAGATGTGCACAAGTTTCCTAGCAGAAGTAGTGGGGGCAATAGGAACAATCAAGAAAGCATGGAACAAGCACAGACAGCCCTTAGTTGTCAAGAAGCAAGGCTAAAAACATATCAAGCATAGTCTGCATATTCGCAACTAGTAGGGAAAATGAAACGACCAGTTATACCTGGCAGATTTTATCTCCAGTCAGTGTCTCTATTATCCTCCCATTGTTGAAATGTTATCTTTTTAATGAAATGGTGTATGTATTTTATATTTATGATGTACTTCATTTTGAAATGTTGTTTAAACTCTTTAAGCAAAACATAAAATTGAATAAAACACTAAAGAAAACTAAAAGATTCATAGATGTGTGTGTGTGTGTATGTGTGGGTGGGTGTATGAGCATGTGTGCATACACACACATGTACAGTATGCATGAAAGAGAGATCTCAATTAAAGTTCATTCAACTTGTATATGTTCTTCAAGTACCATTTATCATTCCTAATGAGGTCTCTAGCTATTTTTAGATGAATGTATAATGAACTACTGATTGGCTTACCACACCCCTCACAATTACTTCACACTTCTCTTAATTATTATGTACTCAGTTTATAGAGCCCATTGTCTACATTGTATGCGATTACAAGAGAGAGACAAAATAAAACTATTGCTTGTAAATAATCACACAATGAACAGTCTATTTTTTGTTTTTAAGCTGAATGATTTCACACAAGCATAAATATAAAGTAAAAGTAGAAAATACGGTATGAAAATACGGTATTTTATTACAACCTTCATTCTTCAGTACAAAATTTGAAAGATTAGGTATGAAAGCCTATGACTAAGCTAAAGCAAGACACTGGCTAATTAAATGTAAAATAATTCCGTTTTATACATGCTGCAAGCTGTAATTTAACGCCTACCAAAAGTCTTATTTTTTTGATCTTTAAAATAGTAAAAAGATGGAACAATTTCATAGCGGTACTTTCTTTAGAAAGCCTCATCTATGATTTTTAGGAATTAGGGGTTTTTTGTCTTGCCGCTACCTATATTAATTACACATATTTTTTTAAGAGTGTCTGGACATACAGTACACAATAGTGTACAGTGGTGATACGTATTCATCTATACTATGTTCCTACCCCATAAAGCTTACAGTCTAAGAGACTAATTTAATAACCGATCGCCTATGTGTCATGTCCAAGAAGGCACCTGATTATAGCCTATTTTATAAAAACACACAGGCACCTATCTATCTTAATAAAATAGTAGGGATAAACTGGAAGAAATCATGGCTATATTGAAGTCATCGGCATTTACTCCTGCTCAGGAACAGCATGTAAAGTTTGTGCGTGCACACCTATTTTTTAAAATGTGCACGTAAATTGAGATTCTGCCCATGCTCCACCAAACTCTACCTCAGAATATGTCTCCATATGGGTCACATAAAAGTACGTGCCTTCTTTCACTACACATACTTTTATGTGCATAACACCTGAGTTAATTTTGTAAAAGTTCTCTAAAAAAAAAAAGTTATTTTATAAAATGACCCCCTAAGTGGGTATGTTTATAAAAACTGTCTAGATTTACATGCGAACAACACACATAAATCTAGGTATTTTAGTCATATATGCAGTCGGAATTCTGTAAGTATGCTCACACCGCCATTCATACATACTTTCACTGAGGGGCAGAGAGTGGGTGGAGCATTGGCAGAGCATAAAGTCACACACAAATTATATAATTCTATAATTTATGTGTGTTCCTTACACATTTAGACAAGGGTATTTACACCAGCCCTAGCATAATTGTGTTTGATTTATTTATTTATTTTATTTATTTAGTAAACACTTATATACCGCTACTTCCAGCGATCAGAAGCGGTTTGATTATAATTTTGGGATTTGTCAAAAATCAAGACAGAAAAGTTGGGGCATAGATAGAGAGAACAGGGGTAATACACAGCACACATAGTAGGGTCTAAATATAGACCTTAATGTACTAACATACATTTACAAAAGAGATTATCCTTCATCTATTTACATTTTTACATACAGCTATTCTCTTCCTCTTTTATCTTCTTGGATTTACATCTGGTCGTAGTGACAATTGAACAGATGCGTTTTCAATTTCTTCCTGAAGTCAATTATGTCTTTAATTGCTCTCAGCTCGTGTGGTAGGTGGTTCCATAAAGTGGGGGCAGAGAAAGAGAATGCTCTGCGGCTAGTACTGACTTTTACATGTCTGATGCTGTTTGGAACTATTAGTATGTCTGAGTTGATGGTTCTCCTGCTTCTGGTGGTTGGTTGCTCGGAGATAAGGGTGGAGAGGAATGAGGGGGCCAGGTTGTGTATTAGTTTGAATGTAGTTACCAATGTTTTGTATTGAATCCTGGCAATGACTGGTAGCCAGTGCAGTTCCATCAATACAGGTGTGATATGTTCAGTGACGCTTGATCGCATGATGATCCTTGCTGCGACGTTTTGTGCCAATTGTAATATATTGGTCGTTTTCTTTGGTAGACCCTGTAGGATGGCGTTACAGTAGTCTAGGTGAGGCATGATGAGCGCTTGTGCAACCGACTGGAAGTCACATGGATCAAGTATATTCCGCAGGGGTCGTAGTACTCTAAGCTTGTGAAAGATGGCTTTGTTGGTGTTGCTGAGGTGTTTTTCCATTTTTAGTTTGCTGTCGATTGTGACTCCTAGATATTTAATTTCATTTTTAGTGTTGTAAGTATTGTTGCACAATGTGATTGTTGGAGGTGGTTCGAAGTCAGGTTTACTGGATATAAACATTACTTCCGTTTTCTTGTGATTAATCGACATATTGTTTTGCTTTAGCCATCCCAACATCTCTCCCATGCAGGTTTCAAGCTGAGCGTAATTCGGGTCTGCGGCCTCTAATTGGGTGTACAGCATGATATCGTCTGCGTATATGTGGTAGTTAATGCCATGTTTCCTGAATATTCCACTGAGGGGTTGCATGTAAATGTTAAAAAGTAGTACCGAGAGTGCCGAACCCTGTGGTATGCCTTGAGTTTGAGTGAAGGTTTCAGCTTTTTCTCCGTTGAATTGGACCTGCGGCTTTCTGTCCGTTATGTAGGAGGAGAACCATTTCAAGGTGGTTCCTAAGATTCCAATTGATGCCAGCTTGTTAAGGAGGGTTAGATGATGGACAGTGTCGAAAGCGGCAAAGATGTCGATGAAGATGAGAATAAACATTTTCCTTCTGTCTTCCAGGCCCTTGAGGAGGTTGTTAAACAGAGCCAGAAGCAGGGTTTCGACTCCATGATTTTTTCTGAATCCGTATTGCTGTTTGTCCAGGGTTTCATGGTCATCGAGGTGGTCTTGCAGTTGGATGAGGGCTGCTTTTTCAATGATCTTTGCTAGGAAAGATATGCTGGAGATTGGGCGGTAAGATGATGGGTCTTCTTTGTTTAGCGAGTTGTTCTTTAGTATCGGTCTAATTATAGACTTTTTGAGCTGGATGGGCATGATTCCTTGGCACAGTGATTGGTTCACAATGTGTGAGACCTGGTGGCCAATATCCTTTTTTGCTGCTTTAATCCATGTAGCTGGGCAGGGATCAAGCAGGGAGGTGGTGGTATTGATACTGGTTATTATTTCAATCGCTTGCTTATCATCAATTTTGTGAAATTCGTTCCATGTCTGTTCTTGCTTCACTGATGTGTTTTGCCCATGTACACTAGTATTCTCTGAAGTAAAGCATGTACATGCTTGACTTTATAAAACAGGTGTGAAATGCATGCACAAAAACACATTAAATAAGCGGCACTTTGGCACCATTCCACATTGGCGACTTATAAATAAACTGAGTGCTCCTGGGATGGACCATAAAATTACTGACTGAGGAAAAAACTGGTTGAGTGGAAAGCACTGGAGGGTGGTAGTAAATGGAGGTCACTCTGAAGATAGGAGTGTTACCAATGGCATGCCTCAAGTATCAGTCCTGGTCCTGTTCTTTTTATATTTAAATCTTTTTATTGAACTAAACCAACAAATCCAATTAACATTGTATAGAACATAACAATACAAGTTGTACCTTACTACAATAGCTATAGTAATATCCTCGTATTGGGCCATCTTGTGTACAGCGGATACACTATCGAGAGAAAAAAAGAGTGGCCACCTCGCAAAAGTACATATTAAACTTAGTGGAGCCTGGAGTCAGGGTGAGAACAATTAGAACCTCCCCCATTGCTACCTTCCGAGTGCCGACTCCAGACCCTGTATATGAACCATTTTAGGGTGGGGGGACACCGATCTCTCTCCGCACCGGCTGGTCCATATTGGTGCCATTTTCATGAGAAATGAGGTTTTGCTTTTTTCCCCCTTTATTCTCTCAACCCCTCCCATTCCCCTACCTCCCTCCCCACCACCCCCTACCTCATCCCTTCCCCCCTAATATTTCCCAACAACAGTAACCCTCTGGATGGGTGAGTTCTGCTCCACCCAGAAGGATTCAATCCAAAGCCCTTCCCTTCCCCCCCTTTGAGAGACCTGAGTATTCCCCCACACAGAGACAAGCTCCACTACTCACATATAGGCCTAGATAGTGAGTAGGTCATTCCGGGCATGCGGGTTAAGATAGGTTAAGTATGGGTCCCATATACGGAGGAAGGTGTCTCTACAGTTCCCTCCACCTTTAGAAGCCATTCCTTCCCAAACTGCCAGTTCATGCCATGCAAGTCTCTATTCCCAGATACTAGGGCTAGCTGCCTCTCTCCAGTGTCTTAATATACATTGTTTGGCTATAAGACAACCTTTATGTATTAGGAGGTAGGTGTGTTTCCCTTTGTGGCCCCCCTGCCTGATATCATCCAATACCACCAGGTCTGGGGGCAAGATAAAGTGATCCCCCCAGCAACATACTAAAAAACCCTCCAACCTTACCCCAGAACCCCCGAATCTTCAGACATTCCCAAAACATATGACCCCGATTTGCTGAGGCCTGTTGGCAGCGTGGGCACCATCACTGAGTGGTAAACCATGCTTTTTATGCTCGAGCCAGAGAGACATAGGCCCGCCACAATTTTATATTGCATTTCCTGAAGCCTGACCCCGTGGACCAACCCTTGTATTTTGTTCATTGTGGCCTCCCTTGCAAGTTGATAGACAGCTCCAAAGCCCACTTGGTTATATTCATCTCTTGCCCATCAGGCTCCACACAGCTGTGCAATTTGCTGCTGTAAAGCACAATGGAAAGTCTATCTCTCTAGTTTCAAACTTGAAAAAATTCTCTAGTTTGGTCTGAGCATCCTTAGCTAACGTCGCTATGCTAAGGCCTTGCACATAGTGCCTAAGCTGCAAATAGGGAAGAGATCTGCACTGGGTAGTGTATATTGGTGCTGTAACACTCGAAAGGGGCAAAGTCTCTCCTCCTCATCCAAAACTTGATGAAGAGATGTTAGTCTCCTCACACTCCACATCTTAAAACCCTTCAAATCTGCGCTTGGGGTAAATGACATATTTCCATGGAGAGGAAGATACCCCGAGCTATGCGAGTAAGCACCCAACCTTTTACATAAGCTATGCCATCCCCCTCACACAGCTTGTATCACCATGTTGACCCGGGCCACCTCTGGGAGTTCTCTCATCACCACATGTAGAACGGACACCAAATTATAAGGAGCTATCAGTTCACCTTCCATATCAACTGGTGTAAATACTAATGTTCCCCCCAGCCAATCCCAAACATGCTGAAGTAGACAGGTTTCATTATACTGGGCTATGTCTGGGAGGCCTACTCCCCCAAAGATCACAGTCTCTCATGGCTCTGCAGTGCTCCCATGTTGCAGGCTGTTGCATACTCGGGTCCCATGCTGCACAAACTATAAAATTAACCAAAAATCTCTCTAGGTTCTAGGCAAAAGTAGGCCTGTCCTTTATGTAAGTACTCTGTCTAGGCTAGTGGTTCTCAACCCAGTCCTCTGGGACCCCCAGGGCTGTCAGGTTTTGAGGATATCCACAATGAATATGCATGAGATAGATCTGCATGTACTGCTTCCATTGTATGCAGATCTAACTAATGCATATTCCTTGTGGATATCCTGAAAACCTGACTGGCTTAGGGGGTCCCAGAGGACTGAGTTGAGAACCACTGGGCTAAACAGACACTGGGTTACCATCTATATCAGGGTTCCCAAACCTGCCTCCCAGTCAGTCGGGTTTTCCGGATATCCACAATGAATATACATGAGAAAGATATGCATGCACTGCACTGCCTCCATTGTAGGCAAATCTCTCTCATGCATATTCATTGTGGATATCCTGAAAATCTGTCTGGCCTGGGGTCCCAGATGACTGGGTTGAGAACCACTGTTCTAGACTATGATCTATCTAAACTGAAAAAAATAAAATAAGCTTCTGTCTGGCTAGAACCATCCCACCCTCTCCTTTGCTGCCATCCTTCCTGCAGCCCATCCATCTGCCTCTGTTGGCTGTGTGCAGTCATGTCTTTTTATGCAAGTTGCTACACCATGGCCTACACAGGTACTCTTCCCTGCATGTCAGCTCTTCGTGCACACCTCTCCTGTGCCTGATCTGCACGTCATCACTGCTGCTCCATCCTCCTTTCCCTGCACCCATCTTGCCACTTCAGATTTTGCTGAGGAACACATTTTCCCCATCCTGTGTCACACACCGACATTGCGCTGTTTTACATGGCACCATCCATTGCGTCAGTACAGCTACCTCCCACATGCTCATCCAAATTACTGGCTGCCATGTAGAGTGCCCACGGATCTGGCAGGTCCATCAGCTCCCATCTGTCCTTCCATCCATCACGTTTACGCTGACTTTCCTTGGTGCTCCCTTATCCATCGTTAGGGTGACAGTCATTTCGGACATTAAGGTGACACCTTAAGCTCAATGTTCTGTTAATGCAAGTTAAATGACCCATTGTACTCTTATCGCCGGAATGCCTCCTACCCGTCCAGAGCCTTTTTCACATGTAAAGCCCCTTATCGCTGCCATTAATGCTCAATAATGCCTGCTACCTTAATGCTCCAGGACAAAGGTGACCATTCAAAGTTGCTCTCTGCAACCCTTCCACTGCAGAGTCCTCCAAAATGTAAGTCAAATTAAGGGTATCCAGCGAAGCGCCCTCCTCGCCACCTTCAACCACAAACACTGCTAGATCTTTTCTCACAGGAAGATAATACATCTTGGAGGTGGGAGGGAAAGCGTTTTCAGGCACCCTCAAAATGTCCAAAAGCTATTTCTTAAACAAATCCACAGGAAAAGTGACACAGGATTTGGGAAAAATTAACAAAGTGCAAGTTCAGCTGTTTGGAAACGTTTTCAAGCTTCTCCAATTTTTCATGAATACTGGAGTTGTCTTTTATTAAGGACTGACTCAAAGAGTTAAAAGTTTGTACCTGAACATTCAATATCTCCACCTCCGCCTCAGCCCGAGAACAGGCTTCCTCTTGCAATTTAAGTTGAGACTGAAGAGCCTGAGTGGACTCCTCAACAGTATCCAATTGCTGACTATATTGCATCCAGTGTGATCACTGCAGGTTTCACCAGGGCACTCACTTTGTGCATGATGATCTTCTGACGCCAACCCTGATGCCAAAGAGCCACTTCCTGCTACTGGGGGTACCTCCTCTCGCTATTTCACAGACACCTCTGATGGCACAGAATGTGCTCCTATAGCCAGCAACTCCCTCACACCAAGCTCTACACTTCCTGACCGGGTCTCGGATGGAGGGAGCTGAAGTTGCACTGGACTGTGTGGCGGACCCAGCTCACCCAGCAGATTGCACTGCTGGGTGAGCTCGGTCTGCCACACATCTGAGGCTGAAAGTGCTGTCTTTAAGCCTACTCCAGCGCTTACCCCCACAGCTGAGGATTCTCCAGGGATGACAAACTTTATGATGGGCTGCTTTCAAGGAGGAGGATCACTCGCGGGGTAAGTTTTCACCTTCCTCTTTCTTTTTCACATCGAAACAGGAGAGAAACACAGCAAAAAGGCAAATAAAGTAAGCAATCTCAATCAACGAAACAAATCCATTGGAGCAGGGCTATCACGTTGCCACCATCTTTGATCCACAGTGCCGTCAATATACGGTTTTAAAATTCAGTGGTGACAGCTAGCTGCTTTGTCAGCACTAGCCACAGCTGCTGACTATCCCCCCTGAATATCAACCCCCTGCATAGTTTCTATTAAGCCTTATGGTCTTTGCTATAGAAGCAGCTGAAAATATCAGATGTTCTAGTCACATCAGTTGTGGAATCCCAAGCCTTCAGGGAAACCAAAACCTGATGCTTGAATGGTGGGGCTAGGAACACAGTTTAATCCTTGTCAGAGACCACCAGGACCTTGAATGAAACAGACCTATGTTTGGCAGAGCGCTTGAGGCCTGCAGAAACGGAAATTTGTAAAAATGTTGATGTTTCCCTGTTTTTGAGTAAGGGAGAGAATATGTTAAAATTAATTTAAATGCCCCTTCACAAATTTGCTGCTATGTGTGGTTGTCAAGTTTGAATGTGTAAGTGAAACTGTTCAAATAAAAGTTTAAGTGAAGGCTATGATATCAAAAGCCCAGCAGGGAGTAACTACTAATTAATTGAAAAACTGAAGCATGTGCCTTGGAATTGGGCAGAGAGGCCATGCTAGACTGGCTGCAAGAGACTTCCTCTACTACTGCTGGTCATTTGTATATCACTACAAGGTGTACGCAGCGCTATACAGAGACATGTAAGAGACAGTCCCTGCTCATAAGAGCGGACAGTCTAGTCACAACAGACAATACAACAGTCAAGAGAGACAACGCATCAACTGGTGACTAGGATATATTTAGGGCAGGGGCCTCTGACTCCAGTCCTGGAGGGCTGCAAACCGGTCAGGTTTCCAGGATATCCCTTATAAATATGCATGAGAAATGAACTGCCCCATTATATTAAAATTTATCTCATGCATATTCATTAGGGATATTCTGAAAATCTGACTGATTTCACTGGTCAACAAATTTTTACAAAAGTCATGTTACTGAAATAAAAATAGTCATTTCTTATCAATTTTTATATGCTGAACACGAATATGACAGTGAAATTGCAAAGTTGGCTCTATTTGTTTTGTAATCTACAAGAATTAATGTTTACATCACGAAATGCATGTCAATAGTAAATATATAATAGGCCTTCGGTTAATACCTGTAAAAAACCAAGTCATAGACTAGACTACTTCTTAGATTTTTTCGCCTGTCTCTTGTACAGCTGTTCAGGAGCTTCTCTGGGGAGTGTCCAGCAATAGTCAGCCAGCATTGTAGTGGACCATTTTCCCTGGTATATCCATCGTTGCAATATCCTGGTGAAAACGTTCGCCCTGTTCATCACTAACCATACCACAGTTGTCAGGAAAGAAATTGAGAAATGGATCTTTAGAGACATATTGCAGCCAAGTTTCTGATACTGCATCAGCATGTCTTCTTCTACTAGTTCCTTGTAGTTTTCTGCCCTAACATTCACGAGAAAGTTTGTTGACACTAGGCGAAAAGCATTCCATGCTTGTTTCGCATCACCCTGCAGCAAGTTGTTGAACCGGTCATCTTTGAAGAGCTCTCGAATCTGAGGACCCACAAAAACTCCCTCTTTAATCTTTGCTTTGCTGAGTCGAGGGAATTTTTCATGCAGGTATCGGAAAGCTGGCGAAGTGCAGTCCATGGCTTTCACGAAGTTTTTCATCAAACCTAGTTTGATGTGAAGGGGTGGTAGCAGGATTTTGTGAGCCTCAACCAGAGCTGGGTGCTGGATATTCTTCTCTCCAACTGTTACATTTTGTCTGCGATTCCATTCCTTCCGCAAGTAGTGCCAATCCCTTGCTCGGCTATCCCACTCACATAAGAAACACATGTATTTTATATATCCCTGCTGCAATCCCATTAAAAGGGCAACTACCTTCAAGTCACCACAGAGGTGCCAGCTGTACTTGTTATAGTTAATGGAAGTCAGTAGATGCTTTAAGTTATCGTATGTCTCTTTCATGTGGATCTCTATATATATAATTACTCCAATACATGAATATTTCCCATAATAAACTCTCCTTAGAAAACTAATTCACAAGAATATCGTTCTTTCAAACCGGGTCTCAGACTTTTGAGGAGATGTTTGTGATACTCAATCACTGAATCCTCCTTATTTGCATCAATGACCCATTTTTATAAGGTATTTTCTGATTCAAATGGTTTCACAAAATGATTTCACAAGAATTTTTTAGTAACTTATCCAGATAGCCAATACAATATTGAAAAAGTCAGGCTTATCTTTTCATTGATGTCCCAACGCCAGACTTGGCGCCACTGCGTTTCACATTAAATTTGTTTCTTCAGGGGTATATAAACTGACTGGAAATATCAGCATTTTCAACTACTTCAACCTGGATCAAATATCTCCCTGGGCACAAAAAACGTCGCGCATCTTCTTCATAATTCATAATTCTTGTGAAATCATTTTGTGAAACCATTTGAATCAGAAAATGCCTTATAAAAATGGGTCATTGATGCAAATAAGGAGGATTCAGTGATTGAGTATCACAAACATCTCCTCAAAAGTCTGAGACCCGGTTTGAAAGAACGATATTCTTGTGAATTAGTTTTCTAAGGAGAGTTTATTATGGGAAATATTCATGTATTGGAGTAATTATATATATAGAGAGACTGAACAGTTATATTACTCTGAAGCATTTGACCTATTTAGATCTTTCATGTGGACGGCATGCGCTACTGGAATAGATGGAAGACGGTTTCCATTGTTCAAAAGCACAGCCTTCAGACTCAGTTTCGAAGAGTCTATAAATAGTCTCCAGTCTTGTGGGTCATGAGTGATTTTTAAGGCATTCATGAGGCTTTCAATATCGGAACAGAATCCCAGATTACTTTCTTTTCCGACTGCATATAGTACACTGCTGACATCAGATGGCTTCAGCAGCCGTCTGGCAGTAGTATTGCATTGCATCAGAAAACGATGCAATCAACTCTGCATGATGTGTGCATGCTGGTATTATGCAATGTGATGCAATATTACATCATTCAAGGCTTATTTGGGATGTTGTTGATGTCCTACTGGATAAATTTACACGGTGAAACGTCAAAAATGAACTACATGCAATATCTTCAAAACGAGAGCCAATAATTTTTTTTTAATATCATATTTATTTTCAGCTCACCAAGATACTACAGATTAGGGCTTTTTAAAGTCAGTCACGATTTCAATGTTGACCAGTGCACAGCCTTCCAGGACTGGAGTTGGAGATCCTTGATCTAGGGAAATGGCAGTACCATACCTAGCCCTGTGCTTAGTTGCAAATACCCGCATTTGAATGGCTGGCCTGGTCCCTCCCTCCTCTGACGTGACCTACATCAGAGAAGAGAAGGAGGGACCAGCCCTGCCTGAAAACACGGGTTTGCCTCACTGCTGCTGCCACCTTCGCCTCTGAGAAAAACAAAAAAGTGGCAGCGGCAACAGGGCAACACAGGGGGGGGGGGGGGCAGGCAACCGGCAGGGGAGAGGTGCGCCAGAACTGGAAATAGCACAGGGCACAATTATGGCTTGGTATGGCCCTGGGGAATGGTAAGGAGACATATAGGAGGTGAACAGGAGACTGGGGGTTCAAGATCCAAGACTAGGGGGATCAGGCTAGTGTTTAAAGCTGGTACCTAGATATAGCCACTGAACAGAGAAAGAGCAATTTAATAAATTTTGCCAATTGGGTGAGACCAGGGCCTTTCAAGGAATGGAGGTGCCATAAGCGGGCCTTCCAACCTGCCGCCCCCTCTACTGCCCCCTGCCCCCATTGTCACCACTGCTGCCTTTCTCTGGGACCTGCAGCAAGAGCAGCAAAGGCTCAAAAACGGAGACACAATGCTTACTTAAAGGCTTTGGCACTGTGTCGTCGTTTCCATGTGCTCTTACCTGCTGCTTCTGACCCCCTCCAAGGCAGACATCTCCTTCAGAGGAGGGTGGAAGTGGCAGGTAGGGTCACTTGGAAACTGTGATACGGCCGTGGTTTTTGAACCATTGCCATCCCCTGCAGGCCCTGGAAAGGACAGCAGTGGCACCTCCAGAGCGGCAGCACTCTAGGCAACTGCCTAGTTTGTGTAATGGTAGCACCGGCCCTGGGTGAGACACCAAAAGAGTGGGGAGTGCACCTGGGTCACTATACAAATTGTCTTGTCTCTGGTTAGAAAAGGAATCAGAATTATCTTTTCCTTTTAAACTAAGCAGGGACAGTGTCAGGAATAGGAAAGCCTGGCAAATAACCCCCCCCCCCCCCCTAGATTTTAAATAATAAAAAACTATGTCTGAAATAAACCTTTAGTTATTGGTTAGATAGGGTTTTGAGTTGGGGGTTTACATCCTACTGATGTAGTAGGAAGGTGCCTACAAAGATGAAGAGGGAGAGTAGACATTGGGTGCACAAAGACATCCTGAAAAGGACCAGGACTAAGTAAGCTTCAGGGGGGAGTTAAGTGCACACACAACTTTATTTGTTTTTTTTAGAAAGAGGAAAAGTGCATTACAGTATTTTGCATTTACATAATCTTGGTTTTTGGCTGTAAATACAATTGCTGTACATGGAAACAAAAAGAGTTTCAAATACTTACCTGAAACCTGGTAAGTACTGGAACCTAGAGAGAGAAAAGCAATTTTAAACCAAAGAAACATAGCATGATACAAAGTAATTGAGTGTCACTTCCCTTAGTCCAGGAAATTCTTCACTCATAGCTGATGAGGTTAGCCTAGATAAGCAAAGAAGAAAGAAACACATTCTTGTTCATGTTAACCAGACACAACAAAATTGTTACATGTGTTCAGTGCTGTTTTTCACTTAAAATTAAACCTTTGAATCTTGGCTAATGTCATGTTTTAAAAATCTTAACTTAAACTTAATTTTAAAGAAAATACATATAAGTTCAATGTACAAACTTTTCTTCTGTTGTTTATGTGAAAAGTGGGAACAATTATCTTGGAGCAATCCCAAACCAAGTTCTTTTATGTGGGTGCCTTTGACTGGGAGGAGGCCTGAGGTAATCCATTTGTACTGCGATAACAGCAGTGTTAAAATTTGTGGGGAAACTTGAGTAGGGTCACATATGCTAGATAGATAAATTTGGGTTTTTAGTTCTAACAAAGAAAACCCTCAGAATTAGGCCTGCAGGTTAGAGCTTTGATGACATCATTCAAGCCAAGACAGATGGCAGTAGCCACCTGCCATCATCAGAACAATACTGGCAGGGAGCCAAAGGCTTATTGCCAAGGGAATGCCCCTACTGTTCCTACCACTCTTCTCAGTGGCCACAATGCCTCTGGCACTCACTCGGTGCTTTAATGTAAAATTGTAGCCACCGGCTCCTAGCTCTGCAGCTGCACTCCCATGAGTCTAAATAGTTGCCATTCACTGGCGCATCTCTCCCCATCCCCATCAGCTGTCCTCAGAGCCTAGTAATTTAACATCAGGAGCAGTGGTGCCGTGTGATGCTTTCTTTCTCCCTGAAGCCTTCCAGGCTGCAACGTCAACTTTCTAACTGCATAGTGCATATTTCAGGCCTGGACTGCAGGGGAAGAGGAAGCAGTCCAAGGTGCTACTGCTGTTGATTTTAAATTACCAGCCTCTGAAGGCAGCTGAACATCGTGATTTTAAAATAATGGAATGGGTGTTGATAGATCTACTCAAGACTATTGTCTGTCCAGGACTAATGTGAACTACAATAATCCTGAGGGTATAGGCACTAGAGCATCGCCTAGAGCATCACCCCTCTGGGGCCGCCATTGCTGCTTCTGATGCCACTCTTGGGATGTGCAGCAGTGGCAATAGCCATAAACAACCTGTGGCACTTACCTTTAAACTTCAGTCCCAATGCGGCTGTTGGCCTCTGCTCCCTCCAACACCCGATGGTGACTTCCTTCTTTTCATAGGAGACAAAGATTTTGGATGCACGTTTTCTGGCTCAAGGATATCCACAGTCAGATGTTAAAAGGGCTTTTTTGAGAGCCCAATATGCCCAGCACCCTCTATTGTTGCAGTACCGTTCACCAGGAGCAGATGAGGCACTCACTTGTGTTTTGATATATTCTGTGGGAGTTCACCAGATTGTGAAGACAATTCGGAAATAGTGAGCTATGTTACATTTACATCCATGTTTGAGTGCCCCATTGAGGATAGCCTTCACAAGAGGTATCAATTGACATCACTGAAGGACAGCACTCAACCTGTTGGACATTATTCTTGTTCAGGATGTAGTTGGTGTGATTTAGCTTTGACTGGGCCTTATTGGTCCCATCCTAATAGTAGGGTATATTCATCGGAGCAACACACTTCATGTGACACAATTGGGGTTGTCTACATGATTATTTGTCCATGCTCTTTAATTTATGTGGTATGCAACACAAGGAAAATTCTGTTGCGTTTGATAGAGCATAAAAGTTGAATTAATAATCGGGTAGATACAGCTCCATTAGTGTCTCATTGGTTGCAGTGTCAACATTTGATTAGTGATATCAGGTGGCGGGTGTTGGAGCATTTTCCATGTACTTAGAGAGGTGGAAATTATACTAAGCAATTAACTATCCGTTAACATATTTGGATACACCGACTTGGGACATCGAGCCGTGGGGGTTTAATCAAGCTGTTTATTGGTTCGCTTTACTCTGAATGATTGGCTTTGAGCATGTGACCACCAGAGTATCATGAAGTTTTATTTAAAGGTGTCTTAGTAGTAGCAGGACATTCAGCCTTTATGGAGGGTAGTTTCTTAGGTGAAGAATGTATTTATGATGCATTTATGAAGATTGTACTCCCCTGATGCAGATAAGTGTATTGTTACTTATCGAAACACAATATTGTGTCAGGGAGTTGTTTATATTTTTATATCTGTATCTTTAGCGTAAAGATTGTATGAATAATCATTGGGGAAGTTTTTTATAATTGTATCTCCATTGCAAAAGTTGTATAATTAGCTATTGGTGATGAAATTTGAGCACTCTAGTACAGACCTTTTTGGGCTGTGATACTGGAAGGTCAGTTTCCGATTTATTGTAGCTCATCTTATGAGTTGAGGTCTTGTCGAGCTTTATGAAATGTTTTGAGTTAGGCTTGAAATATGGAATTATTCACCTGTTTGTTAATTGTCAGTAGTTATAGTGAGGGATTGTGGTATATATTTGACGGCATTTAGAAAGATCTACAACTTCTTCCTCCCCAAGTCCCCCCCAACAACATACACAACATGTTCCTCTCCTTCAGCTCTCATCGCCCTCAGCAAAATGCGTTGAAGACATTATCATCAAAATGAATACCACCACAGCACCTAACGACCCCTGCCCAGCACACTGGATAAGAGCTATGCGCTCCGACTTCAGCCCAATCATAGCAGAAATAATAAACATGTCCTTCTCAACAGGCATCTTCCCATCGGCCCTAAAGCAGACCTCCATAAGACCTCTGCTAAAGAACAATCAACTAGACCCAACAAGAGAAGAATCACACCGCCCGATCTCTAGTATACCTCTACTATCCAAAATAATTGAGAAAGTAACCAACAATCAGATCCAACAACACATAGACACCTCCTCACCGCTTGATCCCAGTCAGCATGGATTCAGGGAAGCTCACAGAGTGGAGACACTGCTAACCACCTTATCCAATACACTCATCAGCGGGATAGATGACATCAAAAAGGGCTTTGCACTAATTTTCCCCGACATCTCTGCAGCTTCTGACTCCGTGGACCACAAAATACTTCTAACCTGTCTATATAACAAGGGAATCCACGGGCTAGCATGGGAATGGTGCAAGTCATACCTGGAAGATCGATTGCAACAAGTTAGGACAGTTGCAGGCACCTCTGAACCTTTCCATCTAAAACAAGGAGTACCTCAGGGCTCATCTCTATCAGCGCTGCTATTTAATATTTACATGCAGTCTCTATGCGATATCACTCGTTCCTTTGGCATATCCTCGCTAATCTATGCAGATGATGTGCTAATATTCACACCAATCAATGTCACGCTCCCAGATTACACAACAATAGTTGACTGCTTTAACGCTATAGCAGACTGGCTCCTCTCCCAGAATATGCGGATAAACTATAAAAAAACAGAGGTACTGATAGTCACGAAGAACAGAGAAGTCTCACCCCCTGAGACCCTAAAAGTACGAGACGCAGACCTCCCAATCAAGCCCTCCATAAGATACCTTGGAGTAGTACTGGACCATCGACTGGACTTCAAAGAACATGTCAACCGTACGGTAAAAACCATTTATTTCAAGATAAGGACCCTGCGTCATCTGAAAAATATGCTTGACCCAGACAGCTTCAGGACCATATTCCAAGCAATAGTCACTCCCCATTTCGACTATGCGAACATAATACTCCATGGTCTCCCAAAAAACACCCTAAATACACTACAACTAGCCATGAATGCTGCAGCCCGGGTTCTATACGGAGCCTCAAAGAGCGACCATATTACCCCCATCCTAATGGAACTACACTGGCTTCCCATAAGCTGCAGAATTGCCTATAAGGCCCTTCTCATGACCTTTAAAGCACTCAACACTATAGCCCCTTCATCAATCTCAAATCTCCTCAATCACACTCCCAACATCAGATCCAGGAGATCAGTAGCTGCAAATACCCTGGTTACACCACCTGAGGCCACAAAATGCACACGTTCAACAACAGACAGGGCATTCGCATACTACGCACCCAGAAGCTGGAATAACCTACCTCCCACCATCAGAGCAATTACGGATCTCAAGCAATTCAGAAAAGCCATAAAGCACCACCTCTTCCTTTTACACTTCTCCCAATCCCAAGGCACATCAACAACCCTCTAACGCATTCCAAGCCCTCATAGTAAAAATTGTAAAATTGTAAATACCTTACTTACTCAAGATGTTAATAATAAATGCTATTTCTTGTATATAGGTTCATAACGAATATGTACAAAGTTTCCCAAAGTTATAATCCAAGTTGAATTCTCCTGTTATATGTAAACTCAACAACAGCCTGTTGCTTGTAATGAGTACTCTTGTTTAATGTGAACCGCGCTGATGAAAAAGAGTGTGGTATAGAAGAACTGTAAATAAATAAAATAAATAAATAAATAAAGGCAGAATGAAGGTCAAACAACAGCCAGTATGATTAAAAGGTGAGATGTACGAGGCTATTAGAGCCAAAAAAAACATCCTTCAAAAAACAGAAAAAGGAACCCAAATGAAGAAACTAGGAAACAGTATAAGCACTGGCAAATTAAATGCAAGGCACTGATAAGGAAGGCAAAAAGAGAATATGAAAGGAAGCTTACCATAGAGATAAATCTTACAATAAAAACTTTTGCAGGTACATAAGAACCAAGAAGCTGGGAAGGGTTCAGTTGGACCATTGGATGAAAAAGGGGTAAAAGGGGCACTCAAAGAACAAGGCCATCACTGTGAGACTAAGGGGTAAGCACAGTAGCTGTGAGCATGGGGTTTAGTGCAGGGCTGACACGCATTTTGGTCATGTGGTAGCCAGAAGCATGCAGCCAAAAGGCTCCCACATGAAAAGCGCCATGCTACCAGAGCAGCACGCCAATAGGCAGGATTAGGGCTGAGTTGGAGTGGAGAGTAGGTGATAGCAGCCACATTGGCTGGTCCCATACTAGTGGCATGCTAGAGGCACAGACACTGGTAGCACAGGTGCAACTCCCGCCAGCCTCCAACCAGGCAGTAGTTGTACCTGCCTTGTTAGCATGTTAGCAATGCATGGCCCAGGTGGAAATGTCAAGCAATTTAAAGCCCTGAACCCTCCCACATATACACCATCATTGACAATGCTGAATGGCAATGCCCATACAGTAATTGAACCAGGCACTCACTTAGGGCATTGGTATTGGACAGGCAGCATGGTGTGTGTGCTACAGCAGTGAAGCACTGCAAAACTGCAACCTGCAGCATATAAGTGTATCTGCTGGGAGAGTGAGCACACATAAATAAAAAGGCTATGGTTCTCTGCATGTGCTTCCCCTTCTCCCAGTCATCAGCATCAGCCTCAATCTTCTCCCAGCCCTGGCATCAGCATCACCCCTCCCAGCCCCCAGCATTAGTATCATTAGCATCACCCACCCCCCAGCCCCAGCATCAGTGTCAATGCTCCATTCTCCTTCTCCCAGCCCCCATCAGTATCAAGGCCCCTCTTCTCTTTATCTGTCTCCTCTCATCCCCAGCACAGCATCAATGTCCCCCTTCTCCGTTTCCTTCTCCTAGTCCCCAGCATCAGCACCAGCACCAGCCTCTTCCCATCCCTCAGTATCAGCATCAATTCCCTTTTTGCAGCCCCCTTTATGAGCATCAGCCCCCATCCCAATCTCATCCTCATCATCCCTCCTTCCCTCGACCCCGTGTTAGCATAAGCAACAGCTCACCTTCCATTTGTTCCCAGCATTAGCATGAACACCAGCCTCCCCTTCCCTGAATGCCAGCATCATCTCCCTCTCCCACAACTAACATCTGTTCCCTCTTCTCCCAATGCCAGCATCAGCTCCTCTCCTTCTCTCTGTGCCAGCATCAGCTCCTCTCCTTCTCTCAGTGCCAGCATCAGCCCTCACCACAAGCTTTTTCCCAGTGCCAACATCAGCTCCTCTCCTTCTCTCTGTGCCAGCATCAGCCCTCACCACAAGCTTTTTCCCAGTGCCAGCATCTGCTCCCCCATCTCCCATCCACATTCACACTTTTTCCTAATCCCATCATTGCTAATTCGTTATGAATGCAGTCTTCTGCAAATCATTTGAGCTCAACCTCACTTTCATTCCTTTTTCCTAATTCTACCATAGTAACATAGTCAATGAAAGCAAATAAAAATACCCCCCCCCCCCCCCGGCATCTGTTTGTGATCGCATCTGCTGCTGCATACAAGTTACCTTCATGCCTTCTTAGAAGCATAATGCAGCCAGTTTATTGCTGGTGTGGGCGGAACTGTCACTTCCTACTGTTTACATCAGTGCTTTGTTAGCACACATTATTCCAAAGCCATTAGAAATCCTCGTTATTTATCCCATGCTCTTCTGAATCCATGCTAGGAGCGCATTCCAGGCATTCCTTGCAAATATATTCCTACCATTGTTCTTGAATATACCCCTTTGGCACTTTATGGCATGACCCCTAGCATACGGCTTCCTTTCCTTTGAAAAAAGATTTGTTTATTGTAAATTAATACCTTTCAGTCAAATGTCTGTATCATATCCTCCTCGTCTAGAGTATACTTATTCAGGTTCTCAACATCAGAGTTTTTCTCAACTCTGCAGAGCTATAAAACAAAAGAATGCACTGGGTTGGGGGAGGGGGAAGAGACACAATCAGGTGGGAAGATTGGTCAAAGATTTTAAATGACATTCTGTGAACAAAGAGATTCATGAGCAGCAGCCCAAATGGCAGTGAATAATCTGATAATCAACTTATAATGAGGCTTTATTTCACTAAACCTTTCCAAGCTGTAGAAAGCAACATGGGATGTATCATCGTATTTTTAATACATTCAGATTCACTGCAATGACATTGGTTTTCTGTAGATAAAGGAGGAGGAAATTCACACAGTATTCTTAAATTCTTAAGTCACTGCGCTGTAAGGAAAAGAAGCTGAAATTGATTGAGCACACTTCAATCACCAGCCTACCACATAGAAACATAATGGCAGAAAAAGACCATGTGGCCTATCCAATCTACCCTTTATACCAATTACTATATTCCCTTTTTTCCCTTTAGAGATCCTCTGTTTGTTCAATGATTTCTTGAATTCAGATACTGTCCTGTTCTCTACTACCTCCACCGGGAGACTATTCCAAGCATTTACTTCTCTTTCCATAAAGAAATATTTCTACATATTACTCCTGAGTCGATTCCCTTTCACCTTTATGCCATGCCCCCTTGTTGCAGAGCTTTTCTTTCAATTGAAAGAGACTCTCCTCTTTATCTTTATTTCAGTGCTTGATATACTGCCCAAGCAAAGCGTCAGTGTGTTGTACAAATCAAATGTTGGCTACGAATGAAAGGAAGAAAAGAACGCCATTGGTAGACAGGAAAGTAGCAGATAAAAGGATAGATTGAGAGATAAAAGGAACAGGTATATTAGTTAAAAACCAACAGAAAGGGAAAAGGGGCTAGATGGGCGGGAGAGATGGCACTGAGGAACGAGGGAAGGGAAGGTCAAATGCGAGCTGAAATAAATGAGTCTTGAACAAGGTTTTATACCTGTGGAAAGAAGGTTCAGTGCGGAGTGTGGGTGGCAATGAATTCCAAAGTTCAGGGCCCAGGAAAAAGAGTGCAGAGTGGTGCGTGTGCTCAAGGTGTGCCTGTACAGGGGAGGGAAGGGAGAGACAGTTCACATGAGTGGACCGGAGAAGGAGAGGGGAGGGCTGAAGGTCAATAAGATCTGCTAAATATTGAGGAATGCCAGTGTGTATGACCTTATGAATCAAAGTGAGTATTTTGTAAGTGAACCTGGATTTGAGAGGGAGCCAATGTAGGTGTATAAGCAAGGGGGTAACATGATCGTATGTGGAGGAATGAGTGAGCTGCAGTGTTCTGGACAAGCTGTAACCAGTGAAGTTGGTACTGGGGGAGACCTATGAGGATGATGTTGCAATAGTTGAGTCTTGACATTAAGAGAAAGAGCACAAGAGTAACTAGAGAAGAAGGGGAGAAAAAAGGCTGAACGGCACAAATTTGTCACAGGGAGGTGAAAGAGCAGTGGATAAGTGAGGAAATATGCTGATGAAGGTGAGAGAGGAGTCCAGGGTGACACCAAGATACTGAAGAGTTGTCACGCGAGGTATTGAAGTGGTAGACAGCTTGGGTGCTAATGGAGGGCAGGGGGCACCGAATGTTCATTTATGCCACGGAGGTATTTAAAAATCTCATATCTCCTTTCTCCTGCCTTTCCTCTAAAGTATACATATATTGAAGCCTTTAAGAAGTGGAGGAGTAGCCTACTGGTTAGAGCAACAGTCTAGTAGCCAAAGGATCTGTGTTTGATTCCCACTGGCACTTCTTGTGACTTTGGGCAAGTCACTTTACTCCCTTTTGCCTCAGAAGAAAAGGCCTGGCAATCTGTTTCCCATCATACCTTACCAAGAAAAACCAAGGGCTGCTGGGTTGCATTGACTTGATGGCACTTAAAAAAAAGGTCTGTCCTCATGTGCCTTGCTGCCCCCTCCCCCCACACCCAGTTGCTGCTACCGATTCTGTCTCAGGAGGAGGAGGTGGGCAGCAACAGTATTTCCAGAGAGGTGGTTTTGGAAATACTGCCGCTGCCTGCTTCCCCCTCAAACAGAATTGGCAGCAGCTGGGGAGGGATGCAGCCACCCATGTGTACCACTGTCATTGCCCAGCCAAGCAAGCTGCCCTAGGTGGCCACCTACCTCACCTAGTGGATGGGTCAGCCCTGCATTATGAAAAAAACCACTGACCATTTCGGTAGCCACCCTCTGCATAGACTACATCCTGTTTATATCCTTTTGAAGATGTGGTCTCCAGAACAGCACACAATACTCCAAATGAGGTCTCACCAAAGATTTAAACAGAAACACTATCTCCTCCTTCTTCCTGCTGGCCATTCCTTTCCCTATGCACCCAAATATCCTTTGGGCTTTTGCCGTCACCTTTTTTACATGTTTAGTCACCTTAAGATCATCATAAACAGTCATGCCCAGGTCCTGCTCTTCTTTTGTGGACAGAAGTACTTCACCCCCTATAGTGTACTGCTCCTTTGAATTTTTGCAGTCCAAATGCATGACCCTGCATTTTTTAGCATTAAATCTCAACTGCCAAATTCTTGACCATTCTTTAAGCTTAGCGAAATCCTCTCTCATGTTTTCTACTCCCTCCTGGGTGTCTATTCTATTGCAGATTTTGGTATCATCTGTAAAGAGGCAAAACTTACCCAACAGCCCTTCTACAATATCACTAACAAAAATGTTAAAAAGAATTGGACCAAAGATGGATCCCTGTGGCACACCACTGGTAACATCCTTCTCCTCAGATGAGTTCCATTTACCTCTGTCCTTTGTCAACTCCCACTCAACCAATTTCTAACCCAGTCAGTCAATTTTATGGTCCATTCATAGGGTGCTCAATTTATTTATAAGTCACCTGTGTTGAACGGTGTCAAAAGCTTTTTTTGGAATCTAAGTACACCACATCTAGAGCTCTCCCTAGATCCAACTCTCTGGTCACCCAGTCAAAGAAATTAATTAGATTTGTCTGACAAGATCTGCCTCTAATAAAAACATGCTGCCTTGGATCCTGCAATCCACTGGACTCCAGAAACCTCACTAGCTTCTGTTTCAGCAGTGTTTCCATTAATTTACTCATTACAGAGGTCAGACTAACCGGACTGTAGTTCTCAACCACATCCTTACTTCTGCTTTTGTGTAAAGGAACTACATGTGCTTTTCTCCAGTCCTTTGGGATCACTCACAACTCTAAAGAAGCAATGAAAAGGTCAGACAGTGAAGCAACTAGAACTTCCCGAAGTTCCTTCAATACTCTCGGATGTATCCGGCCTCATCATTTGTCTACTTTTAGTTTAGCTTGTTCCTCACGAACACAATCTTCTGAAAATCATTCAAGATTCCCTTCACTACTGTTCCTATTTGTGGGTGTTTTCTGAGGTCCTGCTCCTAGTCCTTCATCTGTGAACATACAACAAAAATATTTGTTAAGCAATTCTGCTTTATCCTCATCAGCTTCTAAATGTTCCTCCCCTTCACCCTTGAGTCTGATGATACCACTTTTGCACTTCCTCTTCTCACTAACATACCTGAAAAATGTCTTATCCCCCCATTTTATTGCATTGGCTATTTCCTCCTCTTTTTGAATCTTTGCTTTCCTGACTACTTTCCTAGCTTCTCTAAGTCTTTCCAAATATTGATGCTTGTCTTTCTCTTTCTGTGATCTCTTGCATTTTGTGAAGGCCACCCTCTTTTTCTTCACCTTTTCAGCTACTTTTTTTGAGAACCATAGTGAACTCCTTCTTTTCCTTTTACATTTATTTACTTTCCTAACAAAAAGCTTTGTTGTTCTTAAAATATCCCCTTTGAATTTTGCCTATTGCTTTTCTACATCCCCCCATCTGTTCTCATCCCGCTAATGACTCCTTGAGGTATTGTCCCATCTTGGCAAAGTTAGTTTTCCTAAAGTCTAGGATCCTCACTTTTGAATAGACTTTATCAGCACTAGTCCTAATACTGAACCACACCATCTGGTGATCATTAGATGCAAGACGATCTCCCACTATAACATCAGAAATGCTTTCCCCATTGGTAAGTAGAATGTCCATTATGGTTCCTTAATGGATGGGTTTGGCTACAAGTTGCTGGAATAGTTCTCCCTGTAGAGAATCTAGGATCGCCTTACTTCTGAATGAAACCGCAGCAGGGATGTGCCAATCAATATCTGGCATATTGAAATCACATATTAGCAGCACTTCCCCTTTCATGTCAATGCTGCATACATTATGTCTTCTAAAAAAATCCCTGTCCATTTCTTCTGCCTGTGAAGGATATCTGTATATCACACCAGTGTAAATGGATTCCCATTCCTTCTTTGTAGTTTGACCCACAGTGCTTCTTTGTTTCCTCATAAGCCCTGTAATTCTGTAGCTTTAATATTACTTTTTACATATAGTGCCACTCCTCCTCCTCTTCTTCCTACCCTGTCCTTCCTGTATAAAGTATAGACTGGTTTAATTGCATCCCAGTCATTGTTGTCCATGAACCATGTCTCTGTAAGCACCACTAAATCCAAGTCAGTCTCTTCCATTAAAGCCTCAACATCTGGGATCTTATTTCTCATACTATGGGCATTTATGCTCACGGTTTTCCAGATATTGTCCCTTTTTTACCCATTTCTGCAGAAGTTTTTAATGTTTTACTTACCTAAGGGTTTTTACTTACCTGGGAGCTTTCTTCACCCATCCCCAAGGAATCTAGTTGCATACTCTCTCAAACATGATAAAGAGATATCAACCAGTCACATACAGAAAAAGTTCTGATAGAAGCCCAAAAATATATACGACCACTTAATATGTGAATAAACCTTTAGGAACTGTGGGCTTGATTTTTCAGCTTGTGCTCAAAGCTTTTTTTTCTGGAATTCCAACATATCTGACAAACTTGTTGATCCCCAGTCAGTCTAGCCATCTCTCTCGTTCAGAGTCTAATGCATACTGTAACTGAATGTAACTCGCTTTGATCTCCCCCTGGAAAGGCATGAGCTAAATACTGTAGTAGAAATAAATAAAAAAATAAATATTGGTTTCTGTGATCTGCTATGACTCCACACAAAGGCCTGCTTTCTATGCTGGAATGCCTTGTCTGGTTTGTTGAGGGATGTCTCCTCTAGAATTATATTTAAGGTAAGTCTTAAAACACTTGTTTTGTCAGGCATTCTTGAAGTTTATGTGGATGAGGTATAGTAAGGTTTATGTGGATTAAGGTATAGTAAGTGTCTAAATAAACTAAATTAAATTAATTCTGGGCTTGATACACATGGTATGCAGTATGGTGTACATAAGGAATATCTTACAGACTTTAGCAAGAGCAAGATCTAGGCTGCCTCTTGTGTGTCCAGCAAGTGAAACTAGCCTTTTAGCAGGGTCCTTGTGATTGACATAACACTCTCAAAAAAATTGTGCTATGACAAAAAGGCTTATCTAAAGAGCATCATGTCTGATGCAAAAAATTGTACATTTTAGGGGCATGTTTACTAAATCATGCTATCAGATAGTGCAGGATTCATCTTGTTCCAAGTATGCCATGGTAATCTTTGCAATGCAAAGTATGCCTTTGAGTCTGTGTTGACTCTGTACAACCCAGCAGCTCCTGGATTTTTTTGGTAGTGTGACTGGAAGTAGATTGGCAGGCCTTTCTTCTGAGGCAATAGAGGATTAAATGACCTGCCTGAGGCCACAAGGAGAACAAGGAAGAATTGAACCCTGGGCTCTTGGTTACTAAGCCAATGCTCTATCCACTAGGCTACTTTGGTAAATTTTACCAAATTCCAAAAGTGCAGCCACACTAGGACTCACAAGCTCTCTGAATAGTGCAGGCTAGGGCGGAAACTGGGTGGTTCAGGATTAGGGTGTGCACATCCTGGTTAGTGCAGACACCTTTGGCACACGCTTACCAGCAATGTTGCACTAAGCATGGGTGCTCTTACCGCCACCTCAGTGGGTGGCGTAAGTGCACCCGCATTGATCACACTAAACAGCATAACATGGGGATGGTGTGAAACACACACTAGCTATATGGGGACATGCCAGACACAGCTCCATTTTTTAGCATGAGTCGAGCAGCACCCCTGCGCTCATTTTTGGGACAGAAAAAGCAGCTGGATTGTTATGTCAATCATTTGTGGAGATAGGGCGTGGACTACAGATTGTAGTTAACATATGTCAGTTATCACACACTAACTGTATGATTAACTCAGGTGCACTTAACACCTTCTCAAGAGGAGTCATTAAATGTACACGTGCTAGTTATAAATAAAAATGCATGGTAAAGAAATTTTCTTTGTGGTAACTGAAGGAGACATACTCTGCAGGCCCCCAACATTTACCACGCAGTCTTTGCATTTAGTGTGCATTAAGTTTTGTTGTTAAAGTATGGTATATGGAAAAACTTTAATAAAAGGGCCCCTAAGTAATCACAAACCAGAATTATGTCAAGGTATATGTGGTTGGGGGTCAGAGGCAGCTGTGGTTCTACAGTAACTGAATTGTTTGTAACTCTTCATTTTATTACTGGGGGAGAGGAAGGATCCAATTCAACAATATCTACAACAAACTGTAATTTCTCTATGGTTGCTTTTATATGTATTTCATGGTGAGCCTCATGTGTAGTTAAAATAGAATATCAAACATAATAAATGGATAAATGAAACAATCCTCTTGTACATGTCTGTTTTTGCCTCCTTATGTGATAACCTAAGGAATCTATCAATATTAATAGTTTTGAAATACTCTCACTGAGTATTTTTCAGTTTTATCAGTACCTGGAATTGTGGATGGTCTTAATTTGACTTGGATTACTCAGATTCACCCTCCTCTTCTGGTCTAGATATATCATAAATCTATTCTCCATTCTTAGCTCTATGCATAATTCCCGGTGCTCCCACTGCTAATCAATACACTAATCTAGCTTCCACCATATATATGGTCTTTCAAATATCTTGAATCATTTTATAAAACATCTGCTACTAGGCCATGGTATCTGAAATATTAATGGGCTCGCTTTATCTAGTTTCTTCATTTCCATGTCTTTTAAGAAACAAAGTTTGATTTATTACCATCATTTACTCTAGTGCAGATTACCATTTCTCAGCAAAATTGATGTCCCCTGCTCACGGAGTACTTTGCACTTTTCAGTAGCACTAATTCAACTGATAAAAGATTTCATTAATGCTCTAATGGGCAGAAATTAAGACCTGCTGAGGTTATATATTCCCATTCAGGTACGCGAAACAATGAATTATGTCATTTCTTTTATCTCCATTTTAAAAAAATCCTCCTTCATTGCTCTTATTCTTTTTCGATATTGTTCTTTTTTTCCTGCTTATTAATTTTCTTAAATCTGTTTTGTTATTTAACTCATTATTCAAGTAATGCTCTAGATATTTTTTGGAATACCATATGTACTTTTTACCAGATAAAGTAAGACATTCCATCCTCTAATTCGGCTATAGAATGTGTAGCCAAAGGATGGGAGAAGTACAAGCAGGGCTGTACCAAGGGCTCTGCGAGCAGTGCAGCCGCACAGGGCGCAAGCACAGAAGAGGGCACTGACATCATCACTGGACTTCCAGGAAGTTCAAAAAGAGTGAGTTACTAAATGTGGCTGGGTGGAGGAGGGGCACCAGATTCGTTAGTTGCACAGAGAGGATTTCTAGCTTGGCACAGTCCTGCCCACAGGCCAGACTGTTCCTCCTGCTGGCACCTTTTAGTTGCAAACTAAAAAATTTCAAGCTGGCAATGAGGGGCCTTGTTCTCCAGAGGGCATCAGCCACAATGAAGCAAGTTAAAAAATTTGAATGTCTATCTCCTGACTACACTAACTGTGAAGTAGTGGGGCATGTGGGGATAGTGGGGATGCAGGAAATAGATTGGGGGAGCAGAACGGAGTCTCAGGAATTTGAATGGTTTTAGGGTTGCCAACATGAATGGAGTTGTAGTTCTACTTGTCCTATTAATTTCTCTTAGAAAATCAGAACTGCAGTCCCACGCATTTAGAGGGTAATTTTATAAGGAATGCCTTGCTTAATGTACATTTTAAAGTTTGCATTTTGCACCTAGTTTACAATGTAAAGAACACGCATATCTTACTTTGTAAAATACGGGCAGAACTGGTTGAAAACATGTGTTAAATCTAAGCATCATCACTTGCACAAGTTCTATAGCTGGCATAAATGCCCACGCCTAGATTTCTCAAGAACATGCTTAAATTACTGTATTTTATAAATTATGCACTTAACTGCACACTCTGCCCAAACTCCGCCTATGTAAATGCCTACAGTGAAAGTATGCACAATTGGCCTAACATGTGAACATATAGAACTGGAGTGGAGGAGTGGCCTAGTGGTTGGGGCAAGGTACTTCAGGCCAGAAGGTAAGGGGTTCAAATCCCACTAGAGGACAGCAACCTTGGGCCAGAAGGACTGGGGTTTCTAGTCCCACAGGTGTTCCTTGTGGTCTTGGGCAAGCCACTTAACCCTCCATAGCCCATGTTCCCTGTAAAATAGTTATCTCCAAGTTATAATGCCCTGTTCAATGTAATTTCAGTTTGTTCAATGTAAACCACACTGATGCAGAATAGCACAGTATATAAGAGAATTAAAATAAATAAATAAACTGATACCAGCTTAGGTAAGCATTAAAGCTCATTTACATGCATAAGTCATTGAGATTACATGATGTACACACATAGAGGATCTAAAAACAATCACCTTTCAGAGTGACTTATACTAGCATGTATCACACAACAAAATTTTGTGCTTCACTATTCACCTAAAGAGGTATGTTTTTTCTATTATTGGCAACCAGATCTCAGACTGTAGAAGAGCTAAACATTAGGTTTAGGACAAAATCCTAACCTCGTGCTCTTAAGATTGCATCAACGATCTGTTATGTTGCTCGTTGTATATAGCTTTCTATTTAGCTTGTATTATTTTTCATGTTAATTCATTATAGCTTAGTATATTCTTAAGTTTGTTTTAACTCGTCTCCTGCATATAAATTGAGTGATCTGACACTGTTCAGCCCCAACCAGATATCATGAATGTCCACTATCAAGCTCCTTCAAATAGTGGTACCGGATTACTTATCTGGTTCGGCTGTCTTTCCCCAACGCCAACCAATGCGCCGTTGCGTTTCACTGGAATGTTTTATCAAGGGGTTATATTCCGTACTCAGTTTGCACACCGATTTACAGATTTAACCGTGGCTGTCATCTTTCATTCGTTTCCATTCACGATTCATTACAACTCCCACAGCCTCAACCTCGTCCTGTCTCCTCCAACTTATTTAGAAACCTTCATACCATTGACCCCTTAACTCTCTCGTCCACCATTTCTCCATCTCTTTCTCCCATTATATCTTCCAAGTCCGTCGACGAGGCAATAACCTCCTATAATACTGCACTCTCCTTGGCTCTGGACGCTCTTGCCCCACTCACCCCTCACCCTGTGAGATGTTACACACCCCAGCTCTGGCTCTCATCCACCACCCGCTATCTACGTACCTGTACCTGTTCTGCTGAACATGCTTGGCTCAAACACTGCTCCCCCGATGACTTTCTACACTTCAAATTCATGCTCGCCTCCTTCCAAGCAGCCATAGCTCTTGCCAAGCAAGAATACTACATCCATCTGACCAACTCTCTTGCCTCTAACCCTCGCCGTCTCTTTAATACCCTCAGTTCTCTCCTCAAAGTACCCCCGCCCATGGTCCCACCCTCCCTTACTGCACAAACCCTGGCCAACTACTTCCACGACAAAATCCACAAGATCACCCTCCAATTCCCCACTTCTTCATCTACCTCCCCTCCTCCCCAATTCTCCCCCCCCCCACCCTTGAAACCTCCGCCACCATCTCTTCCTTCCCTGCGATCACTGAAGAGGAAACCACACTCCTTCTCTCTTCTTCCAAACCTACCACCTGTTCCTCTGATCCTATCCCCACCCACCTCCTAAGCCCCATCTTCCCCACCATTGTCCCTTCCATCTCTCATATTCTCAATCTATCGCTCACCACTGCAACTGTCCCCACAGACTTCAAACATGCTATGGTCACACCTCTCCTTAAAAAACCCTCACTCGACCCCACCTGTCCTTCTAAATATTGACCCATCTCCCTCCTTCCCTTCTTATCCAAATTACTTGAATGTGCAGTTCACTGCCGCTGTCTCGACTTCCTCTTCTCCCATGCCCTCATGGATCCTTTACAGTCCGGCTTCTGTCCCCTACATTCTACTGAAACAGCTCTTACCAAAGTCTCCAATGACTTATTCCTAGCTAAATCTAATGGCCTCTACTCTGTCCTCATCCTGCTCGACCTCTCTGCTGCCTTTGACACTGTTGACCACAATCTTCTCCTTGGTACCCTCTCCTCGCTTGGTTTTAGGGGCTCGATACTATCCTGGTTCACCTCATAACCTCTCTCATCGCTCCTTCAGTGTATACTCTGGTGGCTCCTCTTCTTCTCCTACCCTTCTTCATGTTGGCATACCTCAGGGATCCGTCCTGGGTCCGCTCCTCTTCTCTCTCTATACCCAATCTCTTGGTGCGCTTATCTCTGCCCACGGCTTCCAGTACCATCTCTATGCCGATGACTCCCAGATCTACCTCTCTACACCTGAAATCTCTCTGGCAACCCAGACTAAGATCTTGGCCTGCCTCTCAGACATCGCTGCCTGGATGTCTCACCGCCGCTTGAAACTAAACATGGCCAAGACTAAACTCCTTATCTTGTCCCCTAATGCCTCCCCTCCTCTCCCTCCTTTCTCGGTCTCTGTCGATAACTCTATAATCCTCCCTGTTTCCTCGGGCCGCAATCTGGGGGTTATCTTTGACTCCTCTCTCTCCTTTTCCACACACATCCAGCTCGTTGCTAAGACCTGCCGCTTCTTCCTCTATAACATTAGCAAAATCAGCCCCCTCCTTTCTGAACACACTACTAAAACCCTCATCCACTCCTTAATTACCTCCCGCCTTGACTACTGCAACCTCCTTCTTGCTGGTCTTCCTATGTGCTATCTCCTTTTATTTATTTATTTAGCTGCATTTATATCCCGCTTTTCACCGGGTCAAAGCGGTTGGGGGATACATTTAACATGAGGGGATATGAGACACACACACTAATACTTACAGGGAACATGGGCAATGGAGGGTTAAGTGGCTTGTCCAAGACCACAAGGAGCACCTGCGGGACTAGAAACCCCAGTCCTTCTGGCCAAAGGTTGCTGTCCTCTAGTGGGATTTGAACCACCGACCTTCCAGCCTGTGGTGCCTTGCCCCAACCACTAGGCCACTCCTCCCTGATCTCCTTCCCCTTCAATCCATTCAAAACGCTGCCGCCTGACTAATCTTTCTCCAGCCTCGCCATGCCCACATTACTCCTCTCCTCAAGTCACTTCACTGGCTCCCTATCCGTTTCCGCATCCAGTTCAAACTTCTCCTCCTGACCTATAAATGCATTCACTCTGCCGCCCCTCTATACCTTTCAACTCTCATCTCTCCCCACAACCCCCCTCGTGAACTTCGCTCTTCTAACAAACTACTTCTATTCAGGCCCTTCACGCACACCCCTAATTCTAGACTCCGCTCATTTCACCTTGCACACCCTACGCCTGGAATAACCTACCTGTGTTTATACACCAGGCACCCTCCCTGGCCCTCTTCAAATCCAGGTTGAAAACTCACCTCTTCACTGTCGTTTTCAGATCTTGACTTCCATCCCTTGTCTACCCTGACTGCAAATGCATGCTTGTCTGTCCTTTGCTGTCTACCCCGACTGTAAATGCCATGCTTGTCTTTCCTTTGTTTGCCTGACTGTAATTGCCATGCCTCGTTCTTTGTGCTCTGAATAGACTATTGCTTTATGTTCTGTTTGTTTTGTCTTACCTAGATTGTAAGCTCTAACGAGTAGGGACTGTCTCATACATGTCTGTACAGCGCTGCGTGCGACTGGTAGCGCTTTAGAAATGCTTAATAGTAGTAGTAGTAGTAGTCTTCTGGGTTGGAAGGATAGCTTTATAACATAAACATTAACAAGATTGTTTGTTGTTCTGAGTGTGTTAAGTTCTGTTTCCAAAGTGGTCTAAGAAAAGATGTGTTTTGAGCCTCTTGAGAAAATTGGTATTTTATCTACAGCTCATATCTTCTGGGAGTGTGCTCCAGATGGAGGGTGCATATAATGAGAAGGCTCTGTTTCAGATGACTTGGCTGCTTTTCACCTTTAAAGTTGGAATGGTGAATGTATTTTGTGTGTTATGTCTTCTTGTTTGGTTATCTGGTGTTTTTTGTAGTAAGGACTGAAGGAAATCTAAGGAAAGATTGTGCAATATCTTGAATATGGTAAGCAGTGTTTTGTATTTTATGCAAATTAATACTGGAAGTCAGTCTAGTTGTTGAAGTATGGCTGTTATATGGATATATCATGATGTGCTGTATATGAAGCAGGCGGCTGTGTTCTGGGTCATGTGTAGTAGGTGCAATACATACTTTGGAATTCCTTGGTAGATTATATTGCAGTAGTCAAGATGTAGAGATATTATGGCCTTGAATACTGCTCGAAAGTCGCTGATGTTGAGTAGTGGGCAGAGGTGTTGTAATATCTTCATCTTGTAGTATATAAACTTTGTAGTTTTACAGATATGTGATTATAGGGTTATTGATCTAAAGTTATATCTAGACAACAAACTTCTGGTTTTACCTGCAGTTTGGTATCCAAGATTTTTAGTGTAGTTGTTGACTTGAAGGTTGTTGCTCTGGTAATATAGAGAACTTCTGGAGGGGGGGGGGGGTTGTAATGTATGGATAGAATGTGTACCGATAGCCAGTGTGCTACTGCCTTGAAGCAGTTTATTATTAGTGTGTAGACTAGTCTGGCTGTGGAGGAAGTGCATAAATCATGATATCGTTGCATATATATGGTAGAAGACATTGTAAGCCTGTATAATTGAGCATAATAGTTGTATGTAAATATTGAATAGTAGTGATGATAGGGCAGATTCTTGTGGCCCTCCTTGATGTTGCTTAAAAGGAATGGAATTGTGTGGTCCTAATTTTACTTGTTGGCATTCTTTTAGATAAGAATGGAACCATTCCAATGTTGTATTATATACAGTAAACCTATGGTTTGTAGTCGTGATATTAGTATGCTGTGAATCAAAGACCGCGATATGTCTAGGAATATTAGAATAAATCCTTGTTGTGGCATTTCTATGCCTCTTATGATTTCAAGAGTGCTATTAAAAGAGTCTCTACTACGTGATTGGGTCTGAATCCATGTTGGTGTGAGTCTAAAGGTGTTTGAGAATTAATATAATCTAATAAGTATTGAGGTGCCTTTTAGTATACGTCAGACAGATGCACATTTGAGGTTGCTGGCATGTACCTTTGAGAGAGATAGTTGGGTGAACTTGAGTAGTATGGAGGTTAGTTTAGCTCAGGCCATTTTGATCCATGAAACTGGGCATGGATGAAGGGGAGATGTGGTTGTGTTGAGGTTGCTGATGATGTTTTCAAGATATTCTGAAGAGACTGGGTCGAAAGAGTGTCAGGAGTTATCGTTGATGACATTGTTTATTGTTGTTGCTATTGTTGATGTTTTGCTGTTTTCTTTGTTGGTTTTGCTTTGAAAGTAGTTAGCTGTTGCTTGTGGACATAGAATATTAACATCTTTCTTTTGATTGGGGTCCTTTAGGGATTTCACTATGTCGAATAGTTCTCTAAGGCAGTTGGGAGAGCTCATGATGAGCTTTGTTATGATATTGCTTTTTGCTCTTGGCTATCATGGTATGGTATTCTTATAGTTTGGCTATGTAAGTACCTTGAACATGTGGGTATTTGAGTGCGCCATTTCTGTTCTAGTTGTCTGAGCTTACACTTAAGCTTTTTGAAGTCTGTGGCGTACCAAATGGCATAGTGTTGCCTTTTTGTGGTTCCCTTAGTTTGTGATGCTAGAGTGGCAGTGATGATTGTATTATTCCAGTTGTTAATTAGAGATTCAATATTAGTTGTTTTTTTATCTAACTGTGAAATGATTTCTTTTAGAAAGAATTACTTGTCAAAGCGTCAATCTGCATTTTTGTTTGTTGTGTAAGCCTATCTGTGTTTATACTTCTGCCCTGTTGTGCATAGAATGTTAACATACTATGATCACACCATGTACGGAGGATACTTGGAGGGGAGGGTTGCTGGCTTTGTCTCAGCATTTCTTTGGGGACAAAGATGAGGTCTACAATTCTTCCCTTCTCATGGGTTGGATCATTGATGATTATATTCCAAAGCCTCCATGAGCTTCTAAGAAGGATTTAGCTTGTTTAGGTGAGGTGGATGAGAGGTTTAGTTCACCTAGACGTATGAGCCATTTACTGTATTCTGGGTAGTGTGTCCATATGTTGCCTCTAGAAGGGCTGTACTTCATCAGCTCTTGCAGTTGCTGAACTATATGTTAGGCATTGTGTAAGATGCTTCTTTGAGAGGGTGAGCATATCTAGACCACCTGTGAAGTGTGGTACTATATTGTAAAATTGTAGGTGATTTTTAACTAAAATAAAGACTCCTCTGCCCCTCCTGTTTATTCATGGACAGTTGAATAGATGGTGGTTTGGTATAGTATAACTAGTTGGTTTATGAGGATTTTGTCGGAGTCAGTGAACTATGATTACACACATTATATCAAGGTCGTAGTCAGTTAAAGTTGGGATCTTATTGTGTGCTGATCATGGGTTGATCAGTTCATACTTCAAATTGTGACTAATGTTTTGGTTCATTGTAAAGAGTTTCTGGTGCTTGCAACTTGACTCTAATTAGTGCACAGGGCCTCTGCTCTGTGGTTCGTAAGAAGAGTTCCATACTTCATTATGTCCATATCTATGAATAATTGGGATGTCCTGACTGAAGGGGTGATGATTCAGAATGTGTGAGTAGTAGTATGATGTACTGTATGTAAGTTTCTAAAGGGTAATGAGTGTAGTCATGATTTAATTAGTTGAATGGAGTTGGTTGGTTGCTAATAATATGCCAATTGATGTGAACTGTGTGTGGTTGGGGTCTGCTCTTGGTTATGGTCTTCAATGCTCTTTTAATTTGATGCTTAGGTAGATACTATGGGGTTTGTTTACTAAGCAGTGGTAGCGGCATCTGATTGATATCTGAGCCACGGCCCCATTTATTTTATTTATTTATTTAGAATACATTTGTATACCGCAGCTTCCAGCGATCAGCAGCGGTTTGATTACAGATTGAAAATTGCCAAATCAAGACAAATTTCGGAGTAGCATTACATTGATTTGAAAGGAAAGCACGGCACACAGTAATAAGGTCATAGGAGAGGAGTCAGAAATTTACATATGTACATTTTTCCTAACAGAATTCCTGTTGCAAATTGTGACATCTTGTATTCCCCTGGGATTTACATCAAATTGTAATAGCACTGGAATAGATGTGTCTTTAGCTTTTTCCTGAATTCATTAAGGTCTTTGGTCGCTCTGAGCTCAGGCGGTAGTTGGTTCCAGAGGGTCGGGGCAGAGTAAGAGTATGCTCGGCGGCTAGTACTAGATTTGACGGATCTGATGTCAGGTGGAACATGTAGGGTGTGTGAGGTGACAGTTCTTCTGACTCTGTTGGGTGGTTGCGTGCTGATAAGGGTGGAGAGAAAGGATGGAGCTATGTTATGTATGAGTTTGTGTGTGGTTATCAATGTTTTTTATTGTATCCGGGCTGTAATAGGGAGCCAATGCAGCTCGATCAATACAGGTGTGATGTGTTCAGCAATGCCTTTTCGCATGATGATCCTCGCCGCCACATTCTGGGCCATTTGTAGGATGTTTAGCGTTTTCTTTGGAAGACCCTGCAGGATGGCGTTGCAGTAGTCTAAGTGTGGAATAATGAGTGCTTGTGCAACAGTCCTAAAATCGTGAGGTTCGAGGAAGTTCCTTAGAGGTTGTATAACTCTAAGTTTGTGGAAAATGGCCTTGTTGGTTTTGCGTAGGTGCTTTTCCATCTTTAGGTTGTTGTCAATTTAGGTTGAATTCAATGGGGCTGCGGCTCCGATATCGATTGGAAACCGCTACCGCTGTTTAGTAAACAAGCCCCTGTGTCTTACACTGAGTTAATAGCTAGTATTTCACTATGTCTGGGCGTACCTCTAAGTATTTATGTTTAATGTGTGGATTACTGCAGGTTGTTCTGAGTGTGTAGTATATATATTCTGGTTACCTTGAGGTGGGATCTCGCCACCATGATCTACTGTTAACTCTTTGGTCCACTCTAAGGGCCCACCTGGGGTTTAAAATTAAGATGACAGAGGCAATGGCACCGAGTGATGATGCCTCTGCAAGGGGCAGAGCTTACTGCCATGTGTTGGTCATGCGATGGGCTCTTCTATTGCTTCTGATGCTGTGCCAGGGGTGCCCTGATGATAGTGTGACTGTCAGTCTTCAAATTTGGGTCGTGTCTCTCTTAGTCTTCATGGGTCACAATACAAAAATCACCCTGCGAACAAAACATATAAAATTAGCAAAATCCAAGGATAAAACGATCAGCCAGAAAAAATTCCATGCTAACTGATCATTTTGCCCCTGAAGAAACCATCTAAGGTGAAACAGAGATCTTTGCTGGGCAAAGGCAATTTTTATGATCTTTTTAGACTGGACAGCAGGAGGAAGTTTATGTGGTTAGCTGGAACTAGTAAATAAGTATGTTTGAAATTTGCATTGGATTGTGAACTCGAGCCGTTCCTCGTGAGAAGCCTTTCAGCATTCTATCTAAGCCTACAGTCTGCTGCTTTCAGATAAGTTACTGCTCGGGGCTATGTGGGAATGGGTATGTAATTCTGCTAATTTCATGTGTTTTGTTTGCTGGAATTTATTACTGCTGAAACATGATTGCTTTTTGGCTTGAGCTTACCTGACAGTTGACATTTATAATATTGATAATATTGATATTTAATAAAATTAGTGTATTCTGTTTGACTGGAGAGCATTGTTTAAGCGCTTTTACAATGGCTCTCAGTTTTAATATTTGAAGAATAGAGGGAGTTTTTTGAGCCTATGATGTTAAGCTCCTTTTTTCTCCTGTGACTCTTTGTTGCCATATAGTGGGACAAGCTATTATCCTGAGGCTTTTTAAAATATTAAAACATTATCGTGTATGCCTGTTTGTCAGTCTTTTGCCTCTTTGAAGGCTTGAAGTTTGGGTTGGTTTTTGGGTGATGAATAGGTGTATTAATTTAAGGATCTGAGAGGCTTTTCTGTTTTTTGTTAAACTTCATGGGTGAGAGATTTAGATGGCTTTTGCAAGGCCCATTAGTTTCTCTGAGGTTGCCAATCTCAAGATGGCTGCCACTGAGTTATTTGCCCATGCCCACCAGTCCCAAGATGGCCATCAATATTCCTGTAATAGAGCTTGTTCTTTGCTAGATGGCCACTGCTCTCCTATTTGTGGCTTTCTCCAAGCTTCCTCAGTTCAGAATGGCCACTGCAGAATGTGGGTATTGGATCCTTGATCTCTCAGGCCAGAACAACCACTCTCCACCTCTGGAGTCAACAGGGGGCAGGGGGAAGTGCTCAACTGCATCTATGTGTGAAATTATGTTTTGCAGGCTTGTGTGCACAAAAATCCAATCCAATGTGATGCGATACGGAAACAGGAGGAGCAGAGAACACCATTATAAACCACACTCTCTGAGTCTGCTCTTCTAGGAAATACAGGGGATTTCTTGGAGTTGGGGGCTCATAGCTGTTTTGTGGTATTTTGAATGGCAGTTACTGGGTCCACTGAGATCTTGCTTACGATCCATAAAATGTGAGGCTCGACTCCATCTCATGGCTTAAGACAGGACACTAGGATGCAGAAGGTTTCAAAAATGAAGCATAAATTCAAGCATCTCTATCTGACTCTACAGATAACCAATAAGTCCTCTGTTAAGCTCTTAACTGGACCAAAGAATAGACAAGAACATCCCCCACCTATTTGTGGCCATCCAAGAAAATATACATGCATAATACGGCTCTTATAAAATTGCAGCAAGTGTAAAAGCGAGTGTGATGGTGTGAACGTATGCATTTTTACCGTAGGTTTTGCCAGGAGCGTGCTGTGAGCAGAGCAGAGTCGTGAAGTATGTGCATTGATTATGTAAAATATGCCAATCTATGTGGGTACTCACATATGCTACACATGAACATTTACGTTTGCTTTTGAGCAGACGCAATGTCCATGCCTTCAATCTAGGTGCGATTGCTGCAGGATTTATGCTAATATTTTACAAAGACGCCTATAGTGAAAATAGGCACATTTTTACCTTTTTAACATAGCAATTGAGTTATAAAATTTATGTATGTTATAAAATGTACATGTACTGTGGCAAGGAGGCCTATCCAGAGTCCAGGGGAGGACAAAGAGACAGGGAATTCACCCTAGTAAAGGGCCCCCTTTTACCAAGGCAGGGTAGGAAAGCCATAAACACCTCCAGGGATCAGAAAACTTCCACATGGAAAACATTTCAGGCTCCCCCTAGTGGAATGAAGGGGAGAGGATACAAGGCTCAGAACCCTTTAGGCAATGAATGCTTCAAGCACTCAGGTGCCCGGAGTCAGGCTGATTGCCATCACCTGAGTAGGGTGGGGTTGGAGTTAGAGCCCTGGAAGTATAAACCCAGAGCAGAGTATGATTTAGTGGAAAGGGAGGGAAGGAGGAGAGGAGAAGCAGGAAACCAGGCTGAGCAGAGCAGAGGAATGGAACTTCCAGCTGGAGAGAGTGCTATTTGACACGTAGCACGGCTGCAGGAGAGTTTGGAGCCAGGAACAAGAGAGACTCCAAGATCCCCCAGGAGGCTGTTAGCTGAGCATGCTGAGCAGGATGGGGAGACAGAGCCTATGCAGCTGGAAGAGCCCGAGGTGAAGCTGATTGAGGAGAACACTCCCATGGACTGTTCTCTTTGTGCCAAGCTATAAACCTGGGGAACGTAGAGAAGGCAAGCCAGTCCTGAAAGAAGGTCTTCCAGGAAAAAGGTACCTTTATTCCACAAGCAGGGTGGCTGAGAGCCCCATGTGTTTATAAAGGGGAAGTTTACCACAGACTTTAAATGTGCTTTTTGTTTGGTGCTTTAGCCAGAAAAGCTAAGAAGGGAATATAAATAGGCTTGCTGGTAAAGACTGTGTATCCTGCAACAGAGAGAACCTTTAAAACTACATTTTGTGGTTGGATATGTTTTGGACAATTTTTGCTTCAAAGAATCCTGAACCAACAATCCTATGTGTGGTATGATTGAACCACTGTGTATATAAAAATAATAAATTTCTGTCATTTGCCTTACCTACTTGAGCCTGACTACAGCTTTCTGCATGGTGCACACATACAGCTGAATAAGGACTACATTTCCCAGAGGGCATTGCAGGGAAATAGTTTTAAAAAAAAGCTGAAAAAGCATACAGCAGAAGGTTCCTTAATCCACGCCCCTCTAACCTAGAGGCGAGTGGTGGTGGCGTGACAGTACATCTCAACTCCATCTCTGCTCTGCCCAACCTACACCCCTGGGAACGCCTACGTGCACATCTGATAAAAGTAGACACTAACTCTGTATCCCCTTAGTGAATGCAGAACCCAGTCAATTTTTTAGGAGCCCTCTTTTGCATGTAAAGCATGTTTTACAAGTGAAAAATGCTCTATAAAATTTCCCCTGAAGAGGATAATTTTATAATAGCGTGCCTAGAGTTTAAAGGCACATAAGTGTATATCTTTGATGGAATCCTTGAAAACCGTTAAGCAAATTCTTTTCATAAATACACAGATCTTACACTTATTTTATAAGGACAACATACTGTATGTGCCTATGTGCCTTATAAAATAGCCTACTGAAAGCTCCCACAGAAAGATATACTTGCTATGAAGCAAGAGTAACTTGTATGCATGTATGTGCAGGTAAGATTCAGCACTTATGCCTGTATTTCAAAAGACCAGGAACAAGAGCAGAGCCTGCCACTACTCGACCCATTCTCTGTTCCTGGGAAAGCCTACATGCAGATTGCATAAACGTAGGCTCTGTTTTTCCAGCATCTACTTTTATGCAATTTTATAAGTGCCTTCTTCAACACTTAAATGCTGATCTACATGCTCAAGTCATTTAAAATTACTCTCCTAAGTGCTAAAGAAAAAAGTAATAAATGGAAATTAGCAAAGTTCTCTCTACATAGTAAAATATGCCACGACCTGTGTTTATTCTCTTCTTTTCGACATAACAGTCCCGCCAGCTCAGGCAGACCCAGAGTTGGAATCTGCTGCCATGAGCTTTAATTTACAACTACCCAAGGATTTCCCTCCCCCCCCCCCCAGTTTCACATTTCCGCCTTCAGCACACCTAGTCTGGTCATTGCAGTGATGGTCCTTGGCCAGAGGGCGTGCACTAGGTTCCTTCTAGAACTCTGCAATCATAGCCCTGAATCCAGTCACTAGTTAAGCAATGAGTAAGATTCATCCAAACCCCACCCCCAGGGGCTATGAATGCTGCTTCCTCAGCATCCACAGAACCACTTGACCCAGTGAGTGGAAGGCTTGATGAAGGAACCAAATCCAATCTTTGCAGTTTTCTGGGCCATGCCACATTAGTAAGCAGAACCAATGTTTCAGCCATTATGCTGTGGCTTCCTTCAGGGTGAAATGGTTATACAGTGGATTTCTGTTCTATAAGGGCAGGATTTATCTTCTGAGCCCCCATAGGTAATGGGGGACTCAATTCCCTCCCCCCCCCCCACTGAGCCTGCCTCTTGCCTTCTGCCAATAGGAGGAGGGGATAGGTTCTCTGCATTCCTTCCCTGTTCCTTCTTTCTGCCGCAGAGTAAGAGGACTAGGGAAAGATGCTATGCACCCTAATCCTACCTTCAGGGAGAGATGTGGCTTTTGTTGTAAAGTTTAAGTGCAGGGCAAGCAAGCCCTTGCACTAGAGAAACTCCTTACTGTGCTACACCCCTTCCTCTCACATTTATGGGAGGAGAGGCGGGGCACCACATCCCATATAGAGCACAAAAATTTGTCTGCCCTGCCTGAAGCTTTACAAACTGCATGCTACTGCTGCTGCTGCTGCACTGCTCCTGGGACCGGCCCAAATTGGAACATAGCAGCAACGGCAATGCTCCAATAAATATCAAAAGTTTGCATCGGAGGTAGTTGCCTCCATTGCCTATGCCTAAATCTGGGTATAGTTCTTAAATATATAGGGGTTCTCAAACCGGGTTGGTGGAACTGAGGTGGGAAATTTGAATTGTGGCAGAAAAGCTGGTTGAAGAAAAGATGTGAAATTTTAATTAGATTTTGGAGGGAAAGTTCATTGGAAAAAGGCAGGAAATTTGAATTATAGCAGAAAGTTCTTTGGAGAAAAGATGCCACCTGAGCTACTGATTGGGCAGTATTTAGGGGGGTATGTTTACTAATCAGAGGTAGCGGCTTCCGCACGATATCGGAGCTGCGGCCCCAGTGAAGTCAGTGGGGCCGTGACTCCGATATCACAAGGAATTCGCTACTGCCCATTAGTAAACATACCCCTTAGTCTATGAAATCTGAAATATACAAGATGGGCAATTTGATAGTTGTGCTTATATTTTGTTTTTGAGTTGCTTTATTTGAGGCCACCTCAAAAAATGTAAGGCCCAATATTCAGAAAAGCTTAGGGATGATATTCAGAAGCCCATACCTGGATGAGGGCGCTGAGAGAGAGATTCAGCAACACTATCTAGATGTTGTTGTTGTTAAGTGCCGTCGAGTCGGAGTCGACTCATGGCGACCCTCTGGATAGCTATCCTAAATTGTGTTCGGTCTTCAGTCAGGCGGCTTATTGTTGACAGACTGGTACCCATAGCTGCTGTTATTGTAAGATAGTGCCACTGAATATCTCCACAGACTCCAGAAAGTGCTGGGGTGGTCCATGTGCATATGTACAAATGTATTTATTTATTTGTTAGGAGCTAATAACTGCCTTTATGAAGAGCTTCATCCAAAGTGGTGTACAACAGATATCGCTCGACACAGACAACTTCCATTGTAGTAGCAGCTTAACAATAGTAAAATGGCCACATCAGCATAACAGACAATTAGAACAGTGAGATAAACCCGTAGAGAGACAAATTAGGGCCTTTTTTTAAATAAAGGCTGGTGTTTGGTTAATGTGTGTGTTAATGCTCGGTAGAGGGCAGTCAGGAGCTTGCCAGCATGTCAACGACCGTGCAGTAAAATGAATCCTACTCAGTTATGGTGTGATGGGGCAGAGAAAGGATGGATTGTGGGCATGGCGAGCATGGATGGATTGTGGGCATTGGCGCTAGTGAAAGAGTTATTGCTGCACGCTCAGTGACAATGTGGCCATTAGCACGAATTCACCTGACATCTTTATGGGAGTCATTAGGTAAATCTTCTTTACTGGAGAGCACATTAGCATTCGTGCCCCAGCCCCCAATAGCTAAAGCAGAGGCTTTGCACTTAAGTTGCATATGTTTCACACACTAAGTGAAGAACCTTAGTGGGCTTTAGTAAAGGAGCCCTAAATCCTAGTAATGACAATAGTAAGTATACCTTAAAGCAGCGCAATAGAACACTGATACGAGGTGTGACAAAGAAGAAACGAGACTGTGGCAGCCACGCCCATGACTCAATGCCAATTGGCTAACCACTTATGTCACTGTGTTGTACAACATCTCACCATTATTCTACTATAATATTTTTCATCTCACTCTGTTTTTCTTTTTCATTTTTTTTTTTGTAGCACACTGCTCCATCGCTTTGTCACTCAACTGGAGGTTAAGACAAAACTGCACGGTCTAGTAGCAGAGCGATCTCACACTGACGCTATACTATATTCCTACACTCTAACAATCTGATTTTATCTACAGGTTGAAAATCAAATCATGGGGTTTGCTTTTCACGGGTCTCAGACTTCACAGTGGCATTAGATTCTGGGTGTTTGCAGATTCCCAGTATTATGCCTGTTAGCATCAATGACCCAGCGTTTTGCAAATTCTTCCCCTCTCACTCCTACCTATTAACCCGTCTTTGATACTTTAAATCTGATACCTGTGTGATGCTAGTACTTTTTTTACTGCTTGAACATCTGTTTCCCTCATTTTCTGTTTCCAAATTTCCATTTTGCCTTTAGGACCAAAGAGTTCACCTGAACAGTAGTGCACTAAAAACAACAACTATTTCAAGGCAGTGATGCATAACCCCAGACTCAGGTAACCAATGACTCAGTTTCACCTTTTCTTCTTCATATCATATGCTGGTACGTGACTAAGTCACTCAATAGTGGAGTTGAATGCGATGTGTAAAACTTCAAGACCATGAGGCAGACATGAAAATGGATATATGTTAACAATGTGTTCCATTAGCTGATTGTCCCCACCTGAAAAGTGTGGATCATCTCTGAGATCCAAGCAACATTCGTTGTATGTCCACTGGCTACAGTTGTTGTATGAGCACTGGCAGCAGTCCAAGAGAGAGAACTTGGTGTTTCTTGTCAGAGTTTAGACTCTGAGTTCCTTGAGGGTCAATGCAGAAATCTTGCATTAGAATAGTAAGCTAAAGCACAGTGTACATGCTCATAGTTGTTGTTAAGTGCCGTTGAGTTGGTGTTGATTCATGGTGACCCTCTGGATAGCTGTCCTAAACTGTGTTTGTTCTACAGTCAGGGGCTCATTGTTAATACAGTGGTATCCATAGCTACTATTATTGTATCGTTCCATACAATACAAAAGAAACATAGAAAAATGACGAAAGAAAAAGACCACATGGCCTATCTAGTCTGTCCTTCCATATCAATAACTACAACAGTACCCTTTTTTCCTTTAGAGATCCTCTGTGTTTGTCCCATGCTTTTTTGAATTTAGATACTGTCTTCATCTCTACCACCTCCATTGGGAGACTATTCCACAGATCCACCACTCTTTCCGTAAAGAAATATTTCCGCATATCACTGCTGAATCTATCCCCTTTCACCCTCATCCCATATCCCCTCATAGCAGAACTTGCTTTCAATTGAAAGAGACTCTCCCCTTGTGCATTTATGCCACAGAGGTATTTAAACATCTCAATCATATCACCACTATCCTGCCTTTCCTCTAAGGTGTACATATTAAGATCCTTAAGTCTGTTCTCATATGCTTTATAATGAAGACCACTAACCATTTTATTAGCCACCCTCTGTAATGACTCTAACCTGTTTATATCCTTTTGAAGGTGTGGTCTCCAGAATTGCACACAATACTCCAAATGAGGTTGCACCAAAGACTTATACAGAGGCACTATCACCTCCTTTTTTCTGCTAGCCATTCCTCTCCCTATGCACCCAAGCATCCTTCTAGCTTTTGTTGTCGCCTTTTCTAACTGTTTATCTACTTTAAGATCATCAGATACAACCACGCCTAGGTCTCACTCTTCTTTAGTGGACTAAAGTACTTCACCCCCTATACTATATTGCTCCCTTGGATTGCTGCAGCCCAAATGCATGACCTTGCATTTTTTAACATTAAATCCCAGCTGCCAAATTCTAGACCATTCTTCAAGCTTAGCTAGATTTTTATTTATTTGTAATTTCTTCTATACCGCACTATTTATCATCAGTGCAGTTTACATATAACCAAAGATGTACAATCTGTAACAGTCTAACATTGACATTTACAGAGAACAGGGAAATAAAACACGGAGAACGGGGAGAACTATCTACACTATGTACAAATTAGAATACAGATTGACATGTTTGTCTTTAGGGGAAGATTGACGTCTGGCTAGATCCCCCCTCATGTTAACTACACCTTCCTGGGTGTCTACTCTATTGCAGATTTTGGTATCATCCGCAAAGAGGCAAACCTTACCCAACAGTCCTTCCGCTATATCACTAACAAAAATGTTAAAAAGAATCGGACCAAGGACAGATTCCTGGGGCACACCACTGGTAACCCACCTTCTCCTCAGAGTGAGCTCCATTTACCTTCACCCTTTGTTGCCTCCCACTCAACCAATTTCTAACCCAAGCAGTAACTTTAGGGTCCAGTCCTAGGGTGCTCAGTTTGTTTATAAGTCACCTGTGATGAACAGTGTCAAAGGCTTTACTGAAATCTAAATACACCACATCTAGGGCTCTCCCTCGGTCCAACTCCCTAGTCACCCAGTCAAAGAAATCAATCAGATTTGTCTGACAAGACCTGCCTCTGGTGAATCCATTATTGCTGGCCTTCCTCTTTTGAGTTGACTTTCAGCCTTGCCAAGCATGATGTCATTCTCTAACGATCTCTTTCTGTGCATGATGTATCCAAAGTATGAAAGTCGAAGTCTTGTCATCTAAGCTTTTAAGGAAAGCTTTGGCTTGATCTCCTCTCATACTGACTGGTTTGTTCTTCAGGTAGTCCATGGTATAGACAGTATTTTTTACCAGCACCATAATTCAAAGGCATCGATTTTCTTCCTGTCTATTTTTTCATTTTCCAACTTTCGCATCCATGTTGTTGAAAATACCATGGCTTGGATAAGTCAAATCTTTGTATGGAGAGAGACATCTCTGCTCTTGAGAATCTTGAGTAGGTCCTTCATAACCATTCTGCCAAGAGCAATACATAGTCGGATTTCTTGACTGCTAGTTGTTTCTTTATTAATTATTGATCCAACTAGGTTAAAGTCATCCACTATTTCAATTTCTTCTCCATCAACAATGAATTTATTGATTTTGCCAGTTGTCAGGATCTTTGTCTTTAAGTTAAGGTGCAGGCCCATTTTAAGACTATGTTCCTTGATCTTGAGAAGAAAATGTTTCAGATTGCCTTCACTTTCAGCCAGTATTGTGGTGTCATCAGCATAGCAAAGATTTCTGTTGAGTCTTTCACCAGTCTTCACACAGCCCTGCTTCTCTGATGATTTGTTCTGCATAAAAATTAAACAGGTAGAGGGAAAGTATTCAGCCTTGTAATACACCTTTGCTGATTTTAAACCTTTCTATTTCTCAAAAGAACATAAGATATGCCATACTGGGTCAAACCAAGGTCCATCAAGCCCAGTATTCTGTTTCCAACAGTGGCCAATCTAGGTCATATGTACCTAGCAGTTTCCCCAAGAGACACAAGTTCCACAATGCTTGTACTGGGTCAAGCATTGATATCTTCGGTCACTTCTTAATAATGGTTTATGGACCTTTCCTCCAGGAACTTGTCCAAACCTTTTTTAAACCCAGCTACACTAACAGCCTTTACTACATCCTACGGTAACAAATTCCAGAGTTTGATTACACGTTGAGTGAAAAAATATTTTCTTTTATTAGTCTTAAATAGTTTACCCTGTAGCTTCATTGCATGTCCCCTAGTCTTTCTATATTCTGATAACATAAAAAATCGATCTACGTTTACCCGTTCTACTCCGTTCATTAATTTATAGACTTCTATCATATCTCCCCTCAGCCGTCTCTTTTCCAGGTTAAAGAGCCCTAACCTTTTTAGCCTTTCTTCATAGGAGTATCCTTCCATCTCCTTTACCATTTTGGTGGCTCTTCTCTGAACCTTTTCTAAAATCGCTATATCCTTTTTAAGATACGGCAACCAGAATTGCACACAATATTCAAGGTGCGGTCTCACCATGGAACGATATAGAGGCATTATAATATCTTTTGTTTTATTTTCCATTCCTTTCCTTATCATACCTAGCATTCTATTTGCTCTCTTGGCCGCCGCTGCACACTGGGCCGAGGGTTTTAACATGGTATCCACAATGACGCCTAAATCTTTTTCCTGGGTGGTGGTTCCTAAAGTGGAACCTTGCATCGTGTAACCATAGTTTGGGTTGTTCTTCCCTAGGTGCATAACCTTGCACTTGTCCACAATAAATTTCATCTGCCATTTTGATGCCCATTCTTCCAATTTATCAAGATCCTCTTGCAATTTTTCACAATCCTCTTGGGTTTTAACAACTTTAAATAGTTTTGTGTCATCTGCAAATTTGATAACCTCACTCGTTATTCCACTTTCCAGGTCATTTATGAATATGTCAAAAAGCAGCGGACCCAGCACAGATCCCTGGGGTACACCACTATTCACCTTTCTCCATTGGGAAAATTGGCCATTTAGCCCTAACCTCTGCTTTCTATCTTTTAACCAGTTCCTGATCCACAATAGTACACTGCCTCCTATCCCATGACTCTTTTGTTTTGCCAAAAGTCTCTGATGAGGGACCTTGTCAAAGGCTTTCTGAAAGTCCAGATACACAATATCAACCGACTCACCTTTGTCCACCTGTTTATTCACTCCTTCAAAAAAACATAACAGATTAGTAAGACAAGATCTATTCACTCCTTCAAAAAAACATAACAGATTAGTAAGACAAGATCTTCCTTGTCTAAAGCCATGTTGGCTGTCTCCCATTAGGTTGTGACTATCTACATGCTGAGTAATTTTATTCTTTATGATGGTTTCTACCATTTTTCCTGGTACTGACGTCAGGCTCACCAGTCTGTAGTTTCCTGGATCACCCCTGGAACCCTTTTTAAAAATTGGTGTTACATTGGCGATCCTCCAATCTTCAGGTATTAGAGATGATTTTAATGATAGTTCACAGATTACTGATAGCAGGTCTGCAATCTCATATTTCAGTTCTTTCAACACCCTTGGATGTATACCATCCGGCCCAGGTGATTTGCTACTCTTCAGTTTATCTAATAGTTGTAAGACATCTTCCCGATGTATCGATATTTCCTTCAATTCTTCCGCAACTTTAAATACCACTTCAGTCATGGGTAACATCCCTACATCTTCCTCAGTAAAGACCGAAGCAAAGAATTCATTCAGTCTCTCCGCTATCGCCTTGTCGCCTCTTAGTGCTCCTTTAACCCCTTTATCATCTAATGGACCAACTGACTCTCTCACAGGTTTTTTGCTACGAATGTACTTGAAAAGGTCTTTATTTCGCGTTTTTGCTTCCGCAGCAAGCTTCTTCTCAAATTCTCTCTTTACCTGCCTTATCAATGCCTTGCATTTGACTTGCCAGTGCTTGTGCTGTTTCCAGGTTTCGTCGTTTGGCTCTTTTTTCCATTTCCTGAAAGATGCTTTTTTGGCAACAACAGCCTCTCTGACCTCACCTTTAAACCATGCTGGCAGTTTTTTGGACTTCCTTGGAGATCATCAGACACAATCACACCCAGGTCCCACTTTCTTTTGTGGACAGAATTACTTCATTCCCTACACTGTACTGCTCTCTTTGATTTTGGCAGCCCAAATGCATGACCCTCCATTATTTAGCATTAAATCTGAGCTGCCAAAGTCTAGACCATTCCCCAAGCTTAACTAGATTCCTCCTCATGTCGTCTATTCCTTCCTAGGTGTCTACACTATTCTATTGCAGATTTTGGTATCATCCGCAAACAGGCGAACCTTACCCGACAGCCCTTCTGCAATATCACTAGCAAAGATGTTAAAAAGAACCGGACCATGGACAGATACTTGTGGCACACCATTGGTAACTGCCTTCTCCTCAGAGTGAGCTCCATTTACCTGTACCGCTTGTTGCCTCCCACTCAACCAATTTCTAACTCAATCAATAACTTTAGGGTCCATCTCTAGGGTGCTCAGTTTGTTTATAAGTCACCTGTGCAGAACAATGTCAAAGACTTTACTGAAATCTAAGTACACCACATCTAGGGCTCTCCCTTGGTCCAACTCCCTTGTCACCGAGTCAAAGAAATCAATCAGATTTGTCTGACAAGACCTGCCTCTGGTAAATCCATGCTGCCTCAGATTCTGCAATCCACTGAACTCCTGAAACCTCACTATTCTCTCTTTTAGCAGTGTTTCAATAATTTACTCACCCCAGAGGTTACACTAACCGGCCTATAGTTTACCTTATCAGAATATAGAAAGACTAGGGGACATGCAATGAAGCTACAGGGTAAACTATATAAGACTAATAAAAGAAAATATTTTTTCACTCAACGTGTAATCAAACTCTGGAATTTGTTACCGGAGGATGTAGTAAAGGCTGTTAGTGTAGCTGGGTTTAAAAAAGGTTTGGACAAGTTCCTGTAGGAAAGGTCCATAAACCATTATTAAGAAGGGACCCATATCAATGCTTGACCCAGTACAAGCATTGTGGAACCTGTGTCTTTTGGGGAAACTGCTAGGTACTTGTGACCTGGATTGGCCACTGTTGGAAACAGGATTGGCCACTGTTGGAAACAGGATACTGGGCTTGATGGACCTTGGTCTGACCCAGTATGGCATATCTTATGTTCTTATGTTCTTCCACTTTTCTTAAAGCGTGGAATACAACTGGTCTGGGCTTCCAAGATAGTATTTTTCAACAACACCCAAGCTTGATGTACGTCTTTAACCTTTGCAACTGCTCCTTTTAGTTTTTTCTTAACTGTTTTCCTCATTTTATCATTTTATCATAGTCTCCCTTTCGAAAGTTAAAAGGTAGTACTGTGGATTTCCTTACTATCCCTCCTCCACTAATTAAATCAAAGGCGATCATGCTATGATCACTATTGCCAAGTGGCCCCAACATCCTTATCTCTTGCACTAGATCTGGTGTTCCACTAAGGACTAGGTCTAATATGGCTTCCCCTCTGGTTGGTTCATGAACCAGCTGCTCCAAGAAGCAGTCATTTATTTCATCTAGGAACTTTATCTCCCTAGCATGTCCTGACGTGACACTGACCCAGTCGATACCGGGGTAATTGAAATCACCCATTATTATTACTGCGCTGTAAATTTTGTTAGCTTCCTTGATTTCTTTGAGCATTTAATCATCCATTTGGTCATTCTGGCCAGGTGCTCGATAGTACACCCCCACTGCCATTGCCTTCCCCCTTTTATATCCATATAGATTCTACAGCAGATTTTGTTTCCTGTAAAACTTTAATCCTTTCTGAGTCAATGCCCTCTCTAACATAGAGCGCAACCCCTCCACCAATTTGATCAGCTCTATCATTACGATATAGTTTGTACCCAGGTATCACAGTGTCCCACTGGTTGTCCTCCTTCCACCATGTCTCTGATATTCCAATCATATCTAACCTTTCATTTAGTGCTATATATTCTAACTCTCCCATCTTTCTTTAGACTTCTAGCATTTGCATACAAGCATTTTAGAGAATGTATTTTATTCATGTTAATTTGGCTATTGTTAGACATGGGTAAATTGGGATCTTTAAGCTCTGTCTGCTCCATACTTGAGGGCATTTGGGCTACTTTACTCTTTTGTGGAACCTCTCTGCTTTTGGTAGTATCCTTCAAGGATACATTCTTCTGAACCATCCGCTCTTGGGCGACTGTCGGCTTTCCCCTAATATCTAGTTTAAAAGCTGCTCTATCTCCTTTTTAAAGGTTAATGCCAGCAGCCTGGTTCCATCCCGGTTAAGGTGAAGCCCATCACTTCGGAAGAGCCTCTCCTTTCCCCAGAATGTTCCCCAGTTCCTAACAAATCCAAAATCCTCATCTCTGCACCATTGTCTCATCCACGCATTGAGACTCCGGAGCTCTGCCTGCCTTTTGGGTCCTGCGCGTGGAACAGGAAGCATTTCGGAGAATGCTACCATGGAAGTTCTGGATTTCAACTTCCTGCCTAAAAGCCTAAATTTTGCCTCCAGAACCTCCTTACCACATTTTCCTATGTCATTGGTACCAACATGTACCAAGACAGCAGACTCCTCCCCAGCACTATCTAAGACCTCCTTGTTCCATTCCAACTGTTGCTTCTTGAACAATGTAAGGGTGTGCAAGAGAACAAGCAGATGTTCTGGTATACCCAGGCTTCTTAATTTGACCCAGCGTTTCTCATGGTTTACACAGCCAAAAGTCTTGCTGTAGTCAATCAAACACGTGGAGCGTGATTCCATAATGTACACGTCTGGCTCGCGGACACATCTAAAGCAAAAATGGGCCCCCTTTGAACCCAATTCTGCATCCGTGGGTCTGGAATCAGAGTAATAGATATGTTCATTGGGCACGTCCTTGCATCCACCATTTTCTGAAATGTTATTCATTTCAGATCCTGCCCTTCCCTGCAATGTACCAATGGATGTCACGCCCCTCGGGAAAAATGTGCATCTCCTAAGCTGCTCATCACAGACAGTAGTTTGCTGATGCACACTAGACATAAATACCAATGAAAAATGACAGCTGCTGCAACCTAGACCATATACCAATCCCCCTCATGCCCTGAAAAGTGCTAGATAAGCCCAATGCACCCCAATATGTTCTACCAGAATGTAAATGCGAATATGTATGTCAGAACATACCTAATGGTACATGGCATTAAGAACTGGCCCCAGTAATGCCTGCCCTGGTAAGCTCTACAAACACGCCTTAAACTGCTAGGGATGGACCCTCACCAATTGCACAAAACCCCGAACTAACATTGCAGGTCCCGAAAGGATGTGTAATATTGCTGAACAACAAACATATGCCTGTTTCCTGCCTATGGCCTATAAGTGCACTCAATCTACTGCTCTGCACTACCATTCCCCCCCCTTAGATCTCCCTAACCCAATCTCCTGTCAGATTACTTCTATTTCTGCCCTTCTCTTTTACTACCAAATCCAGATGTCACTCCTTGCACCTTGCAGTTCCTTATGCCTGGAACAAACTACCTGACTTCATCCCTGGTCCCTCTCATATCCAGGCTGAGCACTCACCCCATCGGTGCCGCTGTTGGATCAGATCTGCCTAAGCTCTCTTGTGTTTCCTGACCATTCCCCCCTGGATGTATCTTGCTTAATTGTCTGTCCCAACTAGATTGTTAGCTCCGCTAAGCAGGGACCATCTGTTACGTGTGTCTGTGCAGCGCTGCATAAGCCTTGTGGTGCTGTACAAATGAGCAGTGGTAGTTATTGTAGTTGTGATAGGGCCTTCTGGCTATGGCATCTGAAGCCCACCTATCTGGGTACTGGCATTTCTCACAGCAGCTACACCTGTCTCCTCATGGCGTATGCTGGTCTGCATACCTCCACTATCTGTGGGGCAACCCTGCCTGCCTTCCAACAGCCAGCTTTGTGACACTGCTCCCCTGGTCAGGGCTGTGTGGGCATGGGAGGGGAGATCCCTGTGCCATCACACCAAGTAGCCAGACTCCAAATATATCACCACTCTCGCAGCTCTCATTGATCCTGGCCTGGGTAGGGATGTAGGCCACATGGGACAATTCGGGGAATGGTGGCATCACATCAGTCGTGTCTCACCGTGCCAGGCACAGCAGATGTATGGCTGCCCTATCACACTGCCAACAATATCTGATCTAAGTAGAGTATCCTATGTAAAATAATCCAGAAGAAATTAGCATAGATTCTCTATGGCTAAATGTCAAATCATATCCCTGTCAATAATAGGGACCTTCAGAATAAGGGCATTCAGAAGTGCAAACAGAACTGATATATGCTCAACAGCAACACCATTGGTCCCACAAAATGTGTATTATAGGCATGCATTAGTGCTGCTTGCATGTTGAGTGCCCTTATTCTTAGGGTCCCTTATCTTTGACAGGGATATGTTTTGACATTTAGCTATCGTGAACCCTCTCTGAGTTTGACTGCCCAATCACATTGGCACCTGGTGATGCTGTGGGCATCCATACAGTCTAGTTAACAGTCAGGCTTTCATGTGCCCCCTGAATTGCAGATAAGCACACTAGATCCCCCGATGCACCCCTCAAACCACACACACACACATACATACACTCTCACTTTCTGTCACAAAAACATTATTCTTCCCGAAAGGTGCCCTGAACCTATTGTGACAAGGCAGAGGCTCAGAAACAAGAGAAAATGGGTTTAAATCACTTTCTGTCACCTCAGAGGCTTGGAGAGGCAGGACAGGAAGGGGTTAAGTTTCCTGCACACAAACATTCTCTGCAGAGAAGAGCAGGGAAAGAACCACACCCTAGCTCTAGGCTAACCCAGAGACATAGCCAATCAGGGAGGTGGGCGGAGTCAGACAGGATTGGGCCACTCTGCACTCATAACCAGGAAGCAGCAGTTAGCAGGAGATTCGGATTCAGAGGCAGAGAGAGATCCAGACTCGAGAGAGGAAGCAAGGAGGAGAGGAACTGGTTACAGAGCAGTGCAAGCAGAAAGGCGGAGCCCAAAGGAACTAAGGAGAGAACCAGGGAAGGGAGAGTTCCTGCAGGTGGTCCTGGAAGAGGGACAGGCAGACCTCAGCTCCATGAGAGAGAAAACCCTGGAGGTGACCCAGAGCTGGATTCAGAAGCCTGGAATACTGACTTGGAGTCAGGGGAGTTTCCCAGAGGCAGACGCTGCAAAAACCAGGTCAGAGCAAACTCTTCTAAGCCTTGTAAAGTAAATAGCTTTGAGAGAAGTCAGTCTATAGGAACTGACAATAGACTGCTTGCTAAAAGAGGCAGACCCTGAATATAAACCTGAAGTTAATAAAGGGAAGAGGGGCTATAGAAAAGTCTCTGTTAGAAATCTGCAAACATTTCCATGGTATAGACAGCGTGACCTAAGCTCTAGTTCAGAGGAGCACACACCTGCTTGCCAGCAAGAGGCTAATTGGCAGCAATCGTGCAGAGAGCTAAGGGAACCCTTTGAGGACCAAGAGGAAGCAATGGAATTGGGGGCTCCATTATCTAGTTCCAGTGAGTCAGAAATGGAGTGTGGAATTTGTATGATAGAGTGAAGAACTATAAGTATTCCTAATTGATGATTGAGTGCTGAGAAGCCTTAAGCCAATGTTCTAGAACTTGCATGAGAGACAGCAGCGTTCTAGTGAATGGAATGAATCCAAGCTTCATGTGATACAGCTGTGAATAGAAGGCAATATAGAGAAACTGCTCCTACACAAGAAGGCAGTCAGTAATAAGCCAGAGTTGTGGAGATTGCCATTTCTATGGGAAGCTGTTTGACACTAGAAAGAAGTACAACAGGAGAAAGATTCTTTATTACCAATAGATACTGAGAAAGCAGTACTAGAAGATTGAAGCCCTGTTGTAGTAATGAAGCTGGAAGAAGGATGAAAGTTTGTAAATATTTTATGTGTCCCTGAGAAGTATCAGGAGAAGCTATAAAAACACTTGAACTTTTATTTGGTACAGAAGGTTACCATTATACTTCTGTGGCGGGGGAGTAAGTCCTGTACGGTGTCCTTTGCTATACTTTGTGCAAATACCTTATGCATGAATAAAGCATTACTTACTTTGGAAACCCAACCTTGGCTGTCGTCACTCACTCCACAACTACAGTAGGAAGGCTTCAGCACTAACAAGGACTCTTTTAAAACTCACCCCACTGTGTGGCTCACATCCCCTTGGCCTGCTTACGCCACAGGCTAGGCGGTGCGTTGTCACACTATGCATAACAGTTATGACATAACAGAATTGCATGGAGTACCAGGACTACAAATATGATCTCCATTTCTCACCCAAAAACGAATCCTTTCCCTGCTCATGCCCATATTTATTTATTGTATTTATTTATTTTTATATGCCGCATTTTCAGGATTCAATGTGGTTTACAAAGAACTGAACTTCTACATTACATAGAACATACTATCCCTGCATCAGCAGTCCCATTTTTCAGAACATGGGACTTATTAGGGTCCCAGAGATTAGCTCCTTTAGCACAAACAGCACAGGTGCATAGCCTGAATAAACAATATTGCTTTTCTTAATATTTCTGTAAGGGTGTTTAGAAATGTTTCTTTCCCGTACCACATTCCCTCACCTCTGCTCATAGTACCTTAAATTTGCATCTTGTGTTTTTCCAGACTGCAGTCACACCAGTTCAAAATATTTGTCAGAACCATTCCTCAATATGAGACACCATGCAGAGAAGAGCAGAATTTGTTTTAGTCCTAGTCTTATACCACGTTTCAGCAGGAATAATGTGGACGTGTCCAGGAAACACTTAATACGTACACAGGCCTTTTCTGAATATGCTTTATACATCTCTGCGGTTGACTATGCCCCCATTCTGCCCTCTCCCACCCACGTTCAGAGATCCCCATGCTAGTGCTGTGGACATGCATTTCAGCAGTGTTTCAGAATATGGATGTGGATGTTTTCGGCACATACATGCCCCGCTGCATGTACAAACCCCTTATTCGTGTTCTGGAATGACCCCCATACTGTATAGATATCCTTTTGGTATTCTTTTGTATTTTCAAGGATCCATCTCACATCCACGATGTCTCGTTCCTAGCCCTTTCCTGAACCCTACTTGCACTTTAGGCAGTTCTTGTTCCAGGTGTGTATCAGCATACATCAGCATAACATTATGCCTAGCATAGGTGTCATGGCTTTTCCCAGACCTTGGATTGCAAGCAGCTTTGACCCCCTGGTGATGTCAGTCTCCAGATTTAATGGGCCTAGTTTGCCTGATTAGTCTGTAAAACAACAGCCCCTCCTTGCTATTCAGGAGAGATCAGACCTCAAACAAACCAAATTATGACAAAGGGAGGTGCTGAAGAATTTCACTATAAATACAGAGAAACACAAAAATATCTCTCTTCTTATTTCATCGGACACTCCTTACACCCCACCCTTCTCTCCCTCTCTTCTTATTTCATCGGACACTCCTCCCTCTCTTCTTATTTCATCGGACACTCCTTACACCCCACCCTTCTCTCTCTCTCTTCTTATTTCATCGGACACTCCTTATACCCACTTCTTACCCCCCCCCCCCACCCTTCTTTCTCTTCTCTTCCTATTCTTTGAACACCCACTTCTGACCGAAGCAGCTTTATAACAGCTTTTTACATCTGTTCTGTACCTTTGTAATAAGCCTATTTCTATATAAAACCCTGTTTTTGAAGCCACACCAGTTTTGGTTGTCTTATTGTGCTACTAACCCTACTGTCTCTGTGAAATGAACCCAGGACCAAATGGAGCGTAACCAAAATTAGAGAGCGGCGAAAGGTTACATTTTATGGGGGCCCGTCTCGGATTTCGCAGCAGATATCCAGTTGAGTAAGTAATAATTTTGTCTAATACATTAAAGTAGATTTCAGACAGGGTGCGACAGGAAAATCAAAAGCCCTTGTGACCATTTACAATTGACAATTTTGGTTACAGGCTGGTTGACACACTATTTAGTGAAAAGTTCCAGTGATAACTTTGTTTTGTGGGTTAGACAAGGTGAGATTTTTATTGTCAAAAGGCTCTGTAATAATCCTGAATTTTAATATTACCTACACCTTGGGACATTACATAGAGTGGCATGAAGTTTTCTTATTTGTATGTAGAGGCTTGTTACGGTTTGTTACAAGGCACAGATTTTTCTCTAGTATTTGAGCTGCTAAGAAAAGACAGAGAAATAGTCCAGCTTTAGCTTGGAAGTGGTACACAGGTAAACAGTCCCTCATTGAATACAATATATATCTTTCCTGGTAACACTACTTTACTTTACCTCCTGTCCCTCTGCCTTTTATTTCTCAGTCTCCTGCCAGTATGTATCTTGGTGAGGGCAGGCTTAAAGTTTGCTGCAACTGATACAGTAACTGACAATTCTGTTAATCTCCTAACACCCTTCTTACTATAATTTCACCCTTAAACTTCCACCCTGTTAAAAGGTGGTAAGCACTTTTTATTCAGGTATAATTTTAAGGCGTGGTCTTTATGCCAGTACTCTCTACTGAACACCCATAAAATTTATGCCATTCCAACTATAATTCTAAGTCTCACTTCTTCATAAAAGTGAGCATTCCTCTTTCCAAGGTTGCACATATGAGATAGTCGCATAAAACCAAATAAAAACATAATAAGGTAGGCTCCTGTACCAACTACAGTCGTTCTTCAGTCTCAAATATGGAAGCCTTTGAGTTTAAAGAACTGAAAGAAATAGTATTGACATACTGTAAGAGAAAAGGTGGTCCCTTTGAAGGGGAATTCCCTGAGGCATCATGGTATAATATTCAAAGACAAATGTTAAACCATTATCAAGAATTCAAAAAGAAAACAAATAAAAGAAAATGCCTTTTTATCCAAGGCATGTGCAGGGGGCTCATTAGCATGAAACAGGACAATACTGAACTGAATACTCAGTGTACACAATTAACCAAAGACCTGGCGGAGGCACAAATTTGCATTTTCATGCAAAGGGCTCAGGTGATACAAGCCACAAACTCCTTTATAACTGTTAGTGAGCAATTAGAAGCACTTAAACTTGAATTGAGGCACGTTAAGGATGAATTGGCCTCTGAAAGACAAAAGAAATATAAGCTCTGGCCAACCACTATTTCACCCTCAGCCCCCCCTGCCTATGACACACCCTATAAACAAAAGAATACAGAAGTATCTATAGCTGAGCTTAGGAATGGGAAAAATAAAGATGAATCAGAGGAAGAAAATTATAATAGTTTATCTCAGCCAGAACAGAGCAATAACCAGGACCTGTGTCAGGAGGCTAATTCAGATGACTCAGACCCAGCACCCAGTACCAAACTCAGAGCACCAGTTAAAGTGATGCTGCAGGACTCATTAAAAGATAGGGACATTGAAAGGATAGTTGAGAAAGCTGGGCCTATGCCTTTTAATGTTAATGAATGGTGCAAATGGGCCACTGATATTCTGATTCACTGGGGTGTAGGGAAATACAGAAGAAAACAATCAGACTTTGATAGACTTATGCATCTGGCTCTGGGGCCACACTATTATAAACTTGGCTCTCTCACTCACCCATACCAGTTGGTTAAAAGGGGTATTGAGAAACTATTTCACTGTTCCCCAATGCAAGTATTTAAAATTATTTCACCTCTACCAAATGATACACTGGAACAGTTTGCACATAGAGCCTGGATTTTAAAAGCAGTTCTTAATGAGCAGGAGTCCTGGCCCAATGCAGAAGATTATGGGGAGAGTACGCATAAGGCATTTTTATTAGACTTACTATCCCCTGAGATTACAAAACACCTTCTGTTGTTTTCTGAAGACCCAAAGCAACCCCTTTTGATACTGTAATGCTCAGAATTGGGTCTGTTTGGAAGACCCAGCCCTCGCAGGTCATAACAGTATCAGAAGCATGGAAGTGGCAAGCTGAGGGATCCTCTCAATACACAAAAAACACAGACAAAGGATACAGAGGACAGACACCTTGGAGAGGACAAGGCAGAGGGACTTTTAGAAGTTCCTCAGGTTACATTCCCTTTCAGGAGCTCAAAGCACAGAGAGATGGATTAGAAAAGGAGAAAATTAAATGGGAACAGGACAAACACATACTGCAGGTAGAACTAGATAAATTAAAACAGGACTTACAAGCAGCTCAGGACAAACACAAGGCTAGTGCATAGGAGTGTCCTGACCTCCTGGGTTCAGCTATCAAAATGTCTCAAGCCTTCATAGCCCAGCCTGCCTCCATTCTCTCAGTAGAGGACTCGATTCCAGAGCCTCTGGATGATGAAACAGATACAGGCCCAGAATACAGTTTAAGGCTTGTAACATCCTTGATACTGGACTCTTGTGGACGCCCCAATGTTATCAGCAGAATAGGGGGTCAGGATAAACTAGCTTTGATTGACACAGGGGCTGGAATTAGTTTTACAAACAGAGCTTCTCCCACTGCAGATCAGAAAAATATGGAAATTTATGAAATTCAAGGAATTAATGACACAGCTTCCAAATGTGTGGCTATCCCAGTTAAATGGGGTATCCCTGTGCACAGTGAACAAAACAAGGAAATGTTGGAAACCACTGCCTCCACTATAGTGAACACATCAAAAGAAATAATTGGAATTGACGTTCTCAACCAGTTAAATTTGGTGGTGGATATGGCTAATCTTAAATTGTAGCAGTATTCAGGAACTTCAAGTGCTTCTAAAACTTTAGTGCATGAAGTCATTCCCATGCAGTTAGCAACTCAGTGCACCAAGGCAGCTCAGCAGTATGATCTGCATGTAATTTCCTCAGAGGTGGCTGATATTCCAGTCTGGGCACAAGACAAGTTAGATTGTGGGAAAATGCACAAAGAAATACTATTGGAAGGCGAGGATCCTCCACCACAGAAACAATACCCAGTACCTCATCAGGCTATAGAACCAGTGACTAAAATTGTGAAGATACTGGAGGAGAGGGGTACAGTATATATTGATGGTAGTAGCCAATGTGAAGGAGGCAGGCGACTAGCAGGTTTTGCAATTGTACAATTGGACCCAAATGACCAATTGGTACTGCAGAGACAGTATTCCTGTGGGTCAGCGTCAGCACAGTACTGTGAGCTGGCTGCTTTTGTGGCTTATATGCAACAATATCAGGATTCACACCCAGAGTTACAAATCATTTTAGATTCTGATTATGCCTTTAAAAGTGCCATTGCCCTGTTACCCTGGTGGCTGGCAAATAAATTTAAATCTACAGATGGGTCCACAGTGAAAAATTCATCACTGTGGACTATGGCACAAGAATTGAGTGAGAAGTTTCAGAGAGTACATTTAATTAAAGTGGTGTTGTCTATATTATTGCATATATTCATGGTATTGCCTATATTAGTGCCCTACTCCTAGTATATTCCGTACATCACCAGCTGCTTTAACACTGCATTGCTGTATCACTGCATCCCATACTGCCAGCCTGGCAATCAACTTACATTACCTAACCCCTAGCCCACAATTAAGCTAACGCAGAAAGTTAGTGACCCTACTAATACATAGCAGCGACACAACATGGCCCTCTCATGCCTTTACATAGTAACACTATACCTCGTAGCCTGCTGGCTGGGTAATATCGAAGGATTTTCCACAAGCCACAACCAAATACCCATCCTTCAAAACCACAGGAGGAGGGGGCAAGCACACCCCACCACTCATCCAATGGCGAAGCGCACCCTCGTCAACCCTACCTACTACATATATTACTGTAAACACAACACGAAAACTAAAAAAGAAATACCCACTCACCCACAAAATATAAAATGTGCCCTCATAAATGCATGATTTATACAAAAGAAATGGCCAGTCATTCATGACATGATTTCCCTCCATCGCCTAGACATACTCTTCATAACCGAAACATGGCTCTCTGATGATGATAACGTCCTCCTCAATCAGCTACTACCTAACAACTTTTCAATACACACATGCCACTATCATCAAAACTGACCTCCATTTCCATCTGAGCCATGCAACCAACACACCATCCATAGATGCAATCACAATTACCAACAAACACTGCTCCATCAACCTAATATACAGGGCCCCATCTACTGACCCTGACTCCCTTGCAACTACAATTGATCCGGCATCCAACTCACAACACCCAAACACACCAAGCTGGGTTATGGGAGACTTCAATTTACCATCCTTGCCAGAGGCATAAGCTTCAGCTTTCCTCGATGCCCTCGAGGAATTAGGATACACACAGCTGATCCACGAGCCCACCCATGTGAAAGGTGGTACACTGGACCTTGTCTTTGCCCCACAGAATACAGGCAACACAATAAACACTACTATACTCTCCAACACTGCAGTCCCCTGGTCCGACCACAGGTTAATCATTTTTCAAATATTACTGCAAAACAAACCCCAGAACAATGCTGATAAGTCCAACAATACCACAAAAGCATCACCACGTAAGTTCCATGCCTTTGACAAAGACGCGATCCTCGACCAAACTCGCTCACTCCTCGACTTGACATTGATAGACCCTGATGAGCTGGTATCTGCCTGGAATGAAAAGTTCACTGCTATTGCTCTGCGACCACCATCAAACAATCCAACTAAGAAAAGAACCTCTGCAGCCTGGTACTCCGCTGAACATAGAGTGTCATTAACCGGCCTAAGAAAAATGGAAAGACGCTGGTGCAGAACCCACTCCACGGATGATCTAAAAGCATCTAAAAGCAATATCCGAGAGCATAAAAAGATTCCACACAGACACACTAATGCGGTCCCTAAACAAACCACATGACCTATTCACCCTGGTAAAGAACCTAACAAAAGAGCCAGCACCTGAGAAACCTAGCCTGATCCATCCTCAAGTCTTTGCTGACCTCTTACAAACAAAGCTGTGCCAGACCAATAAGTTCACTGCTCCCAACACTCCAATCAAACCAGGATCACTAGCACCTCTGTCCATTTTTTCCAAGCCATCTAAAAAACAAATGGAAGATATAATCGCCGGAATCAACACAACCACTGCACAAACCGACCCTTGCCCGGTGTTCTGGATAAAAGAGCTACGATCGACTGTCAGCCTTTTCTATCCAAGCTAATGGACTGCTCCTTCACAAATGGGACCTTTCCCCAATCCCTCAAACGTACCTCTATCAGGCAACTACTAAAGAACAGTAAGCTTAACCCTAAGAAGCCAGACTCATATTGGCCGATATCAAGCATCCCACTCTTGGCGAAAATCATCGAAAAAGAAGTTCAAACACAAATCCAAGAACATATTGATGCTTCTGCCCCACTTGATTCATGTCAGCACAGTTTTAGAGCTGCTCATGGTGTGGAGACTCTCCTCACCATCCTCTTCAGTACCATAATAACAGGAATTGATAACATACGCCAGGGATACGTGCTCATCTTCTTAGACATTGCAGCCGCATTCGACTCAGTCTGCCATGATCTCCTCCTACACCGCCTCCAGGAGAAGGGGATATGTGACTCTGCACTTAAATGGTGCAAGTCGTATCTCTCCGATAGATGGCAACACGTAAGATCAGGAGAAACAACATCAGAACCTTTCCACCAGAGTCAAGGGGTCTCGCAAGGATCATCTCTCTCTGCACTCATGTTTAATATATATATGCAACCTATCTGTGAGATCATCCGGTCCTTCAAGGTGAGCTGTCTGTTGTACGCTGACGATGTTCTCCTATATATGCCATTCACTACTGAGAACCCTGACCTTTCCCCACTGACAGACTGTTTCGATGCAGTATCCAGCTGGCTCCAAACGCAAAATCTTTGGATACAACATAAGAAAACCGAAGTCCTTTTCATCACAAGGAACCCAAATTTCATCACTCCTCCTTACTTGAAGGTCCAAGATGCAGAACCTCTGACCAAAACCTCCATCAGATACCTGGGAGTCACACTTGACCAGCGACTAGACATGAAGACCCATATAAGCAATGTAGCAAGAGCCGTATACCATAAAATCCGATCCCTCAGACACCTACGCTCCCTACTTGAAACAGATGACTTCCGGACAGTGTATCAAGCTCTGGTCTTACCACATATCAACTATGCCAACGCAATACTCCATGGTCTACCACAATCCACTTTGCTTCCATTACAGCTAGCAACAAACTCAGCAGCACGAGTTCTCCAGGGCGCTTCCATGAGGGAACACATGACACCCATCCTGAAACAATTACACTGGTTCCCTATAAAAGGCAGGATCACATTCAAGACCATACTAATGACCTTCAAGATCATAAACGGACTCGCCCCATCTTCCTTATCCGATCTCATACTGATAACCCCCCTAATAGATCTAGAAGATCTCATGCCGCCAATAAACTAGTAGTCCCAAAAGAAATGACCAAGTGTTGCCAAAGCACAACGAACAGAGCTTTTAAGCTCGCCGCACCTAAATGCTGGAACACCCTTCCACACAGTATCCGTGATATCACCAATCTAACCCAGTTCAGAAAAGCCGTGAAACATTACCTCTTCCTCTTACATTACCCGGATGACAGCACCACTGATCACTCACCATCCAGCTAGGCAAATCTACGCAAATGTCCAATCAATTTGCATTGTACAGATGTAAATAGTTACCCCTGTTTCTTTCCAAGTTCTGTGGGGAAAAGATGAATCCCCTTCAGGTACCTTTATTACAGGTTGAATCCATCTTGTGCTAACGTCTATAACTTAGGCCTAAGAAACAGTTTGCTAAGAAACAGCTTGTTCTGGTTTCTTCACACTGAAACTGCAAATTCAGCGAAGATTGAACAATGAAATGACCTCATATCCTATCCCAGAGAGCTTACACAATGAGAATCTCTGAACACTATACATCTAATGAAAGACTGTCACATGGGCCTACATGGGCCTCTCGAATGCACAAAGGAAAACGTAAACAACGAAGACCAACATCATTATTTACAGTTTATCTAACAGGAAACACGACTCGCAAAAGGCAAGTGAAAACAGGATACAAAAGCCAGCATACAGAGACAAGGCGAGTGAGACTGGAGACAGGATGCTACAGAGAGACATATGGGAAAGCAAATTTTCTTTTAAATAATAAAAGAATGAGAGGAAATCTATTTATCAGCAATTTTTAGATATAAATATGGAGAAAGAATCTTAATAGACAGACAGACTTTAGCTGATCTCATTGGAGTGAGGCTAATTTATGTCTCCAGGACTGTCTGTACTTGAGCTAGGCGCTTTGCAGGTTATGCTATGAAATTGAAATTAAAATTTGTATCTTGTTAACAGCAAAGCTTGTTGTTACAGGCCTGGCAAATCTAAATTAAAACAATTTTATGCTTTTATGGTGGCATGAGCAAATTATTTAAAGTCCTGTATATTTATTTATTTATTTATTTATTTATTTAACAATGTTTATATACCGTCTTTCTACAAGTCAAGATGGTTTACATAGAACAATTTTGGCAGTATATTTCCACTGTTTACATGAAACAAGATAATAATGGATATATAAGGTAACAGATAACAATGGATACATATGTTAACGAGAAGAACTAATTACAGAGATCAAGGATCAACTATTTACATATGAGTTTGCAATGAGTCATTTGGTTGTATAGAGGATTTGAGTGATGCAGAAGGAGAAGGGAGGAAGGTGGAAGGGTTATGAGCTAAGGTGGAAGGGAGAAATGTTCAAGAAAAAGATGAGTTTTTAACTTCTTTCGGAACTCAGAGTGGTTCGAATAGTTCCGAAGTTCATGAGGAAGGGCATTCCATAAGGATGGAGCATAGAGGGAGAAAGCCCTGTTACTTGTGATTTGTTTGCAGTGTCTCTTATTTATAGGGATGGTCAGTAAGTTTTTGGTTATAGAGCGGCGTGTTCTTGTGTTATTGGAGGAGAGAAGGAGGGGGGAGAGGCATGGAGCAGACTCATTGGATATGATTTTATGTGTAAGAGTGAGGACCTTGAATTTAACTCTATATTGGATGGGGAGCCAGTGGAGATTATAGAGGACAGGAGTGATGTGGGAACGTCTAGGGTTGTTAGTTATGAGCCACGCTATTGTGTTCTGGGCTATTTGAAGCGGTTGAATAGTGTTCTTGGGAAGACCATCTTAGATATGATTGCAGTAATCAAGGGAAGGGATTGTGAGGGCCTGGCAGACAGTACGGAAGGAATTTGGGCTTAAAAGGGGTTTAAGGATCCTGAGGGTACGGATCTTTGCGTATATTATATTAGTGGTTCTCTTTATTTGGTCAGTGAAGGAAAGGTTCTGATCCAGGATAATACCAAGATATTTCACTTGGTTTTTTATAGTAAGTGTGAGATCACCAAAAGTAAGAGTGGGAGGTGGGGTGTATGCAGGGTTGGAAAATACCTGGAGGATCTCGGTTTTGGATTGATTGATTAAGAGGTTATGCTGGGAGAGCCAGGTTTTTAGGCTAGTTAGGCATTCACTTAGTTTAGAAAAGTTAGGGTTAGAAAGGTTAAAAGGAGTGAAGCACATCATGTCATCTGCATATAGCTGATACTGAATGCCGTAGTTTTGGAAGATCTTACAGACAGATTGGAGGAAGATATTAAATAGAAGAGCAGAAAGACTGGATCCTTGGGGGACACCTTGTTTTGGATAAATGGGTGGGAGGTATCGTTTCCAATACGAACCTGTTGGGTTCTGTTATCTAGGTAGGAACGGAACCAGTTCAGGGTTGTGCCTCTGAGACCTATTTCATGGAGTCTATTTAGGAGCTGATGGTGAGGGAGGGAGTCGAAGGCCGCTGATAAGTCAAGGAATATGAGGAGACATCCTTGAGAAGGATTCTGGGTGTGGAGGTATAAGGAATCGAGGAGGGAGGTAAGAAGGGTTTCGACTCCATGGTTCTTTTTGAAACCATGTTGGAATAAGTCGAGGGGGAAGTGATCATCAATATAATTCTGAAGTTGAGTTTGGACCAGCTTTTCAGTTATTTTAGCCAGGAATGGGATACTGGAGATAGGTCTGTAAGAAGTAGGAGATGTTGGGTCGAGTTTTGTACCTTTTAAGATAGGGCGAATAGAGGCACACTTAAGAAGAGGTGGTACAAAGCCAGACTGGAGGGACGTTTGAACAATATGCAGAATGTATGGGCTGAGAGAACTTCTAGTGGATTTGATCCAGGGGACAGGGCAAGGGTCAAGAACAGAGATTGAGGCATTTAAATTTTTTATGGCATTAGACACATTTTCTAGTGAAAGGGGGTCAAAATCACTCCAAGAGTTTGGGGGGAGTAGGCTCTTGTGGTTGGGTGCAATAGTCAGCAAAAGAATGGGAATTATGATCAGCAGAAGATTGGGTGTTATTTGTAGATAGGGTAGGGAGGGATTTGGAGATCAGGTGGTTGGCTAAGGCTTGTGCAGTTATTTTTGGAGGCTGGTCGTGATGTAAGGGCTCATTAATTAAGGACTTGGTGATAGAGAACAGCTCTCTAGGTTTGTTAAGTGAACGTTGAATAATATTTTCATTGTATTCTTTTTTATGTTTGAGGGTTTCAGAGCAGTAAGTCTGGAGTTTAGCTGTATATGTAATGAGTACATTAGGGTCCTGCGAGCGTCTCCATCTACGTTCAAGACGTCTGAGCTCTCTCTTGAGGCTTCTCAGATTTGTAGAGAACCAGGGTGCTCTTCTATGGTGTTTTTGTAGATGTTGGTTCGGTGGGAGTAGGGAAGCTGCAGATAGAATCTCATTCCATTTAGAGATATGGGACTCTTGGTTCAAGGTCTTATCATATAGTAGGTCAAGAGGTGGTATTGTTTGTTCTAGAAAGGTGGCTGCACTGAATTGCTTAAATCTATGGGTATGTTGAGCCTGGAGGGGAAGCTGGTTTCTGTGGGTGGAGTATGGGTAGGAGAAGAGGATTAGAGGGTGATCAGACCAGGGTACAGGTTGAATAGTATGTGTAACCTGATCAGTGTTTAGAAGCTGTTGTGGGATAAATATCAGGTCAAGGGTGTTTCCTTTGGAGTGCGTAGGGAATTCCAGGATTTGGGAGAAGTGGAGGGCATGCATTGCTTGGAGGAAGGTAGAGGATTGTATTGGAGATGTGGAGTGTAAGTTAAAATCACCTAGAAGGAGAGGTCACGTGATGCGTGAGTGAGTGCGGACGCTTCCCGCTCGCTCTGGGGCAGACAACAGCTAATAATCTGCTATATACATGCTTTAATCTTCTAAGATTCCCCTCCAGCCCCCATCAGTGTCTACGGGATTGCGGGCCGTCCACGGTGGGCAATAGAGCGGACTTGTAATGCCACTCGCGCTGAAGAGAGAGCGAGAGAAACTTCCGAAGGCTGGGCCTTCCGCGTCGGCGTTGCAGCAGCCGTCCTCGCCGGGCGGAGACAGCACGGATTCGGCCCCGGCGGAGTTAGCGAAGGAAGTAGTTAAGCTGCTCGACCCGAAATTTGACCTTGTGTTGAAAAAGCTTGACGGAGTGGAGGAATCCCTGGCAGACTTCGGCAAACAGGTCGAGGAGCTGGAGCACCGGGTCGCCAGCATAGAGGAGGAGGAGGGTAGTCGCGAGAGAGAACTGGCTAAGCACAAGCAGCTCCTGCAAGAAATACAATTAAAGTTGGACAACTTGGAAAACCGCTCGAGGCGCAATAACTTGCGGCTCATTGGCATCGGAGAGGAGAAAGCTGACCGGGAATTGCTACCCTTTCTGGAGACCTGGCTGCCTGAGGCCTTAGGGCTGGATGATCTGTGGGGCCGCTTCAAAATCGAGCGGGCGCACCGCCTGGGGGCACGCTGAGAGGGGGGAGATTGGCCTAGAGCGGTGATTTTGAGAATTCTCAACTTTCAGCACAAGTCCGTGATCCTACAAGCCTACCGGAAAGCTCCTGCACTGATGCTTGACAATCGAAAAATACTCATGTTCCAAGACTACTCCGCACTGGTGGCAGCAAAAAGGAGAGAGTTTGCGCCTATATGTGCTGAGCTGTTCCAGCGGAAGGCCCGCTTCACCTTGGCGTTCCCGGCCATGCTGCGCGTCACCATTCAGGGGAAGACCCACACTTTTGAGCAGGCGGGCCTGGCGAAGCAGTTTGTGGCGCAACTGCCTGTACCATGAGCGGAGAGTTGGCTGCTCTGGGTCCCTTTCTGGCGAGGACTGCGATGGTGGCTACACCGGAGGTTTGGCTGCGGGGTCTGACCCTTGGCCCCCCTGGACCAGCCATTCCAGCTGAGAGACCCGCTCCACATCCTGGCCGGCTGGGGCCTGGTGGAGACCCGTGGTTTCCCTTTGACTTCGGTTGCAGTTTGGACTGAGAGTTTATTGTCTGTTGTCTCTTCCTTCTTTCCTTAGCTGTTTAATGCTTTAATGCGATATGTAAGTTGAGATATCGAGTGATTGTTGTAGGGGTGGGGGGGGGTTTGCTGTGGCTGTGGCTGCCCTGATGCATTGCTTAGACCTAGGCCTCAGTATCGGGAACTGAGGGTTATGATTAGAAAGGTTTTAAGAGGGTATGGGAAACAAGAACGCCTAGGGACCGGGGGGGAGGGGAAGGGGCAGAAGGGGGGGAGAGGGGGAGGGGAGGGGGGATGGGAGGGGGCCAGGGAAGTCCAGGGATGGTGGAGTTGTCACTGGAGTGCATCTCCCGACAGGGCGGGCGAGCATACAGAGAGGGGTCCCCCAGAATATGGGCTGGTTTTGAGTGGCGGTGGGGTGGAGGCTGGGCTGCCCTGGGCTGCAAGTGTCATGTTTTATCTACAGGCTTTGGGAGTCGAAATGCAGCAGCGCCCCCCATGACCTGAAATTGGTGTCTTGGAATGTGGGGGGGATCACAACACCGGTGAAACGCACCAAAATTCTGCAAGCCTTAAAGAGAGGGAGGGCTCAGGTGGCCCTCTTGCAGGAGACGCGCTTAACTGCCACTGAGCTTGCCAAACTGCGCCGTGATTGGGTGGGAACAGTCCTGTCCGCTTCTTACGACACGAGACGTAAGGGGGTAGCCATTTTGATCCATAAGAATCTACCCTGTGAGGTGCTAACGGTGGAGGAGGACCCCGGGGGTAGATATCTCTTCGTCCACGTTAAGATTCAGGGCGAGGAACTGTTCCTTGGGAATGTATATGCCCCTAATACTTATGATCATTAATTTTTCAAATCTATCTTGGCTAAGATTCTGGGGTCCCCGAAGGTACCGGTCATTCTTGCAGGAGATTATAATTGCCCACATGACCCCCTCTTAGATCGATCTCACCCTCAACCAGGGAGGGGCTGGCATTCCAGGGGAGTGGGCTACCTCTGTGATTTGGGGGAGCTGGTTGATGTCTGGAGGGTACTTCACCAAGGGAGCAGAGACTACACACATCTGTCGCTCGCTCATCAAACGTGGTCGCGCATTGATTATATTCTGGTATCGAAACCCTGGTTTGGGAAAGTGCTTGAGACGGAGATAGGGCCGATTATTGTATCTGATCATGCCATGGTCAGTATGGTCTGACGGAGTGAGCGGGCGGGACATGGCAAATGGCTCTTCCCTAGTCATCTATGGAAAAGACCGGACTTCCGCGATTATGTGACCAAGCATTGGGCTGAATTTGTGGAATTCAACGAGGGGACTGCCAGCTCAGTGGCTTCCTTTTGGGAGGCCGGGAAGGCAGTGCTTCGCGGGCATATCATAGCTTATGTGGGTGCGGAGCGTAAGAGGATTAATGAAGAGGTGTTAAGACTGACAGGGGAGCTCCGTAGGGCCAAGGACTTGGCCTTGCGGCACTCTGCTGGAATCTGAGGTTGCATCGAGATCCAAAAGCGGCTGAATGACTTGTTGCAGGAGCGAGCGATTCAGTCCCAACAATACTACCGCCATCAGTTCTTCCGCTATGGTGATAGATCGGGGAAGCTGCTGGCGAGGTTGATAAGGGAGAGGGCAGGCCCCCGCGGGGTGGCGGTGATCCGGGACGAGGTAGGAAAGCGTTCCACGCGACCTGAGGAGATAGTCCGCGTCTTCCGCTCCTTCTATGAGAGGCTCTATACGTCGGAGGAGGGCGAAGCGTCTCTAATGGATGAATTCCTGGAGCGAGTCTCGCTCCCGATACTCTCAGAAGAGCAAAGGGCGGTGTTGAATCACCCTATGACGGGGGAAGAGATTCAAAGGGCGATCAAAGCGGGCCCCCCTCATAAGACGCCAGGCCCGGACGGCTACTCATATGAAGCTTATAAGATGCTGGAGCGGGCGGTGGTGCCCACGCTTGCAGCCGTATATGAGGAGGCCGCGGAGCTTGGCACCTTCCTGAGAGACATGCGTACCGCCAGCATTATACTCCTCCCAAAGCAGGGAAAGGACCCTGAAGATCCCGCTTCTTATAGGCCGATTTCATTAATTAATGTTGATCAGAAGCTCTTTGCGTCTGTGCTTGCAGCTCGGCTCCAACTATTCCTTCCTGGACTGGTGGGATCTCACCAGGCAGGTTTTGTTAAAGGTAGGGAGGCTTCCGTTAACATCAGTAGAGTGTTGTTGGGTATGGAACAGACCTCGCAGGCGCAGGACCCACTGATCCTTGTCAGTTTGGACTCGGAGAAGGCATTTGATAGGGTGTCCTGGCGATATATGTTTGCGGCTCTGCGGAGGTTTATTTCTGCAATGGCTTCAGGCACTATATGAGTCCCCCTTGGCGGTGGTTGAGGACGGGGGGGGGTGCGATCGCCGTCCTTTTCGTTGGCGAGGGGCACGAGGCAGGGCTGTCCTCTCTCCCCCCTGTTATACGTTCTACAGTTGGAGCCACTTCTGCTCTCTTTACTTGAGTCTGATCAGATTAAGGGAGTCACTTGGCGAGATGGTAGTGTTAAGCTAAGCGCCTTTGCGGACGATATACTGCTGTGTCTCACCAGCCCGATGCTGTCTTTGCCGGCGGCGCTGGGAGTTATTGAGCATTTTGGCGGGTTTTCCGGGCTTCGCATCAATTGGACGAAATCGATGGTTTTGGATGTGGATGAGCGCTCTCGTTGTGCCTGGCAGGGTACGTTCCCGCTTAAGTGGGCGGAGGGGCAAATCCGATACCTGGGTGTCCAAATCCCTGCACGTATGCAGAGTCTCTATGCAGTCAATGTCCGGCCCCTTCTCACCTCTGCGATGGCGAAACTGCAGAGGTGGAAGGACCTCCCGCTTTCTTTAATGGGACGGGTGGCACTAGTGAGAATGATCGAATGGCCCCGTTGGTTATATTTGCTGAGGAATTTGCCTCTATGGCTCCACAGACGTGATCTGCAGGAGTTACATAAACAGATCGGTCGCTTCCTCTGGAAGTCCCGAAGGGCACGCATTGCGCTGGAAACGCTTATGCGCCCGGTAAGTGAGGGGGGAGTTGGATTTACTTCCTTGAGAACTTATAATCTTTGTTATGCAGTGCGGCGTCTGAGCGATTTAGTGATGGGGAATGCGGAGCGGATTCCAGTTACTCTTATAGATCAATTCTCTGAGAATTGGCATAGAACGTTCCTGCTGCACTGTGGGGGGGCGATGTTACCGCAGGCCTGGAGAGCATCCTGCTATCTGCGCACGTTACGTGTGGCGTGGCGGTTTTTGTGTCGGCTTCGTGGGCTCCATTGGGGTATTACAGACTGCCTACCCCACGTGGGTAATCGCCAATTTCTGCCGGGTACTGTGGGTGGGGCGGACAAGGCCTGGTTGCAGGCGGGTATCAAGTATGTTAGCCATTTACGCATGGAGACCTTGGATCAGCTGGAGTGTTTTCAAACGCTGTCGCGGCGTTATACTCTGCCGGTAGCGACGTTTTACTATTATCTACAGGTACGACACTATGTGCTCAGTCTGTCCGAGAGGGCTGTGCTGTTATCCCGAGAGCAAAGTCTTTGGAATGTGCTGGTGAAATTTCAGGAGAGCACCACCACTAGGAAGCTGATGGAGGAACTGGCTCCTGCGGGGAATGGGGCAGGATTGCTCTCTTTGGTGGAGCGCTGGAGGAAGGACGGTATGGCAGATCTTACGGTGGATCTGGTGGGGGTAGCCTTTCGAAGGGTGCGCGAGCTCTCGGAAGCAGTGCGCTACCAGGAACTGCAATTCAAGCTGCTCTGGCGAGCCTATGTTTCTGAGGTGGGAGCGTGCAGGATGGGCCTTTTGGAGTCAGATGTGTGTGGTCTCTGTAGGGGGGAGGTGGGCACCTTACTTCATTGCTTTTGGTCTTGCCCCGTTATCCAAGTGTTTTGGGAGGCGGTGGGGACCAAATTGGTCATCTGGGTGGGGGGGAGGTTAGAACTTCACCCTATATGGTGCCTGTTTCATGTGACGCCTCCGGGGACCCAGGGGTCAGCGCCGCAACGGCAGCTCTATGAGAAGAGTTTCCTGGTGGCTAAGCAGTCCATCTTGCGTCACTGGCTGTCAGAGGGGGGGCCAGTTCTCAAGGAATGGGAGGGACAGTTAGGAGAGCTATTGCGTATGGAACGTAGAACGGCCCGGTTTTTAGGGGGTAAAGCCTGGTCACGATTTCAACTTATCTGGGCACCCTTGCTACATGCCCCAGACTTTATTATCAGGGAGGAGCAGGACAAAGGTTGATAGGCTCCAGGTGGGCTCTACCTGGAGAAGGGGGTGCTGTAAGGAGACACCTTGGGAGATGAGCTATGGGTGGTAGGATTGGAGGTTTTCCCTGGCCATGGGGAGGGGGAGGTGGGGGGAGTTGGAGGGGGGAGGGGGAGGAGAAGAGGGGGGCTGGAGGGAGAGGGGGGGTTTGTTAAATCTTTAGGCGTGTCGAGAGTTGAACAAGCAGAACTGTCCCGAGTGCGCTCCTTGCCATATTTTGACACTTAAGGGGGGGGGAGTTTGGATAGTTGTGCTCTGTATTAGTCTTGAGCTCCCTCCCTTGCTTTTGGGATAGCTGTTGCATTTCTGTTTCAATTGTTGTTGTTGTGAATTCTGAGTGTTCTTTGTAATGGTCTCTTCAAAGGCCCGACATATGGTTCATCTTCTAAGAAAAAACTAATAAAAATGATTTTACATAAAATCACCTAGAATTATGAGAGGGCGTGAGGCAGGTTGGGGGGAGCAGGCTGTGTCTAAGATCGTAGAGAGATCAGATGAGTCGATATAAGAGATGCAGGGATAGTGTAGAGTTGGAGACTGTAATAGAGTCCATGCCTGTGGTAGAGGTAGATTCAATGGTAAAGAGTTGTAGAATAGATTTAGATATAATGGCTACACCTCTTCCTCTGCCATGTGTTCTGTTGCATATAGTGATTGAGTATGCTTTGGGGCATAATTGGTTTATAAGGACTAGGTCTGTCTTGAAACCAGGTTTCTGTAAGGCAGAGTATATCTAGGTCATAATCAGAGATGAGGTCAGCAAGTAGAGGAATTTTATTCCTAGCTGAGCGAGCATTAAGTAGGGCGCATTTGAGAGGGGGATGGGGTAAGTCAGAAGGAGAGTTAGGCGTAAGGTTGGGATTTATAGTGATAGGCCTGAGTTTACAGGTACGGTGGTGGGGGTTATGGTGGGTATAAGGAAAATGTGGTGGGATGTGTATGTGTCTGGGAGATTAGATTATTGGAATGGGGGTGTTATGAGCCAGAGTTAGTGCGTATGGGAAGGTGAGTAAGGATGTGCATAATAAGGAGAGGATAACCCATAAAGTGAATGGGTAGGAGCTAGATAGGGCCATTCTGGGAGATGTTGGGAGTAAGTAGCACTATAGGATTTGATAGAGTGTAAGTGGGTATGGAATCACTATAGAGAAAGACATTCTATGTGCAAAAAGAGAGGAAGGCTTGGTTATAGCTATCTCCAGAGCTCGAGGTAAAGAGTGGATGCATTGGGTTCATGGTGCAGGCCCTATGGGACACCCTAAAGCAGAAGAAATGCAGACTATCCTTAATAGGTTGCTATGGTGGCCAGAAATGAAACATGATATACAGGATCATGTTTCCTCCTGTGTAATCTGTGCTTCATTTGGGAGGCAACCTAAAAAGAGAAGGGGACAGTTAATGAGAGCACCTCCGCGTGGCTCATTTGAGAGATTGCAAATAGATCATGTGGGCCCTCCCCCGTTAACAGCTACGAAAAATAGATTTTTACTCACTGTTGTTGATTCCTTTTCTCATTGGGTAGAAGCATTCCCTGTCCCAGATCAAACTGCTCGAACCACTGCAGAAATCCTAACTATGCAATTTTTTACACGCTGGGGCATTCCCAAGACTATTGATTCTGATAATGGTCCTGCCTTTGTTTCTCAGCTCATCAAGGAATTGTTTGATTTTCTATGTTTCAAATTCAATGTAACATATTGCATTGTTGTATGTTCTGTTCAAATGTAAACCGCACTGATTATAATAGCGCGGTATATAAGAAACGCAAATAAATAGGCATAGAACAACAACTCCACATTCGGTACCATCCACAGGCAGCAGGGCAGGTAGAAAGAATGAATCAAACAATTAAGGCCCACCTCAGCCCTATGCTTAATCTGACCGGGAAAAATTGGGATCTGGTGCTCCCTTTAGTCCTTATGCGTATCAGAGCTAATGTCTGTAAAACCACAGGTTTTGCACCCTATGAAGCCTTAATGGGAAGGCCATTGCCACGGTGAGAAAATCTGCTGTATCCTTTTCTTCCAGAGGACCAGACCGTAATTCTCACCAATGAGTGGATGAAATCCCTGCAAGAACATCTAAAAGAAATTCAGACCCCTGTGCTAGCTAACACAGAAAAAGCTAGAGATTATTTGCAGGAGGTACATGCAAAAGGTTCCGATTTAAGGCCGCTCAAGGTTGGGAGTAAAGTGATGATTCTGAGACCAAGACCAAACCTCCCCTTTGGAACTGCAAAGTGGGAAGGACCGTACTTAGTTACTGATACCTTAGGCCCAAGCCTATACCAGATCCTAATGCCCGACAACCAGCAGTATTGGAAACACATCACCCAGTTGAAACCATATGGGTAATATGTGTTTTATCAGTCTTTGTTTTTAGATACCATCTGAAGACAGCACGGACAGCTGCTTTCTGAACAAAAGTCGCTTGAGGATGGTAACTATTTACTTCTGCTGTATAGTTGATGTGTCCTATATACTGGACATGTGTCTAATAGTTATGTAAATAAGTAATAAACATTATTTCTGTTGTTGCATAGTATAAGTCGGGAGCACTAGTTTACACCCTAGTAGAGTGAAACGAGTTAGCTTTTATTATGTCTCGGTTTCCTGTTGCTCTTGTATCTGCTGTCTTCTACCCAAGTCTCATTACAGGAACGTTCATCCGAATATGCACGATTGGCTGGGCTAACTCCACAGGTGGGGTATATCGCTATCAAGAAATACCCCCACATTTCCCGGAAGGAAAGGATCTGGTCATCCTGAGTTTCTGTTCCGTACAGGACAAGCCAGTGTTCTATTCATTAAACATCACTCAAGTACAGTGGGCGCCACCAGTTTCCACTTCTCTAGAAAGGACACACAGTGAAAAAGATAGACAGGAAGAAAATTGATGCCTTTGAATTATGGTGCTGGCGGCGAATACTGTGTATACCATGGACTGCCCGAAGAACAAATCAGTCGGTACTAGAGGAGATCAAACCTAAGCTTTCTTTAGAAGCTCAGATGACAAGACTTCGACTTTCATACTTTGGACACATCATGGTGTCTGAAGTGAGCAGACGGGCCTGAGTAGCTTGACCTGTAAATGAAGCCTGTGGAGAGGTCTAAAGGAATTACACATTCCCCAAAATGCTGCTACCATAGAATTGAAACTTAACTGAGTATAATTAAGTATAGCTAAGTAGAATCGAAACTTAGAAAATATAGAAAAACAAGTTTAATTGGTATTGATAAGACAGTACAGCTTCTATGGAATTAATTAACACCGCAGAAAGAAAAGTTACAGTGCCCTGCTTTCCCACATGTTCTAGCTAGCTAAATGACCTTGGAGGAGAGAAGTATCAAAGTTGGAAGAACTGACCATTGTAATTGGGACTAGAAGGGGGGTAAGCAGGTGCTAAGCCCAGTCCAAAATCCTAATTGGATATACGTAATGTTACCGGAACTAATAGATGGGGTGAAAGGGGTTACCGGGACCAATGAGAAGTTTGCCTATACCTAGAATGGACAAGAAAAGTATATAAGTTGTTGTTTCACTAACAGCCATTGCTCAGCCATTTTGAATTTGATTCTGCTTGAGACTTGTGCACAAATAAATGATTTGGACCTTCTGAACAGACTCCTGGTATCATTGGTTTGTCTGCGCTCTGCTGCTACATATTCTTGGTGCGTTGGCCGGGAAGGTGTGGTAATAGAGGGTATATAGGGCAATATACCACGACTTTCCGCCTCTACAGGTTTGGTCCTGCCGGGATCGTGCCCTCCCGACGTGGGCTCGCTCTCTGGCGCCACCGGTCCCTTGTATCGGAGGGAGCTGGCCGGACCTCGGCGGGTGCCGGACCCGGTTGGAACCAACACCTCGAACCCGTGAGGGGAGTCCGAGGTCCAACTCATGCGCTTGCTTGGGAACTAGGACCGGATCCGGTGAGTATAGATTTTGATATGTCTAGACAGATGAGTCAGAGCAGTACTGCTGTTTGAAACTTGGATTTTTTAAATTTGGAATTTGGAATTTGGTAAGAGAGCTTGATCACCTCTCAAGACGGTCCGACTAACCTCGCATGAGTATACGCAAGGTGAAACTATCGTCTTTTTGAACCTTGCATGAGTATACGCAAGGAGAAACTAGAACCCTGCATGAGTATACGCAAGGTCTTTTGATTTTGGAATTTGATATAGCCTAGTCAGCTGAGACAGGATTGGGCTATTTTTGGGATACGTTGCTAGCATGATTGTGTGAATGAAGTATGAATGAGAGGTCTTGCAATACAGACCAAGCGAAGGCGGACTCCTGAGTAACGCATTTTCTGGCCGGGCGACCGCGTCCAGATCGTAAAAAGGAGGAAGCGATCGTCGTCTTGTCTTGTTATTTGTTTCCCTTAAATGTTTCTAGGGCCTTGAGGACCCCTTACCCACGGCCCAACTTCCTTTTCCCTTCTGTCTGTTGTTGCGCGCACACATCGAAATGGGAGGGGCGGAGTCTACTAGGAACACTCCGTTAGAATGTATGATCAAACATTTTAGTAAAGGATTTTCAGGAGATTATGGAGTAAAACTGACTGCCTCACGATTACAGCTTTTGTGTACTAGGGAGTGGCCCGTCATAGACCCTATGTGGCCTCGAGATGGAACATTTAACCTAGGAATTATTCAGTCAGTTCATCGGAAGGTGCGATTAGTGCACCCCGATCAGTATCCCTATATAGATTCTTGGTTAGGTATTTGCGAAGATCCGCCCCCTTGGGCAAAGCGCTGTTATGAGGAGCAGTGCAGAATAATGGTAGCATTAACAGATCAGACCCAGAAAACAGGGACAGCTAAGAAACCTAGCAAGAAACCTGTTCTTGTAGATCCTGAGTCCCCGGGAGCTGTAATTAGGCAGTCCCGAGCTCAGCACCCAGTGAGAGTACCACCGCGTCCCGGGGCAGGCCCCCGGGACTGTGAGAGTCCACCCCCTCACCAGCCAGAAGACCTGCCAGATGAAGTGTCCAGAGAAGATGCTGATCAGTGTGAGACAGAGACTGAAGATAAGCAGGAGTCAGAGCAGGAAGATGAAGATGTATCTTCCCAGACAGAGACAGAAAGTGAACAATCAGTTGTCAGTGCTAGTTCATCTGTTGCAAGCGAGGCTCCCCAGACTAGGCGAGTCTCAAAGCTGAAAGTCCCCACCCAGATCCCGAAAGTCACTACTAAGAAACCGAAAGCCACCCCGAGAATATTAGCCCCCTTGAGACAAGTCCCGGGGCTGCCCGTGTGGGATGAGCATGATCAGATAGTAGCGGGACCCCTGAGTTTAGTATATGTGCCTTTCTCCACTGCGGAGTTATTGAACTGGAAGATACATTATGCTTCCTACACTAATAAGCCCCAAGAGTTAACAGAATTGATGCATACGATCATGGAAACTCACCAGCCCACTTGGGCAGATTGCCGTCAGCTCCTGTCTACTTTATTTACTACTGAGGAGCGGACACGAATTAGGCGAGCTGCTATCGACTGGATGGCAGACAATCCCCTGGTAGAGAGAGTTGAAGCAGGAATAGACAATCGCGAAGCAGCTCAGAAAGAATTCCCTAACGAAGATCCGAAATGGGATCCAAATACTGAAGTAGGATCCAGAGCCCTATCCCGGTTTCGCCAAGGCCTCATGCAAGGTCTGAGAAGGGGGGGCCAGAAAGCTATGAATCTTTCTAAAGTGACCGAAGTTAATCAGGGCATAGATGAGAGCCCAGCAGTATTCTTTGAGAGATTGACTGAAGCGTATAGGATGTATACTCCCTATGATCCAGATGCCCCAGGAAGCTTATGCATGGTGAATTCTGCTTTTGTAAACCAGTCACAACCAGATATTAGACGCAAGCTACAGAAATTAGAAGGGTTTGCGGGCATGAATGCAACACAGTTACTGGAAGTCGCTCATAAAGTGTATGTGAATCGTGATAATGAAAGACAGAAAGAAAGTGATCGACGGATGAAGAAGAAAGCGGATTTTTTGGCTGCGGCCATAGTGGAACAGAAAAGGTGTCCCTAATCGAAGGAGCAGAGGAAGAGGGCGCGGCCGAGGATATGACCGGCCCCCATTAGGCGCGAACCAATGCGCTTATTGCAAAGAAGAAGGACATTGGAGAAGTGCATGCCCGCAACTCGAAGAGGCCTCTCAGGAAGAAGGGGAACACGCCCCTTGGAGGGAAAGAGAGAGAGGCTGACCCCAGAACCACAGAGGAACCAATCGAGGACATTTTCAACAAGAACGCACGGAGGCCTTTCAGGGAGTGGCGGCCGCCACAGCCTATGATTTGGATGAAGCAGATTAGGACAGACCAGGCTCCGAATTCGCATTAGGTCTCCAGGAGCCTAAGGTCAGTATACAAATAGGAGACCAATTTATGGACTTTATGGTTGATACTGGAGCAGAACATTCTGTAGTAGATAAACAAATAGCTCCTTTTTCTACAAGAGCAGTCACCATTGTGGGAGCAACTGGCGCAAAAGCCACAAAGCCATTTCTTCAAAACCGCATTTGTAATTTAGGAGGACAGCAAATAACGCACCAATTCCTTTACATGCCAGAGTGCCCAGTGCCATTACTGGGACGAGATATGCTAGCCAAGCTGCAGGCCCAAATAACCTTTACTGAGAAAGGAGAGATGCAAATGACAGTGAATTCCCAGACAAAACCTGCTGGACTAATGGTGCTCACTGTTCCTCGAGAAGAAGAATGGAGATATTATAGTACTGAGCCAAGTACTGAGCCAATTATTGATACTTATTTTGAACCTACTTTGAAAAGCATTGATGCCCCTCCTGGAGTATGGGCAGAAGGCAATCCACCAGGCCTAGCCAAACATATAGCTCCAATAATTGTGAATCTCAAGCCTAGTGCACAGCCAATACATGTCAAGCAATATCCACTCCCAAGAGCAGCAATTGAAGGCATCCATCGCCACTTGTTAAGGCTACTGGAGTATGGCCTACTCAAAGTTTGTCAGTCACCATGGAACACACCTCTCCTGCCAGTGCAGAAGCCTGGGACAGGTGACTACCGCCCAGTGCAGGATCTAAGGAGAGTGAATGAAGCAGTTGAGACTATACATCCAGTTGTGCCAAATCCCTACACACTCTTAGGATTGATTCCTGCTGAAGCCACCTATTTTACTGTTTTGGACTTAAAAGATGCGTTCTTTTGCATAAGATTAGCCCCAATTAGCCAATTGCTGTTTGCCTTTGAATGGCAGGACCCTGTCTGGGGAAGGCGGGGCCAACTCACTTGGACACGATTACCTCAAGGATTCAAGAACTCGCCTACCATTTTCAGTGCTGCACTAAACCAAGATCTTTCAAGCTATCCAGTAACCCCTGAAAGAAGAGTACTCCTCCAATATGTAGATGATCTACTGGTAGCCGCCACATCTGAAAGTGAATGTATACAAGCCACTACTGACCTCTTGCAACTATTGGATGAAGCCGGATACAAAGTTTCCAGAGCCAAAGCACAGCTATGCCAAAAAGAAGTAAAATATTTGGGCTTTCGTTTAACCAAAGGAAGTCGACAATTGGGACGCGAGAGAAAAGAAGCCGTGTGCAGTATCCCAACCCCAACTACCAGAAAGCAAGTCAGAGCCTTTCTGGGAGCAGCAGGATACTGCCGGATATGGATACCTAACTTTGCTCAGATTGCCAAACCACTATATGAAGCCACCAAGGGAGAAGAAAAATCACCACTAGAATGGGGACTTGAGCAAGATACAGCTTTCAAGACCCTGAAGGAAGAACTGATGTCGTCACCAGCACTCGGGTTGCCAGATGTCCACAAGCCTTTCCATCTATTCGTGCATGAGATGCACGGAAATGCCCTAGGCATGTTGACTCAGAAATTGGGACATTGGGAACGACCCGTAGCGTACTTATCAAAACAGTTGGACACTGTGGCCAAAGGATGGCCACCATGTTTGAGAGCTGTTGCAGCTACAGCACTATTAGTAAGTGAAGCAGATAAACTCACCTTAGGACAGAATCTACGCGTCACAGTACCACATGCGTTACTTGCCCTTATGGAACAAAAAGCAAATCATTGGCTCACCAATTCTCGGATGTTGAAATACCAAAGCATGTTATGTGAAAATCCACAAATACAACTGGAAGTGAGCCATGCCTTGAACCCAGCTACCCTGATACCAATCAGCGAGGACCCCCCGGAGCATGACTGTATAGAAGTCATGGATACTGTATTTTCAAGTCGACCCGATTTAACTGATGTGCCCCTAGAGAATCCTGACCAGACTTATTTTGTGGATGGAAGTAGTCTCATTATCGATGGACGACGTTGTGCAGGGTATGCAGTAGTAACTCAGGAGAAAGTTATTGAATCATCAGCTCTTGCATCAGGCACATCAGCACAGAAAGCAGAATTGTTAGCACTCACCAGAGCACTAGTATTGGGTGCAGGACTTCTGCTGAACGTATACACAGACTCAAAATATGCCTTCACCACTTTGCATGCACATGGAGCTCTCTACAAAGAATGAGGGCTCATTACCTCAGGAGGCAAATCAATCAAATATGGCCCAGAAATATTGATGTTACTAGACGCAGTATGGGCCCCGACACGTGTAGCTGTCATACACTGTCGAGGACACCAAGCGGGAAAAGGAGAAGTTGCCCAAGGAAATAGATTTGCTGATGCTTCAGCACGTAAAGCAGCCATGACAGACCAAATTTCACCACAAGCCATGCCAAAACAAGCAGCATTGTTTCCAGTACCCCTTAATCTATGGACACCACGATATACCACCAAAGAATTGGACTACTACTGTAATAAAGAAGAGGGAGTACTGAAGGATGGATGGATTGAACTGCCACCTCCCGAGGGCAGTCAACCTCCAGGACGAATAGTGATCCCTGAATCATTGGGACCAGCCTTTGTCAAAGCTTTTCATCAAGCCACACACTATGGGAAGAGTGCTATGGAGAAAGCACTCAGACCACACTTTTGTATCGCCTTATTGGGAGCCCTGTCAGCCTCAGTAGCTCGCCAGTGTCTAATTTGTGCCAAGAATAATGCCAAACAGGGTCCCACGCTACCACCACGAGTTCAGTCAGGAGGTGTAACCCCCATGCACCACCTGCAAGTAGATTTTACTGAAATGCCAAAAGCCAATGGATATCGCTACTTGTTAGTATTAGTTTGTACCTTCTCTGGGTGGGTGGAAGCTTTCCCCACCAAGACTGAAAAAGCCCGAGAAGTAACTAAAGTTTTGCTAAGAGAAATTATCCCCAGATTTGGAATTCCGGCAGTAATAGGGTCAGACAATGGACCCTCGTTTGTATCCCAGATTACCCAGCAGTTAGCAAGTGCCTTACAGATACAATGGAAGTTGCACACTGCATACAGACCCCAAAGTTCAGGGAAAGTTGAGCGAATGAATATAACTTTGAAATCTCAGATGTCCAAGCTATGTCAGGAGACCCACCTGAAGTGGCCCCAGGTTCTCCCAATAGCATTACTTAGAATACGCTCAGCTCCTGTAAAATCATCAGGATTTTCCCCTTTTGAAGTTATGTATGGCAAACCCCCACCAATAGTGCAGGGTGTTAAGGATAGTTTGCCACAGATTGGTTCAGAAATAACCAGACAAGAACTTCTAGCTCTTAGTTTTGTTCTGCAGACTCTCCACACGTGGATACAGGACCAGTTGCCTATCAATTTGACGGAACCACTGCATCCCTATAAGCCTGGTACCTCGGTGTGGATCAAAGATTGGAAGAAGACACCGTTGGAACCTCATTGGAAGGGACCATATACCGTCATCCTGTCTACCCCGACTGCAGTAAAGGTAGCAGAAATCGAGTCCTGGATTCATCACAGCAGAGTCAAGCCAGCAGCAGTTCCAGATCAGGACCAGTGGACAGCGGAGCCACATCCTGACATCCCTTTGTGTCTTACCTTACGAAGGCAGCCAGCAGCCTAAACTTATCGGGGACACTCATGAACTATAGTGTCCTACAGCAGCCAAGTCTTTCGAAGAGGATTGTTGTCCCCAATACAGCAAAGACATTTGTTTTCTTCATCGACTAACTGTGCCTTTATAGACTTTCGTCAGGCCAACTACACTTGCTAAGTTGGCATCATCGCATAACGAGACTTTTGGAGGATCTTCAATCAACATTGACACCCGTTGAATTGCTTTATTAGCAAACGGGTCAGCATTGCGCCAGAAGAAGAAGACGACGTGGTCAAGATTTTCCAGCGGAGATCCAGAAGAACTACAATCAACATGCATCTTTGTTTATATTTTGCTTTGGCTGCTTGCCTGGGGAGTTTTGAACTGGTTTATGCTTTACCCCCATGTACTGCCTGCATTACTACTACCCGGACTGGAATGAAGGTGACTCAGACTCTGCTTTATCATTCTTACTATACCTGTACTGGTAAAGTAAGTCGATGTATTTATAACACCACTGAACTGAATGTTTGTACTAAAGGTAATTCTAAAGTATGTTTTAACCCCCATCAGAACCCATCTTATTATACCTTAGAGATAAGATGGAATGATGCAGATGGAGCAGTACTAAATGCTACACTCCCACTCACTGATCCCACAGGGCCTGCTGTTTTGTAGTTTGATGCCTGTGATGCCATCAATAGAGATAGTCGTTCAAAGTGTGCCAATTGGGAGAAAGCTTATGCTAATGATCATAAATATATGTGTCCTGAAGGAACTACAGTATGGGGGGCCTGCACAGGTAAACGAGGTGTAGCAGACAAATACAGCACAGCACCAGTTAAAGACTATTATTGCCCGAGGTGGGAATGTGTATTCTATGCTACATGGCAAACTGGCACGATAGAAAATACTAGAGACAATCGAATGGCTGCCTTAACCAAGCCATCTGCGAAGAATTCTAAAACTTGTAAGACAGGTACTTGTAATCCACTAGAGTTGTTAATAGCCGATCCCAGTGCATGGAAACAAGGGTATAAATTTGGATTATGCATTGCAGGTTCTGGATCAGATCCAGGGACCATTGTATATATTAGACTAAATACCCAAGCCCATCGATCGTCAAAGTATCATATACATAATACTTTCTATGAAACCATGCACATAAATAAGTTTGATATCCCCCACCCATCTCAGAATTTGTTCTTGGAGTTGGCTGGAGCTGTGGTCTCCAGTCTTCATATCTCAGATTGTTATTTTTGTGGTGGAACCAAGATGGGTGATCAGTGGCCTTGGGAGGCCCAAGAATTGAACTACTCAGTAATTTACAACCAGACAGAGCAAGACAAGACAACCAGTGAATGGGTATTAGCACACCCAATAGTTGGACGTCTGTGTTATGCTCGAACTGGACCACAGTTTATCTCTAAGGTAGGACAGCTTGTCTGTCTTAGCCAGATGTTTTATAATCATACCACAAAGCAAACATCTTGGTGGTCAGGAGTTAATGAATCTGAACCCACCAATCCATTAGCGAGGTTTCCAGAGCTTGCCCCTTTATGGACTAACCTCAACCAGCGTCATAGCTGGCAAGCCCCACCAGGCCTATATTGGATTTGCGGAACCCGAGCATATGCTCACCTCCCTATCCATTGGGGAGGAGCGTGTGTCTTAGGAACTATTCGACCCTCTTTCTTTTTATTGCCCACAGAGCATGGAGAACAATTAGGCTACCCAGTTTATTCAAAGAGACAGAAGAGAGCAGCTTTACAGATAGGCAAGTGGGAGAAATGGGATGGTGAGGATTGGCCACCAGAGCGAATCATTGCTTATTATGGACCTGCCACTTGGGAGCAAGATGGCATGTGGGGATATCGTACCCCAATTTATATGTTGAATAGAATTATACGCTTGCAAGCAGTAGTTGAACTCATTACTAATGAAACCAGCCAAGCACTTACACTTTTAGCTAGACAAAGCACACAAATGCGTACTGCAATCTATCAATATCGCTTGGCACTAGATTACTTATTAGCTGCTGAAGGAGGAGTTTGTGGTAAGCTTAACCTCACAAATTGTTGCTTAAAGATAGATGATAAGGGTCAAGTTGTTGAAGAAATTGCTGAACACATTTATTTATTTTATTTATTTATTTAACTATTTCTTTTATACCGCCCCTTCCAGAGATCAAGGGCGGTTTACATATAACAAGTTAACAGTCATGTACACAGTTTGTATACATTTTACATAGAACATAGAACAATAGAAATCAACTATTTACATTAAACAGTAAATATAACATTTATAGGTATTAAAGCAAACACATTAAACTTTATACAAATGTATATTTACAGTGTGTGGTGTGTGTGGTGTGTGGGGCAGGAATTGGTGTAGGTGCTGGAATTTAGTTCCTTTTTTCGTCTTCAAGGTGTGAGGGGGGGAAAAGTCTTGTGGTTACATTGTTGGGTTAGGGGATTAAGGGAGTTTGTGTATGTGTGACCATGTTTGTTGTGGAGCTGGCTTTGGGGGTATAGGGGATTTCGAAGTGTTCAGTGAACAGGTAGGTCTTTAATTCTTTTCTGAATTGGGTGAGGTCTCTTATGGTGCGGAAGCAAACTTATGTGCCAGTACAGACCTGGCATGGTCTTAAGATACCCAATTGGTTTGCATCTATCTTCTCCGGATTAGGAGGATTCACCACTTTTGCTATGATAATACTAATCTTTGTAGCTTTGTTCTTTATGTTACCATGTATAATCCCATGTTGTATGCGTTCTATTAACAGTGTTATTGAGAATACAGTGGAGCGAAAAACTGCAACTAAGATTTTAGCCTTATGGCACCCTAATCCTACTACACATGGTCGGAACCCGACTCCAGTGTAATTAAGTGATTCAATTCTCACACCTTATTAGTAATAGGGTGAGATTAATCAAAGGGGGGAATGTGGTAGGCAAAGGCCTATGATCCATGGTGTCTGAAGTGAGCAGACGGGCCTGAGTAGCTTGACCTGTAAATGAAGCCTGTGGAGAGGTCTAAAGGAATTACACATTCCCCAAAATGCTGCTACCATAGAATCAAAACTTAACTGAGTATAATTAAGTATAGCTAAGTAGAATCGAAACTTAGAAAATATAGAAAAACAAGTTTAATTGGTATTGATAAGAGAGTACAGCTTCTATGGAATTAATTAACACCGCTGAAAGAAAAGTTACAGTGCCCTGCTTTCCCACATGTTCTAGCTAGCTAAATGACCTTGGAGGAGAGAAGTATCAAAGTTGGAAGAACTGACCATTGTAATTGGGACTAGAAGGGGGGTAAGCAGGTGCTAAGCCCAGTCCAAAGTCCTAATTGGATATACGTAATGTTACCGGAACCAATAGATGGGGTGAAAGGGGTTACCGGGACCAATGAGAAGTTTGCCTATACCTAGAATGGACAAGAAAAGTATATAAGTTGTTGTTTCACTAACAGCCATTGCTCAGCCATTTTGAAATTGATTCTGCTTGAGACTTGTGCACAAATAAATGATTTGGACCTTCTGAACAGACTCCTGGTATCATTGGTTTGTCTGCGCTCTGCTGCTACAGTTGATGTGTCCTATATACTGGACATGTGTCTAATAGTTATGTAAATAAGTAATAAACATTATTTCTGTTGTTGCATAGTATAAGTCGGGAGCACTAGTTTACACCCTAGTAGAGTGAAACGAGTTAGCTTTTATTATGTCTCAGTTTCCTGTTGCTCTTGTATCTGCTCTCTTCTACCCAAGTCTCATTACAGGAACTGTCATCCGAATATGCACGATTGGCTGGGCTAACTCCACAGGTGGGGTATATCGCTATCAAGAAATACCCCCACATTTCCCGGAAGGAAAGGATCTGGTCATCCTGAGTTTCTGTTCCGTACTGGACAAGCCAGTGTTCTATTCATTAAACATCACTCAAGTACAGTGGGCGCCACCAGTTTCCACTTCTCTAGAAAGGACACACAGTGAAAAAGATAGACAGGAAGAAAATTGATGCCTTTGAATTATGGTGCTGGTGGCGAATACTGTGTATACCATGGACTGCCCGAAGAACAAATCAGTCGGTACTAGAGGAGATCAAACCTATGCTTTCTTTAGAAGCTCAGATGACAAGACTTCGACTTTCATACTTTGGACACATCATGCAAAGAGAGAGATCATTAGAGAAAGACATCATGCTTGGCAAGATAGAAGGTCAGCGCAAAAGAGGAAGGCCAGCAATGAGATGGATCGATACAATAACAGCAGCTACGGGTACCAGTCTGTCAACAGTGAGCCGCCTGACTCAAGACCGAACACAATTTAGGATAGCTATCCAGAGGGTCGCCATGAGTCAACTCTGACTCAATGGCACTTAACAACAACAACAGAAAGGACACAAGAATTGAGGGCACCTCCAGAACATTACTTTTTTAGGCCCTCCTGCCTTGATTTTGTACAATATTTCCTGTCAGGACAGAGGTACCTGGAAAATAACTTATACATGGATTCTGAGTGATCAACAGCACATCACTGAGACTTCATTCCTTTTGGATGTATCTTGTTTATCTACCACCCCTCATCCCACCCCTCCCACCACTTCTGCACCTCCTGTACTCTACCTTTCTGATATCCACCCATTTCAGGAAGGACATCCCTTTCAGATTAAATATGATGCACCACACGATGTTTTATATTTCCCAAATTGTTTCTAGTTACTCACAAATATCCACATTGCTCTCAGTTTGTTGCCAACCACATACAAATGCTCAATACTTGGTTTGATATGCAGTCTGTAACACCCCGAGCCAAGCAACTTCGACACAAGCGTGAATTAATTGATACAATTTTAGGTGGCACAGGGACTGCACTGGGTGCCCTTAATATATATTTGATATAGAGGTGTTCCGTAATCAAATGGGATCCACTGCTCAGCATGCTGCTGATGGTTTCACCTCACAACATATTATTAATGAAGCTTCCTCTAAACTGTCCAATGTAGTTGTAGATATCTTTGCTCTTATATCTCCCATTATAGAACAGAAAATTGTTACCTTGGCACATGCAGAATATAGATTGGGAAAGAATATTTCCTGGGCTCGTGCCTGTGATCAAGTACAGATCGAGCTTATTACTATACTAAAGGAAATTCTGATCACTGCTAAGTTAGGACACAGGCCACCATCTCTTGTCCATATGGCTAGTACCAAAATACCTGAATTTGCTATAGCTCACCTTGATTGGTGGACAGTTAGTGTTCCCATTTGTTCACCACAAGGCTGCTCTATCTGTACTTTGATCCCATGGTCAGGACAACACACAGTTATTTTTCCTGTTGTTAATATTGGTGTGCAGTTTGATAATATGCTTATGTATCCTGTGGACCATTTCACCTGGGTGCAGCCACTGGACGATACCTGGACTTCATTCAAGCCAATGGACCCCAGTTTGTGTGAGCAGACTACATTTCAGTTCAAGTGTCAACCTCACCAATTTAAAAAGGCTGACACCTCCTGCTGGAACAATTCCTCCTCTTGCTCCCTGACTGTTAAGCTCTCATATTCCCTGACTACTTCACACAGTTTGTATTACCTTGGAGCTGGACACTTTTATTTTCATCTGTTCTTTCCCCAGAATGTTTCTTTTTCAGTTGCTCCCAGAATGCATGACATCTGCCTTCCTAAGAACACTTTGTTGTACAGTTCAAACAATACCTGGTGCAGTCATACACCACTGGTCTCCATCACCATTAATGGGACAACTTATTCCACACCGCTGGTTACCAATGACTCTATTGACATTCCAGATTTTATCTCATATGCTGTGCATCCATTACCACTTGGCATGGGAGAAGAGACATTACATAAACTGCTCCACTTTACAGAACCCCATGCCTATATTGATCACTTTAAAACAACAGCCACCGAAGTGAATCACACCATCACTTATGAGAATGGGCACATTCAACAAACTGTTGAACACTTTCTACAAGATGCTCATGTGTCTGTGTGGGAATTGTTATTTGGTTACTCACCTACTGCTGATTATGTCTTTAATGTTTTTATTCACCCTATTATTATTTTAACTGCTGTACAAATATTGCTATGCATTATCATAATTTTCCTGTGTTGTAAAATGAAACACATGCAGCGCATGTCCTACAACAACACCAACAACATTTTAAGGTAGTTACACTTAATCTCTCTAGCATCTACCTCTGCTTCCAGGCTCCTTTGGTCTGCTAATTTGGCTAATTTGGCATTTCCTACTACATGGAATACCATAGTCAGCTGCAGTCTGGTATTGCTTCCTACCCTCACTCATAGCATCCTGGTACCTTTCGGCTTTAACCTCCTCAGAAATTCCTGCATCCCTTATGCACTGTTCATTCTCTCTAAGACGGGCATTGAGGTGGCATATTGGATTTCCCCCCCAGTAGTGGCTGCCCTACCTAAGACACGAGGTTTGGACTCATAATGGGACTTGTTTATCTCTAGAACACTAGAGACAGTACTGTGCAGGACAGGGGACCTGCTGGACATAGCAAGGTATTTAATACAGGAGGTATTAGACAAGCTGCCTACTATCATGTAATTGCAGCTGGGACAGGTACCACAGGTTTGCTTCCACCATTTCCAGGCACAAATAATAAATAAAAATAAAAAAGGTGTGGGAGATGTCAGCATACATCAGCATGACATTATGCCTAGCATAGGTGTCATGGCTTTTCCCAGACCTTGGATTGCAAGCAGCTTTGACCCCCTGGTGATGTCAGTCTCCAGATTTAATGGGCCTAGTTTGCCTGATTAGTCTGTAAGACAACAGCCCCTCGTTGCTATTCAGGAGAGATCAGACCTCAAACAAACCAAATTATGACAAAGGGAGGTGCTGAAGAATTTGACTAAAAATACAGAGAAACACAAAAATATCTCTCTCTTCTTATTTCATCGGACACTCCTTACACCCCACCCTTCTCTCCCTCTCTTCTTATTTCATCGGACACTCCTTACACCCCACCCTTCTCTCCCTCTCTTCTTATTTCATTGGACACTCCTTACACCTCACCCTTCTCTCCTTCTCTTCTTATTTCATCGGACACTCCTTACACCCCACCCTTCTCTCTCTCTCTTCTTATTTCATCGGACACTCCTTACACCCACTTCTTACCCAACCACCCTTCTTTCTCTTCTCTTCCTATTCTTTGAACACCCACTTCTGACCGAAGCAGCTTTGTAACAGCTTTTTACATCTGTTCTGTACCTTTGTAATAAGCCTATTTCTATATAAAACCCTGTTTTTGAAGCCACACCAGTTACTGCTCTGTGAAATGAACCCAGGACCAAATGGAGCGTAACCAAAAGTAGGGAGTGGCGAAAGGTTACAGTGTGGTTCTAGTTTCTGCTGGATGATCTTGAGTAGAATCTTGCTGGCATGTGGAATCAGAGTGAATGTGCAATAATTTCCATAGTCAGTCGGATCACATTTCTTCAGTTTTGGTATAAACACAGATCTTTTCCAGTCAGTTGAGCATGATGTTGTCTTCCAAATTTCCTGGCAGAGCCTTGTAAGTATGGTAACAGCTGCATCCAATTGTTATTATATTTCAGTGGGAATGCCATCAATATCCTGTGCTTTGTTCTTGCTTTCAATGCTACTTTGACTTCTTCTTTCATCACCAATGGTTCCTGATCATAAAGTACAAGTTGAAATGGCTGTTGGTCCACTTCATCTTTATGGTATAATGACTATATAGTCTGTCCACCTTTTATTGATCTTCTCAGAATCATTCAACATGGATCCTTGAGCATCTTGTTACATTCCAATTCGAGGCTAGAATTTTCTCTTCAACTCTCGTAGCTTTAGGAAAGCCGATCTTGTTCTTCCTCTAATAGTTTCTGATTCTATTTCCTTGCATGCATCATTAATACTTCTTGTCTCATATTGGTGCATGTTGGAAATCTCTGTTGAGTTCTATGAGTGCCTCTCTTTCTCCTCTTGCTTTAGCTTCTCTGTGTTTCTGGGCAATTTTCAGAGTTTCTTCAGTCATCCATTTTGGCTATTTTTGCTTTTTCACTTCTTATAGAGACTTTTCACTTTCTTTGAGCACAATTTTCTTGATGTCATCCCATAAATCTTCTGGTGCTCTGTCATTTTTATCGAATGCCGAAAATCAATTTTGCAGGCAGTCTTTAAATTCTGGTTGTATATTCTCAAGGTCATAGTTTGCTACATTCATAAGTGTCTTGCTCTTTTTCAGCTTTGAGTTTGCATACTAGTAGTTGCTGATCTGTACCCAGGGCTGGTCCATCCACTAGGTGGGCTAGGCAGCCACCTAGGGTGGCAGATCTCTGTGGGCAGCTAGCCATGTGCTTTGGCACACATGGCCTGCCACCCCCACACACCGAGCCGTACCTCCCCTCCCTGTGCTGAGTCATGCTGCGCTGCTTCTGATTCCAACAGCAGGGGGGATGGCTAGGCTCAGGAGGGGCAGCACGGCCGGGGGAACAGCACGGCCGGGGCTTCTACCTAGGTTGGCAGAAACCCGTGAGCGGGTTCTGTCTGTAACACAGTCTGCTCCAGGTTTTGACTTTGTTGATGTTATTGAACTTTTCCAACGTTGACTTCCATAGATGTAGTCAATTTGATTTTCTACAATCCACTGGGTGAAGTCCACGTGTACAGTCGGTGTTTGTGTTGCTGGAATAAGGTGTTTGAGATGAATAGATTGTTGGTCTTGCAGAAATCTATCAGTCTTTCTCCAGCTTCATTTCTGTTCATTTCTGTCCATATTTTCCAATCATTTTGCCTTCTTTGTTGACAACGTTTGAGTTCCAGTCACCTATGACTATCAAGATATCCCGTTTGCATGTTCTGTTAGTTTCAGCTTGTACTTGTTCATAGAACTCACCCACTTCTTCCTCTGTTGCAGCTGATGTTGGGACATATACCTGAATAATATCTGTATTCATGGGCATTCCCTGTGAGACGAATAGAAATTAAGCGTTCACTGACTGCATTGTATTTCACTACAGTTCTTGCAAGTTTCTTCTTGATTATAAATGCAATACCATTTCTTCTTTGTCTTTCATTTACAGCATAGTAGACCATGTGATCATCTGATGCAAAGTGCCCGATGCCAGTCCATTTCAGTTCTCTGACACCCAACAGATCAAGTTGTACACTTTCCATTTCATTCTTCATCACCTCCAACTTCCTTAGGTTCATGCTTCATACATTCTATGTCCCAATATGTGAGACATCTTAGCAGCTCATGACTCTCATTTAATTAACAGCTACATCAGCAGTCAGAGGGCTTTGATCCAACCACATCAGAAATGCTAGCTTGACTCTGAAAAGTCTTCATCTCCTCCCCAGTAGCCAGTTGAATGCCTTCTGACCTGGGGATCTCATCTTCCAGCACTATGGTGCAATTTATTTTGTTGTGACTATCCAAGATACATAAGTAAATTGCCAGGCCTTTCTTCTGCGCAGATAATGCTAGTGTTGATCTCAAATGATAGGCTATACACACTGTTATACCACTACCATGCCCCTACAAATGCATTAAGATAAGTACTTTAATACCTAAAAATCTGCCATTTTAGGGCATAATATAAAAAAATTATAAAATATGAGATGCACCAATAAACACGTTGAGACAGATGACTGATATTGAGGCGTGTAAAGTGTAATATGGACTATATCTGAATACATGAATCCCCCTGTTGCTGATCTCTTTTGCCATTTCTGGAATTTATTGAAGACTGTGTTGCTGAGTTTCAAATATAATTTTCATAAAGTTGTAGGATATGGGAGGCATGATTGTGGCATAACTGTGTTCCAGCAGACCTCTTCTTCAGACCCTCTTCCCCTGCCATTTTACCATACCCTTTCAGCAAAACCAGAAAAAAATTGTAGGTCCTGTACACTGGGGATAAAGAGAACAAGTATAAGTTTCTCACTAGCGCTGACCACAGAACAAAAAGGTAACCCTTTATGTTTCCTCTGACCTTGCATTAAAACCCCAGCATTGAGTTCAAACCTCTGATCTGCTGAACACTTCTCTGCATCTTCGCTGAAGAGCTAATTGCTTCAGTACCATGGATTTAAATGTGTTCTGTGCTGCTGTCTGCTCAAAGCTCTTTGCAGAATTTGTTTGTGCCCCAAACTCATTTTTGCACTGGTAGCTCACAAAGTGGCATGTTTACTAAGCTGCTCTAGTGTTAATGTGCTAACCAGCATGCATGGGACTGTGCTAACAATTAGCACAGTTTGCATTAAACAAACAGCACATGGTTAATTTCACGCTATTTGCTTAACATTTGAAGGGGAAGGAAATGAGTGGGGTAGGAACAGAAAGTGAGCATGACTGCACATCATAGTGTAGGGGGTTGCTAATGTATATTTTCTGTCAATTTTGCAGTTAGTATGGATGCACTTAATGTCACCTCTATGTGTGGCATTAAATACATCTGTATTAAGTGCAATTGCTGCCAGGGCGCACTTAGGTCCCCCAACCGGTAGCACATGACTATTGCACATAACACAATTTGATTTCTACTCTCAGCACATGATAACTGCAAGATATTAGTGCAGGTTAGCAAACATTCCCCAAAATTGTGCACTAAAACCAAGCTAACCTGTGCACAAGGCTTGCTACACTTTATTGAATTGGCTTGCTGTTTTGGGCTAGCAGCAAGCCCCAGTGGCAGTTTGGCATGCTTTGCCCATTAGAGGAAGCCTAAAGAAGACAAAGTAAAGAACTGGGAACATGACAACCATGGGGATTTCTTGGCCAGTTGTGAAAGAAGGAAACTAATCTGTAACAGCCCGCAGGATGAGGAGGCAGTGAACATTATTTGCTGCCTTGGGAGACAGAAGTCTGTTATCATAAGCTTTTAAGCTCTTAATTGAATAAAAGAGCTAGCATTTGCTCTCATTTATGTTTTCATATGCTTGCAGAAGCCCATTAGAATCAATATTTTTGTGAAATAATAATGCTTTTATGAGAATTATGCAATCATTTCTTGCATAAATATCAATTATGTTATTAATGAAAGTCACACATTTAATCCTGTTCAAAAGGGTTTGTGGGTGAGATATGGAAGAAAAAATATTTTATCATATTTGAATTCCATTTCAAATAATACAAGTTGTATTAATAATACTTAGGTTTTGGCACTCAAATTTGCAGAGAATAATTGGCAATATTGTGTACCATCTGTGACCCCCTAGTAGTGTTGCTGTCAGAACAATGCTAGATGCCAAGCCAGGAGGACTTTCTTTAAGCCGGTGGTTCTACGGATATCCACAATGAATATGCACGAAATAGATCTGCATACAATGGAAGCAGTGCATTCAGATCTATCTCATGCATATTCATTGTGGATATCCTAAAAACCTGACTGGCCTGGAGATCCCAGAGGACTGGGTTGAGAACCACTGCTTTAAGCCTTTGTCCTCCTAGCTTGGTTGGGGATTTTAGGGGAAATGGCACGTTCACAGTGCTCCCAACTAATGCTTTTACATCAGATGTGTGTAAAGGGGATCAAGGAGGACTGTTGGTCCCTCTGCCCCCACTTTTCACTTTAACAGGAGGGAAAGAGGACACAGCAAGGCTGTCAGACTCTTGCCCTGCTTTTCACTTTTGTGGGAGGAGGGGGATCATAGGAATCTGACTGTGTCCCACTAATGCTTTGACTTTAGGTGGGGGGGGGGGAGAACTGAGCAGCCAGATATAGGCCTGTAATGTCAGCATCGAGATTTATCTAGCTAAATTAGGGAGCTAGCTACCTAACTTTCTACCCATAACCTAACCCCACTCCTTGGCTTGTCCAGAATTTGAACAGCTAGATTTAACCACTTAGTGAAACTTGGGTGGCTAAATTTAGCAATTAAGTCTGGTCAGTTTTCAAAGATTTTGATCTAGCTTACTAAGTCCTTAATTAGCTTCCTAAATCTCATTGAAAATTGACCTCGGTGGAATCTTAGGGCAGAAAAAGACAGAAGACCTGTTACATACTGAAGGTAGACACAAATGGTTAGACCATGTACTTATTTTCAAACATCTTGGCTTCTCTATGGAGCCTTTTTACTAAAGGATGCTGTGAAGTTGCACCTAATGTACCAATAGCATACAAATTAATGGCACATTAGGCAGGACTGGCACTACTATTAAGAACACTAGGCAATTGCCTAGTGCGCCAGCCCTTTGGGGGCTCCCCCTCACCCATTGCTGTTGCTAGCACCCCTCTCCAGGCCTGACAGCGGTAACAATTGCCCCTGAAACTGCGATGCAGCACTTACCCTCTGTCTCCGGGGCTGTGTTGCATTTTCATTCTCTCCAATCTACTGCTTTGGCCCTCTTCAGCCACGTATTTCTGGTTTATACAAAACCAGAAAACCGGGGCTGAAGTGGCAGATTGGAGAGAATGAAATCACAACGCAACCCGGGATACAGAGGGTAAGCGCCTGCAACACAGGACTGAACCTGCGGGAACTGTATATAAACAGCGATGGCTGTGTTAACAGACTGCAATTTACAGCTCCTTTGCACTGGTTAGATGTGGGAGGGCTGCTGGTGTGATATGCTGTAGAGGACTTGGGAGATAGGGCTTTTGTTGTGTGTTCAGCCAGTACTGGCCACATAGGCAGGGCTGGAACCAGCAGAGTGTAGCTAGGGATGGGGCATGCAAATGAGGGGTTGCAACTACTGGCAAAATGGCAGCCAGGGCCAGCCCTAGGCATGCGCGAGCTTGTTGCCTGCATATGGCCCCATGCCGCTGCAGCCCCGCACTGCCTGAAAAGAAAAACAAAATCCTGACTGTGGCTGCAACTTTTAAAAGGAAATAAAAAAAGCAAACGCGCGGGGTCTTCAAAACTGGTGTGCTTGTAAAGCCCTGATGATTCCTCCCCTTTTGATGCATGCTCTCTTCCCCTCACCTCTCCTAGTTTAGCTGCAGGTGCCACTCCTCCCCCTCCTGGGTGGTTCATGGATCTTTATGAACGGCATAGGGCTCCCTGGGCATGAAGTACCATGAGGCTCTAACAGAAGCATAGTAAACTGCACAGGAGAGGGAAGAGCAGCAGAAGAAGCAACAGCTAGACAAGTGCACTGTCTCCTTGCTCGCCACTGCTCCTACCCCCGATCATCTCCCCTCAGACAGCAGCTCCTGGTGCTGTGACCAGACTCTCATTTCCAGATTCCCAGCAGCCATCTGACTCAGCCCTTTTCTCTGCATACCAGCTGCTTGTTCCTTTCAGCCCCTTCCATGGGGGTGGGGGTAGAAGCTGGACATGGGGGCATGGAAGACACTCCCTATACTATATTGCTCCCTTGGATTGCTACAGCCCAAATGCATGACCTTACATTTTTTAACATTAAATCCCAGCTGCCAAATTCTAGACCATTCTTCAAGCTTAGCTAGATCCCTCCTCATGTTATCTACCCCTTCCTGGGTGTCTACTCTATTGCAGATTTTGGTATCATCCGCAAAGAGGCAAACCTTACCTGAAAGCCCTTCCGCTATATCACTAACAAAGATGTTAAAAAGAATCGGACCAAGGACAGATCCCTGGGGCACATCACTGATAACATCCTTCTCCTCAGAGTGAGCTCCATTTACTTGTACTCTTTGTCGCCTCCCACCCAACCAATTTCTAACCCAAGCAGTAACTTTAGGGTCCATCCCTAGGGTGCTCAATTTGTTTATAAGTCGCCTGTGAGGAACAATGTCAAAGACTTTACTGAAATCTAAATACACCACATCTAGGGCTATCCCTCGGTCCAACTCCCTGTTCACCCAGTCAAAGAAATCAATCAGATTTGTCAGACAAGACCTGCCTCTGGTGAATCCATGCTGCCTCGGATCCTGTATTCCGCTGGACTCCAGAAACCTCACTATTTTCTCTTTCAGCAGCGTTTCCAATAATTTACTCACCACCGAAGTTAAACTAACCGGCCTGTAGTTTTCAACCACATCCTTACTTCCGCTTTTGTGTAAAGGCACCATATGAGCCTCTCTCCAGTCCTTTGGCACCACTCCCGACTCCAACGAGGCATTGAAAAGGTCAGTCAGTGGAGCTGCTAGAACATCCCCAAGTTCCCTCAGTATTCTCGGGTGTATCCCATCCGGTCCCATCGCTTTGTCTACTTTAAGTTGAGATAAACATAAACATAAACTATGTTTGTTTAAAATTTGTTATACCACCCAACACCATGGGCATCTGGGTGGTTTACAATCATAAAATTACATAGCTGCAGAAACAGAAAGGAACCAAACAAAACAAGGAGCACCGCTCTTGCAGGTGACCACAGGATACACAATGAGCAAGAGTCCAAGACCATAAGGATAAATTCGAAATTCTTTATTAAAGTAGTCCCCAACGCGTTTCGGCATACAATGCCTTCCTCAGGGGGTAACAGCTAAAAATCAAACATAAAACCCATAACAGTAATAAACCATAAACATAGACATGATAAAAACTTTAAGAACATTTAAAACTTCATAAAAATTAAAAAGATCAAAAATGAACTTTAAACTATAAATTACTCATTCTCAAATTTATATTACACAGGACATAAAATGAAGAAAACTTATGTATATACAAAAAACATGTATATATAAGCAGGGGCGGCCCAAGGGGGGTGCGGGGCCATGTGCGGAGACTCGGTGCGGGGCCTCATTTGCATAAGGGGCCTCATTTGCATAAATATTTGCATAATGTTACCATACACTAACTTTTAGTAAACATGCCTCTTCATGAGTGTATGGATAAAAAAGACAAAGATTTCTACATTACTATAATCCAGTGCCAACCGCCAGGCACATTAGGAACTACTACAAACACTGCCCATTTAGAACCCATAGCAAACCCACCGTATCCCAACAGCACTACCAGGACTCATAAAGCACCATACACTACCTATCAAAAGGCAACACTGCAAATATTAAACCAATACATTTCAGAGAATAACAATACATGACCTACTGGGGAAAGAGAACAAGTGACAATGTCAAATAGGAATTACATAAACAGAATACCTCAGCTCAGTTACACATGCAGAACATAGACTATCACCAAACAAGGAATCACAATTTAAAAACAGGAAGACAATAATTAAACTGGGAACCCTAAAAGCCAAACTTGGAATGTACAACAACAATGTAGAAATAAAACTATAAATTAATTTCCTCTTGTACTAAACAAAGCACAGACATTAATGATGCACATTTCCCAGAGCTGACATATTCCAGTTAATAAATTCAAAATAAAGAGATATCTTTGTACCTTTTGTGCATTTTTTTTTCAGTTGCAATTGTTCCAGCCACTTTCTTCTGGTTTATTTGTGTCTTCTGCTATCTCTCCATCGTCTGCTGTCCATTTGTCCTTTCTTCTCTTCTAGTTTTTTTCCATTCTCTCTCTACATCTGCTTTAACATAATAATCTTTCTCCTTTTGCTCTTTCCTCATTCCTATTTCATCCACTCAAATTTTACCCCTCCATCCTCAATCCCCACTTAGTCTCCCAATACCCGGCCAATTGTACATTTTTCTTCCTTCCCTCCCACACAAAATATTTTTCCCCTCTCCATTTCATTCTCCCAGCCCCATCCCCTTCTAACCTCCCCCAACATCAGCTCCCTTTTAGTTCCAGCCCCACCCAGTATCCGCTCCCTTCTAGTCCCCACATCAGCCCATTTCCAGTCCTAGCTCCCCCATCCATTTCCAGTCCTATCCGAGTCCCTTCATCAGCTCATTTCCAATACCAGCCTCCCATCAGCCCATTTCTAGTCCTTTCCTAGCCCCACCATCAGCCCATGTTAAATCCTAGCTCCCCTCCACTCAGCCCATTTCTAAACCAAGCCCCCCATGAGCCTACTTCCAGTTCTAGCCCCTCCATGAGTCCATTTCAATCCAAGCCCCCACCAAAGCCCATTTCCAATCTTAGCTCCCCCCAACACCCAATTCTCAGTTCTATCCTAGCCCATCCATCAGCCCAGTTCCTGTCCTAGCTCCCTCCCCTAAGAGCCCATTCCAAGCCCCCCTTCCCATCAGCTATTTGCAGTTCAAGCCCCCTTCCACTCAGCCCATTTCCATTCCAAGTCCCCCTCCCCATCAGCTATTTGCAGTTCAAGCCCCCCACTTCCCCTCAGCCCATTTCCATTCCAAGCCCCGTCCCCATCAGCTATTTGCAGTTCAAGCCCCCCACTTCCCCTCAGCCCATTTCCATTCCAAGCCCCATCCCCAACAGCTATTTGCAGTTCAAGCCCCCTTCCACTCAGCCCATTTCCAGTCCTAATCCCCCATCACCCAATTTTCAGTTTAAGCCCCCCATAGCCCATTACCAGTCCTAACCTCCCCATCAGCCCACTCCCAGTCCTAATCCCCCATCACTCAATTTTTAGTTTAAGCCCTACCATAGCCCATTACCAGTCCTAACGCCCCATCAACCCACTTCCAGTGCTACTCCCGCCAGCCCATTTCCAGTCCTAATCCCCCATCACCCAATTTTTAGTTTAAGCCCCCCCCCAGCGCCCATCACCACTCCTAACCCCTCCCCAGCACCCATCACAACTCCTAACCCCCACAGCTCCCATCACCACTCCTAACCCCCCCCGCCCAGCACACCTCACCACTCCTAACCCCCCCAGCCTGCCCAGTGCCCATCACCACTCCTACCCCCCCAGCCAGCCCAGTGCCCATCACCACTCCTAACCCCCCCCAACCAGCCCAGTGTCCATCACCACTCCTAACCCCCCCCAGCCAGCCCAGCCCATCCCATCACTACTCCTAACACCTCCCCCCCCTCCAGCCCAGCCCAGCCCAGCCCAGCCCATCACAACTCCTAACCCCCCCCACCCCCCCCCTGCCCATCACTACTCCTAACACCCCCCCCCCCGCCCAGCCCAGCCCATCACTACTACTAACACCCCCCCCCAGCCCAGCCCATCACTACTCCTAACACCCCCCCCGCCCAGCCCAGCCCAGCCCAGCCCAGCCCATCACTACTCCTAACACCCCCCCCAGCCCAGCCCAGCCCAGCCCAGCACCACTTCTAACCCCAGCCCAGCCCAGCCCAGCCCAGCACCACTCCTAACGCTCAGCCCAGCCCAGGGAAATTTTTAAAAAAAAGAAAACCTGTCTCCTGCCGCTGTCGGGGCCGCCGCGGCAGAATCGAGCGTGCCGCGGGGCCCCCCTGTACCCGGCACAGCCTCTCCTCCCTGTAGCAGCTCTCTCGTTGGAGCTGAAGTCAGACGCGCCGGCTTGCAGAGCGCGAGGGAAGAGTTTTTCCCTCGCTGCTCTGTTAAGCCCGCGGGGGCTGATGGGAAGTTCCCATCAGCCCCCGCGGGCCCAACAGAGTCGCGAAAGGGAAACTCTTCCCTTCGCGCTCTGCAAGCCGGCGCGTCTGACTGCAGCTCAGAAGAGAGAGTTGCTACAGGGAGGAGAGGCTGTGCCGGGTACAGGGGGGCCCCGCGGCACGCTCGATTCTGCCGCGGCGGCCCCGACAGCGGCAGGAGACAGGTTTTCTTTTTTTTTTTCAATTTTACTTTTACAAAAGAATGTTTTTTGCGCGGGGCCCCCTGAAACGCGGGGCCCTGTGCAAAAAACATTCTCGCTCAATGGACGGGCCGGCCCTGTATATAAGCGGGATATAAATGCAGTTAAATAAATATATAAAAGTTGTGTATAAATCACCGTTATAAAAGGAGACAGACAACCAAAGACAAAAGGAGGGGACAGTGTCAGTCATTATCAATAAACTATATTTCTGGAAAACTACACTCAAGTTTGTAGTTTCTTTCAATACAGTTCTTTGGATTCATCGCATCATTACGTATATGGATTACGTTTTCCAGAAATATAGTTTATTGATTGGTAGATGTTAAAATCACATCGGCATTATTATAACTTCTTTTAGTATTTATCTTAGCAAATAATTTATTTATTTTATTTATTTATTTAACAACTCTTATATACCGCGCTATTTGTTATCAGTGCGGTTTACATACAACAAGGGTACACAGTCAGAAGCCTGTTCTGTGCTTACATTGTAACAGGAGTTTAAAACTTGGATCTGGTATAATTATAATAGATATAATTATACCAGAGTTTCAATTAAAAGTCTACTGAGACAATCACAGTATCATTACATTATCAATCAATAAGTTTCTTATAATAATATCTAACTAGGAAGCTTTACAGGTGACATATTAAAAAATTTTTTTCAAAAACTATCAATCAATAATACTTATTAGTAAGTCAAGAATACTTTTGCTGAAATTAAACCACATTTTGAGTATATTCTTGGCAATTTTTCATGTTTTGGTTTAAGTTTGGGAAATTGATTTTATACTAGTTCGGTGGTAGGTGTTTATGTGGTTATATCTGTGGAATGGATAGTCATACCAGTTTGAAGGCACGTATCGGTTTCATATTGCATTAGAAATTGAGTTCGAAGTCTCGTACTGACATAGCATGAAATGTGTTTTATCTATTTACCATTGCAACACAATAGACTAAGGGGCATGTTTACTAAACGGCGCACCTGTGCGGGGCGCACCTGAGCGCCCTAAAATGATGCATTTAAGTGCTCTTAAACGCCCCGTACACGTGCGGGTCACATTAACGGGCCCCGCACACGTGCGCCGAAAACGCGCACGTTTGCGGGGCGGTAATGTGCGAAAGAGGCGTGCCAAGGCGAAATGAGGGCGGAGGAAGGCCCCCTAGGGGCGGAGAGACGGGGTCAGTGGGCGGAATGTGGGAGGGGAGAGACTCGCCGCACAGGAGCGTGCCCGAATCTGCAAAGAAATTTACCGCCAGTGAAACACTCGCGTTAGAGGTGCTGTGCAGGGAAAAGAAACCGTTTCCGTCAGCAATGTGCAGCACAATAGTGGAAGCCCAAAAACCGTGAGCAGTGTGATCTATGTGCACAGATCAAACGCCGTAATGTCACAGGGCACTAACCACACGGGCGCCGCGCACCTTAGCGCATCTGTCAATCACAGCTTCTGTTCTTCACGACGGAACGCCCACTCCTTATACGGCACCCGCTCGGTACCGCGGACCGCACAACACCGGCCTTTAGTAAACAGACCCCTAAGGGTTATGTTTACTAAACCGGGCTAACGGTTAACCCGGGCTATCTGCAACTAGGTCCCATTGAATAATATGGGACCTAGTGCCAGATAGCCCGGGTTAACCGTTAGCCCAGTTTAGTAAACATACCCCTATGACAGATTAGCGCAACTTCAATTTTTCAAATCTATTTATTAACTAATTCTTCATTCCTATTTATTATACTATTTTTTTAAAACCAATGTATCATTAACTACATGGACTATATCCTCCAATAATGTTGTTCCTCAATTGTTATACATTTCAATTTATCCGAGGTCATATAGGGTGTGTTTATCATCACTTCATTACTGTCCCTTTTATCATAGGAACCCCTAACTCTACATTATAATTTATTATATTACTTCTAGATAATGTTCATTCTAGAATATTGTTTTAAATGTACATGTTTTTCAGTTTTTTGTCATATAAAGACGAATTATCTCCGGTGAATACATGGTTGTTTCTATACTACGCTAGAACCTCAGAAGCAAGTCAGCCCAATTTACATTTTTTCTATATATAGCTACGTTTTGTTTTAAGCTAGTATGGTAGGCATGGAACATATGGCTCTATTATGTCATCTCTAATTCCAAGTTTTTGTAACACGGTTATTAATTTGGATCCAATGGCATTAACTCAAATTTTTCGTTAAGTATTTTTTAAGTGATGTGGTTTTATATGCTGTAATGCTAGTAATAACGACCTTTGTGCTTATTAATATTAGTCTATTTATTCAAGGTTCACTGTATTAGTTTGTCTATTTTATCTTGTAGTTTGACCTCATCATTTGCCTATTTTTATTTATTTATTTAACAATCTCTTATATACCGCAGCTTCCTAAGATCAGCTGCGGTTCACAAATAACAACAGGCAACAAATCATGGATTTGTTTTACATATAACGTCATATAACTATAACCAATGTACAGTAAACAGAAATGTTGAACAGATAGCACTGAACAGTGCAACACTATATACATTATGTACATTAACATTATATTATTAAATACATATACAAGTTATGTGGGATATAATCATTATGAGTAGTACAGATGCAGATAGGGCAGGTTTTCTTTTCTGTTATAGTGAGATGTAGATAAAACTGTTTAGCCTTTGTCTAATTCTTTTGATGGCTGTTCTATAGTGTTGTAGTGCATTGTAAAGAGGTGTGTTTTCAGTTTTTTTCGGAATTCATTAATCTCTGTTAATATTCTTAGTTCAACAGGGAGGGAATTCCAGGCTGTTGGGGCTGCATGTGAGAACGCTCTGTTGTTTGTTGATTTATTTGTTTTTATGAAATCTATGGGGATTTTAAGTTTGTTTAGTTGATTTTTTCTTTGAGTAGGTTTTGGATGTTCTTTGGTAATTAAGTTACTTAAAGTAGATGGTGTCAAATCAAATAGTGATTTAAATACTGTTATTAGTGTTTTATATGTTATTCGGTTTTGAATTGGAAGCCAGTGAAGGGATGCTAGAATTGGTGTTATATGTTGATGAGAGTGTGTTTTTGTTATTATCCTAGCTGCTGAGTTTGTGCGAGTTGCAGTCTTTTGATGTTTTGTTTTGATGTACCTAATAATATAAGGTTCGCAAAATCAAAGTGGGGGGTTATAGTGGCTTGGATTATACTGATAAAATCATGTATGTAAACAAGAGGTCTAAGTTGTTTAAGTATTTTAAGTTTGTAGTAAATTTTCTTTGTGGTATTTCTGATATGGGTATCTAGAGTGAGATGTTTGTCTAAAATGACTCCTAAGTATCTCACTTCATTCTTTATTTTAATTTCTTGGTTTTGAAGTGTTATATGTGTTGGTGGGGTATAATATTTGTTTTTTGTGACTATTAGCACTTCAGTTTTTGAATGGTTTATTAGGAGATTGTGGGCATTTAGCCATAATGTTATTTCATTAAAACAATCCGAAAGGAGTTGCAACGGTATGTTAGGGATAGTGAATGGGATGTACATCATAATATCATCTGCATATAGATGATAGAGTACACCATATTTCTTAAAGATATTGCAAACTGGTTTTATGTATATATTAAATAGTAGAGCTGAAAGCGCTGAGCCTTGTGGTAATCCTGTTTCAAATTTATATGATTCAGAAGTTTGATTGCTTATTCTAACATTTTGCGTTCTATTGCTCAGATAAGAGGTGAACCATTTGTGATCTGTAGAGTATATTCCTATGTGTCTTAAGTAGTTAAGCATTATTGAATGGTTAACACTATCGAAAGCGGCTGATATGTCAATAAATAAGAGGATAAAAGCTTTTTTGTGGTTGTCTATTCCTCTTAGTAGTGTATCGGTAAAAACAGTCAGGAGTGTTTCAACTCCATGCTTGGGGCGAAATCCATATTGTTGGTCATCTAGCGGGTAGGATGAGTCAAGAAATTCTTGTGTTTGTATTTGTACAGTTTTTTCGATGACTTTTGCTAAGAATGGTATACTTGAGATAGGTCGGTAAGATTTTGGGGAGGTTTTGTCAAGTGTATTATTCTTCAGGATTGGTCTGATTTGTACTTGTTTAAGGGTGGGTGGGAGGTAACCTTGGAGTAGTGATAAATTGACCATAGGAAGTATGAATGAAAGAAGTGTTGGTAGTGTGTTTTTTATCCAGGTTACTGGACAAGGGTCTAGATAGGATGTTGTGGTGTTAAGATTGATAATGATATTCTTTAATGATATTTTGGATAAAGGGTAAAATTCTGGCCATTCATTTAGCATATGGAGAGGTTTGTAGATAGGATCTAAGGTCATTGGTGAGTGTTTTGATTTGTTTTGATAATAATTGGCTAGAGTTTGTGCAGAGATGTCAGTGATTTCCTTGTTAGAATCTTGAGGGTTGGTTGTTAGGTTGGTAATTATGGAAAATAGTTCTCTTGGTCTGTTATATGATTTTGATAGGATTGTAGCATAGTAATTTTTCTTTGAGTTATCTATGGCATCTTTATAGTTTTTGAGGTGGTTGTAGTATATTTCTTTCTCAATAGTGGATTTGGTTTTGCGCCATTTATGTTCTAGTTTTCTTAGCTCTCTTTTCATTTGTTTTAAAGTGCTATTAAACCATGGGGTGCCGTTGGTTTTTGAGTGGGTTGATTTTTTATTAGTTTGATGTATTTGGGCTGCATTGTTTATGGTAGTATGCCAGTTTTTGACTGCTTCATCGAGGGTTGTTGGAGAAGGATCAAGGAGAGGGATTGTGGCATCCAGAAATTCAGTTTCGTTAAATTTTTTAAATTTAATTGTATGGTCATTTCTTTTGTGTTTTATGGTGTCGATGGTATTGTAATTGAGATTTAGTTTGATAAGGTGATGATCAGACCACGGTATTTGAGAGCATTCTATAGAGTCTGGATTAAACAGTTTAAAGCATAAGTTAGGTAGTAGTACTAGATCAAGGGTACCACCCTTGGTGTGGGTAGGTATGTTTATTACTTGGTGGTATTCGAGATCTTGAATTGTTTCAAGAAAGAGGTTAGAGTCATTCGTTGGTAGTGAGGGAAGGTTGAAATCACCTAGGACAATTAGAGGACTCTGTTCTGAAGATAAGTTGAGGAGTTCAATTAATGATTGGAGGCTATCAGCATTTTGGTTGGGGGGTCTATAAATTAAACAGATTCTGAGGTGATCTATTTTTATTATGAGCGTGTCCATGTTGTTGTTTGAATTAGCTAGTATTTTTTTGGCTTTTAGGTTTTTATTTGTCATAATCAATACACCACCTCCTTTTTTGTTGGTTCTATGTGAGTAGGAGATATCATAGTTTAAGTTGTGCAGTTGATTTAGGAGAACTGTATCTGTATCTGTGAGCCAAGTCTCTGTTATGCATAGAATATCTGGTTTTGAGTCAGCGAGTAGATCATTAATTATAGGGATTTTATTTTTCAATGATCGGGCATTTATAAGGGTGCATGATAAAGATGTAGACTTGTGATGGTGGTTAAGCTGTGTGGTATGTTGTAGATTAATTTGTTTTATTTGGATGAGTCTGTGGTAGTTTATTTTAGTCTGATTGTGTGGGGAATAATGACCAATATGGAAGTTGTTCCGATTTGGTGTATGTATGATTGGAATTGTCTGGTAGTTTTTAATGTTAAGACTTAGTGTTAAGTTAATTATGATTGTTAGGAGGATGCAGATATAAGCCACTTTTAGAAGCATTTTTGTTGTATGTGTCAGTTTAGATCTGGTACTGGTACAGTGTTACAAAACTAAACAGTATCAAGTGAATAGGTAACAATAGTAAGTAAGTAGCTAAACAGTAACAAGTAGGAAGAGGCCTGTTTGATACTTTTGTTAGCATTGGATATAGTAGTGTGGCTGGTTACCGTGAGGTATTTCTTAGTATATAATACTGGCAACAGTAACAATAGAGTATAGGTAACAGTACAATGGTCTCTGGTTAACAGCAATCTAAATGTAGACTACTGGGGATAGTATATCGTTTAAGGTGCAGTGAGCTATTTGCTGGCCTTGTTTCTTATCCTGATGCAATGGATTTAAAACTATTTAGTTACAAAGTTCAGTTTTTGTTTTTAGTGTGGAGAGGCTGTTTAGATGGTTGTAGGAGGTATGCTTGCGGTTGAGGTGATGTAAATGAGGCTACTAACAATGCTATATAGGTTAGTGACAACAATATATGAGTCTTCTAGTAGTAGTATTACACTAAGCTACTGGCAACAGTATATGAGGCGACTAATAGAGTTAGTAGTTTACTGACAACAGTAAATGTGTTACTAACAGTGTGATATGATCTTCTGACAGTGTTATATAGTTGCTGACAGTAGTAAAACAGTATATGAGGCTACTGACTATGTTCTTTGGGTTACTGATATCAGGAGTTATTGACAACAGTATATAAGATTAAAGGTAATATTACGTGGGTTACTGACAACAGTAAATGTGGCTGTAAATAGTACTGTGATATAATATGAAATTTAGAATTGGTCCACTGTGAGTATTTATTTATGTATAATGACTTTTGACACTGTCCCCTCCTTTTGTCTTTGGTTGTCTGTCTCCTTTTATAACGGTGATTTATACACAACTTTTATATATATACATGTTTTTTGTATATACATAAGTTTTCTTCATTTTATGTCCTGTGTAATATAAATTTGAGAATGAGTAATTTATAGTTTAAAGTTCATTTTTGATCTTTTTAATTTTTATGAAGTTTTAAATGTTCTTAAAGTTTTTATCATGTCTGTGTTTATGGTTTATTACTGTTATGGGTTTTATGTTTGATTTTTAGCTGTTACCCCCTGAGGAAGGCATTGTATACCGAAACGCATTGGGGACTACTTTAATAAAGAATTTCAAATTTATCCTTACGGTCTTAGACTCTCGCTCATTGTGTATCCCGAAACAGAAAGGAACGCCATTATTTGAGAACAGTAAAGAGGAGAAAAAGATGACAGGGAACAGTTAAACAAAATAAGACAACGGAAACACATCAGCAAGGAAAAGAAGAAAAGGAGTGAGGACTACAGGGGAAGGTCAAATGCCAGGCTAAGCAGGTGGGTCTTGAGTTTTGTTTTGAAAAGCTGGAATGACGTTTCGGATCGGAGGGAAAGGGGAAGCGAATTCCAGAGCCTCGGGCCTAAAAAATAAAAAGCAGAAGAGCCAGTGGATTCCAGGTGAGCATGTGAGGGAGGGGGGAGGGACATATGATTGACATGGATAGAACGGAGTGAACGGTGAGGAGTATGAAAGTGGACCTGGTCTGCAAGATAAAGGGGGATACCTGTGTGGAGTGCCCTGTGAACGAAGGTAAGAATCTTATACTGAATACGGAATGATACTGGTAACCAATGTTGTTGCATAAGAGGGGTGACGTGTTCAAACCGGGAAGCATGAGTTAAGAGGCAGACTGAAGTGTTCTGAATGCGCTGGAGATGGGAAAGTTGGGACTGTGGGAGACCTGCTAAAGCAACGTTGCAGTAGTCGAGTCGGGACATCACTAAGGAGAGTAGAAGTGTAGCCAAGGCGGGGGAGGAAAGAAAGGGGCGAAGAGAAAAGAATGACCGCTGGACGACTGAAGAAATATGTTCCTTAAAGGAGAGGGAAGAATCAAGAACCACACCTAAGTAACGGAAAGAAGATACTAGGGGAATAGATTGGGAAGAAAAAGTGGGAACACACGTGGGGGAAGGGCTCCCTAATGTGAACCAGGTAGCAAAAGACTTAGAGGGGTTTACGTGAAGAAAGTTAGATGAGAACCAGGATGCAACGGCAGAAAGACAACGGTTAAGAGGGGTGATGTCTGGAATGAGAGAGTCAGTGTGATGCAGAAAAAGTATGTCATCTGCATAATAATATGCGGAGATACCAAACTGTTGAACAACAAGTGCAAGAGAAGCCAGAAAGATGTTGAAAAGAAGTGGGGCAAGAACCGACCCCTGGAGTACACCACAGGAGAGAAGGGTTGAAGCTGAGGAAGAAGACCCAGAAACAACAGAGAAAGAGTGATTAGAGAGGAAAGAATGAAACCACTGGAGAACCGTGCCTGAAATACCAGCTTCCTGGAGACGAACAAGAAGGGTACGGTGGTCCACCAGGTCGAAAGCCGCAGAAAGGTCAAGATCGTGTGCATAGTGAAGCTCATTGAGAAAAGAAAGAAGGATAGATTCTGTGCTGTGACCAGGGCGAAAACCAGACTGCTGGGGGTGAAGAGTAAGAGAGGCTTCAAGGTGAGAGGAAAGTTGAAGAAAAACAAGTTTCTCAAGGAGTTTCGAGAGAAAACAGAGATTGGAGATAGGGCGCCAGTTGGAAAGAATGGTGGGATCAGACGTATGAGATTTCTGAATTGGGCGGACAATAGCATGCTTCCATGGTGTGGGGAAAATACTAGTGTTGAAGAGAGAAAGGATATAAGGGGACAAGAGCAATGAGGGCTCCAGCAGCCACCACGAGGGAATAGGATCAGCGGAGCAAGTTATTTTACGAATAGAACAGTCTTTTGAAAATTGTTCAAGATGTCCTTTGCTTCTGTTTCTATTTGTGGGTGTTTTCTGAGGTCCTGCTCCTGGTTCTTCATCTGTGAACACAGAACAAAAATATTTGTTAATCAATTCCGCTTTATCCTTATCAGCTTCTACATATTCCTCCCCTGCACCCTTGAGTCTGACAATACCACTCTTGCCCTTCCTCTTCTCACTAATATATCTGAAAAATGTCTTATCCCCCATTTTATTGCATTAGCTATTTCCTCCTCCTTTTGAATCTTTGCCTTCTTGACTACTTTGCTAGCTTCTCTAAGTTTTCCCAAATACAGATGCCTGTCTTCCTCTCTCTGTGATCTCTTGTATTTCATGAAGGCCTCCCTCTTTTTCTTCACTTTTTCAGCTACTTCTTTCAAAAACCATAGCGGTCTCCTTTTCCTTTTACCTTTATTTACCATTTTAACAAAAAGGTTGCTTGCCCTTAAAATATCCCCTTTCAGTTTTTCCCACTGTTTATCTACATCCCTCAGCTGTTCCCATCCAACTAACGACTCCCTGAGGTATTGGCCCATCTTTGCAAAGCTAGTCTTCCTAAAGTCTAAGATCCTCGCCTTTGAATGGATTCTAACAGCCCTAGTCCTAATACTGAACCACACCATCTGGTGATCACTGGATGCAAAATGATCTCCCACTACAACATCAGAAACACTTTCACCATTGGTAAGCACCAAGTCCAGTATGGCCCCTTCACGTGTGGGGTCTGTTACCAATTGCCTGAATAGTTCTCCCTGTAGAGAATCCAGGATCTCCTTACTTCTAGATGATACTGCAGCAGGAATGTGCCAATCAACATCTGGCATATTGAAATCTCCTATCAGTAGCACTTCCCCTTTCCTAGCAATGCTGCGCATGTCTTCAATTAACTCTCTGTCCACCTCTTCCTCTTGTGAGGGAGGTCTGTATATCACACCAATGTAAATAGATTTCTCTTTCCCTCTTTCTAGTTTAACCCACAATGCCTCCCCTCTCCCTTTTAAGCTCTGTAATTCCAAAGCTTTAATAGTAGTTTTTACATATAGTGCCACTCCTCCTCCCCTACTTCCTACCCTGTCCTTTCTGAATAAAGTATAGCCAGGTATAGTTACATCCCAATCATGGTTTTCTGTGAACCATGTTTCTGTAACTGCAACTAAATCCAAGTCAGCCACTCCCAACAAAGCTTCAACATCAGGGATCTTATTTCTCATGCTACGGGCATTTATACACACTGCTTTCCATATGTTACCCCTGTTACCCATTTCCATAAAGTTATTTAATGTTTCACTTACCTGAGGCCTTTCTTCACCCATCCCCAACAAATCTACTTAAAGCCCTCTTCAGTAGATTAGCCAGTCTGCTACTGAAGATGAGTTGACCAAATGCAGGGCATGGGGGTAGAAAGGGCAGATGCTGGACATGGGGGCCTGGAAGACTGATGCTGGGTATGGGGGTAGAAATGGCAGATGCTGGACATGGGGGCCTGGAAGACAGATGCTGGGTATGGGGGTAGAAAGGGCAGATGCTGGACATGGGAGCCTGGAAGACCGATGCTGGGTATGGGGGTAGAAATGGCAGATGCTGGACATGGGGGCCTGGAAGACAGATGCTGGGTATGGGGGTAGAAATGGCAGATGCTGGACATGGGGGCCTGGAAGACAGATGCTGGGTATGGGGGTAGAAATGGCAGATTCTGGACATGGGGGCCTGGAAGACAGATGCAGGGCATGGAGGGAGAAAGGGCAGATGCTGGACATAGCTTAGAGGGTAGATGCTGGACATGGGGAGGAACTAGAGGAGAAAGTGAAGATGCCACATGGGGGGGAGAAAGTGCAGATGCTGGACATGGGGGCCTGGAAGACAGATGCTGGGTATGGGGGTAGAAAGGGCAGATGTTGGACATGGGGGCATTGAAGACAAATGCAGGACATGGGGTAGAAAGGGCAGATGCTGGACATGGGGGCCTGGAAGACCGATGCAGGGCATGGAGGGAGAAAGGGCAGATGCTGGACATGGGGGCCTGGAAGACAGATGCTGGGTATGGGGGTAGAAAGGGCAGATGCTGGACATGGGGGTATGGAAGACAAATGCAGGGCATGGGGGTAGAAAGGGCAGATGCTGGACATGGGGGCCTGGAAGACCGATGCTGGGTATGGGGGTAGAAATGACAGATGTTGGACATGGGGGCATTGAAGACAAATGCAGGACATGGGGGTAGAAAGGGCAGATGCTGGACATGGGGGCCTGGAAGACCGATGCAGGGCATGGAGGGAGAAAGGGCAGATGGTGGACATGGGGGCCTGGAAGACAGATGCTGGGTATGGGGGTAGAAAGGGCAGATGTTGGACATGGGGGCATTGAAGACAAATGCAGGACATGGGGGTAGAAAGGGCAGATGTTGGACATGGGGGCCTGGAAGACCGATGCAGGGCATTGAGGGAGAAAGGGCAGATGCTGGACATGGGGGCCTGGAAGACAGATGCTGGGTATTGGGGTAGAAAGGGTAGATGCTGGACATGGGGGCCTGGAAGACAGATGCAGGGCATGGAGGGAGAAAGAGCAGATGCTGGACATAGCATAGAGAGTAGATGCTGGACATGGGGAGGAACTAGAGGAGAAAGTGAAGATGCTGGACATGGGGGGAGAAAGTGCAGATGCTGGACATGGGGGCATGAAAGACAAATGCAGGTCATGGGGGTAGAAAGGGCAGATGCTGGACATGGGGGCTTGGAAGACAGATGCTGGGTATGTGGGTAGAAAGAGCAGATGATGGACATGGGGGCCTGGAAGACAGATGCAGGGCATGGAGGGAGAAAGGGTAGATGCTGGTCATGGGGGGAGAAAGGGCAGATGCTGGACATGGGGGCATGGATGGTAGATGCTGGGCATGGGGGCAAAGAGGAGATGGAGTGGAGGAGTGGCCTAGTGGTTGGGGCAAGGTACTTCAGGCCGGAAGGTCAGGGGTTCAAATCCCACTAGAGGACAGCAACCTTGGGCTGGAAGGACTGGGGTTTCTAGTCCCACAGGTGCTCCTTGTGGTCTTGGGCAAGCCACTAAACCCTCCATAGCCCATGTTCCCTGTAAAATAGTTATCTCCAAGTTATAATGCCCTGTTCAATGTAATTTCAGTTTGTTCAATGTAAACCGCACTGATGCAGAATAGTGCAGTATATAAGAGAAAATAAATAAATGAACATGAGAGGGGTTGGTAGATGGATAAGAGAATGATGCTGGAAACAGGGGAGGTACGAATAGGGAGATGGAAGAAGATGTTGGACATGGGGAAGGTTGAAGGGAGGAGAGAAACTGGACACAGGGGACAGGGCATAGAGCTACAGATGGGAGAACTACATGTGACAGAATATAGGAAGAAGGAGTGGAGATTCTAGACAAGAGAGTAAATAGGGAGAAGGGCAGGAATGCGGAACATGGGGAGATGGTTTTGGATACAGTAGGGGATATGGAGTAAAAGAGAGGCGGAGATTCTGGAATGGGAGAGAAAGGGGCAGATACTGGATGGGAAAATGTTAGATAGTGAGGATTGAACGAGGGGGAGATACTGGACACTGTAGGGAAGAGAGAAAGGGGAGAATTAGTGATAGACTGGGGAGCAAGAGGCTGGGGAAAGAGAGAGATGGGAATGGGAGGGTTATGGTTAAGGTTAAAGAGTAGTAGATTGAGGACAAGATGGTAAGAAGAAGGAAAGAAATTCTAGTCCATAGAGAGATAAAAATATACGTGGAAGAAAGCTGTAAAGATCAATGTCAGAGATGGATGTAGAGGAGAGAAGTAGCAGTTAGACTTGAGACTCTGGAAAAAATTAAGAGAAGATGCAGGAAAGCAGAAACCAGAGACTGGAGCCAACATGATTAGAACAATAAAACTGTCAGACAACAAAGGTAGAAAAAAATTGTTATTTTCTAATTAGGGGCAGGTTTACTAAGCTGGGATAACAGCATGCATTATTTGTAACTAGGTCCCATTGAATAACATGAGACCTAGTAAAAAAATAGCATTTGCTAACCATTAGCCCAGCATAGTGGAGTGGAGGAATGGCCTAGTGGTTGGGGCAAGGTACTTCAGGCCAGAAGGTCAGGGGTTCAAATCCCACTAGAGGACAGTAACCTTGGGCCGGAAGGACTGGGGTTTCTAGTCCCACAGGTGCTCCTTGTGGTCTTGGACAAGCCACTTAACCCTCCATAGCCCATGTTCCCTGTAAAATAGTTATCTCCAAGTTATAATGCCCTGTTCAATGTAATTTCAGTTTGTTCAATGTAAACCGCACTGATGCAGAATAGTGCAGTATATAAGAGAATGTAATAAATAATAAAATAGTAAACATGCCCCTTAGTGATTGCAATATATCAGTTTTTATAATTTACATGTGTTTTCTTTATATGCATCTTTCTATTTCTTTGGTGTTGTACCACATGCAGACTGTGGCTTCTTGGAATTGTAGTTTAATTTTTAACAACATATTTCTATTTTTAGTTTTTGGCTACTTATTCTGTACTTGGTGAGGGCCTATCTATATTCTACGGGGTATGTTTACTAAGCTGGGCTAACAGTTGACCCGTGCTGTTTGCAACTATGTCTCATGTTATTCAATGGTACAGTATCTAGTTGCAAATAGCATGGGTTAACTGTTAGCGAGCTTAGCAAACATACCCCTAAATGTGTGACTGAGGTCAGGTATTCTGTTCATATGGAGTTTCTATGTGGGAATCTGACTTGTTCAGTTTTCCCACTAGGTGTATGGATATTCGAGGTTCCACTGCAATATTTATGGTGCCACCCTTTTCTGGGTATCCTCCTTGTCGTGTGAGTTTTGGAAGTTAGTGCTGTTATGGAATGGTAGATTTGCTCTATGGGTCCTGTATTTTGGGTTATTGGTGTGTAATGAACTGTAAGGTGTTGGTTGGGGGTAGTGGAATATAGATTGTCTTTGAGATTTGCAGTTTTATTTATTTATTTACTTGTCTGTTTTTTTGTTGTTTTTTTTATACCACTTAGTCTGATTTACATAAAACAATATAAATTGAACTTGGTTACATGGAACTTTGGACTAAGTGCAACTTCTATTAACCTATTTAGAGGTAAACATAAACGTACCACTATGGAAAAATTATTATAGGCTTCTTATCTTGGGGGATATCAGGTGAGTGAATGAATTAATAGGCTGGAACAGATCTGTAGGATGTGTGTTGAGCGTATGTAGGTGTTCAGTGTCTGTTGAAGGTTTCTTGTGGGTATGGCTTGCTGGTGTTCTGTTAGCATGGTTCCTGGTGATGGGTTCTGGACAGATTGTATTTTGTTAGTTCAGATTCAAATTTTAAGGGAACATCTCAATTTAAGTTTTGTTTAGTAACCTGATAGCTTCTCCACTGCTGATTTCTGGGCTTTTCCATCTCTAGCACGGTCCAATCCAGCCTGGGCACTATGATCTTGAATTCATGGCTACTAGGATTAGTTTTTCTCATTTATTTCTTCCCTCCTCATTAATAACACAGGTACACTACCAAAAAACTGCCTCCAGTTTTGCAACTGATTCCTATAGATTTTGGGGTGCTGAATCCAGGAAAAATAGCCAAAATGTTCCATCACGTCACGTTTTCTTGCAAAATTAGATTTCTTACCCATATAAGGAATGTTCACATAATTTCTTTTTAGCCGACTGCAGTTTATTTTCTTGGCCCAAAATAGAGGTTGTAATGGTTAACTAACTAGAAACACTCCCTCATGATATTTTAGAGTGTTTTGTATTCATTTTATACATTAACAGGACAATTGGGAGGTGGGGGGCTAAATCCAGTACTCGCGCTGGCGCATGTTCTTTCCTGTTCGCCTCGCCTCGTTCGCTCGCTCAAACACGGTGGTTGCGACATGAACGTTCCTGTCAAATTTCAGTTTCTTGCAAGTTCATTATTACCTTTTGTTTGCTCAGTCGTAATCCAGCTTTATTCCGAAGTGGTTCACTACAGTTGTAGTTTGCAGTGCTGTGTATTTGTGATGGCTCACAGAGCCAGAGGTTGCGTCAACTCTCCGGACAGTTTTTGTTTTATTTGTGGGGAATATACCGTGAAAAAGCGGCAGAGGAACATTTCTGCAATTATTAAAAAAGTATATTTCGCCTATTTCGGTTTGAAGTTAGGCGATCAAGACAAACCGTGGGCTCCTCACAAAGTGTGCAAGACATGTGAGAAAGATCTACGCTTATGGATGAAAGGTAAAAAACAAGCATTTCGTTTCGGAATACCTATGATGTGGCGTGAACAAAGAGACCACAGCAGTGTCTGCTATTTTTGCTCTTGCATTGTGAAGGGATACAACTTAAAAAATAAGAACGTAATAAGTTACCCCAACCTTCCCTCAGCAATTAGGCCTATGCCTCATAGCAACGAAGTACCTGTGCCTGAACCACCAAAATCTTTGGATCATATTTGTGTGGACGGTTCTGATCATGATGAGACTCATCAGATGGCTTTTCCCGATGAGTCCAGTACTTCCGAGTTTTGAAACTGAACCAGATCCGAAACCTGAACTTTTCTCTCAAGCTGAATTGAATGATTTAGTCCGGGATTTAGGACTCCCAAAAGATGCTGCCCAACTGCTAGGTTCTCGGCTTAAACAGAAAAATCTATTGTCACCAGGAACAACTTTTTATTGGTACCGCAACCGCGAGACACATTTTTTGAAGTATTTCAGCAAAGAGGAAGATTTGGTATTTTGCAACGATATATACGGAGTGATGGAAAAGTTTAAACTCAAGTATGATCCTGCTGAATGGCGGCTGTTCATTGATTCGTCAAAAGACAGCATAAAAGGTGTTCTTCTTCATAATGGCAACACATTCGCTTCAGTTCCTATTGCTCACTCTGTTATTCTCCAAGAAAAATACGAGAATTTGGCCCTGATTCTTCAGAAGATTCGTTATGATGAGCATAAGTGGATGATTTGTGGAGACTTTAAAATTCTATCCCTGCTATTAGGGCAGCAATCCGGTTTCACCAAATATCCCTGCTTCCTTTGCTTGTGGGATAGCCGGGCCCGCGACCTACACTGGGGGAAAAAAGACTGGCCAATTCGGGAGTATTTGAGACCCAGTGAGAAAAATGTTCTTCATGAGAGCTTGGTACCTCGTGATAAAATTCTATTACCACCTCTCCACATTAAGTTGGGTCTCATTAAGCAATTCATCAAGTCCCTTCCAAAAGATGGTGAGTGCTTTCGGTACCTTTGCTCAAAGTTCCCCCGACTTTCTGAAGCAAAGCTAAAGGAAGGAGTGTTTGTTGGCCCTGATATAAGGAAACTCATTTCAGATGGAGCATTCGCTGAAACGATGTCTGAGAAGGAAAAAGAAGCCTGGGATTCCTTCAAGGATGTTGTTCTCAAATTCTTGGGGAACAGGCGGGATGAGAACTATAAGGATATTTTTGCCAGGATGCTCAATGCCTTCAAAGAACAAGGCTGTAACATGAGCCTGAAAGTCCATTTCTTGCACTCCCATGTGAACTACTTTCCCGAAAACTTGGGGGCGTACAGTGAAGAACAAGGTGAAAGGTTTCACCAGGACATCAAGGACGCAGAGAGAAGGTACCAAGGAAGATGGAACACCACTATGATGGCTGATTTCTGCTGGTTGCTGCTGCGGGAAACCCCAGATGAAAAATACGCCAAGCAGCGCACCAAGAGAAGCATTCGGGGGAAGAAGAAACGGGCCCACCAGGAGATTGATTGACCCAAGAATGACTTTAAAATCTAAACTGTGTTGACAAATATCGTGTTTTTACTAAACTTTGAAATAAAAATTTGCTAGTTATTACCACAGTGTCGGATCTCATTTATTAGAATTTTATTTTCACACCATCGGGTGTTTGTCTTCATGTATTGCAATGGTGCGGTTTGCATTTTCTATTCTTACATACATACCTGTACAACATTTTTTGCACATTTCTTTGCTTTGCTTTGTGTCTAACCTCGCTCTTATATGCTCAATGTTTGTGCACATGTATGTGGCTGTTTTAAGTGCAGACAATTTTGCTACCATCACAGTGTGTTTTGTTGACATTACTCTATTCTTATGTGCTGCCTTGTTACAATTTTCTTTATTCTTATTTGAATAACTACTAAACAATTAGTATAAAGAATTCATCCAAGAAACATTTATCTCGATCGCACTCAATCTGAAACGTTCACCTCAAACTGCTAACCCAATGTAGCAAAAAATCTGTACGTGATGGAGCAAATTGGTTACCAGATTTGGATTCAGCGCACCAAAAAACATAAAAATCAATCGAAACATTAGAGGCAGTTTAAAAAAAAAATTTTTAGTGTACCTGTGTAATCTGCTCATAAGAAAATAAATCTGGTATGCAGATATTTACGGTTTGATTTTGGGGAGGGCCATACAGCATACATACAGCATAAAGAATGAGATAAAATACCTAGGAGTGACACTCGACAGAAACCTCAATATGGAAAAGCACCTTCGACTACTGAACCGGGCAATATTCCATAAACTAAGGGTCCTCCAACCCCTACGCAACATCATTGAACACACCGATTTCAGAACAATAGTACAAGCACTCATCACACCCCACCTAGACTACTGCAACGCCATTCTCCAAGCGCTACCAAAGAAAACCCTCAACATACTGCAAATGGCGCAAAACGTCACAGCCAGGAACATCATGAACAGACAACTTTCCGAACATATCACGCCAATACTAATGGAATTACACTGGCTTCCCATTTCTGCCCGCATAAGATACAAAGTATTAGTTACAACATTCAAACTGATATACAACATAGCACCATCTTACCTCCCCAACCTCATCACAACACAACCCCCTAACAGAAACAGAAGAGCACACAACATAAACACTCTACATGTCTCAACTAACATCTGCACTTCAAAGTTTACACAAGCAACAGAGCCTTCACCTATTCAGCACCCACACAATGGAATAATCTACCAGTCGAACTGAGAGCAAACAGCGACCTACAAGATTTCAGGAAAAAGCTAAAAACTTACCATTTCCAGGATTATTATAGCCTATCATAAACAAAAGCAGAATGAACCAAACCTTGCAACACAACATAACAAGGGTACTAAGAACTTACTTCTGCTTCAACCACAACTGTATATAGTCCCAGCTGTATAAATGCAACTGTAAATAAAGTAGTTTTAAGTTAAATTTGATTAATGATTGTTATTATGTCTATTTTATCGTAACATCTGTTTTAATTGTATATGTATGTTTGGAAGCCACCTAGGATTTTAGATAAGTGGCATATACATTTTAAAATAAAGTAAACTTAATTCATGCAAATAAGGCCAATGAATATGAAAATATGTATGCAAATGAGGCCCCACAGTAAGTCTCCGCACATGGCCCCACATCACCCTCAGGCTGTTGACAGCTTGGCACTAATATGTGCTGCATGGGGGGTGGGGGGGGGGCTAGATAGCAGTACATATGTGTACATTGGGGACTATGTCAGTGTCCTGGGCCCTGTTCCTGTGGGCAGATGTCCCTCACCCATACCAGCTACATACCATTTCTACCACTGACCATTCACTTGCCTTGCTGGCATCTCCCGCCACCCTCCCCCCAACCCCTTGGCTTGAAGATGAAGCAATCCACTTAACTGGGGAGGGATTGTGGCCTCCCAAGGTTCTGTGAGCCTCTGGTTCCCTGGCAGATAGGGTGCTCAAGGTGAGGGCTGATGGGGTTTGCCCACCTCCATGGGGGTGTTTGGGTTGCACTGAAATGTTCTCCTAGAGCTTCCCCATCGGAGGAGCATGAGTGCCCTATGTAGGCTTCTATCCACCCACCCTGGTAGATGGTTTCCCACAGGGAGGTGCTGACTGGCAGGGTGCCTGACCATGTGTTTGCCCCCCCCCCTCTAATATCTGAGTGCTGACTGTTTTTCAATTGCATATCCACAGCCTCTCGGGCCTTCTTACTCCCACTTAGAGGGCACACTCCTCAATGGCCAGGGAGCTGTTGCAGTCATGTAAGGGGAGTGTCAGAGAGGGAGCTCCTAATCCCTACACTAGAGGCCTTGTACTGTGTCACTGCAGGCTAGATGAACAGGCATCATGGGCAGTTCAGGGTGAGAGGGGAACATATGCCCATTCCACATGATAGACACTGTACACACCCTACCTGATACTATACAGGGCACCCTGCTCCCTCAGATGCCACATTTGCACCCTATCCCCCACTGTTGGGACCACAGCATGGGCTCTCTGCATCTGTTTGCTTTCCAGAGTTACAGTACTTGCCCTGTCCCTTTGTACTGTGCCCCATTGCTCTGAGCTATGCCTATTCCTGGTCATCCTCTCTATCTTGAATTGGTCATTTCCTACTGTCCTGTAGGTGGTTGGGGGCCCATGTATTACTATCTGCAGTTCCTTTGTATCCTACAGGTATCTTCTCACTAGGGGGCAGCACCATAAGACTGGCACATTTTAGCTAGTGATGGGGGCAGGAACAGGGAGGATTGCTCCTGCCCCTGGATACTAAACAACCAGGGAAGTTTTCTGTCCCACGGGTAGGCTCTCTACTAGGTTGCTGGCACCACACAGGCCATTCTGAATGGGGAGTGGAGGAGGGAGGCCAGCGACGGCGCCCTCCTGATATCCACTCCTGCAGACAGGCTCTGTTTCTTTGGGCCACAATCATGGCGTGCACAGCCCCTGCTCACAGGATATGCTGATCGTGCAGGCAGAAGGGTGTGGGAGGCAGTGATTGCAGCCCAGAGAAGCAGAGCTCACCTGCGGGAGCAGCATGTCCTGCAAGCAGGGGCTATGCAAGACCAATTGTGCCCTGTCTCTTTGGACTGGGATCATGGCTTACACAGCCCCTGCCTGTGGGATGGGCTGCTCCGTGTGTAGGCTCTGCCCCTTGTACATACAAGGGGTGGACATGGAGGGGCACTGAATGGGGGAGTGGACATGAGGGGTCATTGGGAGGTGGACATTCATGGGCACAGGGAGTCAGAAAGGAGATGCTGGGTTCAGGGGGGATAGGGAGGCAGCAGGGATAAGACTGAGGTGGGGGCTAGGGAGATAGAGATACTGGACATGGAAAGGGACATAGGGAGAAACAAGGAGGGGAGATGGAGTGGTGATGTTGGCCATGGGATTATAGGGAGACCATGGGAAAATGCTGTTCTTGCGGAGGGGGGTGGGACAAAGGGGAGATGCTGGACACGGGGTAAGTAGGGAAGAAGGAAATGCAGGACATGGGGGTAATAAGGAGAGAGATGGGAGAAGATGGACATGGGGTAAATGTGTTGAGAAAGAGACGGAGAGATGCTAGACATGTGAATAATAGGGAGGGGATGGTGTGGTATAGAGATGGGATAGATGCTAATTGCAGGGGATAGGAAGGGAGAGGGCAGACATGTTTTTTTTCAATTTAATGATCAGACTTGGTGCTGTTTTTATATTTTATAAAGTACAGGGAATGCATCTCTTTCTATTTCCCTGGTGTTACAAGGTATGCAGAATCTGACTTCTTGGGGTTGCAGTTTAATTTTTATCTACATACAGTATGTTTATTATTAGGTTATGATCACTTATTCTGTACTTTGGTCTGTGTTCTGAGTTTGTGGCCAAGGCCAGGTGTTCTGTTAACATGAAGTTTGTATGTAGGGATCTATACTGTAGTAATCTGAATTGCTCAGCTTTGAAAATAGGTGTTTGGAAGTTCCAGGGCCCACTGCAGTATTTACAGTGATGCTTTTTTTGGGTAGGCTCCTTATGTGAGTTTGGAAATTGAGCTGGTATGGCATGGTATGGTAAGTCTTCTCTATCGATCTTCAGTGACTTTGCTGTAGGGTTTTGTATTAGTTCACAATATGCCTGGTACTGGAGAATGATTGATGTTAGTGAGGTGATCGGAATCAGATTTTTTTTTTAGATATTGAGTCTGTGGGTGAATGTCCTAGTTCTGTTCTGCTCCATACTCATTGATGAGGGGAGTTTCTGTGAATGCAAAATATATGCTCAAAAAGAAAAAGCAAGAACCATATTGCAGTTCATAACAGCAAAATAAAAATGAATTATAAATTGGTGTTATAAACAGTGTTGCGGTTCTCACTCTCTCTTTTAGTTCCTTGCTGTGTGAACGTCTTGCATTTCCTCCACAATATCTAATCAGCTTTTTTGGTTTGGTTCAGTCCCTGACTGGAGTTTTGAGAAAGCCTCCCCCCACCTCCGCTCCAGGGGGGCACCATCTCATCCCTCACCTCAGGCAGCAAATTGCCTTGAGCCGCCTCTGGGCAGGGGTAAGAGACTGACAGAGTCACGCAGGCAGATTGGCAGATAGAAGGCCCTGAATAGAAAATCATAGCTGAACCAGTACACTGAAAACCAGCAGCAGAGGCCAATAATTTAGAGATGAGAGCATGTGGCAAATCACAAATACAGAAACAAGAATTGGAGGGTGGGGGTGGCAGCAGGTGGCATTTGGCAGAAGCAGAGAAAGAAGACTGCAAAGATCTCTAAGGTAATTTAGATCAGCAGGACCTTAAGGCAGGCAGGCAAAGAGAGCTGCAATTGTATGAACGATAAAGAGCAGACACAGAGGTATTAGACGGGGTGTCGCGCACATCTAAACAGTAAGCCACTTAGAATTGTAGTGATTGGGCTGTTTATAAGTAATTTATCTCATTTTTAAAAATTTAAATAAATAAGCCTGTGATTTCCTCGGGCACTATCAGCAAGCTAGGTCAGACCATTCTAGCAGTAAGGGAGATCAGTAGGCAGAGAAAGAACTGCGATTGTATGACAGACCAATTGTTGTTTTGAAGCTTATGCGTAATCCTGTGCACTGAATTAATGCATCAGTAAGAAACTTAAAATTTTAAAATAGGGAAATGTGGAGAGGAGGTCTTGATGCCATTTTTAAAACATATTACTAGTGGGCTTGCTGGTTGGAAAGCTGTTGTGGGAGGGACTCTCAGGCTGAATGAGCATCTGTTTTGCATGCAGAAGATCCTTTATTCAGTCCCCAGCAATAGTTCCTGCAAGCCAGGGAAATAACCTGGACCCTGAGGAAATGCTGTCAATCAGCATTTTCTCCATTTATTTCTCTCCCTCCTCTTCTGACTGAGCTGAAAGAGGGAGGAACAAGGTGCTCTTTCAGGCTGATGCAGAAAGAATAGCGCGCCCTTTGCGTACAGATAACGCAAATTATACGCACAAATTCTGCCACGCCAAATGCAGAAAAGAGATTGATGCACATGTAAACAGCAAAAGAAAAGTATGTGCATACCGCAACGCTGACCGTATTTAAATAATATGTAAATGAGCTGCAGATATTCAAATAGTATGCTACTAAGGTCTGTGCCCAAAGCAGAAAAATGCGAAGAGGATTACATAACCAGCAGGAGCGCCAATATTTCTACACCTGGTCTGAAGTGACTTAAACATCTTGAAAGTGTAGGAAAAGACTGTTTCAGGATATATTTTTGCTTCTTATTCTGGTGTTCTTTTTGGACTTATTCATATTATTTAGCTTTGATTTTAGGTCTCTTTGTTGTGATTTCATAAAAAATGTTTTTGGGTGAAATAGCGTTGATTATTATGGGGTGAGCGCCAAAAGAACCTGTATGTCCTGCGCGCGTAACGTGAGCATTTGACATTTACGCACATGCATTGAAGCACCTCTGTTTGCATTGGCTCACCTCCTTTCAGCTTTGCACCGAAGTTTTGCGCACAGCTCATTCGCATGCATGCCCTTTGCTGCATACCAATACTGAAGTCTCACACTATCGGCATGCCACAAAAACGCGTACACATCTAATAGCGCATGACTTCAGCACCGACTTTCTGCATTGGCCTGTTTGTTAATAAACCCTTTCCTTTCAATCTCTACATTCCTTCCCTCTCTTCCACTGAGGGGCTGATTTAATAAGCTATGCCTTAGAACAGTGCACTGAACTTCAACACATGGGGGCTAATTTGATAACGAGCCATGGAACACTATGGGGCTTGTTTACAAAGCCGCGGTAGCGGTTTGCGATCGTAATCGGAGCCGCGGCCCCATTGATTTCAATGGGGCCGCGGCTGCGATCGCGATCGCGAACCACTACCGCGGCTTTGTAAACAAGCCCCTATGTGTCATCATCATGCGTAAATCATAGTATTCTAATGCATGCACTGAAAAAACCTTTATTCATGATACAGTGAACTAATGGCATGTAAATTACCACAGCCTTATAAAATGTGTGCTGACAGAAAAAAAAACAGCACACACTGGTGTGGTAACATGCAAGAGTTTACTGCATTAGGTGTTTTGTCTCCCTTCCTGTCAGTGCATGGGCAGGGATTGGTCAGGAAGGGAGCCCAAAAAAGCTTATTAAAAAAACATTGACAGTTCCTGAACACCCTGAGCCCATACCCACAGACCTTACCCTGGTAGCCCAAGTGAGCCCCAGAGACCTAGATCCCCTAAACTCAAACTTCTCCCTGGCCCCAAATACTCCAGTCCCCTACCCACAAACATCTCTGGTGGCTTCTGTGCTGTAGACCCCTGACCCCTTCCCTGACCTCCACACCCTCACCCACCTTTGAGGCTAGGAGGGAGGATCAGTGCCCAATTATTCTATTCTCCAGTGCTACCATCTTGCAAAATGTTAGTGAATGGCCCCTAGAAATGTGCTGGGGTACACCGCTAGGGATCCATTACCACCATGTTGCATGATGTCATTGCCAGAGGCATGAGCAAGTGGGTATCTCTTCTGTCTGCAAACCACAAAAATGGGTGGATAGAGAGAGTCTGACACCTGCTTGGGCCACCAAGGAGCTCTTTGCATGGTGGGGAGTCCAGGGTTCCCTTGGGCCACCAGGGAGTTGTTTGCTGGGTGGGTGTGGGTGTGGGGATTAGGGGGTCAGGGAGTTTAGGGCCCATTTGAGCCACCAGAGGGATGTTTGCAAGGTGAGGGATCAGAGTTCCAGGGGCCACTGAGCCACCAAGAAGGTCTGTCAGAAAAAGTCATCTGAAGTGAAGTGCTGTCCTTAACTTCCTGTTTGGCTCCTGTGCTGGAATCTTAAGACTTAACCATTACCGTGGAAGTAAAAACAAATGCCTGAAAATCGAGTGCAGGTTTTTATATCTGAGACAGTTTTAAATTTGTCCTTTTAGGCGTGCTTTGAATACTTGCCATGCTACCCTATAGTGTGGTGATTTCACTGCTGATTTTTCCCACACTAAAACAATCTTATACTTTGGTATACGAGTAGCACGGAAAAATTGTGAGTAAACCACTGACCTAATGGATATCACAGCGTTCTACGTTGACCCCTAAATCAGAGAACTGCCTTGTCGACTGTCCCTCCCTTCTTTTCTCTTTGCTCATATCTGATTCATCTCTGTTAACAAGATTGTCTCTCTGGCACAGTCCTGTGTCCTGGCAGAGACCCACTTTATTGGAACGTGTGGGACTCCAACCGTGAATGTTCCAACAACAAAAAAAGGAATCCGTAACAGTAGGACAAAAGCCATGCTTTGTATCTTCTTGAATTTTTTTTGTAATATTTCTGCCTTAATAAAGAGTTTTCCAGATCTTCCTACCTAGTGATATTTCTTATCAGCTATGCCTTGCAGCTTTGGTCCAGATTTGTCAAACTTTTCAAATCTAGCAGGCTTAACTCTGAATTAAATACGAGATCAAAGGGATGTCCTTGCCCAGTGTCTGCCTTTGGCTGATGAGTGATTCTTATTTGTCTTTAGGCTATTTAGAATGGGAAATTCACTTGCAGGCTTATAAATTCATTTCCACTGGATTCCTAATCTTCTGTCACTAATGAGCTAACAGCTCACATCACTGGTACTACACAAATGCTGAGCCTTCAGCTTCCATTTCCATCATTTTGAAGGATTTCATTTCATTTTACAGTTATCAGGAAATATAATCATATCCCAGTGGTAACTGCACTAGCATAGAGACGTCATTGGCAAAGCTCTGACAAGACTGAAAAATGGGAAACTTTTTTTTTCCTCTGTAACGATAGTTGAGAAAATAAATAGATACAGTATGTACTATTTCATTCTTGCTCTCTCTGCGTGTCTCCAAAACAGCAGCATACTGGGATTATTAATAAACTCGTAGAATTTAGGGCCTCCCGTTAAAGATTTGCAAATAACTTACCAAACACACGCATGTTATTTGCAAAGCCTCCGCGTTAGCCGTCAGGAGTGTGACCAGTATGTTCCTGGCAGCAAATGCATAGACAATGAAAGCAAGCCCTCTGCTAAGGCAGAAGTCATTAGGTGCACACACATTAAGTACCGTATTGCTGCTGAGTATGCGGCAATTGCCCGGCTCCAGCAGAAATGCACTTTCCATGCCCGGGCTCCGCCCTCCCCACCCCTCCCCGTGTCCCATGATCGCTAATTAACAACGGCTTTAGTGTGAGGCTGTGGACTTGCTCAAGCTTTAGTGTTCCTGACGTCCTGTTGCTGTACATTAAAATGCTCATTAACCAGTTAAGAGGCCTTAATAAAAAGGACCTTTAGTCAAAAATTCTTTAACCATTACATTCAAGACTGAGCTTGGTCAGCAGGGCTGGTGCAAGGGTACTGGGAACCCTAGGCAAACCTTCAGCCTTATAACACCTTCCCCAAGATTACTGCAAAACCACACCTCCCACAATGCATAATTGGGCATCACAGGAATTATTTTGGAAGCCCTATTCATGCTTTTGGACATCTGAAACCGGACATAGAGACGTCCAAAGCACAGAGATGTCTCCAGAGGCATTTAGAAGCTGGGTCTGTGAACGTCCCTCGCTCAAGGACATCCAAGTCTGAAGAGGGATGTGGCAGAGGCGTGCTCAGGGCATTCCTAAGAACTTAAGACGTCCCTTAAGATCTCAGAAACTCCCTGGATGTCCTGAGATGTGTCTAAGTTTAAACTACTGCAGGCATAAACAGGCTTCTGAAAAGTGCTTTTTTTTGTCAGGCAAATGTCTAAAAGGTATGGAGAAGGAGCTACACGTTTAACCCTTGCAATTTACAATATGTCAACAAATATTGGCAGGGAATAGGGGCTCATGTTTACATTTTGCTATGCCACTGGATGCCCATTTATGCTAGCTTGTCTCAGACGGATGTCCCCAACCCAGCTTTCTTAACAGGGCATCTTTGTGGCTGCCCATGTACACATCCACATCGGGGACCTCTATGTTCCTGAAATTGGCCAAAGATATCTTTCTGCATGTTCCACCCTGGACATCCCCAATTGGATTTGGACTGTCCTTTCTAAAATGCCACTTCATATTTTAAAATATTAAACGTTGCTTTGAATGTATGTGTGTGCCCAGTCTACCTGCAGGTAAAAGTATATGCTAATGGCTCTTTAAGTTTGTGTGGCTGTCAGGATTTATTGTTTGTTTTATTTATTTATAAAAGTTTATACCTCTTTTTTTTTAAAAAGATCAATCAAAAGGGTGTACAATCCTAAAATTTTCTTCAACAACTAACTCAAAATACCCATTTCCCCACACCCCCCCTCAAACCCTCTCCCACCCATAGTACAACCCCGAAAAAATAAATGTCTTTAAGAGCTTCCTAACACCTATCATACTAGACATCATCCGCAGTTCCTCCAGCCACTCGTTCCATCTCTCATGCTACCACTCTAAAGGCACGAGACTGCCAACCCACTTTCCTTACCTTGTCCAATCCAGGAAGCAACAGACATCCTTGCAAAGAACGTAATGGTTGAAGAGGAACATATCAGCACAAACTCTCCCTCATACATGCGGGACTTGAGTCATGCAATATCTGAAAGGCAATAACCAACAACTTTAAAACACAGTGCTGTTGAATTGGTGCCCGGTGCAAATGTACCAATAAAGGATGTGCGCTATCCCGTCTGCGTGCCCCCAACACCTGAGATCTACGCATGCACTTCATCGGCAACACTACATGAAGAACATTACAATAATCCAGAGCCCCCTGCACTAATGATTGTACTACTAATTTCAATGCTCTACCATCCAAGTATGGGCGCAAGGACTGGCCAAAATGTCTCCCTCCTAGAATTAAGTAACTTGCCAGATTTGCTACCACAGGGTAAAGCTGCTCCACGGGGACCTGCCTTTTATCAGAGCCAGATATACCTTAAGAGGACAATGCCATTGGCTGCTTTGGCCTAATCAGCCAAAATGTGTCAACAGAGAGGAAAGAGGAGTACAGACCTAGGGATCGTCTGTCTGTGAGACTAGAGACAGAAAGAAGCAGAAGGCATCTGAGGCTCAGCCAGAACCTCCAAAAGATTGAAGCTGTAAAATATCTGATATCTTTCCTTGAGGACTGGTGGGACCCAGACAGCGCATCTTATGATGTCCAATCTACAGTGTGAGGGACTGGACCATGGTGCATCCAACACACATGGTGAGAAGATAATTGAATAACTGACTAACTTTTATTATGGGGATATAGTGTAACTTTCCCCTGGTGCCTTTCCCCAAGGATTCCTACTTCTACCTAAGAACGTGGGTTTGTGGGCATTCATCGTATAAATGCAGGAACATAACCCAGGCCTTGACAAATTTTGTTTGGATTTGGCATAGTGGGCAGGATAAGACCCTTCTATACCATCATATGGTGCTGGAATTCGCACCCAGAGCTCAAAATCCCAAATTTTGAATTGCTGGGGTTTTAAGGTCTAAAATGTTTGTGGCTGCTTAAATAAAGATAAAAGAGTGTTGTGATCTTTATTTCTGCTGGGAAGCTTTGGGGACTCAGGAAATGTTATCCTATAGCCATGGATCCGGACACCCAACTTTATCATTTATCACAGGCAACTAAAAAGATGTCAGTGCTCACAGAAAGTATAGCGGGCAAAAAGGAAGAGAGAGCATATCATCTTACCCAAATTTTAAATTGGGTGGATTATTTGTCAGGAGTTGAGTTAGAAGAAATCCTGCTACATGAAAGAAAGGAAGAACATCAGTTGGCATAAATACAATTACAACATTACACCTTATGGACTGAAATAAAAAGACAACTAGATGACTTACACAAAGTTTTTCTGGGAAAGGAGAGATAAAAGAAACAGAGTCCTGGTGAAGAGTCTCCTGAATCAGTTGTCACAGTGTACGGTCAAATCATATGAAGCTGAAGACTTGCTGGACGCTTTCAAGATTATTTCTTGAAAAGAAGAAATGAAAGAAGATAGACAGGAGGGTGAGAAGATCGTCATCCTTGAAATTAGACATGAATGGTTGTACCCACTAAGTGAAGCCTCCAAGCAAAAAAAACTTCCTTCAGGAAATGGTGAAATATTACCAGTACCAGAACCTATTATGGAAGATTGTGTAAATATGGCCAAAGATAGTAGTTCTTTCTCAGAAGATAGGGCAAATATGCCTACAGAAGTAAAAGAGTCTGAGTTCACTCCACTCAAACTAGTAGGATGTGAATTGCCTTGGTCAGCAGAATCAGATGATCAAAACGAGGAAAGGGAAGAATCCCAACTAGAGGAGAAATCGATGGATGAAAAATTTGGGGAGAAAGGTGTTTTTGCCTCAGTGATAGAAGTGGGAGTTCCTGAGGAAATTATCCCAGTGATAGCGGAAGAAAATAGTTCTAATGAGGATGAAAATCTGGAATATCAAAAACAGAACCTGACGAAGAGAAGAAGAAAGAAGATAGCAGCTTGAGGAAGATGGCATTGAAGGTATGGGAGAAAAAGATATTGACAAAGAGAATATACTGGAGGAAAGTACTTTCAATGACGAAAGAAATTTGAACATAAAAAAGGCATTGGAGATGGTAGCGGTGAATATTGTGATCAGAAAGGAAGAAAAGGCAGAAACTGGTAAAACATGGAAAAGTCTACCAGTTAAAATTTCTGAACAAAAACCAACAAGTATTGTAGAAATTAAGGAATTTGAGAATTATAAGAAGGTGATTAATAGCCAGAAAATAATTCAGGAAGAGAAAATAATTATGCCATATTCTTCAAGTAGGAGATGATATAACATCAAGAAAGATACTGTGAAAACGAAAAAGAAAAAGAAGCAAAGCAGAGCTAATAAAGAAATTCCTAAGATAGAGAAGGAGATGTTAAAAGTGGAGGAGTGGCCTAGTGGTTGGGGCAAGGTACTTCAAGCCGGAAGGTTGGGGGTTCAAATCCCATTAGAGAACAGCAACCTTGGGCCAGAAGGACTGGGGTTTCTAGTCCCACAGGTGCTCCTTGTGGTCTTGGGCAAGCCACTTAACCCTCCATAGCCCATGTTCCCTGTAAAAATAGTTATCTCCAAGTTATAATGCCCTGTTCAATGTAATTTCAGTTTGTTCAATGTAAACCACACTGATGCAGAATAGCACGGTATATAAGAGAATATAAATAAAAGAAGTTGGAAAGACAAAATTTGAGTAACATAGAAAGTGGCTGTTATAGATATCAACCCTACAGGAAGAATCATCTGAATTACAAAGTTCAATTAGTTTTGTCACTGTACTTTTTGAGGCTGGTGGTTGGTGTCACATTAAATTGGAAAGTAAATCTTACAATCTCAGCTTTTATGAAATATCTACTTCATGGTCTGAAAAAGTCTAATGCAATAATTTGTGGTGAAAAAGAGAAACCGGTTCTCGACAACACGGTATTTAAATAGGAATACAGATTGAAACACATGTTCCATCAAATCCCAAAATTGATGTCCAGAACAAAGAAGTCTAAGAAGAAAAGACAGGCTTGGTGTGAATTAATAGCTTGGAAAAAGAAAAAGAAAGCAAAATGGCATGGAGACATGTCTGGTGGGGTGCATGTCCCAAGTCTCCAAAGTTCTTTTTGTTAAATGGATAGAAACTACCCCAATGTGAAAAAATATTGTAAGGTGTATGAAAATGTTATAATGAAAAAAGGTTTTGTGAAAACAAAGATGTCGGATGTATGAATTGTGTAGAAATAAAAATTGTAAAAATTTCTGAGAATTTCATATTGAAAAAAATGTGTACTGTCATGACATGAAAAAATTTGAGAAAAGAAGTACCTTACATTGTGATGTAAGAAGGAGTAATGTTTAGGAAGGGTGTGAAGTTATGTTTCGTGTAGGAATGGCAAGTGAATGGTTTAATGGGTGGTGGTAGAGTCAATGCTGGGGGCAGCATTGAAAAAATCCCAAGGATGAATGTAACCAGGGGTTAAAAATTAATTAAATAAATTTACCTACTGGTTGGGGGAGTTCACAGGCCACAGGTCACAGCTGACGGCTGCTGTGTTGTTGTTTTTTTGTTTTGGTCCTTCGGGCTGCTCTGCAACTCAATAGCAACAGCTTTAAAAGAGAAAAAGAAAATTATCACCTTGCTGAGGAAACAGGAAGAAACTGGCCAATGAGAAGCCAGTAAGAATTGGTCAATGAGGAGCTAGCAAGAGACTGGCCAATGAGAAGCCAGGATTGATGTGAACAGGAAGAAGCTAGCCAATGGAGAGCCAGGACTGAGGTAAAGGTAGCTGGCAAATAGGGTGTCAGAAATACTGGAAAGTGTGAGATTGACCAGGCTAGAGTGGTTGGATAGAACTTTAGTGACTAGAAAGAAACTAACAGTGGGGAAAATCCTGGGAAGAGAGAAGTTTCTGTGTGAGAGTGAGTGCTGAAATTAAAGTCATGGGATAGGAGGCAGTATACTATTGTGGATCGGGAACTGGTTAAAAGATAGAAAGCAGAGTGTAGGGCTAAATGACCAATTTTCCCAATGGAGAAAGGTGAATAGTGGAGCACCCCAGGGATCTGTGCTAGATCTGCTGCATTTTAACATATTCGTAAATGACCTGGAAATGGGAATAACGAGTGAAGTAATCAAATTTGCAGATGACACAAAATTATTCAAAATTGTTAAAATGCAAGAGGATTGTGAAAAATTGCAAGAGGACCTTGATAAATTGGAAGACTGGATGTTCAAATGGCAGATGAAATTTAATATGGACAAGTGCAAAGTTATGCACCTAGGAAAGAATAACCCAAATGATGGTTACACGATGCAAGGTTCCATATTAGGAACAACCACCTAGGAAATAGATTTAGGCGTCATTAGGATACCATTTTGAAACCCTCCACCCAGTGTGCAGCATCAGCCAAAAAGCAAATAGAATGCTAGGAATCATAAGGAAAGTAATGGAGAATAAACAAAGGATATTATAATAACTCTGTATCGTTCCATGGTGCGACCGCACCTTGAATATTGTGTGCAATTCTGGTCGCCATATCTTAAAAAGGATATAGCGTTATTAGAAAAGATACAGAGAAGAGTACCAAAATGGTAAAGGGGATGGAAGGATACCCCTATAAGGAGAGGCTAAAGAGGTTAAGACACACAAACTGGAAAAGAGACAGCTTTGGGGAGATATGATAGAGGTCTATAAATTAATGAATGGAGTGGAACGGGTAAACGTAGATCAATTGTTTACACCATCGAAATATAGAAAGACTTGGGGACATGTAATGAAGCTACAGTGTAACCTATTTAAGATTAATAAGAGAAAAATATTTTTTCACTCAACGCATTATCAAACTCTGGAATTCGTTACTGGAGGATGTAATAAAAGCTGTTAGTGTAGCTGGGTTTAAAAAAGGTTTGGATAAGTTCCTGGAGGAAAGGTCCATAAATCATTATTAAAGGGGACCTGGGAAGGAGACTTCCGGTGGCAATGAGCTGGTGAAGATGTGTTCCGACCGGATCCAGGTTGATCACCCCTAATGTTTGTAATTCTAAGCTACTTGTTTTGATAAATACCCTCAAGTTGATATTAGGCGTATGGGAATGGAAGAGAGACCTTGCTACGGGGTAAAGTGAACTTTACAATCCACATGGCGTATAAAATGGTGCGTAAGGAGAAGAGCCGTGCACATGAGGGGAAGATGGCGGAGGGAGCTCCGGTGAGCCCGAGCATGGAGACCAACCACGGCATGGTCACAGAAGTCACAGCTGCAGTGGTAGGTGCCTTGGAAGGATGGTTCCGCTTGCTGGCGGAACAACTTACGCAAATAAGCCAGAAATATTGGGGATTTCACGGGGTGCATGGAAAAGCCCGAACAATGCATCTCGGATATGGAAGACATGCAGCAAACCCAGACAGACAGGCTAAAATCATTGGAGGTCTTGGTACAACAGCAGCAAGAGAAAATTGATGATTTGGAGAACCGGGGACGGCAGAAGAACCTCCGTTTTATAGGCATTGCAGAAACTGTAACAGATGGCAAGCTGCATGGATTTCTGGAGACCTGGATTGCACAGCAATTTAGCAGTAATACATCTCTTGGTCCTATAAAGTTGGAACGAGTGCATCGGTTGGGCCTAAAGCAGGAGAAGCATACTGGCCGTGAGCGGTCATTGCTCGGTTTTTGGAGTTCCGGCAAAAAGAGGCGGTTCTGCGGGCGGCCCGGGATCGTCGGAAACAATCTGCGGATTCAGCCCAGATTCTGGTGTTCCAGGACTATTCAGTGTTAGTGAGCAAGAAGTGGTGAGCGTTTTCTACGGTGTGTGGACAGCTGGTGAACAGAGGCCTGCGATTTGCCTTATTGTAGCCTGCCAAACTGCATGTGGACTATAAAGGACAAATACCTGCCAACGCCTGAGGAGGCCCAAGCATTTTTGGTGTAGTTAAATGGGGACTTCACTTCCTGAGTAGGATATATGGCTGGCAGCACATGATGGAGGGCCCCATGTACTTTTTAAAGGACAGCTTGGAGCAGAGAGGAATGGTTGATGGACTATTTATGGCTCCCTTCCCTGTCTTTTAAAAGGTAGCTTGGAGCAGAGTGAAAGGAAGGGTTGATGTACCCATTATGGTTCCCTTTCAAATCCCTTTTTTTTCTTCTCCTTTCTCTTTCTTCTTCTTTCATGGTATTTGTAATGTTTTATGTCCCTGTTAGGCAGTGGGGAGAACGGGTGTGAAGTGGTGAAGGGGGTCGAATGCCGGGATAAGAGTTAGGTAGCTGGTTGTTAGAGATTAGTGTTTGATGTGGTATTTTGTGTGGTAAGGGAGTAGTGGGGTTGGTGGGAGGAGTAGGAGAGATGGGAGTGTTTGTTTTTTTTTGAATACGGGCTTTTGGGAGAGGGTGTTAATGGTATCTATAGATGGATAAAGGATATGTATTTTGGTATCGAGGGTGGACAGGAATACCAACCGGGTAGTGAAGCTCCAGGAGGGTCGGGGCAGCTTAAGGGTGCAGAGGGGGGAGGGGTTGGGGAGAGGAGGGGGGTTCAGTAGGGGGGGCAAGGAGTCTTTAATATGGTTTAGGGGATGGCTCTTAGGGTTATTTGGAGTAGTGGGGTAGGTAGGGGAGGGGATAAAGGGACCCATCAGTGGCTATGACTGTAGGCAGGCAGTGAGGGAATGGCTTGGGCTGGGAGGTTATCTCTGTGGGATTGTGTTTTTATCGGTATGTTGGGCATTACCACTATCCTGTGCCATGAGTAGTGGGAAGATTCGCCTGGTCACTTGGAATGTCTGTGGAATTGGGAGCCCGATAAAACGACATAAGGTGTTGAGGGCTTTGCGGGATAAATTTCTGGATATTGCCTACCTGCAGGAAACCCACATGACTGATACTGAACACGCAAAACTGAAGAGATGGTGGGTGGGTAAGGTTTATGGGGTAGCTGTGTTGGAGAAAAAAGCAGGGATTGCAATCTTGATTAAGAAAGGAGTTAATTTTCAGTTGGAATGGGTAATTAAAGGGGCCGGGTGGCGGAGCATCTTTGTGTGGGGACGGATGTGCGGAGTCCCCGTTTGTTTAGGGAATGTATATGCCCCGAACCAATTTGATGGGGACTTTTTTGATGAACTGATGAGAAATTTGTTATTAGTGGAAGACCGGGAAGTGATCTTGGGTGGAAATTAGAATTGTGTGTTGGATCCCACAATAGACAGGGCCCCAGCGCGGGGACATGGTGATGCCCGTCAGAGACGATGGTTGACAGCATTATGCAACAGTGCAGATTGACTAGATATTTGGTGAATACAGCATCCTAGCGAACATGATTATACACATCTGTCGAGGGACCACGGTACGGGGTCTAGATTAGATTACTTTTTGATTTTTTCACAGTTATTGAATAGGGTAGAGGGTGCCCAGGTGGGCAATATTCTGATTTCAGACCATGCGATGGTTTGGATTGACCTTCAACTTGCTCCCGATGGAAGGGGAGCGAGAAGCTGGCGATTTCTCTTTTATTTGAAGGGAGATGAGGCTTTTCAGCAATATCTGCGCAGTCAATGGGAATACTTTGAAGAGATGAATACACAGCATAAAGATAACCCATGTTTGTTTTGGGAAACAGCAAAGGCATTTATGCGGGGGATAGTGATTGGATTTGTGAGTCGGCGCAGGAAAGACCAGAATCAAAAAATAGTGGTGTGGAGGCAGCAGTTGCAGCGGTTGCGGTTGAAACTGGGTAACTGGGATGCGGATGAGACTCGATCCACATATCTGGCACTGCAAACTGAACTAAACACTATACTTCATGCCAGGGCTAAACGCTCATTGTTATATTATAAATACAAACTTTACCACTTTGGGAATCGCCCAGGTCGACTCCTTTCTTCGTTGGTGAAGACTAGAACGGGGAGTACACACCTTGCGGCTATAAGAAATGCGGGAGGGTCGATAAAAACCTCGCAAGAGGAAGTAGAACAGGCTTTCTTGACATATTATCGTGACCTCTACTCTGCGGAGGATGGTGATGACCAAAAGATGGGTCAGTATCTGTAGGATTGTGATCTCCAATGTCTGGACCCCATGCAACTCGAGCAATTAAATGCACTGATTACTCCAGTAGAGATTCAGAAGATGATTAGTGGTTTGCGCACACCTAAAGTGCCTGGACAAGATGGGTTCAGTGCAGAATTTTATCAAATACTGAGCGATAAAATATGTGTACCGCTCATGGATATGTACCATCAATTGGTGATAGCACAGTCATTTCCATATTCTACTAATGAAGCTTTGATTATGATCATCCATAAGCCAGGGCGGGACCCGCTGCTTCCGGGTTCGTATTGTCCAATATCGTTGTTGAATGTAGACCTTAAGATTATGATGAAAGTATTGTCCTTACGATTATTGGAGATCATCCCTGATTTGATTCACCATACCCAGGTGGGGTTTGTTAAGGGATGCCAGGCAGTGGGTAATATTCACCTTGACTCATTGTAAAGCAATGGGGGTCTCTGCCCTGCTCATTAGCATTGATGCCAGAAAAGCATTTGACAGAGTGGGCTGGCAGTACATGTTCACGGTATTGGAGTGGTTTGGTCTGGGTGGACTTTTTATTCAGCGGTAAAGGCATTATATTCTGCACCGTGGGCACGAGTGTTGATCAGTGGTAAGCCTACTGACAGGTTCCCATTGGAGCGTGACACGAGGCAGGGGTGCCCTCTTTCCCCCCTGTTATTTATTCTCTCCTTGGAACTGTTGTTGTTGCGACTGCAGTCGAACCTGCGGATACAAGGTGTACAGATGGGATCCTATGAATTTAAATTGGTGGCATATGCGGATGATTTGTTAGTGTGCTTCACGTCCCCAGAGCGTTCCCTTCCAATTCTTTTACAGGAATTTAAAAGCTTTGGGAATATTTCGGGATTTAAACTTAACTTCAATAAATCGGAGGCGTTACCTACTAGTGAATCTATGCGACATTTCTGGGTAGTGTGATGGCAAGAGTGTAGATGAGTCTATGGATTGGGAAGAAAAACGGTCATTTACCTTTAAGGAGAGAGACAGGCAAGAAAGCAGTAGCCCTCAAACTGCAGGCAGAGAGAAAAACACACACGCAGTTGCTGAGTGCAGACCACGCCCAAGCTCTGCTAATCCAGAGGCAAGCTTGGAAGTTAATAAGAAACACCTGGGGGAAGGGCAGTGCACGGGAGTTCAGGCACACTCTTATAAACCCCAGGGAATAGAAGGAAAGGAGAGCACCAGGAAAACAGAAGAAAAGAGAACCACCCGGGAGACGGAAGGAAAGAGAATCACCAGAGACAGCACCAGAGATGATTCCAGAGGGAAGCAGCACACAGGAAGGCAGCATACTGGGAAGGAAGCTGTGAGAGAGAGTCACACGAGAGGCCTAACCAGGGAGAACGCTGGAGAAAGCAGTGGGGTTCTCAGAGGTGAAAGCCACAACCCAGAAGGAAGCCAGTACTGCAGGGGAACTGCATCTGGTTCTGGAGACAGGGAAGCTGTGCCTGGGAGGAGTGCTGACGAGGAGCAAGATACAGTAGCAGCAGTTTATGAACTTGCTGGGAAACTGCCAGCTCCAAAAAGGTGCGTGAATAAACCTGTAACAAAAAGTAACTTGAGCCAGTTAGAGGCATTGTGTCAGTTACTGAAGGGAAAGAATTTCCACGTGCTTGGGGAAAAACCTGTGCATAAGGAAAAGTCTCACTGGAGGAAAGTGTTAAAGCTTCTAGAAGATATTAAGCCTGAGCTTTTGCAGGGTGACTTGAAATCAGAGTTACCAGACTCAAGTTATGAGGAGATGCAAATAGATCCTTATGAATCTGACAAGAAGTCAGATGATTCATTAATGGACTGTTCTCTATGTAAGAAGACAAAATAAGGAGTTCCTGGTTTGAAAGGGAGAAAGTCTTAAAGCCTAAAAATGTTCTACAAAGCAGAGAGAGGAAACAGGGATAATGTTGCTTAGCTAGAGTTTGCTAAGAATCCTGTTTTATCTGAAGAAAATAACATTTCTTTTGGGTTTTGTGAAAAGAATGAAAAGCTTTATTTTGAATGCTGAAAGTTTTTGGGAGAAACAGCTACATGTGTTTGAAAGCTAATTGAAGCACTTGCAGTGCCTTGTTTTGGATAAAAGGTCTTTGGAATCTTCTTTGGAGAAAAATCCTATTTTTGTTATGCGTTGAGCTTTTAAATGCTCTTTGGAAAAAAAGGAAATAATAAATTCCTGTGTTTGCCTTGAAAACCCTCGGGTCTCAACATTATTGTCTTGCAACCACACAACTACAACTCCCAGGAGCCTCGGCCCTGGGAAGACTCCAACCATTCTTTAATTAAAAGGACAATACAAAGGCAGGTCCGTGCCTATAGGCGGTTGCCTGGGCACGGGTTGCGACAGTAGGTGGGTTCCCACTTAAGTGGGCAGAGGGGTCTTACTGATATTTGGGGATGAGGTCGTCTGTGGTTCCCAAAAACCTATATCGACTTAATGTGCCACCATTAGTGGCCAATATGGCACAACAGTTAGTGAAGTGGCGGGATCTTCCCCGCTCATTGGGGGACAGATTGCCTGATTTAAGATGGTATTCTTCTCTAAGTGGTTATATTTGTTTCAGATGGTTCTGATATGGCTCCTAAATAGAGATTTGGATAAAATAGATCGTCTTCTATCTCAGTATTTGTGGGCAGGGCGCAGAGCACGGATTGCTATTTCCACATTGCGGGGTGCCTGGCAGCAAGGGCAGATGGGCGTCCCGGATATCTGGGCATATAATTTGGCTTGTTTGCTGCGTCACCTAAAAGACTGGTTGTTTGAGACTCAAGAATATACTATATTGGCATGCGAGTGAGCCTTAGTGGCGCCCCTCCATCTCAGATATGTATTACATGCAGCTGGGAACAAACTGCCAATTTCTTGGCGATGGTGTCCCCTTGTTACAACCATGCGACAGGTGTGGTGGTGGATTTGTGGGCACCTACAGCACTCACATACACAAACGGTATATTTGCCATTGCAGGGCAATTTGGATTTCCCTCCAGGGCTCACTTCAGCTCGTTTCCAACATTGGAGTCGGATGGGCCTTCGGTATGTTGAACAAGTCCTGACAGAGGAGGGGGAGCTTTTACCCCTTGAGACTCTTAGAGCACAGTTTGGGCTAACAGGAGTAGATGTATTTCCTTATTATCAGATGCGTAGTTGTATACGCGGATTGGAGATGGGTAATTTACTCAGTGATTTTTGTTTGATTTAGAGGAATCTTTCTTGTCGGAAGCCTCGGGTAGGATTACTATTTCTCAGGTGCAATCTGCGTTTGTCATCAGGAAGTCTAAAATGACTTGTCATCGGCTAGCTGAGGTTTGGAATGCAGATTTGGGCACATCTTTAACGGGTGAAGATTTATGGAAGTTAATCAGGCAAATCCCATGTTTTACAGCTATGATCTCCCTTCAGGATGTACATATCGGGTGGTTCGACGGGCATACTTATCTCCGGGGCATCTGTGTGCCATGGGCTATGAAGGGTGGAGTAGTTGTCCTAAATGTAAGGAGGAAGGGGCACTATTATTTCACTTATTATGGTCATGCCCCAGGGTTCAGGAATATTGGCAGGAAGTGCATACTTTTACTGAATGGGTCCTTTGTCATTGCTGGAAACTGGCTCCGCAGATGGCCTTGTTGCATGTGATAGATGGAGTAGATCTGATGGGACAGGGGAGGCGACATTGGCTTTGTCTTTCCTGGACATTGGCGACACGTATAATCCTGCAGGGGTGGAAATCCGCAGACATTCCTAGTTTCTGGCATTGGCTGAATGCTTTGCATCAACATTTGCAGATTGATAAGCTGTGGGCGCTAGGGGAGCGGAGACGCTTGCCTAGATTTCATGGAGTTTGGGATGATTATATTCAACCTTTACCTGCCCACAGTCGCAGTTACATTTTAAATGACCTTTGAATGTTTGGTGGAGAGTAGGGGATTCAAGCACGGATGAGGGTCGGGAGGGCAAGGTGGGGGGGGGGGAATTTTGGTCTCTAGGGGTTGGGGTTAGTTGATCCGGCACTGTGTAAGGAACACCACAGACTGGAAGGTAGGATAGGGTGGGATTAGGTCCAAGATGAAGAGGGGTGTGATTATTGGGGGTGGTTGGAGGGGAGGATGGGAGTAGATGGAGTGGTTTGGTTTGGGGTTCAAGGTTACTTGGGGGGGGGGGGTTAGGGTGGGGAGCATTGCAGAAAATGATATTGAGTACCTGGCCAGGTTCTACTCTTTTGGTCTGTTAGATTTGTTATATATATGATGTATAATGGAACTATAATTGCTGTTTGACATTTGAATTGCAATAAAAAGTTTTGAACATAAAGGGGACCTGGGAAATCCACTGCTTGCCCCAATACAAGCATTGTGGAACCTGTACCTGTTTCCTTTGGGGAACTGCTAGGTACTTGTGATGTAGACTGGCCACTGTTGGAAACAGGATGCTGGACTTGATGGACTTTGGTCTGACCTGATATGGTATATCTTATGTTCTTATTCCTTAGCAGGAATTGTACTTAGATATTCAGGGAGAGAGTTAAAAGTTAATTTAAAGATTTATTTAACTTACCTGAGTAACAAGTTTAAATACACCTGGAATAAAAGAAAATACATTTTAGAAAATTTGGAAATTCTAAAAGCTGGACAGAAATTGGTAATTAATGTAACTGAAATACTTAACTGAGTTATTAAGGTTTTTGCTGTGAGAAAAAGAATATCTTTGGATGGTTCATTTTATTGACACTTGTGCTATAGTGAAAGGATATTATTTATTCTGGAATTTTAATTAGCGTTTACAATTCATGAGTAATCAATTTTAAAGAACATTTTTAATAATTTATTTTAGGCTTTAAATAAATTTACCAGAAAATTCTAAATACTGGAATTCTGTTCTTTTTAATTCTTTGGTGAAATTCAGTTCTGTAACATCACATTGACTTTGGATCCTATTCCTAATTAAATTTTAATTTTCCTCCTGTACTTCTTTCTACTCTACTGTGGAAGAAATAGGGATGTGGTTAATGTCTTCTGTAAGCCTTCACCTGAGAGAGAAAGACAGACTCCAAGGTATCCACTTGGCCAGTTTGACTATACCATACTACATCTGTATTACTGTAGGAGTCTGACGGTACCACCTCCTCCTCCGTGGGAGGGGGGGATACATTGTTATGGTAGCAGGGGCTGAATGAGACATCTTTAGACAGAAATATATAGCTAGCAAGTGTCATATGTGTGTGTAGTGCTACAGTGGTTTGCCTGTCTGTGCATGGGATGTGACAGTGGGTGCCTTTGTGTTGGTGGGGTGCAGGGCTATGGTGCATTTGTGTGTATGCTGTAGAGCTGAGAACCCTCTGTGTGTGGGGTGCAGAAATGATGCGCCTGTATGTGCGAGTGTGTGTGTGTGTGTGTGGAGCCTGTAAGTGTGTCTGTTGTGCAGAGGTGAAGCACCTGTTTATGTGGTGCATGTGTAGGATGGGTGCTTGTGTGTTTTCAAGGGGGAGGAAATGCACCTTTTGGCATATACAGATTGTGTGCTTTTGTCCCCATGCATTCATCCTTCCATTACCTTGCACTCTTCCCTCTCCCCTTCACATGGGACCGGTGCTAGGATTTCTAGCACCCCCCTGCAACCTATAAATTGGTACCCCTCCCTCATTATTATTAATGTTGGCTGCACCCTACTCTCCTTTTTCCCAAAACTGCTTTGTGAACTCTTTTCAAGCGATATTAGTATTTTTCCTTCAAATCCAATGTTGTAAGAAAATTGCAGCGAAAGAGCAAATGCATAGCCAAAATAAAAATACTTAGCAGTAAATACTTAGCATCATACAAACAGGCTGTGATAGTCCAAAAAGGAAATCTGATTCTGGTCATCTCACTAACAACATAAACATTCTCCAGTGCAAGGCAAATTGTGAACTAATACAAAACACTGCAAAAGTCACTGAAGATCTACAAGGCCAAATCTACCATAGCATACCAGCATACACTTCCAAAACTCATACAATAAGGGGCCTACCCAGAAAAAAACAGCACTATAAATACTGCAATGGGCCCCAAAACATCCATACACCTATTTGAAAAGCTGAACAAGCCAAATTACTACAGTACAGATCCCTACGTACAAACTCCATATTAACAGAATACCTGGTCTTGGTCACACACTCAGAACACAGACTCTCACCAAATACAGAATAAGTGACCACAACCTAAAGTAAAAATAAAAATATGTATTCAAAAATTAACCTGAAACACCAAGAAGCCAGACTCCGCATGTGGTACCATTCCAGATAAGAAATGCAGTTCCTCATACTGTGTGAAATATAAAGATATCGCAAAGTCCAATCACTAAATTGAAAATAAAATTATTTTTTCTACTTTTGTTGTCTGACGATTTTTGATCATGCTAGTCCCGAACTGAGGTTTCTGTTTTCCTCTGTCTTCTTTTAGCTCTCTTTCTATGGTTTATAGTCCATCTGCCATTTCATGTCTCTCCTTTTGCTTTCTTCATTTTCTTCCATCAGCCCTTATCCAGTCCCAGTAACCCTCCCCATTGTCAGCCCCCTTTACAGCTTCCCCCTCCCAGTACCTTCCAGAGTCAATACCCTTGCATTCCCAGCACTGTCATTGGTGTCTATTCCCTTCCAGTCCCCTTCCTTCCCCACCGTCCAGCCCCTTTTATTCTAAATACCATCCCAGGTATCAGTGAACTTCCAGTTCCAGTGCCCCCTCCCGTGTCAGTCCCCTTCCAGTCACCCTCTCCTTTGTCCATCTGCCTTCCAGTGCCGTCTCCAGGAGCCAACTCCCTTCCAGCCCCACCTTCCCTCTAACCACCTCCTTCCCCTCTTTTCCACTCCCTTCCAACCCCCGATGTCAGCTCACTTCCAGCCCCCACCTCCCCCTGTCAGTTTTCTTCCAACCCTCTTCCTATTACCCAGCCACCTTCCAGCCCCATCCCCAAGTGTCAGCTCCCTTCCAGCCCCTCGTGTCAGCTCCCTTCCAGACACCCGTGTCTGCTACCTTCCAGACCCCCCCCCCTCTGTGTCAGCTCCCTTCTAGCCTCCCTCCCCCATGTCAGCTCCCTTCTTGCCTTTTCCTTCCCTTCCCTCCTGTAACAGCTGCCCTCCCTCTCCTCCCCTCACTGATTCATCCTTCAGAAAAGAAAGCAGCCTTCGGGAACATTTCTCTGTTCCTGCGGCTCTGCTATCGTTTTAACTGCTGGGGTGGGGGGGAGCTAAGAAAATCCCAGATAAAATTTCTGGTCATCATGGCATCCTGGCACCAGAGATCTGTTGAGCCATGACTTAAACATAGAAACATAGAAAAATGATGACAGAAAAAGACCACATGGCCTATCTAGTCTGTCCTTCCATATCAACAATTACAACAGTCCCCTTCTTTTCATTATAGATCCTCTATATTTGTCCCATGCTTTTTTGAAATCAGATACCATATTCATCTCTACCACCTCTATTGGGAGACTATTCCACGGATCCACCACTCTTTCCGTAAAGAAATATTTCCGCATATCACTCTTGAGTCTATCCCCTTTCACCCTCATCCCATGTCCTCTCATAGCAGAAGTTGCTTTCAATCGAAAGAGGCTCTCCCCCTGTGCATTTATGCCACGGAGGTATTTAAACGTCTCAATCATATCACCTCTATCCCGCCTTTCCTCTAAGGTGTACATATTAAGATCCTTAAGTCTATCCTCATATGCTTTATAATGAAGACCACTAACCATTTTGGTAGCCATCCTCTGTACTGACTCCATCCTGTTTATATCCTTTTGAAGGTGCGGTCACCAGAATTGCACACAATGCTCCAAATGAGGTCACACCAAAGACTTATACAGAGGCACTATTGCCTCCTTTTTCCTGCTAGCCATTCCTCTCCGCATGCACCCAAGCATCCTTCTAGTTTTTGCTGTCACCTTTTCTACCTGTTTAGCTACTTTAAGATCATCTGATACGACAATGCCTAGGTCCCGCTCTTCTTTAGAGGACAAAAGTACCTCACCTCCTATACTATATTGCTCTCTTGGATTGCTGCAGCCCAAATGCATGACCTTACATTTTTTAACATTATATCCCAGTTGCCAAATTCTAGACCATTCTTCAAGCTGAGCTAGATCCCTCCTCATGTTATCTACCCCTTCCTGGGTGTCTACTCTATTGTAAATTTTGGTATCATCCGCAAAGAGGCAAACCTTACCCGACAGCCCTTCCACTATATCACTAACAAAGATGTTAAACAGAATCGGACCAAGGACAGATCCCTGGGGCACACCACTGGTAACTTCCATCTCCTCAGAGTGAGCTCCATTTACCTGTATCATTTGTCGCCTCCCACTCAACCAATTTCTAACCCAAGCAGTAACTTTAGGGTCCATCCCTAGGGTGCTCAGTTTGTTTATAAGTCGTCTGTGAGGAACAGTGTCAAAGGCTTTCCTAAGCTAAATACCAGAGAGACTGTGTTTTATGGAGTGTATTTGTGGGGTTTTTTAATAGAGAAAGAACCAGTCTGGGGTATCCTGCCCAAGACCCACAGCAAAGAGAAGGTGAGAGAAAGACCCAGTCATGATAAAGAGATCCAGAGAGGTAATCTACCTGAGTACATAGCAAGGAAGTGGGTTTTTTGTTTTGAAAAGAAACTTTGGAAAAGAACTTTAAGGAGCTATAACAGATCAATATCGCCAAAACCATGACATGTTAGGGGCAATACTACTGCTAGGGGCATGGAAAGCATGTTCGTAGCTTGTAAACGGGGGCGCTGGGTGAGAATGTCCACAGTCTTGGCAAAGGCAAATATTAATATGACTTGCAAAAGATTGTGGGAAATGTAGTCCATTCATACCAGAATCAGCCGTTCACAAATAAATTAGTTGTGCTTGCTCGAGTGTTAAGCAAAGAAAATATATTTTATTTATGGGGTTATTTCTCCCAACACAGATTTGCTTGGTAGCACAAAAAGGATACTTGCTTTCAGTATTATACTTAGAAAAACAAATCAGGAAAAACAACAACTGAACTTCTTAAGCAATCAAATCAAATCAAATCATAAAGACCTTGATGGGAACAGAAAGTTTTTTTCTGTGGGCTCCTGCTAATATCTTTTTAGCAGTGCTTCAAAAACAAACAAATCCCACAAAGTAATGAAAAACTGTTCTTTTTCAAGGCTAACTTCTGGTATTTCCACACACACCCAGAAGTGTCTCTTCAGAGCTCACAGGCAATTAGGCAAGGCTCAATTGCTAACAATTAACCAACTGCAAACCTCTTGGCTGGTTTACTTTCTAAACGTGGTTCAAATCCTGCTCAAAAGCTTTTCTGAGTAGATCAAAGAACAAGTTTATATTTCTTTGTGATGGTTGTTGTATTTTGTAAATATATATTACCACAGAAGTTTAGACAGAAAGCAATCCATGTATTCACACTGTTCATTTACAATATCCCCCTCTTCTTCAACTATCATAGAATCCATATCATGGATTGGCACAGAGGAATTTCTTAATGGAGCACTCTCAGGACAATACTTGTTTCCCTGCTGTCTTCCAAGTGAAAAGCTAGGGCATAGATCAGTGTTCATACCTGAGCTTCCATTGCTGTTAGGATTCCTCTCCAAATATCCTGGCCAGTATGTAGTCCAGTTTTTATGTCCAGCCTTCCAATCAAGATCCCTGGACACTGGGTCTCTCTTCACATACCTTCTTGCACTGGTCTTAGGGCCCCTTCCAAATGCAGCCGTCTCCCTCACAGGTGCCGTACAGGGATTCCTGGCTCTGTAACCTCACTCCTCTGGTTTCCTCCAGTCCAATGGAGTATGCTTGCCTCTGGAATGCCTCCCAGCACACGTACTGCTATGGACTCCTTTAGACCTCCAAGATGCTTTTCTCTTCTTTCTTCCAAAGTGTTTCTTGCTCTCTCTGTCCGTGAGCTCTGGCTTCTGCTGCCTCTGCTCCTGCTTCAGCTGGTGATGATGATCATGAAGATTCTGCTGATGATGATGATGATCATGAAGATCCTGATGATCCTGATGATTCTGCTGTGTAGAATAGGCTTTACTTTTAACCTGTTTAGAGGGATGCTCCACCCTAGCACAGCGCAGCTGTGCTGAATCAAGCCCTGCCCTTGGAGATGAGTGCTTGGGGATTACCTCATAGCTCTCCTGATTGAACACACGTTTCCCCACTTCAGCTCTACTAGTGGCTGTTTTGAAACCTGGTGCATTCTGGGACTGGTAGTCTTTTATGGAAACATTCTGTTTTATTATTTCTACCAGCAAAGACAGGTTGCTTGTTCAGAGTCACTTCACCTCTATTATAGCTCCTTCCTGAACTATGATAAGCTTCCTTATCACATACCCCCCTGCTTAAGTTATTACGGACTGGTTTAACTGGTGAAACTTCTTCTTTACAGTCCGTAATACCTACGAGAGTATTATCTTTTTGAAGCTCACCTACTTCTTGGCTAGCTTCAGGGTCATTATTATTTACAGGCCTCTCCTTCCAAGACTTAAGTACATTAATATGGTAGGTCTGTCTACGCCCTCTTGCATTTTCTACCACATACGATACTGGGCTTACTTGTTTAACAACCTTCCATGGCCCTTTCCACTGTACTTCAAATTTTGGGGCTGTACCTGCTACTTGAACCAAAACCTTTTCACCAATGCTTAATTGGCGGCTTTTGGCCTTCCTATCATACCACCCTTTCTGGCGCACTTCACTGTCCTGCAGGTTTTTCTCAGCAACCTGCGAGGTCCTTTTTAAACGTGCTCTCAAATCACGTAGAAACTGTGGCACCTCCTGACTTCCTGGTTCAGGATCAATCCATTGTTCCCTCAAAATATCTAACAAACCCCGTGGAGCCCTACCATACATCAATTCATATGGAGTTACACCTAGGGACACCTGAATTCTTTCCCTGCAGGCATATAAGGCAAAGGGCAATAACATATCCCATTCTTTTACCTCTCCTGCTAACCCCCTTCTCAACATTTGTTTGAGAGTTTGGTTGAATCTCTCCACCAAACCGTTTGATTGTGGATGGTAGGCTGAGGTTTTCACGTGATGAATGCCAAAGGCATCCCAGACCTGGGCCAAATATTTGGATACAAAATTGGACCCTCGGTCAGTCAACACCTCTCTTGGGAATCCCACTTCACAAAACAATTTGACTAGCTCTAAAGCTATTGTTTTTGCAGAAACATTCCTCAATGGTATGGCCCAGGGAAACCTTGTTGCCTGATCTACCATAACTAGGATGTATTGGAAACCTCGGGGCGTTTTGACTAATGGGCTTACAATATCCATAGCAATGCGACCAATTGGGTCTGTGATAATTGGCATGGGAATCAAAGGCACCACCGGTGGGTGAGTCGCTGTAACTCGCTGACACGCTGGACATGCAGCACAAAACTAGGCAGTTTCTTTGAAAATACCTGGCCAGTAAAAACGCATAAGTATTTGATCCAGCGTTCCTTGCATCCCTTTATGACCTCCAACTGGATGATCATGTGCTAATCTAAGTACTAGTCCTTTGAAAGTTGTGGGTACCACCAATTGTTTACGTATGGTCCCATTTCTGGGGTCCTGACTCTCTCTATATAATATTTCATTATCTAGTCTGAATCTGGGCAACTCCTCCCTGACCTCCTGAGCATACTTAAAAGCTCGGGTGAGAGCTTGATCAGCTCGCTGTTCTTGTGGAAAGTTAGGAAACATTGCCACTAACTCAGCTGGCACCCAGGGTAAACTTTGACCTGCCAACATGTCAGCCCTACCCTGTGCTCTGCAAAGTCTCTCACGCCGCTTTTGTGCTTTCAACTTTCTTACTTTCCCAGATGGTGGAGTTATTAAATCATCATGAGAGGGTAAGTCTCCTAATAACTCTGCCTGCTCCCCCTCCTCCCTCTGGCTCTCTACCTTAGCCTGGGAGTGGGTGGATACAAGGCCCCTCTTATTACCTATTCCCTTCCTTATAGTTTGGCCTTCTGGAAGCTTAACCATCTTTTTAGCTAGGGACTGAGGACTTCCAAACAAAGGCCCGGGAGCTATTTCCACCATTCCTTCTCCCTCCTTCTTTCCTAGTCCTTCCACTAGACCCTGCTTAAATCTTGGCCAGTCCCTTCCTAGAACCAAATCAAATGGTAGCCTAGGCACCACTGCTAAAAGAACTTCCTCTTGTTCCCCCAGGCACTTAACCATTAGCCTATAGGTGGGATATGATGTTGCAGCACCATGAATGCATCTGATGTGAACTTGGCTTTCAGGGGTTCTAGGCACAAATCCTTCTTGGGCCTCTATCCTCTTCCAAAGCCTCTTTGACAACATACTCTGGTCTGCCCCAGAGTCTAACAGAGCATTTGTGGTAATTCCCTGCACATCAACCATCAAAAGAAATCCTTCTTTGGGCTGTTTTAAATCAACACCCATCAAGCTAGTGTGTGTCTGGCATCCCCTTTCTAAATGTCCCCATTTTCCACATTTGAAACATTTCTTTTTACTCCACTGTGTCATCTGGTTTGGCACAGTACATTTATTTTCAGAAACATTTTTAACCATTTTCTTTTCTGATACAGCACAGCTTGCCTCAGCACCAATCTTCAGAGGGCCACCCATTCTATGGCAAGCCTGCGTGGCTTCCAATAATCTCTCTGCTAGCATGGTTGCCTCTCCAATATTCTGGCAATTTTGCTGTATAAGGAAAGTGTGCAGATCTTTAGGCACAGCAGACATAAATTGTTCAAGCATAATAATTTATTTATTTATTTACATTCTCTTATATACCGCGCTATTCTGCATCAGTGCGGTTTACATTGAACAAACTGAAATTACATTGAACAGGGCATTATAACTTGGAGATAACTATTTTACAGGGAACATGGGCTATGGAGGGTTAAGTGGCTTGCCCAAGACCACAAGGAGCACCTGTGGGACTAGAAACCTCAGTCCTTCCGGCCCAAGGTTGCTATCCTCTAGTGGGATTTGAACCCCCGACCTTCCGGCCTGAAGTACCTTGCCCCAACCACTAGGCCACTCCTCCATTTCCACAGTCTTTCCCTCAGGCTCCAACCATTTTACAGCCAATCCTCTGATTCTCTGACTCAGAGCCCTGGGTGTTTCACCCACTCTTAATGCAGTAGCTCTAAACATTCGCCTATACTCTGAAATAGACAACCCTAGGCGATCTCTAATAGCAGCCTTTACATCTTTATAATTCAAAGCCTGAGCTGCTGGCATTGCTCTATAAGCTGCAAGCGCCTCTCCAGTTAATGAGGCTGCCAGCCTTACTGCCCACTGGGTCTCTGGCCATGCTAATGCTTGTGCCACTTTCTCAAAAGATTCTAGGAAATCATCAACATTATCATCTGGAGTTAGCTTCCCAAAACTAAATGCCCCAATTCCCTGATTGAGTCCCACATTGTCCACATGCTGTATACCAGTAATTACTGCTGGTCTTGCATCCGGTCCACTTTGGTTATGAAGATTAACTAAGGCTTTCACCAGATCAAGCACTGGTTTCTGCTGGTCCATTAAGGCTTTCATAGCAGTGTCCTGAGCCTGCTGTGCTAGCTCCTGCTGCCTGCTAAACTGGGCTGCCATCCAGCTGGCCATTTCCCTCGGATCCATCTTGATCCCTGCAAGAAAACAACAAAAAAAAAAAAACACAGTGCAACACCTTCCAAACAGGTGTTTTTCTCCTAATTTTTTTTTCAATTACCCCTGTGCCTTACTCCCATCCACCACTAGACATGCCCAGGTACTTATTACCTTATGCCAGTGATGAATCCAGCTCTACACAGGGTCTTTTCCTCCTGGGACAGCTACCTGAATCAGCCACCTCTTCCTCCAAAGTGTAGTTAAGGGAAAATCTTTTTTTTTTTCCAGCTTTTAACTTGAACTTTCTTTTTTTTCTTCAGACTTCAGTTGTAATCATTAGCATGTAAATCCTTTGCGCAAAAGCAATCTGAAAAACTACGCCAACTGTAAACGGGGGCGCTGGGTAGAGAATGTCCACAGTCTTGGCAAAGGCAAATATTAATATGACTTGCAAAGGATTGTGGGAAATGTAGTCCATTCATACCAGATTCAGCCATTCACAAATAAATTAGTTGTGCTTGCTCGAGTGTTAAGCAAAGAAAATATATTTTATTTATGGGGTTATTTCTCCCAACACAGATTTGCTTGGTAGCACAAAAAGGATACTTGCTTTCAGTATTATACTTAGAAAAACAAATCAGGAAAAACAACAACTGGACTTCTTAAGCAATCAAATCAAATCATAAAGACCTTGATGGGAACAGAAAGGTCTTTTCTGTGGGCTCCTGCTAATATCTTTTTAGCAGTGCTTCAAAAACAAACAAATCCCACAAAGTAATGAAAAACTGTTCTTTTTCAAGGCTAACTTCTGATATTTCCACACACACCCAGAAGTGTCTCTTCAGAGCTCACAGGCAATTAGGCAAGGCTCAATTGCTAACAATTAACCAGCTGCAAACCTCTTGGCTGGTTTACTTTCTAAACGTGGCTCAAATCCTGCTCAAAAGCTTTTCTGAGTAGATCAAAGAACAAGTTTATATTTCTTTGTGATGGTTGTTGTATTTTGTAAATATATATTACCACAGACATTTAGACAGAGAGCAATCCATGTATTCACACTGTTCATTTACAATATCCCCCTCTTCTTCAACTATCATAGAATCCATATCATGGATTGGCACAGAGGAATTTCTTAATGGAGCACTCTCAGGACAATACTTGTTTCCCTGCTGTCTTCCAAGTGAAAAGCTAGGGCATAGATCAGTGTTCATACCTGAGCTTCCATTGCTGTTAGGATTCCTCTCCAAATATCCTGGCCAGTATGTAGTCCAGTTTTTATGTCCAGCCTTCCAATCAAGATCCCTGGACACTGGGTCTCTCTTCACATACCTTCTTGCACTGGTCTTAGGGCCCCTTCCAAATGCAGCCGTCTCCCTCACAGGTGCCGTACAGGGATTCCTGGCTCTGTAACCTCACTCCTCTGGTTTCCTCCAGTCCAATGGAGTATGCTTGCCTCTGGAATGCCTCCCAGCACACGTACTGCTATGGACTCCTTTAGACCTCCAAGATGCTTTTCTCTTCTTTCTTCCAAAGTGTTTCTTGCTCTCTCTGTCCGTGAGCTCTGGCTTCTGCTGCCTCTGCTCCTGCTTCAGCTGGTGATGATGATCATGAAGATTCTGCTGATGATGATGATGATCATGAAGATCCTGATGATTCTGCTGTGTAGAATAGGCTTTACTTTTAACCTGTTTAGAGGGATGCTCCACCCTAGCACAGCGCAGCTGTGCTGAATCAAGCCCTGCCCTTGGAGATGAGTGCTTGGGGATTACCTCATAGCTCTCCTGATTGAACACACGTTTCCCCACTTCAGCTCTTCTAGTGGCTGTTTGAAACCTGGTGCATTCTGGGACTGGTAGTCTTTTATGGAAACATTCTGTTTTATTATTTCTACCAGCAAAGACAGGTTGCTTGTTCAGAGTCACTTCACCTCTATTATAGCTCCTTCCTGAACTATGATAAGCTTCCTTATCACAAGCTGTAAATGTGGAGCTTTGTGCCCAAAATGGCATACAAATAGCATAGGTGCACTTAACTCCACCTAGAGAGGCGGCATTGGGTGAACCCATGCTAATTGCAAGGGCCGCAGTTAGTGTGGGTTACTCCACGCTAACTGTGCAGTGCTCACCATAGTAACATAATAAATGATGGTAGATACAGACCAGCACAGTCCAGGAGTTTTGCATGCCCATTGTGTTTTTAGCAGTGTGGTTTCACTTCTAATTTTCTTCTACACTAAAACCCTTCCTGGAGTAAGGTTAGTATAAGTAAATCAGAAGTGTTACATCAAGCTCTGAGTTTGGAGACTAGAAAGACAGAAAGAGACTGGACTTGAGTGAAGGACTGAAGGGAGAACATAAGATATGCCATACGGGGTCAGACCAAGGTCCATCAAGCCCATTATTTATTTATTTATTTATTGGGGTTTATATACCACGCTATTTTAAATCAGTGCTGTTTACAGTAAAACAACTTAATACATAGAACAGGTTTACAATGAACAGTAACATAGCAGAGCTTAAAAATTAGAACAAAACCACAGTAGTTTTCATAGCAAGGTGATCATAGGATTAAGACACCCCTAGCACTAAACTATTTGCAAACAGTAAAGGTAGAGTGGTATTGGGCATTGGAGGGAGCAAGGCAATAGTGGGTTATGTTACATGATCAAAGTATTGCTGGAAGAGATGTGTTTTTATTGCTTTTCTAAAGGAGGAAAGTTCATTGATAGTATGAATTGTAGCAGGGAGGGAGTTCCAGAGGAGAGGTGCAAATAAGGTGAAAGCTCTGTACCTGATATATTGGGAGGTTTTACTAGCCAGAGTGGGAATGGCAAGGGTATTTGCCATATTTGTCCTTCTGATTCTGCTGTCGGGAGTCCAATGTAGGAGGTCTTCTAGGGCGGTTGCAGAGAACTGGTGGAGGATTTTGAATGAGATAAGGAGGGCTTTGTACTTAAGGTGAGCGGTTATTGACAACCAGTGAAGCTGCATTAGGAGAGGTGTTATATGCTCATATCTGGAAACTCCGTAGATGGTTCTTGCAGCAGTATTCATGGCCATTTGTAATGGATGGAGTGTGTGGACAGGAAAGCCATGAAGAATGATGTTAGCGTAGTCAAAACGAGGCATAATAAGAGCTTGGAAGACTGATCGGAAGTCAGAGGGTTCAAGTAGTGGACAAAGCTGACGGAGGGAATGGATTTTGAGATAAACGGCCTTGGTGATATTGTTTATGTGCGATTCCATGTTCAGGTGCTGGTCTAGAGTGACGCCTAGATATCGAACTTCACGTTTAGTATTCAGTTCGGCATCCTTGACCTGAAGAGTAGCTGGTGGTGTGAAGGTTGGATCCTTTGAGATGAATAAAACTTCAGTCTTACTGTAATTCACCCTTAGGTTGTGTGAGTTTAACCAGTCGGTAATTGCATTAAAGCATTCGGTGATTTTCGTGCAGTTAGGGTTGCTTGTAGAGAATGGAGAGTATAGTAGCACATCATCAGCATAGATGTGGTAGAGTATGTCAAAGGATTGGATGATCGTGCAAATTGGTTGAATATATAGGTTGAAGAATAACACTGATAAAGAAGAGCCTTGCGGAACTCCTTGGGCTTGCTGGTACTTCGATGATGTTTGAGTACCTAAACGAACCAGTTGTTGGTGGTCTGTTAGATACGAGCGACACCACTCCAGTGCTATGTTCTTGATGCCCCTTAGCTGTAGTTATTTATTTATTTAAATTCTCTTATATACCGCGCTATTCTGCATCAGTGCGGTTTACATTGAACAAACTGAAATTACATTGAACAGGGCATTATAACTTGGAGATAACTATTTTACAGGGAACATGGGCTATAGAGGGTTAAGTGGCTTGCCCAAGACCACAAGGAGCACCTGTGGGACTAGAAACCCCAGTCCTTCCGGCCCAAGGTTGCTGTCCTCTAGTTGTTCAAGTAGGAGGCTGTGACAGACTGTGTTGAAGGCTGAAGCCATGCCTAGGAAGATTAAAATGAAGCCTTGCTTTTGATTTAATCCTTTTATCAAGTTATCAAAAAGTGAGGTGAGCAAAGTTTCAACACCATGTTGTTGCCAGAAACTATGCTGTTGATCCAACGGGGAGTAGGAATCAATATGGTCTTGGATCTGTTGTTGGACTGTCTTCTCCAATATCTTAGCCAAGAAGGGGAGGCTAGCTATGGGACAATAGGAATTTGAGTCTTGAGGGTCCAATTTATGATTCTTTAGGAGGGGTCTGATGGTCGTGGTTTTAAGTGGTGATGGAACCAAGCCTTCAGAGAAAGAGAGTTCTGCAATTTTTGAGATATGAAGACTTAATTCAACACATGCCGATTTGATCCAGTGGGATGGGCATGGATCAGCAGGGGAGGTGGTAGAGTTGAGACCCTTTATTATGTCTTCAATTTGCTCAGTGGAGTATAGTTAGAAGGAACTTAAGGCAGGGATATTAGTGCTTTCGCTATAGGAAGTGTCAATGATGGTCTTTCTAACGTTATGGGAGAGCACATTAGTTTTATTATAAAAGTGGATAGCCAGGTCTTGTGGGTGTGGTAAACTCTTAAGCTGTTGATATGGTTTGTCTTTTGTGATTGAATTAGATTAAATAGATCAGGGGGCCTATTGAGGGAGCACATAAGGATGTTGGTATGCTATTCCTTCCTTCTCTGGGTGATACTGATACGGTGCTCTTGCAGTGTCTTCATGTAAGTTTCTTGATCTTGGGAGAGCCTGGAGTGATGCCATATTCTCTCTAGTTTCCAGAGTCTCCGAAGAGAGTTCTGTAGATCTGTTGTGAACCAGATAGCAGTATGAGATCTTTTATTGGGTTGCGAGGTCTGAGTTATGAGTGAAGCCTTGCTTAGCATGGAGTTCCAATTCTGTATGATGTCAGTTAATTCGGAAGTTGTAGAGTTAAGGTTGAGATTGGGTAGAGTTTCTTCCAGGAAGGCTTATTTATTGAATGGTCTGAAGTGACAAGTTGGAGGAGCTGTAGAAGTAGCAGAGTCTTTAGAGTTTGGATATGGAATATTATAGCCATATGGTCTGGCCAAGGTACTGGAAGGATTAGTGGTGGGGGAATATTGTTGGTTTCTAGTGTATCAGAAGGGGCGAAAATAAGGTCTAGTGTGTTTCCTTTTGTGTGAGTTGGGGTATGTATTAGTTGTTTGTAGCTTAGAGTGGACATTGCATCCATAAATGCTGTTGAGTTTTTCATAGACAAGGCTGGAAGATTAAAGTCACCCAACATCCAAAGAGGTCTAGTTCTTGGTACATGGTTGCAAGCTACATCAAGGGCTATGGAGAGATCATCTGCATTAGCTGATGGGGTACGATAGAAGAGCGCTGTTGCTAGGTGTTTATTTGCAATTGTGATGGTATCAAGGCTTTTGTAGTTCTGTGATGATAGGCAATGGAACTGTAAATCAGATTTGGCTAGGATGAGCGTGCCACCGCCTCTTCTACCCACTCTTCGACAGTTAAAGAGATCATAGTTGGGGAGCTTAAGTTGGTTTGTAAGTACTGTGTCTGTGTCAGTGAGCCATGATTCAGTAATAAAGAAAATGTCTAAATTGTGATTCTCAACATAGTCACCAATAATCGGCATTTGTTCCTGATAGATCTTGCATTTATGAGCATACAAGTTAGTTGTTTATTTTCTGGAGACTTCCGTGTGGGAGATTTTATTGGCGGCTGGCAAATGATGTGAATGAAATGTTGATGTCTCAGCAGGCGTGGTGATCTTATTGAGGAGAATCCATCATCTTGTCTATTACGGTCATATCCATGTATCGTTGATATTACACCTTGTTGGTGTAGGTAAGCTCCACTCGGTATGAAGGAGTAGGCCAGACAATACAGAAATAGCATGAGTGGGATCAAGTCAGGCATTGTTATGGTGTGTGGAGAGCACAGATTGGGGGTGTACTAGATTTATGGTGCAGCTCTGGGTCAGACAGTGTGTAGTAAAGAGAGTGGGGGATGCTTGCCTTATTTGGAGAAATAAGAGAGTATGAGTATTGAAGTACAAGTGTAGATTAGTAGCCTTGGTCTAAGTACTATCAATAAAATGGTAGGAATAGCAGAACTGATACAAGGAGTTCAGGACCTATCTGTCATGGCTACAATGTAATATAGGTTGGGCTGCAGTCCAGTCTAGCAGAGCAGTAACATACATTAAACCGGTTTGTTGATGAGCAATGGTAAAAGAGCTAAGTCAGGTAAGAGGCTCACAGTTAGTACAATAAAAATTAAAGGATAATACAATATACAACGGGATGGTAGGGATGTGATTGCGAGAGAATATTCTGTAGAACGCTATGCAGACATTTACCTGTAACTTACAGTCTGGAAGCATGGTTTGCGGTGGAAATCATCTTGGTGATGGCTTATATGTTGAGCACAAGGAGTGTTGCTTGGGTTACTCTTGATTTCTTGTTTTTGACCCCGTCTAAGGGCCATGCCAAAGGCCCTCTGGTGAGGCCCGCCTGGCACAGGTGTGCCAGGAGGCGCTGTGGTTTAAAGTTCCCGCGTCAGGCCCTGATTGGCCTTGCGATGGAGAGCAGGAGGGGTTTCCTACCTCCTGCTCCCTGTCCCAATGCCGATTGGGGCTCTGGAGGAGGGCTGGAGCCAGCGGCAGATGTCGGGTGCGCCGGGAGGCACTGTGGTTTAAAGTTCCCATGTCTGGCCCTGATTGGCCTTGCAGTGGAGAGCAGGAGGGGTTTCTTACTTCCTGCTCCCTGTTCCGATGCCGATCGGGGCTCTAGAGGAGGGCTGGAGCTGGCAGCAGATGTTGGGCGTGCCGGGAGGCGCTGTGGTTTAAAGTTCCCGTGTTGGGCCCTGATTGGCCTTGCGATGGAGAACATTAGGGGTTTCCTACCTCCTGCTCCCTGTCCCAATGCCGATTGGGGCTCTGGAGGAGGGATGGAGCCGGCAGCAGATGTCAGGCGCGCTGGGAGGCGCTGTGGTTTAAAGTTCCCATGTCTGGCCCTGATTGGCCTTGCAATGGAGAGCAGGAGGGGTTTCCTACTTCCTGCTCCCTGTCCCGATGCCGATCGGGGCTCTATAGGAGGGCTGGAGCCAGCAGCAGATGTTGGGCGCACCGGGAGGCGCTGTGGTTTAAAGTTCCCATGTCGGGCCCTGATTGGCCTTGCGATGGAGAACAGTAGGGGTTTCCTACCTCCTGCTCCTTGTCCCGATGCCGATTGGGGCTCTGGAGGAAAGATGGAGCCAGCAGCAGATGTCGGGCGCGCCGGGAGGCGCTGTGGTTTAAAGTTCCCGTGTCCTGTTTCCAATAGTGGTCAAAAGAAACAGGTTCCACAATGCTTGATTGGGGCAAGCAGTGGATTTCCCGGGTCCCCTTTAATAATGGTTTATGGACCTTTCCTCCAGGAACTTGTCCAAACCTTTTTTAAACCCAGCTACACTTGCGTTGGGGGAGGAGAGTGGGGAGAAAGGGCTTTACTTAAGTTGGGACAAGGAAAAAAGGGTTATCTCTGAGTGGGATGGGGTGTGGAAGAGAAAGAGGGAGTAGTATGGCAGTAAGATTAGATATGTGCAATTTCCAGGGAAGAAATGCACTACCATGTACTGCCTCCTAGCCATCCTTTCCCCAGAAATATTGGGAGGAGGTGGGAATACATGATGAATGCATTTTATTTCTGACAAGTAAATCATGGAGGAATTTTTCAAAGTGGGCACTGAGTCACTGTTGTTTTAACATGTGACTTAACATATTTATCTACAGAACAGTAGCATCCCTATACCAGCCCTAGACAAGACTGGAGACTGACTGATTTAGAATTAAATTACAGAATGATTGAATGTAGCAGGATACTGCTATTATTATGTAGAACAGCAAGAGAATACAGCATCTGGAAGTGTATTATGCTTCCGTTTCTCCATCAAGCTAACTTCCCGGAGTTCTTTTATTTGGACCCTATTAGTGATGAATAGATTTTCTCCATGTTGATTCTCTCCTTTGATGGCAGTTTAGCAGTCTCCAGTTTTTTGTATTTGTTGTCTTGTGCTGTTGTTGATGTTGATGTATATCTTCTTATTTCTGTATTGTGTTGTGATTTTATTTTCAGTTGTAAACCACTTGCCATGAAGGCTATAGATAATTTTTTATAAATAAACTAAAATTTAAAAAATGATGCATATAAACTGTTTTAATGGCTTATATTATATTTGGATCATGTCAAAGGATTATGATGCATGTAGGGAAGAATAGCCAATAAGAACATAAGAAATGCCATACTGGGTCAGACCAAGGTCCATCAAGCCCAGTATCCTGTTTCCAACAGTGGCCAATCCAGGTCACAAGTACCTGTCAGGTTCCCAAAAAAGTACACAGATTCCACAATGCCTATCCTGGGGTAAGCAATGGATTTCCCTGGCCCTCTTTAATAATAGTTTATGGATTTTTCCTCCAGGAACTTGTCCAAACCTTTTTTAAACCCAGCTGGAGTGGAGGAGTGGCCTAGTGGTTGGGGCAGGGTACTTCAGGCCAGAAAGTCAGGGGTTCAAATCCCACTAGAGGACAGCAACCTTGGGCCAGAAGGACTGGGGTTTCTAGTCCCACAGGTGCTCCTTGTGGTCTTGGGCAAGCCACTTAACCCTCCATAGCCCATGTTCCCTGTAAAATAGTTATCTCCAAGTTATAATGCCCTGTTCAATGTAATTTCAGTTTGTTCAATGTAAACTGCACTGATGCAGAATAGTGCAGTATATAAGAGAATGTAAATAAAGCTATACTAATAGCTTTTACTACATCCCCCAGTGACAAATTCCAGAGTTTGATTACTCACTGAGTGGAAAAATATTTTCTCTTATTAGTCCTAAATGGGCTATATTGTAGCTTCATTGAGTGTCCCCTAGTCTTTCTATTTTTTGAAGGAGTAAACAACTGATCTTCATTTACCCATTCCATTCCATTAATTAATTTATAGTTCTCTGTCATATCTCACCTCAGCCATTTCTTTTCCAAGTTGAAGAGCCAAAACTATAGATACACAATGCTAGGTTCCACATTAGGAATCATCACCCAAGAAAAGCATCTAGGCGTGATTTGTTCAGTGTGGAGCAGTCAAAAAAGCAAACAGAATGCTAGGAATCTCTACAAAAGGAATAGAAAATACAACAAAGGATGTCATAATGCCTCTGTATTGCTTCATGGGGCAACTACACTTTAAATATAGTGTGCAATTCTGGTCTCCGCATCTCAAAAAAGATATAGTGACATTAGAAAAAGTGCAGAAAAGGGCCACCAAAATGATAAAGAGGTTAGTGTTCCTCATCCTGGAGGAGAGACAGTTGCGGGGAGATATGATAGAGGTCTATGAAGTCCTGAGTTGAGTTGAATGGAATGGATAGACGAGGATCGATTGTTTACTTTCTTAAAAAATACAAGGACTAAGGGACATGCCATAAAGCTATAGAGTAGTATATTGAAAACAGATAGGAAACGGTCACGTGATGTGCTGATGGAGTTCGGACATATGCTGCGCTCTCTCTGGGGCTCCCCTCTACCTTCACCATAAAACTGGACCCAGAACTGGTTGTTTTCCCTGCCTCCCTGTTGCTAACGATAGCGCAAGGCACTGCCTAACACCATAGCAGAAAAAACAGCTGTGGGGATGAAATTGGCTCACCGTGAACAAGAGAAAGTGGGAGCTGCTCCAGCTAAAATGTCAGCAAATCCCCTTCCCCTGGCTCCTCGGCTCCACAAACATTAGTCGAGGAAGTATAGCAGCAGTGGTCGGGGCACTGACAGGCAAATTTGATGCCTTGAAGGGGCATCTTGAAGCTCTCAATAAAAACTTTGAGGCATTTGAACAGTACTTGCAGGAAGCAGAATAATGTGTGTCACTGGTGGAGGATGAGCTGAGGGCTGCAGATAAAATCATAAAATCTCTGCAGGAATCTATCACTAAACAAGGGGATAAGCTCGATGACCTCAAACATTGAGGCCGCCGCAAGAACCTTTGCTTTGCTAGCAACACTGAGGCAGTAAAAGACACGGAGCTCCACGAGTATCTAACACCTCTGCTCCCGGCCATGCTACAGCTGGGGGAGGATTGCAGCCCACTCATCATTGAACACATGCATAGATTGGGGCTTGTTTGATCTGGAGACTTGAGGCCCTGGATGGTGATAGCACGTTTTCTGAACTTTATACAAAAGGATAAGGTGCTGCGTGTGGCACATGTCCACAGCCCCATACAGAGTGAAGGTTCCCTCATTAACCTATTTCAGGATTACTCGTCACAATTAAGTCAGTGGCAGAAAGCGTACACGGGGGTATGCCAGAGGCTCATTGAGGCGCACATAAAATGTACTGTGAAATACCCCGCAAGACTGCAGATCTTCCACAATGGCACAACTAAGCTGTTTGACAATCCAGATGTGGCTCAAAACTATGTGCAGTCTCTACTAGCCGGACAATGAACTGACAGGGGGTTGGGTCAGTGGAATCTGTCCATCGACTCTCTGAGGGCTAGTGCCTGTAACAGGCTCAAGAGCACTAAGATCAATACAAAAACTTTAATCATAGACTGGGTCAGTATTCCCCCACTTGGTCTAGAAGATTAGGTGGCGGAGGCCGGTGTGCAGGGACTGGAATGTGGATGCCAGGTGGAACTGGTTGAAACGGAAGCATGAGTGGCTCTCCCAGGGACTACTCTGGGGGTGAATTGAGCCTTCCACTATCCTGGGACAGGTATTGCCTGGGTAACAGTATAAACAGTTGGACAGCTTGTGGAGAGCCTCCCTCCAGAGCGGCCTTCATCCGGACATATGTATATCTGTATTATAATTTGTCATGTCTGTAAATGGTGGGTTCCCTTCGCGAGCTGTTTCTGGCTGCAACCAAGGGCACATGAAATCTAGAGAGCAGTTTTGATAGGCTTGGAACCCAACCTGCTTGTAAAATTACCTGCAGGGGTAGGGGGAGGAGAGAGGTATGGGGGTTGAATTTCAGGCATTGATTTAAGGGGGGAAGTCAGGGATGAGTGCATGAATCTTGGGGGTGGGGAGTAGATAAGGGTGTGTGAATGAGGAATAAAGGAGCAGGAAGGTTAAAAGGGGTGGGGGTCCACCAAAGATATGTACTAGAAGTGGGCGACTTAGTTGGTATTACATATGGAGTGCATGCTATATGTTTCAACTTGATGGGGGGGTCAAAGACATGGGGAGAAAAGGACGATCACTGTGGGGGGTTAGGGAGTAGGGTGGATTATTAGGGTGGGGGAGTATCCAAACATCAGTAGGTGACCCAGATATGAGAGGGGTAGAGATTGGAGGATTAGGAGTAAAGAGGGATGGGGGGTAAGGGGGTGATGGCAAAACCTCAGAAACCACCAACACAAGGGAGTGGGAGGACTAATCTACATGGAGATTGGGTAAAGAGAATAAGGATTATGGGAGTCCCAGGCTGGGGGGACTTTGTTGGCAATGTAGATGTTAGGGAAATCAGAATCCTATATATATGTCCTTTGTAATAATAATGCTTAGTTTAAGTGCATATACAAGAGGCCTGCACAAGAGAAATTAGACTCTTATAGAAATCAGAATCCTATGTGTGTGCCCTTTGTACATTCTGGTGGGTTGGAAAAAGGAATGTGCTGTGTAAGCTAAACTGATTGTTCTACTCAAGGATGACTTGTTTTTGCATTAGTTACTGATAAACTATAGTGGGCCCCCAGAAGATGGGTGGATGACGTATGACTATGTTTCTAAGAATGTATAAAAGTACTGACAATCCCTCCACCCTTTGGAATAAACTTGCATACTGTCCTTCTGTGTGGTCTGTGTGTGTTTATTCCCCTGGATTCCAGCCAGCCGGAGCAGCTCACCGCAGATAAGGGTTTGGGATTTCCTGGCCTGGAGTGACCAATAATATGCAGACCTATTACATTTGGTGTCAGAAGTGGGATTCTCCCGCTGGCCAAGGATCCCTGTGCTTTGGTAGCACGGTTTAAATTAGAACTGGTATTCTCCCTTTGGTTGGGAGGATCCCTGTGCTTTGGTAGCACGGTTTGAATTAAAACTGGTATTCTCCCTTTGGTTGGGAGTGTCCCTATTGCTTTGGTAGCAAGGTTAAATGGTAATTAAAAGGTAATTAAGACTTTCCTGTTCCCTGGGTGGAATCGGTGGGAAAGCTAGATTTCTTTTCTTTCTCATCTGCGGCTGCTGTGAAGGCTGTGTGCTTGTGTGTCTGGCCAGCAGTGTGTTTGTTGTGAATTAATTAGAGGATGGGGGGTCCCAAGGTGAGGGGACCACTCCAGAATCTGCGTGAATGTATGTTCTGCTATATGTTGTGAAAAGTTTTAAAACTGCAGCTAAAAAACAGCCATCCTACATAAATTGTCAGTGTAAGTTACAGGATTCTGCTGAATAAGTCTGTTCGAATGTTTATCTTTGTGCCTATACGACACCCCTCTCCCCCCTCCCCCTCTCTAGCAAAGGTAAAACTGATGATTCAGAGTCCCTGGACTGTAAGTGACAAGTGGTGTTTGTTTATTCTTCCATTGCTCCGCTCTTCCCCTCCCTCCCCCTCCCTTTTTGTTCTTTGTGTTCAAAGGCTACGGACAGGCAGACAGAATAGAAACTTAAAGTTAACCGGCATACTAAAACGTAAATTATTATTTGTTTGCAGAGTGTCTAGTTATTGCCAAGACAAGCTAAATAGAAAAAAAAATTTACTTTTGTACTTAACAACGGTATAACTGTCACTGAAATATGTAAAAGGGTGTGTCTGTATTTAGACACCCATTGCTATAGCAATGTACTGAATAATGAAATACTAAAAGAGCTCTTAATCTGCTTCACAATATCCCTCTTCGAGACCCATTGCCCAGGTTGGCTAAAGGTGAATTGGCCACAGGTAAAGGTGTAAATAACAGCTGGGGCTCACTGGGATTTTCCCACAGTGGAGTGACTCCTGCTGAGTGGGGGTGCGAAGACGCGTCCTGTTGATTTCAACAGTCTCACCTCTTCCTCTGCAGAGAGGTCTCTTTACTAGCTGGTAATGATCCTAGCTGACTAGAGATATTGTGAATCGGATTGTGACAGACAGTGAATTAAAATCAGGCACTGCAGTACATTCTGTGCACAGATCGAGGTAAGGAAAAGTGGGACTTTGGTATTTACCTTGGTGGTTTCTATATTCTATTGGGAACTGAGACTGATTGTGTGTGAGTGAGATGTATAATGTAAATAGTGGAGGAATTCGGAGAGTGGGGTGTGCTCCAAATACCCCGAGGGTCTAGTTCATTATGCAGGGCAAAATTTCTTAAGAAAGCACTTGTAAGCTTTGATTTGTCTCTTGTTTAAATAAGAACTGAAACAGACGTTTCCCAAATAATTAACTCCTTTGTGTCCTTCCCAACAAGCTGGAAAAAAATATATATATGTTTTGTTTACAGTAAATATTGTTTTTCCTTTATTGCTGGTTGGTGCAGGATTTAAGGAATCTGAATAAGATTGTCCAGACCTAGCAACAGATACTTTCCTTTGAAAACCTTATTTCAGAAGAAACCCCTTGATTTGTATATTTATGCTTTTGGTTAAAAATATTGAGCTAAATTTTGCATGAACATAAATGGTTAGTATTGTAGATTTGAGGTATATGTTTGAGTCTGCTCCCTAGGCACTATGTAGATGATCTTCTATGTTCAGGGCAGGAGAAATCAGTTGTGATAGAAGCCATTCACAATCTGCTGTATTTCTTGGGACAGAAAGGATTCATGGTGTCCTAGAGAAAAAAATTAGGTTGGGGCTATCCCTTCCCCCTACAGCATCAGAAACGAAACTAGAAACTTAACAAAGAGAACAAAGAAGAGAGAGGGAAAGGGGGCAGCCCCTCCCGTGGGCTACAGAAGGCACAAATCCTGAGCCAGTAATTAAAAGACTGCAACTTGAAAAAATAATTTGAATCCTGAGTGAATAAGGTTATGTTATGTGTTTGGTCTTTGTTTGTGTATACTATTGAGTAAACTTAAAGAGTTTTAAACAAATGAATTTTATAATTTATGGCAAGCACCTCAGAGGTCATAATTATTGTTCATATATTACAAAACACATAGAGTTGTAACTATAGGAATTTAATAGCAATCACAATTAGTGACAATTCTCAAGCAACGTTTTCTTTTTAAACTCAGTATTAAGGACTTTTCTCTTTCTTGTTTAGCTATCTGCATTTGCCTGCAGGAATCTAGACACATTGACAGACTTGCTGTTTACTTTGTTGTGTTTGAGATAACATCAAGGTTGAACTGTTACTCTAAGTAGATTGCTTTAACATAATTTCATTGTTTCAGATCAGTTTGATACTAGTCTCCAGTATTATGTATAAGGTTTTAATTTAAATGTGAACAGTACATTTTGGTTATTAACTGTAAAGATGTTCTGTCTGAGAGCAGTAATTAGTACTGACAAAATAAAAACATTGACAGTTGTCAGAACTACTCAGTAAGGGTTTATTAGTGCCATGCTAGAGAGAGGCAGATAAAAGGAAGAGAATACCTGATTGCTTATACACTAACAAAACTGCTTCATTGAAGTCACTTAAATAGATGTTGTTTAATGTATTTTGGCTCATTCTTTTAAAATATTTAGTGTTTTCTGCACAAATGTTTTCTGTTTTGCAAACAAATCTTTTTCTGAATTTGCAAATACAAGTAATACTTCTGCATGATATGCCATCTTTTACATTTTAATCTGCAGACAGTATATGCTGTTTTGACATTAACTGCCTTGATCAACTGTATTCACTTTTCTGATACTACAATGATACCTTAAAATGATTTTAGTAAGACTTGTCTATTCCATGTTACTGTATTACTTTAAACATATAAAAAAAAAAGAGTATTTGCATTCCAGATATCCATCAACCTTTTTTATGACAAAGTATCAGTTTCATGCTTGTTTTTGAACTGTAAGATTCAAGGTAATTACTTTACCTTGTTAAGCTCTGTGTTGATGACTGATGAACAGGACAGTAACATCACAGTTTTATTTATTACAATATTGGATTTTAGGATAAATTCACCTGTTTTTCTGTATTTGAATTTTACGTGTTAGTGTCCAGTGAAAAAGTGTACTTTGTTCTGAAAGTTTTTATTTCAGTTTCAATACAGTTCCTGAGAAAATAGATATATGTTGCAGAGAAAACAGATATATGTTGCAGCACTGTGAGATATTAATTTTTCTTTAGTTTATACACTTGCACTTTATGTTACCAAAATACTTGTTCTAGCAGTACATTATGTAGAGGTTCAGTACACATAGAAATTATAGAATTTTGGAAAGAGGCTGATCTGAAATTGCTCTGTTCCCAAGCATATAGATCTTATTTAGTGGAAAGATGAAACTTAGTTCCCAGAAAACATGAGAATATTTGTAAAGTTAGTAGACAAATAAAACAATAACATTAACTTGAGTTGATTGGATAAACAAAATTTTAATTGTTAGCAACGATCTAGGAGAGGTTTGAAAAAATAAAAAAATAAAAAAATAAAAAAGATAACCGAGAGTGAGAGAGAGAGACAGAAGGTGAGGCTACAGCCTTGGAAAAGGCAATAAACGTGCTGCTCTGAGTGTGATGATCTGGGCCACCGGAATTCTGACTGCTTTAAGACTTCTCGAGGACCCACAAGGCCTGAAGAACATGAACCTTGCATATTTATGCCTCTGAAGAGACATGACTAGGCAAGGGGGGAATAGGCCAAGAAGAACCCGAGGAACCATCGCCCTGAGGCCCAACCACAAATGCCTTGAACCTTCTTAGGCCTCTCATCTCAAAAGGATCTCTTAAACACCATGATTAGTGAGTAACCTCCACATATCCTTGTGGGCACTGCGATTATAAGATCAGTCCTCAAATATTTTTAAGTTTCCACAGCACTCTCACTGGGAACCGGGTATAAGATAGACTTTAGTCACACCTGAGAGATTATGTGGCTGTTCTGTTAGAAGCCATACTCCTTCCTATTGGGATTGATGTTATAAAATGCCGTGAAGCACTAGTCTATATTGTAAGGACTTTATCTATATTTTGTTTAGGCAGTTGCTAATTAGAATGAGCACTATTTGCTCATATTGTTAAAAGGATCTACATTTATATTTTATATATACCTTTTGTTTACAAAAATACTAAGTTTCTAACAATTGTTTGATGTTCTTAGCAGCCTTGCCAAATAAGGATACACTAGTATGGTATAAAAAAGACAGAAGGACCTAGCATGTCGTTTGATGGAATGATGTAAGTGGAAAAAAAGTGGTGTTGAGAGGAGTGTGATGGAATATTCATGTTGGAAAAGAGAACTCAGATTAACATTATAAAATGGTGAGGGTAAATTGAAATGTGAAATGATGTATCCGATGTATCCACCTAGAAAGAAAACTGACAATGAACAATATTTGATTATGCCATCCGCATTAACTCCAATTTTGAGAGTCATCTAGCCCAGAGATATACCCAATAATTGGAAATAGATACTTGGAGATAGGCTGAGTGCAGTTTTCATCCTAATGAGCTTTGGGGAGACCCACACTGGCCATGTGGTGCTTTTCAGATGTTTTTATCCCTTTTTGCCTCTATGTGTCCTGGCCCGACACATGAAGCTAAAGGAGGAAAGTTACTTACACAAATTTTTACAAATTGGTATAATTCTAAAATTGTGAAAAAATTTGAGGAAGTGTGGGTATCTTGTCAAAAATGTATTAGCTAAATTGAGTTGCTTAGGATTGGCTGTTGTATGCAAGCAGCAATCCACGAAGGGGGGAACCTCCGAAACCTTATAAAACTTTGTAAAGAAATTAAACTGTCTTGCCTTTGACTCTGTTCAACAAACAAACAACCAAACAAATTGCCCTAAGGGAGTAGACTGAACTTTTTCTCCCTCTGAACTGTTATATGGAAGACTGCTTATTTCTTTATACTCCTGAGCCTCACATTTGATTTTTTCCTTTATTTAAAAGAAAACAACGGCTAGGTCAGGAACGTGCAGGGCCAGCTGCGCGAGGCGTCGGGCGGAGAGCGCGCGCGCGCTCGCGCGCCGGGGCGGGAGGGAGGGGTGAAGTGAAGTCGCCGTTTGATGGATCCGAGGATCGCCTGGTTTCAGCCAGAACAGCTCGGACCTTCCAACAGCCTGTGGATGCAGATTTGGGAAACGACTCAGGGACTGAGGAATCTGTATTTCAACAACAACTGCAGCTCTCCCGGCAGTGGCAGCACCAGCGGCGTTTCCTCGGGTAGCGGCGGAGGCGGCACAGAGCAGGGCGGTGGTAGCATGTTCCGGGACAGGCTGGGCCAGGCAGCCGGGGAGCTCGCGGAACAGAGAGATTTTTTACCCCTGGAGACCACTAACAACAACAACAACCAGCTGCTTCTCAACAATCCCACCGCCGGCGGCTGGAGGAGGGGTCCGGACTCTGGCAACAGGAACAAGAGAAAGCGGGACAACAAGGCCAGCACTTACGGACTCAACTATAGTCTGCTGCTCAGCGGGGGCCTGGGCGTTGACGGCGTCGGGGCAGGCGGCTACACCGGCACCCCTTGGAAGTGCAGGAACTACAGTGAAGCCGTGGTCGGACTTCATGAAGAAATCATAGATTTTTACAAGTATATGTCACCCCGAACTGAAGAAGAGAAAATGCGAATGGAAGTGGTGAACAGGATAGAAAATGTGATTAAGGAGCTGTGGCCCACTGCAGATGTTCAGATATTTGGAAGTTTCAAAACTGGACTATATTTACCTACAAGTGATATAGATCTTGTTGTTTTTGGAAAATGGGAGTCCTTACCCCTCTGGACGTTGGAAGAGGCTCTGAGAAAGCATAATGTAGCTGATGAAAATTCAGTCAAAGTGCTCGACAAAGCAACGGTACCTATTAAATAATAAACTAAGGAACTGTATAGCAGCACACGTTACCGCCTAACACTAGATGTATATAAAATGATTTTAGCACCACTGTAAATAGCCCACATTGTACATAGCTCACACCAATCTAGCAAACAAGACAACACACACCCAACGAAATTTCCACCCTCACTGCATGTATCAACACTCACACTACCAGATTGTTTGCTGTGATACCACCTTGATTATTATGATAAGGCGGTTTAGAAATACTGTTAAATAAATAAATAAATAAATCTCTTGTATTTCCTAGCAGCAGAGGCAACTCTCTTCCCTCCATAGGTATGCTCAGCAGGTCCAGTCCTTTCTGTTGGATGACTCAGCTCTTTTCTTTCAACCTGGAGACTGGATTTTGGTAAAGACATACCACCAGCACATAGTACAAGCCCCTTTTCCAGTATGGGACCGTTCCAAGTTCTTCTGATAACATCGATTACAGTGAAGGTGGCGGCTAAAAGATCCTGAAGCCATTACCCTCGCTGGAAACATTCTCCATATACAGATCAGGCTTCAGGACCAGGGTGAGAAGTAGCTGACGCCGGGGCAGCCAAGGCCCTAGCAACTGGAGAGGAGAGGAGAAGACTCCTGAAGAAAGGCAGCTTTCGGCCTAGAGGTACCGAACCAACATATCCCTTCAAGGTTGGTGACAGGTCAGAGCACCTCAAAAGCACGGTACCTTAGACCCACTCTACGGACCTCCAAACTACAGTGATCGCTATCACATGGTTAGCCATCCTGTGTGACCCCTCCCCTTCGTGGATCCATGCGTCAAGAATCAAGCGTGTATCGTCTTCACTGACATCTTCGGTTCCAGCCTCCTGACCATCATGCACAAGACTGTGTTGACTCCTCCTACCACTCATGTGGTGCCTCCTTCAGTCCATTTCGGGAACTGTTAATACGGCAATACTATTTGCCCAGACTGCCTTAATTTTTTGTGTGCGCAGCTCGCTACAAATTGAAGCTTTTCTCTCAACATGTTTCATTACTGTACCTTCTAATCTGTGTGAAATACAGTTTACTGTACTTGACAATTTAAACTGCACCCAGCCCCATGTTTCTTTTTCTACTTTCTTGTATAACATTGGTGTTACTCGCCCCTCTTTGGGATATGACTAGGTCCCTTGCTCATTGTAAACTGTCTCTAGTTTTAATGCTACAGATTGTTTTATTGTTTCTGCTTTTAGCCTGTCTAATACTACTCTATACTGTTCTTCAACTACAGGGAAGTTTCTCATGATTACTTTCTGATGTATTTTTCTTTGGGGTGGTCTCAAAGGACTGCTTATTGCCCTATTGAGCGGTTTTATAATTCTTGTTCTTTTTTTGTATATTCATTTATTCTTGGCTGTTGTTGAAAGGCCCTACAAGGCTCTACCACTTTTATGTATTCCTATACTCCTGCTTTTATGGTGGCTGATGTACCTGAGCTGCCGCATTCAGATGTTCCATTAATAATGTCTGTTTAGTTATTTTGTAGTAAATTGTTAGGCTGTTCTTATAGTGGGCCTATGCAGGCCCAAAGGGGGGATTGTTAGGGAAATCAGAATCCTATATATATGTCCTTTGTAATAATAATGCTTAGTTTAAGTGCATATACAAGAGGCCTGCACAAGAGAAATTAGAATCTTATAGAAATCAGAATCCTATGTGTGTGCCCTTTGTACATTCTGGTGGGTTGGAAAAAGGAATCTGCTGTGTAAGCTAAACTGATTGTTCTACTCAAGGATGACTTGTTTTTGCATTAGTTACTGATAAACTATAGTGGGCCCCCAGAAGATGGGTGGATGACGTATGACTATGTTTCTAAGAATGTATAAAAGTACTGACAATCCCTCCACCCTTTGGAATAAACTTGCATACTGTCCTTCTGTGTGGTCTGTGTGTGTTTATTCCCCTGGATTCCAACCAGCCGGAGCAGCTCACCGCAGATGAGGGTTTGGGATTTCCTGGCCTGGAGTGACCAATAATATGCAGACCCATTACAGTAGACAACTTAAACCTATGATTGGAATGGCCTTGCGAATTGACCCAGGCTGAGGGTGCTATCTTGGAACGTGTGTGGTTTGGGTAGCCCAATCAAGAGACTTAAGGTACTCAGGGCCATACATAGACATAGGGGAGATATTATTATGTAGCAGGAAACACATCAGTCTGTGGTTGACCTCGCCAGATTATGTGGTGGTACAATGGGGCAGGTATTTGGAGCCTCAGCACAGGGACAAAAGGGGGAGGTTGACCTACTAATATGTTGGGAGTTGGGCTTTCAACACCTGCAGGAGATCATTGACCCAATGTGTCGATATATACTGGTAGTGGGGGACCTACTGGGACAAACCTTGATTCTGGGGAGTATTTATGCTCCCAATGTGCCCAACCCTGATTTTCTTTTTTGCACGCCTAGCAGCAGATTTGGAAACATTGCCAGACTAGCCCGTGATCCTGGGGGGTGATTGGAATGGGGTATTGGACCCGAGTTTAGATACATCTGGGGGATCAGACTCTAGTAGGTTACTTACTTTGTGCTATTTATTTATTTATTTATTTTTATTTATTTATTTAACAGTTTCTTCTATACCGCCCCTTCCAGAGATCAGGGGCGGTTTACATTAAACAAAAATTAGTATATTTCCGTATACTTTACATGGAACAATATTTTAACTATATACATGTTTAGTTACATATAATATATTTTTGAAACTATGTACAGGTTATAAAACATGGAACATAACATAGTTAATTACCAGTAGTTATTTACAATAGTGATATAGTCGTCTGTTTGGGTGAGTAGCTTTCTTGTGTTAGTCATTTGTTCTGTCTTGAGTACTGTGGATGTGTTTCTGTGATTGAATTGGAGAGGTTTTTTGTTGGTAGGGGATCTCAAAGTGTTTTGTAAAGAGGTATGTTTTTAGTTCCTTTTTGAATTGGTGAAGGTCCTTTATCATGCGGAGGGTTAATGGAATTTCATTCCAGAGGGTTGGGGCAGCAAAGGAGAAGGCTCTATCACTTGTTGTTGCTTTAGTTTTTCTGAAATTTGTTTTTATGTTGAGGGAATGGGTTGCGTTCTGTCTGCGCGTTCTAGTTTCTGATGGGGGGTGTATTAGAGTAGATAATTGTGAGGGAGAGATGTTATTAATGAGTTTAAAAGTAGTTAGGAGGATTTTATATTTTATTCGACTGCTTATGGGGAGCCAATGCAGGTCTAATAGTATTGGGGTCACATGGTCTGTTAGTTTGGCTTTTGTGATCATCTTGGCGCATATGTTTTGGGCCCTTTGGAGGAGGCATATGTTCTTTAGTGGTAAGCCGTTTAGGAGACTATTACAGTAGTCGAAGTGGGGGGTGATGAGGGAGTTGACTACTGATCTAAAGTCATGTGTGTTGAGTAGGGGTCTCAGATGTTGTATTGTCTTGAGTTTATAGAATATGGTTTTTACTGTATGTTTTATGTGTGGGAGCATGGTGAGTGAGTGGTCCAGAATTATTCCAAGGTACTTTACCTCCTTTTTAACAGGTATTGGTGTATTACTTATTGTGATTGTGGTAGGGTAGTTGTAGTCAATGTCAGCTTTTCTCGTTATGAACATTGCTTCTGTTTTTTTGAGATTGATGCTTAGGTGATTGTCTTCAAGCCATGTGGTAGTCTCATTCATACACTGGAGTAAGTTATCATATTTGGGGTTGTTGGGGTTTATGGGGATGGCAAGCATGATATCATCCGCGTATATGAAATGGTTGATTTTATACTTCTTGAATATGTTTGTAATAGGCTGGAGGTACAGATTGAAGAGGAGGGCGGAGAGGGCTGATCCTTGAGGGATACCCTGACCTTGAGGGAAAGTTTCTGATGTTTCTTTACCTAATTGTATCCGTATTAATCTGTGTGAGATGTATGATTTGAACCATTCAAGGACTGTCCCTCCTATTTTTAAATTTTCTAGTCTGTTGATGAGTGTATTGTGATTGATGCTGTCGAATGCGGCAGATAGGTCTATGAAGAGGAGAAGGAAGCCTTTGCTATTTTCATTAGTACCTCTGATGAGGAGGTCTGTCAGCGCGATTAGGAGGGTTTCAACTCCATGGAAGGGGCGGAATCCAAATTGATGCGCATCAAGGAGGTTGTGCTCATCTATGTAGTCCTGTAGTTGGAGTTGTATGGTTTTTTCTATTATTTTGGCGATTAGAGGTATGCTGGCTATTGGCCTGTAAGAGTTGGGGTCTTTTGGGTCTAGTTTATTGTTTTTTATTATGGGACTGATCGAGGAGAGCTTTAGGGCGTTGGGCATAGTTCCTTGTGAGAGTGATTGGTTTACTATGTATTGGATGTTTTCTGCAAGGAAGTCCTTAATATACTTGATCCATGACACCGGGCATGGGTCAAGCGGAGAGGTTGTGGTGTTGATCATTGTTATAATATTAAGGATTTGTTTTCGTTCAACCTTGTGAAAGGTTGTCCATTCATAGTTAAGAATTGTACATAGTTTCCCCCAGTTACTTCCAAGTTGATCTCCCTGTTTATTGTAAATACAACTCAAAGTTCCTTGTGTTGTATAGTTGATGTTAAATGTAAACCGCTCTGATCTAAAATAGAGCGGTATAGAAGAACTGTTAAATAAATAAAAATAAAATAAATAGTTACTGTCCTGTATAGATCCTATTGTGGTGGTTGAAGAGTAAGATTTTACCTTTAGTTTTTCAGCAAAATGTGATGCTAAGGTTTGTACGCTTATAGTTTCTTGGTTCGGTTCTGGGTTATGTGTTTTGAAGAGATTTATACGGCGGAGCCAAATGATACATGTGTGGAGGACGTTACACCCCCAGGAACAGGACTATACACATCTCTCTAGGGCCCATGGAACTAGTGCCCATTTTGATTATATACTGGTATCCAAAACTTTATTTGGGAAGGTGGAGGAGGCGGTAATTGATCCCTGTGAGATTTGGATGGACTGGATGGGGAGGCAGCTCTCCAGGACCCGGGCTCAGTGGTGATTTCCCATAGATTTGTATGGAGACGAAGGATTTACGGCCTACCTTAGGGAGAGGTGGGACAACTACTAGTTTCACAACCAGGGGCATAAGGACACATCCAAACTTTTTTGGGAGGCATCTAAGGCGGTTTTACGCTGAGATATTATTGCCCATGTGGCTAGGAGGAAGTGCACCATGGCAGCACAGATCCTCTGGCTAGAGAAACAAATTTGCAGGGAGCACCGAATACTGGCCAAATCTCTGACGGCCAGAAACAAGATGCAGCTATCAGCCACGCAGGTGGCATTAAACACGGTACTTCACCACTGGACAAAGAAGTCCTTGGTTTACTATTGAAACAAATTATACCAGTATGGCGACAAATTGGGGAAACTGCTAGCATGCTGCCTGAGCAAAAGCCAGGGGTCCTAATACGCATCTGCCCTGCGAGACTGTGGGGGGATACAACGGGAAAATATGGAGGATATTAGAGGGATCTTTGTTGATTATTATCATACTCTATATAAAGGGGAGGAAGTGCCAGTGTCCAAGGTCAGGGACTGTTTGCAAAGGGTGCAGGTCCCATGCCTAACCCAGGGTCAACGGGACCGTCTGGGTGCCACAGTAATGGCTGAGGAGGTGGAACAGGTCATAAAGGGTGCGGCTCCTTGTTGGGCACCAGGGTCCGATGGCTATCGGGCTGAATATTACAGAATGTTATGGATGCAACTTCCTCCCGCATTGGTCGATGTGTTCAATGTCTGGTTTACTAGTGGTACGCTCACCTGTGATATCAATACTGTGCATATAGTGGCTCTTCCAAAACCAGGCAAGGATCCCATTTTAGTGGAATCTTATCGCCCTATTTCCAATATTTCATAAATATTGATTTGAAAATATTTGCCAAAATCTTGGCGGATTGCCTTGCCTAGTACCTGCCCGAGTTGGTCTATCCTTGTCAAATGGGCTTTGTACGAGGCCGATATCCTGCTAGCAATCTCTGCAGGATCATCACATCTCTGGATTGGATCCATGACCAGCGGCTGCCTTCGCTGCTCATCATCTTTGATGTTGAGAAGGCGTTTGATGGACCTTTCTCTTTGAGGCATTGGAGGCGTATGGGCTGGGCGCTGGCTTTCTGCAGGGAGTGAGGGCTTTATATCATGAACCCCGAGCAGCAGTGGGAATTAACAGAGGACTTACCTCTAGATTTGGGTTGGAGTGGGGAACTCGCCAGGGGTGTCAGGTGTCCCTACTACTTTTTGTGCTATCCTTGGACCCAGTAATATGGATCCTTTACTCCTGCCAGGATATTATGGGGGTAACAGTGGGTACCACCACCTTTAAAGTGCTGGCCTTTGCTGACGATTTACTTGTTTTGCTAACTGACCCGCAGATTTCCTTATCTTTATTATTAAAGGAAATTAAAACTTTTGGTGCCTTTGTGGGTCCGTGGCTAAACATGTCCAAATCTGAGGCAACAGATGTGCTAGGCTCTTTATGGAGGGTATAGCGGGGAACCTTCCTCCTTCGCTGGGCTGAAGACAAGTTCAAATATTTAGATATATGGTTATCAGACTGTCCCAGTTGACTGTATTGGCTTAATGTCCCACTGCTTCTAACCTGGGTAAAGGATAAACTGCGTGACTGGAACCCACTCCCCCTGTCCCGACTTGGCAGAATTGCAGCCTATAAAATGATGGTCTTTCTCAGTGTTTTGTATGTCCTACGACTGCTGCCTCTCAAACTGCTCCAGCGGGATATACAAACAGTGGACAGAGCATTGCGGAGGTTTCTTTGGAAAAGTAAAAGACCTTGGAATAAAGGGGGGTTGGGGTTTCCCCACTTGGCCCATTAAAATCTGGTTTGTGCGCTTTGCCATGTGTGGGATTGGATGGGTGGACGGGCTATGTTTACCCTGTGAGAATTTGAATCCAAGATGGTTGTCCCCTATTCACTTCTGTACGTTCTTTATGCTGATAACAACTCACTACCGGTGCTGCTCCAGAGTAGTTTTCCCATTGGGATGGTGCGCAGAGGTTGGCGGAAATTGTATGGGCTCATGGGCCTCTCCCCAGCAATCACGGGCTATCCACTCCTGCAAGGAAATATAGCCTTCTCTCCTAGTATAGAGTCTCAGCCTTTTTCGAAATTGGACTTCCAGGGAACTGGTATATCAAGTGGTCACAGCAGAGGGCAGGCTGCGTCCGTTCTCGGAATTACGTGAAGAGTTTGGGCTGCCGACCGAACACCATTTTGTGTATTTGCAATTACATCATTATTTAGCCTCCTAGGGAGCCCAGATCTGGACAAAGGAGGGTTGGATAAATTGGAGGCTTGGTTTGAATTTGAAGATAGAGACCGAGTCTCAGTGGCTCACTATTGCTGTGCATTAAGAGATCTTCCCAGGGCGCAGCCTTATGTACATTGCCCAGAAGTGGGAAGCAGAACTAGGGATCTCTCTAACTGGATTTGTTTGGGAGTCAGCGGTGGCTCGGATGCCTCGTATTGTGTCAGGGCAAGGTTGCGGGAAATGCAATTTAAAATTCTGGAATGGGAGTATTTCTCCCCATATAGAGCATGGAGGGTGGGGTTCGCAGAGACAAGGAAATGCCCCAGGTGTGAAGAGGATCCCGCGCATTTAGGACACATGTTCTATGATTGCATTAGGATTCAGAGGTTTTGGACATGGGTTCAAGGTTTCTTGGGGGTCTCTTAGGAAAAAGTCTAGTGCTCACCCCCAGCTTCACAATACTAGATGCTAGAGAACCTCTCGGCCTCAGAGGGGCTGGGACCCGGCTATTTGTATGGAAAGGTTGTCTTTTGGCCAAACAGTGTATTCTTCGATGCTGGCGGGAGCCTGATGGCCCTGGTATCTGGGAGTGGCGGATTGCTTTACATCAATTAGCCATATGGGAAGGCTTGGCATCTAAAAGGAATACAAAGAAGAGGGAAACATTCCTGACATCTAGTCTAACCCAAGGGCACGTAATGATGTATTCACCTTGTGACTGTACTCTCTGGTCTACCATTGGTGAAGGGGCTGGGGACTGTAGTTTTTAGACCAAGAGATAGTGGTGAGCTCCGAGGCGGGGAGGGATAGGCAAGGGGGGAAGGGGGACAGTGGAATCGACAGGATTAGTGGTCGAGCGGTAAGGGCCACCCGCTGGCCACTGTTTAATGTGATTTAAGACAAAGGGGGCAATTAGGGATGTCGATATGGGTAAGAGGGGGTGAAAATCTAAAAATCAACAAAACTTTGGATTTATTACTTAACATGACTACTGGGTGTTATGAGCATTGGCCTGGCCTGCACTTCTTTGGTTTTTAAATATGAAGGATCTTTATATAATGGAGACAGGGGCCTGAATAAGTTGATGTTTGACCATGGGAGAAAATGTTTCACTTTCTGTTACAAGTGTCTGATGTATTATGCTGTTTGTTTAGACTACTGTTGATGCATAGGGACGATAGAGCACTTGTGTCAGTAGAACTGTTGTGTTTGACAATAAACTTATCTCAACATAAAAGCATTTTTTCAAGAAGCTTGTAGTCCCCCCTGTAGATTTGTATATAATAGATCACTAGGAAGAAAGGGTGTTATATTTTTCCTGGCTATTCCCATTTTTGTTTCCTAACAAGGCAATGAACAGCCTTATATAAGAACTATATGAACAGGACCAAGATAGCCATTTAGGTTTCTTACCCATCACTCTTTATGTGTTTAGATGAATAATAATGGTTTTTCTTTAACACAAGAATTACAAATCCTATCCCCAAGTACATAGCCTTCATTATTTTGCAGCATTTTAACATGGTCATTCATAATTCAGTCAACAAAGCAAAAATCTGCTGTATATTTTCAGAAGCTTGTTTCATTTATTCACCAGACTTAATGAGTACAGGCATGAATGGAAATGCATTGTTACAGTAATTCATGGGCTTGATATTATTGCAGATTGAAAGCATACAAGGTTGAGGTGACATGACTGATTACTTCCAAGACACTACTGATCCATGTTGTTGTTTAGTGATGTTATCAGTGACACTTTTTTGTCAAAGACTGGAAAGTATTTTCATTCAGAATGTCTTCAGAATTTCAATATAATATTAAGACATACCAGTGCTTTATCCATTCATGACAGAATACCTTTGGTGCACTATTAGGCTTGATGTAAAATCCAGCAAATATAATGTCTAAGTAAAGCTTGATGTGAGTTTTTTTGATGCAACTATAACAGAGAACTAATGCATTAATTCTAAAACAAAAAACAGACAGGAAAAAAATATTCTTCCTTTCAACAAAGTCTTTGGAATTCATTGTCAGCATATGTGGTAAAAGCAGGTAGTGGAGATGGGTTTAAAAAAGGTTTGGAGAAATTCATGGAGGAAAAGTCCATAAACAATTATTAAGGTAGTAGTAGAGAAAACCACTGCTTATCCCTGAGGATAAGTAGTATGGAACTGGCTACTTTTGGGATATGTCAGGTACTTGTGACCTGGATTAGTCACTGTTGGAAAAGAGGACACTGGGCTTGATGGACCTTTGGTCAGACCCAATATGACAGTTCTTATGTTCTTATGATATTTATTGCAAGTCGCTTTGAGGTTTGGTCATTATAAGCAAATAATCAAATGTAAATATATACAATTAAACATTGATAGAGCATACAACCTTTATTGAAAAACTACTGATAATTAAAATACAAACCAATCAACAATTCCTAACATTATCAAACACTACTTACAAAGTGCCAGTAAGAAAGCAACAATCACGTAAACATCCAAAAACATTCTTTCCAATTAATACTTGGATCTGAGACATTCAGGACAGGTTTAAGATATACAGATCAGTAACAATAAATCTAACTTTCTGGACAATGGTTAATGATGGTTGGTGAGGCAGCATTAAACATTAACTCCAGTCCTCATTCTGTTCAAATGGCTGCTAATGCAACCTGCACTGGGCAGCCTGGAAAACCTGACTATACTGTGATGAAAAATGCAGATTTTGTTTAACACTTAATATGTAATGATTTAAAACAGACCACCATAAAGAAGTAAACAGTTACTTGGGAAGTGGAGAACTTGAAAGTACAATCAAGGAGAAATACAAATATTGCTTTTCCTACATCTGAATCCAAAGTCCACAGTCTTATTGACAGCTAAAATGAAGAAATGGAAGAAAACAGAAGAAAACAAAAATGAAAAATCGGACATGATTCAGCTGAAAAGATCAATAGGCTTGCTGGATAGTGTGTGCTTTCTGATAGGTAGCATTATAGGTGCAGGCATTTTTGTGTCGCCTGCAGGTGTACTAAAATACTCTTGCCTCAATGTGGGTGTTGCACTAATCTTATGGGCAGTCAGTGGACTCATAACAATAATGTGTTCCCTTTGTTATGCAGAACTAGGCGCTGCTTTACCCTTTAATGGTGGTGCCTACTATCATGTGAAGAGAGGGCTCGGATCCCCTCTTGCGTTTGTTTTTATTTGGACATTGACGATATTTATCAGACCAGCGTCTAATGCAGCACGTGCCCTGATATTTGCAGAATATGCTACCAAACCTTTTTATTCCGGATGCCCTACACCTGACCTGCTCAAGAAGATCTTGGCACTAGCAGTTCTCTGGTTTCTGGGAATTTTAAACTCTATGAGTGTCAAACTAGCTCTGTGGATTCAGAATCTATTTACAGTACTGAAGATGATGTCTCTAACCGTAATTATTTTTGGTGGATTTGTCCTGCTGGCACAACACGGAAAAGGCAACATAGAACAGTTTAAAAATGCTTTCAACTCTGAGGTTCCCAATGCAGTACAGACAACCGAAGCTCTCTTCCAAGGATTATACGCATATGGAGGATGGACTTATCTCAATCATATGGCAGGTAAACCTGCATTATTTTTTATGTGCTTACATTTCTAATTGCATCTTAATAAAATTGGTTCAGCAATAAGTGTAAAGCAAGTGGTACCAAATTTTGATTGTTTAAAGATAGGGATGCTCTTGAAAAAGTCCCCACCCTTAGATCGTAATCATTTGGCCTAATTACCTATAATTGAATGTTATTGGGGTGTTTTATTTATTTTATTTATTTATTTAACAGGTTTTTTATACCGCCTTTCTTATAATCAAAGCGGTTACACGACTACATCAGGTTAGCATAAAATACAAACATACAAACATTAGACTCTACAGACCAAACAATAAATCCAGTTTATACCACCTTATCATAATATCAAAGTGATAAGCAAAGGATCCATAGGTAACATGGAAAGACTACATCATGTTAACATGTAATACAGACATATCTCTAAACAGCTTAAAGGAGAAACAGAAGGAGGAGGTTGTACAGAGAATACTTTTTGCCACGGGCCCGCGCCTAAGGGCCACGCCAAAGGGCCCTCTGGCGAGGCCCTCAGGCGCGGGCCCGCCTGTCGGCGGCAGTGATGTAAAGGAGCTGCTGCTCCCCTCCCACAGCCCCGATTGGGCCGGAGGCAGTTGGCAGGGCACGCGCCTCCCAGGAGACCGGCTCAGGTGTTCTTCCCGCCGTCGGCGGCAGCGATGTAAAGGAGCTGCTGCTCCCCTCCCACAGCCCCGATTGGGCCGGAGGCAGTTGGCAGGGCACGCGCCTCCCAGGAGACCGGCTCAGGTGTTCTTCCTGCCGTCGGCGGCAGCGATGTAAAGGAGCTGCTGCTCCCCTCCCACAGCCCCGATTGGGCCGGAGGCAGTTGGCAGGGCACGCGCCTCCCAGGAGACAGGCTCAGGTGTTCTTCCCGCCGTCAGCGGCAGCGATGTAAAGGAGCTGCTGCTCCCCTCCCACAGCCCCGATTGGGCCGGAGGCAATTGGCAGGGCACGCGCCTCCCAGGAGACCGGCTCAGGTGTTCTTCCCGCCGTCGGCGGCAGCGATGTAAAGGAGCTGCTGCTCCCCTCCCACAGCCCCGATTGGGCCGGAGGCAGTTGGCAGGGCACGCGCCTCCCAGGAGACCGGCTCAGGTGTTCTTCCTGCCGTCGGCGGCAGCGATGTAAAGGAGCTGCTGCTCCCCTCCCACAGCCCCGATTGGGCCGGAGGCAGTTGGCAGGGCACGCGCCTCCCAGGAGACCGGTTCAGGTGTTCTTCCCGCCGTCGGCGGCAGCAATGTAAAGGAGCTGCTGCTCCCCTCCCACAGCCCCGATTGGGCCGGAGGCAGTTGGCAGGGCACGCGCCTCCCAGGAGACTGGCTCAGGTGTTCTTCCCGCCGTCGGCGGCAGCGATGTAAAGGAGCTGCTGCTCCCCTCCCACAGCCCCGATTGGGCTGGAGGCAGTTGGCAGGGCACGCGCCTCCCAGGAGACCGGCTCAGGTGTTCTTCCCGCCGTCGGCGGCAGCGATGTAAAGGAGCTGCTGCTCCCCTCCCACAGCCCCGATTGGGCAGGAGGCAGTTGGCAGGGCACGCGCCTCCCAGGAGACCGGCTCAGGTGTTCTTCCCGCCGTCGGCGGCAGCGATGTAAAGGAGCTGCTGCTCCCCTCCCACAGCCCCGATTGGGCCGGAGGCAGTTGGCAAGGCACGCGCCTCCCTGGAGACCGGCTCAATTAAATTAAAATTAAAATTAAAGTTCTTAAAGAGCATGCACCCACAAATATTTACTGCAAGCTCTCCATAATGGTAATTCAAAAGCATGAGCGATAAAATAACCAAACTCCTGCTTCTAAACAAGATATTTTCATATATGTTTAACAAACTCATATACTAATATATTTTCCTGAAACACTCCTGCCCCGTAACTTCTCGATGGATCCAATACTAATGTCGCAACTTATCAAATGTTTTACTGAAAGAAAATATTGTGTTTTTCCAAACACACATCAAATACAACAATCAATAAACTGTAATACACAATTCTACTTTTGTTAGTTTTCTTCTTTAATTAATGTTTAATTTTCCTGTTTTATTCTCAAGATGTTTTTGTTCTCTGTAGAACAGATATACCCACACTGTTATGTTATGTCCCATGTAAACTGTCTTGAATTGTAGAAAAATGATATATAAAAAGTTTTAAATAAAATAAATAAATAATGCTCATATGTTGGCTTGCTTGTCCGTCCCATCCAATAATTAATATATAGGGAGTCTTTTACTAAAGGACAGTATGCAGGGGCGGCTCAAGGCAATCTGCTGCTTGAGGCAAGATAGTTAACATTTTTGCTAATGATATTGCAGACGGGCTTTCAAGTAGTTTGTCTCTTTGCGGATAATACCAAAATCTGTAATAGACTGGACACCCAGGAAGGAGTAGATAACATGAGGAGGAATCTAGCAAAACTTGAAGAATGGTTGAGAATTTGGTAGCTATGATTTAACACTAAAAAAAACGCAGGGTCATGCATTTGGACTGCAAAAATCCAAGGGAACAGTACAGTATGGGGGGTGAAGTACTTTTCTCCACAAAAGAAGAGAGAGATCAGAGTGTGATCATTTCAGTACAGTATGGGGATGAAGTGCTTTTCTCCACAAAAAAAGAGAGAGACCAGGGCATGATCATTTCTGATGATCTTAAGGTGGCTAAACAGGTAGAGAAGGAGACAGTGAAGGTCAGAAGGGTGCTTAGGTGCATAGGGAGAGGAATGGCCACCAGGAAGAAGGAGTTGATAGTGTCTCTGTATAAACCTTTGGTGAGACCTCATTTGGAATATTGGGTGTAATTCTGGAGACCACACCTTCCAAAGGATATAAACAGGATGGAGCCGGTACAGAGGATGGGTACCAAAATGATCAGTAGGCTTCATTTTAAGGCATATGGAAATAGACTTAAAGATTTCAATATGTTTACTTTGGAGGTGAGATGGGATGGAGCAATATGATAGAGACCTCTGTGGCATAAATGTACAGGAGGAGATCCTCTTTCAATTGAAAGCAAACTCTGCAACGAAGGGACATAGGATAAAGGTGAAAGGGGATAAACTCAGGAGTAATATGCGGAAATATTTATTGAAAGAGTGGTAGATGCGTGGAATAGTCTCCCAGTGGAGATAGTAGAGACAAGAGCAGTATCTGAATTCAAGAAAGCATGGGACAAACACAGAAGACTAGAAAATAAGGGACTGTAATAGTTGTTATAGAAGGGCAGACTGGATAGGCTGGATGGTCTTTATCAGCCATCATGTTTCTATGAGTACTTTCTGCCAGAGGTTTTGTATTCGTGTGCATTGTCAATTAATTGAAAATGAGAGATCTCTGTTTCTCAGAGACAGGATTATTCTTATGTAATCTCGTATGCCCCAACCAAATGGAATGCACTATCAGAGAGCATACGTGCCATATCTAACCTTACAGATTTTTGGAAAAAGTCGAAAATTCATCTCTTCTGTGAGCATTTTGGTTGTGAAGACTAACCACACCACCAAACCACAAGGTTCCGACACTACCCAACACTATATCTCCTGACTAGACAAACTCAGCTCGTTAATCTGCACCCTAAGATAGAGCTACTGTATGTTCCATTATTCTTCTGCCTCAATACAAAATACAAACCAGTCTAATCGGCAAACACCTTGACTCTTATCACTCAGTATAATACCTCCTAACTCTATGAACTACTCACAAAAACCCTGCTGGTGTTCTACATCCTGAGCTGAATTAAGATAGTTATGTTTATTTATTTATTTACAGTTCTTATATACCGCACTTTTTAGTATCAGTGCAGTTTACAAATAACAAAATTTTGCATCAGAACAAAAGATCTGCTTACATTGTAACAGGATCAGTAACTTGGGACTGTAACAAGGGTAACTATATACAAACAGTGGTTGTTGTAAAACTATTTACAGTTTATATTGCAATTTGGTAATCATAATGCAAGAGACCTTGTAATCTATGATCGTTGTGAGTGTGCCTGAGGGCGGGTCTGTTTTGTACATCGTCAGGAGTTATGTTGTTGGAATGTCAGAGGCTGTGTGAGTGAGTGGAGGTGCGGGAAGTGATAGTGTTAGGTTAGGGTGGACGAAGTGTAGGCAGAATAAGTGGTGTTTAAGGGCTTTTCTGAACTGTGATAGGTCACCAATTGATCGGATATGAGGTGGGAGATTGTTCCAGCACCTAGGGGCATAGAAAGTAAAGGCCCTATTCCTAGTTGTTTGAGTACATTTAGTACACTCAAGTGGTATAGGATATGTTATTATATTTGTGTTCTATATCCTAAGTTAAATTAAGTTGGAGTTAAGTTATATTATTCTTGTGTTTCGATATAAAATACATATTAGTTTACTTGCAAACCGCTTTGACTTTAAGATAAGGTAATGCATAAAACTACCTAAATAAATAAATACTAAAGGATAAACAACATATTTCCACACTTCTTAAGGCCCCAATCATCCCCCATTACTTGACTTGGACGTTTTTCAAAACATGAATGTACCAACCAAATGTGCAAGTTACGTCCTCTTGTATAAGCAAACCACGGGGCATTAGAAAAATCTGAATGTACCTAAACATCCCAATACTACAAAATAATTTTATGTATGCTAAAAGCCTCAGCAGAATGGGATAGTGTTGATGGCGGAGGATCACATTTCTGTGACAACGGCAACACCAAACTTAAACTGCGCGGAGGAAAGGCCCGGCAATCTACTTCTGTATCTTGCCATGAAAACCCAATGGATAGTTACAACAAAACTAATTGTGCTATAGTGCTGGAAGATGAGAACCCCAGGTTCGAAGGCACTCAACTAGCTACAGGGGAAGAGCTGAAGACTTTTCAGAGTAACGCCAGCATTTATGATGTGGTTGGATCAAAGCACTCAGGACGTCTGACTGCTGATGTACCTGCGCATGAAATGACAGTCAGAAGCTGTAAAGATGTCTTACACATTGGAACATGGAACGTACGAAGCATAAACCAAGGGAAGTTGGAGGTGGTCAAGAATGAAATGGAACGTGTACAACTTGATCTGTTGGGAGTCAGCGAACTGAAATGGACTGGCATGGTAAAGGGGATGGAAGGATACTCCTATGAAGAAAGGCTAAAAAGGTTAGGGCTCTTTAACCTGGAAAAGAGACGGCTGAGGGGAGTCTATAAATTAATGAATGGAGTGGAACGGGTAAACGTAGATCGATTGTTTATGTTATCAGAATATAGAAAGACTAGGGGACATGCAATGAAGCTACAGGGTAAACTATTTAAGACTAATAAAAGAAAATATTTTTTCACTCAACATGTAATCAAACTCTGGAATTTGTTACCGGAGGATGTAGTAAAGGCTGTTAGTGTCGCTGGGTTTAAAAAAGGTTTGGAAATTGCTAGGTACGTATGACCTAGATTGGCCACTGTTGGAAACAGGATACTGGGCTTGATGGACCTTGGTCTGACCCAATATGGCATATCTTATGTTCTTATGTTATGTTCTAATAAGATGCTTTAACTCTGTTACACAATGGCTATCCGAACATAATCTTTTCGTATACTACAACAAAATGGAATTTCTCTATATCAGAGACATGAACTACAACCCACCATCTTCTAGAAGAGTTGCAGTGGCATAACTGAAAGTGAAGTCCGAGATACGTTACTTGGGAGTAACTATAGACCAATGTCTAACCTTACAGCTGCACATTAGTAACATCACGAGGACCATATACCATAAAATAAAAACAATTTAGCACCTGCGACCATTACTGGACCTCCAAGACTTCTGTATAATTTTTTAGTCCTTAGTCCTCCCACACCTTGACTACTATAAGGCCTACTGAAATACACACTGTACCCTCTGCAGTTGGCTCAAAACACAACTGCCCACATTCTCTGCAGTACTGCTTGAGCCAACGACATAACTCCAATATTCAAGCAGTTACACTGGCTGCCTGTCTGGAAAGAGCAAAATAGAGTCATACTGACAACATTCAAAGCATCCCAAGGCCTCTCATTGGTTTATCTCCAATTGTTATTTCAAAGAGTGCCCAACAACAGATCTTGGAGAGCAAACCTCCAAAACACATTCGTAATACCTACTATAAACTCAAAGACTAACCAAAGTACATCAACAGGGCCTTCAGGCACGTGGCCATTTTACTGAAGTCAGTGTTTTTGAAGTCTAGGACTTTGAGCTTGCTATGATTGGACTGCACCTTGGCTTTTATCTCAAACCACACCGTGCAATGATCGCTGCTGCTCACAGGGGCACCCACCTGACATTAGACACGCTATCTCCGTTGGTGAGCACTAAATCCAGCATTGAAGTTAGTACATGAGTTAAACATGTGGCCGATTGTAGTAGTGTGGGGGTGATTTATGTCATCATTTGTCCTTCTAATAAATTATATGTAGGTCAGACTTCTCGTTCTATAAAGGTTAGGATTATTGCATGTTCTTTAGCCATTCGTTGAGAGACTGGAAACAAGCGAATCATGCAGTTAAAGATATTAGGTTTTTTTTATAGTAGAAATTATTTTGGTAGGAGCTGGAAAGGATCCTATACAATTCCTTTATCAATATGAACAGAATACATTTTTTCACTGGCAAACATTGGCCTTGAGTGGGTTAAATCATGATACTGAATGGAAGTGGTTTTATTGAACCACTTTGGTTGGGTATATAAATGGATTTCAGGTGTATGATTGATTAAGACACGTGCATGGCGTTTTGGCATTGCAATGAGAAGATGTTGATTGCTCCAGGGGAATAGAACAGCCTTTGATAAGATTTTGGGTTGTTGTTTTTTTTTTTTTAATTGAAATTTCACCAAACTTACAAAAGCAAGCATAAAGAAACATTAGATGTTTCATACAAGCAAATGCTAAACATAACAAAGCAATTAACAGCAATACATCACCTTAGCCCACAATATGGGGAGATATTAAAGAAGAAAAAAAGAAAAATAAGAAAACAAATAGAGCTAACTCTAAGTTACCTGGCAGCCTTAAATTAACCCACCCAACTCCAGTTACTTATTGCCATGTCGTTCCTTATCAGTCAGAAATACCTCAAGCTGAGAAGGATCAAGAAAGACAAACTTTAAACCCTGAAATGAAACCAAGCACTTACAAGGGTATCTAAGAAAAAAAGTAGCGGAAAGGGCGACCACCCTAGGTTTAAGGGCCAAAAAGGCCTGTCTCCTAGTTTGTGTCGCTTTACAAATATCTGGAAACATTTGAACCTTAGCACCACAAAACAGAAGTGACATATTCTTAAAGTAACTACGAAACACAAGCATTCTATCCTGGTCTGAGACAAACGAAACCACCAAAGTAGCTCTAGAAGCAATACTCGTATTATCTTGGGAGTCCTCTAGGAATTTGGTGAGCTCTAGGCAATCCTGGCCCTGAACCTCATCAAACCCCCCCTGAGGACCCGTAGACAGCCTCCTACCAGTTAGGTAATAAAACTTAGAGAGAGCAATGGAATCAGCCGAAGCTAATCCCAGTACCTCTCTGAAATACTTTCTCAGCAAGATTTCAGCAGAAAGCAAATGACATAAAGGAAAATTTAGCAATCTAATATTTTTTGCACGAAACATATTGTCAAACTGTTCCATCTTATTGTGTACAAGCAAACTATCCCTTATATGAGAAGGGTTAACAGCTTTAAGAACCTGACACTGGCTTTCACATTTAGCAACCTGAGTGGAAATATTCCCCACCTTATTATCCACCTCTAACAACCGAGTAGTAATCTCAGAAGAAAAACCACAAAGTTGTGTTACAGTGGGCACTAAGGAATTCTCAATACGAGTGACCACTCTCCAAATGTCGGCCAAAGTGACCTGATCGTCCAGGACCTCCCTGGCCTCACCTGGGACAGGTACCCATATTACTGGTTTCAGCTTTTCCCCAGCATCTATCGGGGTACTCTGCTGTAACCGAGTACCCTCAAAGGCAGACAAGGGTGAGGATATATATACTGGAGGAGAAGGTGGTGACCGGTCTGGGGAACTCAGAGACACCGGAGACGGACGAAGCACAAGAAAGTCAGGGTCAAGTGAGACATTGGTGTTAGTCACTACCTTAACATGTTTGTCCATGGGCCCCACAGCAACCTCAGTTTATTTATTTATTTATTTAATTAACAGTTCTTCTATACCGCGCTATTTTAGATCAGTGCGGTTTACATTTAACATCAACTATGCAAGATCTTCTTCTTCCTTTTACCCATTTAATCACCAACTCCAAAACTCGACACTTGGTCCTGCTCTCCTGCGTTGCTCCAAGGGGCTCCCAAGGGGCCTGATATGCCCCTTGTATCTAGCCCCTTATATCGCTGCCCCGACTAGCGCCTAACCTGCAGAGCTTTTGAAGAGGCCCCCGATGACGTCGGGGCCGCCGGAACAGGAGCCTGACACCTCCAGACCACTGCACTGCCTCTATGGATCTCCCGGGGCTGCTTTCAAACTGTTCCGCTTTCAAAGAGGCCCCCGATGACGTCGGGGCCGCCAGAACAGGAGCCTGACACCTCCAGACCACTGCGCTGCCTCTATGGATCTCCCGGGGCTGCTTTCAAACTGTTCCGCTTTCGAAGAGGCCCCCGATGATGTCGGGACCACTGGAACAGGAGCCTGACACCTCCGGACCACTGCGCTGCCTCTATGGATCTCCCCAAGATTTTGGTTTTAATATGCAATTGTAATTATATTATATGTTTTAGAAGGGAGACAGTATATATATGTGTGTTGTTTCCATTCATAGCTATTATGTTCCCTAATGATGTCTATTATTGAGGGTGAAACCAATGGCCGGATTGGAATAGTCTAGGGCCTCGGAATACTCTGTGGCCTGAATCTTCCATGTACTTTGAAGAACTGATAGTGCCTAATTGTGGAGATCATTGCTGTTTGGATTATCTGCTATTAGTGTGCATCTTCAAATGGATATGTTCTCATCTTTTTGGGATTCTGGATGTCTGGTTATTCGACATAGAATTATGAAATAGTATAAATAGTCTGCGCTGCTGTGATGTGATCATTTTGTGGGATTCTCAATGAGTTTTTGGAAGGAAGTGGTGTGGATAATTTTGATGTAGGGAGTGGTTATATGGAAACGCATCTGGGATTGTAAAAAGATTTTTTAATGACAGTTTTTCTCAGTGAGGTGTGGAAAGTATGTGAGTGGTGTGACCATTTTAGTGTATGTGTATGTTGCTAGAAAATTTGTATCTCACTATTTAAATAAATTGGAAACAATACGTATATTTAATTTTGGAGATATTATTTATGATATAGGTTTATATGGTATGTTATTAGCCACTTTTTTGTGTTGTATATCATTGCTTAGTGGTAAGGTTTTTTTGAGACTTTGTGAAAGTCAGGGATATACCAGGTGCTGTGTCTTGGATTGTCCATTTTTGAAAACAGGATACTGGGCTTGATATATCTTTGGTCTGACCTAGTATAGCAGTTCTTTCTTTATTTATTTATAGTACAGTATTTGCCTGTAAGCAGGTTTCCCCCTTTTTTCATTATATTTTAATTATTGTGAGAGGGTCTATAGAATGTTACCAGTCCCTTTCCAAAGGGAGAATCAACAATCCCCTTTAAGAGAGTCTGCAGTCCAGAGTTCAGGGCTGGGAAGGCATGGCTTACAGGGAGAAGTTAAGAACCCAGCAGGCTGCAGAAGGGAGAGAAGCCCGTGGAGCCAGGAGTCCTTCCCAGACAAGCCACGCAAAGGAGTTCTGAGATAGGAACTTTAACTGGGGCTGGAGGAAGGGCTGGGAGAACCAGCATGTGGAGGTCTAACAAGATGGGACAGAAGTAAGCTGATTTTGTTTTCCCTGAACTGCTGTCTGCTCTGGGTTTTGTTTTATGGAGGTTTAATAAGCTGAGAAAGATTTAAAACTGCTTTTGTTTTCCCTGAACTGCTGTCTGGCCTGTGTATTAAAGAAAACCCCTTCCTACCACACACCACACTACCACATTATGTTTATTTACATGTTTTTAGACCCCTGACTAAGGCTTTTTATAGCTAAAACTTGGCCAAGTAGAGCAATTTCCAATAAAAGAAAGTTTTCTGCTCTATGGTTTGTTTGTATAGACTGATATTTGTTGCAGAAGTTGACACTTTCTATCCATCCTCTACTCGTGTTTGTTTCTGTAGACTAATATTTGTTGCGAAAGTCGACACCTTCTATCCATCCTGTATTTGTGTTCGTTTGTGTAGTAGAGCGATATTTGTTGTGAACGTTGACACCTTCTATCCATCCTCTGTTTGAGGTAACCAGCTCATCTGTCACTCCTGCTGGTGTCACCCCATCAGCAGCCTCTTCCACCTGAAACTCTGAAGGTTAGCCCAAAAGGATACAGCCAATGATACTGCACCTGTTCTTTCTGCAGAGTTCTAGTAATTTCTTGAAATGTTCTTCTTTATTTCAGAATGGTAGCAGATAGGCCCATAAACAATTTAGTTGTGTGCCTTTCCCATTTAATTTGGCCCAAAGTTCTCACAGTTTGCAATATCACCTCCGTTATGGCATATTCATGGAAGCATGCAATCAAATCCCTGGGCTCATTAGTCAGATGTGGTCCTAAGGCCCTAAGCAGTCCTTCAGTTTTATAGCACAGGATCTCATCTGGCAGTTTTGTGACATTTGCTATTGCCTTAGCTACTTTTTGGGTCAAGTTCACACCTTGTGCTTCCGCTAGCTCTCTCAGGTGCAAATTACTGAGCCTGGTTCTGTGCTGGATTTCTTCCAGCTTATCCTCTACTGCTTCATAATATTTCTTTAGCTCCCATAACCTCCACAATGCCACAGTCACAGACTCTCCAAATATCTCTAGTTTTCTTTCCACCTTCTCCAATCCATGTCCAAGCTCGCCCACTGTCTGGCATTAGTGAAAATGAAAATACTCAAATCCACAGTTTTGCATATCACTGATTCCGCCACTTAGTCAGCAGTATCTGTGGTCTTTCTGGTCATGAGTAGAATTTTTACGCAAGGGATGTGAGGGTAACTGCTCTATTCAAGGGTAGCACCTGGTTTAGGCAATCATTCCCTGTCTGATGTTACTTCCTCTCTTTTAGCCCAAATTTAAATTGAGGGATAAGAGCCAATGAAGTATAGGCATTAGGGAAAATTTGATGAGATTAGGGTTGCCAACTGGCTCCAGATGCGCCTGACAGGCTTGATCCAGTCCTGGGTTTACCCCATTGTATGCAGGGACATGTAGTCTGCTATGGAGTGCAATGGAAAATCAGAACTACATGTCCCTGCATGCAGTGGGGCAAACCTAGGACTGGATCAAGTGTGTCGGGCGCATCTGGAGCCAGTTGGCAACTCTAAATGAAATATATCTTTTGAGTTTTAGAGAGTAGATTGCCTAATGGTTAGAGCAGTGGACTGAGAACCAAGGAAGCCAAGGTTCAAATCTCACTGCCAGTCCTTATGATCTTGGGCAAGTCACTTAACTTTCCACTGCCTCCGGTAAAAACTTAGATTGTAAGCCCTCTGGAGGCAGAAACATACTACTATACCTGAATGTAACCGGCCGTGAACTACTCCTGAAAAAGCCTTCAGCCAAATCCAAATTAATATTGGCATTTTATGTATCTGTAGTTTTATTATTTGTACTTGATTTTATGTGATTTTTTTTGTATTTTAAATTTGTACACCGCTCAAATTTCACTGAGATATGAAGCAGTCTATAAATGTTAATTAAACCAAATTAATCTTCCCCAAGCATGATGGATTATCTACTTCTGGGCATGTGCTGAATTTTTTTTCCTACTGTTTACTAATTCTGTTCTTATCATGATTTTAAGACTTAGCTACCAATAATATTTCTTTCCCTTCTGTTGGAACTACAGCAGTTCATCTTCAGCTTCTGTGTGCTAGAACTACTATTCTTTTATTTAGAAGAGAGAGAAGGAACTCAGTGGAGATTCGTGGAGTTGGGCAAGAAATGCCAGCATAAGACCTCCCCATAAATAGCCTTGAGTGAAAGAGTAACATCCTTATAGGTGAAGGCAGTTTTAGGAGAAAAATACCATCCAAGTATAATGGGAGGTATTTGAATATAACAAAATTGCTATCAGTTACCCTGCAATACAGAACTACAGGTTCATTACAGTACAGACTGGCAGAGAAAAGGAAATGCAGAAACAATTTCCAGGGACAGATCTGTACTAACAGGAAAAATACAGATTATACATTTGTAAAAACGCTTACCAAAAGCCCACTAAAATAAAAAAAAATTACCTATATAAACCTGGCACTCCAAGGAAGCCAAACAAAACAAAGTACAGCTATTGGGACTCTCAGAAAGACCTTCTCCCACTTATTGTACAGAGGGATCAGGATTGCATGACTATTTCTTGTGAAAGCACAAAGCTTGCAAGTATTATGATTTAAGACTTCTCCTGTTAGAACTCAGGGTTTATAGGATTACACAGAACTATGAAGTCTCTGTTAGAGCCCAGGGCTAGGTAGAATCCTAGAACTTCTGTGATGATGGTCTGTGTTCCTGCAGGTCTCTCGATCTCAGTGAAACAGTGGGTCTGTTTTCTCTCATCACTCACTCATTTTTACAAAACCTAGAAGCTTATATTGCAGAGATGCTCTACAGCAGTCCTGTAGTCATTCTTGGAGGAAGGGCAAAAAAGCTACCTGTGCAACTTAGGGACTCAAGGCTGGTCTTACCCCCTGGTGGTGCTTTATGTGGACAGGGGTAATGGTATTCTGTGTGTTTGTGGTGACAGGATCCCATTCAGGAGATCTGAAGAACTGATGGGGAAGGGACAAGTTCCTGGAGGAAAGGTCCATAAACCATTATTAAAAGGGGCCCAGGATATCACTGCTTGACCCAATACAAGCATTGAGGAACCTCTGTGTCTTTTGTGGAGACTGCTAGGTACTTATGACCTAGATTGGCCACTGTTGGAAACAGGATACTGGGCTTGATGGACCTTGATCCAACCTAGTATGGCATATCTTATGTTCTTTGATAACTCTGCAATTATGGCACCCTCTCTTTTTATAGTACTGCTGAAATATTGGAATATTAGTCACAAATACAAGTTGTATGGTGACTTCACCCCTCAGCAGGTTATTGTCTAGCTCTTCAGATGGTCAGCAGCAATGACAGCAAACAAGTAAAACCAGTTTTTGATTGGATTTCAGTTGTGTACTCTGTTGAATTAGCTAGTTGTGTATTCACCTCAATCAACAATAGGAAGTTGTGTATTTATGCAGTGAGCAGAAGGGTGAAGCTGGCCTTGAATGGATTTAGTCACTGACAATCCTTTGCCAGAGCTGGCTTTTGTGATGAGGTGACTGGCTGATCCCAATTTTTTTTGTTGTTCCAATTGTTCTTGGTCATCATCAAACTGGTTTTAGTCATCAGGTAGAGGAGGGCCATAGTATCGTATAGTATTTCAATGCAGGCTACTTTTCATCATTCAGTTATTCTGTTCTTTACTTTCTTAACTTGATATTTATTTATTTAACGGTATTTCTATACCACCTTATCATACAATCAAGGCGGTGTCACAGCAATACAATCAAGAGTAGTGGAAGGGTATTTCATGCAGTGAAAAAATGTCATGATTTGCGTGTAAGGGGTTAGTGTAACAGATTAGGTTGAACTATGTACATTGTGAGCTATAGTACAGCATGAGCTATAATACATTGTTCTATACAATTAGGGTTTAAGGTATATCATGTGCCGTTGAACATTTTCTTATCACGGTTGGGAGGGGAAGGAGGTGGTTCCTGTTAGTATGATTAAGTAACATGTCCGTAGTGTTCTATGAACAGCGTTGTCTTCAGCTGTTTGCAAAAGTCTTTGAGGTCAGTTGTCGATCTCAGTTCGTCTGGGAGGGAGTTCCATATTGTTGGGGCAGCCAGGGAGAGGGCTCTCTCTGTGGTGTCCTTGCGTGTTTTTCTGAAGTCATTCGGGGTGTTTACTCTGTTGGCGGTTCCTTTTCTTTTTGGGCGAATGCTGGTGTCTGGTTGTATGAGGGTGTGCAGGCTGTTGGCTGAAGTGTGGTGTTTGATCTTGAATATGTTTATGATTGTTTTGTATTTGATGCGAGAACTGATTGGGAGCCAGTGTAGGTCTTTCAGAACAGGAGTAATGTGTTCATGTCTTGTTGAACCAGATATTATGCGGGCTGCAGTGTTCTGTGCTAGTTGTAGTGGTTTGAGTGTTTGTTTTGTTAGCCCAAGGTAGATGGGGTTGCAGAAGTCCAGTAAGGGAGTAATTAGGGCTTGGCATATGGTACGGAAGTGTTCTGTGGTGAGGAGGGGTTTAAGTCTTCTGATAATTCTCATCCTGTGGTATGCATTTTTGATTGTTTTGCTTACTTGTGTCTTGAGATTCAGTTCGTTGTCCAGGGTCACTCCAAGGTATTTTACTTCCGATTTCATTGGTATGGTTGTGTTTTGTACTCTGATGTCCGGTGGGTGGATGAAGTCTGTGTTGTGAGTGATTATTAGTGCCTCCGTCTTGCTGTAGTTGATGGCGAGGTTGTTGTCTTTACACCATCTTGTCATTTGTGTTAGGCAGTCTGTTATTTTAGAGTAGTCTGGGTTGTCAATTGAGATAGGTGTGTATATCATAATGTCATCTGCATAGATTGTGTATTGAATGCTGTTCGCTTTCAGGATGTCGCATATTGGCTGGATGTATATGTTGAACAGAAGTGCTGAGAGGGCGGACCCTTGGGGCACTCCTTGGAGGACTTTTATGGGTTGAGAGGTGTTGTGGCCTACCTTGACCTGTATCTGCCTGTCGGTTAGGTATGAAGGGAACCATTTTAATGTGGTACCATGAAGCCCAATTTTCTTTAGTCTTTCCAGAAGAGTTTGGTGGTCTACTGTGTCGAACGCTGAGGAGATGTCAATGAAGATCAATAGGATACCTTTTTTGGTGTTGTCTATGATTCAGAGGATGTTGTCGAAGAGGTAGATCAGCAGTGTTTCGACTCCATGGTTGGGGCGAAAGCCGTGTTGGTTGTCATCTAGAGGAGCGTGGTTGTCGATGTGTTCCTGTAGTTGTTGTTGTTCTGATTTTTCTATGATTTTTGCTAGAAAGGGTATGCTGGATATTGGTCAGTATGCTGCTGGGTTGCTCTTGTCGAGGGTTGTTTTCTTTGGTATTGGTCGTACTGTAGCTAGCTTTAGTTTATCTGGCATGAGTCCTTGGGTGAGGGAATTGTGCACCATGTTGTGTATGAAGTGGATGAAGCTTGATTTGGTGGCTTTGATCTATGACACTGGGCAAGGGTCCGTAGCAGCGGTGCTTGCTTTGATTGCAGAGATGATGTGGGAGAGCTGTTCTGTTAAGGGTGAGCAGAATGTGTCCCAGGTCTTAGGGTGTGAGTCGGGCTGAGTTGGTGTGCTAGGCGTTGTTGGTTCTGCGGAGTGAAATCTTTCCTTGATATGATCAGCAAATGTATATACCACTTTCCTACAGCTACAAGAGTTAAAGAAATTTTCTAGCCTAAAACTGGAATGCTACAAGATGCTCCAGGATCCATGTTGAATGATGCTGAGAAGATCAAGGAAAAGGAGGAAAGAATATACAGTCATTATACCATAAAGATCAAGTAGACAAAATAGCCATTTCAACCTATACCTTATGATCAGGAACCATTGGTAATGAAAGAAGAAGTTGAAGCAGCATTGAAAGCCTTATCAAAGAACAAAGCACCAGGCATTGATGGCATTCCCAGTGAAATATTCTCACCACTAATTAACATTACAATCCTAGGTATTTTCTGCTTATTAATCTCCAAAATGCAATCTCAACTATTGGCTCCAATAATACTTTTTTAATCATTCTCTCATGCCTAACAATAAAAGGCAATGTGCAATTCTTCTCACTCCCACACCAATCAGTAAACTGCTTAACAACACACCCAACATCAGAACCAGAAGATCTACACTATCGAACATGCTAATGGTACCTAAGCTCACCACAAGATGTACGAAGGCAACTACCAAAAGAGCTTTTTCAATTTATGCTCCGACAGCCTGGAATGACCTTCCCGCTGGTATTCGATCCATATCCAGCCTCATCTCCTTCAGAAAGGCAATAAAACACCATCTCTTTCTAATTCACTATTCTGAAACAAATCCCGAAGAACATAAATCATTCACACTCACCTCACACCTTAACTGCCTTAACACCCAATATGAGAATGGTTAGGTGCTCCACCCCCTTTAGTTCTATCCATTCTACCACCTGACCTATATATGATTACCGTAGACTTCAATTACTAGAATATTTAACTCTTTGTAAATACTTTGTAGATATCATGTGAATAGTTCCCCTGTTATCCCATTTTTTGAGTATTCCTTGTTCTATGTAAGCACATTGTGATATTAATGCATTGTTGCACTGTTCAGTTTTAATGTAAACCGCACTGATTTCAATAGCGCCGTATATAAAAAATAAAAATAAAAAAAATAAATAACCAGAAATAATCCCTATTGTATGTTCACAACTTTAGTCACATAGACTGTATCATAGACCATCAAATAACACCAGCACCCGCAAGACTTATATACATTAATCCATCACATATAAACACCTATGGAACTTGGAAGGCCCCTCAAAAAGCCTCCCTGCTTCAAGGTTCATATATAAATGCAAGGTCGATAAAAAAAGAAGACCCCTATCATTTTTGATTATGCAAATGCTATTAACCCTGATATAATATTTATATCTGAAACCTGGCTCTCTGATCTTGGTAACATTATACTAAACTAACTATGCTCACCCAACTATAAAATATTTCAGACCCCCAGAACAGTTAAACAGGGTGGAGACGTTCTAATTTTAATTAAAGTCTCTTTAGGTCCACAACTACACTGCTCTGCCTCCACACCGGATGCTGACCTTCCAATAATCATTACCGAGACAACAGCTTTCTGCCTTGTATACCGACCACTAGCTGCTGACCCTGATGGCCTTACAAGCATCATTGAAGAAATTGTTAACATCACACCAAATAAAAACACCATGCTCTTAGGGGACTTTAATCTCCCTTCATTACAAAATTTGCACTTAGCCTCCTTCATCAGTGCAATGGAAGATTTAAGTTATAAACAAGTTATTACTAATCCCACCAACAAGAAAGGTAACATACTTGATCTTGTATTTATTCCTCAAGAAATCCAACTACCTCACGATTCCCCACTTCAGATAACCCCAGTTCCATGGTCTGATCACCACCTCATTGAAGTCACCCTTGAGATTAAACAACTACAAACCCATACTGAAAGAAATCACCCTAAATCCTATTCTAAATACAAACAATTTGATAAAGACATCTTCGACTTCCAATATGAGCGCAGCAGTTGGATGTGTCTAAGAGAGCTCCGTCTCCCAATTCTCCCCCCAATACTGTAAGGAAGTGTGACAAAGGGAGCAAACCCTCTCCAGGAAGATATAATGCCGAAGACTGCGAGGCTTAACCCATCAAGACTATTGCTGAACTGTATGCGGCTAGAGGCAAACCGCGGGAGACCGTGGAGGGAGTGGAGCAAGGCCTGGCTTCCCCAGCGCTATCCATGGCAATTACTAGAGACAGCAATGGGGGGTGCAGTGAAGCAGATCTCCTCACCATACTGAGAGAAATAAGGGACTCAAAAACAGAAATTGTTAATAAGGTCCTTGGCAAGATAGAAGAGAAGTTTGCGGCAGTGGGGGTGAGATTGGAGGAGGCCGAAGCCAGAATCAATTCTACGGAGGATGCGCAGGCGCAGGTGGGAAAGGAGGTTTCGCGCCTACAACAACAACTAGGCTGGCTGCAGGCAAAAATGGAAGAAATGGAAAATCAGGAGAGAAGGTCAAATGTGTGGATCTTTGGAGTACCAGAAGTGGAGGAAGGCAGAGACCCCATATCATTTGTTAAAGCTTTATTTGTACAATGCTTCCTGGACTGTCCTTCGACAGAGGCCTATGAGATTGAGAGGGCGCACCGTGAACTCCGTCCCCGCCCGGAGAACAATTCGAGGCCGCGGGCCTTTATAGTTAAAATGCTGCGTTTCCAGGACAGGGAGCGTATCATCCGTCTAGCTAGAAGAACAGGGTATGTCACATTGAAGTCATGGAGGATCTCAGTGTTCCCAGATGTGGCAGTGGAGACTATGAGAAGACGCAGGAACATGGTGACATTCAAAAACACCCTCGCTCAGAAAGGGATACAGGTGGCAATTTGGTATCCAGTGCGACTAGTATTGATGGAGAATGGTGTGAGACGATTTTTTCACAGCATGGAGGCACTGGAGAAGCATCTTAAGATGAGAGCAGTGTGTCGAGGAAATACCCATGTGGCGGCCATGGATAGTGGAGGAGGTGCTACCACCCAGGTTTAGGCGGCTGAGCAGGAGATGGAGCGTGATGCACCGACCGCACTTTCAGAGGAACGGAGAGCGGACCAAGCGACAGTTTCGCAGGAACTGGGACCTCAGGGAGAGGGATGAACTAGAAGTAACATAGACCAGCGGCGTGGAGAAGGATGGACTATGATGGAGAAGGTAGTTGGCTTCCGAAGGGAAGTCAAGAAGAGAACTGATTAATCAATTGGCATAGCTGAGGAGGGATGGTTGGAGGGAGGGGAGGAGGGGGGGGGGAGACAGGAGCAGGACCACTTTAAGCTCTGCGGAAGAAAATAAAGGAGGGAAAGTGGAATTCAGAGGAAGAGGGGAGGAGGAATGTAGAGGGGAGGACAAAGGAGGAGCAGTCTGTGATGTTAATTGCTTTATGTTTTGATGTATCGATGCGGCTCAGTGTTAACAGCGCAGTACAAAGGGAGGTGAGGATGATTAGAGAGGTCCAAAGGGGGACATGGGGGGGTTACATAATTGCCTCATGGAATGTAAGGGGAGTACATAGCCCTATTAAACAGAAGAGAATACTGACAAGTTTAGTGTGGGCAAAGGCCGATTTTGCCCTTCTGCAGGAGACACACTTAAATAGAGAGGAGCATGAGAAACTGAGATGCTCGGGGTACACTCAGATGTACTGTTCAGCATATAATTCCAAGAAGCAGGGGGTAGATATTTTTGTCCATAAAAGGGTCCCATTTATTCTGGGAGAGGGGGGGGGGAGACACACAGGGCAGGGGGATGTGGATCATAGGGCGTGTGGATCAAGCAGAGATAGCAATTTTGACAACCCAGTGCAAATGTTATTGGTGGTACCTGGAAGAGGGACAAAACGGGCCATGTTAGTACAAAAGATGCTATTAGCCGCCAGAGTTGTGGTGGCATGGAGGTGGAAGTCAGTAGTGGGTCCTACTATGGAGGACTGGAGGGGTAAAGTGGGGGAGGCTCTGCGATTTGATCAAATATCATATAGACTAAAAGGGCAGGAGGGGCAATACAAGAAAATATGGGGCACATACATCAAGAGCTTGGAGGAGACTACACCTCAGGAGGATGGGGGAGGAGGATCAGGAGAGGAGTAAAAGAGCTGCGACTGTGAGCATGCAATGAGACACATTAGTTATATGTATAAGGCAGTGTGAGTTGTGGGATTTCGATATGTATTTTTAATGCATTGGAAGGAACACTGTATTAACTGTTAGTTTGGAATATGAGACTTGGGAGGTGATGTATATTGGTTTGTGAAATGTGATGAGAGTGTTAGAACAGGCAACATTTTGCAGTAGGGGAGATGGTGAGGGTAAGGGGGGTGAAGGATATGGACTACCATAGGGGTTGATAAGAAACGGGTGAAGGGATCAGATGTGCTGATGTGATGAAGGAGGGGATGGAGAAAGGGAAGAGAGGGAAGGAAGGATACAAACGGTGGTTCAATGGTTGTCATTGTATTTATTATGGAAAGGGTTGCATTGCCTGTATATTCATATTCCACAATTAATAAAAATAAGTTTATTTAAAAAAAAAGACATCTTCATTGAAGTGCTTCAAAAGTCCGTTAAGCTCAATTCAAATGATCTTGACGCAATTATAAACAACTGGAACACCTCAATTACTGACATAGTTACCAAACCACTTAATTCTAAAAACACATCAAAAAAACCTTCTAAACAATGGTACACCCATGAGCTTATAATTATGAAAAGAGATCTTAGAAAGCTAGAATGTTCCTGGCGCGTCAATAAAACAACTGTAAACAGGAACAAATACATGATCATGCTCACCAAATATTGGCACCATATTAATTCAACTAAAAAGGACTTCATACAAAACTCCTCATGAGATCAATTAATAAACCAAAAGACCTATTTGCTATAGTTAAGTCCCTTACAGCTCACCCTAACCATTCATCTACATCTACAGACATAGCACCACAAACACTTGCTGATTTTTACATGTCCAAATTAAACTCCCAAACACACACTACTAGTACAACTATCCACAACTCATCACAGCCTACAGAACCATGGAAAAAGTTCCATTCAATTTACCCTGAATCTCTTAAGGATTCATCTATGAACACCACAACATCTAAAGCAGATCCATGCCCAGTTAAATGGATCAAGGATTCTATTACTGAAATTGCCCCTATTATACAAGCAATTTTAAATAAATCACTAACCCAAGGCTACATGCCTCTAGAGCTTAAAAAAGCTAACATTCGGCCAATCTTAAAAAACAAAGCACTGGACAAATCATGCCCATCTTCCTACTGACCTATCTCCAGTCTGCCTTTCCTCGCTAAAATAATAGAAAAATATGTTTGCATGCAATTGCAAGACCACATTGATCTCTACTCACCCCTAGATGACAAACAATTTGGGTTTAGACCATACCACAGTGTGGAGACATTGATGCTAACCATATGCAACAAAATCATTAAGGCAATAGATAACAATAACTAAGCCTATTGTCATGGTCCAGGGCAGAATAGACCAGAGGAAATGCAGGAAAATGCTCGGGGGAGTTTTAAAAGGCACACTGAGAAGCACATGGCTAGGGGTTGCCATGAGCAACAAAGGAAAACACAAGCTCATGCTGCAGCAAAACACCCAGAGAGAGCATTACGTAAGGGCTCATTAGTAAGGCAGAAACAGCTGCAGGAAGTTAGCCCAATGGAAGTCTCAAGCTATGACGCAGTTAAAATAGGGCCAGCTTTGAGCACAAGGAGAACCAGCAGATACACAGGAAACAGATACACGAGGAGCACAACAGGAAGCTCAGCTAAAGGCACGAGGAAAGAAGGAAGTTACTACACCAGCCCAGAAGCAGTTGACAGAACTGTAGGATACAGAAAGACTGCAACTAGCAGAAAAGCCATTTCCAGAAACCAAGGCAGAGGAAGGGATAGAGAGAGATCCCAGGAGCCATATCGGAGTGTTTCTGAAGAAGAATCTATCTGCTCTGAAGGAGAGTTTGCCTCAGAAGAATTCTCTCAGGTCAGTGTTTTAAACCAGGGCTACAATAAGGAAAAGCCTGGCTGTGAGCTGACGAGAATTGCTTATAGCAAACCGAGGGAGGGAGAGATAGATAACAGGCTTAGCAGTCACACTTCTAAGCAAACAAACCGACGCTGGGCTGGGAAGCACCCGGGTGAATGGAATAGAGGGGCACTGGAATTTCTGTCTAGAGATCTGAGAGGGAAAGATCCTGTGAGGGCAGAAGCCAGACTCTATGGTAACCAGCCTTTCCTCACTGATAGAAATGAGAGCAGCTTCAGCTATGAAGAAAGAGAGTTAAATGATTGCCAGAGAAGTTACAGCCCTGAGCAAGTTTGCACAGAAGAAAGTCCTGAAGATATGGATTATGAATGTTGTGCTGATACTGATAATTGCTCTAGAATGGACTGTACACTAGTTCTTTCAGATGCTATAACTTCTTTTTGCTGAAGTGCCGTTCCCATTGAAATCTGTGCAGGTGGCACTGATTTCAACAGCACAGTTCTTCTGAAAAGTAAGAAAACTGTTTTCCTGTTTTGTTTGTTTAAGCTGAAGAGAAGCATTTTTGTTATCCTTACTGATCCTTTTGTGTTACCAGAAAAATATGGTTTATTTCCTTTTTGTAACATTGATGCAAGAATTCTCCCGGGACGGGAAATAAAACCTCTTGAAAGCTTAGTCTCTCACTCACAACTACTTTCTTATTGACTGGCTATTGGGACACACAAACCCAGGGGACATTATAAAGTCCCTGCTTGAAATAAGAGGACCCCACTGCACATCTCCAGCCTTCCACCACAGGGGCCTGGGGAGTCGGTGACAAAGTGGCGACGTCTGCAGGATTTTTGCATAAGACAGCAAAAGGAATAAGCACAGAGGATTACAGTCTGCAAGGAAAAAAACATCTTAAAGGAGAAGCACTGTCAAGCAGGTTCCTGCCACCAAGAGCTGACCAGAAAAGAAACTTTCTCATAGGCTGACCCCTGCCAGGAGACTCAGGTAAAGAGTACCTAGGCTTGTGCAGGGAGGATAAAGAGTGAGAAAGAGGGTGTTGGTGGGCAGAGGGAAGACGGTGGAAAAAAGAAAAAAATATATATATACATAGAAGTGGCGGTATCGCACTTGGTTTGGTTTTTTTCTTGTTTCTCCCACAGGTACATCAGTGAAAGATGGAGCCTCAAGATGTAGCTCACTGGATGAAGGAGCAGTGGGATAAGCAGGTCAAGCTCATCCACTTTCTACAGGAGCAGACCACGCAGACTATACAAGCACAGCAGAAGCCATTGATTGAGGCCATAGAAGCTTTACTGAAGAAACCAGCGGACACTGGAGCGGATATCCCCATGACATTGCAAGCTGCAGGAATGAGGTCGTATGAGGCTTTTTCTTTAAGGCCATTACAGCCTCAGGATAACTTAGACGACTATTTGGACGCTTTCGAGCATATAGCCACTACTCTAAAATGGCCAGAAGAGCAATGGGCCATTCGGTTCGCCCTATCGCTCTCTGGAGAGGCGCTTTCGGCCTATAAGGCTATGCCCGCGGAGTTAGCCTCTAACTATCTTGAGGTCAAAAAGGCCGTAAAAGATAGGTTAGGGCTTACCCCTCTTCATTACCAGAGAATGTTGAGAGAGGCAGTGATTAAGCCCCAGGAAACTCCTAAAGCCCTAGCACAAAGATTAAAGAGTCTAGCAAGAAAATGGTTGTTAACAGAAGGTGCAACAATGGAAACAGTCATAGATAAAATTGTTTTGGAACAATTTCTACAGGCTGTTCCCAGCGGGCTAAAAACTTTCCTTACCCTCCAGCAGTGCCAGACCTCGGAGGATGCAGCTACTCTGGCAGAGCGATACTTCGCTGCTGAGAGAACTGACACCTCGGGGCACGGTATCTGGCTAGCAGCAGGGAGAAGGAAAGAGAATAGGAAAGGAAAATATGTACATGATAGGATGTATAACCCTGCAGCAGTAAATGTTAATGTCTCTGATGATGATGTTCATCCCATGCCTAAGGGTAAATGTTTCAGGTGTGGAAAGGCTGGGCATTACCAAAGATCCTGTACCGAACGGATGGTTTTGATGACAGGGACAGAGGAAGCGGAGAGGGATGAATACCGCATACAAGTGCAAGTGGAAGGTATATATACCTTAGCGCTACTTGACTCGGGGGCTGACCAGAGTCTGATTTCCAAAGAACTCTGGGAGCTCATAGAGGAGAACCGTCAGTCGCCCCCGAGTCGAGCAGACAGTCATGTGAAGGTCAAATGTGTGCACGGCACGTTTGTTCCTTATCCTTTACACAAAGCTGTCATAAAAGGTTTAGGCACCACTGAAGTGATGAAAATGGCTATAGTTCCAAAACTCCCAGATGATGTAGTTTTAGGAAAAGATTGGCCTCCTTTACACTATAAGTTAGAAAAAGAGTGGGCTATTAAGTTGGGGCTAATATCCACTCGCTCTCAGGCAGGACCCTCAAAGGATGGGGGAGGGTCACATGAGCACACTAAGGACCCGGAAGGGGAAGAGAATGTTCCAAAAGGGGATCCAAAAGAGAAAGACACTCAAAGGGAGGACCCAGAGGAGGAAGAGTTAGTTACTCTCCCTAGCCATGAGGATATAATACATCCCTCTGAGAAAATAGAGAGGAAAGAGAAAGCTAAAAAGCGCAAGGAAAGACAAGCTAGAACCCGGGGGAGGGCCGAACTTGAAGGTTCCATAGGGTTACCATGGGTACCGGCGGAGGTGGTGAAAAAATTTCCCTCCTTTCCCATGGAGCAAAGGGCTGACCCAGCGCTGAAGAAGGCATTCGAATGGGCAAAAGAGGTTAGACAGAACCTACCCAGGTTTTTCTTAGAGGATGACCTCCTATATAGAGAGTCTATAAATCCCCATAATGATGCTGTGCGAAAACAACTAGTGGTTCCCGTGACTTTTAAAGCCAGTGTTTTAAGATTGGCCCATGATCATCCGGTGGGGTGTCATAAGGGGGTTCAGGGTACGCTGGACCAAATCTTAACTAGGTTTTATTGGCCAGGGATTTTTAAAGAGACGCGACAGTACTGTGAGGCTTGTCCAAGCTGTCAAAGGGTGACGGTTGCGAAGCCTAAGGCAGTGCCAATGGTCTCGACCCCTACGATAGCAACTCCTATTAATAGATTGGGTATGGACATCATTGGACCTCTGGTGAAAACGCCGAGAGGATTTAAGTATATCTTAGTTGTGGTTGACCATGCCACCGGTTCCCTTGGGCCATTCCCTTGCGGAACACGTCAGCTAGGTTGATAGCTCTAGAGTTAATTAAACTCTTTTGTGAAGTAGGTTTCCCTAGGGAAGTCCTGACTGATCAGGGGAGCAATTTTCTCTCATGACATCTGGCCATGGTTTGGGAAGCCTTTGGCATTCGCCACATCAAAACATCTGCTTACCATCCCCAATCGAACGGACTGGTGGAACGTACAAACCAGTCGATTAAGCAGCTATTACGCAGGGGTCTGACGAAAAAAGAAATGCAAGAGTGGGATACGTTACTCCCGTTCACTTTATATGCTTGCAGGGAGCGCATACAGACGTCCCTGGGGGCATCCCCATACGAGTTATTGTTTGGCCGCACTCCAAGAGGTATCTTGGATATTTTGCACGAGCAATGGGTGGAGCCAACCATACAGGAGGTAGGGGTACCCCAATTTCTTAAAGAACTAAGGCAGCGCTTGGAAAGAACCGCTAGAGCCTCTAGAGAAAATCTACAGGCTAGTAAGAGTAAACAAAAGCGATATTATGATAAGGGCACCAAGCAGCGACACCTAAAAATTGGTGATAAGGTCTTGATCCAGGTATCCGACCCCGGACCAAAATTTGAGTCCAGGTGGAGGGGCCCGGGAACAGTGGTAGGGAAGGTTGGCCCTGTGTCTTATAAAGTTGAAAATGAGAGAGGCCGCCAACAGACATACCACATTAACGTCCTTAAATTGTGGAAGGAACGGTCTGCCATGGCTAGTTTAGTCACACCGATATACCAAGATAGACCCCAGAGACTGGAGCCTAGAGGTAGGTCTCAAAAAGGTATTCCCGGCTGTCAGGTAAGGACTGCAGCCAGGAATAGTTTAAGGGGGGGGATTTGTCATGGTCCAGGGCAGAATAGACCAGAGGAAATGCAGGAAAATGCTCGGGGGAGTTTTAAAAGACACACTGAGAAGCACATGGCTAGGGGTTGCCATGAGCAACAAAGGAAAACACAAGCTCATGCTGCAGCAAAACACCCAGAGAGAGCATTACGTAAGGGCTCATTAGTAAGGCAGAAACAGCTGCAGGAAGTTAGCCCAATGGAAGTCTCAAGCTATGATGCAGTTAAAATAGGGCCAGCTTTGAGCACAAGGAGAACCAGCAGATACACAGGAAACAGATACACGAGGAGCACAACAGGAAGCTCAGCTAAAGGCACGAGGAAAGAAGGAAGTTACTACACCAGCCCAGAAGCAGTTGACAGAACTGTAGGATACAGAAAGACTGCAACTAGCAGAAAAGCCATTTCCAGAAACCAAGGCAGAGGAAGGGATAGAGAGAGATCCCAGGAGCCATATCGGAGTGTTTCTGAAGAAGAATCTATCTGCTCTGAAGGAGAGTTTGCCTCAGAAGAATTCTCTCAGGTCAGTGTTTTAAACCAGGGCTACAATAAGGAAAAGCCTGGCTGTGAGCTGATGAGAATTGCTTATAGCAAACCGAGGGAGGGAGAGATAGATAACAGGCTTAGCAGTCACACTTCTAAGCAAACAAACCGACGCTGGGCTGGGAAGCACCCGGGTGAATGGAATAGAGGGGCACTGGAATTTCTGTCTAGAGATCTGAGAGGGAAAGATCCTGTGAGGGCAGAAGCCAGACTCTATGGTAACCAGCCTTTCCTCACTGATAGAAATGAGAGCAGCTTCAGCTATGAAGAAAGAGAGTTAAATGATTGCCAGAGAAGTTACAGCCCTGAGCAAGTTTGCACAGAAGAAAGTCCTGAAGATATGGATTATGAATGTTGTGCTGATACTGATAATTGCTCTAGAATGGACTGTACACTAGTTCTTTCAGATGCTATAACCTCTTTTTGCTGAAGTGCTGTTCCCATTGAAATCTGTGCAGGTGGCACTGATTTCAACAGCACAGTTCTTCTGAAAAGTAAGAAAACTGTTTTCCTGTTTTGTTTGTTTAAGCTGAAGAGAAGCATTTTTGTTATCCTTACTGATCCTTTTGTGTTACCAGAAAAATATGGTTTATTTCCTTTTTGTAACATTGATGCAAGAATTCTCCCGGGACGGGAAATAAAACCTCTTGAAAGCTTAGTCTCTCGCTCACAACTACTTTCTTATTGACTGGCTATTGGGACACACAAACCCAGGGGACATTATAAAGTCCCTGCTTGAAATAAGAGGACCCCACTGCACATCTCCAGCCTTCCACCACAGGGGCCTGGGGAGTCGGTGACACTATATGTTAATCTTTCTAGAAATAGCTGCCGCATTTGACTCTATCATCCACTCCCTTCTAATTCAATGGCTAATGCAAATAGGCATATGTGATACCACGCTTAAATGGCTCACATCCTATCTCTCTGAAAGATTTCAACAAGTAACCATTGGACACACATCCTCTACCTCCTACCCTCAAACTACTAGCCATCCTCAAGGATCTGCACTATCTGCTTGAAAACCGCCACTCCGGAGGCCCTCATTCGAACAGGGAGAGCAATGGCAGCAGAAGCCATGATCGGGGAGTGTGAGCGGGAGCTTCTTCTCACCTCTACCTGCTAATCACCTGTCCTGCACAACGGCTTGAAAACCACTGTTCCAGAGGCACGCCCGCGCCTTGTGGGCCCGCACCTGAGGGCCTGGCCAGAGGGCCCTTTGGCGTGGCCCTTAGGCGTGAGTCCATGGCGATTGATCAATCTCGTACAACAAAAGCTGTGAGTGTATTGGTATATCGTGGTTGTAATCTGCCATTTCCTTCCCTTTTGCTTCATCTTTTCCTTTGACTCTCACTGTCTCTTATTCTATCCTATCTTATAAATGGCGTTCTTTTCTTATTTTCCATAACTTTAATATTGTATTGTAAACCGCTATGATGCTTCGGCCTGAGCAGTATATCAAATGTAATAATAAACATCAGCACTCCTATTTAATATTTAGATTGAACCAGTCGCTCAAATAATTAAACAATTCAAAATTGATTATGTCATCTATGCAGATGACATAATGCTGTTCATGCCCTTTAACATAATTTCACTCAACTTTGACCCTATAACATCTTGCTTCAAGAAAATCACAATATGGCTCAAAAACGTAGACCTAAATACCAATTACAAAAAACCCGAAGTCTTAATAATTACTAGGAACCAAACCTATATCTCACCACAGTCTATATTAATTGATGATGTTTTACTTGAAGTTAAAGATGAAGTCAAATATTTAGGGGTTACTTTAGATAAACACTTATTTATTTTATTTATTTATTTTATTTAACTGTATTTATATCCCGCTTTTCACCGAGTCAAAGCGGTTTAACATTAAAGGGTGGGGGACAATAATCAGTTCTAGGGTTGGGGCTATCACCGGGGGGCCAACATTAGTGATCTGACAAATAATAAGGACATAGACAATGGACATCAGTCTCTTATAAAATAGATCTGAGGGTATGGTTAGGGGGTCTGGGGGGTAGTCAGTGATGGGTGTTTGTTTCTGGTCCAAGGTATTCCTGGAATAGGACGTTTTTTAGTTGTTTCCTGAATGTCAAGGGATCTCCGTTGCTTCTGATATGACTTGGTAGAGAGTTCCAGAGGGATGGTGCGTACAGTTCGAAGGCTCTGTTGCAGGTCCGTTGATTGTATTTGGTCCGTTTATGGGGGATGGTGAGGGAGTTGCTGGTGGTTTGTCTGGTTGTTCTGTTGTGGGTGGGTTGTGGCAGTAGAGTGCGGAGCTGGGAAGAACTTATCTTTCCATACCCACATCAAGAATACTACTGAAGCAATATTCAACAAAATCCATCTACTGCAACATATAAAACCCTTAATACAGCCATCAGACTTCAGAACGATAATGCAGGCAATGATAACCCCACACATAGACTATTGTAATAGTCTACTGCGTGGTCTACCAAAGACATCCCTGCATCCACTTATGATGGCACAACACCCTGCTGCTCGAATCATTCACAATACACATCGGACTGACCATATTACACCAATCTTGTATGACCTACACTGGTTACCCATCCATAGCCGTATAACATACAAGTTACTTATGATCACTTTCAAAGTCTTTAGAAAACTATCGTCCCTACCCCTCTCACAATTAGTCAAATTCGTACCTAACAACCAACAAAGACAAGCGCAATTGAATAACACTCCATCTGAATTCCGTAAAACAAAAAAATGCACAAGCAATAGAGCTTTCGAATATATCTCCCCTATGCTCTGGAATGATTTACCAGCTAGCCTTTGAACCATCACAGACCTCGCCACCTTTCATTCCCACCTCAAAACCCACCTCTTTACTGAACATTTTAGTCAAAACTCACCACAATTCAACACGGATCCTACATAAATAACTACTCTCCCACTACTATTCAAACTATATGAACCCATAATATAACAATCTCCCCCACCAGTACCCCCTGAACGTACCCTTTGCATCATAACATTTCTTGTATATTAATTGTAAATATGTTTTTTTTCTCCTGAATAATGCAAATTGCAGCACCAGTTATTCTGTTAACATGTTCTATGTTCTTGTTCAATTGTAAACCGCTATGATTACCTGATATAGCGGTATAGAAAACACTCAAATAAAATAAATAAATAAATGAATAAACATTATGGCAACTGACTGGAAAAGATCTGTGCATATACCAATACTAAATAAAGGTGATCCAACTAACTGTGGAAATTATCACACAGTCACTCTGATCCCACATTCCAGCAAGATTCTACTCAAGATTATTCAGCAGAGACTACAACCATACCTGGAACGAGAACTGCAAGTAGGGTTCAGGAAAGGATGAGGGACGAGAGACATCATCACGGATGTGAGATGGATCCATGAAAAGACAAAAGAATACCAAAAGGATATCTATATGTGTTTTATTGACTACAGCAAGGATTTTGACTGTGTAAACTATGAGAAACTCTAGGCCACATTAAGAAACATGGGTATACAAGAACATCTGATAGTTCTCTTGCACAACCTTTACATTGATCTAGATGTTCGAACAGAACGGTTTAAAATCAGCAAAGGTGTACGACAAGGCTGCATACTTTCCCCCTACCTCTTTAATTTATATGCAGAACAAATCATCAGAGAAGCAGGACTGTATGAAGACAATAGAAGTGTGAAGACTGGTGGAAGACTCATCAACAACCTTTGCTATGCTGATGATACATTACTGGCTGAAAGTGAAGACGATCTGAAACAGTTGCTTCTCAAGATCAAGGCACATAGTCTTAAAATGGGCCTGCATCTTAATGTAAAGAAGACAAAATTCCTGACAACTGGGAAAAGCAATAAGTTCATCATTGACGGAGAAGAAATTGAAATAGTGAACAACTTTAATCTACTTGGATCAACTAGCAATAAAGAAATGACAAGCAATCAAGAAATCTGACAACACTTTGCTCTTGGCAGAATGGCTATGAAGGACCTAGACAAGATTCTCAAGAGCAGAGATGTCTCTCTCCTTACAAAGATTTGACTTGTTCAAGCCATGGTATTTTCAATAACATCATATGGATGCAAAAGTTAGACAGTGAAAAAGATAGGAAGAAAATTGATGCCTTTGAATTATGGTGCTGGCAATGAATACTGTGTATACCATGGACTGCCCGAAGAACAAACCAGTCAGTACTAGAGGAGATCAAACCTAAGCTTTCTTTAGAAGCTCAGATGACAAGACATCAACTTTCATACTTTGGACACATCATGCAAAGAGAGAGATCGTTAGAGAAAGACATCATGCTTTGCAAGGTAGAAGGTCAACACAAAAGAGGAAGGCTAGCAATGAGATGGATCGATACAATAACAGCAGCTATGGGTGCCATTCTATCAGCAATGAGTCACCTGACTGAAGACCGATCACAGTTTAGGATAATTATCCAGAGGGTCACCATGAGTCAACACCGACTCTGTGGCACTTAACAACAACAACATACCACTTTCCAATGGTGCATAGCAAAGCTGGGGGGAGGGGGAAGAGAAAGCTAGCTAGAGTAAATTATAATGTAAAAGGGAGATCATATAATTTTGCTTGATGTTCAGGGGTGATGATAGAGAAGAAGAGAAAGTGAAGCTGTGCCATTTGAAATAGGTACGGGATAGTTTGCCTCTTAGAGGAAGTGGAAAGGAATCCCATAAGACTGGGACTTGGTAAGTAAAGGAGGTACAACATATGATTTCCAATTGGATATAGAGTAGGAAGTAGAAATAAAGACTAGATGTTGTTGCAGAAACCTGTACAAATGAGAGGGAGTGTGTAGAACAATTCAATTTGAGAGGTAAAGGGAAAAGTCCAAGAAGCCGATTTCATAACATTCACATCCAAGTCGTGGGCATGTCCAAATCGGAGATGGGGACATTTTAAACCTGATTCCAGTATGAATGCACCTGAGTGTCCGTAATTAGAGATGTAGATATCTTAAATGGCTTGAATTTCCCCGCCCTCACGATATTCTGAAAAGATGAATGTCTATGATGCCGCCCGCCTCTGCCTCCCTGTTAAAATGTGCATCCCCTAACTGACAGTGTTGTGTACATGCAAATAACACATGAATACCGATCATACCTAAATGCGGATGCCAACAAGACTAAATATTTTCAAAAATTTTCACCAATCCTCAGCGGATATTCTACAATCTATAATTTCAAAAGACAAGAGCATAAGACCAAGACGATCTCAAAATATCAATAAACTTAATACTCCTTTGAATTTCAACAAATCAAAACAAATGACTTCTAAAAGAGCATTTTCCTTTATGGCACCAGAGTTATGGAATTCTATTCTTGAAGACTTAAGAACTCAGGAAGACATTAAGGACTTTCGCAAATCTTTAAAGACTTATTTATTTATAGAATCATTTGGTGAAATAACTTAAATTAACCATTATGTATATTTGATTTCACTATGATATAGTATTATTACATACTGTTTTGTTTTGTATTTATATTGTAATGTATCATTTTTGTTTTCCCATACCCTCAGTATGTAAGCCTTTGTTGTCTTGTCAACCACTTTGATTGAAAGATAAGGTGGTATACAAAACTGGTTAAATCAATAAATAAATAAATAAATTAGTAGGATGCCCAGAGTACTGCAAAGTAAGTTCAGTGCAGTCATTAATATAATAACAGCAAGTCTAATGTGATATGTTTGTCCTGACATAGCTGTCATCAGAGCATACATGGCAGTAGAAGAACTTGTAGTTTAAATTTAATAGTCACTCAGAGCCTAGTATCAGCAAAGTACTTTTAGTTTACATTTAAAACACAGAAGAGAGCTTTCTGGTTAAATTTAAAACCCAGCAGAGAGCTTGTAGTTTAAATTTCATAATAAGTCAGAGCCTAGCAGCAGCAAAGAGCTGTAATTTAAATCAAATCAAAATATAGCTTAGCATAAAAGGCAAAACAGGGTCAGTACTCTTTGAGCAACAAATAAAGTCTTCTAGAGACCTTTACAAAGAGGCCTTCTACCTAGGGGGCAAGAGACCTGTGAAACGTTTTCAATAGGTGTTAACACCAGGTGGCAGGTCAAAAGGCCATTTTGAAAAACTCCTTCTATCCAAGCAAGGACTGTTAATCACCCAGAAAGTTGGTCACAGCTTACCTCAGGAGCACAGGACAGGGTACTGTGTAGCAGCCCTTTTTTAATAAGTGTTATTTCCCTCCCTCCCTCCCCAACACCCACCTACCCCTGGGATAATTGTAGCTTTATAGGTGCTTACACATCTTAAAGGAAAGGAGGTGCTCTCAGGTGAAGCTCGTTATCCAAATCAGTCATACACTAAGGACCTGAGATTAATTAAGCTTCAGGTGAACAAGGTATATTAAACATATTAGGTACAGTTTTATTAGTGTAAATATCCATAGCAACCCTTAGGAAGTAAAGAACTTAAAGATCTAAACACAAGCTTAAAACTAAGATGCAGACAGCAGTCCAGCAGCGAGATGGGTGCTTTCAAGTCTTTTGCACTGAGGGTTACATGTATTATTTTCTCCCAGTTGGTGAGAGGTCTTACGTGTGCACTAGGTGCAAGGAGCTCTTTGCTCTCAGGGAACGAGTCCGTTCTCTAGAGGCTAGAGTAGCAGACTTGGAAAATATAAGAAAGACAGAGAGGTACATAGACGAGACCTACAGGGATATAGTCCTGAAGTCCCACCTCCAGTCTGGCAACATCCCTGTTGCCATGGAGGAGAGAGGTCACGTGACAGGAGAGCATCACCCTGGTGTGGCAGGAAGTGATCCTGTAACTAGGACCTGTCCTCCAGGTAATGCAAAACCCTCTCGCACCGAGGAAGTTTCTCCAGGGCCATGTGCCCATGAGGGAAGGGTTAGGACAGCCGTTATAGTTGGTGATTCGATCATTAGGCATGTAGATAGCTGGGTGGCTAGTGGACGTGAGGATCGCCTGGTAACATGCCTGCCTGGTGCGAAGGTAGCAGACCTCACACGCCACCTAGATAAGGTCTTAGATAGTGCTGGGGAGGAGTCTGCTGTCCTGGTACATGTCGGTACCAATGACATAGGAAAATGTGGTAGGGAGGTTCTGGAGGCTAAATTTAGGCTTTTAGGTAGGAAGTTGAAATCCAGAACTTCCAGGGTAGTGTTCTCCGAAATGCTTCCCGTTCCACGTGCAGGACCCAAAAGGCAAGCACAGCTCCGGAGTCTCAATGCGTGGATGAGACAATGGTGCAGAGATGAGGGTTTTGGATTTGTTAGGAACTGGGGAACATTCTGGGGAAAGGAGGGGCTCTTCCGAAGGGATGGGCTTCACCTTAACCGGGATGGAACCAGGCTGCTGGCATTAACCTTTAAAAAGGAGATAGAGAAGCTTTTAAACTAGATAATGGGGGAAAGCCGACAGTCGCCCAAGAGCGGATGGTTCGGAAGAATGTATCCTTGAAGAATACTACCAAAAGCAGAGAGGTTCCAAAAAAGAGTAAAGTAGCCCAAATGCCCTCGAGTATGGAGCAGAGAGAGCTTAAAGATCCCAAATTACCCATGTCTACCAATAGACAAATTAATATGAATAAAATACAGTCTCTAAAATGCTTGTATGCAAATGCTAGAAGTCTAAAAAATAAGATGGGAGAGTTAGAATATATAGCACTAAATGAGAGGTTAGATACTATTGGAATATCAGAGACATAGTGGAAGGAGGACAACCAGTGGGACACTGTGATATCTGGGTACAAACTCTATCGTAATGATAGAGCTGATCAAATGGGTGGAGGGGTTGTGCTCTGTTATAGAGGGCATTGAGTCAGAAAGGATTAAAATTTTGCAGGAAACAAAATTTGCTGTAGAATCTCTATGGATTGAAATTCCATGTAAAAAGGGGAAGGCGATGGCAGTGGGGGTGTACTATCGACCACCTGGCCAGAATGAACAAATGGATGATGAAATGCTCAAAGAAATCAAGGAAGCTAACAAAAGTTACAGCGCAGTAATAATAATGGGTGATTTCAATTACCCCGGTATCGACTGGGTCAGCGTCAGGGCAGGACATGCTTGGGAGATAAAGTTCCTAGATGAAATAAATGACTGCTTCTTGGAGCAGCTGGTTCATGAACCGACCAGAGGGGAAGCCATATTAGACCTAGTCCTTAGTGGAACACCAGATCTAGTGCAAGAGATAAGGGTGTTGGGGCCACTTTGCAATAGTGATCATAGCATGATCGCATTTGATTTAATTAGTGGAGGAGGGATAGTAAGGAAATCCACAGTACTACCTTTTAACTTTCGAAAGGGAGACTATGATAAAATGAGGAAAATAGGAGAGACCACGTGATGTGGTGAGCTCGGCTGGACACTCTCTGCTTGAGCTCCGGTCTCCCTACCCCTTACCGGTAAATTGTGCCGTGTTTCGGGGGCATTAAGCTCTCCGAATTATCCCCCAAGTGCAGTTCAAGTCAGGAGGCTGCATCGGGTGTGTGGCGGAGTATGGCAACGTCGGCGAAAGCTGGCCGGAGAGATAAAGAGCATGGTCTGGGGCAGCAGAAGATGGCGGATTCACCCCCGAAGTCAGGCCCGATGCCTTCAACTGCCTCCGTGGTATCCCCAGAAGCGATTTCGGCAGCGGTTTCGGAGGCGGTTGCTGCACAATTTGAGGTACTGCGGGGCAAGATAGATGCAGTGCAGAACTCGGTCGATGCCTTCGGAACCCGTATGCAGCTGGCTGAGGACCGCATCGCAAAGGCCGAAGAAGATGTGGTTGCTGTTACACAGGAGCTAGAGCAGTTGCAGGCCCTGTTTAAAGCCCAGGACAGCAAACTTGACGATCTTGAGAATCGCTCGCGACGGAATAATCTTCTGTTGCTGGGGCTTCCAGAATCGGTGGGGGATAAAGAGCTGCTAGCCTATGTGACAGCCCTGTGTGCCAAGCTGATCGGTCCTGCAGGAGAAGAAACACAGGTGATTCTTGAAAGAGCTCACTGGATAGGCCCCATGAGCACGCGGGATATGAGACCTCGGATAGTCTTGGTGAAATTTTTAGTTCCAGCAGAAAGAAGCAGTGTTGAGAGAGGCAAGGAGATGTGGAACTGTGAAAGTTGAGAATGCAAAGATTCGAATTACCCAGGATTATTCAGCAGTATTAAGCCAACGCCGAAAGGCTTATGCACCGGTTTGCCAGAAGCTAATAGCTGCAAACATTAAGTTCACCATGCAGTAGCCAGCACGACTTCACGTGATACAGGAGGGCAGACACCGAGTTTTTGACTCTGCGGACTCGGCTATGGCATATGTATTACAGCTGGGGGACCCTGAAAATATACAGCTCACTAAACCTTCAGGGGCGTTGTGAGCCTCCAGGAGGGTTTCAGGCTGGAATGTCTGCAATGTCTGCTGACGGCGGAAGATCGGTGTGGTCGGACGTGCAGGTTTTTGGCGGTGGAGATCCGCGGCAGTCTCCTTTGAAGAATGGAATTCCTTTATTTACTGGGACTATCCAAGAAGGACTAAGCGTTTCAAGCCTGTTCGACATGGGCTTTATGTCGTGAAATGTGTTTTTCTATGTTCGGGCTGAGCTGAGTGTTTTTCTGCCTTTTTTCCTTTTAGATACATACAAGGGGGGAGGGGGATGTAGTGGTTACTATAAGGAGTGGGGAAGACCAGACACATCTTACGAGGTTGGGGGGGAGAGGAGGGATGATGAGTGGGAAGGATATAAATAGTAGGGGGAGGGGGGATAAGGGGCAGGTGGAAGGGAATAGGTGTGGAGAAGGAGGCAAGAATCAGCAGGGGGGAGGTGGGAGGAAAGGAGGGGGGAAGGTACGGGGATGGGGGGAAGGGGGGGAGTGGGGAGGGGGGTTGGGGAGGGAGGGGAACAGGGGTTGGGGGGGGATAGCTGCCTATCAGCTGCCCGAAAAGGGCAGGATCTGGATCAGATGGGTGTGTTGAGCGTGACCCGGTTGAGCCACAAGTATATATGTCGGGGGGGAGCCTCAGGCTGGGGAGGCACCCTCTTGGTACTAGTCTACAGTGTTATACAGGACTGTTTGTGTATTCAATGCCACTTAAGATAATATCTTGTAATGTATGTGGTTTGGGTAACCCGATAAAGCATTCTAAAATTTTGCAGGCTTTGGCTAGGCACAAGGCGGACATAGCTATGCTCCAAGAAACCCACCAGACAGCCGAGGAGCACCGTAAACGTTGCAGGGACTGGGTGGGGCAGGTGTGGGGGGCTCCAGCCCTTGGGAAGAAGGGGGGAGTCGTGCTTCTGATACATAAGCGAATAAGGCTGGAGGTTGTACGGGAACTAGTGGACCCGTCGGGCAGATTCGTACTCTTGCAGGGGATCTTGGAGGGGAGGCCAGTTATTCTGGGCAATCTATATTGTCATAATGTGTTAGATTTGACCCTCTATTCTCGTCTCGCCTCTAAAGTAGAGATGTTGCCGGAGCTCCCTGTGATTTTGGGGGGAGACTTCAATGGCGTTATGGATGTGGCCCTAGACACGTCGGCTGGGGCTGGTGGATCCATGGCGGCTGCTGCATCTGACTGAACGGGATTATACGCATCAATCCCGGGCACACGGCACTAGTGCGCGTATAGATTACCTGTTGATTTCAGCCGGTTTGTTTGCTAAGGTTGAAGAAGCGCAGATTGGGCCCGTAGAGATTTCCGATCATGCGTTCGTTTGGCTGGACGTTTCTGGAGTGGGACTACCCCCAGGACCTCTCTTTGGCGATTTCCGCTCGAATTATATAGGGATGCCCAGTTCTGTTCCTTTCTTCGGAAGAGATGGCGGGAGTATGAGGTGGATCATGGTGCTCACCGGGACGAGCCAGAGTTGCTGTGGGAAACTGCGAAGGTTGTACTACGGGGAGACATTATAGGGTTCCTTGCCAGGAAGAGGAGACTGAGGGCAGAACGTATTATTAGCCTAGAAAAGTTGGCTACGAAGTTGAGACGCCAGTGGACTCAGAACCCAACGGCGGGGCTTAAAAGGCGGCTGTGGGAAAGTCAAACGGAACTTAATGAACTGTTGCATCAGAGGGCTAAGAGGTCTGTGCAATATTACCGTTACCAATTATACCGTCACGGGGACAAGCCCGGAAAATTACTGGCCAGGTGCCTACGTGGTCCCAGGGGCTCAAAACTGGTGCCAGCGCTGTGGGATGACCTGGGGGCACTTCATCGGGAGAGCCCGGCGATCGCGCGAGTCTTTAGATCCTTCTTTCAGCAACTTTATACAGCGGAGTCGCCTTCCTTATCGCAGATGGCGGACTATGTGGGGGAATTAAACCTACCCCAATTATCCGAGGCGCACCGGGCGCAGTTGGATCGGCCGATCACAGTAGCGGAGCTGCAAGCTGCTATTTCCAAAGCCAGTTGCTACAAATCCCCAGGGTCTGACGGTCTCGGAGCTGAGTTTTATAAGATTCTTAATGAGCTGATTTCCCCAACCTTAGCTGCAGTACATAATTTGAGGGCGCAGCAGGGGTATTTTCGATGGGGAGACAACCATGCCCACATTGTTCTCATTCCGAAACCGGCTAAAGACCCTCTATTAGCAGCTTCTTATCGACCTATATCTCTGCTTAATTTTGATCTTAAATTAATGACAAAAATCCTGGCCGATCGCCTGTCGGAATTCTTGGGGCAGCTTGTCCATGACTCACAAGTGGGTTTTGTCAAGGACCGATACGCAGTACGTAACTTGCGCAGAATAATAACGTCCCTAGAATGGGTCCGGTATAGACGTATGTCCTCCTTATTAATCAGCTTTGACGTGGAGAAAGCCTTTGATAGGGTAGATTGGCAGTATTTGATGTACCTCCTTCCGCGATACGGTATAGGGCCCTCTTTTTGTAATATAGTGGCGCGTTTATATGCAGATCCGACTGCAGCGATCCTATGTAATGTGGTCTTGTCCGAAGCCTTTCCTTTACGAAGGGGGACTCATCAGGGTTGTCCCCTCTCCCCCCTTCTTTTTGTCCTGTCCCTTGACCCCCTCCTGCGTAAGGTGGAGCGGTCGCGAGCGGTACGGGGGGTGCGTATCGGAGATCAAGAGTTTAAAATATCTGCCTTTGCCAACGACCTGTTGGTACATTTGCTCTCACCCACAGATTCTTTACCCAACCTTTTGCGGGAGTTCCAAACGTTTGGGAAGTTTGTGGGGTTTACTATTAATCGGGACAAATCCGAGGCCCTGGATATCTCAGGTCAGCTCCGGCGTGGCTGGCCGGGTGAGTTCCCTCTTAAATGGGCAGACAATCAATTTATATACTTGGGGATAGTACTGGCCATTCAGTTATCTCAACTCTACGGGAGTAATCTGAATCGGATGTTGACCAAAGTGAGAACTCGGTTGCAGGCTTGGCGGCCTCTTCCCCTCTCATTGTCGGGGAGGATCGCTGCGATTAAACTGGTGATATTGCCGAGGATATTGTATTGGTTGCAGACTCTCCCGGTTTGGCTACTACTACTTCGGCGTTTTGAAGTGGAATTCATGGGCTTTTTGTGGAAGGGTGCGAGAGCACGGATTCCCTATAGTCGCCTGGTGGGGAGGGGGAGAAATGGGGGCTGGGGGCTTCCAGACCTCGGAGCCTACGCGTTGGCCTGCCAAGCATGACATCTGGGGGATTGGCTAGGCGATACCGACTTGTATACTCCCACGGCGTTGGAGGAGGTGTATGTGGCCCCCCCATTCTCTACAGGCCCTATTACATTTGGACTCTAGCCAGCTGCCCACCCATCTGGTTGACAGTGTGTTACTGGCTCCCGTGTGCCGGACTTGGCGGCAGCTTAATGTTTATTGGGGCCGCAACTGGAAGGTGTCGTGCTGGTTGCCCGTTCGGGGTAATGTTAGTTTTACTCCAGGTACAGAGACAGCCATATTCCGCATTTGGGGGGAGAGAGGTCTACGGAATTTGGGACATGTGGTTGATCCCGCTGGGAAAATTAAATCCTTTCCTTCAATATCCCGGGAATACGAGCTGGGGTCTCGCCATACCTTTGCGTATATGCAGATCGCCCATTATGTGGCCTCACTCCCGGGTGAGGAGCTGCATGGTGACCGGTCAGCACAGATTATAGAGTTCTTTAGTCTGGGCGGGGTGGAGAAACCGTCTATACGTATTTTTAACACTAGCATGGAACTTTTTCGGACTCGACCGGACTTTCGCAGTGTGGAGCAGGCCTGGGGGGTTGAGATGGGGTGGGAAATTCCCCAAGATACAGTTCTGGTTGCCCTTCAAAGAATAGGGCACCTGGCAGACGGTGTCCGTTGGTGGGAAATACAATTTAAATGTATAACTAGGGTTCACTTTTCCCCGAGACGGGCTTTTCGTTGTCATTTGACCCTGGATGGCAGTTGTCCGCTGTGTGCAGAGCCCATGGCGACTTTATTGCATATGTGGTGGGGATGCCGGAAGATCCGCTCCTATTGGAGGAGAGTTTGCTGTTTCATGACGACCCTCCTAGGACAGCCCGTATCTTGGGACGCTGCCCTGGTCACCTTGGACCTCCTGAGCCTTAACTCCCCGAAGGGGAAATGGGGTCGCTGGTTAGTGCGGAAGGCATGTCTGGTGGGTAAGGGGCCACTCTTGCATCGATGGCAGGAAAAGAACCCTCCCTCCTTTTGAGAATGGCGGAATTCCTTCCATCAACTGATGCTCTTGGAGTGTAAGGGTGCAAGGGGCCATGCCAAATGCTGGTCTGCCTTTCTGTTACTCTGGGACCCATATATTCAAATTCTGAGTCCCAGGACTCGCAATGCAGTTCTGCAGTTAGGATGTTAATTGGTGGCTTAATTGGGCGTGGCTCACAGTGGGGATTTGCAAAGTTTTCTGAGCTGGGCCAGACGTGGATCGGCCGTGTGTATGTTGTGGGGGGAGGGGAGGGGAGGGGGGAAGGGAGGTGGGGGTTTCGGGGCGGGGGGGGGAACTTGAAAATGTTGTGACCATCATTGTTCCCTACCCTGGGGATCAGAGTCAACTGTTGTATACATATCTTTGTTTGTCTTGGTGGTTCATAAATAAACATTGGAAAAAAAATGAGGAAAATAGTTAAGAAAAAACTAAAAGGAGTAGTTGCAAAGGTTAAAGACTTACATCAAGCTTGGCTGTTGTTGAAAAATACTATCTTGGAAGCCCAGACAAGCTGAATTCCATGCTTTAAGAAAAGTGGAAGGAAGTCCAAAAAACTGCCAGCATGGTTTAAAGGTGAGGTCAGAGAGGCTGTTGTTGCCAAAAAAACATCTTTCAGGAAATGGAAAAAAAGAGTCAAACAACGAAACCTGGAAACAGCACAGGCACTGGCAAGTCAAATGCAAGGCATTGATAAAGCAGGCAAAGGGAGAATTTGAAAAGAAGCTTGCTGCGGAAGCAAAAAAGCAAAATACAGACTTTTTCATTCGTAGCAAAAAACCTGTGAGAGAATCAGTTTGTCCATTAGATGATAGAGGGGTTAAAGGGGCACTAAGAGGCGACAAGGCGATAGTGGAGAGACTGAATAAATTCTTTGCTTCGGTCTTTACTGAGGAAGATGTAGAGATTTTACCCATGACTGAAGTGGTATTTAAAGGTGCGGAAGAATTGAAGGAAATATCGATACATCGGGAAGATGTATTACAACTCTTAGATAAACTGAAGAGTAGCAAATCACCTGGGCCAGATGGTATATATCCAAGGGTGTTGAAAGAACTGAAATATGAGATTGCAGACCTGCTATTAGTAATCTGTGAATTTTCATTAAAATCATCTGTAATACCTAAAGATTGGAGAATCGCCAATGTAGCACCAATTTTTAAAAAGGGTTCCAGGGGTGATCCGGGAAACTACAGACCGGTGAGCCTGACGTCAGTACCAGGAAAAATGGTAGAAACCATCATAAAGAACAAAATTACTCAGCATGTAGATAGTCATGGCCTAATGGGAGACAGCCAAGATGGCTTTAGATAAGGAAGATCTTGTCTTACTAATCTGTTATGGTTTTTTGAAGGTGTGAATAAACAGGTGGACAAAGGTGAGTCAGTTGATATAGTGTATCTGGACTTTCAGAAAGCCTTTGACAAGGTCCCTCATCAGAGACTTTTGGCAAAACTAAAGAGTCATGGGATAGGAGGTAGTGTACTATTGTGGATCAGGAACTGTTTAAAAGATAGAAAGCAGAGGTTAGGGCTAAATGGCCAATGTTCCCAATGGAGAAAGGTGAATAGTGGTGTACCCCAGGGATCTGTGCTGGGTCCGCTGCTTTTTCACATATTCATAAATGACCTGGAAAGGGGAATAACTAGTGAAGTTATCAAATTTGCAGATGACACAAAACTATTTAAAGTTGTTAAAACCCAAGAGGATTGTGGAAAATTGCAAGAGGATCTTGCCAAATTGGAAGACTGGGCATCAAAATGGCAGATGAAATTTAATGTGGACAAGTGCAAAGTTATGCACCTAGGGAAGAACAACCGAAACTATGGTTACACAATGTAAGGTTCCACAGTAGCCTAGTGGTTGGGGCAAGGTACTTCAGGTTCAAATCCCACTAGAGGACAGCAACCTTGGGCCGGAAGGACTGGGGTTTCTAGTCCAACAGATGCTCCTTGTGGTCTTGGGCAAGCCACTTAACCCTCCATAGCCCATGTTCCCTGTAAGTATTAGTGTATGTGTCTCATATCCCCACATGTTAAATGTATCCCCCAATTCTGTTGTGACCGCTTTGATTGAAGGATAAGGCGGAATACAAAAACTGTCAAAATAAATAAAAAATAAAACATTAGGAACCACCACCCAGGAAAAAGATTTAGGCGTCATTGTGGATACCATGTTAAAACCCTCGGCCCAGTGTGCAGCGGCGGCCAAGAGAGCAAATAGAATGCTAGGTATCATAAGGAAAGGAATGGAAAATAAAACAAAAGATATTATAATGCCTCTATATCGTTCCATAGTGAGACTGCACCTTGAATATTGTGTGCAATTCTGGTTGCCATATCTTAAAAAGGATATAGAGTTATTAGAAAAGGTACAGAGAAGAGCCACCAAAATGGTAAAGGGGATGGAAGGATACTCCTATGAAGAAAGGCTAAAAAGGTTAGGGCTCTTTAGCCTGGAGAAGAGACGGCTGAGGGGAGATATGATAGAAGTCTATAAATTAATGAATGGAGTGGAACGGGTAAATGTAGATCGATTGTTTACGTTATCAGAATATAGAAAGACTAGGGGACATGCAATGAAGCTACAGGGTAAACTATTTAAGACTAATAAAAGAAAATATTTTTTCACTCAACGTGTAATCAAACTCTGGAATTTGTTACCGGAGGATGTAGTAAAGGCTGTTAGTGTAGCTGGGTTTAAAAAAGGTTTGGACAAATTCCTGGAGGAAAGGTCCATAAACCATTATTAAGAAGGGACCCAGGATATCAATGCTTGACCCAGTACAAGCATTGTGGAACCTGTGTCTTTTGGGGAAACTGCTAGGTACGTATGACCTAGATTGGCCACTGTTGGAACAGGATACTGGGCTTGATGGACCTTGGTCTGACCCAGTATGGCATATCTTATGTTCTTATGTTCTAACTACTCAGTTCATTGTGTACTGGGCATCTCTGAAAACAGTCTCTACAATGCTAATGATGGATCATTAGAAATAAGCAAATGGACTCTATAGCAAAATGTGAAAACATATCCTTGTCAAAAATAAGGGACCAGTAAAACAAAACGCCAAAAATGGGGCAAAACATCAACTTGCCTTGAGTAAAGTGTTCCCTTCTTTTATGCATAAGCTATATATCTCATAGCTGATGCCTAAAAGAAGGGAGCACTTTACCCTATGGCATGTTGATGTTTTGACCCATGGTTGGTGGGGTTTTTTTGTTTTTTTTTACTGGTCCCTTATTCCTGATAGGGATCTGTTTTCATATTTTGCTAGACATCCTTTGCCTAGTTTTTTGACCCCATCACACTGGCACCTGGTGACACAGCGGTCAGTCCCATTTTCCAGAACATAGGACATGTTAGGGAGCCCTAGAATAGCTCCATTGGCACAAACAGCAAATGTCAGCATAGCCAGGATAAACACACTTGTTCCTCTCAATGTTTCCGTAGGTGTTTTTAATATTGTTTCTATACCTTGCAATCTTCCCTCACCTCTGCTTTCTTTTCTTTACACCTGCATCTTGTTTTCCTCCAGACTGCAGACACAACAGTTCATAGCGTACTTGTCACAACCGTTCTTCAATATGGGATGCTTTGAGCAGAGCAGGAATTTTTCTAAGTCCTGGCTTTATTCCAAGTTTCTGTAGGAATAACATGGATGTCTGTGGGAAACACGGAAGATATACATGGGCCTCTCCTGAATACGCTTTATAAGTCTCTGATGCTGGCCACACCTCCATTCTGCCCCCATTTCACCCCTTTCTGCCCACATTCTAAGATCCCTGTGCTAGCGCAAGGTTTCAGAATATGGTCATAGATGTTTTTCCTAGAAAAATGTCTATGCCACTCATCTAAACGGCTTATTCGTGTTCTGGAATGAACTCCCAAGTATAGTGCATGGTACTTTAGCATGAGAATTTTGCACTTGGGTCCCTTCTGGAATGGGTAACCAATGCTGCTCTTTTAGTAAAGGGGGTCACTTGATAAAATTTGTGAGCCCTAATATAATAGCGATACTGTAGTATTTTTGATTAATTGGAGATGCTCGATAGAAGAAAGTTTCAGGCGAATAAGGCTAATCTTCTGCTGACAGGTTTCTTCAGCAATGTTCTTGTAATTCAGCTTGACCTCAGCTCAGCCTTTGACATTATTGAACATACTCTCTTGCTAGACTGCCTACAAGAAAGAGAAATAAGATACATTGCCCTGAACTGGTTCTTATTTATCTGATCATACCTTCCAGGTCCTTATTGATGGCCACAAATCTCTTCCTCAGACATACAGAAAAGATCTATCCTCATCTCTACTCTCATTAACTTCTTCATATCCCTGCTAGCTTTATTCATCCAAGATTTAAACATTAGTTCATACTTCTATGCTGATGGTATTCAACTCATTAAAGCTCACAACACTTGGGACCCCCAATTCCAGTCAGAACTCAACTCCAAACTACAGTCTGTGGCGGATTGGCTCTGATCAAATAAAATGATTCTCAACCCTAATAAAACAGAGGCACTTTGGCATTCATACAAGTCCAATCCTCCCCCTTACACTCCACAAATCTCTTCAACCCTGATTTTAAGTCCTCTGTTCATTCACTTGAAGTCCTTTTAAATGAACACCTAACATTCCGCTCCTTCATTTCAAAACTGTCCAAAGCTGTTTCTTTGTTCTAAGACAGACAAGATCAATGAAACCTTGTCTGGATAAAAAGGCTTTAGAAATAGTCATTCACTCACTGGTTATAAATAAGCTGGACTATTGTAACTCTCTTCTCTTAGGTATATCGTAAGCACAAGTAAAGCGCCTGCAACTCATACAGAACATAGCTGTAAGGCTTATCTACAACACAAAACAAAATGATCACATCACTCCTCTGCTCCGTGAGCTGCACTGGTTCCCTATTGCTTTGTGAATTAAGTTCAAACTCCTCCTTACACATCATACTTTCTACCTATACACTCATCTCATTCCCTACTGCCCTTCTTGTACTCTCTGTTCATCAAATACCAACCTCTTAATAACCCCCACAAAATGAATACTATGCTTAGAAGTCTATCGATCCATTGCTTTTTGTTTCCAAGCCCCTCATCTTTGGAACACCATGCCCACAGTACTTTGGATGGAATCCTCTTATGCAAAGTTTAAAAGTAGTCTGAAGTCCTAGCTCATTAATCAGACCTTTGATTAGATCCTTCTCTCATCTCTTTTTGCTCCTGGCTCTGAAGCTAGATGCTGTCCCCTCCCCCCCCCCCCAATCCTGTTTCCACTGCAATTATCTGTTACAGCTTTTGTATTTTGGGATTGATATTGTTGTGCTACTCTTCTCCCCCACCCCCTCACTCCCCACGTGTTTCTTTGTTCTTCTTTGTACTGTGTCGTAATTGTTTTTGTAGTTCCTGCAATCCAGAAACTGGTTTGATCTGTAAACTGCTATGATCTACCAAACCATTAGCGGTATACCAAATCTCACATCTAAAAAATTCACAATATGCAAAAACGGTTCCAATGAAAAAATATTTGCTTTTCTTCGGAATATCTGAAAGGAAGCAATATTAGTCAATTATTTGGGCTGAAAATTGCTCTCCACTCCATGGTTAAAAGTATGCGCATAGACTTCACAGCACATGTGACCATATTGACGACACCATTCCAGATATTATGTTCATTACTGAATCTTGGTTTTCTGATATGGATAAGGTCCTAATTAAATAACTACAGCCCCCAAATTATGAGGTTCATCACTTACCTAGGACAAGCAAACGTGGTGATGGGTATTTATTATAGTTAAGAAAGAGCATAGTATGTCCCTCACAATATCCAATAATATTGAGTCTATGGACATGCTAATTATAGAAAATAAACATATCTCGTTTTGCCTACTATATAGACACAATCATCACAACCATCACTGAAACAATATGTTCCTCCTCAACAAAAGAACAACTCATAATACTAGGTGACTTTAATCTTCCATCACAGCATGTCACTCAAGCATCCATCTTCCTTAACGCCATGGCGGACTTGTCTTATCAGCAGATAATAAACAATCCTAGACATCATAAAGGGAATACACTTGATCTAATATTCCTACCTAACATCATCTATGAATACCCCAAAACTACCAAACTTCAAATATTATCTGTTCTGAGGTCAGATCACCATCTAATAAATTTCACCTTAGCATACCAAACAACTAACCAGGTACCTGACTCAGGAACCAAACATGTATCTAAATTTAAGAGCTTTGATAAAGACACATTTATAAAGGAGTCCCTCACGAATATCAACACTGATATTGGAGACTTAAATGATCTCTTATCGACCTGGAACTCTGCCATCTCTAAGGCCGCCACTACACCGGATTACCGTACTAGCAATAATAAAGTATCTAAATCAAAACAATGGTACTCTCAGAAGATAAGAGGTTTAAAAAGACAATTAAGGAAAATAGAGCACAAGTGGTAAATGTCCAAATCTCCCGAAGGCAAACTAGCATATATGGACACACTTTCAGTATACTGTGGTGCCATCAACAAAAAAAAAGAAAGAATTCCATACAAACACTTTGCTGAATTCCCCGAACTGACCACGAGAATTATTCAAAATTGTTAAATCCTTGATACGTATCCCAAATGACTGTTCAAGCAACCAAAACATAAATCCCCAAATCTTAACAGATTTATGCCATCAAATGAAGACTTAACACTACCTCCATTTCCAAAATTAACGTACCCTAAGATATGATCAGAATTCCATAAAGTATCTCTTGACAACTTGCAGAAGATTATTTCAAATATCAATACCACAATTTCCAGTCTTGACCCATGCCTGGTTAGCTGGATAAAGGAAACCCATACTGAATTTGCACCAATAATACTCAATATTGCCAACATGTCGCTTTCTCAAGGCTACAGGCCAAATGATTTAAAACAAGTGATAATCCGCCCCATCCTGAAACACAAATCTCTTGATAAATCATGCCCTACTTCATACAGGCCAATATAGTGGTATACAAGCTGGATATAGTGGTTAAGGAAAAACACCAAAATGGCATTGATAATAGAGGTGTCAGTTCCAAGCGACTACTCTATGAATCGCATGGAGAGGCAGAAGATCCTGAAGTACCAGGAAATGCAGTCAGAAACCAAGAAAATGTGGGAGAAAGATGCAGATATATTTCCCATCGTGTAAGGTGCCACCGGCTTGATAAAGTAGAATTTCCAAGTCTATCTTGACAAACTACCCATACATGATACATCTTACAAACTCCAGCAGGAGCTTTCTTTGGCACGATGCAAGTATTACGCTGAGTCTTAGCAGTAAATTTGAGAGACTTAGATCATACTCCCCATACCCTGGCTTAGAAGTGAGGTTCACGCCTGTCAATTGGAGAAACTGCCCTGAGTCAATATCCAGTCTGCCTTTTCTAGCCAAAATAATTGACAAAATAGTACATAGCAGACTTCAAGACCACAATGATTTACATGCCCCTCTAGATGATTGTCTGTCAGTATGGGTTCAGACCATATCATGGTGTCAAGACCCTATTACTCACCCTATTTAACAACCAGATTAAAAATGCAATGCAATGTGTGCCTTTGAATCAGTCCTGACTCCTGGTGACCCAGAAGCTCCTGGGTTTTCTTGGCAGTGTCACTGGAAGTAGATTGCCAGGCCTTTCTTCTGAGGCAATAGAGGGTTAAGTGACTTGCCCAAGGCCACAAGGAGTGCTAGTGGGAATTGAACCCTGGTTGCTTGGTTACCAAGCCAGTGTTCTAACCACTAGGCTAATCCTCCACTCCTAAGAGAACTGATAATTCAAAAAACAGCATTTATCCTTATCTTTTTAGATATTGCCTCTGCTTTTGATTCCATCAATCACATTCTGCTGGAGAGACTCAAACAAATTGGTATCTATGCAACAATGCTCTCTTGGTTTCAGTCTTATTTATCTGACCATTCACAACAAGTAAGAATTGACCAAAAACCTCCACTCCATATAGTCAACAACAAGGATTACCCCAAGGTTCAGCGCTTTCTGCATTACTATTTAATATCTACTTACAATCCTTATACCAGATTATACGAAAATATAAAGTTGAATATGCCATATACACTGATGATATGTTATATATGTCTTTTGACATAATAAACCCTAATTTTAAAAGTATAATACCATGCTTCAATGACATCTCACAATGGTTGAAATCCCATAGTCTCAAGATAAATTACAATAAAACTGAGGTCCTATTTGTTAACAGACACCAGGGCTTCAATCCACCTCCAAATCTTGATGTCAAAAAGGCTATCCTAGAAGTGAAGAGCGAAGTTAAATATCTAGGCATTACCATCGACCATACACTTAGCTTCACTTTCCACATAAAATTAACCGCTAGATCAATATACAATAAATTAAAAATGATACAACAGTTGAAACCACTACTATCACAATCTGACTTCAGAACTGAACTTCAAGCGATGATCTTCCCTCATATAAATTATTGCAACAGCATTTTCCAGGGTCTCCCCAAACAAACCTTATGCAGCCTTCAGATGGCCCAACACATGGCAGCACGCAGAACTCAGAAAGCACAACTATCTGACCACATAACCCCAATACTATACAGCCTCCTTTGGTTGCCACTTCAGAGTAGAATTAAATATAAGCTGCTATTAATCACTTTCAAACTGCTAAGAAACATATCGCCCTCATTCTTATCCACACTTCTAAATATAAATCCAAATGACAGAAGAGGACGTACCCAAAATATACTAAAGGAGTCATTCTGAGCCACGAATAGTGAGGATGGACATTCCATTGGGAAGTCCATCCCCACTATTCGTGCCCTTTCCCGGCCCCGTCTTCCTTCCCTGCACATTGTACGTGGAAGTTAGATGGGGGCGGGAAAGGGGCAGATCAGGGGCGGTGTTAGGGTGGGCGGTCGTTGGCCTCGGACGTACAGGGCCGATTCTAATGTTGGCCCTGTACGTCCGGGGCCGGCAACTTGAACGGGGAACTTATTCCACAAACTCATACAGACAGGAAAAAAAGAACTAGCTGTCCAAACACATTAGTTCACAATTAATGGATGAGCATGCTGCAGCAGACCCTGGGAGATGTTTTGTGGTCTTAAATTTGATAGTGGGCTTGGTAGGATGGTCCTCCTTACCTAGGGACTCTCCCATAATCTATACAATCTCACATTATAAATATATCAGTTACCCAAACTGATGCTATGAATTTGGTTTCGTCTCCCTGGATCCTGCTTCTTAGCACAAGCACTTGGGAACAACCAGCAACCACACAAGAAGTATGATACAAGCTATTCACTTTCCATGACGTATTTGCTTTTATATAGCATAAAAGATGCACATTATACGTCATGGAAAGTTACAGATGTAGAGCTGGAAAATTACATTTGCAAAGCTCTCAGAAAAGGGGAACTAGCCTGTCTTACCACACTTGTTCTTTTCTTGTTTATTTCTCCATACAGTGTTATACATTCTTTTGCAAAGCTAAGCTAAAACTGTTTGCCAGATCTGCAAATGAACCTGACAGCAAGCTAATTATATTCCATCACTTGTGATAACCATGATGTACCTAATATTCCTTATCATATATACATAATATTCCTTCTAACATAATGCATAACCTTGCACTAGTGTGAGAGAAAGCGTAGTTACTCACCTGTAACAGGTGTTCTCCAGGAGCAGCAGGAATCAGTCCTCACTTATGGGTGACGTCGGCGCCGACGGAGCCCTCGCGGAGCAATTTTCCCCAGCTTTCAAAGAAAGCCTTTGGGAATTGCAGCGCGCATGCGCGGTCGTCTTCCCGCCCGAGGGTGCCATCTTAGCCAGTCATATGACATAGCTAAAAAAGACAGCATAAAAATTTGCAAAAAGAACATAAGCAGACGATTGCAACTCCAAGGGGAGGAGGGAGGGTAGTGAGGACTGATTCCTGCTGCTCCTGGAGAACACCTGTTACAGGTGAGTAACTACGCTTTCTCCAGGACCAAGCAGGAAGTCAGTCCTCACTTATGGGACTCCCAAGCTCAAGGCTACCGGAGACCCTAAGCACAAAAATGAGCTCCCTCTAGCTCAGCAGCACAGAAGGAAAGAATCTTCGCTGAATTATCACCCACCGGTAGCCCACAACCGGGATGGAGGGTAGGAGTTGCTCAGACCTCAAAGAGATTACGGAGGACTGCCTGTCCGAAAGCACTGTCCCTACGGGACTCCCTCTCGAGACAGTAATGGACCGCAAAAGTCTGGCTCGAAGACCAAGTAGCGGCCCGGCAGATGTCTGCCAGCGGAACAGAGCGGAGGTAAGCCACTGACGTGGCCTTTGCCCGAACGCAATGAGCCGTGACTCGACTTTCTAAGGAGAGTCCGGCTGCCCCATAAGCCCAAGAGATACAGTCCGCAACCCAGATGGACAGAGTACGCTTGGAGACCGGGAGCCCCAATTTATTGGGGTCAAAAGACACAAAAAGCTGAGCAGCTTTACGGTGCTCCCGCGTACGGTCAAGGTAGAAGTTCAATGCCCTTCTACAGTCCAGGGTATGGAGGACCGTCTCAGCTCGGCTGGAGTGTGGTCTGGGAAAGAAGGTTGGAAGTACCACCTCCTGATTGATGTGAAAAGGGGAGACCACTTTAGGCAGAAATTTCGGGTGAGTCCGTAGGACTACCCTATTCTTGTAGAACCTAGTGTAAGGGGGATCAGACACGAGGGCCTGCAATTCACTCACGCGTCTAGCGGAAGTGAGGGCTATCAAGAACAGTGTTTTCCAAGACAGAAAACGGAGAGAACAGGTAGCCATAGGTTCAAAAGGCGGACAGGTGATCCGCTGCAAAACCACATTCAGGTCCCAGTCAGGCGCTGGCGGGCGCAGAGGTGGTTTAAGTAGAAGGAGACCTCGGAGAAACCTCGCTACGAGAGGGTCATTGGAGAGAGGTCTGCCGTCCACCGGCACATGATGTGCTGAAAGAGCACTGAGGTGAACTTTGACGGAGTTGGACTTAAGTCCCAGATTAGAGAGGTGGAGCAAGTACTGCAAGATCACCGACACCGGGCAGGAGAAGGGATCCTGAGACTGTTGGGTACACCAGACTGCAAAGCGACGCCATTTGAGGGCGTAGCATTTGCGGGTAGAAGGCCGTCGCGAAGCCAAGACGACCTCCTCCACCTCCGCTGGCAGGAGAAGGGGAGCAAGGACTACCCTCTCAGCAGCCAGGCCATGAGGTTGAGAGACCTGAGGTTGGGGTGCAGGAGGGACCCCTGATCCTGAGTGAGGAGATCCGGTTGTACCCCCAGAGGGATTGGATCCTCCACCGCCAGTTGCAGCAGGAGCGGAAACCACGGCTGCCTGGGCCAGCGAGGGGCCACCAGGATCATGAAGGCTTTGTCTCGGAGAACCTTGAAAAGAGTCCGAGAGACCAGCGGGATGGGAGGGAAAGCGTACAGAAGGCTCCCCGACCACGAGATCAGAAAGGCGTCCGCCGCCACCCGAAGGGGGTGTGGCCGACGAGAGCAGAAGCGAGGAAGCTGCCGGTTGTGAGGACTGGCAAAGAGATCCACCGTGGGGAGACCCCACTTGAGGAAGAGCTTCTGAACTACCAAGGGATCCAGACGCCACTCGTGCGGCTGGAGGACCCTGCTGAGTTTGTCTGCAAGGCAATTTTCTTGGCCCGGGAGATAAACTGCCTTGAGAAGAATGCCGTGACTGACGGCCCAAGAGCAGAGCTTCTGTGCCTCCCGGCAGAGGAGGAAGGAGCCCGTGCCCCCCTGCTTGTTCACGTAGAACATGGCAACTTGATTGTCCGTCTTGACAAGGACGGACTGTTGGGAAGTCAGGTGGGAGAAGGCCTTGAGAGCCAGGCGGATCGCCCTGAGCTCCAGGAAGTTGATCTGCTGAGCAGACTCCCACGTGGTCCAGAGGCCCTGAGTATGTGCCTCTTGGCAATGTGCTCCCCAGCCCAGGAGGGATGCATCGGTGGTCAGCACCCGGGTCGGCTGAGGTGACTGGAAAGGCATTCCGAATATCAGGTTCGGCTGCCGGAGCCACCACCGGAGAGACGAGACCAGCGGCTCGGAAACGCGCACTAGGTCTGCTAGGCCGCCCGTGGCTTGTCGCCACTGCTGGCGGAGACACCATTGAGCAGACCGCATATTCAGGCGGGCATTGGGGGTCACATGGACGGTGGAAGCCATATGGCCGAGCAGTCTCAGGAAGCGCCTGGCGGAGACCAGGGGCTGGCTGCGAAAGCGGTCGGCTAGGTCCATGAGCCGTTGAGCCCTGTCGAGCGGTAGGAATGCTCGCGCCTGAGGAGTGTGCAGCCTTGCGCCGATGAACTCGAGATCCTGTGAGGGGAGCAAAGTGGACTTTGCGAAGTTTATGACAAAGCCCAAGTGCTGCAGCAGAGTCACCGTGCTGCACGTGGCGTTGGTGACCTCCTGAGCGGACGCTGCTCTGATGAGCCAGTCGTCGAGGTACGGAAAGACATAGAGGCCGTGAAGCCGGAGATGGGCCGCCACGACCGCGAGACATTTTGTGAAGACTCGCGGTGCGGAGGACAGGTCAAAGGGCAGTACTCTGTACTGGTAATGATTTCCGGCCACCACAAACCGTAGGTATTGGCGGTGGCTTGGGTGGATGAGGATGTGCGTGTAGGCATCCTTTAGATCCAAGGAGCATAGCCAATCTCCCTGCTGGAGGTAGGGCAGAAGGATTCCAAGGGTAAGCATTTTGAACTTCTCCCGCACAAGGAACTTGTTGAGGTTGCGCAAGTCCAGGATGGGTCTGAGGCCCCCTGTTCTCTTTGGTATCAGAAAATACCTTGAATAAAAGCCTTGACCTCTCAGGTGGTGTGGCACCGGTTCCACCGCCTGTTCCTGCAGAAGACCTGCTAACTCCTGAAGGAGCAACTCCCTGTGCAGAGGGGGGCGCGGAGGTTCTCCCGGAAAATAGGAGGGAGGGACCTGATGGAAGTGGAGAAGATAGCCTTCTCGCACGACCTGAAGCACCCAGGCATCTGCGGTGATGCTGGACCACCTGTGGGCGAAGTGAACCAGCCGGCCTCCGGTGCTGGAGGGAACCAGCGGGGGGGGAGAGGCTATGCTTAGCGAGTCAAAAGCCCCCACCCTGCTGAGCAGGGGCTGGTGGTGCAGGCTTGGGGGCTTGCTGCCTACGGGACCCGTTACCCCGTCCCTTGGCCTGCTGGCCCTGTTGGGGAGCTGCAGGGGCCTGATAATGGGGGTATTGTTTGTAGGCAGCCGCCTTCCTCGGGTAAAAGGACTTTTTTCCCCGAGCCCTTCTTTTTCTGGGAAGGGGCGGAGGTCTTCCTAGAAAGCCTGGTCCTGGTGAGAGTCTCAGTCTCAATTTGCGCAGCCTTTTCCGCCATGGGCTTGCCAAAGAGGTTTTCGCCTCGGCAGGGGACATCGACCAACTTGTCCTGCACCCAGGGCTCAAGGTCTGACGACTGAAGCCAAGCCTGTCGGCGGGCACCGATGCCGGCTGCGGCCACTCGAGCCGAGGCTTCAAAGCCATCATAGGCTGCTCGGGACATGAACTTTGAGCATTCCCGAATGCCAGTGGACAAGGCTAGGAACCTCCGCAAGGGCTCCTCGGAGAGACCAGCGGAGAATCCGGCTAGCTCTTTAGCCAGATCCCGGAGATACATGCCCATGTATAGCTGGTAAGTCTGGACACGACATGCGAGCATAGAGCCCTGGAAGCACTTCTTGCCAAGGCCATCCAGGTTACGGGCCTCCCTGCCAGGAGGCACCGAGGAGTGCATCTTCTGGCTCTTAAGACGGTGCATGGCCGATTCCACTACCATGGAATGGTGTGGCAGCTGTGCCTTTTGAAAGCCAGGGCTCTTGCGGACTCGATAGATAGAATCGACCCGCTTGCTCAGGACCGGCGAGGAGGCCGGACTCTCCCACATGCGGAAGAGTAGTCGTTCCAGCATAGGAGGAACCGGCACAATAAAGTGTTCCCTCGCGGGAGAGTCATACTGGAGGGCGTCGAGCTCGTCGGCTCGAGGCTCCTCCTCGGGATCCGCAGGGAAGGCCAAAGCCTTGGCCATATCCCTAACGAAGTCCGAGAACCGGGCATCCTCCGGGGGGGACTGCTTCCGAGGCTCGGACTCCGGTGAGTCCGATGGGACACACCGAGTCCGGAAAGAATCAGGTGACTCTTCCTCCTCCGACTCCCAGACCGACTCCGACGAGGACTCGGTGGGGTCGGCCCGGGCAGGGTGCGGCGCCAGCCGCCCCGACGCCGAGGGAGTCGGCGTCGGCGACCTCGGTCCCGAACGGGAGGCCGAGGGCGACCTCGACCGAGGATCGACTCGAGTTCTCATCGACTCGAGGATCGGCTCGGTCTCCGGGGTCGACTTGGACGTCGACGTCCCGGCGGTCGGGGCAGCGACGCCAGCGAAGCCAGCGAGCAGTGCCCTCTGCTGGTCCATGAAGGCAGACAGTCTGCTCTCCAAGGCCGTCAACCTGAGTCCGAGCTCAGGTGACCCAGCAGCCCCCGACTCGGGCCCCGATGGCGTCGGGCCCGACGTCGGCTGTCGCGGAGGCGAGTCCAGAAGGACCACAGGACTTACCCGGGCAGGCATCTCCGACTCCAGGCGAGGTCGCTTCGGGACGTGTTCCTTCTCCAAGGACCCGGGGCGGCTGTCGGGGCTATGCGACCTGGCCCTCGCGGAACCAGGAGCGTCCACCGACGCCGCCCTCGCGGGTTTTTCCTTCCGACGATGGTCCCCGGAGGGAGAACCCCGGTCGGAGGAGCTCCGGCGACGGTCCGAGCTGGAGCCTTTCGACACGGAGGCCTCCGACGAGGTCCGGGTACGGCTGGGGTCAGCGAAGATTCTCTCGCGCTGATGCCGCCGACTTCTCAACGCCTTTGAGGACAGTTTGCTGCAGGGCCCACAGATCAGTTCCTCATGATCCGGGCCCAGGCAGCGGAGGCAAAAGTCGTGTGTGTCGGTTAGTGACATATTTCGGTCACACCGACCACACCGCTTAAACCCACTGGCAGCCATCGGGGGAAAAAGGGCCCCTGCGAGGTCAAAGGACCGGGCTGCCAGGGAAAACGAAAACGAAAGCTTACTAAGTCAGAAAAACCGAAAAAAGTAAGAGGACTCGAGACCGGCGTCGCGAGTCCGGGCGGGAAAACGATCGGCGTCGAACCGAAAGAAAAAAGGATAAAATAAAGAAGAAAATCAACTTTTTCGCGGGGACAAGACGGGGATGTCTGTAGGGCTCCGCGGAAAAAAGAAGACTGGCTAAGATGGCACCCTCGGGCGGGAAGACGACCGCGCATGCGCGCTGCAATTCCCAAAGGCTTTCTTTGAAAGCTGGGGAAAATTGCTCCGCGAGGGCTCCGTCGGCGCCGACGTCACCCATAAGTGAGGACTGACTTCCTGCTTGGTCCTGGAGAAACTGTGTTAAACAGATGCAGCAGCTCAGAGAGGTCTGCAGCCTACTTTTACTTGCCTGTCTCTCCAGAATCTTCAGAAGGCATTCTTTATATCCCGTAATACAGCAGAAGTATTCTGAGGACTCGTAGCTGCTCAAATACGCTGAGACCATTATCTCAATTATATGTCATCTACTAAGCTGTACATTTTCCGGTTACCTGTCAATAAAGTTGTAGAAGTTGAGAAACATGACGAATAGCTGTACATCATCACATATAGTAAGGGTAGAAAAGTGACTAAAACTATCCTTGCCGTGAAAGCCAGCACTTTTTTCACCCACATTGAGGAAGACACTATTCAGCTCAGCCTATTTAACCAGTTTTAAAGATGAAGACTGTATAGAAATATACTGTGAACCAATAAAGCCCAGTATCAAGGTAGTGGCTACCACTGAATTTGTTTTTTGTGGTTAGCGACACACCTACCTGGATGGTGGTGATATTTAGTTGCTGTTTGGATAGACCTTTGTGGATAAAGGAGGACCACATTTTTGCAGTCCTAAATTTATCTGCAAAACCTATCCGGATAATGGTACATATCGCCCCTATCCAGATAATCTCTGACTCCTCCCCACTTTGCCCATGGACCACCCTGACACTATCTGGATAGTGCTGCAGTATTCAGAGGAAATATTCAGTGATACTATCCGGATAATGCTACAGTATTCAGAGGAAATATTCAGTGGTACTATCCGGATAATGCTGCAATATGCAGAGGAAATATTCAGTGGTACTATCCGGATAATGCTGCAGTACTCAGAGGAAATATTCAGTGGCACTATCCGTGTAAAAATGAAATATAGTATTGATGTAAGCATTAATTACCACTGGACAGGGCATTTATATGTACATTTATAGAGTTTGTTCCTCCTATGCTAAGATATACTCTTCTCGTCATCTGTATTTTTTTTTATTAATACCTAGTGTTAGCATATGCTTTTTATTGATTAATTCAATGATTTATGTATTTTCAGAGGAGATGAAAAACCCCAGCAAGAACATTCCCCGCTGTGTGCTAATATCATTATCTGCCGTGATTGCATTCTATTTGCTAGTGAACATCTCATACATCGCAGTCCTGACACCCAAGGAAATCATATCTTCAGGTATTGGCAATGTTCTTATTTGGCATCTATAATATCATTCAATCAAAATAAAGTTAAAGAAAAACTCACAGTATTTATAAGAACAGAGGAGATTCCATAGTGGGACAGAGCAAAGGTCCATCAAGCCCAAGTATCAAGTTTCCAACAGTGGCCAATCCAAGTCACAAGTACCTGTCAGGTTTCCAAAAGGTAGACAGATTCCATACTGCTTAGCCCAGGGGTCCACTTTAATAATGCTTTATGCAGTTTTGCTCCAGGAGTTCATCCAAACCTCTCTTAAACCCAACTACACTACAGCTTTTACTACATCCTGCGGTAATGAATTCCAAAGTTTGATTACTTTTTGAAGGAGTAAACAACTGATCTACGTTTACCTGTTCCACTTGACTCATTATTTTAGTAGTTACAGAATGATTCTCACGTACACAAATTCCAATTTATCTAAGATCTAAAAGGTATCTAATAACATGATCTTCTTCTTTTGTTTTGGTTTCTAAGAGCAAAGAACTAAAGGTCCAATCTTCTAAAGGCATTTACATGGTATACTTAGCATCATGGCATGTTGTGGGCGTTCCAGGGCGTGTCATGGGCAGTGACAGTTGCTAACTGGGTAGCGGCGATTTTGCACCACTACCTGGTTAGTGACCTGTGGGTAAAACTAGGCAAAGCAAAAGTTGGTCCAGTTTTACCTGCAGGAACTGAGTAGCGGTGCAATATTGCCGCTACCTGGTAAGCTTCTGCAGCATTGGAGGCTATGTGATGTGACACCTTATTTTCAATGCCAGGGTTGCATATGACCCTGGCATTGAATATCCGGGGTTAGAGGTTGGCGGCGATGGCTATGCACCAGCTCAGCACAAATCGGGCCCTAAGTGAATTCACACTTCTGAAAAGAGAGTAAAGAAAACTTAATATTGGTAGAATGGTTTTAACAGTAACATCATGCGGGGCAGGTAATTCCAATATTTTACCATTTAATCATGCTAGTTCATACAACATAACAATTTACAACCAGTTACATGACTTTGAATTAACCAGTTTAGCTATGAATTCAAAAGATTTTTTTTTCATGGGGAGGAGTGGCCTAGTGGTTGGAGCAAGTTACCTCAGACCAGAAGGTCAGGGGTTCAAATTACTAGAGGACAGCAACCTTGGGACAGGGGGACTGGGGCTTCTAGTCCCACAGGTGCTCCTTGTGGTCTTGGGAAAGCCACTTAACCCTCCATTGCCGATGTTCCCTGTAAAATAGCTATCTCCAAGTTATAATGCCCTGTTCAATGTAATTTCAGTTTGTTCAATGTAAACCACCTTCATATCATGAAAGGTGGTATATAAGAAATGTTAAATAAATAAATTTTAGAAATGGCTCTGCTAAATTTGGAGCTGTTTCTAAAATACATAGAAGGAAGTACAGTGGGATGTGTCATTTTACAAATTTACACAAAGGAAAAAACAGCAGGGAACCGCATTACTAGCATAGGGCTTTGAGCTAACCGTAGAGGGGTGGGTATATCCATCTCCCTGCAATTACCATTCTTCAATGTGGCAAACCACCTGCAGATGCAATTAATGCCACCCTTTGAGGTGGCATTAGTTGCACCCACACTACCTGTAACAAGCACAGGCCACATCTAGGTCTGCTTTCCATTTTCTGAAAGATGTCCTTTGGACTTTTGCCACCTCTTTCAATTTACCTTTAAACCATGCTAGCCATCGTTTTTTCTTTCAACCTTTTTAATGCATAGAATATATTTTATCTGGGTTTCCAAAATGATCTTTTTAAAAAATGTTTACAACTCATGCAAATCTTTTGTTATAGTCTCATTTTTTTTAATTAAGTGCTACAGTGTTTTCCTTCCAGTGGTGAGAAATTTGATTGCATCTTGATCACTACTGTCTAGCAGCCCCAACACCATTACCCTTTACACCAGTCATCTATAAACCCCCAAGAACAGAAACCCTATTTATAAAACATCAGTTAGGTTTACAGAATTATTTTAATATTGTAATTTAACTCTGTCCTAATCTACCCTCACTAGCTAGGAATGCCACAATTCAAATCTAACATCATAAGCATCAGAGCAATATACAATTAGATCCACTCAATACCTCATCAAACTGCCTACAACCCCACATATAAACATAAATATAAATAACTTTTCTCAGAATATTATAACCCACCTATCTCACCGACACCACCTCCTACTTCACTAATTACTACCCCCACCCCCTGATATGTCTATGCCCCATATCTTTCACTGTCCGCAATATATCACACTCTGTTCGCAATATATCATGTAAATATTTAAGATGCAGATGCCACAATACAACTGTATAAGTGCCTAGCTGACCTGTACATACTGTAGTTTGCTGTATTATAGTTTGAAATGTTCCCTGTAACCAAGTTTCTGTAATTTTTGTTCAATGTAAACCGCCCCTGATCGTTGGAACGGACGGTATATAAAAGCCGTTAATTAAAATAAATAAATCAACCTTCCCCAGATCCTGGTCCCCGAGTCACATGTGGAGGAGCTACAAATGGGGAGACCCCCTTATATTCACTTTTTCAGAGACAAGAGGGGTTAGTTTAGAATTCATGCAATGGACGTTTGAAAATGGGCATGCAGATGTCCCAGTCACATAGACATCCCCATTTTAGAAGCTGGTTCTATAGATGTCCCCAGCACGAGGACATCCAAGTCACGAAGGGGCATAACGGATGTGTGACTTGGGCATTCTGGGCAAGTTGCACATGCGTACCAGATTTCAGAAGCAGTCAGCTCATCCCCACACACTAGCGGGATCATCCACATCTTTTCCTACATCAAGGCATAAATAGGCAATAGAAAAGCACTTGTTCTGCATCCAGACACCTGAAGGGCATAGAGACAAAGGTACTCCGATATCCCAATATGTTTCATGATAATAACGAAAACTGCAGAGAAATGAGGACACTTGCTTTCGGTTCAATATGCTCATTCACGTCCCTGCATGCAAAATAGCTTGCATAGACATGCATTCAGCATCGGACAGACGTCCCCCCCCCCCCAAGTGTTTGTAGCAGGGACATCTATGTGGCTACCTGTGCAGCAGTCCATTTCAAGGACTTCCAAATTGCTAAAATAAGGCCAAAATGTAAATGTCCCTGGCGCTTTTTTGGATGATTTACTATGGACTCATACAAAGCACCTGGACATCCTTTCTAAAATGCCACTTAAGGTGTCAAGGAGCAACCCACCATTGTAGTGTGGCTCACCAAAGGGGGTAATTTTATAACTGAGCACATGCATAGATAGCAGATGCATATTTTTTCCCTGTGTTGGTACTAGCAATTTTCAAAATGAAAGTGCGTTTATTTTTGTTTTGAAAGCTACCCCAGGGAATTTATGCATTTAGGTTTACACCCAGGGCTGTACCGATGGCGAAATGCGCCCTGTGCGACTTGCACATCAGGTGCGCCACCCCACCCCCCTCCGCACCCCCATCTAGCTACTTTATGGGAGCAGGAGAGAAGAGGCGTGCACCCGATGTGCAAGCTGCCTGCCGCTGGCACTCTGCCTCCCAGAGAGACCAGACCTGCTTAGTGTGCCAGCGGGAAGACTTCAGGGGCGCATTCGGCTTTCTGCCGTTGCCTGCCCCTGCTGGCAGTAGGCAACGGCAGAGAGCCAAAATGCGCCCCTGAAGCCTTTGCGCCAGCACACTAAGCACCGGGCTCGGTATGGTCCTGTTTAAACCTGCTCTTTACAAACCTTTTCTGGGTTATTTTACACATATACAGTGCCTTGCGAAAGTATCATCTCCTTGGTTTTTGTGCTGTTTTGTCACATTACATACAACCTGGAATGAAAATGGAGGTTCATTTGGATGTTAGGTAATGGACATAATAATATAGTCCAAATTGGTGAAGTGAAATGACAATAAAGTACCTTGTAGATATTTTAAAAAAAACAAGTAAAAACTGAAAAGTTGTGAGTGCATATGTATTCGTCCCTTTTGCTATGAAACCTCTAAATAAGAACTGGTCCAACCTCAGAAGTCACATAATTAGTTGATTAGGGTCCACCTGTGTGCAATCAGTGTCACATGATCTGTCACATGATGCCTGTATAATATACCTGTTCTGAAAGGCCCCTGACTCTGCAACACCACTAAGCAAGCAACATGAAGACTAAGGAGCACTCCAAACAGGTCAGAGACAAAGTTCTGGAGAAGTATAGATCAGGGCTGGGTTATAAAAAAAAAATATCCCAAATTCTGAAAATCCCACAGAGCACCATTAAATCCATTATAACTAAATGGCCAGCAGCAGCATGATAAGTTTTTCCCCGAATGGTACATAAGAACATAAGATATGCCATACTGGGTCAGACCAAGGTCCATCAAGCCCAGTATCCTGTTTCCAACAGTGGCCAATCTAGGTCATACGTACCTAGCAGTTTCCCCAAAAGACACTTAATAATGGTTTATGGACCTTTCCTCCAGGAACTTGTCCAAACCTTTTTTAAACCCAACTACACTAACAGCCTTTACTACATCCTCCGGTAACAAATTCCAGAGTTTGATTACACGTTGAGTGAAAAAATATTTTCTTTTATTAGTCTTAAATAGTTTACCCTGTAGCTTCATTGCATGTCCCCTAGTCTTTCTATATTCTGATAACGTAAACAATCGATCTACGTTTACCCGTTCCACTCCGTTCATTAATTTACAGACTTCTATCATATCTCCCCTCAGCCGTCTCTTTTCCAGGTTAAAGAGCCCTAACCTTTTTAGCCTTTCTTCATAGGAGTATCCTTCCATCCCCTTTACCATTTTGGTGGCTCTTCTCCGAACCTTTTCTAATAACGCTATATCCTTTTTAAGATACGGCGACCAGAATTGCACACAATATTCAAGGTGCGGTCTCACCATGGAACGATATAGAGGCATTATAATATCTTTTGTTTTATTTTCCATTCCTTTCCTTATGATACCTAGCATTCTATTTGCTCTCTTGGCCGCCGCTGCACACTAGGCCAAGGGTTTTAAAATGTTATCTACAATGATGCCTAAATCTTTTTCCTGGGTGGTGGTTCCTAATGTGGAACCTTGCATCGTGTAACCATAGTTTGGGTGGTTGTTCCCTAGGTGCATAACTTTGCACTTGTCCACATTAAATTTCATCTGCCATTTTGATGCCCAGTCTTCCAATTTATCAAGATCCTCTTGCAATTTTCCACAATCCTCTTGGGTTTTAACAACTTTAAATAGTTTTTTGTCATCTGAAAATTTGATAACCTCACTCGTTATTCCCCTTTTCAGGTCATTTATGAATATGTCAAAAAGCAGCGGACCCAGCACAGATCCCTGGGGTACACCACTATTCACCTTTCTCCATTGGGAAAATTGGCCATTTAGCCCTAACCTCTGTTTTCTATCTTTAACCAGTTCCTGATCCACAATAGTACATTGCCTCCTATCCCATGACTCTTTACTTTTGCCAAAAGTCTCTGATGAGGGACCTTGTCAAAGGCTTTCTGAAAGTCCAGATACACTGTATCAACTGACTCACCTTTATCCACCTGTTTATTCACACCTTCAAAAAACATAACAGATTAGTAAGACAAGATCTTACTTGTCTAAAGCCATCTTAGCTGTCTCCCATTAGGCCATGACTATCTACATGCTGAGTAATTTTGTTCTTTATGATATTTTATTCTTTATGATGGTTTCTACCATTTTTCCCAGTACTGACGTCAGGCTCACCGGTCTGTAGTTTCCGGGATCACCCCTGGAACCCTTTTTAAAAATTGGCGTTACATTGGCGATTCTCTAATCTTCAGGTATTACAGATGATTTTAATGAAAATTCACAGATTACTAATAGCAGGTCTGCAATCTCATATTTCAGTTCTTTCAACACCCTTGGATGTATACCATCCGGCCCAGGTGATTTGCTACTCTTCAGTTTATCTAAGAGTTGTAATACATCTTCCCGATGTATCGATTATTTCCTTCAATTCTTCCGCACCTTTAAATACCACTTCAGTCATGGGTAACATCCCTACATCTTCCTCAGTAAAGACCGAAGCAAAGAATTCATTCAGTCTCTCCGCTATCGCCTTGTCGCCTCTTAGTGCCCCTTTAACCCCTCTATCATCTAATGGACCAACTGACTCTCTCACAGTTTTTTTGCTACGAATGTACTTGAAAAAGTCTTTATTTTGCGTTTTTCCTTCTGCAGCAAGCTTCTTCTCAAATTCTCTTTTGCCTGCCTTATCAATGCCTTGCATTTGACTTGCCAGTGCTTGTGCTGTTTCAAGGTTTCGTTGTTTGGCTCTTTTTTCCATTTCCTGAAAGATGCTTTTTGCAAACAACAGCCTCTCTGACCTCACCTTTAAACCATGCTGGCAGTTTTTTGGACTTCCTTCCACTTTTCTTAAAGCATGGAATACAGCTGGTCTGGGCTTCCAAGATAGTATTTTTCAACAACACCCAAGCTTGATGTAAGTCTTTAACTTTTGCAGCTGCTCCTTTTAGTTCTTTCTTAACTATTTTCCTCATTTTATCATAGTCTCCCTTTCGAAAGTTAAAAGGTAGTACTGTGAATTTCCTTACTATCTCTCCACCACTAATTAAATCAAATGCGATCATGCTATGATCACTATAGCCAAGTGGCCCCAACACCCTTACCTCTTGCACTAGATCTGGTGTTCCACTAAGGACTAGGTCTAATATGGCTTCTCCTCTGGTCGGTTCATGAACCAGCTGCTCCAAGAAGCAGTCATTTATTTCATCTAGGAACTTTATCTCCCAAGCATGTCCTGCCGTGACACTGACCCAGTCGATACCGGGGTAATTGAAATCACCCACTATTATTACTGCGCAATAACTTTTGTTAGCTTCCTTGATTTCCTTGAGCATTTCATCATCCATTTGTTCATTCTGGCCAGGCGGTCGATAGTACACCACCACTGCCATCGCCTTCCCCCTTTTACATGGAATTTCAATCCATAGAGATTCTACAGCAAATTTTGTTTCCTGCAAAACTTTAAGCCTTTCTGACTCAATGCCCTCTCTAACATAGAGCGCAACCCCTCCACCAATTTGACCAGCTCTATCATTACGATATAGTTTGTACCCAGGTATCACAGTGTCCCACTGGTTGTCCTCCTTCCACCATGTCTCTGATATTCCAATCATATCTAACCTCTCATTTAGTGCTATATATTCTAACTCTCCCATCTTATTTTTTAGACTTCTAGCATTTGCATACAAGCATTTTAGAGACTGCATTTTATTCATATTAATTTGGCTATTGGTAGACATGGGTAATTTGGAATCTTTAAGCTCTGTTTGCTCCATACTCGAGGGCATTTGGGCTACTTTACTCTTTTTTTGGAACCTCTCTGCTTTTGGTAGTATCCTTCAAGGATGCATTCTTCCGAACCATCCGCTCTTGGGCGACTGTCGGCTTTCCTCTATTATCTAGTTTAAAAGCTGCTCTATCTCCTTTTTAAAGGTTAATGCCAGCAGCCTGGTTCCATCCCGGTTAAGGTGAAGCCCATCCCTTCGGAAGAGCCCCTCCTTTCCCCAGAATGTTCTCCAGTTCCTAACAAATCCAAAACCTTCATCTCTGCACCATTGTCTCATCCACACATTGAGACTCCGGAGCTGTGCCTGCCTTTTGGGTCCTGCGCGTGGAACGGGAAGCATTTCGGAGAATGCTACCCTGGAAGTTCTGGATTTCAACTTCCTACCTAAAAGCCTAAATTTAGCCTCCAGAACCTCCCTACCACATTTTCCTATTTCATCGGTACCGACATGTACCAAGACAGCAGACTCCTCCCCAGCACTATCTAAGACCTTATCTAGGTGGCGCATGAGGTCCGCTACCTTCGCACCAGGCAGGCATGTTACCAGGCGATCCTCACGTCCACCAGCCACCCAGATATCTACATGCCTAATGATCGAATCACCAACTATAACGACTGTCCTAACCCTTCCCTCATGGGCACATGGCCCTGGAGAAACGTCCTCGATGCGAGAGGGTTTTACATCAACTGGAGGACAGGTCCTAGTTATAGGATCACTTCCTGCCACACCAGGGTGATGCTCTGCTGTTTACGTGACCTCTCTCCTCCATGTCAACAGGGATGCTGCCAGACTGGAGGTGGGACTGCAGGACTATATCCCTGTAGGTCTCGTCTATGTACCTCTCTGTCTTTCTTATGTTTTCCAGGTCTGCTACTCTAGCCTCTAGAGAACGGACTCATTCTCTGAGAGCAAAGAGCTCCTTGCACCTAGTGCACACGTAAGACCTCTCACCAAATGGGAGAAAATCATATATGTGACACTCAATGCAAAAGACTGGAAAGCCCCCATCTGGCTGCTGGACTGCCGTCTGCATTTTAGTTTTAAGCTTGTGTTTAGATCTTTAAGTTCTTTACTTACTAAGGGTTGCTATGGATTGCTATGGATATTTATACTAATAAAACTGTACCTAATACGTTTAATATACCTTGTTCACCTGAAGCTTAATTAATCTCAGCTCCTTAGTGTATGATTGATTTGGGTAATGAGCTTCACCTGAGAGCACCTCCTGTCCTTTAAGATGTGTAAGTACCTATAAAGCTATGATTATCCCAGGGGTGGGTGGGTGTTGGTGAGGGAGGGCGGGAAATAACTCTTATTAAAAGAGGCTGCTACACAGTACGCTGTCCTGTGCTGCTGAGGTAAGCTGTGACCAACTTCCTGGGTGATTAACAGTCCTTGCTTGGATAGAAGCCTTGACGCTTCTGGTGGACCCTTCCAAGCCTGAGCCTCGCCGCGGGTTTTCAGAAAGGTGGTCTCCCTCGAGGGAACACAGGAAGAAGAAAAAACCCTCGAAGGCTGTGCCCTTGGATGGATCTGACTGGCTGGGTACACCCAGAGCCAGGTCCTACAGTCCGAGACACTTGTCCGGGGCTTCGGAGAAGGAGCAGCCTGCAAAGGTCCCCCAGAAGGATTCAACCTCAGACCAGCCTTGGTCCCCAGACACCATCCTCATTCATGATTCCCCTTCGGGGGAGCCGACACCGGGCCCGAGTCCCTCAGTGCCCGTGCCGAAGGCTGCAGAGTTTGGAGTCCAGAATGGCGGCCCTGGAGTGCAGTTTGTCTGCCTTCATGGATCAGCAGGGGGCGCTGTTGTCCAGCGTCCAGCATGACCGGTTCCTCTGCCCTGACCACCAGGCCCTCGATGTCGAAGATCTCCCTGGAGGCCAAGCCGATCCTCGAGGTCCTTCGGCCTCGAGTCAGTCCTCGGCCGAGGTCTCGATCTGACTCCCGCTCAACAGGACCGCAGTCATCCTCGGTCAGTATGCCAGGCACCGGCTGCAGAGCTTCGGGCCCCCCGAGGCCCGTGGAGCAGCCCTCCTATGAGTCCTCAACAGACTACTCTGAATGGGAGATGGAAGACGAGGAGTTTCCTGAACCCGTCGCCACCATGATGTCCCATCCAACTCTCCCATCTTGGATCCTCGACGGCAGTCCCTGCCTGAGGATATGGGCTTCCTTGATTTTGTCAAGGACATGTCTAAAGCCCTTGTGTTCCCCACAGAGTTGGAGGAGGATCCTCGGGCAGATGAGTTGTAAATCCTCCTTCGAGGGAATTGCTTACGGTGCCCATCCCTCCCATCCTGGAACGGCTGATGCTTCGTATGTGGGAGACACCAGCGTTGGTGACGGTAGTGAGCAAGCAGCTTGACTCAATGTATCGAGTCTGCCAGAAATCACAACTGCCGCATCACTCCATGGTGGTGGAGTCGGCCATGCGTTGGCTGAAGAGCCAGAAGATACACTCCTCAATGCCCCCTGGTAAGGAGGCTCGCACCTTGGAAGCCCTCGGCAGAAAGTGTTACCAGGGCTCAATGCTCATCAGTCACATCCAGGCCTACCAGCTATACATGGGCATGTACCTGAGAGATCTGGCGAAGGAACTCGCCGGGTTCTCAGCTGGTCTCTCCGAGGAATCCCAGTAGTGGCTCAAGAATCTGGCCAAGGCTGTCCATGAGTGCTCCAAGTTTATGTCTCAGGCAGCCTATGATGTGTTTGAGTTGGCAGCTCGAGTTCCGGCGGCGGGCATTGGTGCATGATGCCAAGCTTGGCTACAGTCGTCCAACCTTGAGCAGTGGGCTCAGGACAAATTGGTCGATGTCCCTTGTCAAGGAGAGAACCTCTTTGGCAAACCCATGACCGACAAGGCTGCTGAGCTGGAGACTGAGTTCATGACGAGGACCAAGCTCTCTAAAAAGACCGCTACCCCTCCATGATGGAAGGGCTCGGGTAAAAAGCCCTTCTACCTGAAGAAAGGGGCTGCTTGCCCATCTTTTCAGGCCTCCCCAGTTCCCTAACAGGGTCAGCAGGCCAAGGGACATGGGCACGGCCCCCGTAAGCAAAAGGCTCCCAAATCCCAGGCACCGGCTCCAGCCCAGCCAGGGGTGAGTTTTTGACTCTTGGGGCATAGCCTCTCTACCCCAGGGAGTTCAGCAGCCCAAAGGGGGATGTCTGGTCTTCTATGCTCAGAGGTGGTTGACAATCACCACTGACTCCTGGGCACTCCGGGTGGTCAGGGAGGGTTACCTCCTCCACCTAATGCAGACACCTCCCCCTTACTTCCCGGGAGAGCCCATCTGGTCTCCCCTCCACCGGGATCTTCTACTGAAGGAGTTGGTAGGTCTTCTCAAGGACAAAGCAGTGGGACCAGTGCCCCGCCATCTCAAGGGCAAGGGGTTCTACTCCAGGTACTTCCTTATCCCAAAGAGAACAGGGGGCCTAAGGTCTATCCTCGACCTGTGCAACCTCAACAAATTCCTGGTGAGGGAGAAGTTCAGGATGCTCTCCCTTGGAACATTGTTGCCCTTCCTCCAGCAAGGAGATTGGCTATGCTCCTTATACCTCAAGGATGCCTATACCCACATCCTCATCCACCCCAACTACAGGCATTACCTGTGGTTCATAGTGGGGGGTGGGCACTATCTGTACAGAGTGCTCCCTTTTGGCCTGGCTTCCGCCCCAAGGGTCTTCTCAAAATGACTGGCAGTCATGGCCACCTTCCTCTGACTCCAGGGGGTCTTTGTCTTCCCCTACCTGGATGACTGGCTCATAAAGGGAGGCACGGCCTTAGAGGTGGAGCAGGCCACCACATGCACCATCCAGATTCTGCAACATTTGGACTTTGTCATAAACTATTCCAAGTCTCACTTTCTCCTGACTCAATGGGCAAGTCACTTAACCCTCCATTGCTTAAGAAAAAAAAAATCCAAGTTATCAATGTCCCTGTTTGATGTTCATTATCAAGTTTAAGTTACAATGTAAACCACTTAGACTGAAATGATAAAGCAGTATAAAAAAAACCTGTTAAATAAATATGTAACTGAAGCAGGAATGGAAAGGGTATCTGCATATTAATGATATGGGGGCAGTGGATGACAGCTGTCTCTGGGATGCCAGGAAGGACTATATGAGAGGGCTGCTGGTGCAACTTACTGCACAGAAAAAGAGGGTGTGGGAAAAAGAAATGCAGCAGCTACCTGAGTTGGTGGCCAGCCTTCAAAAGGAACATAGTCAAACCAGGATGCAGCAGGCATTTCAGCGGCTGTCCATGGCAAGGGCACAGTTACACTCTCTGGACTCAGAGTGGATGGCTCACCTCCTTCGGTTGACTAAAAGAAATTACATGGAACATGAGGATAAAGTGGGGAGACTACTGGCTTGGCAATTGCAGAAGCAGTGGGAGAACCGCCAGGTGGCTGAAATCCTCTTGGCGGGAGGGGAGAGTAGTTGCACTAATGAGGGGATCTGTGTGCCTACCAAAGGGAAAGGCAGCTGGGGAAGATGGGTTTCTGGCAAAATATTTATTGAAGAATGAGGCCCCTATTTTGGCTTGGATTTTCTCCAACGTACTTCAAGGAGCGTCTCTGCCAGAGTTGATGTCTCAGGCTAATGTGATTGTTTTGTGATCATTTTACCCAAGGAGGAGAAATCCAAAGACAACTGTGGGAGCTACCACCCGATAGCTCTCATAACAGTGATGCAAAACGTTTCGCAAAGGTGTTGGCACGGCATTTGGAGAGGGTTCTCCCTCAGCTGGTGCACCCAGATCAATCAGGGTTTATAGGAGGAAGAGCGATATCAAACCATGTCCAGATAGCTATAAACTTGTTGCAGGTAATTAAGACCCATCAGGAGAGTGTCCTATGTGTATTCTTAGACACAGAAAAAGCATTTGATAGAGTGGAGTGAGGTTTTCTTTCTGCCATGCTGAATAGATTGAATTTGGGGGAGAGGTTCATACAAGGGTTCTAGACTCTATATCGAGGCTCAAAGGCAAGAATATTGGTCAATAGAAATAGTTTGGAAGTGTTCCGGTTGCAACGGGGCACCCACCAGGGATGCCCCTTGTTGCCGATGTTATTTGTCATTATTATTGAGGCCCACATTAGACAAAATAATGTCATTCACCCGATCAAAGTGGGGGATACAGATCACAAGATACTGCTTTATGTGGATGACACTTTAGTGTTTATGGCCAGGCCTTAGGAGTCTGCCAGCCCTGGTGATTGGTTTTCTACATTCTCAGGGTTTAAGGTCAACTTAAGCAAAACGCAGGCAATGAATTTGGGAGGGTTGTCATGGGCATCACTTCATGGCTTCCCTTTCCAATTGGCTGTGCATAAGATTAAATACTTAGTGGTGTATAACCTCATTGGACCCAGGGGAATTATTTATGCTGAACTACACTCCTCTTTTATCTTGCCTAGCCACGGATACTGCCTGGTGGGCTCCCCTGCACCTTAGCTGGTTGGGTCAGGTAGCAGCCCTGAAAACGAATATAGTGCCTAAGTTTACTTTTCTCTTTAATCAGTTATCCATTCATATCCCCTCTAGATTTTTGGGTAAATAGGAAAAAAGGTTGGTAAAGTTTGTATGGGGAGGTGGAAAGCAAACATGGGGGTACAGAAGCTATGTAGGTCAAAGGACCAGGGGAGAATATGATTCCTGGACTTGAAATTGTATTACATGGCGGCAGTGTATCGGGCACTGAGAGTGCACTATCTTCGACCAGGGGAGGCCCTATGGGTGGCAATGGAAAGAGCATTGCTATCCTCCCAGTCGGGTTTGAATGGATAGACTCCAGGAGCTGTTCAGATGGGAGGAAGAGTGGGTGACAGGTTAATTGCCCATTTCTGGGTACTTTGTTAAGGCAAGGAAGGGCAAGTAAAAAACAGGGTTTGATTCCCTCCATGTTATCTAAATGGATGAAACTGGCAGATTATCAGCCCTTTTCTAGTCCCGCATTTGAGAGCCTCTTAGAAGATTTAGGTAGGAGAACCATAACTAAGTTTTCCGATCTATATAAGAATGGGATATGCTTATCCATGAGAGAGGTGGAGGAGCAGATAGGTAGGAAAATCCCCTTATTCCAATATTTTCAAATTAGGCATTTCTTACAAAAGAAGGAGGTCTACGCGCAGATAACCCAGGGGTCTACCCCTTTGGAGTCCACTCTTTTTCAGGGGACAGGACTGAAGGCCTTGACATCAAAACTTTACCAGATACAATTGGAGGGGATAGAGAAAAGACCTCTTGAGCATGTTAAAAGTTGGTAGAAATGGTTGGAGAGGGACGTGGGAGACACTGGGTGGGAAAGAATTCACATGGGGACTAATACATTCAGGTGATGTCTTGGAGATAGACACAGTTTCAAATTATACACTGCCTATAAATTACTTCCTTCAACTCTTTAAGGGTAAAAAGAAAGAATCGGCCAACTATTGGAGGTGATGTGGAGAGGTATGTACATTCTACCATCAGTGCAGGGACTGTCCAGTTATACAAAGGTATTGGGGGGAGATTATTAAACAGGTAAAGAGTATAATGGGTGGGTTTGGACCCAGTAGAGTTACTACTGGGATGGCGGGGGGGGGGGGGGGGGAGAGCCTGGCGGCTCAGATGGCCATAGCGTGGAAGTTGCACACAGAAAAGGGCCCCTCAGTGCAAGACTGGCTACAGAATTAAGTTTTGATAAAATTACTTATACCCTGCAAGGGAAAGAGTGGCATATAGGTAAAGTTCGGGCTCCTTATATCCAACAGTTCAAGGTTGGGAGGAGGGATTAGGATTACACAGGGCACCTTTCATGCAATTACCCATCAAACTAATTTCCAGTATGAGTGTGAATGAAATGCTAAGACTTCAGTGGTATGGCAATACAAACACACTGAGCAAAACTGCTGTTATTTGGTTGTTTGATGTGTTGTTGGGACTACTGTGCTACACTATGGCAGACCTTCTTGGTTTGCTGATGTACTCCAAGATACTTGGAATTTCGCAACTACATGTACAAGGGTTGATCTGACTGGTGGGGGGGGGGGGCTGCGGTGAATTATAGAGATGACTGGATGCTGGATAAGAAGTTACAGATACTGTAATTGTTTTATTTTTTGTACAGTACATCATCTGTACTGGATTGGGTTGGCATAAGAGGTTATCAGAAATGGGTGAAACACAGTGGTTACGTTGTTGGCTTGTTAACCTCCAATGAATAAATAAAAATAAAAAATAAAGTACCATAACTTTAGTGGCCCAAGTAGACCCTTGCACTTCCCTTACACTTCCTCCTTCCCCACAGAAAATACACTGGGGACCCAAGTAGATCCCCAATACTCCTCTAGAACTGCCCCACGCACATCCAGGAGGGGGTAATGTCCACTTGCTCCTGCTTCTATGCTGCCATCTTGAGTGCATCTTATTTGCCAGACTGATGCTGTGCAGAGCAGCCTGAGATACTGTGTGGGGCCACCATTTTCCATGATGTCAGCACAGAGGAAAGAGCAAGTGGACATTGCTCCTGCCACCCAACATTGGAGGTGCATAATGGGTTCTGGGGAGAGTATTGGGGGGAGGGGGTCACTTGGCCTCCCAGTGTAGGTTTTATGGGAGAGGGGGTACAAAGGCTCATTTGGGCCCCAGGGAAATCTTTCAGGTGGGGAGTCTAGAGGCCATCAAGGACATTGGAGGTGTTAGGAGCTTTGGGGGATAAGTTTAGGGAGATAGGAAAAGGATGAGAAGTCTGAGGAACACTGGGCCACCAGGGCATACGTTGGGGTGAAAATAGGGGATTAGAGTAGGGGAGTCCAGCCTGGTTTTTTTTCATATCTCTTTTCCTGTCCATGTATGAACCAGGAAGAAAGACATTTTACTCTTGATACAGCAAACGGAAGCATAGTACTGAGGCAGTATGCACTTCTTTTTCCTGATAGCACACAATTTTTAATGCATTGGTAATTTGCATATTATTAGTTTATGCACTGGGAGTAAGATTAATTTTTAGTGCATATATTTGAATACTGGAGCTTAGTGCAGCATTCTAGTGCACAGCTTTCCGTACTGATACAGTTTCAAATTATACACCGTCTATAAATGACCTATAAAGGTTAAATATAGGGGTATGTTTACTAAGCAGCGGTAGCGGCTTCCGTGCGATATCGGAGCTGTGGCCCGATTGAATTCAATGGGGCTGTGGCTCCGATATCACATGGAAGCAGCTACTGTTGCTTAGTAAACATACAAACATACCCCATAGATTGTTAATGTTACATGATACTATTTTAAAATACACTATTTACAAATTATAGAAGAAATCTCATTTATAGGCTTTTTGCATTCATTTCATCTGCCAGTTAAATTTGACTTTTTGCCTTTTGTATGCCTTTAAATAATATTTTGTATTTTTCAGCTGCCGTATCAATCACTTGGGCTGATAAAGCCATCCCTTCTTTTGCTTGGATCATTCCTGTCTCCGTCGCTGTTTCAATATTTGGCTCCCTCAACGGTGGCATGTTTATGTTAGGGCGATTAAACTATGCTGGTGGAAAAGAAGGACATATGCCTGCCATATTAGCCATGCTGAATGTACACTATTTAACTCCAGCCCCTGCAATAATTTTCTCAACCATCCTTGCATCCATTTTTGTTATTCCTTCAGATTTACTCTCTTTAGCAAATTATTTTGGCTTTTCATCATCTCTACTCATTGGATTAACCTGTACCAGCCTAATTGTCCTCCGATACAAGGAACCTAATCTCCACCGGCCATACAAGGTAATTTGCCAATTACAATTTTACTTGTAATGCTTCATTAACCTAAGACAAAAAAATGGAAAAGGCACATTCATATTGTAAGTGCAAACACTAAAGTATATTACTCTTATGCCTATATGTTTTGAATAATCATGAAAAATGTAAAAAAAAACCAGTTAGAAATGCAATTAAAGGCCAGACTTCCCAAATAATTGCTTGTCACTGAAGACATAGGCAAGAAAGGAGTTGGTGTTGAGATGAAATTTGGAAATCTCATATGCACATCTACCAAGAGACGAATTTAAACTGGGCAAACTGCATGGACCATTTTGGTCTTTATCTGCATCATTTATTTATTCACTGATTCTTGATATCCTGGTCACACTCAATTAAGATTCTAGAGAGGAACTAACTGTAGAAATGCTAGAAGAGAGTTAGAATATATAGCACTAAATGAGAGGTTAGATATGATTGGTATCTTAGAGACCTGGTGGAAGGAGGACAACCAGTGGAACACTGTGATACCTGGGTACAAATTATATTGCAATGATAGAGTAGATCAAATTGGTGGAGAGGTTGCACTCTATGTTAGAGAGGGCATTGAGTCACACAGAATTAAAGTTTTGCAGGAAACAAAATACACAGTAGAATCTCTAGCAATTAAAAATCCATGTAAAAAGGGGAAGGCGATGGCAGTGGAGGTGTACTACCGACCACCTGGCCAAAATGAACAAATGGATGATGAAATGCTCAAAGAAATCAGGGAAGCTAACAAAAGATATAATACAGTAATAATAATGGGTGATTTCAATTACCTCGGTATTGACTGGGTCAGTGTCATGGCAGGACATGCTAGGGAGATAAAGATTCTAGATGAAATAAATAACTGCTTCTTGGAGCAGCTGGCTCATGAAACAACAAGAGGGGAAGCCATTTTGGACCTGGTCCTTAGTTAGTGGAACACAAAATCTGGTGCAAGAGATAAGGGTGTTGGGACCACTTCATTGCATGATCACGTTTGATTTAATAAATGGAGGAAGAAAATCTACAGTACTTCCTTTTAACTTTCAAAAGCGAGACTATGATAAAATGAGGAAAATAGTTAAGAAAAAACTAAAAGGAGCAACTGCAAAGATTAAAGATTTATATCAAGCATAGGCGTTGTTTAAAAATACTATCTTGGAAGCTCAGACCAGCTGTATTGCACAATTTAAGAAAGGTGGAAGAAAGTCCAAAAAACTGCCAGCATGGTTTAAAGGTGAGGTCAGAGAGGCTGTTATAGCCAAAAAAGCATCTTTCAGGAAATGGACAAAGGAGTCAAATGATACTGACTAATGATTGACTGTATTTGTAATGTAACCATTGCAATACTTACAACCACAGTGAGCATGGAGATTCCTTGGAAGCTTGCTGCAATACCTAGCAGTTGGCCTACTATTCCTACATGCACCTGCACAGTTTCATGTGCATTGTACTCTCCCATCTGGTTGCCTCTCAGATCAGCGTCACAAATAATCCCTTCTTCTGTTCATCACTGTGCTTGTGCGGATGCTGTCATGCTGCATTTGCTATTATGTATATACATATGAGCTGCTCATGTGGTATTAGCTTCACACAATCTGTATCCTTCCCCCTTGGGAATGGAGACCGATACCGCCCTTTCTTGTAGCCCTGATAATATGTAACCTGTGCTGCATTATGAACTCTGCACTGTGAGTGCTATGGTGCTGCAGACCTATCCCCAGTGCTGTGCGGTATCAGCCCACACCTGCATACCACCACTAGTGCCATTTCACATGGCACATATCTTGTTGCTCTTGGCGCTAGGCTCTGAGGTGCTGCAAGAACCATGGTCAATTGCAGTGGATGGCACAGTATCGGCGCTTCAGGGACTCTATTTCCCAGCGTATGTGGTATCTCCTATGGGAAATTACACTACAAGGCATTAGATGGCACAACAAACTGCCACTCCAGCATGCTTTAGCATCCCTCTCATGACCTCCATTTGACACCTGCAGCCTAACTCATCTGTAAGCGTTGATTGCAATGCTTAATGAGGATGGAGCATGATTGGAATCTGAATGATTCATTTCCCTCCACTCGAGCTCCTCTTGGGCACAATGCTCTATGCCGTCTGCTTGAAGTCTTAAGAATAAGATGGGAGAGTTAGGATAAGAACATAAGATATGCCATACTGGGTCAGACCATGGTCCATCAAGTCCAGTATCCTGTGTGATGGGGCCCGTGGGTAGAGCCCTTTAACCCTATATAGGCGGTTGCCTAGGGTCTGTAAAACAAGTAATCTGCTCTTGCTAGGTAAATAATAGAGTCTCTCAGAGCAAAAAAGTGAATAAGAAAATAAGATGGGTTTTATTCCCCGTCCCGCTCGGACTATCAACAAGATCAAAAAAACTTCAGATACAAGCAATGAACAAAAATAGTATCAGCAAACTTATATTCCTTTGTTTAAATTCACAAAGTTCTTTTTGTCATCCAATTAAACCGCAGGGCTGCACTTGTAACAAATGCTACAGTCCATGGGAGAGGGGTCTGGAAGGCTGCTGCTATCTTCCCACAACATACCCTCTCCAGCACTCCCCAAACTCCCTGTATCACACTCTTCCTGTGTGGAGTACTCAGGCACGTCTCCTTGTGATAACTCACTATAGCTTTCAGTGAAGGTTCCTCTCTCTTCAGGTTTATACCTGTCTGGCATGCAGTAGATTCTCTCTGGGTTTTCCTCCCAAAACAAAAGGTCTGAATCTCCTTGCTTCCTGTATCTATGCTCAGGACCGCGCCCTTGGCACTTATATGTTTTAAACCTTTCTCTGTAAGCACATGGATGCCTCCTTTTATCCGTAGGGATTGTCTTGGCACTCGGCTCCCTGTATCTCTTCTCTCTAGCCTCCCAGGCTGGTTGTGCAGTAGTGAAATTAGTATTAGCTTTACAGCTATTTCTTAATGTGCAAGTGTGTTTGGAGTTCCCATCCCCCAACACTCTCTTTCTGAACTGACCTGTGCTTAGTGCTGGCACATACCGGTCTCCTGTGTGGTGGGGCACTCCTGGCTTCTCTTGAAGACTAACTCGGGTGGCATGCCTTCTCCCAGTGCAGCTTGCCTCAAACCTCTTCTCCTGAGTGCTGGAGCTACCTTCACTTCCTGGTTCTCCGACAGAAAACTTTCCTCCCAGCACTCCTCTGGGGTTTCTGCTCAGCTGACTGTAGCCACACCTCTTGCTGCTCTCTCTCTGGCTTCTGCCCTCCTCCTGGGTTGTGTCCTGTCTCTCTCTCCACTGACTGGAACCCTGTCTTATGTAATCCCTAGCCCTGCACGTGACGTGGGGATTTGCAATCAGGTGTTCCTGATGAGCTTTCTGTTTGGCACGTAGTAACAGTTTTCCCTGCTCAACTGTTTCAGTGTGCCTAGTGCCTCTTTTCAACGCTGAATCTAAAGTAAGCTCTTCTTTTACCTGCACTTCCATGGGCTGTGTATCCTCTGCTGCACCACACCTGTTTCCAACAGTGGCCAATCTAGGTCCTAGCAGTTTCCCCAAAAGAGTTGTATTGGGTCAAGCAGTGATATCCCGGGTCCCTTTTAATAATGGTTGATGGACCTTTCCTCCAGGAACTTGTCCAAACCCTTTTTAAACCCACCTACACTAACAGCTTTTACTACATTCTCCGGTAACAAATTCCAGAGTTTGATTACATGTTGAGTGAAAAAATATTTTCTTTTATTCGTCTTAAATAGATTACCCTGCAGCTTCATTGCATGTCCCCTAGTCTTTCCATATTCTGATGACATAAGCAATCGATCTACGTTTACCTGTTCTACTCCATTCATTAATTTAGAGACCTCTATCATATCTCCCCTCAGCCGTCTCTTTTCCAGGTTGAAGAGCCCTAACCTTTTAGCCTCTCTTCACAGGGGTATCCTTCTATCTCCTTTACCATTTCGGTGGCTCTTTTCAGGGGGGGGGGTCCTTCTTTGAGTGCTCAAATCGATCTCTTTCCATGCCCGATTCTTTGCCTCGGCATTCAGCTTTTCGCTCGGGTATCTTTTTCCTTAATTTTCCCTTTTTTTTTGGTGTGTGGGATTTTTCTCTTGTGGCCCCCCTGCTTGAGACGTCTGAGTTTGATCTCGTGGGCCTCATTTTCCATGCTATATCCTCGACCAGTGGTTTTAAGTAGTGTGCTAAGTGCAATCGCACTATGTCCTGTACGGACCACCATAGCACCTGCATAAAGTGCCTTGGGGCAGACCACGACAGGTCTTCCTGCCCGCTTTGCTTCCTCATGTCGGCCAAACCCAGAGAGAATGTGAAAGGTGACAGTGGGAGCTGTTTGGCAGATCTGGCTCTGGTTCGGCATCGGGGCAGAATCCCTTCCTTAAACGCTGGCGTCAGGTGATGCAGTGGTGCATGCCTGGGCTCATGCAGATCCCAGGGGGCATCAGGCATCAGAGTCATCCTCGGAAGATCTCCCACGTGTGTCAGTGATTCCCTCAAAGTCGACACTGAGGACCGACCCAGCGTTGAGTGGAAAGTTCTCCTCGACTCAGCCTTGGAATACTTGATGCAACTCGGGGGACGATGGAAAGGAGCACACATCGAAGCAGCCCTGAAGGGACAGGTCACCTGCAGCATCGAAGTAGCAGCAACCCGACTCCATCACAATCCAGGACTCACTGGCCAGGGAGTTGGCTCTGATCTCGACACTGTTGGGGTTCGAACCAGCTGCGGAGCCTTCTAGTACAGAGGCCGGCATGGCTGCCCTTGAGTGCAGCTTCACGGTGTTCCTCGAGTCGCAGTGGGTCCTGACTCCCAGTCCTTCTGGGTTGTCGGTGCCCCACATGGGAATCTCCTCACTTAGGACTTCCCTGGAGGAGGCCCCTCCCATTCTGGAGTGCCTCGCTGGCTGCAGTCCTCCGACTTGGAGCAATGGGTGCAGGACAAGCTAGCTGATGTCTCCTGCTAAGGCGATAACCTCTTTGGCAAGTCCATGACTGACAAGGCTGATGAGTTGGAGATGGAATTCATGACCAGGACTAGATTGTCCAAGAAAGTGTCAGATCCTTCCCGCCGGAGGTTTTCAGGGTAAAAGTCCTTCCACCCGAAGACAAAGAAGGCTTATGGAAACTACACGAAATTCCAGGCCTACCCTGATCCCCTCAGGGGCAGCAGGCCATTGGCCAAAGGCACAGCCCCCAAAATCCCAAGGCTCCCAAGTCCCAAACAGTGGCTCATTCACAGCCTGGGGAGTTTTTGACTCCTTGGGCATAGCTTCCCTCCCTCAGGAAGTCATGGGCCCAGGGTTCATGGGTGGAAGGCTCGTCCACGTCGCACACAATAACCGCGAAGGTCTAGATGATGAGAGTGGTTGCGGAGGGCTACCTCCTTTGGTTTTTACAGCTGCCTCCCCCCTCATTCACAGGGGAATTATCAATGAACCCCTTGCACAGGGAGCTTCTCCTGAAGAAGCTTGAGCTGTTGCTTGAAGATTGAATGGTCTGCAGGGATGGAGGTTCTACTCCCACTATTTCCTGGTCACCAAGAAAGCAAGGCTTCAGGCTCATCCTCGACCTTTGGGACCTCAATGGCTTCCTGGTCAAGGAGAAGTTCAAAATGGTATCCCTTGGAACCTTGCTGCCCTACCTCCTTCAGGGAGATTGACTATGCTCCTTGGATCTAAAAAAGATGCCTATACCCACATCCAGATCCATCCAAGACACCGTCAGTACCTCTGCTTTGTTGTGGGAGGCCGCCACTACCAGTACAGTGTGCTTCCCTTTGGCCTTGCCTCTGACCCATGGATATTCATAAAATGCCTAGCGGTCGTGGCCGCTTGTCTCAGGGTCCTCAGAGTCTTTGTGTTCCCTTACTTGGACGACTGGCTCATGCGGGCCAGCATTCCAGGTGAGGCACCCAATGCCATTCAGTGCACGTTGGGGCTGCTGCAGCATCTAGAGTTTATGGATGAACTACCCCAAGTCCCACCTTGTCCCAACCCAATACATGGAGTTCATCAGGGCCCTGCTTGACTCCACACAGACAAGGGCATGCCTACCCCTGGGATGGGCCCAGCGCCTTGCCACCCTAGCGCAGGAGGTGCAGGATGCCGCCTCCGTGACTGCCTGACAGATGCTCTGCCTCTTGGGGCACATGGCATCCATCATCCACGTTACCTCATTTGCCCGCCTATGCATGCGGCCGGCCCAATGGACACTCAGTGCTTAGTGGGCACAGGTAACAGGCCATCTGGAGGACCGTATTCAGGTCACTCCTGCCTTGGCAGCCTCTCTGACTTGGTGGCAGGACCAATGCAACCTGAGGGCTGGCCTGCAATTCCAAGCCCCACCAGTTCAGCGCGTCCTCACCACGGATGTTTCCAAGTTGGGCTGGGGGACTCATTGTGATCATCTCCAGTCACAGAGGTCGTGGTCAACAGAAGAGGGTGCCTCGCAGATCAACCTGCTCAAGCTCAGAGAGGTCTACTATGCCCTGTGAGTCTTCAAGGACCATCTGGAAGGGCAGGTTGTCCAGATCCAGATGGACAACCAGGTAGCGATGCTCTACATAAACAAGCAGGACGCAAGGACACAATGTATCCTACTAAATTTGCAAACCTCCCTCTCACTCTCCTGCTGATAACTCTCCTAACCCAACACACACATACATACAACACCAACCAAAGTCCGTACAACAACATCCCCATCATCCATAACCATTACAAGAACCCTTACAATAACATCCCAACCACTCATAACCAGCATCAGAACCCAACACACAACAATACATACTCAAACCCCCACTATCATCATCATTCACGCAACAACTCAGACAAACCCATTCACAGACTCATACAAATAAAACCCCAACCCTATAGTACAATAAACAAACAAGCTAATAATACAAACTCTAACTTACAAATCATCTTAATAAACATCCGTTCTATAAGAAATAAAATACCAATAATCAATGACATAATAAAGGACACTTCCCCAGATATTATCTGCATCACTGAAACATGGCTCACACCCACAGACACCATACTACTAAACCAGTTAGCCACACATCAATACGACATATTCAACTGTCATCGGAATATAAAAAGAGGAGGAGGCGCTTTAATACTCACCAAAAAAGACCTAAAATTCACCCTAACAAACTTAGACAATATAGACGGAATAGACATGGTCAATATAGAAAATAGAATCCTTGCCCTCGCCCTCATCTATCGACCCCCATCATCCGATCAAAATAACCTCACCCCCATCCTAGAACACGCTTGCACAGCGTCTCAAAGCAAACCACTCATACTCCTTGGTGACCTGAACCTTCCATCACTGACCAATTCACAATCAAATAACTTCATAGAAGCTATGACACAAATGGGATATACACAAATAATACAAGCCCCCACACACAATAAAGGTAACATACTCGACCTAATCTTCCTTCCCACTATGCTCTACAGTCACCAGCCACACACCACTCCAACCATAACCGAAGTACCATGGTCCGACCACTACCTTATTACAACCTACCTATCAATACAAGCTCCAAAAAACTCCACAAACAAACCTACATACACTACACGATTCGCACACTTTAATAAGAATACATTCCTCAATGAAGTATTACCCAAACTCAACACTAACTCATCAGACATCAATTCAACCATAACATATTGGAATTCAACCATCCAAAATGCAGCTGTCCCCACACAAGTCATACATAGACAAACAAAAAAGACTAAAAAGTGGTTCACGAAAGAGCTAGCAAAACTAAAAAAGCAGCTAAGAAAACAAGAAAAAAGATGGCGGAAAACAAAATCGGATGAAAACAAATCCCAATACATGCTATTACTTACTGGATACAAAAATGCAATTAACAAATCAAAAAGAGACTACCACTCTAAAGTACTAAACTCAGCCATCAACCGCCCGAGAGAACTATTTGCGATAGTGAAAACACTAACTAAAACTAATAACAATGAGCCTAAACAACCAGCAATAAATGTACAAACACTAGCAACACACTTTGCAGAGAAACTAAAAAACAAAACTACCACTCTAACACCAATATTCACTAGCACTAAACTCATAAACGAATGGACAAACTTCCACATAATAGATCGGAAACAACTCCTTAAAATCGTAACAATAATCAACACAACAACCTCCCCACTAGACCCATGCCCTGTATCATGGATTAAATGTGCGAAGGAGGAACTGGCAGAAAATCTACAACACATAGTGAACCAATCCCTCTTGCAAGGCATAATGCCTGATGCCTTAAAACTCACAACACTTAGACCAATATTAAAGAACAACAAGCTTGACTCAAAAGACCCGAACTCATACAGACCCATAGCCAGCATCCCATTTATAGCTAAAATAATAGAAAAAACTATTCAAATACAGTTACAAGAACACATTGATGAACATAAACCACTTGACCCACACCAATTTGGGTTTCGCCCATTCCACGGAGTAGAAACTCTATTAATCACCCTAATGGATTTCCTAATCAGAGGTACAGATGACAACAACCAAGGCTTCCTACTTCTATTCATAGATATTTCTGCCGCTTTTGACAATATTAACCACTCCATACTGATCAACAGACTACAAAGCTTAGGTATAGGCGGGACTGTCCTTGATTGGTTTAAGTCCTACATATCAAACAGACTAATACGCGTACAAATCGACCAAGAAGCATCTGAACCATTCCCTCAAGGCCAAGGAATACCCCAAGGATCAGCCCTCTCCGCCCTCCTATTTAACCTGTATCTACAACCAATAACAGACATATTTAAAAAACACAGGATTAACCACTTTATATACGCCGACGACATCATGCTCGCTATCCCTATAACCGCTAAAAACCCCTCATATGACACACTATCTGAATGTATGTCTGAAACCTCCTCCTGGTTAGAATCTAACTACCTCAGCATCAACCTCAAAAAAACGGAAGCAATGTTCGTAACAAGGTCATCAATCACAGAGAACACCTTCCCAGAAACAATCACAATTAACAGAACGTCCATACCTGTTAGAAAAGAAGTAAAATATTTAGGTGTGATAATAGATCACACACTCACCATGCTACCCCACATAAAACAAACCGTAAAAACCATTTACTACAAACTAAAAACTATACAGCACCTAAGGCCACTCCTAGAAACTCAAGATTTTAGATCTGTAGTAAATACACTAATCACCCCCCACTTCGACTACTGCAATAGTCTATTAATAGGCCTCCCTCAAAAATACACATACCTTCTTCAAAGAGCTCAAAACATCTGTGCAAAAGTAACAGCCAAAGCACGTATAACAGACCACGTAACCCCAATACTGCTAGAACTACACTGGCTCCCAATCAACAGCCGAATCAGATACAAAACCATCCTAACAACCTTTAAACTCATAAAAGACATAGCCCCCTCACACCTTTCCACACTTCTACAATCACCAAACAAAACTAGATCACACAGACAAAATGAAGCCCACTCTCTTATCACACCAAAAGCCTTCAGGAAGACAAAGAAAACTACCAGCTCCAGAGCATTCACGTTTCACTGCCCCTACGCTCTGGAACGACCTCCCAATAGACCTTCGTGTCATAAATGACCTCCATCAGTTCAGGAAAGAGCTAAAAACTTACCTCTTTACTGAACACTTTGAAATCCCATATTCCCCAAAACACCTCCATAACCATGATAATACACACATGAACCCCCTTACTCAAAACTAAATAACTCCCCCCCTGTCCGAAACCCCAAACACACCCCCGATTTACGTCAAAAAAAGGAAATAAATTCCAAAACATACACAACCACTGTAAATATCCAATGTAAATAAGTTAATGGATGTTTGTATTATTAATACACCTTGAAGTTGAAGTTTTGTTTAATGTAAATAGTTATACTCAACCGTTCATTGTAAATAGTTAAATCTAATTGTTCAATGTAAATGTATACATCTGTGTACAGTTGTTAAAATGTTCCTTGTAGGAGGTCACGTGATGCGTGAGTAAGCGTGGACGCTTCCCGCTTGCTCCGGGGCAGCCACACTGCTAAATCGGCATTAAAAACCGGCTAAAAGCCTCCCATCTACCCCCCGTATTTGTGAGAGGGTGTCTGAACCTTACAGCTACCTGTGCTTGGAAGCGGGAGTTGCGACTATGCCGTTGGCACCGAAGCGGGAGCGAGAGAAGCCTCACAAAGCTGGGCCTACCACGTCGCTGTCGTCGCAGCCGGTGTCCCCGGGGGGAGAGAGTGTTGACTCGGCCCCAGCGGAGCTCGCTAAAGAAGTGGTCAAATTGTTAGACCCCAAATTTGATATGCTTATGAAGAAGCTAGACAGTATGGAGGATTCGATGACCGAATTTGGGAAGCGTGTTGATGAGTTGGAACAGCGGGTTGCAAGCTTGGAAAGCGAGGAGGGGCGCCATGAGAGAGAAATGGCCAAGCATGTGCAACTCCTGCAGGAGATTCAATTAAAGATTGATGACCTCGAAAATCGATCGAGGAGAAATAATCTTCGTATCTTGGGCATCGGAGAGGACAAACCAGAGAGAGAACTACTAACTTTCTTGGAGTCCTGGCTTCCGGAGGCATTGGGACTGGAGGGCCTACGGGGCTGCTTTTGCATTGAACGCGCCCACCGCTTGGGAGCGCGTAAAGAGGACGAGGCCAGGCCACGGGTGGTCATACTCCGCGTACTCAACTTTCAGCATAAGGCTGCCATTCTTCAGGCTTACAGGAGGATGCCTGAACTACTATTGAACAACCGGAAAATCTTGATCTTTCAAGACTATTCCGCAGTGGTAGCGGCCAAGCGGAAAGAATTTACACTAATCTGTGCTGAACTGTTTCGCCGGAAAGCCCGCTTTACCCTAGCCTTCCCCGCTACTTTGCGGGTTACTCTACATGGGAAGGCCTATTCGTTTGAACAGGCTGGGAAGGCAAAACAATTTCTGGCAACGATGCCGGCGGCACAAGAACCTTGCTGATGGATGGCCTCATGGGATCTGCGAGGAAAGCGGATTTGGTGGACTTCGATGGGGCCTATCCAGCATCCAGCTGACGGTGGGCCGGTACACCTAGATCGGGTGCCTTGGAGAAAGTGCCCTGCCTTTGGGGGCTTGGACAGGCAATTTGGCTCAGCGTGTAATGTTCTGCATGTCTTTTGTCACTTTCTTCTTTCTCGGTTTGTATGTAGCTTTTAGTTTATCTACTAAATTAACTTCCGATGACCGGCTGTATGGGGGAGGGGAGGAGGGTCGTAACGAAGTGGCTGCCCTGTGGCATTACTAAGACCACAGCCTCAGCCGAGGATGCTGAGGGGAGTTAGTGCTGTTGGTGTTCTTGGGGTTAGGAGGAGGGTCCGGGGAGTAGTAGGGAATCAGGGGTGGGGGAGGGTTGGTAAGGTTAAGGGGGGAGGGGGGAGGGCAGTAGGGGGAAAGGGGGACAGGGGAAGCTTAGCTGCACCATGGTATGTACCCTTGGGAGAGTTTTGGCCCTTTTCTGGGTGGGTTTATTTAATATTTAGCGGTTTGCTGAGATGGGCTGGGGTGGAGACTGGGCTGCCCTATGTCCGACCACAGTTATTTTCAGATGAGAGTATAAGTCTTCCCTGCTTGTGCTACCCACCCTGATTTACATATTGTGACCTGGAATGTGGGGGGGATCACCACCCCGGTGAAGCGCACTAAAATCCTACAGGCCTTAAAGCGGCAGAAAGCTCAGGTGGCCATGCTACAGGAAACGCACTTGACAGCCCAAGAACACTCCAAACTTCAGCAGGACTGGGTAGGAAAGGTTTTCTCTGCCCCTTCGGATACACGTCGGAAAGGAGTGGCAATTTTAGTCCATAAGGGTCTTGTCTGTGAAACCCTTAAGGTGGATGCCGACCCTAATGGCCGATTTCTCTTTGTCCATCTTAAAATTCAAGGGGAAGAACTCTTTCTGGGGAATGTATATGCACCCAACAACTATGAGCATGCTTTCTTTAAAGTCCTCCTGCAAAAGGTCCTGGAGGCCCCGAAGGTTCCAGTGATCTTGGCGGGAGATTATAATTGTCCGCATGATCCTTTACTGGATCGCTCCCACACAACTACTGGGGGTGGCTGGAAGAAAAAAGGGTGTCAGCTATCTTTGTGACTTTGGGGATCTGATCGATGCCTGGAGGGTACTACACCTTGACAGCAGAGACTACACACATCTTTCTCGCGCCCATCAGACATGGTCAAGAATTGATTATATTTTGGTATCGCAACCCTGGTTTGGGAAAGTGGCACGGGTAGAGATAGGGCCCATTCTAGTATCCGATCATGCTATGGTGAGCTTGACTTGGCGAGGGGAGCGCCAGGGTGCTGTCAGATGGTCTTTTCCCAGCCATCTTGCCAACAGCCCAGGCTTTCGGGATTTTGTGGGGAAACACTGGGATGAATATGTCCAGTATAACGAGGGAACAGTAGATTCGGTGGCTACTTTTTGGGAGGCAGGCAAGGCCGTGCTCCGTGGACATATAATGGCATATGTAGGAGCCGAGAGGAAGCGAGTTAATGCGGAGGTGATACGTTTATCCAAGGAACTCCAGCGAGCCAAATCGGAGGCTCTCCGCCGCCGCAGTGCTTTGGCGGGGTATCTTGAACTCCAGAAGCATTTGAACGGTTTGCTGCAGGAGAGAGCCGTTCAGTCTCAACAGTACTATCGTCATCAATTTTTTCGTTATGGCGATAGGTCAGGGAAGCTGTTGGCTCGATTGGTGCGAGGTCCGGACGGGACCCGAGGGGTGTTGGCCATTCGCGACGAGGACGGGGGTCGCCATACAAGGGCGGAGGACATTGCACGGGTGTTTCGCTCTTTCTATGAAAAGTTGTACTCCTCGAAAGAGGCGTCTGAGACCGTCATGAGAGACTTCTTGGCGCAGGTCTCCCTGCCGCAACTTGGGGCGGAGGCACTGGAAGTGTTGAATCAGGAAATTCAAGGGGAGGAAATCCAGAGGGCGATCAGGGCTGGGAAAGCGCACAAAACTCCCGGTCCGGATGGCTTCACCTACGAGGCGTACAAAATGTTAGAGCGGGCGATAGTTCCCACCTTGGGGGCCGTGTATGCCGAGGCGACGGAGTCTGGTGAGTTTCCGAGAGATATGGGGACGGCTCGCATAACTTTAATACCGAAACAGGGCAAAGATCCTCAAGATCCTGCCTCATATCGCCCTATTTCTTTGATTAATGTGGACCAAAAAATCTTCGCGGCAGTGCTAGCTGCCCGCCTTCAGCTGTTCCTTCCGGACTTGGTGGGCCCACATCAAGCCGGTTTTGTTAAAGGTAGGGAGGCCTCGGTTAATATCACTAAAGTGTTGCTGGGGATGGAGCAGACTTTATTGACTCAAGATCCCTTGGTGTTGGTCAGCCTTGACTCCGAGAAAGCTTTTGACAGAGTATCGTGGTCCTATATGTTTGCGGCTCTGCGGTCTTTCGGTTTGCAGGGGCATTTTCTGCATGGGATACAAGCGTTGTATGCAGCTCCGCGAGCAATGGTGGATGTAGGGGGGATTTGCTCTCAACCGTTTCTTTTACAGCGCGGCACTCGGCAGGGTTGTCCGCTCTCCCCGCTCCTCTATGTGCTCCAATTGGAACCTCTTCTTCTTTCTTTACTAGCTTCTCCGCAGATCGCGGGTGTGGAGTGGAAGGGTGGGGGCATCAAAGTAAGTGCATTCGCAGATGACATTCTACTGTGTTTGACCGAACCCCTAGCATCCCTGCCAGCGGCTCTAGAGCTGATTGAGCATTTTGGTGAATTTTCCGGACTGCGTATTAATCGTACTAAGTCCATGGTACTAGATGTGGATGACCAGACTCGGGGTGTGTGGCAGGGCGTCTTTCCCCTCAGCTGGGCGGCTGAACATATTCGTTATCTGGGAATTCAGATCCCGGCCCGCCTGCAGTCCCTTTACGTGGTCAATGTTCGGCCGCTTCTTAAGTCGACTATTGCACGATTGCGGAGGTGGGCAGACTTACCCTTATCTCTGATGGGCCGGGTGGCGCTGGTACGGATGGTGGAGTGGCCGCGCTGGCTGTACTTGTTGCGTAATCTTCCGCTCTGGTTAGCGCGTCGTGATCTTCGTGACCTTCATAGACATCTGGGTCACTTTCTGTGGCGCTCTAGACGGGCTCATATAGCGTTGGACCGGCTAATGCGGCCGGTAGCTGAAGGGGGACTGGCGTTGACTCCTCTGCGGTCTTATAATTTGGCCTATGGGGCACGCCGCCTGAGTGACGTGGTTGTGGGGAACTCCGCACGGATTCCGCTTGACTTAATAGATCAATTCTCAGGCAAGTGGCATAGGACCTATTTGCTCCATTGTGGGAGTATGGCCCTTCCAGTGGCATGGCGGCGGTCACCCTATTTACGCATGATCCGAATCGTCTGGCAATACCTTTGTCGTAGCAGGGGCTGTCGCTGGAGAGCAACGGACTGCCTCCCTCTGAGGGGCAATGGGATGTTTGCTCCGGGGACCACTGGTGGGGGGAGTCAAAGTTGGGCGCGGGCTGGTCTTGAATACCTTGGACAGCTGCGAATGGCGGATATGGATTGTCTGGACTCCTTCCAGACTTTATCGCGGAAATACTGCTTGCACAAAGGAACCTTCTATTATTACTTACAGGTCCGACATTATCTGAGTAGGGTTCCCGGAGGTGCGGCGTTGCTCTCCCGCGAGCGTAGTCTTTGGCTTGTGCTGGAGCAATGTCAGGAGAGGCTTGCTGCGCGGCAGCTAAGGGAACTTTTGATAGCCCCTGGCAACTTGAGCAGTTTTACTCAGTTAGTAGAGCGATGGAAACGTGATGGACTGGTGGACTTCACTGTTGAGTTGGCGGAGAGGGCTTTTACTGGTATCCGAGAGCTCTCTGAAGCGGTTAGCTACCGTGAACTACAATTCAAGCTGCTGTGGCGCGCCTACGTCGCGGAGGCTGGGGCGCGACGGATGGGGCTTTTACCCTCTGATGTGTGTGGCCTCTGTGAGAACAATGTGGGTACCTTATCCCATCGCTTTTGGTTCTGTCCAGTCATCCAAACTTTTTGGGAAGCCATTCGATCCAAATTGGCCAACTGGGTGGGTGGGGAAGTCGATCTGAACCCCCTTTGGTGTCTTTTCCATCTATCGGGTGGGGGGTTTCAGGGAACAGTCACCCAGAGAAAGTTCTGTGAACGGGGTTTTTTAGTGGCTAAACGTTGTGTGTTGCGCCACTGGCTCACAGAAGGGGGTCCGGGGATTATAGAGTGGGAACGAATGATGTGTGACCTCCGCCTCATGGAGGGTCGGACGGCCCGACTTCTTGGGGAGAATAGGTGGACCCTTTTTCGAAACATCTGGGTGCCCCTGCAGACTGACTCGAACCCTGATGCTGCTGTTGGGCCGGAGTAGGGGAAGGGATCTTTAAGAGGATCTTTAAGAGGACCCCTTTCAGTGTGAGGTGATTGGATGTTGGGTCTTCTGTACTCCCGGGGTGGTGCTGCTGGTGTGAGCTAAGCGGGGAGGGGATGGGGGTAAGGGTGGGGAGGGGGAGGGTTGGTGTTGGGGTTGGGGTTGGGGGTGGGGGTGCTGGGGTTTAGGGATTTAGAGATTTGGGGGTTTGTTGGTCCTTACTCGGAGGTAGGTTAGATGATCCAGCGGCCTTTAGTCGATGCCTACATTTCTTAGGTTGGACCATGGGTTTTGGCTGCAGTTGGCTTTTGGGGGCCGGACACTTGGATCTGGGGCTGGGTTCTGTAGGTAGGAAGAGCGGCATTGTCCTGGATTCCGGCCTTCTGTTATTTATACTTTGTAATATCTATTTTATTATTCTGTTCCTTACTTTGGACAATTGCATTGCCTGCTCTGTGTTAGACATGTGTCGGCCTGCCGGGATTCTGTTACTGTTACTGTCACTGTTAATGTTACTGTTGCTGTTACTTCTCAAAATTTTGTAATGCCAATAAAAATGATATTACCTAAAATGTTCCTTGTAAACCGCCCTTGATCGCTGGAAGGGGCGGTATAGAAATATATACATAAATAAATAAATAAGGGGTCGTTCCACCTCTGCTGGGAAGCGGTGCACCTCTGAACTTAGTGGCAGCGAGGAACATATTCTTCAAGGCAGTGTATCTGCCGGGCCAAGATAATATACAGGCCAACTGCCTGAGCCAAGTCCTCCAGCCTCACGAATGGAGACTGACCCATCCATCCTGGAGAGGGTCTTCCAGCAGTGGGGCACCCCAGAGACCAACCTCTTTGCCATCCCAAAGAATATACAACTCCCGAGGTTCTGCTCCAGGAAACCGGGCCGGGGATAGGAAGCAGCAAACGCCTTCCTCCTCCCATGGTCTGAGGGCTTTCTGTATGTCTTCCTGCCAACACTTCTGGTGCCACGGGCCCTACTGAAGATTCAGGCGGAAGCAGCCTATGTCCTCTTCAAAGTGCCCCAATGGCCGAGATAGCTCTGGTTCCCCCTACTACTGCAGTTATCGCAGGGCAACCTCTGGTTGCTGGGGTGTGCCCTGGACCTGCTCACGCAGGAGAAAAGCATGCTATGCCATCTCAACCTCCAGTGCCTGGCTCTGACGGCCTGGTTGCTGAAAGGGTAGCCATCGCTCACTACAGCCTGACTCAGCCAGTAGAGGATGTCCTGCTGGCCTCGCGTAATGACTCTACCCGAAGGGCCTATGCCTTTAAATGGCACAGGTTCTCCCTCTGGTGCGTGGAACAGGGCCTTAGTCCTTTCTCTTGCATCATAGCAGAAGTATTGCGGTACCTCTTACACCTGTCTGGCGAAGACCTTAAATCCAATTCAGTCAGGGTGCACCTCTGCACCATATCAGCATCTCATCATGAAGAAGAGGGCCAGGCCATGTCTGTCTACCCATTGGTGGGCCGGTTCATGCATGGACCCCTCCTCTCATGGACCCCAGTCCACCCGCTGCCAGTAGTGTGGGACCTCAACGTGGTCCTAGGGAAGCTCATGGGGGCCCCTTTCGAGCCCATGGCGACCTATCCTCTCAAGTACCTCTTCTGGTAAGTCACCTTCATTGCGGCACTCACCTCCGCCAGGAGAGTAGGTGAGCTGCAGGTGCTCATGGAGCATGAACCCTACACCAGGTTCCATAGGAATAGGGTAGTCTTTCAGACACACCCAAAGTTCTTGCCAAAGGTGGTCTCAGCATTTCTTCTGGACTAGGAAGTGCTGCCACCCACCTTCTTTCCCAGACCTCAAGCTTCCATGGCGGAGGCCTCCATACACATGCTAGACTGCAAGCACACCCTGTCTTTCTACATCTAGAGGACTCAGCATCATCGCCAATCAATGCAACTCTTTGTGTCGTTCGATCCCAATCGCCTGGGGGTCACTATATCCAAGTGTACCCTCTCTTGATGGGTAGTTGACTGCATCACATTTGCTTACCAGCATGCGGGGCTCTCCCTGGAGCACCACATGACAGCTCACAACATGTGGGCCATGGCAGCCTCCGTGGCTGGCCTGCAGTCGGTGCCCTTGTTGGACATCTTCCGGGCAGCTATCTGGCCCTCCGTACACACCTTCACAGTGCACTACTGTCTGGAGGAGACCTCCCAGACTGATAGCGCCTTCAGCCAGGTGGTACTCTGTCACTTCTTCAGGGAATAATGCAACTTCTTCCCTCAGGCCCTTTGTGTCCAGGGTACCGGGGTGGGAATTGCATCCTCGATGCTGCTGCCACAGTGTCAGACTTCCAGCCAATCAGCACCCCCTGCTGCCCTTTACGGTCTGCTTTTTGAGTCGCCTGTGGATTTTACAGGTTTTTTCGGTAGCTTGTAACTTGGGAGTCCCATATGTGAGTACTGACTTCCTACTTGTTCCTGAAGAAAGTGTAGTTACTCATCTGTAACAGGTGTGCTCCAGGGACCGCAGAAATCAATTCTCACAACCCTCCCTCCTCTCCTTGGAGTTGTTTTCATTTCTGGTTTTGCCGTCTTGTGCTATGTTGCTATACTGAGGCAAGATGGCAGCTTTGAACGGGAAGGTGACCGTGCATGAGCTCTGTAGCTCCCAAAAGCTTTTTTTGAAAGCTGGTGAGTGGATCTGCGCAGGCTCCGTCGGCGCTGACACCATCCATATGTGAGGACTGATTTCTGCTGTCTCCGGAGAACACCTGTTACAGGTGAGTAACAAATGTTCTCCGGGGACAGCAGAAATCATGTGGCTGTCAGAGTTCAAGTTTCTCAGTACCTTTTGCCTACTTTTCTGGTTTATGGGGAAGTCCAAGAGCTCACTCAGAGGAAAACCCTCTCAGCTTCTTGCAGGATCAGCACTTCATCAGCTCTCCATTCCTAAACTAGTAGAGATGCTACCCTAGAGCGCATCACATGGAAAGTCCATTGCTGGCAGCAACAGAATCGCTGGAATAAGAAACTCCATTGACTAATAGCCTCTCTGTCTCTTTTGTGAATCAATGGAGTTGAAGCAAGACTCCTTCCAGTCTGCCATATGGAGTACATGTGTTTGTGGGGGGAGGCGGGGGCAGGCATTGAAGGCAGTCTTACTGAGAGCCCAGCGAGAGGTGACATTACTTGAGCTTTGCATATAGAAAACAGCAGCTGAAAGCCCAGAGTCTGTGGATGCAGGAACGGTAGTGGCTATGGTGACTGGATCTACTGCAGACAGTATTCCAAGTTTGAATGCAGAGGGTTTAAGACATCATCCTAGCAGTCTTTACTTTGGATATTCTCTGAAACTATGACTCCTGTAGAACATTTACTCTTCTCCTTGCCAGCTCAAGACTCCATTATTTTTTATTATGTTGATGTATTGCTATAGGCATTATCATATTTGCTTTTTTCTGTATATTTGGAAAATTCAATAAAAAAAAAAAAAAAAGACTCCATTATTCTATACATGCGGAAAGGATTGGGAAAGTGGAGCAATCTACAGCTCAACTCTAGTCTCTATTGCTGTGTCTTATTCAGGATAAAACTGCATTTCATAGCAAATTTGAAAACATTCCTTAGCTCTTAATGTAAAGACTTTAAACTTTCCCAAAACAGCCCTCTCTTCTCCTTTAGAGCACTTTCAGAAATATATGAAATCTTACAGAATTTAAAAGAGGATCTTCTCCAATTAGCAAGAACTTCTTTCTTCCTTTAGTCCAGAACAGCAGATCTCAACTCAGTACCTGGGACTCATCTAGCCAGTCAGGTTATCAGGATAACTACAATGAATATGCTTGAGAGAGATTTGCATACAATGAACCAGCTGCTCCAAAAAGAAGTCATTTATTTCATCTAGAAACTTTATCTCCCTAGCATATTCTGCAGTGACACTGACCCAGTCAATACCAGAGTAATGAAATCACCCATTATTACAGTGTTGAGACTCTGATCAGACAGAAATATTTCCCAACTTGAGAGCAACCTTCATAATGCAATTTCTTCAGAAGTGTATCACAAGATATGAAGGTGTTAAATGCGCCTTACATCCGAGGATTTCCTTGGCCATATTAAAATTACTAAAAATCAGTGTCCCTCACTTGATTTGTAGCTTGTGGTGCTGTGAGGGCTTGTGTGCATCAGTGATGCTGGGAGCTAAACTATCAGTGGCTTAACTATTAGCAGGGTCTCCCAAGATCACAGTTGAAGTGCCAGACTAAGACACATCATCTGTCTGGGCAGCAACAGAATGGGATGGTGTTGGCAGCGGAGAATCACATTTCTGTAACAACGGCAACAACACTAGAATTACCTGTGTGGAAGAAAAGCCTGAAAATTTACTCCTGTATCTTGCCACGAAAACCCAATGGATAGTTCAACAAAAAAAATTGCACTATAGTGCTGGAAGATGACACCGCCCCCAGGTCAGAAGGCACTCAACTGGCTACTGGGGAGGAGCTGAAGACTTTTCAGAGTAAAACCAGCATTTATGACATAGTTGGATCAAAGCCCTTGGGACATCTGACTGCTGAGGTAGCTGCACATGAAATAAGAGGCAGAAGCTGCAAAGATGTCTTACATATTGGGACATGGAACATACGAAACATGAACCAAGGGAAGATGGAGCTAGTCATGAATGAAATGGAACGTGTATGACTAGACCTGTTGGGTGTCAGCGAACTGAAATGGACTGACATCGGGCACGTTGCATCTGATGCTCACATGGTCTACTAAGCTGGAAGTCAAAGACTAAGAAGAAATGGTGTTGCACCTATAATCAGGATAAAACGTGCAAGAACTGTAATGAAATACAATGCAGTCAGTGAGCGCTTAATGCCTATTCGTCTACAAGGAATGCCCATCAATACAATAGTAATTCGGGTATATGCCCCAACAACAGCTGCAGAAGAGGATGAAGTTGATGAGTTCTCTGAACAAGTGCAAGCTGAACATGACAGAACATGCAAACAGGATATCTTGATAGTCATGGGTGACTGGAACGCAAAGGTTGGCAACAAAGAAGACAAAAATGGTTGGAAAATATGGACTTGGCAACAGAAATGAAGCTGTAGAATGTTGGTCTTGCAGAATTCTATCAGTCTATCTATTCATCTCAAGCATCTTCTTCCAGCAATACAAGCGGCAACTATACACATGGACTTCACCCAATGGATTGTACAAAAATCAAATTGACTACATCTGTGGAACTCAACGATAGAAAAGATCTATAACATCAACAAAGACAAAACCTGGAACTGACTGTGGTACAGATCACCAACTACTAGTATGCAAACTCAAGCTAAAGTTGAAAAATAACAAACCACTCATAAATGTAGCAAAATATGACCTTGAGAATATACCACCAGAATTTAAAGACTGCCTGCAAAATTGATTTGTCGCTTTTAAATACAAATGACAGAGCTCCAGAAGGAGTTAGGCAATGACATGAAGAAGGTTATGTTGCAAAAACGTGAGAAGGCTACAAAAGGTGAAAAGCAAAAATGGCCAAAATGGATGCCTGAAGAAACTCTGAAAATTGTCCAGAAATGCAGAGAAGCTAAAGCCAGAGGAGAAAGAGAAGCAATCATAGAATTCCACAGATGTTTCCAATGTGCAGCAAGACAAGACAAACAGAAGTACTACAATGACACATGCAAGGAAATTGAATCAGAAACTATTAGAGGAAGAACAAGATTGGCTTTCCTAAAGCTATGAGAGTTAAAGAAAAAATTTGAGCCTCATATTGGACTGCTACAAGATGCTCAAGGATCCATGTTAAATGATACTAGGAAGATCAAGAAAAGGTGGAAAGAATATAGAGTCATTATACCATAAAAAAGCACGTCGACCTATAGCCGCTTCAGCCTGTATCTTATGATCAAGAACTATTGGTGATGAAAGAAAACGTTGAAGCAGCATTGAAAGCCTTATCAAAGAATAAAGCACCAGGTACTGATGGCTTTCCCATTGAAATATTACAGTAATCAGATGCAGCTGTTACCATACAAGGCTCTGACCAACTGACTTGAAAAGATCTGTGTTTATACCAATACTAAAAAATAGGTGATCCAACTGACTGTGGAAATTATCGCACAATCGCTCTGATCCCACATGCCAGCAAGATTCCACTCAAGATCATTCAGCAGAGACTACAACCATACCTGGAACGAAAAGTGCCTGAAGTGCATGCAGAGTTCAGTAAAGGGTGAGGAACGAGAGACATCATCACAGATGTGAGATGGATCCTTGAAAAAACAAAAGAATATCAAAAGTATATCTATATGTGGTTTAATCAACTACGGCAAGACTTTTGATTGTGTAAACCATGAGAAACTCTGGGCCACATTAAGAAGCATGGGTATATCAGAACACCTGATTGTTCTCTTGCACCACCTTTAAGTTGATCAAGGAGCAAACAGTTCTAACAGAACATGAAGAAACAGAATAGTTTAAAATCAGCAAAGATGTATGACAAAGCTGCATACTTTCCCCCCTACCTGTTCAATTTATATGCAGAACAGATCACCTGAGAAGCAGGACTATATGAAGACAACTGAGGTGTGAAGATTGGTGGAAGACTCATCAACAGCCTTCGCTGTGCTGATAATACCACATTACTGGATGAAAGTGAAGACGATCTGAAACATTTGCCTCTCAAGATCAAGGAACATAGTCTTAAAACAGGCCTGCACCTTAATGTAAAGAAGACAAAGATCCTGACAAGTGGCAAAATCAATAAGTTCATCATTGATGGAGAAGAAATTGAAATAGTTGATAGGCATAGAGGAGTAGCCTAATGGTTAGAGCACTGGCTTGGGAACTAAGAGACCACGGTTCAAGTCACTCAACTCTCTATTGCTTCAGAAGAATCCAATTATTAATGTCAATGTTTAATGTACATTGCCAAGTTATACAATATAAATCGCTTTGACTAAAATGATAAAGCGGTATAACAACAGTTAAATAAATAAAACACTTTAACCTATTTGGATAAACTATCAATAAAGAAATGTCAAGCAGTCAAGAAATCCGATGATGCACTTCTCTTGGCAGAATGGCTATGAAGGACCTAAACAAACATTTTCAAGAGCAGAGATGTCTCTCTCCATACAAAGATTCAACTTGTTCAAGCCATGGTATTTTCAATAACATCATATGGATGTGAAGAGTGAACAGTCAAAAAGATAGACAGGAAGAAAATCGATGCCTTTGAATTGTGGTGCTGGTGACAAATACTGCGTATCCCATGGATTGCCCAAAGAACAAATCAGTCAGTTCTAGAGGAGATCAAACCTAAGCTTTCTTTAGAAGCTCAGATGACAAAACTTTGATTTTCATACTTTGGGCAGATCATGCGAAGAGAGAGATCTTTAGAGAAAGACATCATGCTTAGAAAGGTAGAAGGTCAGCACAAAAGATGAAGGCCAGCAAGGAGATGGATCAATACAACAACAGCAGCTATTGATGTCACTCTATCAACCATGATCTGCCTGACTGAAGACAGAACACAGTTTAGGACAACTATCCAGAGGGTCGCCATGAGTCAACAGTGACTCGACAGCACTTAACAACAACAAGGATCAGGGTGGGGTTGCTGTTTCTGATTTAATTATCAGGTGGCATTTTTGCTCCAGGATTGACGCTGGGTACTAGAAGCTTCTTCATATTTGCCACGATGGCATAAATTGGAACAAGATATTGTGGTCTGCCGATTTGAAACTATTTCTAACTATAACATGCACTCCAAGACTTAAATCATGGTTTCCCATTGGTAGCATTCCTCCAACCTTACATCTGTTGGAGGAGTTTTCATCTCCTAAATGGCAGGATTCTGGACATTTTGGTATAACATGGGTATTATGAAACTTTAGGATATTATGCCACAAGGTCAACTGTTGTTCTTTGAGGATCTGAGATCAACGTACGCAAACCTTTGAGAGGGATACTCACTGCGATCTAGAATCTGAAAGGATCTGTCTACTCCTTGAGATTGATGCTCCACTCCGCCTGAAAATAAACTCTGAAGAAATCACACCCCTGGGCGGGAATGAGGACTAATCTGTCGTCACTCAAGGAACGACAATTACCAGGTAAGTGCAATTTCTATTTCCTTATCGTTCCTCCAGTTTAGTCCTCCACCTCTGGGATGTAACAGAGCAGTAATCATTGGGAGGGACCTATCCAGCCAACTCACCACACCGTCGACCCGGAACAGGCATCCTTTACTGCCAGAACATTTAGGCAGCAGTGGTTACTGAGGGAATGAAGAGACGACCTGGAAGCTGCTCTACCAATCCCCCCTGATGGAATGACACAGTGATCCACCCATGAAGCTGCTTGCGCCCTGGTAGCAAGAGTCAGAAAGCCCCCCGGAATTGTACAACCTCGCCACCAGAATGCTGAGGCAACCACCGCCTTAACCCAGTGCGAAATGGCCACCATCACTGCTGCTTCCCCTTCGCGGGGACCTCCAACCAACACACAAAAACAAAGAAACGAACGCCGCACCCTGCATTTTATGTTTCCTATCGGCATAAGCTACGAATAAAAACCTCCCCTTCCAGAAAAACCGAGAACTGGAAGAGAAACCAATAGGCTCAGGAGAAAAATCAGATACCACCTTTTGGAAGGACGACGGGACTGGTCACAAACACCACCCTCTATCCAGAAAGGGTGAAAACGGCTCATTACATGACAATGCCTGAAACTCCGAAACTCGTCGCGCCGAACAAAGAGCTATCAAAGCCACTGTCTATAACAGCAAATCCTTTACAGACGCCTGGAGTAAAGAATCAAAGGGCTCTTTAGTTAACGCCTCTAAGGCCCAATCGGTATCCCACGGCGGCACCTGAACTCTCCTTGAGGAGCGCAGTCAGGTCCCAACTTAAGGAAACGCCACACATCGATCCGAACACCTAGCGCTATTCCCTCCACAGAACCTCTACAGCCGGAAACAGTCGCCAGCTGGACCCTCTAAGGAACTGGCCACTAGTTCCTTCAGACACTGTCCTGCAGAGAACTCAGACCAAGGATACAGACATCTTTGTCACCCGGACCTGCCGCCGTGAACAGCCTTCAAAAAGGCGCTAAGCACAGACCTATGTACCAGACGCAGCCTGCCTCCTTGCTCTCAACAAAGTGGCGAAGACTGCCACAGAATAACCCTTTTTCTTCAGCCCCACCCATTCAAAGGCCAAACCGTAGGCGGGCACCGATCCACCTGAGACATTCACCGCGGACCTAGCCGCAGCAGAACGTCCGCTACTGGCAACTTCTAGGAAATGCCCATCGAGTAGGAGAATGAGATCAGCCTAGTACGGCTGTCTCGTCCAACCGGGCGCTACCAAGAGTACCTTTCCCCGAAAGCCTCGATACACTACTTGCCCTATGAGAGCCCACGGGGAAAGGACAAGACAAAGACTTTTAACTGGGAGCTTACTGAGCCTCGACTTGGACGAACCATCAGCCGCCCCATTCCTCCACCAGAGAGACCTCCGGGTGAACCCCAAGGAAGCCAATAATATTAGCTAGCGCTCTAATTAAACCATAATGCACATTTGCCACATAAAGCAAATCAGGCTCTAGTCGATTCAACTCCCTGATCCTTTCCTGTTCCAGGCAAGTAGCCTGCCGTAAACACTGTGACCACCAGAAGCATGCTCTCACCCCCCAGGCTCCACAAATGGGAGCTTGTAAGGACAGAGCATTGCCCCCAACGATCGCTTCAGTGAACCATCTACTTTCCTATCTTGCGCTAAAGAAGATTGCTAGCGCTCTCTTCCATCCAGTGAGTCTATACCCCCTGGTAGTGCAAGGTGTGCACCCACCCACGTAGTACCCAGGCCTGCCCCTGCTTAGCCTCAAAATGTCAATTAAGAACAGGCGAATTCAGGACAGCTGAATACTTTTTTTTTTTTCACAAAGACATCTCTTAACCAAAAATTCCTTCAGCATATGTTAGGAGAAGCTCCTTCCGTGCCAACAATATGAAGTAGAAAGAACTCCCAATCACAGGCATACTAATCCACGGCCTTCCTGCTAAAGTAACGCCCCATTCCATCTGACTGCACAAAGATGGACTTTATATTTTAAGTTCAACTAGCACCTGGTGTTAGGAAACACAGCTTTCTCATTCCGCAGTGGCAATTGAGTCAGCAATGAAGAAGTCGAGAAACTGCAGACAAGTTCCCATTATACCACCTGGTACAGACTCCACTTTTAGACCACTGAAGCAAAAAAGCATGCAAGAGTGCATTGTGTCCTGCCAGTAGCTGATCGAATTTAAATGATTCAGTGTATGCAGGGCATTTTCCAGAGAACGCAAGGTCCCTCATCCAGGCTGCCTCCACATTCACAGTCTAAACCGGCAGCCATCTTGGCTGATGCCGATCAGCGTGGAAGCCATCTTGTAAGCCCAGCATATGATGTATGCCTACTAGAATCTGAGCTGCTGCTATTGCTGCTAGAGAACTAGCCTGGCTGCGTGCTTCTGGCCCCCATTAAGGCATTCGCTGAACACTAGCAGATACTCTCCATACTGGAGAACCTCTGATAAATGGAATGGGAGCATAGATAGCTTCAAAGGCCAGAGTTCTATTTTGCAACGCTGAGCTGCCTTTTCCATATGTAAAATTAAACCACATATGGCCAAAATTAAGACATTACAAATCTACCGTAAAATCTTATAATTTGGGCAAAGCCAAACTAAACGGGAATATTTTCCATTAAGAAATCACACAACTATAAAACCCCTCTCATGACATAATGCTTATGGCAGAGCATTCCACATCTGTGGACTGGCCATGGTGCTCACCCAAGCACCTGTTACAACTGTCCAAGAGAGTTATCACCATAATTCCTTTTGACTTGAATATGTTTACAGCGGATCATAGCGCTATATCACAGCAGCTAAGCCAAAATATTACCCTGCCATATAAACCGACTAACACTTTATAGGACCTTCTATGGATAGCGGAAGGAGATTCTTGTAAATCAACAGCGCTATGCCCTTTTTTTTTCTTTAAAGTATAGAACTCCAAAAACCAAGTTTCCCCCAACTCCAATGAAATCAAAGAAGATCAGTTAAAATTACCCGAACTGCTCCTATAGCTTTGCAAGAAGCTACCAGCCCCGCAGCACACAGCTTTCTTTCCCCCCTTATCCTGAGGGATTCAGCGTTGCAGGACGCGTTGCGCACCCCCTGCCAGCCTGCTGCGTCTGCCAGGGAGCTGAAGAGCGAAATAGAGAGTAGAACCCCTAGAAGCAAACAGTGTCCCGACCTTAGGGTTCAGGACGCAAAAGGCCACCGAATAAATCAACAGTGTTAGCTAAAAAATGAATAAGGCTATCTCTCACTAAAGAGAGTTTCTTTTTTCTTTTTGAAATCCCACCGAAGTCCGTGGGACCCAAGCCTTCGAACACAGCCCCTTAACGCTGTGCATTAACCATAACCAGAGAAATGAAATGAAATCCTGCTCTAGATATAGATGAGAATTTCCTGGGAAGGGCATACTAAGTGGAGCTATAAAACACACAGGCACCCCCCCCCCCCCCGGCCTTCCTGCAGTCAGAGAAATAGCAGTGGGATACACCGACAACCTTGCTAATGGAAGACTTAGAGGTTGCTGCTTGTGTGAACCTGATGAGTAATACGATTTTGTATTTTACCACCCCCCCAGGGATGGGGGCACTGAATACTATATGTGATTCATGAGCAGCGCTGCCATCCGGTGGCCTTTAGGGCACCAGAGACCGACAAATGATACAGAAGTTAAGAGCTTTAAATCTTGGTCATATAATCTTGATTTGCAGAACATTAGTTGCTTGTTTAGTCACTAACCCCTGAGAGCCAGTGAGGTGGCCCTGTGGTTATTTCTTCCCTGACTTGCAGACAGGGGCGGCCCAAGGGGGGTGCGGGGCCTCATTTGCATAAGTGGCCTTATTTGCATAAATATTTGCATAATGCTAACATACACTAACTTTTAGTAAACATGTCTCTTAATGAGTGTATGGATAAAGACAGACTAAAAGATTTCTACATTACTATAATCCAGTGCCAACCGCCAGGCACATTAGGAACTACTACAAACACTGCCCATTTAGAACCAATAGCAAACCCGCCGTATCCTAACAGCACTACCAGGACTCACAAAGCACCATACCCTACCTATCAAAAGGCAACACTGCAAATATTAAACCAATACATTTCAGAGAACAACAATACATAACCTACTGGGGAAAGAGAACAAGTGGCAATGTCAAATAGGAATTAAATAAACAGAATACCTCAGCTCAGTTACACATGCAGAACATAGACCATCACCAAACAAGGAATCACAATTTAGAAACAGGAAGGCAATAATTAAACTGGGAACCCCAAAAGCCAAACTTGGAATGTACAACAACACTGTAGAAATAAAACTATAAATTAATTTCCTCTTGTACCAAACAAAGTGCAGACGTTAATGATGCACATTTCCCAGAGCTTTCATATTCCAGTTAATAAATTCAAAATAAAGAGATATCTTTCTACCTTTTGTGCATTTTTTTTTCAGTTGCAATTGCTCCAGCCACTTTCTTCTGGTTTCTTCATGTTTTCTGCTAACTCTCCATCATCTGCTGTCCATTTGTCCTTTCTTCTCTCTTCTAGTTTTTTTTCCATTCTCTCTCTCTACATCTGCTTTAACATACTAATCTTTCTCCTTTTGCTCTTTCCTCATTCCTATTTCATCCACTCAAATTTTACCCCTCCATCCTCAATCCCCACTTACTCTCCCAATACCCGGCCAATTGTAGATTTTTTATCCCTCCCACACAAAATATTTTCCCCTCTCCATTTTACTCTCCCAGCCCCATCCCATTCTAATCCTCCCCCAACATCAGCTCCCTTCTAGTTCCAGCCTCACCCAGCATCCATTCCCTTCTAGTCCCTGCATCAGCCCATTTCCAGTCCTAGCAACCCCCTAACCCAATACCAGTCCTAGCCCCCCATCAACCCACTTCCAGTCCTAACCCCATCAACCCATTTCCAATCAGCCCCCCATAGCCCATTGCCAGTCCTAACCCCCCCATCAGCCCACAGCCCATTACCAGTCCTAACCCCATCAGCCCACCTCCAGTGTTAACCCCCCCATCAGCCCACTCCCAGTCCTAATCCCATCAGCCCATTTCCTGTCCTAGCCCCCCCATACCCCATTACCAGTCCTAACCCCCCCATAGCCCATTACCAGACAGCCCCCATCAGCCAACAGCCCATTACCAGTCTTAACCCCCCATAGCCCCTTACCAGTTCTAACCCCCCCAACAGCCCACCTCCCATTAACAGTCCTTACCACATCAGCCCACCTCAAGTCCTAACCCCTCCCCATCAGCCCATTTCCTGTCCTAGCCCCCCCATAGCCCATTATCAGTCCTAACCCCCTCATAGCCCATTACCAGTCCTAACCCCCCATCAGCCCACAGCCCATTACCTGTCCCCATCAGCCCATTACCTAACCCCATCAGCCCACCTCCAGTGTTAACCCCCCCCCATCAGCCCATTTTGTCCTAATCCCCCTCACCCAATTTTCAGTTTAAGCCCCCCCATACCCCATTACCAGTCCTAACCTCCCCATCAGCCCACTCCCAGTCCTAATCCCACCAGCCCATTTCCAATCCTAATACCCCATCACCCAACTGTTAGTTTAAGCCCCCCATCGCCCATTAGCAGTCCTAACCCAGTATCATCCCTCTTCCAGTCCTAATCCCCTCAGCCCATATAAAGACATAGCTCCCCCATAGCCCATCACCACTCCTAACCCCCCCAGCCCCCCCATAGCCCATCACCACTCCTAACCCCCCCGGCCCCCCCATAGCCCATCACCACTCCTAACCCCCCCAGCCCCCCATAGCCCATAACCACTCCTAACCCCCCCAGCCCCCCCATAGCCCATCACCACTCCTAACCCCCCAAGCCCATCAGCACGCCTAACCCCCCCCAGCCCCCCCATAGCCCATCACCACTCCTAACCCCCCCCAGCCCATCAGCACTCCTAACCCCCCCAGCCCTCCCCTGTATCCGCTCTCTCGTACAGCTGCCTTTCAGAACGCGAAGGGACTAGTTTCCCTTTCGCGGCTCTGTTAAGCCCGCGGGGGCTGATGGGAACTTCCCATCAGCCCCCGCGGGCTTAACAGAGCAGCGAGGGAGAAACTCTCCCCTCGCGCTCTGAAAGTCGGCGCGTGAGACTGCAGGCAGCTGTACGAGAGAGCGGATACAGGGGAGGGCAGGCTCTGCTGGGCAGGGGGGGCCCCGCGGCACACTTGATTCTGCCGCGGCGGCCCCAGCAGCGGGAGAAGACAGCTTTTTTTTTTTTTTTTAATTTGACTTTAGGATCAGAATGTTTTTTGCGCGGGGCCCCCTGAAACGCGGGGCCCTGTGCAAAAAACATTCTCGCTCAATGGACGGGCCGGCCCTGCTTGCAGAGAATGATCAATCTGATATGGCTGCATACACACCGTCACAGAAAGGCACTATTGAGTGTACCAGCTGCCCTCTGGTGGCCATAAACCATAGCACAGGCACTTCTTGGTTGACAGTTAACTGTTATATACTTTTTTATATCCTAAGGTTTCCTAAACCTGTCCCTGTGAAACCACAGGCATTTGGGCAACTTTCACTATAGAATACACAAAGGCACACTTCCAGCCTGTCCCTCCTTCCAACTACAAGTTAGGGCTCTGCTCTTGAACCTAAAAGCTGGCAATTTGCCTAATATCCTGGGACTTAACAGATGCTCCTCAGAGACATGATTAGGAGGGAAAGAACATGTGGTATCAGAGATCAATGCCAAAACTGCTGTCCTATAAAACTAAGAATAAACTTAAAAATAAAGAGGGCTGACAACAGCCCCCTTAAGGCTGAGGAACCCCCCGAGCCTCAAAAAGCCTACAAACAAAAGAAAGAAACACTAGGCCCAAAAATCTAGCTATTCTGCCTTTCGTCTTCCTCACACAGGCAGCTCCCTGCAATTCTCGCCATGCGGTCCAAATACCTAGAGAGAAAATGGCCGCCCCTTCGCCAATGAATTTTGGCACCAAGAACAACAGCCGCTGCAAAAAGGAGGCCTCAGCAGACTGACAGAGCCCGAAGGCCTTACCTGCAGGGCCAAAAGCCACGCAGCCTGCTCCTACAACCTTGAATTTATCCAATCCTCAAGCCACGCTGATGCGCCTGTCAGCCGCGGCGAGGAATGCTCAGCCGGTTCCACAAAGTAAAATGAAAATCCCGCAGCAATGGAGAGGCTCCGTCTCACACAGCTTCAGTGTGGCTGGATGGGTCCTGGAGCTCTCTCCCGTACTGTCCAGGGAGAGAGATCCACACCGGCAAGTGAAAACCACTGACAAGGAGGGAAGGCGAGAGCTGCTACTAATTTAAAGAGCCAGGCTCAAATTTAAAATTACTGTAAATATAAGGAAATTTGTTCCTAATAACTAAAGGGAACTAATCCCTGATTGCCAATTAACCAAAGGTAACTGAATTAAAAGTAAAATTAAATGTAAAAATCAAAGAAAATTAGAATAGAATTTGTCACACTAAATGCTCCTTATCTGTTCCCCCCAAGTGAGCCCAGAAGCTAGGCTCACTACGTCCTCCTGCTGCATGGAGACTGGACACACTGGGGGCTGATGGGAGATACCAGCAGGCTATATCCAGTGATGTCATGACTTTGATATGCCCAGTCTCCAAGCTGCAGGAGGAGGTGCACAACCCAGAGGTGGAGGACTAAACTGGAGGAACGATAAGGAACATTTGTATAGCACTACAAAGGCGTATGCAGTGCTGTACAGAGACATGTAAGAGACAGTCCCTGCTCATAAGAGCTTACAGTCAAGACAGACAACACAACTGAGGGACTAGGATATATCTAGGGGAATGATAAGGAAACACATAGGAGGTTAACAGGTGACTAAGGAGATCAGGATTCAAAAACAGTTTCAAAGAAGTAGGTATTTAGCCTGGATTTGAACAGGACCACAGATAGAGCCTGACATACTGACTGAGGTAGTTTATTCCAGGTGTAAGGAGCAGCAAGATAGAAAGATCAAAGTTTGGAGCTGGTAGTGATAGAGAAAGGCACAGTCACCTTTTTTCTTGAGCCATAATGCAGTGCGGACGCCCATTAGATCTCATAAAGCAAGGGTCTCCAACTCCAGTCCTGGAGGGCACCAAACTAGTCAGGTTTTTGTGATATCCCTAATGAATATGCATGAGATAAATTTTAATGCAATGGGAGCATTTATCTCATGCATATTCATTAGGGATTTCACAAAAGCCTGACTCATTTGGTGCCCTCCAGGACTGTAGTTGAAGTTGAAGCCCCCTGCCATAAAGCATAAGAATATAAGATATGCCATATTGGGTCAGACCAAGGTCCATCAAGCGCAGTATCCCATTTCCAACAGTGGCCAATCCAGATCACAAGTTCCGACAAAAAGGTACACAGGTTCCACAGTGCTTATCCCAGTGTAAGCAGTGGAACTTGTCCAAACCTTTTTTAAACCCAGCTACACTAACAGCTTTTCACTATATTCTCCAGTAACGAATTCCAGAGTTTGATTATGCATTGAGTGAAAAAATATTTTCTCTTATTAGTCTTAAATGTGTTACATTGTAGCTTCATTATGTGTCCCCTAGCCTTTCCTCTTTTTGATGGTGTAAACAACCAATCTATGTTTACCTGTTCCACTCTATTCATTAATTTATAGACCTCTATTATATCTCCCTTCAGCCATCTCTTTTCCAAGTTGAAGAGCCCTAACCTTTTAAGCCTTTCCTCATAGGGGTATCCTTCCATCCGCTTTACCATTTTGGTGGCTCTTCTCTTTACTTTTTCTAAATCTGCTATATCCTTTTTAGGTCTGGCAACCAGAATTGCACACAATATTCAAGGTGTGGTCGCACCATGGAACGATTCAGAGGCATTATAATAGCCTTGGTTTTATTATCCATTCCGTTCCTTATGATTTCTTTTTTTATTTTTTTTTTTATTTATGAATTTCTACATACATCAAGAATACATCTTGAAACAGAAACTGAGAAGGGTATAGAACAATATAACAGACCAAACAGTCCCAGCAAAAACGAAAGGAAAATACATCAACATACCCAACCCACTCTAGCCCTCAAATATAGGGAATACCAAAAAGGAAAATTATACAACCAACATTTCGATAGGAAATTAGAGGTGTGAAACACAGCTAATATCCCTATGCTCAAACAGAGGGAGATGGGGGAACACCTATCACCCTATGATGACGGGCATTAATGAAGTACAGCAATTGTGAAGGCTCATAAAAAATAAAGGACTCAGACTGATACTTGATCAGACACTTACACGGAAATTTTAGAAAAAAGAGCCCTCCCAATTGCTGAACCCCAGGGCGGAGAAGGAGAAAGTCCCGCTGTCGCCGCTGAGTTTCCCTGGAGAGGTCCGGAAACATACGGACCTGCAACCCCTTAAAAGCAACATTACGCTTTTTAAAGAATAACTTCATAAGCCATTCCTTATCAGAAAGCAGAGCTAATGTAATCAACAAAGTAGAGGGCACTACCTGGTCCTCCTGCGATGATTCCAACATTGCAGTTACATTCAAAACATCTACATTAGATAAACCCTTAACCAACCCCAAGCCCTCAACTTTTTTCCCAGAGGGCAGATAATACATCTTAGCTATAGGGGGGGGTGAGATTCGGAAGGAATACCCAAAGTCTCTACCAGATACATCCTAAACATATCCCTTGCAGATACCATAGATGACCTAGAAAAATTAATCAGATGTAAATTAACAGCTCTGGACATATTTTCCAAACACCTCTAGTTTAATACTCATAGGCAATATGTTCTTCTGCAAGGTTTCCACCTCCTTCTCAAGGAACACAGAACTTCCCTGAACTTCTGCAACAACCTTCTGTAGATTAGTTATTTTAACTGCATTTTCTTGAATAGCCAAATCATTGTTTGTAACCTGAGACGCCAACCCCGAGATCCTTGGCAACATCTCTTCACGGAGTTGCATGATAGCGGCCCATATTGTTACCAGCGTCACCTCCTCCGGAGCCTCCATAGACGCTGCTGGGGAAACTCTCCTACTCTAACAGTTGATAATCCGCCTGACAGCGGGGTTGATGTAGTTGGCCCCAACACCGGGCCCACACCTCCATCTGCCATCTCTCCTGCGACCTCCGCCCTCTGACGCTGCACTAGGGAAAGAACAGCGTCCACCCTACACTCCTCGGGCAGGCACTGCACAACAGGGGAGTCCGCTGACTCAACCCCCTCCACCAACTTCCCCACTGTGCCGATGTCCTGATGAGGTGCTTTTGAGGCCCGGACAGAGCCAGGGGAAGACAGATCACCACCCGAAGCAAGAGCCGAGGACTCTACCTCTGGCTGCTGCGAAGCCAGGCTACACTCCCCTGCTTCAGATAGCTGTCTCGGCGCAGGTAGGAAATAAGAGTCCAGAGGACCAACATTTACTGGAGGTAACAGGGAAGTAACCTGGGGGGCTATAGAAGGCTGTTTAGCCCCTTTGGACTTCTGTTTTTTACCCATAGGAAAACGCTGCACCGACAGCACACCTCATCAAATCGCCATCTTGGATTCCCACCCTTATGATTTCTAACATTCTATTTGCTTTCTTGGCCACCACTGCACACTGGGCATAGGGTTTCAACATATTATCCATGATGATGCCTAAATTTTTTTCCTGGTTAGTGGTTCCTAATGTGGAACCTGGAATGTGTAACAGTCGTTGGAGTTGTTCCTTTCTAGGTGCATAACTTTGAACTTATCCACATTAAATTCATCTGCTATTTGAACATCCAGTTTACCATGGTCTTCTTGCAATTTTTCACAATCCTCATGGGTTTTTACAACTTTGTATAATTTTGTATCATCTACAGATTTGATCACCTCACTTGTTATTCCCATTTCCAGGTCATTTATGAATATGTTAAAAAGCAGCAGGCTCAGCACAGATCCCTGGGGTACGCCTATTCATCTTTCTCCATTGAAAAAATTGGCCATTTAGCCCTTCTCTCTGCGTTCTATCTTTTAACCAGTTCCTGATGCACATTAGTACACTGCCTCCTATCCCATGACTTTTTAATTTTACTAAGAGTCTCCCATGAGGGACCTTGTCAAAAGCTTTCTGAAAATCCAGGTACACAATATCAACTGGCTCACCTTTTATCTACCTGTTTATTTACATCTTCAGAAAAATATAACAGATTAGTAAGACAAGATCTTCCTTGGATAAATCCGTTGGCTTTCTCCCATTAAACCATGACTATCTACATGTTCAGTAATTTTATTCTTTATAATGGTTGTGATGAGGAAGCCTCTAGTGAGCATATGGAAGTAGAAGAAAAGAATGATTTTACCTTTAAGAAAAGTGACATCCCTGCAGTACACACGTTTCAGCGTTTGCCAAAATAAAGCAAGCACAGAGAAATTGAAGCTAGGCTGCCACACCCAAGCTCTGCTGACGTAGTAGCAAGCTTGGAACCTAATTACAGACACCTGTCCAGAGAGGCAGAGACACGGCTCAGAGAGCAGGAATATAAACCCTGGCTAGAGAGAGAGTCAGGAGGAGGAGGATGACGAGAACAAGGAAGAGACAGGGGAACAACGACGACAGCACATGAGAGGGAACACAGGAGGAGACACAGCTGGAGAAGTGGAGGTGAAGCAATCAGAGCAGAAGGGGAGAAGAGAAACCTTCAAACCCCAGTGCCAGATAGAAAGGTTCAGAGGTGGGAGCCCAGGACTCAGTCCAAGAGTCTACAAAGCCTAGCCTGGAACAGGGAACCGGGGTAGAGCTCCAGGGAGGAACTCCAACAAGGGGACCAGAGACTGCTTCCCCATAACTGGAGAGAGATTGCTGAACAGAGTCAGAGAGGAGTCTCCACAACCTCAGGTACCTGTAATCCCTATCACACAGAGCTGTGCTCAAAGGAGACACAGAACCCCTTAGGGAGGAGTTACCCTAAGACGTATGATAGTAGCTTGAAGCAAAACACTGCAGTTCAGGAGTTGGAGGAAATGCAAGTGGACTGTAATAAGAATGATTCATTATCATCTGAAGTACCTATGGACTGTACGTTGTGTTTAGCTGATGACATTGAATCCCTTTGCTAGTGTATATTGGAGAGCTGAGGGAAGACAAAGGAAAAGAGAATATTTTTCTTTGTTGAAGGAAGCTGCTATGTTTTTCTTTATCTGTTAAGCAGTTGCACTTTTGAGTAAAGAGTGTGAAGCTCAGCCAGCATACTTGTTCGCTCAAGGTTATTTGCACAACTGAAGAATTATCCTGATGCAATCTGCATAGAACCTTTTGTTTGGGGAATAAACTTTTGTCATCTTTGCCTTTACCACTGGTTTCACGACTATTTCTTCTTAGAAGGCAAAAGAACTACTACTCCCAGCAGGCTTAGCTGGAGCAAAATAGTTTATACCACCTTCTATAAGGAGAACATAATGGCAACTCTAACCCTCTTAGCCTGAGGCGGAGGGCTAGGGCATGACATGGTTTCTACCATTTTGCCCAGTATCAACATCAAGCTCCTCAGTCTGTAGTTTCCTGGATCATCCCCTGAAACGCTTTTTAAAAAGCAGACAAGCAAGCTTCTGTGTGCTGGTGTTATTGTCCATAACAAATCCAATTAATCACCAACAGATGTCTCAAAATAATTCAGGATAGCACAAAGATATCAAAATTTCCCAAAATGTTCCTGACCAGTAAATATTTCTTACTTAAATTTTATTGAAGGGGACCTCAAATTAATAATATAGAAAAAGATTGTTTCTAGCAAGATCATCATAACAAACGTTCAGGTTTCATTGCCAGAAATGTTCAAAGATCATCATCATCGGTCCTCAATAAATTACTGCAACTTTAATAATTGTGGGTTGACCTGTTTTCAAGTATATATTGTCCAGGTACTCACAAAATTAAATATACAATTTTTTCTTCATTCTCTTTTTTCTATCTTAATTAATAGTTTATAGTGCTAGCAAAACAGATAGAACACTTGATCTTCAACTCATACTGTTTGTCAATAAAAAAAAACAACACTATACACAATCCAAAAACCATCCGACAGATTATTGTGTTTCAAACTTATCTGCATCAGGGATATGATGTTTCCAAAAATGAAATAGCAGCTGTTCAACAAACAGTAATTCTTCCAGAAGGTCCTGCAGTCATCCTACTCCAACCCACTGTAGGCAGACACTAAACAGAACGCCTGACAAGCGAGCAGTTCAAAATTATCAGTAAAAGGACAGCAGACGATCACATGATCTGAGGGACTAATGAAACCAACAGGAAAAAATTCAAAGTAAAGTCACCCAGTCAATTGCTTGATTCAGACCCAAAGGTTCCATCGAGCTCAAACAAAAAATCCAAGCATGTTCACCTTCATTTAATCACCACTCAATAACACCTCCTTTCCAAGTTGGGGAAAGATGATCCATTACATGCCAGTGGAGATCTGCAGGAGTATGTCCATATGAAAGCCAGTGAGACACCAGCAGAGCATTCTCCATACCATTCAGTATTCTATACTTGTGCTCATTGCGATGTAAACAGATCTTGTGTTTAATATGGCCAACATAAAGATGAGGGCAAGGGCATACAATCATATAGACAACCCACACTGATTCAGTCAGTACAGCCTTTATGAGTATAAACAGTGCCATCACTATAGGACCAAGGCGGTCCTGTCAGAGCAGAAGTGCACCATGAACAATGACCACAAACATAATGACCTAAGCAAACAGGTAGGCAGGGAAACAAGGTCAGGCAGGGAAAAGCTTGTCAATATTTCTCCCAAATTACAACCACATTTATAAGCTATCCTTGGAAATGCAGTTAGGGTCAGGTGCAGCACCAAGACAGACCAATGTTTTTTCATAGCCTGGATCATAAGCTTTTAGGACACAGAATAGGGTAAAACACACACAAAATCATCATCCAGTGAAGGTTGATTATACTGCATATACTGCAGCAATAAATCACGCTTTGCGTATTTAGCCCGATGGTATGCATTCTTCACTGAAGAGCAAGGGTAGCCCCGAGCAAGAAACATTGTTTTGAAAGATCAGCCTTAATCCTAAAATGATGCTCAGTATAACAAATTATACATGCTTATAGAAACTGGCTCTTAGGCAGACTATTTTTTAAAGAATTAGGATGAAAACTGAAGTTGCAAGTAAGCATTGCGATCCATTGATTTTCTATAAATATTCATACTGAAAGCATTCAACTCTTTGACTACTTGAACATCCAAAAATTCAAGCCGTTCAGAGTGATACGTCATTGTAAACTGAAGATTTATATCCAATGTATTAACCTGGGTTTTAAATTGAAGCAATTCAGATTCTGATCCAGTCCATAATAGAAAAATATCATCCAAGTTTCTACAAGGCAATAAAAGGGGCAAATCTTGAAATCCTAAAGGTACTGTTCCTCAAAAGAAGCCGCATACAAGGAAGCCACCGAGGGGGCTAAAGTGTCCTCCATAGCCATTCCATGGCAGTGCTGGTACAAGGAACCTTATACCAGAAATAATTGGAAACAGCACTAAGGTTGCAATATCTTAAAAAAAAAAGCCCAAGGAGATCTGAGTCGACTCTAAAGGATTGCAATGTCTGTCGGATAATGACCAAAGCTCTATGATGTGTAATATTAGTATATAAAGCAGTGATATCTAGAGAGGCCATCAGAGTTATAGATGACATGTCAAAATCAGACTGCAACAATCTTAGAAAATGTGCCATATCCTGTATATACGATGGAATGGAATGGTCTTCACCAATGGATGTAACCCCCCCAAGAAACTGACAGTGGTTCCAAAACAGATCCCCTGGCAGAGACAATGGGCCATCCATGAGGAGAAAATATATTTCTTCTTGAAAGTGCTTAAGAATGTATCATAGGAGTAATAGAATGTTTCTCATACAGGAAGCGATATTCTTTTATAGTAAGAAACCCTTGAGACAATGCAGAATCCAATAGGTCAACTATATATTGCTATAGCTCCACAGTAGAATCAGAGGAAAGTTTATTATAAAACTTAGGGGGATGTTTACTAAAGTGCGGTAATCGTGATTAACGCGCGTAAAGTATGCTTAACGATCGTTAGCACGTCCAAACGCACGTTCTGACGCGCTAACGATCATTAAACGTACTTTACGCGCGTTAACCGCAGTCAACGATCGTAGACCTCCGCAGCGCGTTAAAACAGCGCAGAAGGTGGAGAGTGGGTGGAGAGAAGGGGTCAATGGGCGGAGAGTGGGCAGGGAGAGGCTCCCCTCATACTAACGCGCTGAATTTCTGAGCTCAATCCCAACGCGAATGAAAACCTGTCGTTAAAGGCATTTAAAGGGAAGAGAGAAACCATTTCCGTCAGCAATGTACAGAAAAACCGGGGAAACCCACAAAACGTGAGCAGTGTGATACATGTGCACAGAACAAAATTTCACATAAAACGTTAAAAATGACCACAAGAAACATTTTAAAAAGCATAATTCAGCTGGGAAACAGTGATAGCAATGAGCAACAAGGAACAACACTCCCTGGAAAGCACCAAATAACAAAGGAATGATGTGTGGAAGGGTCTACGCTCCACAGACCCTTTCAAACTCATGTCATTGTAATGGAGCTGTCCTGGGAGTGTTGTGTAATATTGCCCAATGATATCATTGTTGCCCAGCTTGGTTATGGGTGTGTGCCCCTTTTCTGAGGTCTCCTGTGAGGATTATGTGCACCTTTGTCTGCATACAAGGTAAATGAGGCCACAGTAAACCTGTTGCAGAGCAGGGTATCTGACTCGTCAGGCCGGTTTAACTAACTCCAGGGACTGCACTGTCTCTGTGGCCACAGTGTGGTGCAACAGACACAGCCAGTGCCTGTAAGACCAGAGGGTCACAAGTTCAAATCCCAGCTGAGGCTCCTGCCAACCCAGTCCCCACAGTTTTACCCACCACTAAACAGTGATAGTTAAGACACTCCTTCATTGCAGAGAACATACGCATGGCCTATATTTTACCACACCAGAAACAGGCACATTACCTAAAGCAGAGTCCCGCAAATGCAGTCCTGGAGGGCCCCACACCTTTCCGGCTTCATGCTGCCTCTAATAAAGATGCCTGTGCTGCATAGCTATGCACCACCCCCATGGTATGCAGATGTAGCTCATGCATATTTATGAGGGACAGCATGAAAACCCGAACAGTGTTTGAAACACCAGGACTGGAGTCGGGGAACTCTGCCGTAAAGCAGCAGCCAACAGGGCCACACACCCACCCACAGGCCCCATTGGCCAATGCCTCTTGGAGAGGCAAGATATTGGGCCCTGCCTGTATCTCCCAATACTAGCAGTTGCATACCTTAGCAATGCCACCCTACACCTGGGTATATGGTACAGAGCTATCAAACGTTCCCTATGATAACTGGCAGATATCAATTCCTACGTTAAGCACATATTGCTCATTGAGCTCCACCATAACAATCATTCTGATGTCTGCGGTGTTTGCTGCAGGTCTGGTCTCTGACAGTGTTCGCCACCCTGGGGAGTGACCCCCCAACAGCCTTGTGTACCATATCCATGCCTGTACTATGCCCATGACTGGTGTGGTGGGTATGGCCGCTGACCACCTCTATAGTAGCACAATGCTGGCATAGGTGTGGGGGTGGCTGTCTGTCTATCCAGTGTGTGGTGGCTGCAAACACCTTCCACAGTCCACACTGCCAGCAATGTTGCCAGTATTGGGCTGCCAATGTGCATAATGAGGAGCAAGGTACCATGGGTATAGGCCAGACAGGGTGGCCTGGCCAGGGTGCATCTGCACAGGGCATAGGGCAGTGACAGGCACATTGTAGTGCCCAGCCACCACCTACACAGACAGGGTGACCTCAGTATATCCTGCTGAGAGATCACTCTCACCCTGACTGTGCAGTGACCATAGCATGGCTAGGCACTCCCATGGTGCTATCTAGTATTTCTCTCATGTGATAAATATGGGTTTCCTTTTGGGGCCCAGTCACTGATGTATCTGCTTGCTGTGTATGCTGACATCCCAGTTCTGGGTGCAGGCATCTCCACTGGGCACTAGCAGACTGTTTGCAGCTGGTAGGTGTTGTGATGGAGTGGCTTGCAGGGTGCAGTGGCTGATGGCTTGCACCAGGGGAATATCAGATAGTGGTGGGGTGCAGCATACCATATCCAGGCCTAATGTCTGTTTGCTATTGTGTCATGGCTGTGTACAGAGCTGCATTGATTGCCCTGTGGGATGTCTGTTCCTCAGCAGGACTAGGGTTAATGTTCTCCTCTACTGCCACCTTTGATGGGAGGCCCTGTTTGCCACCCTGGGGGAGAGGGGGTGGTGGTGCATGGGGCTACACCTGACTGAAGCAGACAGAGATGTCCAAGGTGGTCCTGCAGAAACTACCTATCTCACACTGTACCACTGCTTTGGACCTGCGCCATGGATGGTGCTGTGGACCTAGTGCTGGGTGCCTCACTGCACCCTCAGGGTGAGCACAGTACCCGCACAATGTGACGGTGTGTAGCTACTCTGTGCCAGTACAACACACGGTCAGTACCCCCTATCAGGCCGAGGTGCTGTGGGGGTGCACATGGTCAGTTCCCCCTACCAGGCCGAGGTGCTGTGGGGGTGCACATGGTCAGTTCCCCCTACCAGGCCGAGGTGCTGTGGGGGTGCACATGGTCAGTTCCCCCTACCAGGCCAAGGTGCTGTGGGGGTGCATTCCCCATGGTGTGTATCTGTGGACAGCTGATTTGCATGTGCAGTGCATCATGGGTGTGACTGGCACAATCCAACCCTGTGAAACTCCAGCACCTGCTCACAGGCTCTGATAAACCATAGGCCATCACACGTACATCTGCTAGCATAATGCATAGGTGCAAGACACCCTACAGAGTCTGTAATATAAGATGCCCCCACTGGTAAAAACACACGTACCCACGCACGCCCGCAGCCTTGCACGCACCGACGTACGTGGCTGGGCACACTCCGAGGGTGTGTTTCTGACACCAATACTCAACGTAACGAAAAACATGCCTCCTCATTCCCTCTATAATGTACAGGGTGATGCCTGGGACAGCCTTCCGCGTTAGGCACACTGGGGACTCGAACCCATGCTGCCTGTAACAGCGGTCAGTACCGTAACCATTGTGCTACAGCTCTGTTTCAGTGCTTTGTGTCTGTACGTCTTCTTACGATTAACGCGCAGTAACGCGCCACCGCGCCCGGTAACGCTCGTTAATGTTTTGAACGCGCGTTAGTGGTGACGATGTACCGCCCATGTCCTTATTTGGGGTTTCTGTCACTACCGCGGCTCCTAACGCGAATTGCACTAACGCAGTTTAGTAAACATACCCCTTAGTATCTGACAATTGATGGGAAGCCTCAGCATGATATATACAGCGATCCTGAATTAAAATAACACCCCCTTTCCCAGCGCTAGATATCATAATAGAGTCCTCCTTCAGAAGTTGTTCCAAAGCTAAACGTTTTTCTTTAGAAAGATTTGATCGAGAGCCAAAAACATAGGGGTCCTCCAATCGGCTTATGTCATACAAAACCATGCCCCTGAAGGTGCAAATAGCCAGATCCATCACACCAGGTGGTATTCAGGAAGATTTAGGACACACCAAAGAAACATCAGGAGGGTACTTCTCAAATATACCTTAAGTTGCAGCTTCCATATAAACCCATGAAACACCAGCCAAAAGTGAAAAGGGTCATGATAAACTGTGCATACATATCCCAAACCTTCAACTGAGCAGCTCGATATGAGTAGAAAACTAAGTTAAAAGTGAGAAAGGTTTATTCTCAGTGATTGGAAAGTGGGGAAAATGTACAGAATATGGATTTTTGTGGAACATGGTTTGCAAGACCAAACTTTGGCTTGTTTATTACAACAACAAAAAAAGAGAATAATAAAGAGTACCTAAGGTAAGGTTAATCTGCAAGCTAGTGCAGTTACATCATGGTGGTGATGATACATACTCGTAAAAGATTATACCATATGCCAATGCACTCCATTCTCTTGTTTCTTCTCATAATCTTTTATTTAATTTACTTTTTTATTATGCTAATTTCTATAAAGATTTTGAATTTAAAAAAAAGCATAATACATAGGCAGATTGGTTTTGATGTTACATGTATGTGCTGAGTTGAATGTGCTATGGTGTGGGGATTTATAATAGGATATGGCATTAATAGCTTTCTTTTAATGCCCTATTTTAGTTTTGTCTTCTTTGACCTCCCTTTTTCAAAGTTAGGGACTTTAAAATGTGAATCTAATGTATTTTCCTTTTATAGATGTGGCTTTTGAGACATTTCTTTTGGCTGTTTGCATTTTTAAATTAATAAATATGGGAAGAAATGAGAATATTTCCTATAAATAACGTTTTGGTATCCTATTCTCCATGCAGAGATTTCTACTAGAAGATATCCTAGTTTCTAGAGAAGTGTCTTACATCTTTTTAATATTACACTGAGCTAAAGCAGTGGTTCTCAACCCAGTCCTTGGGACATACCTAGCCAATCAGGTTTTCAGGATAGTTATAATTGATATGCATGAGAAATCTACATATACTGTATGCAAAGCTTTCAAGCATATTCATTGTGGTTATTCTGAAAAAGCTGACTTGTTAAGTGCATTCCAAGGACTAGGTTAAGAACGCCTGAACTAAAGAAATATCAGCAAGATAATTTTCCTGTACTAATACACAATTTGTTTTTGTTTTTTTAAATTTCCTTTTAGGTGTTTTTACCAACTGCATTTGCGGCAGTAGCAGTTTCTGCCTTTCTGGTCTTAGCTCCTCTAATACAGTCTCCAAAACAGCAATATTTGTATGCCTTGCTCTTCATGCTGAGTGGCCTTCTTCTGTACTTGCCTTTTATACACTTCAAATTACGTTTTGATTTCTTCACTCAAATTACCTGCTACTTACAGTTGATCCTGGAAGTGTCTCCTACAGATCAGTATGATGACTCTAAAAATCTATAATCCCCCTCAAGACCACAGAAGAGAGGTTTACGTTGCAGTGCATTAGCAATACAAACAAGACACAAAGGCAAATAATGACCACAAAATACAGTTGGGTCAAGCTACCCAATAGCCTTTTTGTTACAATATCACATAGCCCCTAATGTGATTTCATCTTTACTTTTTCTGTGCCTATTCTTTCTTACAATTAAGAATGTGAACAAATATCTACAGAAGAGCTCAAAGTGATAAAGTCATATGAAGCATTCTTCCCAAAACACAAAAGCCTAAAATAAGTAGTTCTGGTATTTGGATCTATGGCAAAATATTTAATAAAAGCAATTATTGTTAAGTGGAAAAAAATTCTGTCACCTATGACTATTATAAAAGGATAGTGGAGAGTACACTTCAGAGCAGTGGTTCTCAGTTTTTTTTCTGTTGTGACACACCCAACAGGCTATTCATGTGTGCGACGTACTGAGCACTAGAATCAGTGACTGAACAAAATCTCAACTATCATTTTAGATTTCTCTTGCATCATTTTTACATTACAATAAACTATTAAGACTATACCTTTTTTTGGGAACTTATTGAAATAAAATGTTATTTTCAGTCTTCACTTTATTTTAACTGCCATTGATGAATCATGAAATATCTCTGTCTCCTCAGTCTACAAAGTTAGGTCAATCAGGGCTTTTCTTCTTGCAACCAAGTCGGTACAGCTAGGTCTTCCTCTCCAACTTGTGGACATCTCCCTCCCTTGCTAGTGGTGACATCTTTATTGAAGCATTTGATATACCGCCCAGGCTACTGCATCAGAGCAGTGTATGTACAATGTAGCCGCAGAGAAATGTAAGGATGAAAGGAATGCCATCAATCAGACAGAAGAGCAGAACAGGCGGAAGAGGCAAAGAAGAGACACAGCAGCACACATAGGGAGGGAACAAAGAGGGAAGTAGTTGACAGTGAGGCTTCTAGGGGTTAGGGAGGAAATCAAACACCAGGTGAAATAAATGGGTCTTCAACATCGCTTTAAAGCAGGGGAAAGGAGGCCTCAGTGTGCAGAGTTGATGGGAGCGAGTTCCAGAGTGCTAGTATGAGGAAAAAAATAGACAGAGCGACAGGTGAATTTCAGCACTCCTCCCCTCCCCACAACTGAACAGCACCAGGAGCCAAGTCCCATCTTGCTATCCCACTCTGTTAAATGTGTACATTAATGATTACACAGGTACACTACCAAAAAACTGCCTCCAGTTTTGCAACTGATTCCTATAGATTTTGGGGTGCTGAATCCAGGAAAAATAGCCAAAATGTTCCATCACGTCACGTTTTCTTGCAAAATTAGATTTCTTACCCATATAAGGAATGTTCACATAATTTCTTTTTAGCCGACTGCAGTTTATTTCTTGGCCCAAAATAGAGGTTGTAATGGTTAACTAACTAGAAACACTCCCTCATGATATTTTAGAGTGTTTTGTATTCATTTTATACATTAACAGGACAATTGGGAGGCGGGGGCTAAATCCAGTACTCGTGCTGGCGCATGTTCTTTCCTGTTCGCCTCGCCTCGTTCGCTCGCTCAAACACGGTGGTTGCGACATGAACGTTCCTGTCAAATTTCAGTTTCTTGCAAGTTCATTATTACCTTTTGTTTGCTCAGTCGTAATCCAGCTTTATTCCGAAGTGGTTCACTACAGTTGTAGTTTGCAGTGCTGTGTATTTGTGATGGCTCACAGAGCCAGAGGTTGCGTCAACTCTCCGGACAGTTTTTGTTTTATTTGTGGGGAATATACCGTGAAAAAGCGGCAGAGGAACATTTCTGCATTTATTAAAAAAGTATATTTCGCCTATTTCGGTTTGAAGTTAGGCGATCAAGACAAACCGTGGGCTCCTCACAAAGTGTGCAAGACATGTGAGGAAGATCTACGCTTATGGATGAAAGGTAAAAAACAAGCATTTCGTTTTGGAATACCTATGATGTGGTGTGAACAAAGAGACCACAGCAGTGACTGCTATTTTTGCTCTTGCATTGTGAAGGGATACAACTTAAAAAATAAGAACGTAATAAGTTACCCCAACCTTCCCTCAGCAATTAGGCCTATGCCTCATAGCAACGAAGTACCTGTGCCTGAACCACCAAAATCTTTGGATCATATTTGTGTGGACGGTTCTGATCATGATGAGACTCATCAGATGGCTTTTCCCGATGAGTCCAGTACTTCCGAGTTTGAAACTGAACCAGATCCGAAACCTGAACTTTTCTCTCAAGCTGAATTGAATGATTTAGTCCGGGATTTAGGACTCCCAAAAGATGCTGCCCAACTACTAGGTTCTTGGCTTAAACAGAAAAATCTATTGTCACCAGGAACAACTTTTTATTGGTACCGCAACCGCGAGACACAATTTTTGAAGTATTTCAGCAAAGAGAAAGATTTGGTATTTTGCAACGATATATACGGAGTGATGGAAAAGTTTAAACTCAAGTATGATCCTGCTGAATGGCGGCTGTTCATTGATTCGTCAAAAGACAGCATAAAAGGTGTTCTTCTTCATAATGGCAACACATTCGCTTCAGTTCCTATTGCTCACTCTGTTATTCTCCAAGAAAAATACGAGAATTTGGCCCTGATTCTTCAGAAGATTCGTTATGATGAGCATAAGTGGATGATTTGTGGAGACTTTAAAATTCTATCCATGCTATTAGGGCAGCAATCCGGTTTTCACCAAATATCCCTGCTTCCTTTGCTTGTGGGATAGCCGGGCCCGCGACCTACACTGGGGGAAAAAAGACTGGCCAATTCGGGAGTATTTGAGACCCGGTGAGAAAAATGTTCTTCATGAGAGCTTGGTACCTCGTGATAAAATTCTATTACCACCTCTCCACATTAAGTTGGGTCTCATTAAGCAATTCATCAAGTCCCTTCCAAGAGATGGTGAGTGCTTTCGGTACCTTTGCTCAAAGTTCCCCGACTTTCTGAAGCAAAGCTAAAGGAAGGAGTGTTTGTTGGCCCTGATATAAGGAAACTCATTTCAGATGGAGCATTCGCTGAAACGATGTCTGAGAAGGAAAAAGAAGCCTGGGATTCCTTCAAGGATGTTGTTCTCAAATTCTTGGGGAACAGGCGGGATGAGAACTATAAGGATATTGTTGCCAGGATGCTCAATGCCTTCAAAGAACAAGGCTGTAATATGAGCCTGAAAGTCCATTTCTTGCACTCCCATGTGAACTACTTTCCCGAAAACTTGGGGGCGTACAGTGAAGAACAAGGTGAAAGGTTTCACCAGGACATCAAGGACGCAGAGAGAAGGTACCAAGGAAGATGGAACACCACTATGATGGCTGATTTCTGCTGGTTGCTGCTGCAGGAAACCCCAGATGAAAAATACGCCAAGCAGCGCACCAAGAGAAGCATTCGGGGGAAGAAGAAACGGGCCCACCAGGAGATTGATTGACCCAAGAATGACTTTAAAATCTAAACTGTGTTGACAAATATCGTGTTTTTACTAAACTTTGAAATAAAAATTTGCTAGTTATTACCACAGTGCCGGATCTCATTTATTAGAATTTTATTTTCACACCATCGGGTGTTTGTCTTCATGTATTGCAATGGTGCGGTTTGCGTTTTCTATTCTTACATACATACCTGTACAACATTTTTTGCACATTTCTTTGCTTTGCTTTGTGTCTAACCTCGCTCTTATATGCTCAATGTTTGTGCACATGTATGTGGCTGTTTTAAGTGCAGACAATTTTGCTACCATCACAGTGTGTTTTGTTGACATTACTCTATTCTTATGTGCTGCCTTGTTACAATTTTTTTTATTCTTATTTGAATAACTACTAAACAATTAGTATAAAGAATTCATCCAAGAAACTTTTATCTCGATCGCACTCAATCTGAAACGTTCACCTCAAACTGCTAACCCAATGTAGCAAAAAATCTGTACGTGATGGAGCAAATTGGTTACCAGATTTGGATTCAGCGCACCAAAAAACGTAAAAATCAATCGAAACATTAGAGGGAGTTTAAAAAAAAATGTTTTTAGTGTACCTGTGTTATGGGCCACACAAATAGAGATTAAACTTAAAACATCTAAACTTAGACATTCCCAATTATACCTGTATATTCAGTGGTGCCATATGAACAGATAGGCAGCTTCAAATCATGCATATACTTAGCAGTACTAAGACTAATGATCTATCCAAACTCTTTGAAGAGGCCTGTGCCCACAATACCTCAAGTAAGTCTTCATCCTTCTAGGAGACCTACTGTAAATCTCACCTCCATGTTGACTAAGCATGTCAGTCTTCCTAAATGCTATTGGAGCCCTTCAATTGCAACAGCTCATAAAGGATCCCACCCATGAAAAATCAGCAACTCTTGACCTCATCTTCACCTCCACATGCTTAGACTATCAACCCCAATAGTGACCCCTGTACCATGGCCCATATCACTTGATCATATTTACCCTCCCACAGGGCTCACATATGATGGACTCTCCACAAAATGCCAACAAACATTGCTTCAAACCTTTTGAAAAGCAAGCAAGCATTCCTTGACAGTTCCACACCTCACTACCAACACCCGAGATCTAGACAATATGATCCAAACATGGACCACCACAATTGCAAGAACTGCAACAGCCCCAACTTGCAAAACGAATACATTCACCAATACAAACCTGAACGCATCCTGGTACCCCAAGGAAACTAAAGAACTTAAAAGCAGCATAAGAAAAATGGAAAGGAAGTAGAGAAGAACAAAGGATGCCACTGTCAAAGAAAAATACACCACTAAACCAGAACCACAAGATATGGCAGATTATCTTAACAAACCAAACCCAAAACACAATAACCTACCTTCCTCTCACAGCACATCCATCCCAAAAACAAACTCACATGAATGGAATACCTTTCACCTAACCTCCACAAATGAGCTCAGTAACATCATCTCTAACATCAGTACCACATCCTCACTTGATCCATGCCCAGTCTCATGGATCAAAATCCTTAGAGCAGACTTCTGTCTTCATACAAACCCCCCGCCCCAACTATTCATACCTCATCACAAGGATATATGCACCTTCCCCTCAAGCAGGCTTCAGTCAGACCCCATATTAAAGAAACAAAAAACACATGACCCTTCCTCTCCCTGCTCTTACAGGCCTATATCAAGCATCCCTTTCATAGCCAAGATTATAGAAAACGTTGTGCAACACCAACTCCAAGACCACATTGACACCCATGCATCCTTGGACCCACACCAGCATGGCTTTCGTCTACATCTTAGTGTCGATACAATACTCACATGCTTCTGACACACTTAGAGGAAGTGCTTACTCCAAACAAGGATTCATTATTATTTTCCTGGGTCCATGATTTTCTGCTGCCTTTAATTCAATAAACCACCTTTCACCAATAACCAGACTACAGGAAATTGGCCTCAACGGTAAAAAACTCTGGAATGGTTCAAATCTTGCCTCAGTGACCGAGAACAAGTCAGGGCGGGCATACAGCTCTCAAAACAACAGAAAGGCATACGGCAGGGTCCACTCTGCCCTTCTCTTCAACATATACATTCAACCCATATGCTCAATACTAAGAAAATTTCAAGTGCAATACAACGTATACGCTGATGTTTTTCACCCCATTCTCCACAAAATCACCAGACTTCTCAAAGATAATAGTCTGCTACACTGCAGTCACACAAGAGCTCATGAACATGAACTTGGCAGTTAATACCAGCAAATCTGAAGTACTAGTAATGTGAGATCCAGACTTCACCCCACCCCCCACAAAAATCAACCATACTGAGTTAACAGTCAAAACGGAAGTCAAATATTTAGGCATAACTATTGACCAGAACCTTAATATGCTCGTACACAAGGAAAATAGCTAACAGCATACATGAAAATGAACACTACAAAAAAAACCCCACACCCTTACGACCACTATTGGATCACAATGACTTCAGGATAGTCTTTCAGACCATCATTATGCTGCACTTAGACTATGGCAATATACCATATCAAGGTCTACCTAACCAAGCTCTATACCCCTTGCATATGGCACAAAATACTGCCGCCAGGATACTAGTTGGCACACCCAGATCACAGCATATCACACCAATCCTAAAACAGCTCTACTTACCCATACCACTCAGAGCAAAACATAAAACTGTCACTACTATATTTAAGATACTACACGGCCAATCTGCTACCTGTCTGAAAGCATTAAACGAGGTTCCAGAACAAGGACAAACAAACAGAACCTACTCACAATACCTAGGGGTATGTTTACTAAACCGTCCTAACGTGCGCTCTGCAGCGTTATCGCACGATAATGTACCTTATCGCGCGATGGCGCTTTTTAAGGCGCACAGGTACCATATCGCGTGATAACGTGCGCTGCGGCGCAAACGAGCGCTGAAGGCGGGTAAAGGCTCCTGGAGGGCGGAGGAAGGCTCCCCAGGGGCGGAGAGAAGGGGTCAATGGGTGGAGAATGGGAGGGGAGAGGCTCCCCGCACACTAACGATGTGAAATCCGAGGCCAAAACTAATGCCAGTGAAAACCTTGCATTAGAGCTGATTTAAAGGGAAAAGAAACCATTTCTGTCAGCAATGTACAGCAAAACCAGGGAAACCTACAAAAAAGTGATGTGTGATACATGTGCACAGAACAAAAGTGCAAATAAACAGTGAAAATGACCCCAACAAAATAAAAAAAAAAACATAACCAAGCTGGGCAATAGTGATATTAATGGGAAACATCAAAAAGCACTCCCGAGAAAGCTTCAAAAAAAGATATGAATTTTCAAAGGGTCTACGCTCTGTCCCCATACAAGGTGACTGATCCCACAGTGCAATTGCGCTCATCGGGGTTTTCCTCTCCATTGGACAGGTTACCTATGGCATGCACATGTTCCACAACTGCAGGGCGGGCATGTCGGAATGGGCAACTGGACAGATGCTGGGAAAGGGGATACAGAGGGCTGCAGGCGGCACATTCTGTGGTGCAGCTGGGGCACAGTGCGGACTAGGCAGATGCCTAGGTGGCACTTAGGAATGCTGAAACTGTACAGCAGCCAGACAGCAACTGATGAGGGCCCAACATGGGCACGAGAGCGTTTATCACAGTGTCACAGGGGATAGTACCCAGCAGGTACCTCCAAGGGCACAGAACATTGGCAGGCGGTGTAGGGGGGAAGCGTGGACGCCTATGCAGGCACCCCTACCCCAGAACACGCACCATAGGCAGCCGCCTACCTGCACACTGGATGGCTTGAGACTGCACACCACCAGCAGAAGGGCATGTCAGCATGGTGACAGAGGGGTACTGGTGGTGGAGGGGGGCAATGGCAGCTGCCCAGAGCAGACCATGGCCTAGCCCTGTGTAGGTGGGTGCCATGCACTGCAACAGACAGGCCCTGCCGGACAGTCATGGTATCACCAGGGAGTGCACTGTCTCTGTGGCAACATGGTGGTGCAGTGCACACAACCAGTGTGTTTGGAGGCAGAAGGTCACAGGTTCAAGTCCCAGCTATGGTGCCTGCCAACTCAGTCCCCATATTTTACCCACTACTACAACATGCTAATACAGACAGAACCTTTATTGCAGACGACGTAAACATGCCCAAAACCCCTACATTTTACCCTACAGAGCAGACTCCAGAAACAGGCGCATTACCTAGAGCAGAGTCTCCCAAATGCAGTCCTGGAGGGCCAAACACCATTCAGGTTCCATGCTGCCTCTAATAAAGATGCCTGTGCTGCATATCTATGCACCACCCCCATGGTATGCATATTCATGAGGGACAGCATGAAAACCCAAACAGTGTTTGGCACACCAGGACTGGAGTTGGGAACCTCTGCCGTAAAGCAGCAGCCAACAGGGGCAGACACACCCACACCCACAGGCTCCATTAGCCAATGCCCCCTGGAGAGGCAGGACATTGGGCCCTGCGTGCATCTCCCAATACTAGCACTTGCATACCTTAGCAATGCCACCCTACACCTGGGAATACGGTACACAGCTATCAAAAGGTTGCTATGATTACTGGCAGATAGCAATTCCTACGTTAAGCACAGTTTGCTGATTGAGCTCCATCATAGCAACCTTTCTGATGTCTGTGGGGTGTGCTTCAGGTCTGGTCTCTGACAGTGTTTACCACCCTGGGGAGTGACCCCCAACAGTTTTACGTACCATATCCATGCCTGCACTGTGCCCAGGACTGGTGTGGTGGCCAGGGCTGCTAAACACCTCTATAGTAGAACAATGCTGGCATAGGTGTGGGAGTGTGTGTCTGTCTATCCAGTGTGTAGTGGCTGCAAACACCCTCCACAGCCCACACTGCTAGCACTGTTGCCAGTATTGGCCTGCCAATGTGCATAATGAGAAGCAAGGTACCATGGGTATAGCCCGGACAGGGTGGCCTGGCCAGGATGCATCTGCACAGGGCATAGGGCAATGGCTGGGACATTGTAGTGCCCGGCCACCACCTGCACAGACAGGGTGGCCACAGTATGTCCTGCTAGGAGTTCACTCTCACCCTGACTGAGCAGTGACCACGGCATGGCTAGGTTCCCCCATAGTGCCCTATAATATCTCTTTCATGTGATATTTCTGGGTTCCCTTTTGGGGCCCAATCACTGACTTATCTGCTTGGTGTGTATGCATCTCCTCCAGGAACATGCCCTATGGACTAGCTATCAGACTGTCTGCAGCTAGTATGTGTCTTGCTGGAACACCTTGCCGGGTGCAGTGGCTGCAGGAGAATATCAGATTGTGGTGGGGTGCAGCTGAGTATTTCTGGGCCTAATGTCTGTCTGCTATTGCTTTATAGATGTGTACAGAGATGCATTGACTGCCCTGTGGGGTGTCTGTTCCCCAGCAGGACTGCGGTTGGTGGTCCCCTCTACTGCTGCCATTGCAGGGACGCAAAATGTGGAACTGTTGGTGGGAGACCCTGTTTCCCACTCTCAGTCCCAGAGGGTGGGGTGGGTTGGGTGGTGGTACATAATCTGCCTATGGGTCCATAAGGGTCAAACCTGACTGAGAAATACAGATGTATCCAAAGTGTGTCTGCAGGAACCACCTTTCTCACACACTAGCACTGCTGGGGACCTACAGCATGGCTTATTTCTGCCATGGAAGGTGCTGTGGACCTGGTGCTGGGCGCCTCACTGCACCCTCAGGGTGAGCACAGTACCCGCACAATGTGACGGTGTGTAGCTACTCTGTGCCAGTAACACACATGGTCAGTTCCCCTTACCAGGCCGAGGTGCTGTGGGGGTGCATACCCCATCTTGTGTCCATCTGTAGACAGCTGATTTGCATGTGCAGTGCATCATGGGTACAGATGGGCTAACCCTATCCTGGTGACCAGAGCAGACTGTTTGTGTGGTGACGTGCAGTCCTTCTGCAGCCAGCCAGGGGCTTGCTAGCAGCTATAGAGCTGTAGCCCACTGGTTACTTCAGTGCCTGTGGAACCAGAGGTCATGGGTTCAAACCCACAGTGAGGTTCTTTGATAGAGCTGTCCAAAGCATTATCTATTTTTAATGTACATTAGTGCTGCCAGCAAAAACACCCTCAGCATACTGTACCCATAAGGTGCCTCAGAGGGCACCCTATAGGGCACCTTATGGTTACCGTCCATATAAGGTGCACTATACAGTATCCTATGGAGCGACTTATAGGGTGCCCTATGGGGACATTATAGGGTGCCGTGGCGGACAGTGCACTTTATAATGTGCCCTATGGAGTGCCTTATGCAGCACCTTAGGTTACGGCACGTGAGGGTGTGTTTGCTGGCAGCAATTAATAAAATACAAATAAAGTGCCGTAGGAAACAATACTTACATATCAAAGCTGATGCCTCAGCAAGCCTTAAGTATTAGGCACACTGGGGATCGAACTCATGACCCCTGTATCATCAGTCAGTGCCTTAACCATTGTGCTACACTGCTGTTCCTCCTTGCATGTCAGCACACCTACTTAAGATTTCCATGCGTTTAAATGCACAGGGCTGCCATCAAAAACAGTGCTATGACCTTGCCGTGCCTCATAGGGCACCCTATATGGCGCCCTATAGGCCACCCTTTACACAACATTGTAGGGTGCCTTAGTGGACAGTGCACTTTAAAATGTGCCCTCTGGGGTACCTTATGCAGCACCTTCTGTTACAGCGCTTTGAGAGTGCGTTTGCTAGCAGCAGTAATTAAAATAAAATTAAAATGCCTCATAATGCAATTATTACACATAACAGGTAGTGCCTCAGCCAGCCTTATTCATTGGGCACAGTGGGGGATTGAACCCATGACCCCTGCACCATCAGTCAGTGTCTTCACCATTGTACTGCAGCTCTGTTTGCACATCAGCGCGCCTGCTTATGCTTCCCGCACGCGTTTCTCATGCACGGCACACATTAGCACGCGATAATCCCGGTTTGCTGTGTTAAAACTGAAATGCCCACTCCTTATATGGCATCCTGCACACTAGCGCCAGGCGCACATTAGGACGGTTTAGTAAACATACCCCTTAGACAAAATAACGTCCAAACAAACCAGCAACAGAGCCTTCTCACTCCTCTCACCATCATTATGGAACTCACTCCCAAACGCATTTGATCAGCATAAACAAGACCTACGAAAAAGCTTAAAAAGCACCTCTTTACTGAGCATTATGGACTGGACACTAAACAAGAAGTACAGTACTTCCCTCACCTAACTTGCACCAACAAATAGTCTCTAGCCCCATCAAATCCAAGTTAAACATACCATATGCCCTGTAAACACTGAACTCTTCTGAGCTACAGTTGCACTGTTTCAAGTTTTCCCATTAACTTCAAGTTGTACCTACCTATGTAAACAAAATTTGCTGAATTATGTTAATATTGTTCTATGTGAACCGCTTTGACTGAAGAAAAGCTGTATGTAAAAACTATTAAATAAAAAAACCCTGAAAATAAATGATCAGAGTTGGCAAAAGGAGAAAGTAGAGGGGTGTGTCCTCAGGCTACTTTCTCTTCTGCAGCCAGCAATAGATGGAAATTACACTTACCTGGTAATTGATGTTCTTTGAGGGAGTACAGTTCAGTCCTCCACCACTGGGTAGTGCACCTCCTCCTGCAACATGGAGACTGGACAAGTCAACCTTGTGACATCACCGGGTATATCCTGCTGGTCTTCTCCCATGATCCCCCAGTGACCTACTGTCAAAGCAGACTCAAAGGAGCAAACAACCAACCAGTTAAAGTACTAAATACAAAGCTATGCTCAAACTTCAACTTTAAAATCACAAGGCCCCAAAAAGAAAGGCCGAAAACACCCTCCTCCGTGCCCCTGTCCCCCTGCGCACCAAACAGCGGAAGACAGAGAGCTAGAAGGAAGGAGAACTAAGGAAGAGTATAGGCAGAAAAGGTTGCTCTCGCGATTACCTGCCAATCAGAGCCCGTTGCCGACTCTAGGATCCGAAAGCATACTCGGAACTGACGCCTCGCGTCTGAAACATCCATCCCCGGGCGGGAATGAGGACTGAACTGTACTCCCTCAAGGAACATCAATTACCAGGTAAGTGTAATTTCCATTTCCTTATCGGTCCTACAGTTCAGTCCTCCACCACTGGGATGTACCAGAGCAGTAATCATTGGGAGGGACCTATCCAGTCAGCTCGGCCCCTAAACGAACAGAGCAGGCACCGACCCCAGCCCGCTCCTCACGTCAACAGGCGGTAAGCCAACCAGGAAGACACGACCGAGAGCCCACTTGGATCCTCTTCACTGGTGAAAACAGCACAGAACTCTGCCCCAAGCAGCGCTAGTGCTTCAGAAAGACAAACTCGCCATCGCAAACACACTGAACGCCCTAGAAACAGACCTACTGAGGCGGCTACCGGAGCTCCGCCTGAAAAATCCGCTTGAGCTCCCCCTTGGCTCTCGACCCCACCACGGTGTCAAGTGTTAGCAACCGCTGCTTTCCCGCAGAACCCGCCTCCACGGAGGGACAGGCAGCGAAGAGACCTCCCAGAAAGCGACGGAACCTCACTTAAGGTCCAAGGAACGCAGGTTACAAGCAAAGTGTTCTTGCGTAAGTCCCAAACCGACAACTAAACAGGCACAGCCGGATTCCACGAGGGAGACCGGAACCGAGGTCCATCCAGACAGAGGTGGGAAGCAAAATGAGGGAAATGGAAAAAAAAACACCAGCGTCAAACACCCTATTTGTCACACCTCTTAAGGGCTTTATTCTTTGCAACACAAAGTAGCTCTACAGCTATGTCCTGGACCAGTTGGAGTCTTTTTAATTGAGAATGTGGAATGCAGCGAAGCAATGAGTTGCAATAAACCAAGCGTGATCCACCAAGGGCATATAAGAGGGTGTCAAGTGGCTGACCACGTGATGCGATCAGGGTAGCGGTCGCATCCTGAGAGTGCTCTGAGACCCTCAACCCAGGCCGGCAATATAGCACCATATAAACCTGCAATAATTAACTGAAACAGTCCCTCGGGAGTGTTGGAGAGCTCGCAGCATCAAACACAGAGGCTTGCTGACTACCGACATGGCGACAGCAGCTAGACTGACCAAAAGAGAGCGGGAGCGGGCGACCGGCTCAAGTAAGATGGCGGGGTCAAACCCATCGCCAAGCTCGCTCAGATCCCCTGCTTCGTCAGACGTGACGTCGGCAGCAGTAGTAGCAGCTCTGTCGCCGCAATTTGAGGCGCTGCATGAAAAAATGGACGGGCTCCTTGCCACTGTGGAATCCCTAGGGAGCAGACTCCGTGAGGCCGAAGATCGCCTGGGGCAGACGGAGGAAAAGATGGAAGTGGTGGAGTCAGAGGTGGCTGGCCTAAAACACTAACTAAGCTTGCAAGAGGCAAAGCTTGACGATCTAGAGAACCAGTCAAGAAGGAGTAACTTGCGGTTCATGGGGATCCCAGAGACCGTCCTCGATAAGGACCTGCGGGGCTACTTAGAAGCACTAACTATGCAACTGCTGGATGGCGCTGATCTCGGGGACCCCCTGAGAATTGAAAGAGTGCACCGGCTCGGTACCAAGCAATCACAAGATGCTCGTCCTCGAATTGTGCTGGCCAAATTCCTTTACTTCCCGCAGAAGGAAATATTACTGCGAGCGGCACGGCAGAAGGGGGAAGTAATCTACAACTCCAAAATTCGAATTGCACAGGACTATTCTGCAGCTCTGAGTCGGAGGCGCCGGGAATATGCCCCCCTGTGCGAGAAACTTATCAACGCTGGGATTCGATTCTCGGTCCAATACCCCGCTAAGCTACATGTGATAAGTGAGGGAACACACCACGTTTTTTACAACGGCTGCGGAGGCAGCAGGTTTGGTGAACCGCATTGTGATCGGGGGACAGACGGCCTCTACATCCCCACGCTCTCCACGCTGACATTTCATAGGATTAACTATGAGGAGATAGCCTGATTCCCTATCGGGGGAATTGTAATGGGACAGCTTGAAGTGGAGCAGGTCGTAACCTCTGCCAGACTGTGGACGAGTTATTTTATGTCGCTGGGACTGCTCCCTTAGATACAAATTAGATACAAGTTAGCTGAGATTTGCTTTGCTACTTTGTTTTTCACCCAGGCAATGGACTTCTTAGCTCTGGTTAGACTATGCCTCCAACTCTAGCCGGCTTCGTTCCCTTTTTGACTACTGCTTGCTTAGCGGCTGGATATGGAGCTCTTTCTATTTTTCTTTATCTCTTTCTCTCTCCCCTGTCGTTTTCTTCTTTTTTTTTTAGTGCACAATGTTCCCCCAGGCAAATCACTGGGCAGTTTTGTCCGCTGTGTTAATTACAGCCTGATTGGTATCCGGGGGGGCCTGTGGGTGTGTAGTTTATTATTTATTTATTATATATTTATTTATTTATTCTATTATTTTTCCCTTTCTCTACCTGCCCATGTTAATTCCCTAATGCAAATGGAAGCAGCCTCCATGACCATATCAGTCACGTGTGACCACGCAGCCATTTGTAGTGGAGAGAGGGATTATGCCCGGTTGCGAATTTCATGGCGATGGGGAGGGGTGTGGTGTGCTGCGGGATCGCCTTCTGGGTGGCATGCCCTAGCTGCCCTAGATGCCGGAGCCCCCCTGCTGAGTGCCAGGGGGTGTGGAAAGGTAAGAGGCGGTAGGGCCTTACCTTGCGCTGTGGCTGACACGAGGCAGGGCTATGGGGTTAATCCTCCGCGGCCATGATGATTATTATAACCTTTGAGTAGCCGAAACAACATGGCCGCCGGAAGTGAGTGCTGTTGCATGCCTACCCGGGGGGCAATCTCATGGCTTTATTGTTAATCGTTAAGCTTGCAAAATAGGCCCGCAATTTAAATGCAGAAGCGTTCAGCGATGTGTACTTGTTTACTCCTGGTGTATTGCTGATGGCTAGCTGCCCCTGTTTGTTTTGATGACCTTGCTTTCATTACACTGGAGAAGGGACCAGACCCCTGCTGGGGCTCCTGTTTACTTCTAGGGAGAGAGTTCCCGGGCCTTGCGCTGGGGGACCCCGGGGAGACCTAAATCCACTGTGCTCGAGGCCCCCTTTGGGGGAATAAGCAATGCTCGAGACTTGGAGGCGGGCTACCCAGGTGGAAAACCAGCTTGAGCGGGATTATATCTTACCCTTCGTGGGCGATGGGGGATCGGCCGCTCTCAGAGTGGTCTTGGTGGGCCCTTAGAGTGGGGAGGTGGAGAGGGCCCAAGGTCCAGGAAGCTGACTGAGGGGGTGATGGGGTGGGGGGTGGAAATAGGATGGGGAGGGAAGGGTGTTGGGAGGGAGGGGGGGGGAATGGGGGTTCCAGGGGGGGAGGGGGGAGGGGTTGTCGCACTCGGAACTCACTCTACGAGCAGGGCACTACCTTCTCTAGTCACAAGGATGGGAGGCTCCAGGCTGGGAGGGCCTCCTTAACTACGCTTTGCTGGCAGCTAGGCCATAAACATACCGTGATCCTTTGAAGATCATAACCTGGAATGTTTGCGGTTTGGGTAGCCCGATAAAGCGATATAAAGTACTGAAGGCGCTGGCTAGACAACGTTGTGATATTGCGATACTCCAGGAAACCCACCAAACAGCGGAAGAGCATGCTAAACTAAGTCGGGACTGGGTAGGCCAGGTTTGGGGTGCACCTGCACGGGGGAAGAAGGGAGGGGTGGCCATTCTACTCCATAAGAGGGTGCGCTTCTCGTTGAAAAAGCAGGTGGTTGATCCTGAGGGACGCTTTTTATTATTGTGGGGCGTACTGGAAGACCATGAGATAATATTAGGGAATGTTTATGGTCCCAATATGTTGGACCGGGAATTCTTTGACCGTTTTGCGGCTAAAGTGGAACTATTGCCGGAGGTACCTATAGTAGTGGGGGGAGATCTCAACGGGGTATTTGACGTGAGTTTAGATACCTCTAGTGGGAGGGGGACGAGAGATAGAATACTTAGCTCTCAAGTGCTGCAACGCTTTCGGAGGCGCTTGGGCTTGATAGATCCATGGAGAGTCTTACATTCATCTGAGAAGGACTTTACGCACATTTCAAGAGCGCATGGGACCAGTGCGAGAATAGATTATGTTTTATTATCTACAACAGCCTTTGCACAGGTGGTGGAGGCGGAGATAGGTCCTTTGGAGATCTCCGACCATGCTATGGCTTGGGTTGAGATGCATTGGGGGGAGGAGTAGGTACATCCCGCCTATGGCGGTTCCCCATTGAGCTATACAAAGATGATCAATTCCGGAAATTTTTGGACCACCGCTGGCGTGATTTTGAATTAACTCATCGGGTGCACCGCGAGGATCCCGAGTTGGTCTGGGAAACCGCCAAGGTGGTACTTCGAGGAGACATTATTGGCTATGCCGCGCGGAAACGTCGATTGATGGCAGAGCAGATCGTTCGGCTGGAGCGGCAAGTTTCTCATGCCCGGGTGCTTAGTGGTCAGTCACCCACAGTGTTGAATAAAAAACGGCTTTGGGAGCTTCAGGTTTCCCTGAATGAATTGCTCCATCAACGCGCTAAGAAATCTCTGCTCTATTATAAATATCGGCTACACTGCTTCGGGGATAAACCAGGGAAACTCCTAGGACGTTGTTTGCGGGGTCCGCGAGGAGGAAAGGGGGTAGCGGCTCTTCGAGATGAGCAGGGGAAACTCCATCAAAGCCGTGAGGCGATCAGTGCACTTTTCAAAAACTCTATATGGCGGAAGAGACTGACCCTCTTACTATGGAGGCCTACCTCCAAAGGCTGCAGCTTCCCCAGGTGACGGAGACGCAACGGGCCCAACTGGGACAGCCAATTACCCTATCAGAGGTCCAATCTGTAATTGCTCAGGCCAGTTGTTGTAAGGCGCCTGGCCCCGACGGCTTTGGGGCTGAGTTTTATAAACTCCTGTCCGACGCAGTGGGACCGTTGTTGGTGGATACTTACCAGCAGCGGATAGATGGGGGCGGTAGGAGATGGGGAGATAACCAAGCCTATATTACATTGATTCCTAAACCGGCCAAAGACCCATTGCAGGTGGCCTCTTATAGACCGATCTCGTTATTAAATTTTGATGCTAAGTTGTTGGCAAAAATCTTGGCCGAACGGTTAGCGGGAGTATTAGGTGACATTGTGCATGAGTCTCAGGTGGGATTTGTACGTGGTCGGTATGCTGTGCGTAATATACGCCGAATTCTAACATCCCTGGAGTGGGTGCACAGCCACCAGATGCAGACGCTCCTGGTGAGCTTTGACACGGAAAAGGCTTTTGATAGGGTAGACTGGACCTATCTGGATCATCTGTTACCGAGGTATGGCCTCGGACAGGCTTTCTGTGCTATGGTGAAGAGCTTATATGATGCTCCAACCGCTAGAGTACTATGTAACGGGGTTTTATCATCCCCCTTCCCATTGCACCGGGGCACTAGGCAGGGTTGTCCACTATCTCCCTTATTGTTTGTTTTGTCCTTAGATCCTCTCATCAGCAGTATAGAACAAGATCGACAAATTCGTGGGATAGAGGTGGGTGCACGAGGATTTAAAGTGTCGGCCTTTGCTGATGATATGCTCGTGCATTTGCTGGCGCCGCGCGAATCGTTGCCGAGACTGATGGCTGAGTTTCAGAGGTTCGGTAGTTTTGCGGGTCTTCGGATAAATGCAGAGAAATCAGAGGCTTTGGATGTGTTGGGGGGGGCTACGAGATCGCTGGGGGGAGGATTTCCCTCTGAAATGGGCCGAGCATGGGTTTACATATTTAGGTATTATTCTAACCAGACGGCCACAGGATCTATACCATACGAACTTTGAGAAAGTTTTGTCTGGGATGCGGCGCCAATTGCGATCTTGGAACCCATTGCCGTTGGCGCTCTTGGGGAGAATCGCTGCAATTAAAATGGTGATTCTACCCCGTATACTCTACTGGTTTCAAACTTTGCCGGTCTGGTTACTACGAAGGGATTTGCTCAAACTGGAGAGGGAGCTACAAAGATTTCTGTGGAAGGGGGCCCGAGCGCGGATCCCGATATCTCGTATGATTGGTGGATGGCGAAGGGGAGGCCTGGGGCTACCGGATTTAAGACTCTATGCACTGGCTTGCCAGGTGCGACATATTGGAGATTTCCTCGGGGGAACGGACGTTTATACACCTAGAGGGTTAGAGGAGGCGTTAGTGGCTCCTTTCTCCCTAGTGGGGACCTTGCATGTGGACTCGAAGTATCTGCCATTGAGACTTACGCGGAATGTGTTGTTGAACGCGATGCGGCGAACATGGAAACAATTAAATGGCTTCTGGCAACGTAACTGGCAGGTATCTAGCTGGTTACCGATACAAGGTAATGTGCATTTTCTGCCAGGATTGGATTCAACAGCGTTTACATTATGGCACTGACAGGGCCTACATTACTTAGGGCATGTAGTCGACCTCATGGGTAAATGCAAGCCGTTTGTGGAACTACGTGAGGAATATGACTTGCCCGATAACACGCAAAATAGTGGCTATCAGCTTTCTCATTATGTGGCTACGTTACCCCGGGCGGAACTGGGGGAGGACCGGTCGAAGCAAATTATTGATTTCTTGGAATTTGGGGGGGGATACTCCCCTGACGATAGCTGGGTTGAGGACTAAGCTGGCGTGCTATGGGGTGATACCAGACTATGGGAGAGCGGAGGCAGCATGGGAAGGAGAATTGGGCCGTGAGATCCCACCCGGCACGATTTGCCTGGCGGTGGGGCGGATAATAGAACTGGCGGAGGGAGTGCGCTGGAGGGAAATTCAATATAAGGCCTTAACTCGGGTACATTTCTCTCCGCGCAGAGCGCTGCGGAGTCGTATAACGCAAGATGGGTCTTGCCCTCGATGTCAAGCGCCACTGGCAACTTTAACTCATATGTGGTGGCAGTGCAGGCGTATCCTTCCGTATTGGTCCCACATCCGCCATTATCTTGTGAGGTTATTACAACAACAGTTTCCTTGGACCAGTGGTTTAGTCATTTTGGATCAACTGCATCCGACCCTACCTACCGGGAGATGGGCGCGCTTATTGGTGCGTAAAGCATGTTTGGTGGGGAAAGGTCCGATTTTACATAACTGGAGAGATCGGAACCTGCCCACGTTTCTGGAATGGCGCAATAATTTCCATCAGTTGATGCTGGCAGAGCGCTGGAGGGCTAGGGGCTCCGTGAAGCGGTGGACCATCTTTCTGCTGATTTGGGAACCCTATATCCAGAGGTTGGGCCCACGCTGCAGGAGCGAAATAGTGAATGTGGGTCTCTAAGGCCTGACTTACAGGGTGCGGAGAGGGTATAGGTTTTTGCGCGTAGTATATTGCGGCATTGCCGTGGAGTTCGGGGTGCGACATGGGGGAGGGGGAAGGGGTTGGGTGGGGGGGGGCTGTTCTGAGTCTTAAAAAAGGAGAAAATCTTTAACCATATTTGCCTTTCGATTTTCTATATCGTGTTTTGTTTACGGCGACCTACCTGTTTATTGTATTGGCCTCAGAGGAGATAAGACACCACTCCTTTGTGGCTTTTTGCTGAGTAATGTATTGTATGTTATGTTGCTGTTTGGTTAATAAACAAAGTTTACAAAAAAAAAAAAAGAGGGTGTCAAGTGCCCCAGAGTCCAGCGTTGTTTCAGAAAATGTGGAGTCTTACATGGTGTGACAAAAAAGAAAGGAGACTCTGGTAGCCACGCCCACGACGCAATGCCAGTAGGCCAACCACTTACATCACCTGGATATGCCCTCCGGAATTGGAGGAACCATGCAGAAGTAGCAATCGCCGACGTGATCCATGGGCCCTCTCCAGATCATTGGAACCACAAAAGACTTTGATGGTCTTTTCCCATCCATCCACAGCCTGAGATCTGCTACACATGTATTGCAGCATATGTGTGGCGCCTAGCTTTTATCCTGATCTTTTATTCTGCAGCCAAAATATAAATTGTAGGCTTTCTGAACCGCCACAGTCATATGCCATTTTTGTGATGTAAAAGTCACATCACCACAACTAGAGCAGAAATTATCTGCATGATTAACACCAGGACGAGGAATCGCCAAATATGCTGTGAGTGACCTATCGGTATAAAATAAATGTCTTTTTTTTTTTTTTTTTTTTACTGTCAAGCGAGGCAAATTTAAGTAGTGACTGCATCAACTGGTTTTGGACAGGTATTTCGATTGGTTGCAAGTAAAGATTATGCAAGCTCACGCAAATGTTGCAGAATACACTGGTAATGGTCCCCACTGACTAATGAAGAGCACATATCTTAGCAACCAGACCCAGTCGGCCATTTTCACTATGACCTCTGAAAGGCATAGAATGGACCGGGCCACGGCCCCGTACCAATGCGTCGACGCTATCCAGTAGCCTCATATGTCCTCTGCTAAACATCGACCCGTCGCCGCAGACTGACAGGTCGCCATGAGGTCCAATATGGGCTGACCGCATCTGAGCACACGCGGCGCGCACACTGCCTGATGCAATCTCACTCCTCCGGCAAACACTCGGACCCCACTAAGGACATTCGCCACCACAGTGTCCCCACCGAAACGCAGGCCGCCAAGGCTTCAACCGCGCACGCTGTCCCTTCGCTCGGGCCACCCTGACCACCCGACCGACTCCACCCTGCCGATCGAAATAGGCCACCATCCCGGAGATCTCAGACAGCACCTACAGCGCTCGATCCGCTACCGTGTCCGTGAACGCCTGCCACGGCTGATGTACCGCGTACCGTTCCAGTCAGACGATGGAACACTGGGCGTGCTGCGTACACTAAAACGCCTTGTACATAAAGGATCCCCAAAATGTAGCTGAGTCTAACCACGCTCCGGCCAAGCTCCCGGAAGAAAGGGACAAGAACCTTATAAAAAAGAAGTGGGGACAATTAGGAAGGCTTTCCTGTTTGATTTTTTTTTTTTTCCTTTTTACAACTCCATAAGGGCCACAAGGCACACAACCGAACAGGGCATTGTCCAGAGAACGCAAGGCCCCTCCTCCAGGCTGACTCCACAGCCTAAACCGGCAGTCACCTTGGCTGATGCCGAGCAGCACGGAAGCCAACTTGTAAGCCCAGCATATGAAGTATGCCTACTAGTACAGCATTCCACAATGGAGGGACATGTAACCGGACGGCTTTGAATATGAACCTACAGATATCCCGCGCTTGCTCCAAGACAAGCACTGTGCAGCCTACTGGTCTTCTCGGAGCACCGCCACGACCCGAAGACCTAAACCGGCCAGCAAAAGACGACGTATGCTGGGTCCGAAGGAACCTGGTTGAACGGATCCCAGCACTCCCTGTATCGTTAGGATCGGAGCCTCCCCCCAAGGACTCAGCCCTGGCTGGAACCGGCTGAGCATAACTCCAGGCCCTGCAGCGAGCCCCCACGAAGAAGTGGGACGCAACGATGCCTTGAGGAAAGGGAAGGCCCAATGGGTGAAGCAAGTTGCTAGCTGACCAAGGGAGTAAACCCCACATGCGCACCTCAACAGAAGGTCGGAAGAACCAAGGATTCTGGTCCCACAGGTGCGCCTGCTAGCCTTTAACAACATACACCTCCGCAGGTACAAAAAACTTAAATTGTGAGCACCTTCAGGGGTAAGGGGAATAGACGACAGCCTCCGACTGTTGACCACCTTGTCTTGCACAACAGACAGCAGCACCCCACCAAACAAATGATTGGGAATATATGACCTCAGAACCCCAAGACAGAGGTAAAACAGTAGAAGGTGCAGTGGACGTGAATTTCCAGATCTGCCAGCCCCCCTGCCCACATTGAGAAGAGGCAGAGAAGAACTGGACCGGCGCCTCCTGGACAGCCGGGCCACTGAAGGGAAAGCTCATGATTGAGGCCCAAACTCCTCAGGATGGCCCCGTCTTGCATTGGCAACCCCATGCAACACCATGACAACCCCGCTCACGATATCCCAAGCGATCTCTGTCATTGCTGCAACAATCACCTGAGCATGAGATCACAGACAGAACACGGACATGCAGACGCACTCAAGGAGAGTGCACCTAAGAAGTATGAGCCTATCCAACATCCAGCACCACATGTCCAGGTGTCCCACTCCTGTCACCCAAAACACAGGACGCTTGAACCTAGGTGACCGTCATAGCAAAGACAGGGAGGCCTGACTGCCGCTATCAACCCTTCCAGGACCCTGGAACACTAAGCCCCGGACTGTGCCATCCAGCAACACTTCTCATGATCTCCAGCAGGGGCCTTTCCCCAGATGGCCCAGATGGGCAGTGTTCCCGCCAAATGGGCAAGCTGCGCTCTGATAACATAGTGCAGAAAACCAAATCAAAGTGTCTTAACCTAGCTAATTTTTGTCTAATAGCGATCATTCATAATATCAGCCAGACTCAATCATAACATTAGTATTAATGATCTCTAAAGATTGAAGAGTTACTAATGTAACACTAATTGGTTTTGTTTTGTTTGTTTTTTGTTTGTTTTAAAGAGCTTCAAAGGCGATCTTGGAAACTACAGACCAATGAATCTGAGTTCAGTGCCAGTTAAATGATAGAACTTGTTCTGAAAAGCAGCACCAAGCTGTCTTTTCAAAGGGTTAATAAACATGTGAGTAAGCCAAATGATATGTATCTGGATGTTTTAGAAGGTACTTGACAAAGCCCCTTATGAACTTCTCCTTGAGGAAGGAGATGATGTGCTATTATAGAATGGGAAATGGATCAAAAACAGGAACACAATAGGACTAAATGGCCAGTTTTCTCACAGGAGACCCGTAAATAGTGGAATGTCTCGGGATCTGCACTGGAACTGGCATCTGGTAACATCTACTGCACTGAAATGATCTGGAAAAAGAGATCAGCAAGCATGGCGATCAAATTTGCAGATGGCATAACGACATTTAGAGGCTGTCTGCACAATTTCCAAGCGTATAAACATGGAAATAGCATCCTTATGTAAATGACAATTTCAGAAAGGGCTCAATTTGTAGGTGGTTGTGCCGCCGATGACTCTGAATGGCCAAATCCTAGCACGGAAACCTGCTGCTGACAGACGTCGCTAACTGCCAGAGTGCAGACAAAGGTAAAGGCACCCCCCAAGAAGTAAAACCCAAACCAATCACATTGCAGTCAAAGAACTATAAACTATCATGAAATTAAAAGGAAATTAAAATTAAAAGGAAGTCCTTATCTGGGTGTAGCCGCGTGGAACAGCGTCGTCTGCTCAAACGCGGGGCTGCTCCGCTCTCCGCCACGAGGCCTCAGCCCTGCCGAGAAAATGGCACCAATCCGAAGCAGGCCCGTTTGGCACCAACCACCACAGAGGCGGCAAGAGCTCAGAGCCCCTCCATGCGGACTCAAGAGACTCCCTTGTGGCGTCGGGATGCAGCAGTTACCCCGCTGTAGCTGCGGGGTGAAGAGCTGTCCAGACACGCTGCTGCCTCACGCCACCAAAAGTAGCAGACGCTGCGAGCCCCGGCCCACCGGCTAAAGAACCTCGAACGGCCTGAGGCTCCCGCCGTGATGGGAATCTGCCACATGGACACTGCCAAAATGCAGGTGTTCCACAGAGCTCTCCCCCGTACAGTCCTGGGGGAGAGATCATCACCGGGCACAGAGACCGAAGAATCCCAAGCAGAGAGGCTAGCTGGCAGCGTGAACTTTGAAAAGGGACAGAACCCCCCTTTACACTAAGGCAGACTAGGTGAAAATAAATAAAGTAAAAGTAAATGAAATTAAATGAAAATGAATTCAATTTACAGGATTATACCTAAAGAAGGGCAAAAGAAATGCAAGGTAAATCAAATCCTGACTAACTGCTCCTAAACTGCTTCTCAAGTGAGCCCAGCACCTAGGCTCACTATGTCCTCATGCTGCATGGAGACTGGACACACTGGGGGATCATGGGAGAAGACCAGCAGGATATACCCGGTGATGTCACAAGTTTGACTTGTCCAGTCTCCATGTTGCAGGAGGAGGTGCACTACCCAGTGGTGGAGGACTGAACTGTAGGACCGATAAGGAACAACTATTATGGCGACATGGAAGGGAGCAGGATGCAGCATTTCCAAGTGGGTAGTGCCAGTGACCACACAGTTAGGTACAGGATACTGTGGTGTGGGAAAAAGGGAGCAGAGCTGCAGCATTTTCAGTTTAGGGTGGTGGCAACGGTGATAACTGGAAGGTGGGGGGAGCAGATTTGAAGCACCTGGCTCCTCGCTTTGCATTCTATGCCAAATTTTTGGCGACATGCTCGTGTCTCAACACACTGGTCAAGAACCACTGCCCCAGGCAAATGAGAATGTATATTGCAAAAAAAAAAAAAGTATACATGCAGTGCTAATCAAAAGTGTCATCTTATCTTTATGAATCCCCAAACACAGAACCTCTCACAGAACATGAAAGGGTCAAATTGTTGATAATTGCTTGAGTACTGCAGACCCTACTTTAGAAAAATACTAGGCCAGTTGTCTGTTAGAAATTGGCAGCTTTTTTGTGCTTCCCAAAAGGCAAGATAAACTTGGAGTACTGTACAGCCATCCCAAACCATGAGAGCACACTTTAAAAGTGAATAGGAGTCAAATGTAACCTAATTGTCTCTTCACTTGTATTGGGTTTCATTGTTTTGGGGAATCTTCTACTAACACGCAATTGGGTCAGATTCCCTTCAGACCACATGAAATCCATTTCATTGTTATTGAAAATAATTTCATACCAAACAGCTTGAGTAACTTTATTTGTATTACATAGATTTGTTAACAAACATGAACAGCATTTACAAAAAGCAAATTTAGTACAATTATTTCATGTTTCAAACACCACATTCTCAGAATTGTTTCATTTCACAACAGAACTAGCAAAAGTTTAAATTTCAAACAAAGGCATAGAGGAGAGAAACCTGCACAGAGCCATGGGTACAACCCACTCTGGCTATCTTACTCAGCAGGCTAGATGGACCACACTAGTATTATCTGCTGTCACCTACTATGTTACTCCTCTTACTTAAATAACTGGGAGGATATAATCCACAACCCTACAAACAAAAAGGAGGTGAAAAAAAAATTAGGAAAATTGTATCTAACAATCTTCATGTACCCACTCACACTGCAATTTTCTAACACATTACTCATATTACAGATGGGATGTATTAAAATCTTCATTGTTTATCACTCTCCCACCCTTTTCTTGAAAAGGCAACACACCGCCGATGTGTTACTTGAGCTAAGTTTGAACAGGATTGTACAACATACACCAAGAGCCCTCATGGAGCAGGGGGTCCCTAAAATTACTGAATATAGGTTGTAAAACATAAGTAAAAAGAAACAAAAAACTAAACAACAAAAAAAGGCAATTCATTTTAGCCGCAAATAAATGGAAGTTAAAAATAACCCTGCTTCTTCTTGCCCCTCTCCCCAAAATGACATCCACACCTCCCTCCTCAGCTCCAAGGCCATTTTTACAGTTGGGCCAGCCTACCCTTAATACATATACTGCACTTTTAAAGACAGGACCAACTCCTGTTTAAAAAAAAAAGTATAGTTCTAGACGTTTTCAATCCTTGGGTTTTTTTGGATGATTCAATGGGATCTGTCAATCTTTCAGTAACAATTAATATAATAAATTAGTGACCTATTCAGCCTCCCTACATCCTCTACAGAGATTTGAGTTAACTGTATAACAGGCCACAGCTTTAACACATTACATAATTCATAACCTGTAACTACACCACAAGAACCCCCATCCGCAATATCTATATACTGTATAGACCATTTCCACTTCTCCCTTCTTTGCCAGTCATATTCAGATAAATAGTTGGGTGATTTTTCACAGACCAACCTATTTCTAGCTAGGCTACCCTTGTCTCTGGCACCAATACCTTTCAAGTAGCTCACGAAGCAGCATGTAAAATATTTAGAATATTCCTTGGTGTCTACTAGGATGTATGAACTACCCCAGAATTAGCATTGATATTCATGCTAGGGAAGATTTTTTCTTAAGACTATTGGGTAACTCAGCACTGGTCAGACTTGCCTATACCCTTTCTTGGTATATTACTAGCTCAAGCACCAAACTTGGAACTATATCTATACCTAACCTTTGTTGTAACAAGTTTTCACCAAAATAGTTTTAGCTGCAAAAGTTTGTCACTTTAAAATTAAAAATCAAACTTAATATTCATCCTGAAACTATTGCCCTTTATAATTGCCCAATGCTTTTTCTTGGGCATTTCTAGCTGGGTGGCTAGATGCACATTAGGAGAACACCTGTTTAAATTTGCAATTCTGATATTTACAAGTAGTTTTATTGTAAACGCCAGCAAACATCACATGCTGCCCTTGATAAACTAGTGGATGTGCCTGGTTTTTGAAATAATTGTTTGAGCATCACTGTAGGGGCCCTTAACTGTCATTTGTTTTAACCACAGCTTAACGTCCATAGTGTTCCATTGAATAAAACACTTTTCCTCCATTTTTGCCCTGAACTCTAAATCATAGCTGAGCCATACCTAATCCCCGAAGTTCTGGTAAGTCTCTGTACAATATCTACATAACTCAATATAGCATTATATTGAGCTGGATCTTCCTGCTCTACAACACTGATCATTCTCAGGACAGCCTTCATCCAATTACACTTCTATCCACGTTCTTTCCGTCTCCCTTCCAGAAACTTAAATACATCAATACTTACAGTCTCTTATATACCACGCTATTCTGCATCAGTGCAGTTTACATTGAACAAACTGAAATTACATTGAACAGGGCATTATAACTTGGAGATAACTATTTTACAGGGAACATGGGCTATGGAGGGTTAAGTGGCTTGCCCAAGACCACAAGGAGCACCTGTGGGACTAGAAACCCCAGTCCTTCCGGCCCAAGGTTGCTGTCCTCTAGTGGGATTTGAACCCCAACCTTCCGGCCTGAAGTACCTTGTCCCAACCACTAGGCCACTCCTCCGCTTCTTAATCTTTCTTCTGAGGGACTTTGGCACCTCTTCCCACAGAGGTGAAAGGAACATCAATGCTGGTCACCTCCTTATCGCCCTTTTCTAGAAGATTCTTCAATGGTGCTTGTGTCCAATGAATCCCTGGAACTAGAATTGGATCACACCCTTTGCCTGCCCATTCGGTTTCTCTGTGGTTTTGATGCAGGTACAGCTTCGGGACACTCATCACTTTCGATAACTTCCTTGGTATTCATTTCAGTAACGCCCTTTGTATTGTCTTGACTCTTGAGGTCCTGCTGATGCTTCAGGTGTCTGCTTTTCTGTGCTTCTCAAGGCTTCTGGTAGCTCACCCCCTGCCTGGAGGGGGGTGGGCGGCGGCAATGCTGGGGAGACAAACTGACATGAATGCGAGGCCCCCCAAAAGTACCCGGAATTTAAGGTGTTCTGCTACCTCGGCTTCGTTTCTTAGCCCAACAGGGGACTGGTGCATCCATGGGGAAGGAAAACCATTATTAGAAAAGAACTGGAACGCACAAGCTCGCTGCTGGGCCCCAAAGCCTGATAAGCAGTTGGACTATTTCCTCCCAGGGCCTGCCCTGTATTAGTTCCATTAAAACCTAGGGCTCTAGGGTGCACATTCGGAGAGTCACTACGGAAGAGTAACGGGGGGAGCATAACGCCTTCACCCAAAGCCAGTGTACGGGCGCGAACTGTGGCGGGTTTGCGTTGCCCTCTGCCTCCGAGGCGTGCGCCGGTTCTCCGTCCCCCGTCGAGCTGCCACAGGTTGGAAGTGACCTCCCAGAGTCTGACGACGGAACACTCGAGGGATGAATCGTCGTTGCCGGAGCCGCCGAAAAAGAGTTGCGGAAGAGCGCGAGCTTGAACGGAGCCAACGAGACTGCAGCCGGGCGCCGAAATAAAATCTTCACGCCGCTTCGTAGAGAACCAAAGACGAGGCAGGAAAGACGAACGCTTGAGAGTTCAACGGCGGTAGCGACGCCATCCTGTAGCTAAACCGGAGTAGAATTTCCTTGTAGTATAAAACATACACAAAAACAGAATAAAACAGTCGCACTCGTTTTACCTCCGTTTTATACCCTGCCCCTCCCCCCCTTACACCCGATTTACACCACACCTGCGCAGGGAGAAAACAACAGAGCTGCCAGTTGTAGTACAGAGAACGGCTTCCTCCCTTTCTCATGTTTTTACGACACTTTTCGCCAGCCCTGTGACAGAAGGGGGCCGGAAGTAGGTTGAATAGTTCTCTTACCGCTTTTTGCTTTTGAGTGAGAAGCGGCAAGAGCGGCGCGAGGTGGGGAAGTTGGCCGGGGTTGGTTTCTCTCCTGTGATGGTTGTGTAGGAGCTACTGGCTGTGAAAATGGCAGGAGGCGATTCTTCGGCTAGAGAGCTCTCCCTTATGGATAAAAACATAACCAGGTAGGGATAGCCATGGCTTCTGTGCATGATCTGTCTTCGGTCTCCGCCTGTCTACTGATACAAAGAGGAGCATCGGCTTAAGTATAAATAACAGCGATGGGTTTGTTTTCGTTTGAAAGAACACTGGACAACCATCCTTATTCTCTGTAGCATTGTTAAAATCCATTTTGTTGTCATCTGAATAAATTAAACAAAACTAATCATCTCCTGCTTAGATTTTTGCTGATTTTCCTCAAAGGTTGCTAACTGTTTGAAAGAGAAAGAAACCTACATTCTGTCTTTCCCCAGGCTATTCCCTGACCCCCTAACCCCCCCCCCCCCAAACAAAACACCACAAACAACTGCAGAATCCGTGGTAGTTAAATTACAGATCCTTCTTCCCTATTTTCCTTCCCTTCCTCCCTCCAGGGCCCCCACTACACATGATTCTTCATATGCAGTAAAGGCCCAATTGCCACATTAGAACATAAGAACATAAGATATGCCATACTGGGTCAGACCAAGGTCCATCAAGCCCAGTATTCTGTTTCCAACAGTGGCCAATCTAGGTCATACGTACCTAGCAGTTTCCCCAAGGGACACAGGTTCCACAATGCTTGTATTGGTTCAAGCATTGATATCCTGGGTCCCTTCTTAATAATGGTTTATGGACCTTTCCTCCAGGAACTTGTCCAAACCTTTTTTAAACCCAGCTACACTAACAGCCTTTACTACATCCTCCGGTAACAAATTCCAGAGTTTGATTACATGTTGAGTGAAAAAATATTTTCTTTTATTAGTCTTAAATAGTTTACCCTGTAGCTTCATTGCATGTCCCCTAGTCTTTCTATATTCTGAGAAGGTAAACAATCGATCTACGTTTACCCGTTCCACTCCGTTCATTAATTTATAGACTTCTATCATATCTCCCCTCAGCCGTCTCTTTTCCAGGTTAAAGAGCCCCAACCTTTTTAGCCTTTCTTCATAGGAGTAGCCTTCCATCCCCTTTACCATTTTGGTGGCTCTTCTCTGAACCTTTTCTAAAATCGCTATATCCTTTTTAAGATACGGCGACCAGAATTGCACACAATATTCAAGGTGCGGTCTCACCATGGAACGATATAGAGGCATTATAATATCTTTTATTTTATTTTCCATTCCTTTCCTTATCATACCTAGCATTCTATTTGCTCTCTTGGCCGCCGCTGCACACTGGGCCGAGGGTTTTAACATGGTATCCACAAGGACGCCTAAATCTTTTTCCTGGGTGGTGGTTCCTAATGTGGAACCTTGCATCGTGTAACCATAGTTTGGGTTGTTCTTCCCTAGGTGCATAACCTTGCACTTCTCCACATTAAATTTCATCTGCCATTTTGATGCCCAGTCTTCCAATTTATCAAGATCCTCTTGCAATTTTCCACAATCCTCCTGGGTTTTAACAACTTTAAATAGTTTTGTGTCATCAGCAAATTTGATAACCTCACTCGTTATTCCACTTTCCAGGTCATTTATGAATATGTCAAAAAGCAGCGGACCCAGCACAGATCCCTGGGGTACACCACTATTCACCTTTCTCCATTGGGAAAATTGGCCATTTAGCCCTACCCTCTGCTTTCTATCTTTTAACCAGTTCCTGATCCACAGTAGTACACTGCCTCCTATCCCATGACTCTTTAGTTTTGCCAAAAGTCTCTCATGAGGGACCTTGTCAAAGGCTTTCTGAAAGTCCAGATACACAATATCAACCGACTCACCTTTGTCCACCTGTTTATTCACTCCTTCAAAAAAACATAACAGATTAGTAAGACAAGATCTTCCTTGTCTAAAGCCATGTTGGCTGTCTCCCATTAGGTCATGACTATCTACATGCTGAGTAATTTTATTCTTTATGATGGTTTCTACCATTTTTTCCCGGTACTGATGTCAGGCTCACTGGTCTGTAGTTTCCCGGATCACCCCTCGAACCCTTTTTAAAAATTGGTGTTACATTGGCGATCCTCCAATCCTCAGGTATTAGAGATGATTTTAATGATAGTTCACAGATTACTGATAGCAGGTCTGCAATCTCAAATTTCAGTTCTTTCAACACCCTTGGATGTATACCATCCGGCCCAGGTGATTTGCTACTCTTCAGTTTATCTAATAGTTGTAAGATATCTTCCCGATGTATCGATATTTCCTTCAATTCTTCCACACCTTTAAATACCACTTCAGTCGTGGGTAACATCCCTACATCTTCCTCAGTAAAGACCGAAGCAAAGAATTCATTCAGTCTCTCCGCTATCGCCTTGTCGCCTCTTAGTGCTCCTTTAACCCCTTTATCATCTAATGGACCAACTGACTCTCTCACAGGTTTTTTGCTATGAATGTACTTGAAAAGGTCTTTATTTTGCGTTTTTGCTTCCGCAGCAAGCTTCTTCTCAAATTCTCTCTTTGCCTGCCTTATCAATGCCTTGCATTTGACTTGCCAGTGTATGTGCTGTTTCCAGGTTTCATCATTTGGCTCTTTTTTCCATTTCCTGAAAGATGCTTTTTTGGCAACAACAGCCTCTCTGACCTCACCTTTAAACCATGCTGGCAGTTTTTTGGACTTACTTCCACTTTTCTTAAAGCGTGGAATACAGCTGGTCTGGGCTTCCAAGATAGTATTTTTCAACAACACCCAAGCTTGATGTACGTCTTTAACCTTTGCAACTGCTCCTTTTAGTTTTTTCTTAACTGTTTTCCTCATTTTATCATAGTCTCCCTTTCGAAAGTTAAAGGGTAGTACTGTGGATTTCCTTACTATCCCTCCTCCACTAATTAAATCAAAGGCGATCATGCTATGATCACTATTGCCAAGTGGCCCCAACACCCTTATCTCTTGCACTACATCTGGTGTTCCACTAAGGACTAGGTCTAATATTGCTTCCCCTCTGGTCGGTTCATGAACCAGCTGCTCCAAGAAGCAGTCATTTATTTCATCTAGGAACTTTATCTCCCTAGCATGTCCTGTTGTGACACTGATCCAGTCGATGCCGGGGTAATTGAAATCACCCATTATTATTACTGCACTGTAACTTTTGCTAGCTTCCTTGATTTCTTTGAGCATTTCATCATCCATTTGTTCATTCTGGCCAGGCGGACGATAGTACACCCCCACTGCCATCGCCTTCCCCTTTTTACATGGAATTTCAATCCATAGAGATTCTACAGCAAATTTTGTTTCTTGCAAAACTTTAATCCTTTCTGACTCAATGCCCTCTAACATAGAGCGCAACCCCTCCACCAATTGGATTAATTAATTTTTAGTTCTCATTAAGATATATTAAATGAATAAATTACATTAATAGAAGGAAATGATACAAATTAGAGCTACAACTTTATGTATGCAGTAAGGCAAAATCAGAACTGGATCATTGGTTTTGTCAACCTGGGGTGAGTTGCTAATCTTATATTCCTGCATAACACAAACACTCCAGTGGTCCTCAAATTTACCCATCCAAAATGACCTAATTGGATTTATCTTGTGCCTTTTCTCGAAAGATTCAAGGCAAGTTAGATTCAGGTACAGTACAGTAGGTATTGTCCTGTCCCTGGAGGGCTTATAGTCTAACAGGTTGGTGCAAAAAGCTTGTTTCTCCCAGGGCAAGCAGGATGAGTCAGCCACAAGTGGTGGTGACCCCTGGGCATGACCACTAGCCCCACCTCCAGATCCGCCCCTAGCTGGCCAGTCTTCGTCTTCCGCCTTGCCAGTAAGACGTTTTTTATTTTGCTCTCACCTTTACACTATGAAGAATCCTGGATTCAAAAAATGTACTGCCTGCTCAAGGAAAATGGCCAAATCGGACTCCCACTCCCTCTGCCTCCGTTGTCTTGGCAAAGATCACGCCGTGGAGAACTGTTCTGCTTGTGGCCGCATGTCCCCCCGGGCACTGAAGTCGCGCCGGCACGCTCTCCGGGAGTTCCTGGCTCCCGTGGTTGATGTGAGTACCCCCGCTGCTGTTATCAGCGCTCCTTCTCCAGATGCTGCTTCTTGTGCTGCCGTCGTGGCTCCGGCCGGGGACGTGCTGTTTTCGGCCTCCATTCCCCGCCGCGATGCTCTGGACATGTGTGTCCCTATGGAGGCCGCCATCTTGCCTGCTGTTTCCTCTCTGCTTCCTGCCTCGACGATGACCGCTTCCTGTCCTCCCGGGCCTGTCTCTTCTCGGCGCAGACTACAGGAGCTCACCGGGGCAGACGTCAGTGGCGCTTTCTGTCAGCCTCAGAGTTATGCTGCCCGACACGGAAGCCATCAGCGCAGAGCCCGCAAACAGCGCAGACTCTCCCCCGATCACCGGAGACGCTCCAGGAGGCGGAGCCGCTCACGGAGACATCATCGGCAGTCAACAGGCAGGCAACGAAGCGGCCGGCGCAGACACTCATCCTCTGAGCAGAGCAGGCACAGGCACAAGGACTACAAACGGCGCAGGGACCGCAGTTCCAGTTCGGAGTCATCACATTACCACGGAAAAAGAACCAGACACAGCAGCCACAGCTCCTCGCTCTCTCAGGGCTCTCTCTCCAGCAGCTCCGACCAGCGCACCCCCTCATCTGCTAACAACTCTGTCTACGCCGCCTCCTGCAGCTCTGGGGACTCCGACCTCTACCTCCCTGCATCTCCTGTGCCACCAGACTCTCATGAAGAGCCCAGCCTGCCTCTTCAACGCAACGCACAGGCTCTACCCATCCAAGGGAGCCCAGACACCCTGCTACTACTTCAAGGCATGCTCCAGCAGTGGACTTCAGCTCTCTCTAACCTGTCCCACCAGGTGCAGCCCCTTGCGCCCCCGGCAGCAATCACCACCACACATTTGGACGCCACCGCCGCTGCCTCAACCAACCAGCTACCGATGGAGCAGGAACACGCAACGGCTGCCTCGGCCAGCCTCAGCCTCAAGACCACCCTGAGGACCCCTTGCTATCAGCAAACTCTTCGCTTGCGAACCAGGACAACCCCTCAGGGCTACCCGATCCTCCGGAGGACCTAACCTATGCAAAATTTGTTCGGAAGGTCCTGACTGCCTTATCCATCACCCCTGCTGAGGACGTAGACCAACGTGGCGAGGTCCAAAGCGCCCTTAAGTTCGTGGACCCCCCCAAGGCCATTTCGGCCCTGCCTGTCCACCAGCTCCTCCGTGAGAACCTTACAAGGTTATGGCAGACCCCTGCGTCCAATCACTCATGCCCACGAAAATTGGACTCTTAAGTATGTGGTCCAACCTGTTCCCGGATTTGACAAGCAACACCTGCCCCACCAGTCCATTGTGGTGGAATCCGCTCTCAAGCGGTCAAAATCCTCACGCAGTTCTACCAATGCGCCTCCTGGGAAAGACAACAAGCTTCTGGACGATATTGCTAAACGGATTTATCAAGGATCCATGCTGAACGCCAGGATCTCTGCACACCTTTTTCAGCACGCCATCTACCAAGACACCTTGCTGGCCAACATAAAAACCGCCACCAAGGACACAGATCTTCCACCAGCACTCCTGTCTGCCCTCGCTGACCTTGAGGAATGCACCAAACATCAAGGTCGAGCTGCCCATGACACCTTTGAGACAGCCTCCAGAGTAGCCGGAACGGCCATCTCTGCACGCCGACTCGCTTGGCTCAAGGCCTCTGGCCTGCGGACTGATTCCCACGACAAGCTCGCAGACACGCCCTGCACAGGCGAATCCCTTTTTGGTGACAAGGTCAAGGAGACAGTGCACGACATGCGCGAACGCTGCACCACGCTCAAAACACTGGAGGAAGGCTCCGGGGGCTCAAGACCCTACCTCAAGGGAGCCTTCCACGGCTCTTCCGGTCCGAAGCGCTACAACTCCTACCACAGGTGGCAGCAGCAACCACGCTATAAACAGCAGCCTTACCAATCCTTGTATAGGCAAAAACCACGCCAACGAGAGCGCACATCGAAGAAAGCACCCTCTGCTCCTGCTAAAAAAAATCCTGGTTTTTGACTCACCGCCCTGTCAGCACCTTCCGATAGGGGGACGCTTATCCGCCTTCCTTCACTCCTGGGAGCTGATAACTACGGATCAATGGGTCCTCTCTATCATCAAACAGGGCTACCGCATCAACTTCTCCTCAAAGCCACCTGCACGGCCGCCCTTGGTGAGCAACATCCCATCCCAGCATCTACAGGCCATGGATGCGGAGATCCAGGCCTTGCCTCCAGGGCCATCGAGCCTGTTCCTCCAGGCGAGACCAGCAAGGGCTTTTACTCCAGATACTTCCTTGTCCCCAAGAAGTCGGGAGGTATGCGGCCCATCCTCGATCTACGGAAGCTCAACAGGTGCATTGCCAAGGAGAGGTTCAGGATGCACTCCCTGTCCACCATCCTGCCCCTCATCCAACCTATGGAGTGGCTAGCCTCTCTGGACCGTCAAGATGCATACACTCACATTCCCATGCACCCCCACCACAAGAAATTCCTGCGATTCAGGGTAGCGGAGAAACACTACCAATACAGGGTGCTCCCCTTCGGACTGTCCCCTGCTCCAAGGGTGTTTACCAAGTGTGTGGCTGCCGCCCACCTACGCAGACAAGGAGTTTGTGTCTTCCCCTACTTGGACGACTGGCTGTTCTCGGCTCCATCCCCAGCGGAGCTGCGGATGGCCGTCGGAAAAGCCATCTCTCTTCTCTCCTCGCTGGGATTCCTAGTCAACTACCCGAAGTCTCATCTTTCCCCAACGCAGCTTTTGGAGTTCATCGGTGCTCTAATCGACACCGCGCAATCCAAGGCCTTCCTGCCTCAGAACAGGAAGGAGGCCATCAGCGCTCTCGCTCTACAAGTCCTCAATTCCACGCACACCCCCGCCCGAGCGATCCTACGCCTTCTGGGACACATGGCAGCCGCCACCCATGTCCTCCCCATGGCGAGACTGCGGATGCGTGTCCTCCAGTGGCACCTCCGCTCCCATTGGTGCCAACACTCCCATCCCCTGTCATCCCTGATCCCCAGGGACCCATGGGCAGACAAAGCGGTCTGCTGGTGGACACACTCCACCAATCTCTCACAGGGCAAGCGCCTGCAGGCTGCCACCCCTCAGATCACCGTGACCACGGATGCTTCGGCTCTAGGATGGGGAGCCCACTGCGCGGACGCACATACACAGGGGTCATGGTCCACCACCGAGAGGAGCTTACACATCAACGTCCTCAAGCTCAGAGCTGTCCGCCTTGCCCTCCTGGCCTTCCAGAACCTGGTCAGGGGAAAAACAATCAAGATACAGACCGACAACCAGGTCGCCATGTTTTACATAAACAAACAGGGAGGCACGGGCTCACGCCCCCTATGCAGAGAGGCCCTCCTTACCTGGCATCTAGCCCCCTCGCTCCAATGCAGCCTCCTGGCCTGCTACCTACCGGGAGAGGAGAATGTCCTAGCAGATTGCCTCAGCAGACAGCTAAGCCCCCACGAATGAACGCTTCACGAGGACGCGTCCTCCTTCCTCTTCAGGGAGTGGGGCCTCCCCCAGATCGATCTCTTTGCCTCCCAAGAGAATGCCAAATGCCCCCTCTTTTGCTCCAAAAGACCGTCCCCGCACAGACTTGCGGTGGACGCCTTCGATGTGACCTGGGGCCAATGGACCTTAGCCTATGCGTTCCTGCCAACTCCGCTCATCGCACGGACAGTCCAACGGATCATCAGGGATCGGGCCAAGATCATCCTGGTGGCTCCCTTCTGGCCCAGGCAAATCTGGTTCCCATACCTCCAACGCCTAGCAGTGGCACCTCCCATCCAACTTCCCCGGCGGCCAGACTTACTCTCGCAGGACGGCGGTGCAATGCTTCACCCCAACTTACGGATGCTATCACTGACGGCCTGGAAGCTGAAAGGCTAGCTCTGGCTCCCTTCAACCTAACGACCGAGGTCCAGAAGATCGTACTAGCGGCCCGCCGTCCTTCCACCAGAAAATCCTACTGCCTCAAGTGGCGGCGCTTCTCCATCTGGTGCGCGACTCGGCATCTCGATCCTTTCGCTTGCCCTATGCCGCAGCTTCTGCAATATCTTGAATCTCTCTCTTCGCTCAGCCTTAAGACTCAGTCCATCAAAGTCCACCTGTCCGCCATCGCGGCCTTCCATCACCGCGTTGGGGACACCTCAATAGCAGCGATGCCCATTGTGGCCAGCTTTATGAGAGGACTATCCAATCTACGCCCCCCGCTTAGAGAACCTGTACCCTCATGGGACCTTAATGTCGTCCTCAATCAGCTAACGGAGGAGCCTTTCGAGCCCCTACAATCAGCTGATTTAAAGTTCGCCTCCTGGAAAACTCTGTTCCTCGTCGCTATTACTTCAGCCAGGCGGATCAGTGAACTGCATGCTCTCGTGGCTTACCCTCCTTACACCATCTTCCACCTAGACCGCGTCTGCCTTCGGACACACCCCAAGTTTGTTCCCAAGGTGGTGTCCGCTTTCCACATCAATCAAACCATCGAGCTGCCCTGCTTCCTCCCTGGACCACACTCCAGCCCGGATCAGCAACGTCTTCACACATTGGGCTGTGTCAGGGCCCTACGGTGCTACCTCAATAGAACGGCATCACTACGCAAGGGGTCCCAGCTTTTCATAGCCTACGACCCCAACAAGCCTGGCCTGCCAGTATCCAAGCGCACGCTTTCCGGCTGGATCTCCGCTTGCATCGCCTTCTGCCTTTCACGCGCAGGAGTGAGTCCCTCCGCAGGTATCACAGCACATCACCTGCGGGCCTTGGCAGCCTCCATCGCAAACCTCCACTCTGTGCCTATACCCGACATCTGCAAAGCCGCAACGTGGTCCTCTGTGCAGACTTTCCAGAGGCACTACTGCCTCGACAGAGCGGATCACGGGGGCTCCGCATTCGGGCTAGCAGTGTTGTCGACTGCCACCCCCTTGCCAGAACAGGGACTTGTGACTGACTGCACCAATTGATGTCCTTATTGGTGTCATTGTACCTCATTGCTTATTAAGATGTCTCTACACCTTATTGCCAATTGTTTGGTTGTTGATTAGGTCATTGCACCTTATTGCCAATTGAATTATTGTGGATTTACTTGTTGCACCTTATTGCTTTGTTGCACCTTATTGCTCTGTACCCTTTCGACTATTGATTGAGCAGACTGCGCCTATTGCCTGCTGGCTCCGGGGGACGCTTGTTCTTACGGCACTATTCGTGCCCATTGTTTCTTGTTGTGTACGCACACTGTTATTGCTGTTGTTGCACTTCCTGCCTTATCACACGAGTGTTGTTTTGTTTTGTGCACTGTTCTGAGCACTTGCTAGTTGCACATTCTGTCAGTATTGACTCGAACTACGCCATCACCCTAGGCGCGTTCATTCATTAAACTTACTTGCACCTTGGTTATGCGTGCCGCTGAATATGTAGCTGGGGAGACACCACTTGTGGCTGACTCATCCTGCTTGCCCTGGGAGAAAACCGAGTTACCTGTAATGTGAGTTCTCCAGGGACAGCAGGATAAGTCAGCCACACCTTCCCACCCTCCTCCCCGGCGAGGACCTCCTGTCTCTCGCTATCCGCCTCCTAGCCTGAGTATCGCTTCAGCTTGGGAAACCTGGCCAGCTAGGGGCGGATCTGGAGGTGGGGCTAGTGGTCATGCCCAGGGGGCTTAAGCCCTCTGGGCTAGTGAGAGTACTCCGTCTCTGGCGCCGTCGGATGACGTCACCACCACTTGTGGCTGACTTATCCTGCTGTCCCTGGAGAACTCACGTTACAGGTAAGTAACTCGGTTTTTCAAGTTGTGCATTATTAGCTGTGTGGATGATTTTGTAGCCTGTGAGTACCACAAATGTTATGCACCAATACGCAGCAAAGGAAGCACATACAAATAAGTATGTGCAAAACTTTGGCGTAAAGTGGCTGGGGAGGGAGAAGGGGTGATGCATGCGCATATGGTACATGCATGCACACAAATTTCATGTGCTAATGGAACAGTGGTATGCCCCAAAATTTTAAGATAGTGAACAACTTTTCCAGCCCTGGTATGGTAAAAGACAGCGGCACAGTCATTTTTCCCATTTTTTGTGTGCAGCTGTAGACTGTGCAAGGAACAAAAGCAGCAAAATACTTTTCTATTTTCTCCTACATGCCAAACCTTTCTTCTGTATGCACAAGCTCCACACCGAAGATCTTTCATGCTGAAGGAATGACTGTTCATTGGCACACGCAACAAAACTCTCTTCCTGTGCGTGTAGAACTTTGTCAGCTCCAATGAAGCGTAAGAACAACGATACTACTGAGCTTTGCTTCACCTGATCCTCTGTGTGTTTCTCTGCTTCGGATGATGGCTTCATTAAGCATTTTAATATGCACATTTCATTTGGGTATCATTTTAATATATGTGGCACTATTGTGTAAATCCAGCTCTCTAAATACTTACCATGAGCTCAGCATTAGAGTCATGGTTTAGTTATGCAGCAAAATTGCTCTATCAGCCTTACTGCTTCAACTTCTCATCATTGCTCCATAGGCCAAACATAATGCTTTGATTTTCTTCTTTTACTTATAAAATCCAATGCATCTGTACTTAAATGCCAGCTTCCGCACTTATCTTAGTCTGTGTGTAGATAAATTCTTATAACAAAAAAACAGCTTCAAAAGATGCATATCTGGGTCCAACTCAGTCTTGCTCTGACCCCAGCTGGTAGTTTCACCACAGCTTATGGTTTTGTGATGGAACTCATTGTACTACAAAAAAGAGCATTATGATCAGCAAGTCATCTCACAATCAAAAAGTTTTGTTTCACCAACTCACAACTATTAAAACTCCAAAAGACAGCAAGCGCTTGCACTTAGTTCTCATGGCTGTGCTACTCCCATGTTAATGTTCAAAAGAACCACTGACACTTAATTTGATGATTGAAGCTGAGTGGACACATGGTTTACCATTTAAAAATACAATTCTGTTCCCGCTGCCATAGATACCTGGTGAAATCCCTACCTACCTCCACTCTTAACTGGTCTGTGACAAAACACTGCAATTCTTGTGGCGAATAAGCAAAATCTTTCCAGTGTTCTCTTAGCAGAGCTGTTAAATTCCCCACCGTATGAATGATAAATGTTCAATAATGCGGGTGGTTTTCCCAATGTACATCGTTCTGCAAGGGCGAACAATAACATAAATAACCCCTTTACATGGGCAATTAGTCTGATGTCATCTGGCTCCTTCTCTGGCCCTATTCATGTCCAGGCTAAAGACCCATCCCTTCGAGGCTGCTTTTGTATCCTGATGCTCCTCATTCTCTTGCATACTACTTATGTGTATCTTACCTTACTCTAGTCCCCAGTTTTGCTATGTGTTTTGTCTTGATTATATTGTAAACTCTGATGAGCAGGGACTGTGTCTTAAATCTATATGTACAGCGCTTCGTATGCCTTGTAGCACTATACAAATGAATAGTAGTAGTAGTAGTAGTAGTAAATTAAATGTGAAACTGAGGATTTGGATGAGTAAAACAGTTTCTTTGTGTGAAGACCCTCCACACAATTCCCACATTTAGAATGTCCCCCCTGTGTCGTAAACAGCTCCCTTAGGTTGCAGCCCCAAGCATATGCAGACTTGGGGCTCTCTTGTAATTCTGGATGCACTTGTAATATATGCCAATATTTCAACAAAATCTGTTTCACTGGAAAGTTTGTGCTGAATAAGGTAGAACACAAATCGGAGATTGCTCTTTTGATGGCATTGCAACAATAAATCCCTATTGGCATGTTTGGCTTTCTTATACACCCAGGAAATAACTTTATTTCTTCAAAATGCTGACACATTTGGGTGGCTTGCTGCAAATATTCCTCTTTAGTTGTACAAATGTGGCATAGGTGTAAAAATTGGCCTACGGGTATATTATCCTGCAAATGTCGTAGATCAAAACTTTGATATTGAAACAGACTATTCTTGTCAGTGTCTTTGCAGAGAATGGTCATGTGAAAGTCATAATCCTTCTTGATTATCCGAATCCAAAAAATGGATTGATGTAGATTCTACCTGAGGGACAAACTGTAATTTACAATCTTCTTGGTTAATCCATTCATAAAATCGTTCCAGCTCCTGTGCAGGGCCAGACCATGCTAAATAGATACCATTAATATAGCATGCCCACAAAACTATATGAGGCAAATGTTTGATAGATATATAACCCGCTCTTTAAACATATGTTTCATCCAAGTTCTCTGACCTTGTTCTCTGTAAAACCAAACAGTTTGTTGTTCTGGTATGTTGTTATATTGTGAACCGCGCTGATGCTGAATAGAGCGGTATATAAGAGCCTGTAATAAATAAATAAATAAATAAATAAATATAAGCAGGCTGCTGATGGGGTAACAGTAGCCCCCATCGCTATTCCATGTATTGGGTGAAAAAATTGCTGCTGAGATTCAAAATAATTCTCTCTCAGTTACTGACTATGGAATTGAAGAGAGAGGCCAACCAGATCCTTGACATACCCATAAGGACTAGATAATTGAGGGATACCTCAATTGCCTGATGTTGAGGAATATTTATTTATTAGTATTTAGCTCACGCCTTTACAAATGGTAGTTCAAGGCGAGTTACATTCAGGTTGGTGTACAAAGCTAAAATGTCCATCAAAACCAATTGTCAGGACACCTCCACTATCAAATCTAGACAGGTGATTAATCAATGCCCCAGAGTCTCTAATATATAAATCTGCTTGACTAACCAAAGGGCACAAAAACTGATCCAAGTACTCTGGGATACTGGTTTTAAAAGGGAGTCTCTGCCAGACGCAGTTGAGTGGCCAAGTGGTTTCCCCAGGCTTTTATGTATTTTTGTGAATATATGAAAACATAGGACCAAAGGATTCCTCTGCCACAAGAAATTACACTCTTTTTCATGGATCAGGCCCATTAAGGATGCCTCCTCAAGTACATTCAACAATTCCTATTGAATATCTAGCATGGGCTCCCCCTCCAAAGGCTGGTAGAAGCTCTATTGACATAACTGAGAAAAGATCTCCTCCATTTCTTAATCCATTGGTTCAGCATTAGTATGCCACCGCCTTTGTTGGCAGATTTGAGCACTATAGAGTGGTCATTGGCTAAAGTCTGCAAGGCTTGCCTTTCCTGAACGGAAAGATTGTATTTAATCTGAGTCTGCATCTGTCCCAACTCCTTAAGTACAAGGCACTCAAAGGCCGAAATACTTGAATCTACTGGCCCCAGAGGGAGGGATCCAAGTGGATTTGAATGGTAATCAAATCTGAGGATCACTCATATCCTGTTCCACTACCTTCTCTTGTGAAGCAAAAAACATGTTCTTCACTTTCCGAATGAACTTCTGAAAGGATAGATGTAGTCCAGACAAATCTGTTTTTGTTGCTGGAACAAAGGGCAAACCCTTGTTCCAAACTGATAGCTCCATGTCCAGCAACATTCAATCTGACAAATTAAGTACCAGGGAGGACCCTGGCACTGTCCTATCATTACTGGACATCAGACATACTCCTGGGCATCCCGATTCTGGGACTGGGTTCTGCCCCAATCACACCCTCTTCCTCTCTGCTGGTTGTGGGCATCCTGCCTAAAAACCTTCCTAGTCCAATACATCAAATAGCTCACCTGAAGATGTCCCAAAGGCAATTCTCCTCTGGTTGCCATGTGGTTGGTTCCTTATAGTACACCCAAGTATGGACTTGACCTTGCTGATAACACAGGTACACTAAAAAATTTTTTTTTTAAACTGCCTCTAATGTTTCGATTGATTTTTACGTTTTTTGGTGCGCTGAATCCAAATCTGGTAACCAATTTGCTCCATCACGTACAGATTTTTTGCTACATTGGGTTAGCAGTTTGAGGGGAACGTTTCAGATTGAGTGCGATTGAGATAAATGTTTCTTGGATGAATTCTTTATACTAATTGTTTAGTAGTTATTCAAATAAGAATAAAGAAAATTGCAACAAGGCAGCACATAAGAATAGAGTAATGTCAACAAAACACACTGTGATGGTAGCAAAATTGTCTGCACTTAAAACAGCCACATACATGTGCACAAACACTGAGCATATAAGAGCGAGGTTAGACACAAAGCAAAGCAAAGAAATGTGCAAAAAATGTTGTACAGGTATGTATGTAAGAATAGAAAACGCAAACCGCACCATTGCAATACATGAAGACAAACACCCGATGGTGTGAAAATAAAATTCTAATAAATGAGATCCGACACTGTGGTAATAACTAGCAAATTTTTATTTCAAAGTTTAGTAAAAACACGATATTTGTCAACACAGTTTAGATTTTAAAGTCATTCTTGGGTCAATCAATCTCCTGGTGGGTCCGTTTCTTCTTCCCCCGAATGCTTCTCTTGGTGCGCTGCTTGGCGTATTTTTCATCTGGGGCTTCCCGCAGCAGCAACCAGCAGAAATCAGCCATCATAGTGGTGTTCCATCTTCCTTGGTACCTTCTCTCTGCGTCCTTGATGTCCTGGTGAAACCTTTCACCTTGTTCTTCACTGTACGCCCCCAAGTTTTCGGGAAAGTAGTTCACATGGGAGTGCAAGAAATGGACTTTCAGGCTCATGTTACAGCCTTGTTCTTTGAAGGGATTGAGCATCCTGGCAACAATATCCTTATAGTTCTCATCCCGCCTGTTCCCCAAGAATTTGAGAACAACATCCTTGAAGGAATCCCAGGCTTCTTTTTCCTTCTCAGACATCGTTTCAGCGAATGCTCCATCTGAAATGAGTTTCCTTATATCAGGGCCAACAAACACTCCTTCCTTTAGCTTTGCTTCAGAAAGTCGGGGGAACTTTGAGCAAAGGTACCGAAAGCACTCACCATCTTTTGGAAGGGACTTGATGAATTGCTTAATGAGACCCAACTTAATGTGGAGAGGTGGTAATAGAATTTTATCACGAGGTACCAAGCTCTCATGAAGAACATTTTTCTCACCGGGTCTCAAATACTCCCGAATTGGCCAGTCTTTTTTCCCCCAGTGTAGGTCGCGGGCCCGGCTATCCCACAAGCAAAGGAAGCAGGGATATTTGGTGAAATCGGATTGCTGCCCTAATAGCATGGATAGAATTTTAAAGTCTCCACAAATCATCCACTTATGCTCATCATAACGAATCTTCTGAAGAATCAGGGCCAAATTCTCGTATTTTTCTTGGAGAATAACAGAGTGAGCAATAGGAACTGAAGCGAATGTGTTGCCATTATGAAGAAGAACACCTTTTATGCTGTCTTTTGACGAATCAATGAACAGCCGCCATTCAGCAGGATCATACTTGAGTTTAAACTTTTCCATCACTCCGTATATATCGTTGCAAAATACCAAATCTTCCTCTTTGCTGAAATACTTCAAAAATTGTGTCTCGCGGTTGCGATACCAATAAAAAGTTTGTTCCTGGTGACAATAGATTTTTTCTGTTTAAGCCGAGAACCTAGCTGTTGGGCAGCATCTTTTGGGAGTCCTAAATCCCGGTCTAAATCATTCAATTCAGCTTGAGAGAAAAGTTCAGGTTTCGGATCTGGTTCAGTTTCAAACTCGGAAGTACTGGACTCATCGGGAAAAGCCATCTGATGAGTCTCATCATGATCAGAACCATCCACACAAATATGATCCAAAGATTTTGGTGGTTCAGGCACAGGTACTTCGTTGCTATGAGGCATAGGCCTAATTGCTGAGGGAAGGTTGGGGTAACTTATTACGTTCTTATTTTTTAAGTTGTATCCCTTCACAATGCAAGAGCAAAAATAGCAGTCACTGCTGTGGTCTCTTTGTTCACGCCACATCATAGGTATTCCGAAACGAAATGCTTGTTTTTTACCTTTCATCCATAAGCGTAGATCTTCCTCACATGTCTTGCACACTTTGTGAGGAGCCCACGGTTTGTCTTGATTGCCTAACTTCAAACCGAAATAGGCGAAATATACTTTTTTAATAAATGCAGAAATGTTCCTCTGCCGCTTTTTCACGGTATATTCCCCACAAATAAAACAAAAACTGTCCGGAGAGTTGACGCAACCTCTGGCTCTGTGAGCCATCACAAATACACAGCACTGCAAACTACAACTGTAGTGAACCACTTCGGAATAAAGCTGGATTACGACTGAACAAACAAAAGGTAATAATGAACTTGCAAGAAACTGAAATTTGACAGGAACGTTCATGTCGCAACCACCGTGTTTGAGCAAGCGAACGAGGCGAGGCGAACAGGAAAGAACATGCGCCAGCGCGAGTACTGGATTTAGCCCCCCGCCTCCCAATTGTCCTGTTAATGTATAAAATGAATACAAAACACTCTAAAATATCATGAGGGAGTGTTTCTAGTTAGTTAACCATTACAACCTCTATTTTGGGCCAAGAAATAAACTGCTGTCGGCTAAAATAAATTATGTGAACATTCCTTATATGGGTAAGAAATCTAATTTTGCAAGAAAACGTGATGTGATGGAACATTTTGGCTATTTTTCCTGGATTCAGCACCCCAAAATCTATAGGAATCAGTTGCAAAACTGGAGGCAGTTTTTTGGTAGTGTACCTGTGTAATTCATTGCATTCTGGCAGAACATTTTTAATTTATTAGCTAGTATGTTTTGGCAGAACTTCTCAATTTTGGAGTCAACCTCACTAATCTGAGTTATATACTTCCCAGGGTCTGAATTAGCCACTTACATTTTGGTATCTTAGTTCCTTCGTTAATGCCTCAACTTGAGCTCCCGTCGTGTCTATCAATGACAACATCAAGTCATATGAACATTTACTTAATAATTTACTGTATATGTGGGGAGCTCTGTCTTAGGAATAAGCCCCCAATGAATAGCATGGGTTGTATGTCCAAACCGGACGTACATACCCACTATTCGCACATTGGAATGACCCCCAAAGTGTTTCGAGTGGTCAAACATTCTGAGGCTTTATTCAGCTGAAGGCCCCTAGGAATATGGTTTTCCCAACAGTACTCCTTTAGGCTCTCTGCATGCAACTCTGCTCGCACAATCCACTTTCTCAGCCCTAGTATCTCGGACCAATCACAAACACCATTGATAATTCCACTGTCACCAAACAGGTACGTCCCCCTGTAACAGTTTAACTGCCCCTGATGGGGAAAAAAGGCCACAGGTATAAATGCTAATACTACCCCTATATGCTACAAACTGAATGAAATCCTCAAAAATACTTATAGTAACTGGAATCGTTCGTTTAACACTAACTCTCTAAATACTTATGAGTCAGCATTAGAGTCATGGCCTACTTATGCAGCAAAATTACTCTATCAGCCTTACTGCTAGGACCAGCGCTACCATTGGGTCTATTAGCGGTCGCTTAGAACACTGGCCTTTCAGGGGTGCCCACTGCCGCTGCTGTTGGCCCTCACCAAGAGCGACAACGATGGTAATGGCTTGAAACAGCCCCGCGGCGCTTACCTTCAAGCTTCAGTGCCGTGGGGCTCTTTGCTTTCGACTCAGTATCGACTTCCTAGTTGCACAGGAAATCTGTATTGGGCAGTGGAGATCAGCAGAAGCAAATAGTCCTGCGGCACCGAAGCTTAAAGGTAAGTGCCATGGGGCTGTTTGTGGCTATTGTCGTTGCTTTCGATCCCGGAGAAGGGCGATGGCAATGAGTTTCACAGGGAGCACAAGGGATGAGGTTTATCTAGGGCACTTCATCTCATTGCACCGGCCCTGCTTACCACTCCAGCTTCTTAACATTGCTCCACATGCCAAACATAACACATTGATTTTATTTTTTTACTTATAAAGTCCAGTGCATCTATATTTAAATGCCAACTTTCCCACTTATCTTAGTCTGGGTGATATTCCTCTGTGTGTAGATAAATTCTTATAATATAAAACCAGCTTCAAAAAATGCATATCTGGGTTGAACTCTGTTTCGCTCCTACCCCAGCTGGTGATTTCACCATAGCTTATGGTTTTGTCAAGGAGCCCATTGTACTACAAAGAAAGCATTATGATCAGCAAATAATCTCACAATTGAAACCTTTTTTGTTTCACTAACTCACAACCATTAAAACCCGAAAAAACAGCAAGCGCTCACCACTCAGCTCTTATGGCTGCACTACTCCTAAAATGCTGCACATGTGCGCTAATTTTTAAAGGAGACCCCTGCCTGACTATTGGTTCAAAAGAATCATTGACACTCAATTTGATGATTCAAACTGAGTGGCTACATAGTTTGCCATTTGAAAATATAATTCTGTTCCCACTGGCATAGGCGCCTGGAGAAATCAAGAGAATTATACAGAAGCCATTCCTCTCCATATGCACCCAAGCATCATTCTGGTTTTCACCATGTTCTTTTCTATCTGTTTGACCACCTTAAGATAATTAGAAAAAATTACCCCAGGCTTTGCTCTTTTATGGACAGAAGTGTTGTACCTTTTTTTTTTCCAGCCCAAATGCATGACCTGCATTCTTTAGCATTAAATCTCAGCTGCCAAATTTTCAACCAAGCTTCACTAGGTCCCTCCTCATGTTATTTACACCTTAATGGTGTCAACCCTATTCCAGATTTTGGTAGTCATCTACAAAGAGGAAAACCTTACCTGACAGCCCTTCCATAAAGTCACTTACAAAAATGTTAAAAAGAATTGGACTGATGACTGATCCCTGCAGCACATAACTGGCAATGTCTTTATGCTCAGAGTGAACTCCATTTACAAGAACCCTTTGTCACCTTCCACTCAACCAGCTTGTAACCCAGTCGGCCACTTTAGGGTCCATCTCTAAAGTGCTCAATTTATTTACAAGTTGCCTTTGCAGACCGTGTCAAAGGCTTTGCTGAAATCTAATTAGTAAGTTTACTATTTGGCGGTAGCGGCTTCCATGCGATATTGGAGCCGCGGCCACATTGAAATCAATGGAGCCGCGTCTCCGTTATCGCACAGAAGCCATTACCACCGAATAGTAAACATACCCCTAAGTATACCACATCTAGAGCACTTGGGTCCACTGTCTGGTCACCCAGTAGAGGAAATTAATCAGATTCGTCTGATAAGACCTTCATCTAGTAAAACCATGCTGCCTGCCCTGTATCGGGCAAAGTATTGGATCCCAGAAACCTCACTATCCTCTGTTGTATTTATTTATTTATTTAGACAGTTTTGTATATCACCTTATCCTTCAATCAAAGTGGTCACAACACAATTGGGGGATACATTTAACATGAGGGGATATGAGACACATACACTAATACAGGGAACATGGGCAATGGAGGGTTAAGTGGCTTGCCCAAGACCACAAGGAGCACCTGTGGGACTAGAAACCTCAGTCCTTCCGGCCCAAGGTTGCTGTCCTCGCCTTTTAGCAGCATTTCCATTAATTTACCCACCATAGAGGTGAAACTAATGGCTCCGTAGTTTCTTCCCAACTCTAAAGCAGCATTGAAAATGTCAGATAATGGAGCTGCCATAACTTTCCTAAATTCCTCAGCTGTATCCCATTCATTCCCATCACTTTGCCTACTTTTAGCTTAGCTAGCTCCTCACAAATACAGTATTCTGAAAATTATTCAAGATCCACCTCACTTCTGTTCCACTCTCAGCCCTTCATCTGTGAACTCAGAACAGAAATATTTGTTAAGCAGTTCTTATTTATCTTCATCAGCTTCTACATATTCCTACCCTTCACTCTTGAGTCTGACAGTACCACTTATATCATATCTAAAAATTGTCATGTCACCCATTTTACTGTTTTTTTCTTCCATTTGTATCTTTGCTTTCCTGGTTACTTTCCCAACTTCTCTTAGCTTTTCCAAATATTGTTGCTTGTCTTCCTCTTTCTGCGATCTCTTGTATTTTATGAAGGCCACCTTCTTTTTCCTTACCTTTTCAGCTACTTCTTTTGAGAATCACAGTGGTCTGTTTGTTGCCCTTAAAATATCCCTTTTCAGTACTGCCCATTGCTTTTCTACATCCCCTAGCTGTTCTCATCCAGCTAATGATTCCTTGAAGTATCCCACAATCTGGATAAAGTTAGTTTTTCTAAAGTTTAGGACCCTCACTTTTGAATGAACCATCTCCGCTCTTGTCCTAATACTGAACCATACCATTCGGCAAGTCTTGACAAGTTTCACTGGTATATAGGAGCCAGTCTAAAAGAGCCGGATGCCGAGACATAGGTCACTATGCACTCTTCCCCCCCCCAAAAAAAAAGAGGTATAATGCAATTCCTTTTTCGGGATTGATTTACTAAGATACTAAGATACTAAGATTACACAGGTACACTACCAAAAAACTGCCTCCAGTTTTGCAACTGATTCCTATAGATTTTGGGGTGCTGAATCCAGGAAAAATAGCCAAAATGTTCCATCATGTCACGTTTTCTTGCAAAATTAGATTTCTTACCCATATAAGGAATGTTCACATAATTTCTTTTTAGCCGACTGCAGTTTATTTTCTTGGCCCAAAATAGAGGTTGTAATGGTTAACTAACTAGAAACACTCCCTCATGATATTTTAGATGGGAAAAAATGGCATTCATTTTATACATTAACAGGACAATTGGGAGGCGGGGGGCTAAATCCAGTACTCGCGCTGGCGCATGTTCTTTCCTGTTCGCCTCGTCTCGTTCGCTCGCTCGCTCAAACACGGTGGTTGCGACATGAACGTTCCTGTCAAATTTCAGTTTCTTGCAAGTTCATTATTACCTTTTGTTTGCTCAGTCGTAATCCAGCTTTATTCCGAAGTGGTTCACTACAGTTGTAGTTTGCAGTGCTGTGTATTTGTGATGGCTCACAGAGCCAGAGGTTGCGTCAACTCTCCGGACAGTTTTTGTTTTATTTGTGGGGAATATACCGTGAAAAAGCGGCAGAGGAACATTTCTGCATTTATTAAAAAAGTATATTTCGCCTATTTCGGTTTGAAGTTAGGCGATCAAGACAAACCGTGGGCTCCTCACAAAGTGTGCAAGACATGTGAGGAAGATCTACGCTTATGGATGAAAGGTAAAAAACAAGCATTTCGTTTCGGAATACCTATGATGTGGCGTGAACAAAGAGACCACAGCAGTGACTGCTATTTTTGCTCTTGCATTGTGAAGGGATACAACTTAAAAAATAAGAACATAATAAGTTACCCCAACCTTCCCTCAGCAATTAGGCCTATGCCTCATAGCAACGAAGTACCTGTGCCTGAACCACCAAAATCTTTGGATCATATTTGTGTGGACGGTTCTGATCATGATGAGTCTCATCAGATGGCTTTTCCCGATGAGTCCAGTACTTCCGAGTTTGAAACTGAACCAGATCCGAAACCTGAACTTTTCTCTCAAGCTGAATTGAATGATTTAGTCCGGGATTTAGGACTCCCAAAAGATGCTGCCCAACTGCTAGGTTCTCGGCTTAAACAGAAAAATCTATTGTCACCAGGAACAACTTTTTATTGGTACCGCAACCGTGAGACACAATTTTTGAAGTATTTTAGCAAAGAGGAAGATTTGGTATTTTGCAACGATATATACGGAGTGATGGAAAAGTTTAAACTCAAGTATGATCCTGCTGAATGGCGGCTGTTCATTGATTCGTCAAAAGACAGCATAAAAGGTGTTCTTCTTCATAATGGCAACACATTCGCTTCAGTTCCTATTGCTCACTCTGTTATTCTCCAAGAAAAATACGAGAATTTGGCCCTGATTCTTCAGAAGATTCGTTATGATGAGTATAAGTGGATGATTTGTGGAGACTTTAAAATTCTATCCATGCTATTAGGGCAGCAATCCGGTTTCACCAAATATCTCTGCTTCCTTTGCTTGTGGGATAGCCAGGCCCGCGACCTACACTGGGGGAAAAAAGACTGGCCAATTCGGGAGTATTTGAGACCCGGTGAGAAAAATGTTCTTCATGAGAGCTTGGTACCTCGTGATAAAATTCTATTACCACCTCTCCACATTAAGTTGGGTCTCATTAAGCAATTCATCAAGTCCCTTCCAAAAGATGGTGAGTGCTTTCGGTACCTTTGCTCAAAGTTCACCCGACTTTCTGAAGCAAAGCTAAAGGAAGGAGTGTTTGTTGGCCCTGATATAAGGAAACTCATTTCAGATGGAGCATTCGCTGAAACGATGTCTGAGAAGGAAAAAGAAGCCTGGGATTCCTTCAAGGATGTTGTTCTCAAATTCTTGGGGAACAGGCGGGATGAGAACTATAAGGATATTGTTGCCAGGATGCTCAATCCCTTCAAAGAACAAGGCTGTAACATGAGCCTGAAAGTCCATTTCTTGCACTCCCATGTGAACTACTTTCCCGAAAACATGGGGGCGTACAGTGAAGAACAAGGTGAAAGGTTTCACCAGGACATCAAGGATGCAGAGGGAAGGTACCAAGGAAGATGGAACACCACTATGATGGCTGATTTCTGCTGGTTGCTGCTGCGGGAAACCCCAGATGAAAAATACCCCAAGCAGCGCACCAAGAGAAGCATTCGGGGGAAGAAGAAACGGGCCCACCAGGAGATTGATTGACCCAAGAATGACTTTAAAATCTAAACTGTGTTGACAAATATCGTGTTTTTACTAAACTTTGAAATAAAAATTTGCTAGTTATTACCACAGTGTCGGATCTCATTTATTAGAATTTTATTTTCACACCATCGGGTGTTTGTCTTCATGTATTGCAATGGTGCGGTTTGCGTTTTCTATTCTTACATACATACCTGTACAACATTTTTTGCACATTTCTTTGCTTTGCTTTGTGTCTAACCTTGCTCTTATATGCTCAATGTTTGTGCACATGTATGTGGCTGTTTTAAGTGCAGACAATTTTGCTACCATCACAGTGTGTTTTGTTGACATTACTCTATTCTTATGTGCTGCCTTGTTACAATTTTCTTTATTCTTATTTGAATAACTACTAAACAATTAGTATAAAGAATTCATCCAAGAAACTTTTATCTCGATCGCACTCAATCTGAAACGTTCACCTCAAACTGCTAACCCAATGTAGCAAAAAATCTGTACGTGATGGAGCAAATTGGTTACCAGATTTGGATTCAGCGAACCAAAAAACGTAAAAATCAATCGAAACATTAGAGGCAGTTAAAAAAAAATTTTTTTTAGTGTACCTGTGTTATTTTCCCATTTTCTATGTGTCAAGTGGAGGAGTAGCCTAGTGGTTAGAACACTGGCTTGGTAACTAAGCAATCAGGGTTCAATTCCCACTAGCACTCCTTGTGGCCTTGGGCAAGTCACTTAATCCTCCATTGCCTTGGAAGAAAGGCCTGGCAATCTACTTTTGGTGACACTGCCAAGAAAACCCAGGAGCTTCTGGGTCGCCAGGAGTCAGGACTGACTCGAAGGCACACATTACATTTTTTTGCATGGGAAAAAGCTTAATAAATCAGGCCCTTAGCATGCCATCACACAGTGTCAACAGAAGGCAGTAGTTCCACTTCTCCCCTCTCTCACCATGAGCTTGTGATATGTGCAGCAACAGTGTCTCTCTTATGCCTCTATACCTTGCCTTCACACAATCTCTTTCCGTGTTTGTCATACCTCTCCTCCCCCCCCCCCCCATAGGCTTCTCCCAGTCTTTTTCTCATGACTCCCCCCCCCCCCCCCGGCTTCTTCAAGTCTCACTCTCTCATAACCCTCCCCCTGGCTTTCCCAGTCTCTTTCTCTCTCATAACCTCCCCGTCCCCTAGGCTTCACCTAGTCTGTCTCTCTTGTTCATAACCCCCCCCAGGCTTCCCCCAGTCTCTTCTCTCGCTCAAGGCACCTCCCCCAGACTTCTTCTAGTCTTTTCTTTCTTTCATAACTCCTGCCTCTTCCCCTCTCTCTCTCATACCCCCACCCACCGGGCTTCACTCATTCTTTATTGCTTTCTCATACCCTTCCCCACTTCATCGAGTCACTCATCACCAATTTTTGTGCCTGGCTGCAGCTACTAAAAACGCAACATTTCAGATTTCCCCCCACCACAGTGGGCTCTGCAAGATCAGCCCAAATTTCCTCATCTACATGGCCTAACCATGTAGAGCTGACCGTGGTGGGAAGAAGTCTGAAATGCCCCATTGTTCAGCAGCTGCAACCAAATCAAGGGCATGAAATCCTGGGTGCCAGGGTGCAATTTCTAAGGTGCCATTGTGACCTGGCAGCTGGGATTTGTCGAGCCTTCCCATTTGATGATCACTGGTTGCAAGATAATCACCCACTATAGCATCAGAAACACTCCCACATGTGTTCTGTTACCAGTTGCTGGAATAGTTATTGTAGAGAATCCAGGATCTCCTTCTAGACAACATCACCATCTGGCATATTGAACTCGCCTATTAATAGCACTTCTCCTTTCATAGTATACTACAAATGTCTTGAATTAAATCTGTCTACTTCTGCTTATGAGGGAGATGTATATTTCATGAAAATGGATGTTCCATTCCCTCTTTCCAGATAAACCCATAGTGCTGCCTCCTTACCTCGTAAGCCCTGCTATTCTGTTGCTTTAGTATAATTCTTGAATGTAGTGCTATTCCTTCTTCCTTTCTTCCTACCCTGTCCTTCCTATATAAATAGTAGCCCAATATAATTATAATCCTAATCATGGTTCTACGTGAACCATGTCTCCATGATTTGCCACTAAATCCAAGTCATCTTCTTCCATAATAGTTTATAGATCCAGAATCGTATTTCTCATACTACAGGCATTAGTATAGACCTCTTTCCAGATGCTGCCATTTTTTCCCATTTCTGTAGAAGTATGTAATGTTCTACTTATCTCTGAGGGCTTTTACTTACCTGGGAGCTTTGTTCACCCATTCCTGGCAAGCCTAATTTAAAACTCTCTTTAGATTAGCCAGCCTGCCGTGGAAGACACTTCAACCCTTCTTGGCTAGGTGGATGTCATCTTTGCTCAGCTGACTGTGCAAAATCATCTCATGGTCCAGGAAACCAAAACGTTCTTGATGACATCACTCACACAGCCATGCATTCATCTCCAGAATGCAAGTTTCCTTCGTCCAGAATCTTCCGCTACTGCCTCACTCATACTTTCTGTAATGCTCCTCCTAGGCTCATTCATCATCTTCCCCTCTCCCTGCTCCCAGTCTTTCTCCCAGGGTTTTCCAGTAGAGTCTCATGTATCCTTTTTTTTTAAACTTTTTATTTATGCAATTTTCAAAATACAACAAGCAATACAACTTGTACAGAAAAGGACCCATGGGTTCACAAGTCCACAATAAGGCAGGCAAGATGGGTCACAAAACAAAAGAAAATTATTTACCAGCAATACAAACAGGATAAAACAGACGCAAGAGATAAGTGCAAACACTCTAACCGCTGATGGACACCTAATCAAGGGGCCCAACCGGGGGAAGAGAGGGAGGACTAGCCGGTAGATTTACCCTTTTTGAATTTATAAAGGAAGCTAATTGGGATGGCTCAAAGAAAATATATCTGTTTCCAGATAATTTTACAAGACACTTACATGGAAATCGTAAAAAAAATAAACCCCCCAACTGAATAACCCCCAAGCGATACATAAGAAACTGCTTCCTTCTTTTCTGGGTCGCTCTCGAGACGTCAGGAAACATTCTAATCTGTGAGTTCAAGAACATTTTACTGGAAGACCTAAAAAAATGTTTCATGAGCCAGTCTCTATCCACTTCAAGGGCAAAGGTCACCAAAAGCGTAGCGGTCATCCCTACAGCAGTAGGGGACCGTTCCAAAAAGGTAGAAAGATCTAAACTGTCCGAAGACATTAGCAGGTTTTCTCCCTCGCCCTTCGCACCAATCTTCGAAGTTGGCAGATAGAAGGCTTTGGCAATTGGAGGAATAGCTTCTGCTGAAACCTTCAAAACAGTCACAAGAAACTGCTTAAAAAGATCCAAAGGTGAAACCGACGGAACTTTAGGAAAATTCAAAACTCGAAGGTTACGGCTCTTAGCACTATTCTCAAGAAACTCCAACCTCCTATGCACAGCCGATAAATCTTTCACCAAAGATTGGGAAACATCCTTTGCCTGCACTAAGGACCCCTCCAAAGAGGCCACTTTGGCATTTATCTCAGTGTTAAAGGATTCAAAAACTTGCAATTGTTGCCCAAAAAGCTGAAACTTGGGAAATAGACTGGAGCTGAGATGTTATGTTGAGGTGCATAGTTGAGAAGGCATCCCACAAAGACTCAAAGGTAACAACCTTGGGCTTTTCCAGAGAAGGTCCTTGACCACCAAACACTTGAGAGGAAACAAATTGGACTCTCGAAGAAGATTCCACAGAAGAAAGCAGACACCGAGAGGCTTTATCCTCCACAGCCCCCACCGCACCAACATCCAGATCCGGAGATATCTGCCCGGCTGGACTACCTCCCAAACCGGCAGACTGCAGCTGAGGTTTCTCAGTAGAGCTAACCACCCCTCCTTCCGCTCCTACCGGATCCTCCTGCATGATTGCACCATCCGGCTGCATTGGCAGTATGCGGAACTCCGGGCTCAGTGATGCCTCTAGTCTCACGGCGTCCCGGGACCTTCCTTCCGCCCCTTGGACGCCTAGCGAGGGCACCGAAGTTACAGCACTTCTCTCCGCGGTCTCCAGAAAAGAATCCATGGGACCGCGAACCGCCAGTTTCTCCGCTCCTGAGTCCTCCGCCGTCGCCGACTTTGCTTTTCATTTCCTGCCCTTATGCGGCATCGAACGGTTCCACAAAGCAAGGTAAATAGATAAGGAAACTACAAATAGCAAACAAGATTCGGAGCCTCACTGGCGTGCATCCTTTACCGTCGCCATCTTGCCTGTCTTATGTGTATCCTTTTTCAGTTCCTCTCTCATCTTCCTCCAGTGCTTTCTTGCAATCCCATTATCAAGGAACATAGTCTTAAAATGGGCCTGTACCTTAACGTGAAGAAGACAAAGATCCTGACAACTGGGGTTTTGATTATCTTTTTCAGGGCCTGACATGGGGTATCAGGTTGATTTGTACAGCCTCTTCGAAGGGTTGGTAGCAGAAGCAGGAAAATTAAGATGCAAAAAGCTAATAAAGAAAAAGGTGGGAGGAGACAAGACTTATTTAGGTATGTTTAATTACAGGAGGAAGTGCAAAAGTGGCATTGTGAAACTCAGAAGTGAAAGAGAGGATTATGTAGAGGTTGATGAAAATGTGGAATTGGTAAACAGATATTTGTCTGGAAGTAGGACCGCAGAAAATGGACACAAACAGGAATGGAAGTGAGGAGCTAGCTAAATTAAATGTAGACAAACTGGACTGAATGGAATACTTTCAATGATATTAAGGGACATTTTGGTGGCTCTGCTCTTGAACCTTTTTAGAGGTTCCTTAGAAACATTAGACTGGATAGAAGTGGATGTGGTTCCTCTCCATAAAAGTGGAAGTAAGGAGAGGCTCATCTGACCTTGATGGTAAGTAAATGAATCGAATCACTGCTAAAACGGAGAAGAGTGTGGGTTCTGGAATCAAGTGGATTAGTTGTTTCCTTCAATTTGATTCCTATCTCCTAGTTTTGGTGTTAATCCATTAGTATGGCAGAACATATATTGTTTTTTACACATTTTTTTATTGTATTTGAGTGAATTATATGCTTTGAGTCATTATTGTTGTTTATACCATCATCATATATATATCTGTAAATACTTTAATCCCCTTTGTCTTATCCATATGTTTTACGGACATATATTTAAATTTGTTTTTAAAACATTTTTTCGCTTTATCTATTCATTTTTATTAATGTCACACATAGCTTATATATATAATAGTGAGTGTGGATTTATCTTTTATATATTTTATGTTTGAGGTTACACCTGTGATGAAGGCACATGTCCATGTAGGGTGGAATGGCAGAAAGGACAATAAAGTTATAACTTTGTATACAATTCACATTGATAGTTTCTTCTTTCGCCTCGCTCCATCTTTGTGCCTTCGGTTCTATTCTGCATATTAAGTGCCATCGAGGTGGTGCCAACTCATGGTGGCACTCTAGATAGTTGTCCTAACTGTGTTTGGCCTTTAGTCAGGTGACTAATTGTTGATAGAGTGGCATCTATAGCTGCTGTTATTGTATCGATCTATCTCATTGCTGGCCTTCCTCTTTCACGTTGTCCTTCAGCCTTGCCAAGCATGATGTCTTTCTCTAATGATATTTATTTATTTTGAAACATTTTTAGATCACCATATGTGCAGGCATTCAAGGTAGTTTACAACAATTTAAAAATACAAAGGATTTACAAAGAAAATTATCCTCCCTCCCACAACACCCATACACGTAAAAACAATAAGAAACCACTGATGAGTACACATCGCTACTGCACCAACTGCAAACACACTACACTCCTCTATCTACAGCTGCACTAAGGCAGGAACAAAAATGTTTTTAAAGCCTTCCAAAAGGCAAGCAGTTCCATCTCCTTCCTCAGAGCCTCCAGCATCATGTTCCACCAAACTGGGGCTGCAACAGAGAACATACGTGCCCGTCACCGCAAAAGAATTACTTGAGAAAACCCTGGCACTGCTAACCATGCCAGGGTTTTCCCAGGTCAGCTGTTGCACCTGCGACGACTGCAGGGACCTGTCGTGCTGATACCACATCACAGAGCCCTGCAAATAACTGGACCCCAATCCCCGCAGCACCTTAAAGGCCAAAACTAACAATTTGAAGATACACTGCTGCCGAATAGGCAGCCAGTGCAACTGCCAAAGGACACCGAATCCCACTTACCTAACCCCCAAACTACCCATGTGGCCGAGTTCTGGACTACTTGCAGCTTTCATATCAAGTAAGCCAGCAGACCTACATAAAGGGCATTGCAATAGTCCTCATACTTCTTGACCTCTCTGTTGCTTTTGACACTGTTGACCACAACCTTCTCCTCAATACCCTGTCCTCGCTTGGTTTTAAGGGCTCTGCACTATCCTGGTTCTCCTCCTATCCCATCGCTCTTTCAGTGTTAGTTTTGGTGGCTCCTCCTCTTCTGCTATCCCGCTCTTAATTGGTGTACCCCAAGGATTTGTCTTGGGTCCACTCCTTTTCTATCTCTATACCCAGTCCCTTGGTGCGCTCATCTCTTCCCATGGCTTTCAGTACCATCTTTATGCTGATGACTCCCAGATCTACCTCTCTACGCCTGAAATCTCTCCAGCAATCCAGACCCGGATCTCTGCCTGCCTTTCTGACATTGCTGCTTGGATGTCTCACCGCTGCTTGAAATTGAACATGGTCAAGACTGAACTTCTTATCTTTCCCCCTAAAACCTCCTCTCCTCTTCCTCCTTGCTCAGTCTCTGTGGATAACTCTCTAATCTCCAGGAACAAGCAGGATTGAGTCTTCACATATGGGTACGTCGGTACCGATGGAGCCTGCGCGGGAATGCTCCCCAGCATCCAATCAGAAAGCTTTTGGGAGCATCCCACAGCGCCTGCGTGCTGCCTTCCCGCCTTTCCAACTGTCTCTCCTCAGTTTTTGTTTTTCCGCGGAGCCGGCAGGACGTTCTCCTGTCACCGCTGAAAAGTTTATTTTTTATCCTTATTTTTTCTGTGGTCGCGGCTGTCTCCTCGACTCCACCGGTACCGCCGGTGTTTTTTCTTTTCTTTTTCTTATTTTTACTCAGGGAATTTTTTTCCCTCAGTGTCTTAACTTTTCCTAGGCCTTCAGGCCTCTCCATGTCCAGCATGGAACCGCCAACCATTTCTTCCAGGAAATGTTTAAACTGTGGCGGTACTTCTTTATTTTTGGACTCCAGAAATTGGTGTCTGAACTGTTTGAATCCTGACCCTTTTTCTCCGGAGCCGTTAGGCTACACTTTGGTGAGAGGAGAGCTTCCACATCGAGTCTTCCCCTTCCCGTCACAAGCACACCTCGAACAAACCCGGCATGCAGCTTTTTTCTTCTTAGGCCCAGTATTATGGAATGCATTACCACCGTTTCTCCGATTGGAACCCTCCTATTCTCAATTTAAAACACTACTCAAGACCCATCTGTTTCAGCAAGCCTTTCAACTTTCTCCCGATGGTCCTCCCTGATGTTTTTCAGTTGATATGAGTTGCTGTTTGTTTGTATATTTGTCTTGTCTTGCACTTTGTTTACCCATAGGCTGTTTTGTCTTCCCCAATATGGGCCTATTACTCTTACTGTAATTTTTATGTTTTTAGTAACCTTATGCTTTTAAAATAGTGGTCCTTCTGTTTGTTTAGTTATGTTCTATCCACTTTATCTGTCTATGCTTTTATACTTTTACTCTCCTATCCTGTTTTGGCGTTCCTTTTCCTTATTTTTACATTGCCAACCTTTTATTGTACACCGCTTTATGTTTTGATGGAAAGCGGTTTATCAAATTTTAAATAAAGATAAAGATAAAGATACCCGAGCCCCTTCTGGTATCGGGGCATCGACCGTTTCCTCCTTCTCACAGGATCAGGTAACCCACAAACAGTCTGTTAAGACTAGCCAGTCCTCGAGTGGCAAGTCTCATGCACAGCATGTAGATGGCTCCGGCCTTGCCCTCGAGGGTCCCCTGGCTCAGAACCCCGCGGGAGGTTTCGGCCTCCAAAGCATTAAGGGGTTTCAGGTTGTTCCTGGGGCTCACCCCTCACAGAACATACCTGAGCCATGTTCGGTGGCGGCATCCGCTTCGAGCGGTACCGATTCCCCGGCATCGGCACCGGTGTTGGACGTAACACTCCTCACCAAGGATCGTCATCTGGCCTCTTCGGTACCTTCGGGACCGCTGGTTAAGGACCAGTTTGACTTTCCAGTATCGGCTTCCATACCGATACTCTTACCGACGTCGGTACCCTCCAGACGTGCATCGATAGACTCGCTTCTTTCGATGCCGAGTCTAGAATCGATCTCGAGTCTGGAGGACTCGGTACCGACACGGCTCGGTTCCGATACCTGTCGGTGCTGGGTGCTCGGTATCGGCGCTCCGTGCCGTACCTCGGTACCGCTTGAGCTGCCACCGCTGACTGCTTCGATGTCAGTATCACCCCCGATACCGACACTCTCACCGGTATCCACATCGATACCGGTACCTGCATTAGCATCGCAGTCTTCTGCGTCCATGCTTTTTCCAACAGGATCACTCCTTTCGATACCAAGTCTGTAGTCGATATCCGGCATGGACGATGCGGTACTGCCTTTCACAGCTCTTGATCCTCAGTACCAGCATGCATCCTTTAGGGATTCTGTCTTGCACCGTGCAGATAAACTCTTCCGTGCTCAGGCTAGATCTCCAGATCTAACCTGTCCAAGGGACGTTCTCTTTGGAGAGCCTTCCTTTCAGAATTTCCTTCTGGATATGGCAAGATCACTTGCCATTTCTATCCCTGGTGATCCTACACAGGCCTTTGTTTCTTCTGAGGCAAAGACAAACATAATGCTTCCCTTGCATTATTCCTTGCAGGATCTTCTATTGAAAATGTGGGCAGCAACTTTACGGGTGCCCCCACCATCTACAGCAACTGATCTTTTATATCAGGTGCCCCCCTCTCCAGGGTTTCATAAGCCTCAACTCCCTCATCATTCCCCTGTAGTGGAATTAGCATTGAGGAAGGTGGGAAGTAAGAAGAAGCATTCTTCTTACCCTCCAGGTCGTGAGTTTAGGACACTAGATGCCTTTGGACGTCAAATCTTCCAGACATCCATGCTGTCCACAAGAATTCTCTCATATATTTTCTATATGAGTCTATCTCTTCAGGAGGTCACAAAGAAATTACATCTTTTGACTCCTTTCCTTTCAGAGCCCAAGACTGCAGACTATTCTTTACTACTTAGTCAGATGCAGAATATCTCTTGGTTTCTGTCTCGTGCTTCCCTAGACTCCTTTGAGTCTGTTAGCAGAACCTCTGCTATAGCCATAGGGGCACGGCGTAGAGCCTGGCTACAAGCTTCAGATTTAAGCATATGGGCACAACACAGACTGGGTAACTCTCCTTGTACTGGAGACAATCTCTTCAATAAGGATTCTCTCCAACAGGTTGCTCAGTGCTCCACTGACTTCCCTGTGTCTCAAGGCTCTTCTAAGCCTTTCTCTTCCCCAGTAGGTAGGAAAACTCCTATCATACCTTCCTCCCTAGGAGGAGGAGGTTTTCTTCTTCTGCCCATCGTACAGATGTTCCCAGGCAGGGGAAACACCGCCTTAATCTGAAGGAACCATACCCTCACCAGGCTCAGTAAATTCAGCAACCATATGGTTCTGGTTTTTCTCTGTTTTTCTGTCTCTTTAGATTCAGAATTACTGTTCCTTTTTCTTACATGGATCTCTTTCCAAGACATCCATTGTTTAGTACTTATATTTTTTTGAGCTGTCAGGATTTTCAGGCTATAAGTCACAGATTACTCCTCTTCCTCCACTAGGAGGAGGGAGTTTCATAACTATCAAATGATAGTCTCTGTGCCAGCATGAAATTTCTCCTTCCACAGACTTACCTCCTGGTACGTCTCCTCTCAGCTCTTCTGTCCCTACTCTCTTATCAGGTTTCCCTCATAGAGTGGTACTATCACACTGGTAGGCTTCTCTTTCAGCCTATCTAGTCTTTCTATTGCCAGTGTGGAGTTCTCTCTTCTGAATTGACTCCCCTCCCTTTTGCTTGGACAGTTTCTCAGACAGACACATGTGTTTTCTCCACATTTGGTCTTTCTGTCTGTCTGTTGCCTTAAGGTCTGTCTTGCAAAGATGCAGTACATATTCTCTTAAGGACTTCATAGATAGTGCTGAAGGGTCAAGCCCTTCTCAGCACTCCAACTGGAAAACATCTTCCATTTACAAGCAAAAGGGACGTCCACTGGACAATTCTACATAGAAAGTTTCTGCTGTTGCTTCATCAGCATTTGCCCCTGCAGGAGCCTACTGGTGGGACCTCTGGTACTTCTCCACAAGTTTCCAGAGCTATCCTTCCCTACTTCTGTCTGGCCTTAGTAGTGATTCCAAGAACATCTTTCTTGGATAATCCTTATCACCACTTGGCTTTGGCAGCATACTTGCTATGACTGCCACCTCTCCATCAGACAACGTTTTCTCCTGCATGATGCTCTCTGCAATCCTCAGAGAAGCTCTTCAACTATTGGGCCCTTGCTGGAGAGCATGGAGTTTTGTCTCTAATGCCTTCTTACAGGGTTGCAAAAGGCCTTGCAGTCATGGTTCCCATGACTGTAGGGGCTCTTAGCTCCTTTTCTTTTCTCTTTAAAACAAAGAGCATAGAACTTCTTGCATGAAAGCATAGAGATTTAGCCAATTCCTATACGGAATATGTTCTTTTCTCTGTAGCTGCACCTTCATGGACAGCACATAGTTAATCCAGGAACTCAGGATACCCCTGGTTCCTTCAAGTGATCACTTTGGTATCCCCTCTATGTGTTTTTCCCTGCCCATTTCCTAGAATGGAATTCCACTAGACCCAAGGTTTGCTGCTACTGAGTAACAATATCCTCTGTCTTTCATGTAACCATCCTGGTCATATTGTTAGATACATTCTGCATCTTTGTTACCAGGAGGGAAAGATTCTTGGGATACATTCTTTCAAGAAGGTTCCACCTCTTGTTGTCACCTGTTTCTTATTCACATCTCCCATGTGAAACCACTCATAGACAATTATTTGGTCTTATGTATGCCTATACATATATATGTCTATACGCATCTTGGATGAAAGGGTTGGTCAGCTGAGTGTGCATATCCTCTGCCCTGTTAGTTCTCGTCAGGGAGGGGGATATATATATAGATATATATTATATCCCTGGGTGTTACAGGTCTATATATATATTTTTTCCCTATATATATATATCTATGTATATACCTATATATCTCTCTCTCTGTCGAGTTCTTTCATAGCTAGATAGGTATTCATATACTTATCTTCTGACGGTCCCTACCCATATAAGTATTACCTTCATATGGGTTCCAGTCAGGGCCTATCCTTCTTCATGCTGTTCCACAGCATGTTTTGAGTATTACGCACACAACCACTCCTGTGGTACCATCAGCTTCTCCAATATCCCTAAGGGCTTGATATCTCTGAAAATCCATGACAGTTAGACTGTCATGGCAAATCTTCATTAGGTCTGAGGTTCCACCCTCTCAGACGCCTGTCCTTTCCCTGGGAATACAGGTTTTTTCTTATACCTCTCTTCCCTCAAGGACTTCATCATTTATTTAAGTCGGTCAGTTTTCCTCCTTTGCTCCTAAATATGAATAACCCTGTAGCTAAAGGAGTGTTCAGCTTTTCCCATAAAGCTTCCCCTGAAGACCTGCCGGTTTTTTCTGCTACCCCAGTTCAATCCTGGGGTCACCTTCACTCCACGGTTTGACCTTCACTGTTCTCCTGTGAGTTGTCACCTTCACTTCTGTGAGGTCACCTTGAAGTTCCTCTACTGGATCCACAGTAGATATCATGAATCTATCTACCTCCTGCAACCAGTAGGTAAGCTCAATATTGCAAATTAGTTTTTTCAATATGTATTCATGGTGATTCTCATATATAGAAGGACTCTTTATCTCTAGTCCTATCTAACTTAGCTGTTTCCCACAGCTTCTTTCTCTTCAACTCCTACCCTCCATCCCCAGGATGCCTGGTAGTATGAGGTGTGGCATGTTCAGTCTCCTGCATGCTAGGACTCCAGGCATCTCAGCTTGGGAGTCCCCATATGTGAAGACTCATTCCTGCTTGTTCCTGGAGATAGCACAGTTACTTACCTGTAACAGGTGATCTCTGGGAACAGCAGGAATTAGTCTTCACAACCCACCCACCTCCCCTAGGAGTTGTATCTCTCTATCTTTCCTTTCCTTTCTTTTTCTCTCTTTGTCTCAGTTTTGAAAAACTAACTGAGGAGAGACAGTTGGAAAGGCGGGAAGGCAGCACGCAGGCGCTGTGGGATGCTCCCAAAAGCTTTCTGATTGGATGCTGGGGTGCATTCCCGCGCAGGCTCCGTCGGTACCGACGTACCCATATGTGAAGACTAATTCCTGCTGTTCCCAGAGATCACCTGTTATAGGTAAGTAACTGTGCTTTCCTTCCTGTTTCCTCGGCTTGCAATCTTGGGGTTGTCTTTGACTCCTCTTTCTCCTTCTCCACACACATTCATCTGATAGCTAAGACCTGCTGTTTCTTTCTCTATAACATCAACAAAATCCGCCCATTCCTTTCTGAACACACTACTAAGACGCTTATCCACTCCTTAATCAGCTCCCGTCTTGACTAACCTACTCCTTGCTGGTCTCCCTTTGAATCATCTCTCTCCCCTTCAATCTGTTCAACGCTCTGCTGCGCGGCTAATTTTCCGCCAGCCTCGTCATGCCCATATTACCCCTCTTCTCAAGTCACTTCATTGGCTCCCTATCCGTTTCCGCATCCAGTTCAAACCTCTCCTGCTGACCTATAAATGCATTCACTCTGCAGCTCCTCACTACCTTTCTTCTCTTATCTCTCCTTACACCCCCCCTCAGGAACTCCACTCTTCTGGCAAAATGCTTCTATCTGTTCCCTTCTCTTCTATTGCTAACTCCAGACTTCGCTTCTTTCACCTTGCTGCACCTTACGCCTGGAACAAACTACCTGTGTCTGTACACCAGGCACCTTCTCTGACCCTTTTCAAATCCAGGCTGAAAACTCACCTCTTCGCTGCTGCTTTTGGATCTTAACTCATCTGATCTCCTTGTTTCTTTACCTTTCCCCCTTGTTTTAACCCTGTCTACACCTTCTGTGTTGTCTGTCTTGACTAGATTGTAAGCTCTGATGAGCAGGGACTATCACTTACATGTCTGTGCAGCGCTGCATATGACTTGTAGCGCTATACAAATGCTTAGTAGTAGTAATAGTAAGGTTGAGAGCACAAGCGCCTGAACCAAAAGTGCAAAGCCTTCCTGTCCAAGAATGGACAGAGTTGCCGCACTAGTCATAACTTACCTTAAGCGGTACACACTACCAGAAACTCCACATTCAACTCACCCCAAGCAATCAGTATCCTAAACAGGACGATAACACTAAAGGACGAAGTAAAGTACCTAGGCATCACCCTGGACAAGAATCTGAACCTACAATTGCACATAAACAAAACTGCAGTGAACGCCTACCACCGATTAAAGCTCATTAGGAGACTCAAACCAATTCTCAACCAAGACCATTTCTGCACCATTATTACCCCAATATTGGACTATGGAAACTCATTATACCAAGATCTACCCAAGCAGACTACCCACCTACTTCAACTGGTACAGATTACTTCAGTGCGCATCATTACGGGCACTGCCAAGTTTGAACACATCACACCCATACTACAACAGCTGCACTGGCTACCAATAATTGCACGGGCAAGATTCAAAGCAACTCTGAACATATTCAAAGTCATCCACGACTGCTCAGCAGATGTGCTCCAGGACATAATAACCAAGGACATAAGGAGCAGATCTAGGCGAATCAACAGCAGTAACAGACTCAGCACAGCCACAGGATATCATAAAACGAAGCAAGCAACGTCCAAAAGAGCTATTTCACTCTCGGCACTTGCCCTATGGAACTCCCTTTCTGAAGAACTAAGAACCCTAAATGACCTTAAGGACTTCCGCAAATCTCACAAGACCCTCCTGTTCTTGGATTTCTATGGACAAGTAACATAAAATTGTCAAGCACCAGAATTCTGCCACATATGGCCCACCGACAACCCGCACGCTCAAATGAGAGCTAATTGCAGATAGTCTGTATGCATGTCCTGTCATACCCCCCCTCCTGTTAAATATATACCCACAATTTGTGTTGCTAACCACTTTGATTGAAGGATAAGGTGGTATACAAAACTGGTTAAATAAAATAAATAAATACCTAAGACATCTGTACCTGCAGGGACAAGTCAGCATCAAGTATGACCCCCAGGTACCAGATTTCTGACTTCCAATCCAGATGCGTCCCTTCAATTGAAAGTCCACTCTGCACCGTATCTTCCGACAGTGTCCCAAGCACCAGTACTTCAGATATCCCTACACTTAAGACCAATTGATTGGCCTTTGATCAGATTGCAAACTCAAGCATGCACTAGCCTGCGGTATCATCCCAGATTCATCCTCATCACATTCGATAATAAGTTGGATATCTCTGTTTGCATGATGTGTCCAAAGTATGAAAGTCAGTCTTGTCATTTGAGCTTCTAAAGAAAGCTTAGGTTTGATCTCCTCTAGTACCAAGTGATTTGTTCTTCGAGCAGTCCATGGTATGCACAGTATTCTTCGCCAGCGCCATAATTCGAAGGCATCGATTTTTCTTCCTGATTCTCTTTTCTTCACTGTCCAACTTTCTCACCCATATGATATTATTAAAAATACCATGGCTTGGACAAGATTGAATCTTTGTATGGAGGGATACATTTCTGCTCCTGAGAATCATGTCTAGGTCCTTCATAGCCAAGAGCAATGTGTCGTCAGATTTCTTGACTGCTTGTCTTTTCTTTATTGATGATTGACCCAAGCAGGTTAAAATTGTCCACTATTTGCATTTCTTCTCCATCAACCATGAACTTATTGATTTTGTCGGTTGTCAGGATCTTTGTCATCTTCGTGATAAGGTGCAGGTCCATTTTAAGACTATGTTCCTTGATAGTGAGAAGCAAATGTTTCAGATTATCTTCACTCTCACCCAGAAATGTAGCATCAGCATAGCAAAGGTTGTGGATGAGTCTTCACACCCTGATTGTCTTCATACGGTTCTGCTTCTCTGATGATTTGTTCTGCATATAAATTAAACAGGTGGGAAGAAAGTATGCAGCTTTGTTCTACACCTTGCTGATTTTAAACCATTCTGTTTCTCCTTGTTCCATTCAAACTATTGCTTCTTGATCAATGTAAAGGTTGTGCAAGAGAACTATCAGGTATTCTGGTATATGCAAGCTTCTTAATGTGGCCCAGAGTTTCTCATACTTTACACAGTCAGGTCAGTAAAATATATATAGTTGTCCTTTTGATATTCTTTTGTCTTTTCAAGGATCCTTCTGACATCGGCAGTGTCTCTCGTTCATCAACTTTTCCTGAACCCTGCTTGCATAAATGGCATCTTGACCTTATTTCAAGATGGGTGTTACCAGTGGTGTGCTACGAAGACTAGTCCTTTGTCTGATGCTTTTCAATAGTGTTCTGACATTGATTGAGAAAAGTTTGCATTTTTTGTGGTTAATATCAAAATTCTCAAAAGGATAGATCAAGGCTTAACAAATCCCAGGTGCCACTGACCAGAAATTTACACCTGGTGCCTGGGATTTTCTTGCCCCCCCTTAAAAAAAATAATTAAAAAATGCAATGAAAGGCAGCTATGATCATGGCAAAACCCTTCTGTCTGCCTATAGGAGATGGTATCCTCATTGTCAAAACAAGAGGGGAAGGCAGCAATCTGCCTGTGGGGTATCCCATCTCCAGCAGGCAAAAGAGAAGTGGAAGGTCACAACTGCAGCCTAGAAGGATCTGATCTCTGCGGGCAGAAGAGAACAGCTGATCGGGACCTTAAAAAGAGAAAAAAATTAGACACAGGGAGGGGGGATTGAATCAACAAAATCTTAAAGAACTAGAAGCTTCAAAAAATAGGAAGGAGGTTAGGGGAATGGAGGGCAGGAGGTGGACATGTAGGGGGGGAGAGAGAAGGGGAACAAAGTGGGGAGGGGTTAGAGAGGGGAGAGAAGAGTGCAACATGTTGGAAATTAAAGGGTAAATTTGTTGGGACAAAAGGGCACAATGTGTATATACCAAAAGGTGTATCCCCCACACCACCCCCAGAACCCACACACAAGCTCCCAATCCCAACACTATACAGTACATTCATTCACACACTAATGGAGGCATCCCACTTCCACAAACAGACACACCCAAGCACCCCACCTCTGCACCACATAAACAAAGAGGTTCCCCAGCTCTGTACCATACACACACACATGCATCACAGCAAGGCATCCCCACATAGCACCCACTGCCACATCCCATGCACAGATAGGCAAACTATCATTGCACCACACAGACACTTAGTATCTATATATTTCTGTCTAAAGATGCCTCATACAGCTCCTGTTATCATAACAAGACACACATTATGATCTCTCTTCAAAGTCTTTCTCCAGACATGTATAAATTTGCAAATGGAGGAATGTCAGTGGAGAGCGGTGACAACAGGGGTGGGGGGAGGGGGGGATGGAACTTGAGGTAGTTGTAGCCACATCTCTTTAAGATTTTGGCCTGGTTCCTAAATGCAAACCAAATTTGTCAAGGTCTGGGATAGATATCCTAGAAGGTATAATAAATATGATGAGAGATCTTGCAGAACTTGAGGAATAGTCTAGCATTTGGCAGCTAAAATTTAATGTTAAAAAATGCAGGGCCATGGGAATAGTACGCAAAAAAAGAGGAGGACTGGGGAAGCGATTTGTATTTGATGATCTTAAGGTGGTCAACGAGGTAGATAAAGTAATGACAGAAGCCAGAAGGAATGGCCAGCAGCAGAAAGGAGGTGATAATACCTCTATATAAATAAATAAATAAATATATAAGTCTCTGGTAAGACATTGTTTGGAGTACATTGTGCAGTTCTGGAGAATGTTTCTTCAAAAAGATATTAACTGGATGGAAATGGTCCAAAGGGCAGCTCTAAAATGGTCAAAGGTTTTCATTGTAAAGCTTATGAGGACAGGCTTACATTTAAACATATATACCTTGGAGGAGAAGTGGTAAAGGAGCAATATGATAGTCATTTAAATACTTTCAAGGTGTTAATTAATGGGAGTTTGGCCTTTTCCAATAGAAAGGTGGCTCTGAAAAGAGAATTATAGGATAAGGGTGAAAGGGGGTAGATTTAGGAGCAATGCAAACAGAGAGGATAGTAGATGCATGAAAAGGTTTCCCAGTGGAGATGATAGAGACAAGGATGGTATCAAAATTCAAGAAAGCATAGCAAAGCACCAAGGATCTATGAGGGAAAAGAGAGATTGTAGAAAATGTGCTGTTGGTTTGGATGGGCAGACTGGGTAGACCATATGGTCATGTTCTGTTTAGTCCAAAGTTTGGTTCACATACATGCTCTAAATTTATTTGTATCTCAATAGCATGGATTTTATATCACTTAATTCAGGTCTTGATAAAATTTCCTGGAATTTAAGAGCTAGCCTAAACATTTAGAAGCAGCTGGTCATTGAGACCTATGTCTTAGTGCGCACCTTTCTTCCCCTTCCCGAAAGGTGTATCACATCCTTTTTTAGAGCCAAATGTTAGCCCATTTTCTATGGGACAAGAAAGCTTTAAAATTCAGGCTGTTAATGTGCCACTGCACAGTGCCATCAGAAGGCAGTGGCCCACTTCTCCACCCCCAGTGGCCCTTTTATAGCTGCACCAGAAGCAGCTTCCTAACTTTGCTTTACATATACTATAGCTTGGTGATTTGTGAAGCAAAAAAAAAGTCTCCCTTATGCTCCTACACCTTATCTTCACCCACTCTCTCTCTTTACCATGATCCCCCTACCCCTCTGCCTTCTCCATTCTGTCTTTCTTATAACCCCCTTCCCATCCCCTACTTCATCCAGTCTCTCTCTTATTCATTAATTCTTTTGCATGGTTGCATCTGACAAAAACGTGGAGTGTCAGACTTCCCCACTGCAATCGGCTTTCTGCATGTTTGAGCCTGTGCGATGGAGGAAATTTGGGTTGATCTTGCAGTTTCAAGTTTTGAGATCAGCCTGAATTTCTTCCACTGTGCAGCTCAACCTTGTAGAGAGCCGATTGCAATTGAGAAATCTGAAACACCGTGTTTTTCAGGAATTTCAGCCCCCCCTCCCTAAAAACATTTGGGGGCATGAAATAGAGAGTTGATCATACTTTACATCTACCTTTTTATAAATTAATTACTTTTCCAGTAGTAGTTCAAGGTGAGTTACAATCAGGTACTCTAGGTATTTCCCTGTCCCCAGTGGGCTTACAATCTCCTTAGTACCTGAGGCAATAGAGGGTTAACTGACTTGTCCAAGGCCACAAGGAGTGGCAGTGAGATCTGAACCCTGATCTTGATGGTCCCAGGCTGCTGCCTTAACCACTAGGTTACTCCTCCACTCAAACCACTAGGCTATTCTACTCCTAGAATTATCCTCCTAAAATTATTCTAAATAGCAAAGAAATGCCTTTGCACACATTTACACATACTCTGAGGCAGATGTAAATGTGTATATGTAATCTATGCCTGTGTTTTATAAAGTATTCTTGTGCATCTCAACTCTGTCCTTGTTCTGCCCATAGCACTTCTCTATAAACACCTTTGCGCAGATTACATAAAAGTAGATGCTATTTGTTGGAGCATCTCCCATTTTTTAACGTGTATACTTCTATCTTGCCAAGCATGAAAGACATCATGCTTGGCAAGATAGAAGGTCAACGCAAAAGAGGCAGGCCAGCAGTGAGATGGATTGATACAATAACAGCAGCTACGGGTACCAGTCCGTCAACAATGAGCCGCCTGACTGAAGACCGAACACAATTTAGGATAGCTATCCAGAGGGTCGCCATGAGTCGACTCCGACTCGACGGCACTTAATAACAACATACTCCAGCACAATTTTATAATACACCATTTTCTAGGTGTAAAACATGGTTTATGCAAGAAAAATGCTTTATGAAATTAATTATCGCTGCTTCATATGGAGCAGTGTTTGTTATAGCATGTTGGCTGTGGGCTATTTTTTGTTTTCTTACAAAATAATTTGCATATGGAGTCTGAAAAAATACTTTTTTTTTAGCATCCATTTTTCTGTTTAAATTTTTAACAGATTGTGTTTTCTGTAACAGTTGTTTTCATATGATGCAGCATGGATTCACCAGAGGCAGGTCTTGCCAGACAAATCTGATTGATTTCTTTGACTGGGTGACCAGGTAGTTGGACCGAGGGAGAGCCCTAGATGTGGTGTATTTAGATTTCAGTAAAGCCTTTGACACGTTCCTCACAGGTGACTTATAAACAAACTGAGCACCCTAGGGATGGATCCTAAAGTTACTGCTTGGGTTAGAAATTGGTTGGGTGGGAGGCGACAAAGAGTACAGGTAAATGGAGCTCACTCTGAGGAGAAGGATGTTACCAGTGGTGTGCCCCAGGGATCTGTCCTTGGTCCGATTCTTTTTAACATCTTTGTTAGTAATGTAGCGGAAGGGCTGTCGGGTAAGGTTTGCCTCTTTGCGGATGATACCAAAATCTGCAATAGACACCCAGGAAGGTGTAGATAACATGAAGAGGGATCTAGCTAAACTTGAAGAATGGTCTAGAATTTGGCAGCTGGGATTTAATGTTAAAAAATGTAAGGTCATGCATTTGGGCTGCAGCAATCCAAGGGAGCAATATAGTATAGGGGGTGAAGTATTTTTGTCCACTAAAGAAGAGCGGGACCTAAGTGTGGTTGTGTCTAATGATCTTAAAGTAGCTAAACAGGTAGAAAAGGCGATGGCAAAAACTAAAAGGATGTTTGGGTGCATACGGAGAGGAATGGCTAGCAGAAAAAAGGAGGTGATAGTGCCTCTGTATAAGTCTTTGGTGCGATCTCATTTGGAGTATAGCGTGCAATTCTGGAGACCGCACCTTCAAAAGGATATGAACAGGATGGAGTCGGTGCAGAGGGTGGCTACTAAAATGGTTAGTGGTCTTCATTATAAAGCATATGAGGACAGACTTAAGGATCTTAATATGTACACCTTAGAGTAAAGGCGGGATAGAGGTGATATGATTGAGATGTTTAAATACCTCCCTGGCATAAATGTTCAGGGGGAGAGCCTCTTTCAATTGAAAGCAAGTTCTGCTATGAGGGGACATGTGATGATGGTGATGGGGGATAGATTCAGGAGTGATATGCGGAAATATTTCTTTATGGAAAGAGTGGTGGACCCATGGAATTGTCTCCCAGTGGAGGTGGTAGAGATGAGGACAGTAACTGAATTCAAAAAAGCATGGGACAAACACAGAGGATCTCTAAAGGAAAAAAGAGTAATATTGTAGTTGTTGATATGGAAGGACAGACTAGATAGGCCATGTGGTCTTTTTCTGTTGTCATATTTCTATGTTTCTATGATGTCAGGCAATTGAGGTATAAATTGGTATAAAATGGCAGCCCATTATTTTAAGTTAGCATATGAGCTTTGCAACTTGATGCAAAATTTATGTTCATGCACTTTCCCCCAGTCCACTCCAGACAGATGGGTTGTGTCCGTCCACCAGCAGCTGGAGACTGATTATGCAAATCTTTTGTGATGTCACCCTATAACAGAAGATGTACCTCTACCTTCCTGCAGTATTTCAGTCTCCAGCAGCTGGGGAACAACCAAACAGATTCTGTCTGTACTGGTGAAGCAATAGTATTAGTATCGGTATTAGGGTGTTTGAGAGAGCACAGAACTAGGACCTAAGGCAGAGGCTAAGACTGCTTGCTTCATAAAAAGTGTTAAAAAAAAAAGTGTTTCAGAGACGCACAGTGAAATTGGGGAATTAAGTTGGCAGTCTCATCTGGAACCCTTTGGTGGGAAGCCTCTCTGGGACATCCGTGAGCTGTTCAGTCGGTATTGGAGGTGCCTGGAGCGGCGGCAGTCTCTAAGGGGAGCGGTAGGCAGACTGCTGGCCTTGCTCTGTACGGTGAGTGCATTTTTAGTTGTTGGAGGGCAGGAGCTCTGCTCAGGGGTGATCGGTGTTGTTCTGTGGCAAGCATGAAAAGTCTCAGTTTTGGCAGTTGTGGAGCAGTGGGGGGACATGATGGGGTCAAAGGTTGTATGTCCTGCATGCGGCACGTGCCGGAGCTCACTCTCACAGGCAGGCTGTTGCAAGTCCTGCAAGAAGAAGAGCCAGCATTTGGAAGGACAACATCGATGGATAGATCCAACTTCAGGGGGCTCGCCTGGGTCAGAGGACAGCTCCTCTAGAGCAGTGGGAATAGTTTTACCTCAGTGGGAAGCTTCCTGCGCTGCTTTTTCTGCTGTCATTTTGGAGTTGGGATCTGCTCTGGTGACAGCCATATCAGCTGCAGAGCAAGTATTGCTGGCGGTCAGAGCAGGTGCACAGAGTCAGAGGCAAGCAGGTAACACCCGGAGGAGCGCTCCTTGTTTACTCCAGAATTTATCCTGCTCTTAAATAAGGCCTATCAGTTCAAGAAGGGCCAGGGTCTGGACAGGACTCTGGCGACAGTGAAAGCCCCCCTCAGACAAGAGGGGATTTATGACCCCCACAGAAGGGGGGGGGGTTGTTGCTGGCCAAACATTTGAGACTCAGTGAGGAGAGTGAAGAGGAAGATTATGTCTCGCTGGGATCAGGGAGCGCAGAGGATCCTGGAGAAGGGCCCTCGGGCCTTGAAGGCGACCCAGAGGCACTGGGACTAGAGGGGGGCAACTCTCCCCAGGTGAAGATCTGACCATAGTCCAGGTGTTCCGCAAAGATGAACTGTTGGGGGGTCATTTCACAGTCGCAGCAATGAATGTTCCCTTTCGGCCTGCTGAGGAGGAGACTTCTTTGGAGGATTCTCTTCTGCATGGTATGTGGACTCCGTAGAATTCGTTCCTGGTGCATAAGGCAATTATGCAGATGAATGAAACGGAGTGGATGCTGGCTGAAGCAGGGCTCTGAGGAGGATGGGCTATGGCCCATTTATATCCCATACCTCTAGTGGAAAAGGAGCTGTTTGCAAATCCATGGGTGGATGCGTTGGTCACAAAGGTAACCAAGAAGACCACAGTAGAGGGGGGTGCGGCCCTCCGGGATCCTTTGGATAAAAGGCTGGAGTCATTGTTGAAGCAGGCTTTCAAGGTGAATACTCTGTCTCTTCAGGCATCCATCTATGTGGCGCGGGTTTGTTTGCTTTGGGTGCAAGTGCTATCTGAGTCACGCCAAGGTTCCCCCTCAGAGCTGGTGGAGATGGCAAAGTTGGAATCCACGTCCGCCTATTTGGTAGATTTTTGTTACAATCTCGTGTGGCCTTCCTCCAAGAGCATGGCTCTGGGAGTAGCTGCACGACGCTTTCTCTGGTTGCATAACTGGTCAGCAGACGTGCCATCCAAAATTTGCTTGAGTAAACTCTCCTTCAAGGCAAGTTGTTGTTCGGGGAAGCACTTAAGGAGCTGGTGAAGGATATGGGGGAGAGCAAGGGAGCCCAATTGCCAGAAGACAAGCCATGCGGAGGTAAAGGGAAACCACAGCAGAGCCGCAGAGGAGCATGTGATTTTCGACGATTCAGGATAGCACGTTTTGCCTCTACATAACACGGTGGTTATCCCTACCGAGGGCAGTCTTTTCGTGACTGAGGCATGTCCCGTGGATACTATTCAGGTACCACGGGTGCAGCCAAAAAGTCCCAATAAAGTGAGAGGGACCCAGAAAATGGTGGAGCACATCAGAGGTTGGCTGCAGCACTTCTACCACTCTTGGGTCCAGATCACTTTGGATCAGTGGGTGCTGGAAGTCATACATGAGGGCTATGCTCTCAAATTTCAGCACCTGCTTCTGGAAGCATTCATGGTCTTTGGTCTCTCCCCGCAAGGCTCCTCTGAAAGCTCTGGCAGTTGAAGCAACTCTGGAATGGCTATTCGCCTTAGAGGCCGTGGTCAGTGTCCCCCTCGACCAGTGTGGCTCCTATCGATACTCCCATTTATTTTGTGGTTCCCAAAAAAGAAGGTTCGTTTTGACCCATCTTCGATCTTAAATATGTCAACAGGGTGCTCAGGGTGCCTCTCTTCCACATGCCAGGGTGCCTCTCTCCTGTTCCGTCATGGTGGTGGTGCAGCCCAACGAATTCCTGATGGCCTTGGATCTTACAGAGATGTATTTGTACATTCCAGTTTGCCCCAACCACCAGAGGTTCCTGCGGTTCACAATACCCAAGGGTCATTTCCATTTCTGGGTGTGACCTTTGGACTGGCGACTGCGCCTCGGGCATTCACCAAGGTGATGGTGGTTGCAGCAGTGGTCCTGAGACGACAGGGCATTCTAGTCCATCTGTATTTGGATGATTGACTTATTCGAGCAAAGTCACAAGAGGAGAGCCTGCAGGATCCAGGCTGGGTTATTAATATGGCCAAGAACAAGTTTGTTTCTTTGCAGCGATTGGTGTATCTGGGCACGCAATTTGACACACACGTAGGGACAGTGTCATTGTTGGAAAAAAGGATCAGCAGGTTGCAACATCTGCTGCAGCAGTTCTTGAGGATTCCGAGACCTTCAGCCTGGCACTATCTACAAGTCTTGGGCATGATGGCAGCAGCACTCAACCTTGTTCCCTAGGCCAGAGCAGACATGAGACAATTACAGAGGGTGCTCTTGTTGAGATGGTCCCCTCGGTTGCAGCCATTATCCCGATGTCTTCAGTGTCTGGAGGATGTCAAAAGAGCACTGCAATGTGTTTGAGCAGGGAACACTGGGAGTGGGGAGAAATGTTGGAAATGCCAGACTGGGTGGTGGTAACCATTGATGCCAGTCTTTATGGCTGGGGTGCACACTGTCTGGCCCAGGTTGCCAAGGGACAATGGTTAGAGGAAGAAAAGACCTGGTCCATCAACCGCCTGGAACTCAGAGCGGTATGGCTAGGGTTACGGCGGTTCGAGCGCCTGCTGAGTTCAAAGGTGGTGCGAGTGTTCTAGGACAATGCCTCAGTGGCAGCCTATCTGAACTGGCAGGGGGGAATGGGCAGTGTGGTTCTCTCTGCTGTGGTGACACCAATATTGCAGTGGGCCGAGTTTCACCTGTTGGTGTTGTCGACAGCACACAAGGCCTGCAAAGACAAAGTACATGCGGACTACCTCAACAGACATCAGATGGACCTAGACGAATGGGCTCTGGAGTACTCGGTCTTCTCCAGTCTGGTGTGCCGCTGGGGACAACCAGTGATGGATCTCATGGCGTCGGCGACCAATTCCAAGGCTGATCAGTTCTACAGTCGGAGGAGAGAGTGAATGTCCAAGGACCTGGATGCTCTGGCGCAGCCCTGGCACCGGGAGGGGCTGTTGTATGGATTTCCCCTGTGGGCGCTCATTGGAAGACTGCTGCAGTGGATAATGCAGCATGTGGGCCGAGTGATCCTAGTAGTGCCAGATTGGTCTCAGAGGCCATGATATGTGGATCTGATCGGCTGTGGCCATTGCCACAGCGAGTTGATCTCCTTTCACAAGGTTTGGTACTAATGCTGCAGGTGGACTGATTCTCGCTTATGGCCTGGCTATTAAGCGGGCGCTGCTGAGAAAGCTTGGCTATACTCCCGGGGTGATTGATATTCTATTGAGGGCTAGATGAAGGTCTATGTCCTTGTCCTTCATTCGCATTTGATGGATAGTTGAAGACTGGTGTGTGGAGCACAGTGTGCGGCCTCTGGGAGCATTAGTGGTGGATGTGCTGGCATTTTTACAAGCAGGATTGGACAAGGATCTCGCACTGAATTCTTTGAAGTTGCAGGCGGCGTCCTTGGCCTGTTATTGCGGCAAGATGCAAGGTGGTTCATTAGCATGTCATCCGGATTTCTCCCATTTCTTATGTACAGTGAAGCAGTTACGGCTGCTTCTGTGGACAGTCAGGCCCTTGTGGGTTCTTAATATCATATTGTTGTCAGTCCTCTCAGGTTCCCCATTCGAGCCGCTGAGGGATGCTTCCTTGAAATTTGTCACTTCAAATGGTGTTTCTGGTGGCCATTTGTTCAGCCTGGCATATTTCTGAGTTGCAAGCCCTATCCTGTGAAGAGCCATATCTGGTGATTTCCAAAGAAAAGATGTTGTTGAGAACAGTACCTTCCTTTCTGCTGAAAGTGATCATGCCCTTCCACATCAATCAAATGGTGGCACTCCCAGTGTTCACAGCGGGGAAGGTGCGAGAATCTGATCAGCGCTTACACAAATTGGATGTTCACAGAGCTTTGCACTGTTATTTGAAGCAGATTCAACCATTTCAGAAGTCGGAACGCTTAAGTGTGCTATTTGGGGGACCTCGAAAAGGAGAGGCAGCAACAACGGCCTCGATTTCACAGTGGATCAAGGGGGCCATTGCCTCTGCATATTTTCTCAAGCGGAGGAAGATTCCTTCAGTGTTGGGTGCGCATTCTACAAGGGCACAGGCAGCTTTCTGGGCTGAGTTTAGCTTGGTACCGCCGATGGACATTTGTCGAGCAGCGACACGGTTGACACTGCATACCTTTACTAAACACTGCCGTCTGGATCTTTAGGCAGCTCAGGAGGTAAGGTTCAGCAACCCGGTGTTGAGAGCGGGGCTTGCAGGTCCCTCCCATCTGTAGGTACTGCTGCAGTACATTCCATCTGTCTGGAGTGGACTGGAGGGACGTGCATGAAGGTGAAATTAGACCTTACCTGCTAATTTTCTTTCATGGAGTCACTACAATCCACTCCAGAACCTGCCCGATTCGTCTTCAGTAGTTTGGTTCGCGAGCCCATCGGGATAGGTCCGGTCGCAGGGATCTTATTCCACAGAAGAGGCCATGGGCCTAGGTTCCTTTAAAAATTTTCTCTGTTTCCTGTTTGGGTCTCAGATGAGGTCATACATAAGAGAATTGATTGCAATAGATATTGGGGAGGGGCAGATTGTTAAGACAGCATGTCAAAGAAGGAATACAGAAGTTTCAGTACTCTAGTTGAACGCAGGTATTTCAGGTTGCTAATGTTGCCTGCAAAGGTGTTGGCCCATGTTGGGTTTATGTTAGCTTTGTCAACTGTATGCTGTAGGAAGGTGGAAGTGCCTCTGCTGTTATAGGGTGACATCACAAAAGATTTGCATAATCAGTCTCCAGCTGCTCATGGACGGACACAATCCATCTGTCTGGCGTGGACTGGAGTGACTCCATGAAAGAAAATGATCAGGTAAGATCTAATTTTACCTTATCAATATGAAATGTCGTTATCCCAGAAAACATTCTTAATTCACCAAAGACCTTAATGTTGTTGCACATTTCAGGTGTTTAATTTTCACAAGGTATTTGCATTAATTATCATTTGGCTTTCTTTTTAGTTTGTTACAGGTATCTTTAAGCACTTATCTTCATACGCTCAACTTGCATTGCAACCATATTCCTAAGATTGAAGGGATTGGACACCTTCAGAACTTGCGCCATTTAGATCTGTCATCTAATCGAGTAACTCGTATTGAAGGCCTGGCTACACTTACCAACCTGCGTACTTTAAATATGGCCTGCAATTTGCTAACAAAAGTGGAAGGTATATGTTTGACTTTCTACATTTTTCTTTTTGTTTGCATTTATTTTTAGAGCTGGTTTTCTCCATTGTTTGATTACCCTTTGACAGTTATTCCATATCGTCCCTCCAGTCCAGTCCAGATGAGTGGGTTTATGCCTCCCAAGCAGCAGATGGAGACTGAGAAACACTGAGTTTGAAGATGCTATGATATACAGGACCCGTGCAGCTCTCTGCCCACCAGTATTTCTCAGTCTCTAGCAAATGGTGGATGTGTAGACCTGTGTAGGCTGAGATGGATGGAAAAGAGAAATTGGGGGCTAGGTTGACCTTTGCCAGCAGCAGAGCCCTGGGGTCCAGAACCCGGTGGTGCCAGGTCCCTCCCCCCCCCACCACCACCGTCCTTGAATTGGAAAGCGTTCTAATTGGCATGGGTCCCCCCTATCCTCCTCTGGTGAGGTGAAGAGGATGTCGGGGGGGGGGGGGGTGCGGTGGCCTATCTTCCTCCTCCCCAACTCTCAGGAGGGAGCCGGTAGAAGTTGGCTGCTTTTTTCTTAAGAAAAACAAAAAATGAAAATTAAATAATCAGAAAGAGAGGCCAGCTTGAAGAGCCGGCCATCGTACTGCCAGGGGCCTCAGCTCCTTTTGCCGCCATGGTGCACTAGCAGGTCAGCCAGCTCTACCGCACATGCAGGCCAGGGGATTTCGTTGTTGCCTCTCTGGCAGTGGGAGGTGCTGGATGGAATATTTAGATTTCTCAGGTTGGGACTTTGGGTGTCTAGAGGTACCTGAGTATGGGCTAAGGTCTTACATGGGCTGCACCTTGGGGGGAGAAGATCTCCCGGGAGGCGGAGGACTGAATGTCCTTGATTCCTTGGGATGGAAAGCCTGGCGCTGTGTTTGTCTCTAGAATGCTTGGGTCCCATATTGTGTGTATTTATTTTATTTAAAATGATTTTTATACCGCTTTATCCGTAAATCAAAGCAGTTTACAATTCAACACAAACATGTTACATGGTGCGAGGGCGTAGGCATGCAGTGGATGTTATAATGCGTATGGTGTATGGTTAATCTAGGGCAATATAGGCGGGCTACAGCCGCCTTCTGAGCTGAGCTTGGTTGAGTTGCTGTGGCTGGTGGGCTAGATCCATTCCCAGTCCTTACCCTGGTGCTTGTTTGCACTTGCGTGTAGTCACAGGCTCTGTGGGTTAGGTTGGAAGCTACAGAGCAGGTAGCTGCCATTCAGGTTCTGTCTTGCTATCCGGAAGATAAGCCATCTCCCTCTGCGCCTGTGCCATCAGCGGAGCACAGCTGCGTTTCTTGGATAGAATAGATACTTACACAATCAAACAACGTGCATGCTGGAGGACAATAGAGGAGAGCTTGGCATGATTATAATTGTTTCAGCTATGGACAGTACTTCGCCTCGTGGTGACATGTAATGGTTGCCGGGAGCGTGGCATTGCTGTGCTGCGACTTGTCATTGGTCTTGCCCTTCAAGGCACATACAGCATTGGTGTGTAGTTAGCGGTTGGAGGTCCCGTCCTTGAGGGCGGGCTCTTTGCATTGTGGCTTTGGGAGGAGATGACTTCTGTTGGTTGTCAGGAGTCCTTATGAATGGGAGAAGCAGCTTGGCTTGCAATTGCTTCCTATTCCTCCTGGGGAGCTCCAGCCTGAAAATGGCTGACATCCCAGGGCTGAGTGGGCTGGTATCGAGGGGGCTGCCCTCCTTGTCTGAGACTGGTGTTGAGCCACTTCTGGTCTTTGGGCGTATGGCTTCATGACCTAGATATCCTCATGTGCCATTGCCTTGGGGTTCTCTCTCTCTCGCTCTCTCTCTCTGTGGAGGTGCGATCCCTGGATGGGACTTGGGGAACGGTGTTCTGTTTCCTCTCCGTCAGGGGCCTCCAGTTGGTTTCTGTCTTCTGGAGTGCTTGTTTGGAAGGTCCTGGGGACCTTTTAGAATTTATTCTGTGAGATTTGCAGGCCGTTTGTTGGGTATTTTCCAGAGCTTCATGCACGTTTGTGTCATGGGCTTCCATGGTTCTTGATTGTTCAATGATTGCTTCCTGTGGTGGAAGCATTTGGGGATGTTGCTCTTGGCTGGTTTACTGGATCTCTGCTGCTCTGCTTTGGAGTGAATGTTCCTGGAGGGACTGGGCCCTTAGGCAGGCGTGGCATTGTTGGTACAGCCTTAGAGGGTTCCTAGCTTCCTAGTGTGGCTAATACTTTTGCCCGTTGGTACCCATGTTGCAGCCCTCATGCCTCCAGTTGTTGGCTCTTCTGGGCCGGGCTTTGCTCACCCTCTTTGCATTTGTCTCTGGGACACAACTGGGTGATATTCTCCTTGCCCGCGAGGTTAGGACATGGAGTGCTCCAGCATGGAGGATGTTGTGTCATGGAGTCACCAGTTTGCTTGCTTCCCGCCCTTGTTGGTTACTGCTCTGGTACATCCCACACATCCAAACTGGACTGGAGAGGCGATATGGAAGGTGATATTAGGCCTTACCTGCTAATTTTCTTTTCTTCAATCCCTCCAGTCCAGTCCAGAACCCTCCAGGTTTGTTGCTGGTCCTGCCCTGCTTGGAAGAGTCAATATGTTGACGATGTCCAGGCAGTGACTTTGGTCTGCCATAGTCTGTTTTTTTGTTTCCTTACTGGTGGTGCTGGACTGTTTAAAAAAAATGAAAGAGAGAAAGGAAAAAGAAATAAGTTAGAGAGACTGGCGGGCCACAGGTGCACGAGTCGGACCTTAATCTAGGGTTCCCCCTTCTGGTCCATGCTTGCTACAGATCTGTGAGAGCCAGTTCATCAGTGTGGTCTCTCCTGGGATTGTTGAAGGGGGGACCTGTTGATTTCCCTCCCTCCAATACGTAGATATATGCTGTCTTCTTTTTTTCCTTTCTCTACCTGCCCTCTCCCACCCGTATGTTTGGGCATGACTGGATGTGCTTTTCCTGTCAATAAATGGAGTTCTTTTCTTTTTTCCCTTTTTGCAGCCACCATTGTTATTGTAAACCGCCCTGATAACTAGTGTAAAGTTGAAGTATATCAAGCACATTAATAGAGAGAAAGATTTTTCTTGCAGAGCGAGGTCAACTTGGATGGTTATTTATCCACTCTTCCAGACACGTTTCTCAGCGGACATGGTTTCTGGTGAGTACAGTATGTACTGTGGGCATGGAATGAGTTTCTAATCATGGTGTTCTGCAGTCTGCTTTGTTACAGAAATACTGAACTAGCAGAGAGCTGCACAGGTCCTTTATACCAAGGCATCTTCAAAGTCAGTGTTTCTCAGTCTCCATCTGCTAGTTGGGAAGTATAAACCCATGCATCTAGACTGGACTGGAGGGACTCAAGAAAAGAAAATTAGCACATAAGGCCTAATTTCACCTTTGTGTGCAAGGTGTATCAACACATTGTTTACAAGAATTAGTCTCTGGGATAGTGGAGCATGCAATTCTTTCTTAAGTTAAATTTGTTTGAAACCAAATTTCTGGCTACCTCGATTCACTAAGGATTAAAAGGTTGACATATTAGTTATGTTTGCTAAAAAAGTGCTTTTAAGTTTGAGATATCAGAAGATGGGCTACACATACTTTAGGTTTTTTTAAAATATGCCTTGTAACAATATTAACATTAACTTCAAAATAAGCTTGACAACTCAGTTTTCTTTTAAAATGTTCGGTGTTAAAACTTTAACTTTTGTTGCTAGAATAAAGATCAGCTTTTCATTAAAGACATTAACTTGAGGCTGGTGTAATAATTTACCTGACAAAAGAATGATTGAGTTGGTCTGTTTTAGGTGTTTCCATTTCTTTTAAGACGTATTAGGTTCAAAATCTTACTTCATATTAATAAATAGGCCCTTTCAGATCGTCTTGCTAGACCAGTCCAGACGAGTGGATTGTGTTTCCCTACCAACAGATGTGGAGACAGAAAAAGAGCTAAAAACTTCCATTGACCACTTCAGTGACCACATCACTGTTGCTAATGTAGCTGCAGTTAAGGACACACTCCCGTATTTCTCTGTCTCCAACAGATGGTGGATGCTGTTCTGGTGCAGATTGTTTTGAAATTGTGTTAGCACCTGGGCAGCCAAATGAAGGGGTTCTTTCCCAGTAGAGTTAGACAGTGGGTGTCTCCAGGGTGCACCTGGGATACCCCATTAGCAGTTCCCACGTGGAGGAAGGTAAAAAGGATCCGCTCCCAGTCAGGATTATAGACCAGTTGAGTAGCCAGGATTCTTTCGGATCAAGGCCCTTCTGTTACAAGCCTCAATTGCTCCTGCTTTCTCCCCCTGCCCCCCCAGAATGGTGCGGGCAGAAAAGAGAGAAAGTTTATGCCAGGAGCTTGATCGCAGGGGTGGCCTGGAGCCCAGTGTACAGTGTCTGTCCTGGGCTTCCGCAGGGGTGAGTACAGCCTTAATTTGATCCTAGTGCCTGCATCATTGCAGCCATTGTCGGGGGGAGAAGGGGAGGGTGCAGCCTGACCTCATCTGTTGTGCGGATCTTGTCTCTGAATTGTTCTCTGCAGCTGCCACATGTTAAGCATCTTCTGTTATGTGTGCATGCTGATTATGTGGGTGGACTACACCATTGAGCTGCATGGTTGGCTGTGTGGGTTTTGGTTGCACACATATGTTGTATGACTACTCTGCGATTACCATTGCTGTGTAGCTGAAATTTGTGCATGGGCTAAGCATGTGAGCTCTCCAGTTGAATACACTCATTGCCTGCTTATCTTCTGTGGACTATTCATGTCGGCCCCTAAGAAACACTGCCTGGCCTGTGGCAAGTGTCATGTTAGCCCTATCGACTTCCTTTGCAAGCACTGTGCAAAGGATTTATTGGGCCATTGGGGGTGGACCTCTCAGGCCTTGCCAGCAAAGAATCTCCTATGTGGCTGTCCTTAAAGCAGATGGTTGCAGAGACAAGCCCTAAAAAGCAGACTGCTCTGGCACGGAATGTCTCCTCACAGTGCTGGACTTCTCCTCCTTCCCCCATGCCTCTTCTCCTGCCATAGTCAGGGCTATGGTGAAGAGGATGCTTTCTATAGGTAGGGGAGCAAGGATTGACAAGGTATCTTTAGGCTCTGGACCATGTTCTCTGGAATCTCCTTTCTCCAACAAGCATGGGGGACCTTTGGCAAAGAAGGGTTGGAACATGGCCATAAGTTTGCTGCAGAAGTGAACACATCAGCGAGATGGGTCTGGAGACTCTGACCATCTCTACTGCTCAAAGGACCTTAGTTTGGGCTACTCCAGCTCTGAAGAGGAATCTAGGCTTGAAGAGGGTGAAATCTCACCACATGAAGAGGAGTAAGAGGAATCTTTTTTTCATCTTTTCCAGAGGAGTGAGTTGGCAACCTTGATTTCTCTGGTGTCCTCCTTCCTAGAGCTGTCTGTTGCCTCTGAGGAGGAAAAGCTGAAGGGACACCTCATTCTGGAAGGAGGTTATAAACCTACTAATGCCTTTTATTTTCCTCAAATCTTACAGAATGGGATTCGCTGGACTCCTCCTTCCACTGATGTATATGAATCAAAGGCTGATTTTTCCCATGGTGGACACACTGGTCACCAGGTGTATCACCATACCGGTTTGCAGCTTGTCGTGCTGTGAGGGCTTGTGTGCATCAGTGATACTGAGAGCTAAACTATCAGTAGTTTAACTACTGGCAGGGTCTCCCAAGATGGACAGGTCTCAGCTGAGGTACCAGACCAAGACAAACCACCTATCTGGGCAGCAGCAGAATGGGATAGTGTTGACGGAGGAGGATCACATTTCTGTGACAACGGCAACAACACCAAACTTAACCCAATGGATAGTTACAACAAAACAAATTGTGCTATAGTGCTGGAAGATGAGACCTACAGGTTGGAAGGCACTCAACTAGCTACTGGGGAAGAGCTGAAGACTTTTCAGAGTAAAGCCAGCAATTATGATGTGGTTGGATCAAAGCCCTTGGGACGTCTGACTGCTGATGTAGCTGCGCATGAAATGAGAGTCAGAAGCTGTAAAGATGTCTTACACATTGGAACATGGAATGTACGAAGCATGAACCAAGGGAAGTTGGAGGTGTTCAAGAATGAAATGGAATGTGTACAACGTGATATGTTGGGTGTCAGCGAACTGAAATGGACTGGCATCGGGCACTTTGCTTCAGATGATCACATGGTCTACTATGCTGGAAATGAAAGACAAAGAAGAAATGGTGTTGCATTTATAATAAAGCAGAAACTTGCAAGAACTGTAATGAAATACAATGCAGTCAGTGAACGCTTAATCTCTGTTTGTCTACAAGGAATGCCTATCAACACAACTATAATTCAGGTATATGCCCCAACAACAGCTGCAGAAGAGAATGAAATTGAAGAGTTCTATGAACAAGTACAAGCTGAAATTGACAGAACATGCAAGCAGGATATCCTGATAGTCATGGGTGACTGGAATGCAAAAGTTGATAACAAAGAAGAAGGCAAAGTAGTTGGAAAATATGGACTTGGCAACAGAAATGAAGCTGGAGAAAGACTGATAGAATTCTGCAAGACCAACGATCTATTCATCTCAAACACCTTCTTCCAGCAACACAAGGGCAACTGTACACATGGACTTCACCCAATGGATTGTATAAAAATCAAATTGACTACATCTGTGGAAGTCAACGATGGAAAGTTCTATAACATCAACAAAGACAAAACCTGGAGCTGACTGTGGTACAGATCATCAACTACTAGTATGCAAACTCAAGCTAAAGTTGAAAAAGAGCAAACCACTCATGAATGCAGCAAAATATGACCTTGAGAATATACCACTGGAATTTAAAGACTGCCTGCAAAATCGATTTGCTGCTTAGATATAAATGACAGAGCTCCAGAAGAGTTATGGAATGACATCAAGAAGGTTGTGTTGGAAGAAAGCGAGAAGTCTCTACAAAAGGTGAAAAAGCAAAAACGGCCAAAATGGATGACGGAAGAAATGCTGAAAATTGCCCAGAAACGCAGAGAAGCTAAAGCCAGAGGAGAAAGAAAGACAATCACAGAACTCAACAGAGATTTCCAACGTGCAGCAAGACAGGACAAGGAAAAGTACTACAATGACGCATGTAAGGAAATAGAAGCAGAAACTATTAGGAAGAACAAGATCGGCTTTCCTAAAGCTACGAGAGTTAAAGAAAAAGTTCCAGCCTCGAATTGGAATGTTACAAGATGCTCAAGGTTCTATGTTGAATGATGCTGAGAAGATCAAGAAAAGGTGGAAGGAATATACAGAGTTTTTATATGATAAAGATCAAGTTGACCAACAGCCGTTTCAACCTGTACCTTATGATCGGGAACTATTGGTGATGAAAGAAGAAGTTGAAGCAGCATTGAAAGCCTTATCAAAGAACAAAGCAGCAGGCATTGATAGCATTCCCATAGAAGTATTACAGCAATCTGATGCAGCTGTTACCATACTTACAAGGCTCTGCCAAGAAATATGGATGACAACATCATGGCCAACTGACTGGAAAATATCTGTGTTTATACCAATACTAAAGAAAGGTGATCCAACTGACTGTGGAAATTATCGCACAATCGCTCTGATCCCACATGCCAGCAAGATTCTACTGAAGATTATTCAAAAGAGACTACAGCCATACCTGGAACAAGAACTACCTGAAGTGCAAGCAGGGTTCAGGAAAGGGCGAGGAACGAGAGACGACATTGTGGATGTGAGATGGATCCTTGAAAAGACTAAAGAATACCAAAAGGATATCCATTTGTGCTTTATTGACTATAGCAAGGCTTTTGACTGTGTAAACCATGAGAAACTCTGGGCCACGTTAAGAAGCATGGGTATACCAGAACACCTGATCGTACTCTTGCACAATCTGTACATTGATCAAGAAGCAACAGTTCGAACGGAACAAGGAGAAACAGACTGGTTTAAAATAAGCAAAGGTGTAAGACAAGGCTGCATACTTTCCCTCACCTGTTTAATTTATATGCAGAACAAATCATCAGAGAAGCAGGATTGTATGAAGACCACAGAGATGCGAAGATTGGGGAAGACTCATCAACAACCTTCGCTATGCTGATGATACCACATTACTGGCGGAAAGTGAAGATGATCTGAAACATTTGCTTCTCACAATCAAAGAACATAGTCTCAAAATGGGCCTGTACCTTAATGTAAAAAAGACAAAGATCATGACAACTGGCATAATCAACAGGTTCATCGTTGAAGGAGAAGAAGTTGAAATCATGAACAACTTTAACCTACTTGGATCAACTATCAATAAAGAAGCAACAAGCAGTCAAGAAATCAGACGACGCATTTCTCTTGGCAGAATGGCTATGAAAGACCTAGATAAGATTCTCAAGAGCAGAGATGTCTCTCTCCATAGAAAGATTTGACTTGTTCAAGCCATGGCATTTTCAATAACATCATATGGATGTGAAAGCTGGGTAGTGAAAAAGATAGACAGGAAGAAAATTGATGCCTTTAAATTATGGTGCTGGCAGCGAATACTGTGTATACCATGGACTGCTCAAAGAACAAACCAGTCGGTACTAGAGGAGATCAAACCTAAGCTTTCTTTAGACGCTCAGATGACAAGACTTTGACTTTCATACTTTGGACACATCATGCGAAGAGAGAGATCATTAGAGAAAGGCAAGATAGAAGGTCAACGCAAAAGAGGAAGGCCAGCAATGAGATGGATCGATACAATAACAGCAGCTACGGGTACCAGTCTGTCAACAATGAGCCGCCTGCCTGAAGACCGAACCCAATTTAGGATAGCTATCCAGAGGGTCGCCATGAGTTGACTCGACGGGTGGAGCCACTCTCAGGGACTAGTTGCATCGCAAGGTGGAAACACTTAAGTCTGTTCTCTCCATTTCCTCCCTTATCCTCCAGGCAGCAATTTGCAGAGGTCTGATGATCCATGCCCTCTTTCAATGGATACAATCGCACTCAGAGGATGACACTTTGGCTCTTCTGGAGTCTGCGGCAGCTTTCTTAGTGGATACTAAGTATGTTCTGATCTGTTTTGCAGTGATGACGATAGCACAGTGCTAGCTTTGGTTATAGAATTGGACAGTGGACACAAATTGTAAATTCTGGTTGTCTGGACTTACTTTCAAAGGGAAGCTTTTGTTCAGAGAAGATCTGGAGAAGTTAGTTAAGGAATTCAAAGAATCCAAGCCTTATTGCCTTCTGGAAGATAGACTAGGGGGGGTCCTGGCTATGGATGGCTTATCTTCCTCTATTTCTGCCCATCTTCCATGCCCCTGGTTCTGGGAATTTTGGGATCCCAGCGGTATCACCCAGGGAAGCCATACTCTGACTATCCCAGCTCTCAGACCTGGTCTCTGTCCTTTTCTGGAGCCTGCAGGCCCCATGACTCTTCCTCCTCAAGGATTGCCCCTTCCCTTTTGATACAGTGATGGGATGGAGGCCCATTCCGGATTCATTCGTTCATAAATATTTATTATACCTCTATTCAAAAATATGGCGTTCACATTATTGCAGTTTACAATTAAAATTATAAAATCAGATAACAAGCAACAAATAGACAAGTACAAAATGCTTCGTTGCCTGCAGTGGGCGGCTCACCAGGAGTGGGCCCGTGTCACTGCAGATCACTGGGTGCTTAACATTATTCAGCATTATGTCCTGGAGTGCAGAGAACCTATTTTGGATGCCTTTTTGACCTCTCATCTGAAAACCAAAAAGGCTGCTGTGCAGGCCACCCTAGAAAGGCTGGTGCGTCTCCAGGATGTTGTGCTTGTGCCTCCCATCCAAAGAAGTAAAGGCAGGTACTCCATCTACTTTGTTGTGCAAAAGAAGGACAGGTCCTGCAGGCTGATCCTCGATCTGCAGGACAACAATGCCTTCCTGAAGGTGTCCCGCTTCTGGGTAGAGACACTGAGGTCCATCATCCAGGTGGTTGGTGCGGGGAATTTCTCATGTTACTGGTCCTGGCAGAGGATTACTTTCACATTACTATTCGGGAGGATCAACAGCGTTTCCTGTCATTTTGCCAGGCTCAGCTCACATTTCCGGTTCTTGGCACTTCTCTTTGGTCTCCATGGCTCTGAGGATCTTCTTCAAGATTATGGTGGTCACGGCTGCCACTCTGTGGCATGAGGGCATATGTGTGCACCCTTATCTCGACATTTGGCTTATTTGGGTCAAATTTCAGTCAGAAGCAATCAGGATGACAGCCAGAGTCTTTCAGTTTTTGGAGAGCCTCGGCTGGGTGGTCAATTTAAAATAAGAGTCACCTTGAGCCCTCTTAGTCATTAGAGTATGTTTATTATAAAATGTGCTATACCATTCTTCGTAGGCATAGCACATGAAGGGTCTTCACCACGGAGAGAATAGCCAAGTTTTTGGCTCAGCTGTCAACCTTCCGGCAGCAATAGGGTCCCAAGGTTTTGGACTATCTTCAGCTCCTGTGTTCAATGGTAGCAATGATGGAGCTAGTTTTGTGGGTTTGGATTCATAGGAGGCCACTCCAAAGATCATGACTGTCCCATTGGTTGCCTCGCTCACAAAGCTTTGAGATTGGTCTTCCTTCCTACCATCGGTAGTGGCTAGCCTACTGTGGTGGTGTCAGCCAGGGCCGGCCCTAGGCATATGTGGGCATGTTTTTTGCACACAGCCCCACTTTCAGTTCTTTCTGGTCATGTGGTTCACCAACTCTACTACCATCTCCTACTCGACACTATTGCTGCCATGCAGAGCTGGAGTAAGCCAGGGACAGCGGCTGGTGCTTCTGACGATTTCTGTGGCAGTGGCACCAGACTCTAATCTTTCTGGAAGGGTCTGAGACTCTTCCATCACTCACTGACCTGCTAGGGCCTGGAGGCCCAGATAACCAGATGATGCTAGATCATGCCCATTCAGCCCTATTGCGCCCGCTGTTGAAATGTCCCACAGCTTCATATCCGGGCTTCGGGGTATAAGGTGTTAGGGTTGGAGGGGTTGTCTCTGTGGGGGTACCTGTCATGTGGGAATGCAATGCAATGTATGCCTTCGAGTCAGTACTGTCCTGGTCTCTACTGGGAGACTGTATCATGCATCCACCATTGGGAGACTGTTCCATGTATTTGACACTCTTCGGCATATTACTCCTGAGTCTATCCTCTTTCGCCTCCATCCTCTGCCCTCTTATTGCAGAGCTTTCTTTCAATTGAAAGAGGCTCTCCTCCTGTGCATTCATGCCACAGAGGTATTTAAATGTCTATCATATCTCCTCTCCCGTCTATCCTCCAGAGTGTACATATTGAGATCTTTAAGTCTGTCCTCATAGGCCTTATGACAAAGTCTACTGACCTTTTTGGTAGCCACCCTCTGTACAGACTCCATTCTGTTTATATCCTTTTGAACGTGTGTTCTCCAGAAATGCACACAATACTCCAAATGAGGTCTCACCGAAGACTTGTACAGAGCCACTACCATCTCCTTTCTGCTGGCTATTCCTCTCCCTATGCACCCAAGCATCCTTCTGGCATTCACAGTCACTTTTTCTACCTGTTTAGCCACCTTAAGATCATCAGAAACAATCATGCCCAGGTCCTGCTCTTTTCTTGTGGACAGACATACTTCACTCCCTATACTGTACCGCTCCCTTGGATTTTTGCAGCCCAAATGCATGACCCTGCATTTTTTAGCATTAGATCTCAGCTGCCAAATTTTGGACCATTTTTCAAGCTTAGCTAGATCCCTCCTTATGTGATCTACTCCTTCCTGGTTGTCTACTCTGTTGCAGATTTTGGTACCCGACAGCCCTTCTGCGATAACACTAACAAAAATGTTAAAAAGAATTGGAGCAAGGACACATCCCTGCAGCACACCACTGATTACATCCTTCTCCTCAGAGTAACTTCATTTACCTGTACCCTTTGTCACCTCCCACTTTACCAGTTTCTAACCCAGTCAGTCACTTTAGGATCTGTTCCTAGAATGCTCAATTTATTTACAGTATAAGTCGCCTGCGGAATGGTTGTCAAGGCTTTTCTGAAATCTGAGTATACCACATCTAGGGCTCTCCGTCAGTCCAACTCTGTGATCGCCCAATCAAAAATATAAATTAGATTTGTCTGATGAGACCTACCCCTAGTAAAAACGTGCTGCCTTGGATCGTGCAATCCATTGGACTCCAGAAACCTTACTATCCTGTTTTATTTTTTGTTGTTGTTTTTATTGAATTATTTGAACTTCTACATCAAGTAAAAGTAAAGAGGATACACATCGAAAAAAAGGAAAAGAAAACTTCTAACAAAGGGAAAAACCTCATCAAAATTATAGACCACATTAAGGAGAGAGTCAGATACTCACTGTGACCAAACAGAAATACTTTATATTGCTAGACATACTACTCCCACACACATAGAATTAAACAAATAAAACGTCCAAGAACTGTTGAACATAGACAAGCCCTTCCAGGTAATTCTCATTCAACCTTCTGGTGGTAATTTATCTTTAAGAAAAATTTTCCAAGTGTAAATAATCAGAAAAAACATACTGATTCTTCTGATAAAGCACTACAGATTTACAGGGGAAACAGGGGAAGAAAGTGCCTCGCACTGCCAGAGCTTTTCTACAAGTCTGTGTAAGGCTGTGAGACATCAGGAAAAATTGTGATCCTCTGACCACAAAAGGATTTCTCCTTTTTATGAAAGTACAACCTAAAAACCAACATCTTATCTGACTCAGGAGAAAAAGTTACAACCAAAGTGGCTCGAGTAGATATAGAATCCGTGGATGGTTCAAAAAAAAAATTGACAAATCCAAAGTAGGTTCCAATACCACTCGGGCTTCCCCAGTAGCAAAAGCACTCACATTCTTATTAGACACATAGTAACAGTTAGAGATAACCTAGTTAACAGCATTGGACATCAATAATATCTCTTTAAAGTATTTCCTAACTAATATCTCAGGAGTCAAATAATGAGTTTTAGGAAAATTTAAAAAATGCTAATTTTTTGCTCTAGCTGAATTTTTTAGGTTCTCTAAATGCTTATGTACAAGCATACTATGCTTAATATTAGTCATCCTAGTTCATTGCAGAGTTGAGAGCTGACCACTCATTTTGTCAACCCGCTGCTCTAACAAGGAAAATCATCTTGAGATTTTAATTTGACGGCAACCTCCGCTGAAAAGGAAGAGACCTGCTCCATAGTCCCCTACAGAAGAGTGTTTGTCTGGGTAATAACCTTCCAGATATCTTGAAGAGTAATATTACTAGGGGGGGTCGAAAAATTGAGTGGTAGAATAAGACAAATTTAATACCTTAGGCAGCATAGCAAAACTGCCACTACTGGGCAACATACCCAGGGCAGAGGGGCCAGTAGTACCTACACTTAAGGTGGGAGTACCTAACCTTCCAACAAGGACATTGCCTTCTTTCTCCGGGAATAATATGGGTCCTTACTGAAAGATACTCTGCACCCCCCTCACCTACAACGAGGCAGGTTCTTGGGTCACAGAAATCCTCACACAAAACAAGGAGAAGGTTAACTGATCACAATCTTTAGATAATACGCAAATCTGTAAATAATACACAACACACTTGTATTATAAACACAGGACCAAAGCTCTTTGGGAGAGCAAGCCAGGCAGTTGCCTATGTTTACTCTGAAATCAAAGCTTTAGGCCTCTTTATTTATAGGTAAAGATTCCATTACACAGCATAATTTCACTTTATTATTCTACGTCTCACATCACGTATATTCATAATATACATATTTTATTCTACGTATAGTGTTACGTATATTCATAATATACTTTTCTATAGGCATGCACGTCATAGACAATCATGAAAAGACATACATATATTCTCAGGCATGACTATGTAGGCCTTAATTCTAATTAATTCTAACACTGACAGTTTGATATCTCTGACCAGAGACAGCGAGACTGTGAAGCTAGGTAAACAACTTGCCTTTTACTTATCTTTCTAATAACAAGACTAATGTTTATGTTATCTAATCCTTTAACCCAATTTCTTCTACAGACTTTTCAAGGATAGTATTAAATAGGAGTTACAAATGATATTAACTCTTTCTTAGGGACTATAACAATATTATACACAGGGCCTGACTGTGTATCCAACCTGGTACAATCAAGCTTTCTTTCAGTCCTTCCTCTGATTCTGTAAAGAATCATTTCACAGATAAGGAAACTCAGACATCGGTATTAAAAATGGATCGTAGCTAGCTTCTGGGTCAATCTGTAACATCATTTTAGGGGTCAGTGTCTCCACTGATTTCTGACAACAAGCTGATATTACACAAAGAATTAATGCTCCTAAAATGATAATCCCTAATAAGCCAAATAATGAAGCTAATAGGTCTTGCAGGGGCCTAGATAATAAACTCCAGAAAGAAGAAACAGAATCAAAACAATCAGAAAAAGAACTTACATAACTACTACTTGATACATATGTACGATTTCTAACCCTATCCAGCAAACCTTTCACTACGCTTCCTTCATTATCAAGCATACTGCAACAGTAATCAGAAATTAGGCCACATACGCCATTTTCCTTCGCTAGTAGGTAGTCTAAAGTTATGCGATTCTGAGCTGCATAAGTGGACACCCTGTCTACTTCACCTTGTAGCACACTAATAGCCTCTGTGAGATCCAGGGCTGTAAGTTCAACAACTGCCTGTAATCACATAATCTGGGTACCATATTTCATCCTGAGGGGAAACATCCCTTTTTCTTCTTAAGGAATTATTCAAGGTTGATAATAAAGTAACATTTTGGTAAGGTAAAAACCGCCACGGGGTATCTAACTGAGCAACATAGCAGACGACACCCATACTTTCACTTACATATGGGTGTCGTCTGCACTGATAGAGCCTGTGCGATAGCTTCTCCCCAACTTTCAAAAAAAGCCTTGAGTGAGATGCACGCATGCGTAGTCCCTTTCCCGCCCAAGGGTGACATCTTGCCTCAGGCTCCTTTTTTCTGCGGAGCCCACTGGACATGTGTCTGTTTTCCTCTGAAAAAGTGTTCGTTTTTTCTCTTGAATTTTTCTTTTCTCCATTCACGTGCTAGTTTCTTTTCTTGCCCCCGAGTTCCTTGCCTCTGCATCGCATCTCGGGCCCGTTTTGTTCCTTTTTCGAGTTTTTCTCAATCGGCTTTGCACCCTTTTTCCTGGCTGGACCTGAGACTTTCAACCTTGTGGGGGGCCGTCTTCTCCACCATGACCTCTGCCAGTGGTTTTAAACACTGGGACCAATGCACCCATACCATGTCGCGCACCAATCCACATGACGGCTGCCTCCACTGCCAAGGGCTGGCCATGACCCACTTGGACTGTGGTCTTTGCAAGAAGATGACCACCAAGGCCTTCAAGAGCTGTCAGCAGTAGCCGGAGTCCTTATTTCACAAGACGGACTCTGCACCGGAGTCTCCAGTGACACCACGCTCCAGGACCCCCTTTGGAACCACAGGGAGATCGTGCTGCCTTGGAATCCCAAGGCTGTGAGTTCTCCAGCTGGAATACCCCGGAGGAAGAGCCCAAGAAGAGCTGAGCACCCTCAAAGCCAGTGTCGGCTGACGAGTCTGGGAAAGTAGGCGAGTCACATGGGCCCTGGCCCCACAGCCCATGTCGCAAAGCTGAGGGAAGGAACAGGAGCAGCCAACCAAAATACCACAACGGAATTGTCGGCATCTGGTGACTGGTCTCAGACTCCCCCTCAATGGAATTGGCGCCGGGCCAGAGTCCCTCCGTGCCCACGACAAAGGCTGCAGAGCCATTTGGCCTCGAGACCAGGATGGCAGCTTTGGAGCACTTTTTGTCTGCCTTCATGGCCCAGCAGCAGGCTCCGATGCCCGGCTTATGTGGGTCATCACTCCCATCTACCAGGCCTTTGACCTCGAGGACTTCTCCAGACATCGAGCCGATCCTCGAGTGCCACCAGCCTCAGCCTTCAGATGTTTCTCGACACCAGTCCTGGTCCTCAGGACCGAGGTCATCCTCAATGAGTGCTCACGGCTCTGACCTCAGGGCTTCCATGGGCAGGGGCCATCTGGCTTGGGGCCTGACCCTGCAGCCCGGACCACCCTCGACACCTCCATCAACTACGGATCGTACTGGGAGATGGAGGACAAGGAATCCCTAGACACCCGTTGTCACTGGGTTGTGTCTTCTGGCCATTCTCCCCCTGAGACTTGGTGCTGATCCCTGCCCGAGGATACGGCTTTCTTCGACTTCAGGCGGGATATGGTCAAGGAACTAGCTTTCGATACAGAGTCGGAGAACCCTCAGACCGAGGAACTCGAGATCCTATAGTATGAGGTTCCTCTGAAGGAGGCACTCACAGTGCCCTTTCCCCTAATCCTGGAACAGCTGCTCCTCCGCATGTGAGAGACCCCCATTTTGGTGCCCATAGTGAGCAGACGGCTGGACCCGATGAACCGGGTCTGCCAGAGCCCTAGCATTCAAAAAGTACAGCTGCCACACAACTCCATGGTGGAGGAGTCAGCCATGTGTCACCTCAAGAGCCAAAAAACGCACTCCTCAGTGCCCCGGGTAGAGAGGCCCGTGCCTTGGACCCCCTGGGCAGGAAGTGCTACCTGGGATCAATGCTTATTGGCCCAATCCAGTCATACCAGTTGTATATGGGTATGTATCTGAGGGATCTGGCAAAGGAACTCGCCGGGTTCTTGGCTGGTCTCTCCGAGAAACTCTTCCAGTGGTTCCACATCCTGGCCTCTGGTGTTGGAGATTGCCACAAGTTTATGACTTGGGCAGAATATGACTGCTTTGAGTCGGTGGCTAGAGTAGCTGTGGTGAGCACTGGTGCCAGATGCCAGGCTTGGCTACAGTCCTTCATCCTGAAGCAATGGGTTCAGGACAAGCTGGTCAATGTCCTTTGCTGGGGAGAGAATATCTTCTGCAAATCTATGACTGATAAGGCTGCAGAGTTGGAGTCCAAGTTCCTGATGAGGACCAGGATCTCCAAGAAGATCACTGACTCTTCCCTATGGAAGCTTTCGGGTAAAAAGTCCTTCTACCCAAAGAAGAGGAAGCCTTATGGAAACTACCCTCAATACCAGGCCTTCCCAGCACCTCAACAGGGGCAGCAGGCCAAGGGACAAGGGCATGGCCCTCGTAAGCCTAAGGCTCTGGCCCAGCTTGACAGGAGTTTTTGATTCCATTGGCATAGCCTCTCTTCACCCAGGAGGCCCAGCCCAGCAGCCCACAAGGGGGTGTCTAGTTCTCTATGCCCACTGGTGGCAATCCATCACCACCAATTCCTGGGCACTGTAGATGCTGAGGGAGGGTTGCCTCCTCCACCTGGCACAGGCACTTCCTCCTTTCTTTCTGGGAGAGCCCTCCAGGACTCCCCTCCTCCAGACCTTGCTACTGCAGGAGCTTGCAGGCCTTCTCGAGGACAGGGAAGTGGAACCAGTGCCTGCACACCTCAGGGGCAAAGGGTTCTATTCCTGGTACTTTCTTGTACCCAAGAAGACTGGAGACTTCCAGCCCATTCTGGATCTGCGAGATCTAAACCGGTTCATGGTGAAGGAGAAGTTCAAATTGCTTTCCCTTGGAACACTGCTGCCATACTTCCAACCGAGAGACTGGCTATGCTCCTTGCACCTAAAGGATGTGTATGCACATATCTTCATCCATCCCAACCACAGGGAATACCTCAGGTTCGTGGTGGGAGGCGGCCACTACTAGTACAGTGTGCTACCCTTCGGACTGGCCTCCGCACCAAGGGTTTTCACCAAATGTCTGACAATAGTCATGTCCTACCTTTGTCTCCATGGGGCCTTTTTTTCCCCTACCTGGCTCATAAGAGGTTGCACAACCGCTGAGGTGCAACATGCAATGACACACACTATACTCATCCTGCAGCACTTGGGGTTCATTATAAACCACCTAAAGTCTCATCTCCTCCCGAAACAGGGTCGAGTTTATAGGGGCAAGGCTGGACACCATTCAGGTCAGAACCTTCCTCCTTCGGGACGGAGCAGATTGCCTCAGGGTGCTGGCTGCTGCTGTGCAGTGCTGACACTCGGTGTCTGCCCGCCTTCTACTCCGCCTGTTGGGTCGCATTGCGTCCATAGTTCATGTTACCCCGAATGCTTGCCTTCACATGAGGGCAGCTCAATGAGGCTTCCATTCCCAGTGGACCCTGGCCACAGACCGGCTGCGGGACAGGGTGGTGGTGACCCGCCAACTGGCAAGCCCCCCAACACCTTCAGGCCAGGATGCCCTTCCAGGCACCCCGCTCCCCAGAGCATCTTCACCATGGGCACCTCCCTCTTAGGCTGGGGGGTCCATTGTGACCACCTCTTCACCCAGGGCAGTTGGTCACAGATGAACAGTTTTCAGTAGATCAACCTCTTGGAGTTTCGGGCCATATTCCTGGCCCTTCGAGCTTTCTGTCACTACCTGCAATACCAATCAGTGCTGGTCCAGACAATCAAGTGGCAGTGTTCTGTGTCAATAAGCAGGGGGGCACGAGGTCATACACCTCCTGCCAAGAGGCAGTAGCTCTTCTCATTTGCAAACCGCAATGGGATGCGCCTGCAGGCAGTGTATCTGCCAGGCCAGGACAATGCCATGCCGGATAGGCTGAGCAGGGCCCTCTAGCTGCATGAGTGGTGGCTAGACCCCAGAATGGCCTATTGGCTCTTCCAACTCTGGGGGATTCCACAGATGGACCTCTTCATCAGTCCAGCCAACACCCAGCTGCCCCACTTCTGCTTCGGGCAGCCAACCACACCCATCCCGGGTGTCAGCAGATGCATTCATCATCCCTTGGACGGAGGGCCTTTTCTATGCTTTCCCGCCCATGCCGCTGATTGCTAAGACCTTGTTCAAGATTCAACATGACAGGGCATCGTTGATACTAAGAGCACTTTGGTGGCCCAAGCAACCATGGTTCTCACTGCTCCTTTGTTTATCCACGATGTCCCGGTCCCACTGGAGAGTGCCACGGGGCTTCTTCCTATACCCCAACTTGGGGTCTCTGATGCTAACGGCCTGGCTGCCCAAAGGGTAGCCTTGGCCCCTTTCAGGGGAAGTGGAGAAGGTCCTCCTGGCCCTCCCGTAGGTCCTCCACAAGACAGGCTTATGCCTTCAAATGGCACAGGTTATCAGTATGGTGTGCAGAGCGACGTGTCAACCCATTCTTGTGCTCTGTGCAGCTTGTGCTGCAGTGTTTGCTTCACTTGTCTCAGGCAGGACTGAAGTCCAACTTTGTCAGGTTCCATCTGAGTGCATTTGCGGCGCACCACCATCTTATTGAGGGCAAGTCTCTCTCTGCCCAACCTCTTGTGACTCACTTTCTGAGGGATCTCTTGTTGTCCAAGCCTGCGGTCCGCCCACCGGATGTGGAGTGAGATCTCAATGTACTGTTGCAGCTCACTGGCCAACCAATTGAGCCCCTGGCTACCTGCCACCTACGGTACCTTTCCTGGAAGGTCATGTTCTTGGTGGCACTCACTTCAACTTGCAGGGTCAGTGAGCTCCAGGTGTTGGTGGCGGATCCACCCTACACGAGTTTCTATAAGAACAGTGTCATGCTCCGCACGTACCCCAAGTTTCTTCCCAAGGTGGTAGCCCCTTTCCACCTTAAGCAGGAGGTGGTGCTCCCCATCTTCTTTCCGCAGCCTCATACCAGAAGGGCAGAGACCACACTTCATACTCTGCACTTTAAGAGGAACCTGTCCTACCTCCAATGTACCCAGGGCCACCGCAAAGCCTCACAGCTTTCCGTCTCCTATGATCCCAGTCGGCTGGGGCAGCAGCGACTAAGCGTACTCTGTCCACTTGTGTGGCGGACTGCATTGCCCTCATCTGCGAGCAGGCTGGGCTCTCGCTGGAGTGCCAGGTCATGGCGCACAGCTTCAGGGCCATGGTGGCATCTTTAGCAAAGTTGTGTTCTGTTCCTCTGTTGGAAATCTGCTGTGCTACAACATGGTCCTCAGTCCATACCTTCACAGCTCATTACTGCCTGGAGAGGGAGTCCCACAGGGACAGTACCTTTGGCAAAGCTGTACTCCATCATCTTTTCGGGGTGTAGGCAAATCCTGCCCTCCGGCCCTTGTGTGTTCAGGCTACTGGAGTGCTGGTTTCTCGCTGGACACCTGGGCCACTCAGGAGTCTGTCTTCTCAAGGATTCATTGCTGTTGCTCACAGCTCACCCTTTCTGGTCACCCGTGGCTTTTATAGGTCTCTCGGTAGCCTGTAGATAGGGAGTCCCATATGTGTGGGCTGACTTCCTGCTTGTTCCCAGAGAAAGTGTAGTTATTCACCTGTAACAGGTGTTCTTTGGGGACAGAAGGAATCAGTCCTCACAACCCTCCCTCCTCCCTGTGGAGTTGCTTTTTGTGTCATTTTTGCCTTTAAGCTATGTCATCCTATTGAGGCAAGATGGCACCCTTGGATGGGAAAGGGACCACGCATGTGTGGTGCATCTCCCAAAGGCTTTCTTTGAAAGCCGTGGAGAAGCTGCCACATGGGTCAACGTCACCCATATATGAGAACTGATTCCCGCTGTCCCCGAAAAACACCTATTAAAGGTGAGTAACTACGTTTAGCAGGCAAGGGAGTTCTGAAAGAGGGCTCAAAGAAGTCCCTAAAAACAAGGAAGTAAAGAGGTCAGAGATGAAAGACAAATTAGCCACCTCTCCGGCAGACACAGGAAGCAAATATTTGTCCATTGGACCAGCCATCTTACCAGTCGATGTTGTAGGAGCTACCATTGATTTCCCTTTATTCTTCTGCTTGCCTCCACCTTTAGGCATAATTCGCACAAGACTAAGAAAACCCAAGATTAGCACCCAAGCAGCATCAAAGGCACAGGCCCCTTTGATCACGAGCCTCTTTGACCATGTGCCCGCAGCCACACAGTAGCAAGCTGGTTTTAATCAGTCCCTCTGGTCTCCCTGAAGATGTCAGCAAAGGGGTCAGGACTAGTGGCTCTTTCCATTCCTCCAGCTGGCTTTCAGCTCCCCTCAGTGCTGCTGCAATCTAGGCTGCTCAATCAGGTAGGCTCTGTTCTCCAGGAACAAGCAGGAAGTCAGTCCTCACATATGGGTGACATCGGCCCATATGGAGCCCGCGCGGAGCATTTCCCAGCTTTCAAAGAAAGTTTTTGGGAATGCTAACATGCATGCATGGTCCCCTTCCCGCCAAGGGTGCCATCTTAGTCTCCCTTTTTCTGCGGAGCCCTTTTGACGTGCGTCTTGTCCCTGGAAAATGTTTTTTGATTCCTAACTCTGTTTTTGCCTTTTCGGCCTTCGCTGGTCCTCTTCCTGCCATCTTGAGCACCACTGCTTAGGCTCTCGGTCTCGGGATTCCTTTTTGCCCTTCTTTTTTCTCCCCACGCTTTCACGCCCTTTTTATGGCTTGGCTCTTGAAAGGAGACGGCAAGCATGTAAGGGCTAGTCTCCTGCAGTGTTCTGTATTTTGCTCAGAGCCCATAGGAAATTACCAAACTGGCATATATGCGGATTTGGTGCCTCTGAGTGATGGTGTGGCGTTCGGCAGTTAGTACCTGAGGTGGCCAAGGTGCCATCTTTGCTAGCTTTTCTACAGGATGGCCTGGAAGAAGGGTGTTTCCCTCAGCTCCCTGAAAGTTCAGGTGGCAGCTTTATCCTGTTTCCAAAGTCTGATGGCAGGTAAGTCTCTAGTCTTGCACCCAGACATCTTGCGCTTTCTCCAGGGGATTTGGCATCTGCGTCTTCCTCTTCGATCTATGATCTCTTCCTGAGATCTCTGACTGGTGCTGATGGCCCTGATGACAGCGCCCTTTGAGCCTTTGAAGTGCACTACCTTAAAGAATTTGACATTCAAGGCAGTCTTCCTGGTCATATTTTGTTTCGCAAGGCGGATTTTTGAGCTGCAGGCTCTGTCTTGCCGAGATACTTATCTGTCTTTTTCAAAGGAGGCAGTTTCCATTCGGCCTGTGCCTTCCTTTTTGCCTAATGTGCTGTCTCTGTTTCATGTGAATCAGGTAGTCTATCGGCACGCCTCGAAGGAGCAGTGTCAGGGGAAGGATGAGGATTTTCGCCTTGTGGATGTCCGGAGAGTGCTTCTCCGGTACTTGGAGGTTACAAATTCCTTTCATAAGTCCAACCATCCTTTTGTGTTATATGCTGGCCCATGCAAGGGTGACTTGGCAGCCAAATCGACAATGGGACGCTGGATTAAGGAGGCCATTACCTCTGCATATCTCTTACGGAACCAGCCGGTTTTGAGGGGGTTTGCGTGCCCATTCTATCTGAGCACAAGCATCCTCATGGGTAGAGGGAAGCTCGGTAGCCACTGCAGACATTTGTTGGTCAGCAACGTGGGCGTCACTTTCTACTTTTGTCAAGCATTACCGTTTGGATGTCCATGTGCAGACGGACACAGCCTTTGGCTCAAGGGTTTTGTGAGCTGCTGTCTTCTTCTCGCCCAGTGGAATTGTAGCTTTGGTCTATCCCACTTGATTGGACTGGTCTAACAGGATGATATGGAAGGTGGCATTTTACTTACCTGTTAATGTCCTTTCCTTGAGTCCTGCTAGCCCAGTCCAGGGCCCTTCCCTGGAATTGTATTGTTCTGTTCTTCTGCTGTGGTATCTTTGGGTCTGCTATAATTTATAATTGGCTCTGCAGATTAATCTTCTACTGACGGCCCTCTGTTTATACTTTCCTGTATATCGTTCTCTACTGTTGATTATCCAGTGTTGCCCGCAGTTGCGGTTGTGTGAGGCTTTCCATGTTTCTTCCATATGCTTTGGGATGAATTCTGAAGGGACCTCTGGTGGCTGAGGCAAATAGAAGCATGGGAGTGATGTCATTGAAACCCGGGCTTTTCATTGGTTCTTTGTCTGCACCAATCTCTTGGTAGGGGAACACAACCCACCTGTCCTTTCCTCTGGCCCTTTCATATTACAGACTTGGCCCTTTCATATTACAGACTTGAAACTCACTTCTTTGAGGCTACTTTTGGATCTTGATCCAGGTAGTCTCCTGCTCTCCAACTATGTGTTTTCTTACCATTCCCCTAGATGTATCCTATTCCCCAGCTGTTGTGTTTTCTGTCTTAGATTGTAAGCTCTGATGAGCAGGGACTGTCTCTTACAGCACTGTGTACGCCTTGTAGCACTCTACAAATGATCAGTAGTAGTTATAGACCCGATTCCATTCTCTTATGACTAGGACCTTGAGTGGCAGCATCTAATACGTAAGGGATATTCGTCAGTTATAGTTTCCATGCTTTTGAAGGCAAAGCATGGCTCTACCTGCCTCACCTATGTGCATGTCTGGTATCTGTTTGAGGACTGGTAGTTTGAGCGCTGTGTAGCTCCTAAGACGGCTGATCTGCCCTCCTTGCTCTCCTTTTTTTCCAGGACGGTTTTGATAAGGGACTGTCCCTCAGTTCCTTGAGGGTTCAGGTTGTGGCTTTAACTTGTTTTCAGAGACTGGTAGCTGTTGGATCCCTGGGTTCGCACTCAGATGTTCCCTTTCTTCAGAGGGTTGCGGCATTTGCATCCTCCCCTGCGATCGGTCATTACCCCTTGGGACTTGGGTCTCATTCTTTGGGCCTTGTTGACAATGTCTTTTGAGCCTTTGAAGCGGGCTAAGCTTAAGGATCTGTCCATCAAAACCATCTTTTTGGTTGCAATATGCATGGTGTGTCACATTTTGGAGCTGTAGACTCTCTCGTCCAGAGATCCATACCTGGCTTTCTCAGCAGAGGCTGTGTCCATTTGGCCAGTTTTTTTCATTTTTGCCCATGGTGATGACTACCTTCCATGTCAAGTCAGGTGGTTTGTCTCCCTTCCTTTTTGGCAAAGAAGTGCCAAGGGAAAGGTATGGATCTTCATTTGGTCGAGGTCAGAAGAGTGTTTCTCAGATACCTAAAGGTCTTTCCATAGGTCAGACAGGCTATTTGTGCTCTTCATGGGTCTGCGCAAGGGTGAAGTGACTTCTAAGGCTACCTTGGGCTGATGGATAAAGGAGGTGGTGGCCTCTGCATCTCTTTTGCGAAATTGGACAGTTCCAGAAGGATTGTGGACATACTCCACTTGGGCGCAGACACTAGAGCTGTGACATGGTCATCCCTCTCTATCTTTTGACAAGCATTACAGCTTGGATGTCCATGCTAGAGCGGATGCGGCCTCTGGTACAGAGATTTTGAAAGCAGTCATGTCATTGTCTTGCACAATGGAATAGTAGCTTGGGTACTTCTTGCTGGTTGGACTGGTCTAGCAAGACGATCTGGAAGGTGAAATTTTACTCACTGAATAATTTTCTTTCCTGTAGTCCTGCTTGATCAGTCCAGGACCAAATCTTTATGTTTGGCTGTTTCTCTGATTTGGTCTTGCAGACTTATGATCTTCTTGGAAGAGATTCTGTCTGATAACAGCTCTGAACATACATTTGTACATAGTTTTCTTTGTTCTTTCCTTTCTCCTTCTCAGTAAGGTTATGTGTGATCAGGAATTCTTGACAATCTGCTTGAAGTGTGCCCCTAGCTGCATCAACATTACTAGCAGTGATGATGTCACTGGAAGTTTCTATTTCTTTCTCTGTCTTCACATCTGCTAATAGGGGAATACAACTCACTTGTCTGGACTGATCTAGCAGGACTCCAGAAAAAGGAAATTATCCATTGAGTAAAATTTCACCTTATGTGTTTTTTTTCTCTGTTGGGACTGGGCAAATAAGTTTTAACAGAAATGAAATTCAAATTTGTATTTGCATTGTTGAAATACTGCACTGCTGTTTCTCTCCCTCCTTCCCCCTTCCAAACAAAATCCATATATAGGCATTAGATTTCTCTGTTGCTGACGTCATTCATCATTTTGTTTGATTTTTGTGCTTTTTGATTGTTCTAAGAGCAGAAGTTGTCATAAGCTGAGGAGTGAAGTGTTAGTTGCAGTAGTGTTGTGCTTCAATCTTGAGACCTGATGTACAAGCAGAATTGAAAAAGACTTACAGGCTGATGCAGAAACCCTGTGCTAAAGCTCAGTGCTTAGAGCAGGGTTGCATAGCAACAGTTTAACACTGATTCTTTGCACTGGGATGCAATATGAAAATTACTCAGTGCACAAAAATCAGTGTTAAAGTGTTAGAGCAAGCCAAGCATAGAAGTCAGCTCAAGTGTGGCATGCTGTCCTGGACAAACAGGCCGTCTGAAGTTTGACACTTCATCTCAGATGATCCAAGCATTGGGGAAAGTCCCCCGATGCTATTGGCACACTGTCTGGGGGCCATGCTCCCCCCCAGACACCTTTTTCCTGACAGAAACAAAAACCTTGGTGACCTAGTGACCTCACCTTTTCCCCAACACCCAAGCAAACAAATCCCTGGTGGCCCAGTGGCTCCAAAATCCCTCCCAACCCCATTTCCTTAAATCATGGGGCAGGAGCATTGCCCATGTTCTCCCGCCCCCGTGGTGTCATCTTGTAAAATGGTGGCGCCAGGCCCCATGTGGTGCATCCTTGGTCAGACTTCCATATAAGGCAAAAAACATGCCTTATATGGCAGAGTGACTCCTCCCTCAGTGTGGCATCCTGGCATGCATGAGCTGTTGGGGTCGGTGTTCGGGCAGTGTGCTGATGCCTCGATCATCTGAGATGAAGTGTCAAATTTCACCTCAGATAATATTTTTGCTCCTGACTGGATCTTTAAGCCTGCCTGAAGCAGGCATGAAGATCCAGCATTAAAAAGACAGTGTAAAAAACTGCGCTAAGTTTCAGCACAGTTTTTTCATTGAGCACAATTAATTATGCAGTGATTTGCATGTGACTTGCATGTCAAGTGCACTGCAGTTTAGCGCGGTTGTTTTTTTATGTTTTTCCAGTGCTTGCTTGCTTTCTGCATCTGAGAGCAAGCTTAGAGCAGGAAAAGCACCAGAATGCTGTGCCAAGCTTTTCTGCATTGGCCCCTTAGTAAGGTGTCTTTTCCTTAGCCCTGCTGATTTTCACCACACTTTTCTCATACCTTTTATTTAGGGCTTCAACAGCTATTTCATCTTACGAAATTGAATTTATCATACAACCGTATAAATGACCTTTCTGGTAAGTCGATTTTATAGTACACAGTTTATTAATATAGAATAAATCATGCAGTTGGGTATGTGCTTCACTCTGTACTTATTCTGAGCCTTGTCTTCAACAAAGATCTGCTCTTTTGTGTGTGGTGGAGAATTCTTTAGCATCTCCCTTTATCCAAATGTCAGGATAGAAATACTTGAATTTGGAGTACAGTAACATTATTGTTATTGTCATTTGTATAGCGCTACAAGGTGTACACAGCACTTAACAGAGACACATGCGGGCCAATTCAGTTGTAGACGTCCTGCCCCTGTACGGCTAGTCAAAATCGGGGCATGCAGCGGTAGTACCCCATTCAGGAGCCACTATCACCGGCTGCCGCCTAGAGTATTCTTTCCCTGCAACCCGACCCCCGATCCGGCCTTCCGTGGCCAGGGTTGGGCTACGGGGAACCCCCTGCACCACTCACCTTTCTGAGCCTCCGCTGTCCACCCACGTCCAGGGAGACTTATTCCATCTCCGAGGTGGAATAAGTCCCCCGTCTAATTGTGTGACCCTGGATGTAAAGGGGTGACTTCAGAATCGGCCCTGTATGTCCAGGGTTGCAGCCCTGCCTGCCGCCCACCCTCTTTTGCCCACGAACAGAGCTCCCTACACAAGTGGCCTGTACGAGAGGGAGCTCTACTGCTGCTGGAGGGCTCCAGCCATTTAGCGAGTCTGGATGTCCGGATTGGACATCCAGACATGCTAAATGGAGACCAGAATGACCCCCATAAGGAACAATCTCTGCTCTTTAGGAGATTAATATCATTATTGAAAAGGGATTTAATATCATGGAATAAGATAAAAGCGTTCAATCAGCTGGAAATTCCTATACTCTCATACAGCTTTGGGATTGTAGACTGGACTCTTTATCTTGAAAAACTGGATATATGAAAAACTGGATCTTTATTTTGAAAAACTGGATATGCGAACAAGAAAACTCCTCCATGCCCATGAAATAATTTACAAGAATCAGTGTATGCCAAGACTGTACATCCCTAGAGCTGAAGGAGGGCTAAGTCTCATAGAGATTGATTATACATACAGAGCTACTATCATTGGCCTCCAGGCCTTCTTAACAGCATCATTGGATCCAATTACTTAAAAACAGGGCCGGCCCGTCCATTGAGCAAGAATATTTTTTGCACAGGGCCCCGCGTTTCAGGGGGCCCCGCGCAAAGAACATTCTGCTTTTTTAAAAATTCAATTTAAAAAAAAAAAAGCTGGCTGCTGCTGCTGCCGCCGCGGCAGCGGCAGAATGGAGTGTCCCGCGGGGCCCCCTCTGCCCGCTGAGCCCCTCTACAAGGGCTTTCAGATTCGCGAAGGGAGAGTGTCTCCCTCGCGTCTCTGTTAAGCCCGCAGGGGCTAATGGGAAATTTCCCGTCTACCCCTTTAGACGTGAGGGGCTGATGGGAAATTTCCCATTAGCCCCTGTGGGCTTAACAGAGACGCGAGGGAGACACTCTCCCTTCGCGAATCTGAAAGCCCTTGCAGAGGGGCTCAGCGGGCAGAGGGGGCCCCGCGGGACACTCCATTCTGTCGCTACCGCAGCGGCAGCAGCCAGCTTTTTTTTTTTTTTTAAATTTGCCTGAGCCGATGTGGGGGGGTTAGGACTGGTAATGGCCTGGGCTATGGAGGGGGTTAGGACGTGACTTGAGGTGGGCTGTGGGTTGATGGGGGTTAGGACAGGAAATGGGCTGATGGGGAGGGGTTAGGACTTGAGGTGGGCTGTTGGGGGGGTTAGGACTGGTAATGGGCTAGGCGGGGGCTAGGACAGGAAATGGGCTATGGGGGGGCTAGGACAGGAAATGGGCTGATGGGGAAGGGTTAGGACTTGAGGTGGGCTGTTGGGGGGGGGTCAGGACTGGTAATGGGCTATGGGGGGTTAAGACTGGTAATGGGCTGTGGGCTGATGGGTTAGGACTGGTAATGGGGTATGGGGGGGTTAGGATTGGTAATGGGCTATGGGGGGTTAGGACTGATAATGGGCTATGGGGGGGCTAGGACAGGAAATGGGCTGATGGGGAGGGGTTAGGACTTGAGGTGGGCTGATGGGGTTAGGACTGGTAATGGGCTGTGGGCTGATGGGGGGGTTAGGACTGGTAGTGGGCTATGGGGGGCTGACTGGAAGTGGGCTGATGGGGGGTTAGGACTGGAAGTGGGTTGATGGAGGGCTAGGACTGGTAATGGGTTGGGGGGTTGCTAGGACTGGAAATGGGCTGAGTGGAAGGGGAGGCTTGAACGGCAAATAGCTGATGGGGACGGGGACTTGGAATGGAAATGGGCTGAGTGGAAGGGGGGGCTTGAACTGCAAATAGCTGATGGGGAGGGGGCTTGGAATGGAAATGGGCTGTGAGGGAAGGGAGCTAGGACTGGAAATGGGCTGATGGAGCAGCTAGGATAAGACTGGAAATGGGCTGTTGGGGGGAGCTAAGATTGGAAATGGGCTGTGGTGGGGGCTTGGATTGAAATGGACTCATGGAGGGGCTAGAACTGGAAGTAGGCTCATGGGGGGCTTGGACTGGAATTGGGCTGAGTGGAGGGGAGCTAGGATTTGACATGGGCTGATGATGGGGCTAGGAAATGACTAGAAATGGGCTGATGGGGGGCTAGGATTGGAAATGAGCTGATGAAGGGACTTGGACTGGAAATGGATGGGGGAGCTAGGACTGGAAATGGGCTGATGGGGGGCTAGGACTGGAAATGGGCTGATGCAGGGACTAGAAGGGAATGGATGCTGGATGAGGCTGGAACTAGAAGGGAGCTGATGTTGGGGAAGGATTAGAATGGGATGGGGCTGGGAGAGTAAAATGGAGAGAGGAAAAATATTTTGTGTGGGAGGGATGAAAAATCTACAATTGGCCTGGTATTGGGAGAGTAAGTGGGGATTGAGGATGGAGGGGTAAAATTTGAGTGGATGAAATAGGAATGAGGAAAGAGCAAAAGGAGAAAGATTAGTATGTTAAAGCAGATGTAGAGAGAGAGAATGGAAAAAAAACTAGAAGAGAGAAGAAAGGACAAATGGACAGCAGACAATGGAGAGTTAGCAGAAAACATGAAGAAACCAGAAGAAAGTGGCTGGAGCAGTTGCAACTGAAAAAAAATGCACAAAAGGTAGAAAGATATCTCTTTATTTTGAATTTATTAACTGGAATATGAAAGCTGTGTGAAATGTGCATCATTAACGTCTGCGCTTTGTTTGGTACAAGAGGAAATTAATTTATAGTTTTATTTCTACAGTGTTGTTGTACATTCCAAGTTTGGCTTTTGGGGTTCCCAGTTTAATTATTGCCTTCCTGTTTCTAAATTGTGATTCCTTGTTTGGTTATGGTCTATGTTCTACATGTGTAACTGAGCTGAGGTATTCTGTTTATGTAATTCCTATTTGACATTGCCACTTGTTCTCTTTCCCCAGTATTCTCTGAAATGTATTGGTTTAATATTTGCAGTGTTGCCTTTTGATAGGTAGGGTATGGTGCTTTGTGAGTCCTGGTAATGCTGTCAGGATACGGTGGGTTTGCTATGGGTTCTAAATGGGCAGCGTTTGTAGTAGTTCCTAATGTTCACACAAAACTGAAATGGCCACCGAACGATAATAAACACTGTAAAAATCCACAAATATCGTCCACCGTTTCTTAGTGTATGGAAATAATATCTAGCAAGTAAGGTCTCAGTTTAAAATAACACTGCTACAACTGAGCTCACACTCATTGGCAGCGTCAGTGTTGTATCACATCAATGACCTCTTTGCCAGTTTTTTTGAAAATGAATCTTTAAACTACAATCATTTTGAAGATATCATACTGTCCAAGTAATCGCAATGTTGTACTCAGCTTTAAAGGACCGATGAAATCTTCCTATGTTCTTTCAATCCCAACGTTCAGTCCCGGTACCAGCAGACGTTTCAAGTATTTTCGTCAGGGGACCTACACATAACTAGAAAAACCAACAATCCTATAAATTCTTCTCTCCCACTACACAACACATACAAAACTAATTATTCTAAAATATTGCTAGAACCCACACCACAATAACTCATTTACCTCTGATGCTGCCCGCGTTTATTCTCATTCATACACCGGCTATCTCATATCCTCCGCCTGTGAAAAAACGCCGCGCATGCGTGGTGTGTACACCACCTGCATTATGAAACCCCTATCAGCCAATCACATCCTTAAAAATTGAATCTCCTCCTCCTTTCCATTTAAAGCTAAACACATACTGACCAATCTATCTGGCCATTCAATCCTGCTGGAGCTAAAGTATTTAAACGAAAGATCAGTCTTTGTTCCCGTTTAAGAAGGGTTTGATCTAATGTTTTCCCCTGACTACCACCCCTAATTTTCTCTAAACATAAACAACGTAATTGTTCAAAGGTATGGCCCTCTTCCAGACAGTGCTTAACCATCGGAGCTTCCATACGTTTGCAGCGGAGGCAACTTCGATGTTCTCGCATACGTACACGAAATGCACGAATTGTCTTCCCTATATAACACAACCCACACGGGCAGGTCACTGCATAAACCACGTTAGTGGACACGCAGTTGGTTTGACTTCGAAGGGATAACGTGACTCCTTTATAGACAAAAGTGTTTAGACACAACGTGATAGCACAAATATCGCATTCCCCACACGCTGAGTGACCACCAGGATCCTCAGTGTGTGCCCCTTGTTCTCTAGACGGAACCGTTGTTGGACTAAGTAAATCTTTTAAATTATACGCTCTCTGCCAAACACAGCGGATCTTTTTATTCTCCAACCCAGGAACTGTAGCCAAAACATTACCATGTTTTCGCAAAATATTTTGAAGCTGACCACTTAGGGGAGAATATCTCGTAATCAAATTTACTGTCGTGTCACTCTCATCACTCCGTCTACTTTTCGTATCTACCCCTAACAATGTTGATCGATGATTATACAATGCGCGAGTGTAAGCCTGCCAGACCACCTTCTGCGGATAGCCCCGCTGTATGAAATTCATTTGTAATACCTTCGCCTTTCGTTTAAAATCATTTCGATCAGAACAGTTTCGTCGGAATCTTAAAAACTGGGAAAAAGGAAGCCCAGTCTTTAAGCGCGGCGGATGCAAACTACTATATTGCAAATAGGTAACCCGATCCGTCGGTTTTTTAAACATCGTTGTTATCCACCCCTCTGAAGAGCGTCTAATATTCACATCAAGATAATTGAGGGTCTCTGCATGATATTGGGAAGTAAATTTAATGTTGCTATCACAAGAATTAAGCCACTCCAGAAATTCTTCTAGCAGCTGTACCGTGCCCCTCCACAATAAAAACACATCGTCTATGAAACGTTTCCAAAGCACTATGTGTGAAAAATATGATGAGGTCTCTAGCCACTGTTCCTCAAAAAACCCCATGTAGAAATTAGCTATGGATGGGGCACATGTTGCACCCATAGCCACCCCTACTTTCTGTTGATACAATAAACCTTGAAATTCAAAATAATTACGACTAATAGCTAATTCTGCTAGTTTTAAAAGAAAATGACCACATTATGAGCCTTACGAAGGAAAAACCCCCATTTACGCAGCTTGATTCACACCTTAGCTCTTCCCATGAGATAACATGGGATACGTTTTTGAAACTTCAGAAAAAAAGAAAACGTCTTGAGTTGCATCGGTACTCGTTAATAGAGTATATTAATCATCAGCAAATACCGCGTGGCCTAAGAGTGTATAAGGAACCAAGGAAGCCCGCAATGGAGGTTGAGTTTGTTGAGCAGTGGAATCAAATTTTAAACAAGTGCTCCCTGGACCTCATGGTCCTGATAGTAGATACAGCCAAGAATGATTTAGATAAGTTAACAGAAGAGTTGAGCATAATGGAGGCCAGTCTGAAATCCCTAGAGCAAGATGATGTTTTTGCCCTTAAATTAGGGGATGTGAAACAACAACTGAAGTCTTTTCATCAGGAAGTTATGGCAGCAAAGTTGCGGAAGTTCAAACGGGATCACACGGACTATACTGTGGGATATATTTATCCCTGGATGAATACAAAAAAGAAAGTGAAGAAAAATACAAAAAGAGTAATTTTTGACGATACTTCGGATGAAGGAGCTTCTACAGATTCGACTCGATCCTCTAAGGGAAGCGGGAATTTTTTAGAGGAAACCACCCACGGCAAGAAAAAGAAAAAGGAATCGGATCGTTTAAAACAGAGATCGGCAGGGAAGAAGAAGTAAGCATGCCATTGTCTCCATCATCCGACACCACACTTGTGGTTAACATATCGGGTAAAGATTTGTCCTCCTCTGACATGAGTGTTCTAAATAAAGGTTTATCATTTGTGCCCCGATGTGAGTTTGATTCCTTTCAATTTAGAATCGATATTGAGGCTTTAATTAGAAAGCTATGGTTGAAAGCATATTTTTCAGCGACATCTGTTGTTGGTAATGATCAGCTGGATAAATCATCGTCTGAATTGGGTTCCAAGCGAGTTCGGTTACCGCTAAAGTCTGCCTGGTCCCCTCCCGGGAGTCGTCCTCCAGCACTAGATGTTTTTAGACAACTAGTATTACACGATGTAGAGCAGTTGGAGACTACCAGAAGATTACATCGTACAGTATTGACCCCGGATGAACAACGAGCACTACGAGCATTAAGAGCCCGCTCGGACATTGTAATAAAAAGGGCCGACAAAGGAGGTGCGATTGTGGTAATGGCAACAGAGGATTATGTCTCTGAGGCCCTATCACAACTACAGGACTCAGTAGTATATTCTCGTTTATGTATAGATCCTTTTCCAGAACTCCAACAGTTGATAAAGAGTTTAACTTGGGAAGCGTTAGCTCAACATTTGATCACCAAACAAGAATATCGATTTTTGAATTTGAAGGCACCAGGCACGGCTAAACTGTACCTGGTTCCGAAAATACACAAAAATTTATTGAGACCTCCAGGTAGGCCCATTGTGTCTACACGGGGTAATATCCTCGAGCCTTTATCAGTTTTTTTAGATTCATATTTGCGTCCTCTTTTACCCTTAATACCTTCCATTTTGAGAGACACTACCCATTCTCCAGGACCAAGCAGGAAGTCAGTCCTCACATATGGGTGACGTCGGCGCCGTCGGAGCCCTCGCAGAGCAATTTTCCCCAGCTTTCAAAGAAAGCCTTTGGGAATTGCAGCGCGCATGCGCGGTCCTCTTCCCACCCAAGGGTGCCATCTTGCTCAGTCTTCTTTTTTCCGCGGAGCCCTACAGACGTTGCCTGTGAATCCCCCGCAGAAAAGTTGATTTTTCTCTATTTTCTTTATTTTTTCTTCGACGCCGGTTCTTTTCCCGCCCGGACTCGCGACGCCGGTTACGAGTCCGTCCGTTATTTTTCGGTTTTTTCTTGTCCTTCGTGACAGACTTCGAGCTTTTTTCTTTTCCCTGGCTGCCCGGTCATTCGACCTCGCAGGGGCCCTTTTTCCCCCTATGGCGGCCAGTGGCTTCAAAAAGTGTGACCTCTGTAAGAAACTTATGTCTCTTACAGACACTCACGACTTCTGCCTCCGCTGCCTAGGCCCGGATCATAACTCCATGATCTGCGGGCCATGTCCTCAAGAGCATTGAGGAGTCGGCAGCACCAGCGGGAGCGTATCTTCTCTGACTCCGGCCGGGTTCGGACCTCGTCAGAGGCTTCGACGTCTCGGGACTCTGGTCCTGAGCAACGTCAAAGTTCCTCTGAAAGGGGGTCTCCTACCCGGGATCATCATCGGAAGAAGAAACCCGCGAGGGCGGGTTCGGTGGACGCTCCTGGTCCCTCGAGGGCCAGGTCGCATAGCCCCGATTCCCGTCCCGGGTCCTTGGAGTTGGAGAGGCCGTCGAAACATCCTCGACTCGAGGAGGACTTGCCTGCTCACGTGAGTACTGTTGTCCTCGTAGACTCACCTCCGAAGGACCCGACGTCGGGCCCGACGCCGTCGGGGCCCGAGTCGGGGGCTGCTGGGTCTCCTGAGCTCGGACTCAGGTTGACGGCCTTGGAGGTCAGCTTGGCTGCCTTCATGGACCAGCAGCGGGCATTGATCGCTGGCCTCACTGGCGCTTCTGCCCTGACCGCCGGGACGTCGACCTCCAAGTCGACCCCCGGAGACCGAGCCGATCCTCGAGTCCATGAGGGCTCGAGTCGATCCTCGGTCGCGGTCTCCTTCGGCCTCCCGTTCGGGACCGAGGTCGTCGACGCCGACTCTCCTCGGCATCGGGGCGGATGGCTTCAGTGCCCGCCCGACCGGAGCCGGTCGACTCCTCCTCCGAGGGAGGTCGGCCTGGGAATCTGAGGACGAAGAGTCACCTGGTTCCTTTCGGACTCGGTGTGTCCCCATCGGACTCCCCCGAGTCCGAACCTCGGAGACGGTCCCCCCGGAGGATACCCGGCTCTCGACTTCGTGAGGGATATGGCCAAAGCCTTGGCCTTCCCTGCGGATCCCGAGGAGGAGCCTCGAGTCGAAGAACTCGATGCCCTCCAATATGACTCTCCCCCGAAGGAGGCCTTTATTGTACCGGTTTTCCTCCCATGCTGGAACGGCTTCTCTTCCGCATGTGGGAGAGCCCGGCATCGTCGCCGGTATGGAGCAAGCGGGTCGATTCCATTTATCGAGTCCGCAAGAGCCCCGGGTTCCAAAAGGCACAACTACCGCACCATTCCATGGTGGTGGAATCGGCCATGCATAGACTGAAGAGTCAGAAGATGCACTCCTCGGTGCCCCCTGGTAGGGAAGCCCGAAGCCTGGATGCCCTCGGTAGGAAGTGTTTCCAGGGCTCTATGCTTGCTTGTCGAGTCCAGACGTACCAGCCTCTACATGGGCCATGTATCTCCGAGACCTGGCTAAAGAAATAGCCGGGTTCTCTGCTGGTCTCTCCGATGAACCTTTGCAGAGGTTCCAATCCTTGTCTACTGGTATTCGGGAGTGCTCCAAGTTTTATTTTCTCGAGCAGCCTATGATGGTTTTGAGGCTTCGACTCGAGTAGCCGCTGCCGGCATCGGTGGAAAAACGCCGCAGGCTTGGCTCCAGTCGTCCGACCTCGAGCCCTGGGTGCAGGACAAGTTGGTCGATGTCCCCTGCCGAGGTGACACCTCTTTGGCAAGCCCATGGATGAGAAGGCTGCACAAATCGGACAGAGACTCTCACCAGAAACTCGTCTCTCGAGGAAAAACCTCTGCCCCTTCTCAAAAGAAGAAGGCCTCGGGGAAAAAGCCCTTTTACCTGAGGAAGGCGGCTGCCTATAAATACTACCTTCAGTATCAGCCTCCCCAGCTCCCCCACAGGAAAAGCAGGCCAAGGGACGGGGTAATGGGTCCCGTAGGCAGCAAGCCCCCAAGCCTGCACCACCGGCCCCTGCTCAGCAGGGTGGGGGTTTTTGACTCTCTCAGCATAGCCTCTCCCCCTCAGCTGGTTTCTCTCAGCACAGGAGGCCGCTGGTCCACTTTGCCCACAGGTGGTCCAACATCACCACAGATACCTGGGTGCTTCAGATAGTTCAAAAGGGCTATCTTCTTCATTTTCACCAGGTGCCTCCCTCCTACTTTCCAGGGGAGCCTTCCAGACTCCCTCTGCACAGGGACTTACTCCTTCAGGAGTTAGCAAGTCTTGTTCAGGACCGAGCCGTGGAACCAGTGCCCCCACCACCTGAAGGGTCAAGGGTTTTACTCCAGGTACTTCCTGGTTCCAAAAAGAACAGGAGGCCTCAGACCCATCCTGGACTTGCGAAACCTCAACAAGTTCCTTGCAAAGGAAAAGTTCAAAATGCTTACCCTTGGAATCCTGCTGCCCTACCTCCAGCAGGGAGACTGGCTATGCTCCTTAGATCTAAAGGATGCGTATACTCATATCCTTATTCATCCAGACCACTGACAATACCTAAGGTTTGTGGTGGACGGACGCCATTACCAGTACAGCGTACTGCCTTTGGGCCTATCCTCTGCCCCCAGAGTGTTCACCAAATGCCTAGCAGTGGTGGCGGCCTATCTGAGGCTTCAGGGTCTCTTTGTGTTCCCATACCTGGACGACTGGCTCATCAGGGCCCAGTCTGCCCAAGAAGCCACTCAGGCTACTCATCGCACAGTAGCTCTGCTCCAGCACTTGGGATTTGTCATAAACTTCGCAAAGTCCACTTAGCTCCCCTCTCAAGAATCTAGATTCATCGGTGCCCGGTTGGACACTCTTCAAGCGCGGGCCTTTCTGCCTCTAGACAGGGCCCAAAGGCTCATGGATCTCGCCAGCCGCTTTCACAGCAATTCCCTGGTCTCGGCCAGGCAATTTGTGAGACTGCTCGGCCATATGGCTTCCACGGTCCATGTAACCCCCTATGCCCGCCTGAACATGCGACCTGCTCAATGGTGCCTTCGCAATCAATGGCATCAGGCCACTGGGAGCCTAGCGGACTCCGTACGGATCTCCGACCAGCTGGTCTCCTCTCTGCGATGGTGGCTTCACCTGCCAAACCTAGTGCTCGGAGTAACCTTTCGGCCTCCTGCGCATTCTCAGGTCCTGACGACCGCTGCTTCTCTCCAGGGCTGGGGAGCACATTGCCAAGGGACTTGTACTCAGGGTCTCTGGACTCCTTGGGAGTCCGCTCAGCAGATCAACTTCCTGGAGCTCAGAGCCATCCGCCTAGCACTCACAGCCTTCTCTCACCTGATTTCTTACCAATCAGTACTTGTCCAGACAGACAATCAGGTTGCCATGTTCTATGTGAACAAGCAAGGCGGAACCCGGCTCCTCCTTCTCTTCTCGTCAGGAAGCCCAGAAGCTCTGCTCTTGGGCCTTCCACCGCAACATCGTCCTCAAAGCTGTCTATCTCCCGGGTCAAGAAACTACCTGGCAGACAAACTGAGCAGGGTCCTCCAGCCGCACGAGTGGAGGTTGGATCCGCTTGTGGTTCAGTGGATCTTTCTACGGTGGGGCCTCCCCACCATGGATCTGTTCGCCAGTCCTCTGAACCGGCAGCTTCCCAGATTCTGCTCTCGACAGCCGCATCCTCTCCGGGTAGCGGCGGATGCTTTTCTGATTCCATGGTCCACAGGCCTCTTGTATGCCTTTCCACCATGCCTCTGGTGTCTCGGACGCTCTTCAAAGTTCTCAGAGACAAGGCATCGATGATCCTAGTGACTCCTCGGTGCCGAGGCAACCTTGGTTCCCGCTTCTGATGCAGCTAGCGGTGACACCCCTCTCCTCTGGGGTTTCAGCCCGATCTCCTCTCGCGATCAGGGGGGACGCTCTTGCACCCCAACCTCCGGTCCCTTCATCTGATGGCCTGCTGCTGAAAGGGTAGTCCTGCTCCTCTCCAGCTGCCTCCAGATGTGGAAGAGGTCGTCTTGGCCTCCAGGAGGCCTTCCACCCGGAAGTCCTACGCTCTTAAGTGGCGTCGGTTCTCCGTCTGGTGTACTCAGCAGTCTCAAGACCCCTTCTCCTGTTCGGCATCAGTGGTCTTGCAGTACTTGCTTTCTCTTTCTAATCTTGGCCTCCAGTCCAACTCGGTCAAGGTCCACCTCAGTGCTATTTCTGCGCATCACGTGCCGGTGGATGGTGGACCTCTTTCAGCCACCCTCTGGTGGCTCGTTTTCTCAGAGGCCTCCTTCTCCTTAAACCACCTTTGCGCCCACCAGCCCCGAACTGGGATCTCATGTGGTTTTAACAGCAGCTTACCTGTCCGCCTTTTGAGCCTATGGCTACCTGTCCTCTTCGTTTTCTTTCCTGGAAAACCTTGTTCTTGGTGGCCCTCACTTCTGCTAGACGCGTTAGTGAGCTGCAGGCCCTAGTATCTGATCCTCCTTAAACTAGGTTCTACAAGAACCGGGTAGTCCTACGGACTCACTCTAAATTTCTTCCCAAAGTGGTTTCCCCTTTTCACATCAACCAGGAGGTGGTACTTCCAACCTACTTTCCCAGGCCACACTCCAGCCGAGCTGAAATGGTCCTGCATACCCTGGACTGTAGGAGGGCGCTGAACTTCTACCTTGACCGTACGCGGGAGCACCGAAAGGCTGTTCAGCTCTTCGTGTCTTATGACCCCAACAAGTTGGGCTCCCTGTCTCCAAGCGTACTCTGTCCATCTGGATTGCGGACTGCATCGCTTGGGCTTACGAGGCTGCGGGCCTCGTGCTGGAAGGTAGAGTCACCGCTCATCGTGTTCGGGGCGAAGGCTACGTTCAGTGGCTTACCTCCGCTCTGTTCCATTGGCAGACATCTGCCGGGCCGCTACTTGTCTTCAAGCCAGACTTTTGCAGCCCATTACTGCCTGGAGAGGGAGTCCCGCAGGGACAGTGCATACGGACAGGCAGTCCTCCGTAACCTCTTCGAGGTATAGGCAACTCCTACCCTCCATCCCGAATGTTGGGCTACCGTTGGAGACATATTCAGAGAAGATTCCTTCCTTCTGTGCTGCTGAGCTAGAGGGAGCTCTTTTTTGTGCTTTGGGTCTCCGGTAGCCTTATGCTTGGGAGTCCCATTTGTGTGGACTGACTTCCTGCTTGGTCCTGGAGAACGCGTTGTTACTCACCTGTAACTGGTGTTCTCCTGGAGCAGCTGGAATCTGTCCTCACAACCCTCCCTCCCAGTCCTCACAACCCTCCCTCCCAGTTTTATGCTTTCGTTTTTGCTAATTTTTGCTGTCTTTTAGCTATGTCATCTGACTGAGCAAGATGGCACCCTTGGGCGGGAAGAGGACCGTGCATGCGCGCTGCAATTCCCAAAGGCTTTCTTTGAAAGTTGGGGAAAATTGCTACGCGAGGGCTCCGTCGGCGCTGACGTCACCCATATGTGAGGACTGATTCCTGCTGCTCCTGGAGAACACCTGTTACAGGTGAGTAACTACGCTTTTTTTGAACATCTTAGAAGCTCAACATGTAGAAGCCGCCCAGCCCGATGTTCAGCTAGTGTCACTAGATGTCGTCTCCCTGTATGCTAACATACCACAGGGGGCGGCTCTAGAGGTGGTAGATAAGGTACTTAGACAACGTACCGATATGACCATGTTGAAGAAGGATTTTCTTTTAAAACTAGCAGAATTAGCTATTAGTCGTAATTATTTTGAATTTCAAGGTTTATTGTATCAACAGAAAGTAGGGGTGGCTATGGGTGCAACATGTGCCCCATCCATAGCTAATTTCTACATGGGGTTTTTTGAGGAACAGTGGCTAGAGACCTCATCATATTTTTCACATATAGTGCTTTGGAAACGTTTCATAGACGATGTGTTTTTATTGTGGCGGGGCACGGTACAGCTGCTAGAAGAATTTCTGGAGTGGCTTAATTCTTGTGATAGCAACATTAAATTTACTTCCCAATATCATGCAGAGACCCTCAATTATCTTGATATGAATATTAGACGCTCTTCAGAGGGGTGGATAACAACAATGTTTAAAAAACCGACGGATCGGGTTACCTATTTGCAATATAGTAGTTTGCATCCGCCGCGCTTAAAGACTGGGCTTCCTTTTTCCCAGTTTTTAAGATTCCGACGAAACTGTTCTGATCGAAATGATTTTAAACGAAAGGCGAAGGTATTACAAATGAATTTCATACAGCGGGGCTATCCGCAGAAGGTGGTCCGGCAAGCTTACACTCGCGCGTTGTATAATCATCGATCAACATTGTTAGGGGTAGATACGAAAAGTAGACGGAGTGATGAGAGTGACACGACAGTAAATTTGATTACGAGATATTCTCCCCTAAGTGGTCAGCTTCAAAAAATTTTGCGAAAACATGGTAATGTTTTGGCTACAGTTCCTGGGTTGGAGAATAAAAAGATCCGCTGTGTTTGGCAGAGAGCGTATAATTTAAAAGATTTACTTAGTCCAACAACGGTTCCGTCTAGAGAACAAGGGGCACACACTGAGGATCCTGGTGGTCACTCAGCGTGTGGGGAATGTGATATTTGTGCTATCACGTGGTGTCTAAACACTTTTGTCTATAAAGGAGTCACGTTATCCCTTCGAAGTCAAACCAACTGCGTGTCCACTAACGTGGTTTATGCAGTGACCTGCCCGTGTGGGTTGTGTTATATAGGGAAGACAATTCGTGCATTTCGTGTACGTATGCGAGAACATCGAAGTTGCCTCCGCTGCAAACGTATGGAAGCTCCGATGGTTAAGCACTGTCTGGAAGAGGGCCATACCTTTGAACAATTACGTTGTTTATGTTTAGAGAAAATTAGGGGTGGTAGTCAGGGGAAAACATTAGATCAAACCCTTCTTAAACGGGAACAAAGACTGATCTTTCGTTTAAATACTTTAGCTCCAGCAGGATTGAATGGCCAGATAGATTGGTCAGTATGTGTTTAGCTTTAAATGGAAAGGAGGAGGAGATTCAATTTTTAAGGATGTGATTGGCTGATAGGGGTTTCATAATGCAGGTGGTGTACACACCACGCATGCGCGGCGTTTTTTCACAGGCGGAGGATATGAGATAGCCGGTGTATGAATGAGAATAAATGCGGGCAGCATCAGAGGTAAATGAGTTATTGTGGTGTGGGTTCTAGCAATATTTTAGAATAATTAGTTTTGTATGTGTTGTGTAGTGGGAGAGAAGAATTTAGAGGATTGTTGGTTTTTCTAGTTATGTGTAGGTCCCCTGACGAAAATACTTGAAACGTCTGCTGGTACCGGGACTGAACGTTGGGATTGAAAGAACATAGGAAGATTTCATCGGTCCCTTTAAAGCTGAGTACAACATTGCGATTACTTGGACAGTATGATATCTTCAAAATGATTGTAGTTTAAAGATTCATTTTCAAAAAAACTGGCAAAGAGGTCATTGATGTGATACAACACTGACGCTGCCAATGAGTGTGAGCTCAGTTGTAGCGGTGTTATTTTAAACTGAGACCTTACTTGCTAGATATTGTTTCCATACACTAAGAAACGGTGGACGATATTTGTGGATTTTTACAGTAGTTCCTAATGTGCCTGGCAGTTGGCACTGGATTATAGTAATGTAGAAATCTTTTAGTCTTTCTTTATCCATACACTCATTAAGAGACATGTTTACTAAAAGTTAGTGTATGGTAACATTATGCAAATATTTATGCAAATAAGGCCACTTATGCAAATGAGGCCCCGCACCCCCCTTGGGCCGCCCCTGCTTAAAAAGTACTGAGTAAATGTCCATAATCTGTCTCCATCATCAAACCTGGACAAGCATTCCGATGACTAGAAGGAATGAATGAGAATCCACAAGTGCACACAGGGAAGAAAGTAACAGAATTTGCAAAACAAGAGAAAGAACTCTTCAAAGAATTAGATTAGCAAACAAAGACAAACAAGTGACAAATGCAGAAATACAGTGTGTTACTCTAGGAACCCTTTGTAAATTAAGAACTTACACATGAATGTTTAAGCAGAGGTGAACTGAAACCGAAAGATGAGATATTGATATTTGAAGCTCAGGACAGTGGATTACGGCGAGATGGTTTACAGCAAGCATTGAAAAACTGACAGAACAGACATAAGTTGATTTGGTAAGAAAGAGCTCTAAAGCAGTGACTCACTTCACTGTGAACTTCTGATGGTAGAAAATGTCTATACAGAAAGGCACAACAAAGTAACACACCTCATCCATTGGAAATTCTGTGAACAGTACAGCATCACTGGGAAAAAGCACTGGGATCATAACCCTAAGAGAATTACAGAGATTGAAGAGGTTATGATTGCCTGGAATACTCCCATTCCGATCGAAAGGAAGCCGGACATAGTAGTAAAGGAGAACACCACCAGAACAGCATTAATTATAGAGGTGTCAGTCCCAAGCGACTATTCTGTGAATCACGTTGAGCGTGAGAAGATCTTCAAGTACCAAGAAATGCAGTTAGAGACCAAGAAAAAGTGGCAGAAAGAAACGGAACTATTTCCCATCGTATTGGATGCCACAGACTTGATTAAGAAGAATTTCCTTGATAAATTACCCATGCGTATTTTATCTTACGAACTCCAGAAAGAGGCTCTCTTTGGCACAATGCAAGTACTATGTCAAACATTAGCAGTAAATTTGAGAGAGAGAGGGCATGTTCCATATAACCTGGGCTTTGGACATGAGGTTTATGGCTATTATGCTATGTGCAAAACTAACTAATTTGGAGAAATTGTTCTTATAATGTAGTTAAACAAGATCAGCAAACAAGAAGTGCTGAGTTTAGTACAGTGAGGCCATGTTTTTGAACACCAAACCATGTGGGTTACATAGTAACATTTTAAATCACGTTTATCTGCCCTTGTTCTAAAGTCTATGTAGGATAGACATGTCTTAGAGTGAAACAATGACTGATCGAACACAAGTCGAGGCTTTCAACTCGCACTGTTACCACTCTAATGGTGCAACATTGCTTAGAACATAAACATGAATGGCAACAGTTGCGTTGGTTAATTATAGATTGCATTCATAGCAACTGTAGTGGAGATCGCATGCAGCAGCTGGCAAAGCTAGAGCAAAGATGGATCTTCAACCTTAATATGGTGCAACCAGCTGGATTTAATGAGTCTTTAGACTGGATGACAACGCTGTAGTCCAATGGAGTAGGTTTGTTTGAATGCTACTTCCTGTTTCCTCCTCAAATAGCCATTAGTGAGGTTTGAGATATTCCAGTGGAGTTCTCCGTTGAGCTGTATGACAAGTCCTGAAGCAGCCCATTAAATGCAAATCGAGCGAAACTCGGGTTGACTACATTGTCCTCAGCAACACCTCTTGGAGATTTTTGAGATAGTCTGTTCACCTAAAGCTAAGTGTTCTCAGATTTGTAAATGCATTTAGAAAATCGTTAAAACAAGCTAGTGAGCCAATGAATGATATTACCAGGAAAGAACCAGTGTGTGTCACTATTAGGCAGCGTAGAAATATGCCGCTCATGAAATACATGCTTTCTGAAACTGAGGCTACAACTATCTTAATACTTCCATTGGTGTAATGTTATGGTGTCCATTGGTGTAATGTTATGGTGAAATATTCCTCTACAACTGCATCCAATGAAATTATTTTTGGATGATTTTGTACCTGCTGCTCTGGCCAGGTAGCATTCTCTGTTTATAAAGTTAGATAATACATCTAGGCCTCTAGTTTCTGAAATACAGTAAAATTTGGTAGTTTAACGCAGTTGCCAAAATTAACACTCTAAGTACAAAACCGTCTGCATCAAAAGTTTTAGGTATTTCCATCAGTTTTCCTTTCAGTTAACACAGAGAAAGATCTAATCTGCAATACAGTTACTTGTTCCATGTTAAGACGCACTGACATACCACATAACTTATTATGCGCCATCTGCAGAGCACAGTCCCTTCCCTGCTCATCCCTGTTCCATGTTAGCATGAAGATGTTAATTAACTGTTAACATTGCAATTAACATATGCTTTCTCTGGGACCAAGCAGGAATTCAGTCCTCACACATGGTGACGTCACCGATGGAGCCCACATGGAAACAATCTGCAGCTTCCATAGGAAGCTTTTGAGGTCCACCATGCATGCGTGCTTATCTTAAGAACATAAGATATGCCATACTGGGTCAGACCAAGGTCCAACAAGCCCAGTATCCTGTTTCAAACAGTGGCCAATCTAGGTCATAAGTATCTAGCAGTTTCCCCAAAAGACACAGGTTCCACAATGCTTGTATTGGGTCAAGTAGTGATATGCTGGGTCCCTTTTAATAATGATTTATGGAACTTTCCTCCAGGAACTTGTCCAAACGTTTTTTAAACCCAGCTACACTAACAGCTTTTACTACATCCTCCGGTAACAAATTCCAGAGTTTGATTTCTCTTATTAGTGTTAAATAGGTTACCCTGTAGCTTCATTGCATGTCCCCTAGTCTTTCTATATTCTGATGATGTAAACAATCGATCTACGTTTACCACTCCATTCATTAATTTATAGACCTCTATCATATCTCCCCTCAGCCATCTCTTTTCCAGGTTGAAGAGCCCTAACCTTTTTAGCCTCTCTTCATAGGAGTATCCTTCCATCCCCTTTACCATTTTGGTTGCTCGTCTCTGTACCTTTTCTAATAACGCTATATCCTTTTTAAGATACGGCAACCAGAATTACACACAATATTCAAGGTGCAGTCGCACCATGGAACGATACAGAGGCATTATAATATCCTTTGTTTTATTTTCCATTCCTTTCCTCATGATACCTAGCATTCTATTTGCTCTCTTGGCGGCTACTGCACACTGGGCGGAGGGTTTTAACATGTTATCCATGATGACGCCTAAATCTTTTTCCTGGGTAGTGGTTCCTAATGTGGAACCTTGCATCATGTAACCACAGTTTGGGTTGTTCTTTCCTAGGTCGTCCCACCTGAAGGAGCCATCTTACCTCAGTCATCTTTTTTTCCTTGGAGCCTCATCCCGTAAAATAGTTGATACCCTTGTACTATGGTTTCTTGTTTTTTCATACTGTTTTTCGGTCATGTGCATGTTCCTCATCTTCCTGTCCATTTCCGGGAGTGTCCGTACCTCAGCATTGCAATTTATTCAGGTTCTTTTTTTCTTTTCTTAGCTTGCAGGTTTTTTCCTCGCAACACCCTGGTTGGCTGGGACGTTGAAGTCCTTTGACTTGGTGGAAGCTATCTTCTCCAATATGTCTAAGCCAGCCAATGGTTTCAAGAAGTATACCCAGTATGGATAGACCATCTCTGTAATGGACTGCCACAACTGGTGCCTTCGGTGCCTCTGACCTGACCATGAGCCTTCCACCTACCCTCTCTGCCTGCAGGTGACACGCAAGGGGCTCAGGAATCGAGAAATCAAGCGGGAATCACTGTTTGATTTCTCAAAGTCATTGACATTGACGTTGGTGTCGACGCCCTCAAAGACCTCTGTCGTGGCTTCAGCTTCGCATGGTGGTCGGGCTCACTCGGAGCAGAGGGACTGCGGTGCCCTAGGCTGGAGGCTATCCTTCGAGGAAAGTCATCCCCAAAGAGACCACACTTCAACCCCGTCGACGTCGAAGGGTGATGCCGAGGGCTGGGTGAAAACCTTCAGTCACCAGCATCAAAGCCTTGGATGGGACTTTTAGGGCAAGGGCTAGGAGTGGCCTCCTAAGCTGCCCCTGCTGGAGTAGTTACCTTCCCAGGACCCAGGAGCGCTGTTGGGTGACTCCCGATGCCATGATTATCGTGGAGTCCCCGCCAAGGGAACCAGCAAAGGTGACCATGGTTGCTGCACCGGCTCCTACTTTCTCAGACACTACACTCCTGGTGGAGCGTATGCAAGCCCTTGAAAGCAGCCTGGCTGTGTTCCTTGCACAGCAGACTGCCTGAGACTCAATGATCTCAGGTTCCTCAGTGCCAGTGATGGCTTCGTCCCTGGCAATGGCCTCATTATCGGACGTGCAGCCCATTCTCATGGCTCACACTTGCCCCAGCAGAGGAAATAGTGAGGCCAGATGTCTGAGGTCCCTCTTGGTACCAAGGGTGTCCCCCTCAAGCATCTCAAGGGCCACGGGCCCCCTCCACCCCTCCCAAGCATCAATGGCACCATGAGGAATCGTGTCAATACTTTGACGACTTCATGGACTCTGATTCCAATGGCTGAGAGACTGAGGAGGAGTCCCCGGTCATCGAGCACTACAGGGACATAACCTTGGATCCCTTGCCTCTATATGAATGCCGGAGGACATTTCCTTCCACAATTTTGTGCAGGACATGGGCAAAGCCCTGCCCTTTACCATCAAGACTGAGGGGGAGCCCAGGGCCTGGAAGTTGGAGATCCTCCAATATCCTTCTCCTCCCAAGGAAGCCATCACGGTGCCTGTGCATCCAGTCCTTGAGCTGTTGCTCTTCTGCATGTGGGCGATTTCTCTCACAGTGTGCCCGGTGAGCTGACGCCTTGACTCCATGTATCAAGTCCACAAGAGTCCTGGCTTTGAAAAAACGCAGCTCCCATACAACTCCATGGTTGTGGAGTCAGCCATGTGGAGGATCAAGAGCTCGAAGACTCACTCCTCGGTTCCTCCATGCTGAGACACCCGAAACTTGGATGGCTTTGGGAGAAAGTGTTATCAGGGTTCAATGTTACTAAAGAATCCAATATGTTTTGTACATAGTTACAGTTTTACCCTGTTGTTCCAAGTTTAAGTTTCCTGTTATAATGTAAGCACACCAGTGTCCTCTGAATGTGCAGCCTTTGTTATTTGTAAACCGCACTGAAAACAAATAGCGCGGTATATAAAAGATGTTAAATAAATAAATAAAATAAAATAAATGTTGCTGGCCTGCATCCAGGCCTACCAGCTCTACTATATGGGCATGTATCTTAGAGATCTTGCGGGGGGGGGGGGGGGGTGGGGGGCTCTGCCTGAGTTCTCTGCCTCACTGTCGGGAGAGTAGCTTGAGCAATTCTGTGGGCTCATCTCCCAGGCCAAGGAATGTTCCAAGTATATGGCCAGGGCGACCTACGATGGGTTTGAATTGGTGGCCCAAGTTTCTGCTGTGGGCATCAGGGCCTGCCGTCTGACTTGGCTGCAGTCATCTGATTTGTAATAGTGGGTATAGGACATGCTAGCAGATGTCCCCCGCTGGGGCGAGAATCTCTTCAGCAAGCCCATGGAGGACAAGGCCTGAGAGCTGGAGAGGGAGCAGCTAACTATGAAAAGGCTCTCCAAGAAAACGTCTGATCCCTCCAGATGCAAGTCTTCGTGAAGAAAATCCTTCTGTCCTAAGAAGAAGAAATATTACGGTGGTTACTCACCATATCAGTTCTATCAGGGCCCTCAACAAGGGCAGCAACAGAAAGGACAGGGCCAACGCACCAACGCCAGCAGCGCCTGTCGAAGCCTCCAAAGCCCCAGCCAGCTCTGCAACTACAACCCTGGGGCGGCTTCTGACTCCTTCTTCAGGATCATGGCTCTGCTTCCTATTCTGGGCATGGTTCCCCCACAGGTGGGAGGGAGATTGATCCACTTTGCCCACAGGTGGCCAGTAATAACAACAGATTCCTGGGCCCTCAAGATCGTTCAGGAGGGGTACCTGTTGCATTTCAATCAACTTCCTCCTCTATTCTTTTCAGGGGAGTACCCCCTTTATCCTCTCCACTGAGAGCTCCTCCAACAGGAGGTTCAGGCTCTCTTGGCTGACCAAGCCATTCAGCTGCTTCCTCCATATCAGACTAGAAGGGGATTCTACTCCCGTTTACTTTCTGGTTCCCAACAATTCTCCGGGAACAATCAGGAAGTCATTCCTCACATATGGGTGACGTTGGTGCCGATGGAGCCCACACGGTAGCTTCTCCCTAGCTTTCAAAGAAAGCCTTTGGGAGATAGACCACATATGCATGGTCCCCTTACTGCCCAAGGGTGCTATCTTGCCTCAGTCTACTTTTTTTCTGCGGAGCCCACCGGACGTGTGTCTGTTTTCCCCGGAAGAAGTGTTTCATTTTTTTCTCTTAATTTTTCTTTCTCCAGTCGTGTACTGATTCCCTTTCCTGCCCTTTTTTACCTTTTTTTTGTCCCTGGCTGGGCTGGTGGTTTTCGACCTCGCAGGGGCCGCTTTCCCTACCATGGCCTTGGCCAGTGGCTTTAAAAATTGTGACTGATGTGCCAAAATCATGTCGTGCACCAACCCCATGACTACTGCCTCCGATGCCTAGGGCCAGACCAAGAACCCTTGGACTGTGATCCCTGAAAAAAATGACCTCCAAGACCATCAAGAGCCATTAGCAGCAAAGGGAGTCCTCCTTCCATAAGACTCTGATCAGCGTCTCTGATGACACTGCAATCCAGGGCCCCCTCCGGAACCACAGGGGAGATCGGACTGGGGAGGGGTGGCCTGCACAGAGCGACAGGTGCACCCACTCTTACCATATTGCTGGGCAGACTGGATGGACCATGCTGGTCTTTATCTGCCGTCATTTACTATGTTACTATATGACTGCCGCGGAACCCCGAGACCACGGGTCCTCCAGCCTGACCTGGAAGAAGAGCCCAAGAAGAGCTGAAAACCCTCGAAGACTGCGTTGTAACACGAGCCTGGGAAAGTGGGCATGTTCCATGGGCCCCGAACCTGCAGTCCTCGCCGCAAGTCTGAAGGGAAGGATTGGGAGCGGGCGACCAAAATACCTCGATGTGAATCATCAGCATATGACGACCAACCTTGGATCCCCAAGGCCATCCTGGTCGAAGACTCCCCCTAGACAGAGCCGGCGTCAGGCCCGAGCCCCTTGGTGCCCATGCCAAAGGCTGCGGAGCCATCTGGCCTCGAGACCAGGATGGCGACCTTGGAGCGCAGTCTATTTGTCTTCATGGCCTAGCAGTGGGCTCTGATGCCTGGCTTTGCTGGGTCATCAACCCAAATTACTGGGCTCTTCACCTCAAGGAATTCCCCGGACGTTGAGCCAATCCTCGAGCACTACCAGCCTCTAGAGATCCCTCTGCATCGCTCCCAATCCTCAGGACTGAGGTTATCCCCGATGAGTGCCCGTGGCTCTGACTGCAGGGCCTCTGGGGGCCAGGGCCCGAGCCGCCCTCGACACCTCCACTGACTACAAGTCAGACTGAGAGACCAAGCACAAGTCTTTGGATACCCATCGGCACCGAGAGATGCCCTCTGACCTATTGGTCCCAGCCCGAGGACACAGACTTCCTTGATTTCATGCAGCATATGGCCAAAGCACTGGCCTTTGAGACTGACTTGGAGAATGACCCTCAAAATGAAGAACTCGTGATCCTCCAGTACGAGGCTCCCCCCGAAGGAGGCACTCACAGTACCTGTTCCCCCGATCCTGGAACGGCTGCTCCTCTAGATGTACCCCCACATCAGTGCATGATGACCCCCGCATCAGTGCCTTTTGTGAGCAGATGGTTGAACTCGATGTACCGGGTCCACCGGAGATTGACTTCCAGAAAGCACAAATGCCACACCAACTCCATGATGGTGGAGTCAGCCATGTGTCACCTTAAGAGCCAAAAGACGCATTTCTTAGTGCCCCTGGGTAGGGAGGTTCTACCAGGGATCGATGCTCATTGGCCTAATCCAGGCATACCAGCTGTACATGGACATGTACCTGAGGGATCTTGCCTGGTTCTTGCCTGGTCTCTCCGTGGAACCTCTCCAGCAGTTCTTGACCCTGGACTCGGGTGTCAGAGTGCTCCAAATTCATGACTCGGGCAGCCTATAGAAACATAACGACAGAAAAAGACCACATGACCTATCTAGTCTGTCCTTCCATATCAACCATATCAACAGTCCCCTTTTTACCTTTAGAGAAATCCTCTGTGTTTGTCCCATGCTTCTTTGAATTCAGATACTGTCCTCATCTCTACCATCTCCACTGGGAGACTATTCCATGGATCCACCACTCTATCCGTAAAGAAATATTTCCGCATATCACTCCTTAATTTATCCCCTTTCACCCTCATCCCATGTCCCCCCGTGGCAGAGCTTGCTTTCAATCGAAAAAGGCTCTCCTCCTGTGCATTTATGCCACGGAGGTATTTAAACGTCTCAATCATATCACCTCTATCCCACCTTTCCTCTAAGGTGTACATATTAAGATCCTTTAATCCGTTGTCATAAGTTTTATAATGAAGCCCACTAACCATTTTAGTAGCCACCCTCTGTACTGACTCCATCCTGTTTATATCCTTTTGAAGGTGTGGTCTCATGAATTGCACACAGTACTCCAAATGAAGTTGCACCAAAGACTTATACAGAGGCACTATCCCTCCTTTCTTCTGCTGGCCATTCCTCTCCCTATGCACCCAAGAAACCTTCTAGCTTTTGCTGTCACCTTTTCTACCTGTTTAGCTACTTTAAGATCAGTAGACACAATCACACCTAGGTACCGCTCTTTAGTGGACAAAAGTACTTGATCCCCTATACTATATCACTCCCTTGGATTGCTGCAGCCCAAATGCATGACCTTGCATTTTTTAACATTAAATCTCAGCTGCCAAAATCTAGACCATTCTTCAAGCTTAGCTAGATCCCTCCTCATGTTATCTACACCTTCCTGGCTGTCTATTGCCGATTTTGATATCATCTGCAAAGAGGCAAACGTTACCCGACAGCCCTTCTGCTATATCACTAACCAAATGTTAAAATGAATCGGACAAGGACAGATCCCTGGGGCACACCTCTGGTAACCTCCTTCTCCTCAGAGTGAGCTCCATTTACCTATACCCTTTGTTGCCTCCCACTCAACCAATTCCTAACCCAAGCAGGAACTTTAGGGTCCATCCCTAGGGTGCTCAGTTTGTTTATAAGTTGCCTGTGAGGAACGGTGTCAAAGGCTTTGCTGAAATCTAAATACACCACATCTAGGGCTCTCCCTTGGTCCATCTCCCTGGTCACCCAGTCAAAGAAATCAATCAGATTTGTCTGACCCGACCTGCCTCTTGTGAATTCATGCTGCCTCAGATCCTGTAATCCGCTGTACCCCAGAAACTTCATTATTTTCTCTTTCAGCAGTGCTTCCAATAATTTACTCACCATCAAAGTTAAACTAACTGGCCTGTAGTTTTCAACCACATCCTTACTTCCGCTTTTGTGTAAAGGGACCACATGTGCCTCTCTCCAGTCCTTTGGCACCACTCCCACCTCCAATGAGGCATTGAAATGGTCAGTCAGTGGAGCTGCTGAAACATCCCCAAGTTCCCTCAGTATTCTCGGGTGTATCCCATCCGGTTCAATTGCTTTGTCTACTTTAAGTTTAGCTAGTTTCTCACAAATACAGTCTTTTGAAAATTGTTCAAGATGCTCCTCGCTTCTATTCCTGTTTGTGGGTGTTTTTTGAGCTCCTGCTCCTGGTACTTCATCTGTACCAAGAGGGAGGAGTGGCTCAGTGGTTGGGACAGGTTACCTCAGGCCGGAAGGTCGGGGGTTCAATTCCCGCATGGGGACAAGCAACCTCAGGCCGGAGGGACTGGGGTCTCTAGTCCCATGGCCACTCCTTGTGGCCTTGGGCAAGCGATTTAACCCTCCATTGCCTCAGGTACAATTAGATTGTGAGCCCTTCGGGGACAAGGGAATAAAAAGTACCAGTTAGCATACATGTAAACCACACTGATTCTAAAGAGCGCGGTATAAAAAATAAAAAAATAAAATAAATAAATAAATCTGTGAACACAGAACAGAAATATTTGTTAAGCAATTTTGCTTTATCCTCATCAGCTTCTACATATTCCTCCCCTTCGCCCTTGAGACTGACTTTTGCCCTTCTTCTCACTAACATATCTGAAAAATGTCTTATTCCCCCATTTTATTGCACTGGCTATATTCTCCTCTTTCTCCGGGAACAAGCAGGAAGTCAGTCCTCACATATAGTATGGGTGACATCGGCGCCGACAGAGCCCTCATGCGGAGCAAATCCCCAGCTTTCAGATAAAGCCTTTGGGAATTGCATCACGCATGCACAGTCCCCTTCCTGCCCAAGGGTGCCATCTTGCTCAGTCTCCTTTTTTCCGTGGAGCCCTCTGGACGTGGTCCAACTGTTGCTATGGAGAAAGCTTTAAAAAGTTAGAATTTCAATTTCTTTTCTATGGATCGACATCGGTTCCCCTTCCCGCCTTTGGCTTGCTACACTGGTATCGAGTCCGGACTGATTTTTTTTGTTTTTGTCCTTCGTGACTAGCGTTTGTGCTCTTTTTCTTTTTCACTGGCAGCCGGGCTCTTCGACCTCGCAGGGGCCCTTTTTCTCCCGATGGCTGCCAGCAGGTTTAAGAAATGTGATCGGTGTGCTAAACTAATGTCTCTCACTGATCCACATGACTGCTGTCTCTGGTGCCTCGGGCCTGATTACAACCTGAAGGTCTGTGACCCATGTAGGATGATGTCCTCGAAGGCCCTGAGAAGCCGCCAGCAGCAGCATGATAGGATTTTTCCTGAGTCCGTACCTTCATGGGCCGGACCTCGTCTGAGGCCTGTACGTTTCGGGGGGAACACTCTGAACCCGAGCGTCGTAGGGGTTCCTCGGAGAGGGGATCTCCCTCGCTGGAACATCGAGGGAAGAAAATATCCTCGAAGGCGGCGTCGTTGGATGGCTCTGAATGGCCTGGTCCCTCCTGGGATCGGTCGTGGAGCCCTGAGCGCCAGCCCGGATCCTCGGAGATGGAGCATCCAGCGAAGCTTCCTCGATGGGAATCGGAGCAGCTGAGGCAGGTAACAACTGTCCTTGTCAAGGACTCCCCCCCCCCCCCCGGGGGAACCAGTGTCGGGCCCGACAGCGTCGGGACCCGACCCGGTGACTGCGGAGCCTTCTGAGCTCGGTCTCAGAATGGTGGCCCTGGAGTGCAGTATGTCTGCCTTCATGGAGCAGCAGCGGGCGCTGATTGCCGGTCTGACTGGTCTGACTGGTCCTTCCGCCCTGACCACCGGACCACCGACGTCTAAGTCGACCCCGGAGGCCGAGCCGATCCTTGAGACCATGCGTAGTCGAGTCGATCCTCGGCCGAGGTCCCTCTCGGCTTCCCGCACGGGGCCGAGGTCATTGCCACCGGTTCCACTGTTGTCGGGGCGGTCAATGCCGGGGCCCATGATGCCGGAGCCCATCGATTCCTCCTCGGAGGCATCGGGATGGGAGATGGAGGAGGAAGAGTCCCCGGACACCGGTCGGCACAGGGACGTCCCGTCTGATTCCCTAGTGTCCGAACTTCAGAGAAGGTCCCCCCCCCCCCCCAGAGGACACTAGGTTCTTGGACTTTGTGAAGCACATGTCAAAGGCTTTGTCATTCCCTGCGTAGTCCGAGGAGGATCCTCAGGCCGAAGAGTTTGAGATCCTGCAGTATGACTCTGGTCCTCGGGAGGCCCTTACTGTACTCGTGCCTCCGATCCTGGAACGACTGATGCTCCGCATGTGGTAGACACCGGCATTGGTGCCGATGATCAGCAAATGGATCGACTCCATGTATCGAGTCCGTAAGAGCCCTGGATTTCAAAAAGCACAATTGCTGCACAACTCCATGGTTGTGGAATCGGCCATGTGCAGACTGAAGAGCCAGAAGACGCACTCTTTGGTGCCTCCTGGCAGGGATGCCCGCAACTTTGATGCTCTCGGCAAGAAGTGCTTCCAGGGTTCAATGCTGACATGTCAGATCCAGGCCTACCAGCTGTACATGGGCATGTACCTGAGGGACCTGGCAAGGGACTTGCCGGGTTCTCAGCTGGTCTCTCCGAGGGACCTTTGCAGTGCTTCAAGAACTTGTCCACCAGAGTCCGTGAGTGCTCGAAGTTCATGACTTGAGCGGCCTATGACGGGTTCGAGTCGGCGGCCTGGATAGTTGCGGTGGGCATCGGTGTACGCCGCCAAGCATGGCTACAGTCGTCGGACCTCGAGCAATGGTTTCAGGACAAGTTGGTAGATGTCCCATGCCAGGGAGAGAACCTCTTTGGCAACCCATGACCGACAAGGCTATGGAAATAGAGTCCGAGTACTTGACCAGGACATGACTCTCAAAGAAGACCTCTGCCCCTTCTCGAAAGAAAGGCTCGGGTAAGAAGCCCTTTTACCTGAGGAAGGGATCTGCTTACTGAAGCTACCCCCCATTTCAGGCCTCCCCAGCTCCTCAACAGGGGCAGCAGGCCAAGGGACAGGGGCATGGCCCACGTAAGCAGAAAGCCCCCAAACTCCAGGCACTGGCTACGGCCCAGTCTGGTATGGGCTTTTGACTCACACAGCATGGCCCCTCTCCCCACAGGGGACAGGCAGTGCACAGGAGGAAGGCTTGCCCTGTATGCCCACAGATGGACAGCCATTACTACCGATGCCTGGGTCCTGCAGATAATCCATCAGGGCTATCTCCTTCATTTGACCCAGGTACCTCCTCATTTTCCAGGAGAGCCCCTCAGGTCTCCCCTTCACTGGGACCTTCTGAAGGAGTTAGCAGGTCTTCTCGAGGATTAGGCGGTAGAACCGGCGCCCCACCACCTGCAGGGCAATGGCTTCTATTCCAGGTACTTTCTGGTACCAAAAAGAACAGGAGGCCTCAGACCCATCCTCGACCTGCACAACCTAAACAAATTCCTGGTGAGGGAAAAGTTCAAGATGCTCTCATTTGGAATATTGCTGCCTTACCTCTGCCAGGGAGACTGGCTATGCTCCTAAGATCTAAAGGATGCTTACACACACATCCTAATACACCTAGACCACAGATAATTTCTGCGCTTTGTGGTGGGAGGCAATCACTACCAGTGCAGGGTACTTCCCTTTGGCCTGACCTCCGCCCCCAGGGTATTCGGAAAATGCCTGGTGGTGGTGGCTGCCTATCTCAGACTTCAAGGGGTCTTTGTCTTCCCCTACCTAGACAACTGGCTCATCAGAGCCACTTAAGCGAGAGAGGTCCATCAGGCCACATCCCGCACCATCCAGTTGCTCCAGTATCTGGGGTTTGTAATTAATTACTTCAAATCCAGCCTTGTTCCCACTCAACAACTAGAGTTCATTGGTGCAAGACTTGATACCCTTCAGGCAAGGGCAAAGAGGCTTCTGGCCCTGGCACGCCAGGTGAGTCGCAGATCCCAAGTGTCAGCAAGGCACTTTCTGCGCCTCCTTGGGCACATGGCCTCCACGGTCCATGTGACACCAGATGCCTGACTCCACATGCGAACTGCTCAGTGGTGCCTCAGAGACCAGTGGACACAGGCCACAGGCAGCCTCCGAGACAGAGTCACCGTATCCAGATGACTAGTACAGTCCCTGGACTGGTGGCTTCATCCATTCCACTTGGAAGCGGGGATGCTTTTCCAGGCTCCTCAGCACACGAGGATCCTGACCACGGATGCATCTCTGCTGGGCTGGGGAGCCCACTGCCAGGGGCTTTGTACTCAGGGTGTGTGGTCTCCATACGAGAGAACACAACAAATCAATTTCCTGGAGCTCCATGCCATCCGCCCAGCTCTGGGAGTGTTCTGTTGAACTTTGGCTCATGAGCCTGTCTTGGTACAGACAGACAACCAAGTAGCCAAGTTCTAAGTGAACAAACAGGGCGGCACGGTGTCCCACCTACTGTATCAGGAAACCCTGGGTCTGTGCTTCTTTGCAGTCTGGTATGGCATTCATCTGCGGGCAGTTTACCTGCTGGGCCAGGACAACTGCTTAGCTGACAGGCTAAGCAGGATTCTCCAGCCCCACGAGTGGCAGCTGGACAAGGGAGTAGTCCATTGGCTTTTTCAGACATGGGGACAGCCAATAATGAACTTGCTTGCGAGTCCGGTCAATCATCAGTTTCCCTGATTCTGCTCCAGACAACCACACCCACACAGGGTGGCTGCCAACGCATTTCTCATATCATGGTCTGTGGGCCTCCTGTATGCGTTTCCCCCGACGCCTCTGATTGGCCAAGACTCTATTCAAGATACTCCAGGACAAGGCCTCGGTCATCCTGGTAGCCCCTAGGCGGCCGAGACAACCCTGGTTTCCGCTTCTACTTCAGCTAGCGGTGGAGGCCCCCATTCCCCTGGGCTCCTCTCCAAACCTCCTGTCCCAGGAGGAGGGTATTCTCCTGCACCCCAATCTCAGATCCCTCAACCTAATGGCATGGCTGCTGAAAGGGTAGTGCTCACACCAGTCCTCCTTCCAAAGAATATAGAAAGAGGTCTTGCTGGCCTCAAGGAGGCTGTCAACTAGACAAAGCTATTCCTTCAAATGGCGTAGGTTTGTGGCTTGGTATGAGGAGCAGACTGTGTAAACCCCTTCTCCTGCCAGGTTGCAGTGGTCTTACAGTACCTTCTCCACCTTTTGGATTTGGGCCTTAAGTCCAACTCCGTCAGCATTCACCTCAGTGTCCTTGCAGCATACCACTTCCCAGTGGAGGGAAAGCCTCTCTCTGCACATCCCCTAGTTACTAGATTCTTGAGAGGCCTACGTCTGCTGAAGCCTCTGGTCCGCCCTCCGACGACCGAATGGGATTTGAATGTGGTTTTAGGGCAGCTTACTCAGCCTCCATTTGAGCTGCCATCTATGCTACCTTTCTTGGAAGGTAGTTTTCTTGGTGGCACTCACGTCGGCTTGGCGAGTGAGTGAGCTTCAAGCCCTTGTGTCTGAAAGGCCTTATACAAGGTTCTATAGGAACCGGGTGGTGCTTCGCACACACCCCAGGTTCCTTCTGAAAGTGGTCTCTTTGTTCCACCTCAACCAGGAGTTGGTGCTGCCTACCTCCTTTCCCAGGCCGCATGCCAGTCGGGCAGAGACAGTTCTGCATATCCTGGACTGTAAGATGGCGTTGGCCTTCTACGTTCAGCATACGCAGGGCCATAGAAGGGCTTCTCAGCTCTTCGTATCCTATGACTCCCAGTAAGCTGGGCATGGCCGTCTCCAAGCATACGCTGTCCACCTGGGTAGTGGACTGTATTGCCTGGACATTCAGGGCAGCCGGGCTTCCATTGGATGGTCGTGTTACAGCCCACCAGGTCAGGGCCATGGCGGCATCAGTGGCTCTGGCAGACATCTGCCGGGCTGCCACCTGGTCTTCGGGTCAGACTTTCGCTACCCATTACTGCCTGGATAGGGAGTCCTGACAGGGCAGTGCTTTTGGCCAGGCTGTACTCCGTAACCTTTTCGAGGTCTAGGCAACTCCTGCCCTCCGACCCTTCTTTGTCAGGCTACCGGAGTGCTACTCTCTCAGTTAGATTCCTATTGTGGCTGCTCATAGAGGGAGCCTATTTTTCAGCTGTGGGTTCTTGGTAGCCTATAGTTGGGGAGTCCCATATGTGAGGACTGACTTCCTGCTTGTTCTTGGAGAAAGCGTAGTTACTCACCTGTAACGGGTGTTCTCGGGGACAGCAGGAATCAGTCCTCATGACCCTCCCTCCTCCCCTTGGAGTTGCAGTCCTATTATTATTATTTTTGTTCTTTTGCCGTCTTTTTAGCTATGTCATTTGACTGAGCAAGATGGCACCCTTGGACGGGAAGGGGACTGCGCATACGTGATGCAATTCCCAAAGGCGTTCTCTGAAAGCTGGGGATTTGCTCCGCATAAGGGCTCCCGTCAGCGCCAATGTTACCCATATATGAGGACTGATTCCTACTGTCCCCGGAGAACACCTGTTACAGATGAGTAACTATGCTTTTTGAATCTTTGCTTTCCTGACTACTTTGCTAGCTTCTCTAAGTTTTTCCAAATATAGATGCCTGTCTTCTTCTCTTTGTGATCTCTTGTATTTCATGAAGGCCTCCCTCTTTTTCTTTACCTTTTCAGCTACTTCTTTCGAAAACCATAGCGGTCTCCTTTTCCCTTTATTTACCATTTTAACAAAAAGGTTGGTTGCCCTTAAAATATCCCCTTTCGGTTTTGCCCACTGTTTTTCTACATCCCCCAGCTGTTCCCATCCTGTTAACAACTCTCTGAGGTATTGGCCCATCTTGGCAAGGTTAATTTTCCTAAAGTCTAAGACCTTTGTTTTTGAATGGATTTTAACAGCCCTAGTCCTAATACTGAACCACACCATCTGGTGATCACTGGATGCAAAATAATCTCCCACTATAATGTCAGAAACACTTTCAACATTGGTAAGCACCAAGTCCAGTATGGCCCCTTGACGTGTGGGCTCTCTTACCAGTTGCCTGAACATGCCCATGACTGCTTCGAGTTGGCGTCTAGAGTAACTGCGGCGGGCATCCGTGCCCGATGCCAGGCCTGGTTACAGTCCTCCTACCTGGAGCAATGGGTCCAAGACAAGCTGGTCAATGTCCCTTGTCAGGGAGAGAATCTCTTCAGCAAATCCATGACTGATAAGGCTGCAGAGTTGGAGTCCGAGTTCCTGACGAGGACCAGGCTCTCCAAGAAGACCACTGACTCTTCCCGATGGAAGTCTTTGGGTAAAAATAGCCCTTCTACCCGAAGAAGAGGAACACTTATGGAAACTACCAGGCCTTCCCAACTCCCCAACAGGGGTAGCGGGCCAAGGGACAAGGACATGGCCTTTGTAAGCCTAAGGCTCCCAAACCCCAGGCACCGGCTCCAGCCCAGCCTGGCGGGAGTTTGACTCCTTGGGCATAGGGTCTTTTCCCCAAGGAGGCTCAGCCCAGCAGCCCATAGGGTGACGTCTGGTTCTCTATGATTACCGGTGGCCATCCATCACCTCCGACTCCTGGGCATTGCATGTGGTAAAGGAGAGTTACCTCCTTCACCCGACACAGGCACCCCCTCAGTTCTTTCTGGGAGAGCCCCCCAGGACTCCCCTCCACCAGACCTTACTGCTACAAGAGCTCGCAGGCCTTCTCAAAGACAAGGCGGTGGAACCGGTGCCTGCACACCTTGAAGCAAGGTGTTCTACTTCCTCATACCCAAGAGGACTGAGGGCTTCTGGCCCATTCTGGACTTGTGGGACCTAAACGGGTTCCTGGTGAAGGAGAAGTTCAGAATGCTCTCCCTTGGTATGCTGCTGCCATACCTCCAGCCGTGAGACGGGCTATGCTCCTTGGGACCTAAAGGATGCATATACACACATTCTCATCCACCTCAACTATAGGAAATACCTCAGCGTTTTGGTGGGAGGTGGCCTCTACCAGTACAGGGTGCTACCCTTCAGGCTTCCCTCCACACCCATAGTGTTCATCAAGTGCCTGACGGTGGTTGCGACCTACCTACATTTTCAGGGAGTCTTCATCTACCTGGACATCTGGCTCATATGGGGCCGCACGGCTGCAGAGGTGCAACACACAACACTGCGCACTATCCTCATCCTGCAATATTTGGGATTCATAATAAGCCACCCAAAGTCCCATCTCCTTTCAGCACAGTGTCTGGAGTTCATAGCACCAAGGCTGGATACCGTTCAGGCCAAAGCCTTCCTCCCTCGGGACAGTGCTGATAGCCTCAGGGCACTAGCCGTGGCCATGCAGCGCTGACACTCAGTGCCCACCCACCTTCTGCTCTGCCTGTTGGGTCACATGGCATCCACAGTTCATGTTATTCTGGATGCTCGCCTTCACGTGAGGGTGGTTCAATGGGGCCTCTGCTCTCAGTGGACCCAGGCCACAGGCCAGCTGAGGGACAGGGTGGTAGTGACCCGCCAACTCGCCAGCTCTCTCACTTGGTGGCAAGACCCCCGGCATCTCCTGGCTGGGATTCCCTTCCACAGGGTCTTGACCATAGATGCCTCCCTCTTAGGCTGGGGAGCCCAATGTGACGGCCTCTGCACTCAGGGCAGGTGGTCGCAGATAGACAGCCTGCAGCAGATCAACCTCTTGGAGCTTCAGGCCACATCCTTATCCCTCCGATCCTTCTGTCACCACCTTCAACATCATTCAGTGCTGGTCCTGACGGACAATCAAGTGGCAATGTTCTACTGTTCTACATCAACAAGCAGGGGTATGGGATTGTACACCCTCTTCCAAGAGGCAGTAGCTTTCTGCTCTTATGCGAACTGTCACAGTATGCTCCTTCAGGCAGTGTATCTGCCGGGCCAGGACAATGCACTGGCGGGACAGGCTGAGCGGGATCCTTCAGCCGCACGAGTGGCGGCTAGACCTCAGAGTGGTCTCTTGGCTCTTCCAGCTCTGGGGGACTCTATGGATGGACCTTTTCGCCAGTCCGGCCAACACTCAGCTGCCCCACTTCTTCTGCAGGCAGCCACACCCATTCCGGGTGTCAGCGGATGCATTCCTCATCCTGTGGATGGAGGGTCTCCTCTTCGCCTTCCCTCCCACGCCACTGATTACCAAGATCTTGTTCAAGGTTCAACATGACAGGGCATCCCTGATACTGGTAGTCTCTCAGTGGACCAGGAAACCGTGGTTCCCACTGCTCCTTTGCTTATCCTCGGTGCCCCTGGTCCCCCTGGAGAGTGCCCCAGGGTTGCTGCTGCCCAGCTCAGCCCGCAGCAGCTCTCTCAGCCGGAGATCGAGCAGCTGGGGCTGCTTCAAACCGGGACCAGCAGCTTTTTCCCGCCGTTTGGCTGCCCAATCGGGGCAGAGGCAGGCCCTATAAAAGAGCTCCTTCCCAGCACAGGGTCCTCTTCGCTGCCCAGCTCAGCCCGCAGCAGCTCTCTCAGCCGGAGATCAAGCAGCTGGGGCTGCTTCAAACCGGGACATGCAGCTTTTTCCCGCCGTTCGGCTGCCCAATCGGGGCAGAGGCAGGCCCTATAAAAGAGCTCCTTCCCAGCACAGGGTCCTCTTCGCTGCCCAGCTCAACCCGCAGCAGCTCTCTCAGCCGGAGATCGAGCAGCTGGGGCTGGCTTCAAACCGGGACCAGCAGCTTTTTCCCGCCGTTCGGCTGCCCAATCGGGGCAGAGGCAGGCCCTATAAAAGAGCTCCTTCCCAGCACAGGGTCCTCTTCGCTGCCCAGCTCAGCCCGCAGCAGCTCTCTCAGCCGGAGATCGAGCAGCTGGGGCTGCTTCAAACTGGGACCAGCAGCTTTTTCCCGCTGTTCGGCTGCCCAATCGGGGCAGAGGCAGGCCCTATAAAAGAGCTCCTTCCCAGCACAGGGTCCTCTTCGCTGCCCAGCTCAGCCCGCAGCAGCTCTCTCAGCCGGAGATCGAGCAGCTGGGCTGCTTCAAACCGGGACCAGCAGCTTTTTCCTGCCGTTCGGCTGCCCAATCGGGGCAGATGCAGGCCCTATAAAAGAGCTCCTTCCCAGCACAGGGTCCTCTTCGCTGCCCAGCTCAGCCCGCAGCAGCTCTCTCAGCCGGAGATCGAGCAGCTGGGGCTGCTTCAAACCGGGACCAGCAGCTTTTTCCCGCCGTTCCGCTGCCCAATCGGGGCAGAGACAGGCCCTCACGTGTGATCAAGCACCACCGACCCCACCGGCGATCCTGCGCTCCGCCTCCAGCTCATCCGACCAATCAGGACTGCCCTCTGTGGGCCTGAAAAGAGCGAACCTTTAAGCGTGCCCGCGCTTGCGTGCCCACGCCTGAGGGCCGCGCAAGAGGGCCCTTTGGCACGGCCCTTAGGCTAAGGCGCTTAGTCTACCCTTTTGCACTGAAACAACGAAGAAATATGCAACGTCGAATCCGCATCTACACCTAAGTACAGCTGAGCTCCCCCAGGTTGAGCTCGCGTACCTCACCCCATCTACAGATCTTCCACCGCAGCAAGTATACCCTCAACAATCTCTAGTTATCTGACTTTCACAACCTAGATCTTGATCTTACTTTACCACTCTGTTTATACTGATAAGCCAGATCAGGTCTCATTGTTTACTGTCATATACTGTCCTTAATTCACCATTTACTGTTGTCAGTAGCTTTCCTACAGTTTGTTGTCAGCAGCCTATCTTCTTATAATACTTATACCGTTAAACTAGATCAGGTTTCATTGTCAGCTGTTTATACAATTTCCTGAATATACTATTTACTGTTGTCAGTAGCGCCCCTATATACATTAATAATCCTATCAGTAACATATGTTCATTCTATACTGTTGTCAGTAACTATCATATATGTCATTACTGTGTCAGTAGCATACTGTTGTCAGTAGCATCATTACTGTTGTCAGTAGCATCCCTACTCGCTACTGTAGCCAGTAGCTATCACTAAATCCAATACTGTTGTCAGTAGCACTCATTCAATTTTTAATATTGCCTCTAGCAGCTTTCCCTTAACCCTGCATAGCCTCATTTGTCAGTGACTTACTGCCTTCTCAAATTATCCAACCTTGTATATAACTGCATAACTCTACTAACAGTAGCTCACATCAAATTCTCCTACAAACTACCAACATACACCATAATGATACAAACAAACACCATGCTACTAAAAGTTTCTTACCTCTTCATATCTCTAACATCCTAATCGACCTAACTCTAAGTCTCAACTGTAAAAACCACATGACAATCCCTATAATCCATACATCCAATCGAAACAATCTACTTATTGGACACTATCACCCTCACAACCAATCAAAAATAAAACTACCACAGACTCATTCAAATAAAACAGACTATCTCACAACACACAGTCCACTCAAACCCCCCTCAACATGCAATGTCATTATCGTGCATCCTTATAAACGCACGATCTTTGAAAAATAAGCTCCCAATTATTAATGACTTGGTTATCTGACTTAAAACCTGATATTCTATGTATCACAGAGACATGGCTCTCTGATACTGATACAGTCCTTCTAAACCAACTTGACAACTTAAATTACGATATTACCCACACACATAGATCTAACAAAAAAGGTGGCGGTGTACTGATTATGACAAAAATAAACCTAAAAGCCAAGAAAATTCTATCTAACACCTCCAATAACATTGACACTCAAATAATAGAAAAAGGACAACTGAGAATCTGCTTATATACAGACCTCCTAACCAAACGCAGACAGTCTTCACTCACTAATTGAACTCCTTAATTCATCAACAGAACAAAACCCCCTAATTATCCTAGGAGATTTCAACCTCCCATCACTTGCAAATACTGATTCCAACCTCTTCCTGGAAACCATAACTGACTTAGACTTCCATCAAAGGTGGTACACTTGACCTTGTCCTCCTTCCTCATTCACTATTTAAACTTTTCAATCCAGACTCCTTACAATGTACTGAAATACCCTGGTCTGATCATCATCTAATTAAAATAAACTTCACTTACAACATTATCGGTGTCATAAACACACAAGAAATGACCAAACTATAAATTCAAGAATTCATTGAAACTGAATTTCTAGACTCTACAATACCCCACCTTTCATCATCTCCAACAGATTTAGATGAAGCAGTCAAACTGGCATACCACCATCAATAATGCAGCCACAATTAATCAAAATAATAAAAAGCCAACCAATACTAAAATCAAAATCACCCCATGGTTCAACAGTACTTTAAAACATATGAAAAGAGATCTAAGAAAACTAGAAGCCAAATGGCGCAAAACCAAATCCACCATCCACAAAGAATTATATTATAACCACCTCACATTATATAAGGAAACTTAGACAACACAAAGAAAAACTACTATGCCAGCATCCTATCAAATTTTTATAATAGACCAAGAGAACTATTCTCCATTGTTAGTAACCTAACTAATAACTCACAAACTTCCAGCAAGGAAATCACGACATCTCAGCACAAACATTAGCTAACTATTACCATAACAAAACAAAACTACAATTCATGACTCCAGACTCTTTCCACAAACCTCATCACCCGATAGACGTATGGTCAGAATTTCACCCTATAACCAAAACATCATTAAAAAATATCATACTCAACCTAAACACCACTACCTCTTACCTAGATCCTTGCCCAGTAATCTGGATAAAAAACACTCTCCAATCCTTCTTTCATTCATACTCCCCATTGTCAATCTCTCACTACTCCAAGGTTACCTCCCACCCACACTTAAACACGTACAAATAAGACCAATTCTCAAGAACAGCACCCTTGATAAAACCTCACCAAAATCATATAGACCCATCTCAAGTATACCATTCCTAGCAAAAGTAATAGAAAAAACAGTACAAATACAGACGCAGGAGCACCTAGACTCATCTTACCCACTCGACGAACAGCAATATGGTTTTCGCCCAAAGCATGGAGTGGAAACACTCCTCACAGCTAACAGATACGCTATTAAGAGGAATCGACAATCACAAACAAGCATTCATTCTATTATTTATTGATATTTCAGCTGCTTTTGATAGCGTCCACCATACCATAATGCTCAATAGTCTGAGTCAAATAGGAATAAATGCCACAGTTCATAAATGGTTCTCCTCTTATCTAGATAATAGGACACAAAATGTACGAATAGGTAATCAAACCTCTGATTCATACAAACTGGAAACCGGTTTACCTCAAGGATCAGCGTTATCAGCACTCTATTTAACATATACATAAAACCTGTTTGCAATATCTTTAAAAAATTTGGTGTACTCTATCATCTATACGCAGATGATATCATGATGTACATTCCGTTCACGATTCCCAACTTACCGATGCAAACTCTGTCAGATTGCTTCAATGAAGTCACATCCTGGCTAAATACCCACAATCTCCAAATAAATCACTCCAAAACTGAAGTGCTAATCGTCACCAAAAACCAATCCTATACTCCACCTACACACATAACACTTCAAAACCAAGAAATTAAAATAAAAAATGAAGTAAGATATCTAGTGTTATTCTAGATAAACACCTTACATTAGACACCCACATTAGAAACACCACAAAGAAAATCTATTTCAAACTCAAATCCTTAAACAACTAAGACCCCTTGTATACATACATGATTTCATCAGCATAATTCAAGCCATCATAACCCCCCACTTGACTCGCTAACCTAATTTTATTGGGTATAACAAAACAAAACATTAAAAGAATTCAACTTGCCCAGAATGCAGCAGCTCGGATAATAACGAAAGTACACGCACATCAACATATACACCAATACTAGAATCCCTTCACTGGCTGCCTATACAAAGTAGGATAGTATACAAAACATTGATAACCACATTTAAAACTCTAAACGACATGGCCCAGTCACCTTAAGTAACCTAATCAGCAAAGAGCACTCAAAATCTACTCAAAGAAAAGGACAAACAATAAAACTAAAACTCCCAAAGACTTCATAAAAGCAAATAAACTCACAAACAATAGAGCTTTTTCTCATGCAGCTCCAACAATCTGGAATTCCCTCCCAGATGATCTAAGATTGCTAACCGAGATCATCGAATTTCGCAAAAAGTGAAAACCTATCTCTTTTCTAAACATTACAACAACTCAGATCATCCCTCAATAGACTTAGATAATGGCTAACCAGTTTTTATCTAACAAATCCCAAATGACCTACACATACAATTCTTCATAGCTGATACTGTACTTTGAATAACGCTTAAGCCCCACATAATGTGTATTTGTACATAATGTATATAGTTTACACTGTTCTATACTGTTCTGTATTAACACTAGTTGTTTATCTTATTGTTATTTGGTCATATGATGTTTTATGTAAAACAAACTCCGATTTGTTAACTGTTGTTTATTGTGAACCGCAACTGAACTATGGAAGATGCGGTATATAAATCATTGTTAAATAAATAAATAAATAAATAAGAGGGCTCCCTCCTACACCCCATCTTGGGGTCTCTGACGCTAACGGCCTTGCTACTGAAAGGGTAGCCTTGGCCCCTTTCAACCTTTCAGGGGAGGTGGAGGAGGTCCTGCTGACCTCCCTTTGGACTTCCACAAGATGGGCGTATGCCTTCAAATGGCGAAAAATCTCAGTGTGGAGCGACCTGTCAACCCATTCTCGTGCTCTATGTAGCTTATGCTGTAATATTTGCTTGACCTGTCTCAGGCATATCTGAAGTCCAGCTCTGTCAGGTTGGATCACCACCTTGTCGAGGTTAAGCCCCTCTCTGCCCAACCTTTTGTGACCCACTTCTTGCGGGGGTCTCCTGTTGTCCAAACCCCCTGTCTGCCCACCAGCGGCAGAGTGGGACCTTAGTGTAGTGCTGTTGCAACTCACTGGCCCACCATTTGAGCCGCTGGCTACTTGCTACCTGCGGTACCTTTCCTGGAAGATCGTGTTCTTGGTGGAACTCATGCTGGCTCGCAGGGTGAGCAAGCTCCAAGTGTTGATGGCAAATCCACTCTACACAAGGTTCTATTCTCTGCATGCACCCCGAGTTCCTTCCCAAGGTGGTGTCTCTTTTCCGCCTCAATCAGGAGGTGGTGCTCCCCACCTTCTTTCTGCGGCCTCATGCTAACAGGGCAGCGACCATCCTTCACACTCTGGTCTGTAAGGGGGCTCTGTCCTTCTATCTCCTATGTACCCAGGGCCACCACAAAGCCTCACGGCATTTCATCTCCTATTACCTCAGTCGACTGGGGGCAGCGGTGACCAAGTGGACTCTGTCCACCTGTTCCTCTATCAGAAATCTGCTGGGTCACCACCTGGTTCTCAGTCCATACATTCGCAGCTCATTACTGCCTGGAGAGGGAATCCCATAGAGACAGTGCCTTTGGCCAGGCAGTACTCCATCATCTATTCAAGGTGTAGACAACTCCTGCCCTCCAGCCCTTGTGTGTTCAGGCTACTGCAGTGCTGGTTTTCTCACTGGACGCTTGGGCTGCTCGGGAATTTGTCTTCTCAAGGATTCATTGCTGTTGCTCATGGCTCACCTTTTCCTGATCACCTGTGACTTTTTACAGGTTTTTGGTAGCCTGAAGCTAGGGAGTCCCAAATGTGAGGACTGACTTCCTGCTTGTTCCCGGAGAAAGTGCAGTTATTCACCTATAGCAGGTGTTCTCCAGGGACAGCAGGAATTTTTTCCATTGAGATATGTCATCCTACTGAGGCAAGATGGCACCCTTGGGCGGGAAGGGGACCATGCATGCGTGGTGCATCTTCCAAAGGCTTTTTTTGAAAGCTGGGGAGAAGCTACCATGCGGGCTCTGTCGACGCCAACATCACCCATATGTGAGGACTGATTTTTGCTGTCCCTGGAGAACACCTGTTACAGGTGAGTAACTACGCTAACTGGCGGATTCAGGCCCATGCTGGATCTTCGGAACCTCAACTGGTTCCTGGTGAGGGAAAAATTCAAGATGCTCCATCTGGGAACGTTGTTGCCCTACCTTCAGTGGGAAGACTGGCTATGCTCCTTGGATCTCAAAGATGCTTACAATCACATTCCATTCACCCCTTTCTTCGGCAGTGTCTCTGCTTCATACTCAGCGGAAGGCACTATCGGTATCGGGTGTTGCTTTTCAGCCTGGTCTCTGCCCGAAGAGTCTTCATAAAGTGTCTAGCAGTTGCCGCCGCCTTTCTCTGGACCCAGGGGGTCTTTGTCTTCCCTTATCTGGATGACTTGTTGATAAGGGATGGAATACCGGAAGAGGTCCGGCGCTCCACAAGGCTCATCATTAATATGCTGGAACATTTGAGCTTTGTAATCAACTACTGAAAATCTTTTATCTGCAGCCCTCTCAGCACCTTGAGTTCATTGGGCCTTCCTCGCTACTACTCTAGCTTGAGCCAATCCACCGTCAGATCGGGCACGGTGCTTAGTCACCCTGATGCATGACATTCAGAACTCCCAGGTCATAATGGCTCGGTAGATGCTGTGCCTTTTCGGCCACATGGTCTCCATGATCCATATCACCCCATCTGCGCAGCTCCATCTTGCAATGGTCATCGGCCATCTCGAGGGCAAAGTTGTAGTCACTCCTCCTCTCAAGGAGTCCCTCTCCTGGTGGCTACAGCCTTCGAACCTGCTGGTGGGGCTCCCCTTTCTGGCCCCTCCGCATCAGCGTATCCTAACTATGGATGCCTCCAAGATGGGCCGGGGAGCTCATCTCTACAGCCTATGTACGTAGGGGCTCTGGACAGCTCAGAAGAGCCTCCACCAGATCAACTTCCTGGAGCTCCGAGTTATTGCCAATGCGCTCCAAATGTTTTAGCAGCAGCTGCCAACCAGGTGGTCCTCATCCAAACAGACATTTAGATGACCATGTTCTCTATCAGCAAGCAGGGCGGCATGAGTTCATACCTCCTCTGTTGGGAGATAGTCTGCCTCTGGAAGTTCCCCATCTCACACGGCATGCTCCTCAGAGTGGTGGTTTCTGACCGGGGAACTCAATGTCCTGGCAGATAATCTCTGCAAGTTCTTTAACCACATGAGTAGATCCTCAGCAAGTGGTGAACCGCATTTTCCATATCTCTTTGCGACTTTGCACACTGCCCAGCTGTCCTGGTTTTGTTCCAGGGTACCATGCAGCAATTAGATGGCTTCCGATGCTTTTCTCCTGACTGGAGTGAAAACCTCTTGTATGTCTACTCAGACCAAAACCCTGTTCAAGCTTTAAGTGGACGGTGCCACTATGATTCTCATACAAACAAATAGTAAAACTCGTTCACTGAAAACTCAAAATGGCATATCAAAATTCATATAAACTCAGATGATTCAAGAAATCTTCAAAACATAAGCTCCGTTATGAAACTAGGTTTAACATCTCTTTAACATAACGGAGGAGTTTGGTCCAAGGATATCTGTTTTATGAGTATATTTATCAGCATCACCATATATCTTAATGCAGGACTGGCTCATTCGTTATGTATTTATACTAGGTCATTGATGCTAAAAGGTACTCTGCTTTCATGGACGTGAGTCAGGAAGCTGTACCAAATGAGTCTGAGACCTAGTTTCATAACGGAGCTTATGTTTTGAAGATTTCTTGAATCATCTGAGTTTATATGAATTTTGATATGCCATTTTGAGTTTTCAGTGAACGAGTTTTACTATTTGTTTGCATAATTCATCGTTCGGAAATAGACCAAGTTTTTGTGTGGAATTACCACTATGATTCTCATAGCACAGCCTGATTTCCTCTTTTGCTTTAGCTGCCTGGCGGCAGCCTCTCTGGTTTAAAAATATTTTCTTAATATTGAAGAGACCTATTTATGGGAAGTTACCCATGCCAGAAATGATATTTAAAGGTGATGTATTGCAGAAATTGAAACAGATCTCGATAAACCTGGGAGATGCAGTACAGAAATGGGATAAAGAGTAGCAAATCACCTGGACCAGATGGTATACATCCCTTCTCAAAAAAACTCAAAAATGAAATTTCAGATCTGCTATTATTAATATGCAAACTATCATTAAAATCATCTATAAGAAATGGCAGCGCTGTAAGTAGACGCCAAGGGCCGCTTCGGTGCAGCTTGCAGGATTACCTTATTTTTTTTCTTTCTAATGCCTCATACGGCACGGAAACGTAAAGCAAAGCTTCACTTGGAGCTTACTGGGCAGGCTGGGCTGATGGATGCTTTCCTTCAGCCCAGTTGTGGAGTGACTGCTTCAGGCGGCCCACTGGTGGAGACTGGAGTGGAAGATGGATCCCTGTCCTGCCATGGGCCAGATGTTTCGTTGAGCCCGGAGCTCTGGTGTCTACCTGTACAGCCAGCAGGTTTGAGTGATTGTGCTGCAGCAAGTATTATGGGTGCGGCTGTTTCTGTTGTCCCTTCCTCGCACGCGGAGTGGCTCTCCTGCCTCGGGCAGTCAATTCTGGGATCAGAGGTTCCTGCAGCTGATGGAGCGGAGGGGCTGAATCTACAATTTTGGAGAGGGAGCAAGTGTCTGAGCGTGTTCTGCCTATCTCTTCTGTGAGCCAAGGTACGTCAGACCTTGAAGCTGTTTTTTTTCTGCATGGGTTATTTTGCCACTGCCTGAAGTTTTTTCAATGGAGACTATGTGGTAAGCTCTGAATAAATTGGAGCAGTCTATCTCGTCTCAGTTCCAGGTTTTAGCCACCCAGTTTACTTCTGTTGTTCAACAAATTGGGGTTCATGATACTCTTATTATGGACCTGCCTCTGACGGTCACTTCGTTGGAACAGCGGGTGGATCAAATCCAGGACTCAGTGCATGCTGTAATGAGAGACTCAGAATTTGCAAAGAAAAACAGAGCTACTGGAGAATATGTCTAGGAGCAAGAACTTAAGAGTTTTGAATTTTCCTAAAGTGCCTTCAGTATCACTACTGGTTTTGCTTAAGAAAGTACTTGACTGAGATTTTGAAAATCTTGGCGGATGCTATTCCGCCAATATCTCGTGCTTTCTATTTGCCTTCAGCTAGGTTTAAAACTATTGGTGGCTCAGGTCAGGGTATGTTCTCTACTCCAGCCTATTCTGAAGATAGCCTGGACTCTTGGAAAAGTCTGTGTCTGACTCTGGTGTGGCCACGGCATTATTGGTCACATTGGCTTTAGACGTTGAGCGGGACTGACTTCTTAAATTGTTTTTTCATTCATCTGTTAAATAATTTATGGGTTTCTCTATTAGGTTTTTTCCTAATGTATCTAGGGCAATGCAGAAAAGGAGGTGGCAGTTCATGCTTCTTAAACCTGGGGTGCTTCAGTTGGGTGGTTTATTTTTTCTTCGTTTCCCTTATATGTGCCTGGTTAAGTTGGCCGGGAATAATTATGTTTTATTTGAACCCCAGCAGTTGTCTGCCCTTATTTCCTCAAAACGTATGGAGATCCAACCTGCTGTTTAGGTCCCTTTTCTTTTTGGGGTAAGCTGCTGGTATTATTATGTAGCTCCTAAATCTACTTATGTGTGCTATTTTTTCTTGATAAAATTGTGTTAATATCCTGTCTATTCTGTATCCTTCCTTTTCTTTAGGGGGCTTGTGGGAGTTGCTATGTATTTTGTTTTTCTTCTTTTAATGGTTTGGATTTCTTTTGTTTCTTTAGTGTCTCCCTTTCTTTTCAAGATTGATTCTTGTATTTTTTTTTAAATTGCATAAATATAAAAGAAAAAATCATCTATCGTACCTGAAGACTGGAGAGTGATCAACGTAATGCCAATTTTTAAAAAGGGTTCCAGGGGTTATCTGGGAAACTATAGACCGGTGAGCCTGATATTGGTGCCAGGCCAAATGGTAGAAAACATTGTAAAGAACAAAATTACTGAATATATGGTTTAATGGGACAAAGCCAACATGAATTTAGTGAGGCAAGACTTTCCTTAGCTAATCTGCTAAATTCTTTAGAAGTTGAATAAACAGGTATTTAATTAATTAATTAATTTATTTATTGGGGTTTTTCTATCACCTTATCATTGATTCACCGATAACATACATTATAGCAAGGATTTTAACTTGGATGCTAACAGTGAAACTTTCGTTATGGGAAGCTTATCTTGGAGGCTTACAGCAATTAATTATTCTATCACAGGGGTATTCAGTGATCTATGGTGTATGACCATACAGTGATTGCCATTATGTCAATCCATAATGATCCTTGAAGAGATGTGTTTTTAATACTCTTCTAACGTTCCATAGGTCTGTTATGGCTCTCAGGTTTTCTGGTAGAGCATTCCATATTGTTACATAGAAACATAGAAATATAGAAAAATGACGACAGAAAAAGACCACATGTCCTATCTAGTCTATCCTTCCATTGTTGGTGTGTAAATGGCGAATGCTCTATTGCATGTTGACTGGTTGTACTTTTTCTTTGTGTTTGGGATGAGAAGAAGATTTTTATGTGTGCTTCTTTTTATTCTGTTTTCTGGGTCCTTTCTTATTAATGGTTATAATATGTCTGGGGATAGTTTGTTTAGTATTTTATATGTTAAGTAGAATTTTGAATTTGGAGCATACTTAGATCGGGAGTCAGCGAAGCTGTATCAGAGTTGGTGTTATTGTTATTTCTTGTGGTTTCTGTGATCATCCTTGCTGCCATGTTCTGGGCCATTTGGAGTGGGAGTGTTACATGTTTTGGGAGGCCTTGATAAATTATATTGCAGTAGTCCAGGGTTGTTGATGTTATTGACTGGCATACTGTTCTGAAGTCACTATTGCTGAGAAGAGGTTTGAGGTGTTGTAGAGTTCTCATTTTATGATATGCTGCTTTAATTGTCTTGTTTATGTGAGTTTCGCAGCTTAGGGGTCTATTCTGTAACACGTTGGGACGTCTGTCCCCGCTATTCGTCCGCCTTTCCCATCCCTGCCAAGCCTCCCTGTACAAACAAGGAGTTTGTACGGAGAGGTTAGATGGGGGTGGGAAAGGGGTAGTGTGGAGGCGGAGTTAGGGTGGGCAGTGGGCGGTCTGCGGCCCTGGACATAAAGGGCCAATTCTGATGTTGGCCCTATACGTCCAGGGCTGGCAGAGTAGATTGGGAACTTATTCCACCTCTGAGTTGGAATAAGTTCCCCTAGACAGGGGGAGGGTGGGGGGGGGGGACGGCAGACCCAGGGCATGTCAAAGGGTGGAGGAGCGCAGGAGATTCCCTGCAGCCCGACCCTGGCCTTAGGAGGCCAGCTTGGGGGTCGGGCTGTGGGGAATGAATGAAGGATTGCAGCTCCTGAATGGAGCCGTGCTGCCATGGCAACCGGATGCCATGGTGCCACGGCTCCATTCAGGAGCCTTGGCTGAGTTAGCTGGGCAGGTGCCTGTATGTCCGGACCTGCACATACAGGCTTAGATGTGATTTTGATCCCACGTGGGCTAGACATGCTCCGCGGGATCAGAATCCCTTCTACATCTGTGCGTCCAGTTCTGACCGGATGTACATCTTAGAATATGCCACCTAGTGTTTGATCCAATATGACACTTAGGTACCGGTATATTTTTTTGTCTTTATTTTGAAAATTTTTCACAACAAACATATCAGGTTTCACAAATACCAATTACTCCACCATATACATAGAGTCTACTTATTGACCTTCTAAGCTGAACATCAAGTTCACTACATCTTTCCTCACTCTACCCCTCATTAGCAAAACGTGAAAACTTTTCAGACTGTTCCAAACCCAACATCAACATTAAAATCAACCCTTTAAATTAAAATTAAAATTAACTTGCTGTGTGTCGGAAAAGGGGCAAGGGGAGAAGAGTCAAGGGAGAGCCAGGGGAACAAATGGAAACACCAGTATACTGAGGGGGGGGGGCGGAGAGAGAGGGGGAGACTGCAAAACACGAACCTTGGTCTCCAGGGAAGGAATCATTGACAATTTCATCTACAGTGTTACAATTCTCCCACTTCCCTCCCAGGTGAGACCACAGGTCCACTGGATGCATTCAGTCAGCCCACTCCCGTCCGCTCCCACCCCTCAACAAAAGCCTCCACTGGAGGCCATATGTTGTTGAAGTCCTCTATCACATCTCGTGCCAGGGCAACTCCACTCTCCATCTCCATAATCCACGCAACACTTGCTGTCCCATCCAAGACCGTGGGGGCTGATGAATCCTTCCACTTGTGCGCGATGGTCAAAGGAGCAGCCAAAAAAAGAAAGTTGCGCAAGCTTCTACAATTTAGCCAAAACAGGGGGGGCTTATTGATAGCCCAGCCCACAAACAGGAACAGAAGCGAGGGGCATATTGAACAATTTTCAGAAGACTGTGTTCGTGAGAAACTAGCTCAACTTAAAGTAGACAAAGCGATGGGACCGGATGCGATACACCCTAGAATACTGAGGGAACTTGGGGACATTCTAGCAGCTCCACTGACTGACCTTTTCAATGCCTCGTTGTAGTCGGGAGTGGTGCCAAAGGACTGGAGAGAGGCTCATGTGGTGTTTTTACACAAAAGCGGAAGTAAGGATGTGGTTGAAAACTACAGGCTGGTTAGTTTAACTTCAGTGGTGAGTAAATTATTGGAAACGCTGCTGAAAGAGAAAATAGTGAGGTTTCTGGAGTCCAGCGGATTACAGGATTCGAGGCAGCATGGCTTCACCAGAGGCAGGCCTTGTCAGACAAATCTGATTGATTGATTGATTGATTTCTTTCTTTCTTTATTTAGTAAACATTTATATACCGCTACTTCCAGCGATCAGAAGCGGTTTGATTATAATTTTGGGATTTGTCACAAATCAAGACAGAAACTTTGGGGCATAGATAGAGAGAATAGGGGTAATACACAGCACACATAATAGGGTCTAAATATAGACCTTAATGTACCAACATACATTTACAAAAGAGATTGTCCTTCATCTATTTACATTTTTACATACAGCTACTCACTTCATCTTTTATCTTTTTGGTTTTACATCTGGTCGTAGTGACAATTGAACAGATGCGTTTTCAATTTCTTCCTGAAGTCAACTATGCCTGGAATTGCTCTCAGCTCGTGTGGTAGGCGGTTCCATAAAGTGGGGGCGGAGAAAGAGAACGCTCTGCGGCTGGTACTGACTTTTACATGTCTGATGTCGTTTGGAACTATTAGTGTGTCTGAATTGATGGTTCTCCTGCTTCTGGTGGTTTGTTGCGTGGAGATAAGGGTGGATAGGAATGAGGGGGCTAAGTTGTGTATTAGTTTGAATGTAGTTACCAATGTTTTGTATTGAATCCTGGCAACGACTGGTAGCCAGTGCAGTTCCATCAATACAGGTGTGATATATTCCGTGACGCTTGATTTCATGATGATCCTGGCCGCTACGTGTTGTGCCAATTGTAATATATTGGTCGTTTTCTTTGGTAGACCCTGTAAGATGGCGTTACAGTAGTCTAGGTGAGGCATGATGAGCGCTTGTGCAACCGACCGGAAGTCACATGGATCAAGTATATTCCGCAGGGGTCGGAGTACTCTAAGCTTGTGAAAGATGGCTTTGACTGGGTGACCAGGGAGTTGGACCGAGGGAGAGCCCTAGATGTGGTGTATTTAGATTTCAGTAAAGCCTTTGACACTGTTCCTCACAGGCAACTTATAAACAAACTGAGCACCCTAGGGATGGACCCTAAAGTTACTGCTTGGGTTAGAAATTGGTTGAGTGGGAGGCAACAAAGAATACAGGTAAATGGAGCTCACTCTGAGGAGAAGGAAGTTACCAGTGGTGTGCCCCAGGGATCTGTCCTTGGTCCGATTCTTTTTAACATCTTAGTTAGTGATATAGCGGAAGGGCTGTCGGGTAAGGTTTGCCTCTTTGCGGATGATACCAAAATCTGCAATAGAGTAGACAGACGGAAGGTGTAGATAACATGAGGAGGGATCTAGCTAAGCTTGAAGAATGGTCTAGAATTTGGCAGCTGGGATTTAATGTTAAAAATTGTAAGGACATGCATTTGGGCTGCAGCAATCCAAGGGAGCAATATAGTATAGGGGGTGAGGTACTTTTGTCCACTAAAGAAGAGCGGGACCTAGGCGTGGTTGTGTCTGATGATCTTAAAGTGGCTAAACAGGTAGAAAAGGCAACAGCAAAAGCTAGAAGGATGCTTGGGTGCATACGGAGAGGAATGGCTAGCAGAAAAAAGGAGGTGATAGTGCCTCTGTATAAGTCTTTGGTGCGACCTCATTTGGAATATAATGTGCAAATCTGGAGACCGCACCTTCAAAAGGATATAAACAGGATGGAGTCAGTACAGAGGGTGGCTACTAAAATGGTTAGTGGTCTTCATTATAAAGCATATGAGGACAGACTTAGGGATCTTAATATGTACACCTTAGAGGAAAGGCGGGATAGAGGTGATATGATTGAGACATTTAAATATCTCCGTGACATAAATGCACAGGGGAGAGCCTCTTTCGATTGAAAGCAAGTTCTGCTACGAGGGGACATGGGATGAGGGTGAAAGGGGTTAGATTCAGGAGTGATATGCGGAAATATTTCTTTACGGAAAGAGTGGTGTATCCATGGAATAGTCTCCCAGTGGAGGTGGAAGAGATGAGGACAGTATCTGAATTTAAAAAAGCATGGGACAAAAACAGAGGATCTCTAAAGGAAAAAAGAGGGCTGTTGTAGTTGATATGGAAGGACAGACTGGATAGGCCATGTGGTCTTTTTCTGTCATCATTTTTCTATGTTTCTATGTTTCTAAGGGAAGGACTATACCTGAGAGCTGCCCGTCTATCTCCCCCAGTTCCCTCCAAAAGGATTTCACCTTCTCACATTCCCAAAGGATATACAACAATGTATCCTGCTTTCCACAACCCCTCCAGCAATTATCTTCCTGTTGTGGATTTATAGCATGCAGTTTCACTGGTGTGAGGTACATTCTAAATAGCACTTTATATTGAGAGTCTAAGTGGTTTGGGGAAATAGATATTTTCTCAGTGTTCTCACATAGCTCTGCCCACTGCTCCTCTGTCCAGGATTTTCCTAAATCTCTCATCCAGCTCTGTTGGTAACGATGCAGGACTGGAGTGGGGTTCTGCATAACTGAGTTGAACTGGGCTAGGAGCCCTCTATCCCTCTGAGGTTTTATAAAAATTGATTCAAGGTTGCCTGAAATGATTCCTGTGAGTCTGGAGGAAATGATGTATTTGGAAAAGAGAAAAAAATGTGGAGTAGACTCCGTACATTTTGCCAGGATGCCCTCCCTCCCTAGCTCTCCCTAAGGACCCCTCCTCCCCCAGATAATCCATCACCCATTCCATCCCATTCCGCACCATTCACTTAAACCTTGCTGGGTCCTTCTTGCTAGGTGTGAAAAGCTCACCGCAAGTAAGATAAGCAACTTTACTTTTCGGGCAACTTTTTGCCATACTCCTATCGTGTGCCCAACAAGCAGGTGCTTAAGCACCCCACCCTCCAAAGAATGGAACTGCTCCTATTCGGGTTACTCCTATTTGTGCTTCTATTGAAATCCAATGCTGAACAGGATTTGTCACCCACCAATAAAATACAACCCTTACCTGCGCTGCCCAATAATACAGCTTAATATTAGGGAGAGCAAGACCCCCTGCCCTTTTAGATAACATCAGAAGACTAAGCATTACCCTTGCTCTCCACCCATTCCACAGAAAGTGAGCTAAAATCCAATTCAACTCACTAAAGTATGTGTCTGGGATATAACACGATACCATCATGAATAAATATATGTACCTGGGTAGTACATTACTACTATTCAGCACTTATAAAGCGCCACACACGCAGCGCTGCACAGCTAACCTACAGGAGGTAGCCAACATACAGAGACAGTCCCTGCCCGTCAGAGTCATGCTTATCGGAGCTTACAATCTAGTTAGAACAGTACATTAGTTAGAACAGTACAGAGCATTAGTCAGTTCTGCGCAAGGTACGGTGTGGTACAGTTTGGTCTATAGTTTGGTCATAAACGTTGACGGGGGTTAGGGTAAGATGAGGATGGAGTCAGGATCTGAATGCAACGGTGAAGAGGTGGGTCTTCAACCTGGATTTGAAGAGGGCCAGGGAGGATGCCTGGCACACAGACGCAGGTAGGCTGTTCCAGGCGTATGGTGCAGCAAGGTGAAAGGAGTGCAGTTGGGAGTTCGCGGTGCGGGTGAAAGGCATTGATAGAAGTAATTTGTTAGAGGAGCGCAAATTTCGAGAGGGGACGTAAGGAGAGATAAGAGATAAGAGGTATTGAGGGGCCATAGATTGAATGCATTTATAGGTCAGGAGGAGAAGCTTGAATTGGATGCGGAATTGGACAGGGAGCCAATGAAGCGACTTGAGAAGAGGAGTAATGTGGGCATGGTGAGGCTGGCAGAAGATTAGTCGAGCAGCGTGATTTTGTATAGATTGAAGGGGAAGGAGGTGGCTCACGGGGAGACCGGTGAGGAGTAGGTTGCAGTAATCGAGGCGAGAGGAGATTAAGGAATGGATAAGCATTTTGGTAGTGTGTTCAGAGAGGAAGGGGCGGATTTTGCTGATGTTGTAGAGAAAGAAGCAGCAGGTCTTAGCTACAAGCAGAGAAGGAGAAAGAGGTGTCAAAGATAACCCCTTGATTGGGGGCCGAGGGAACAGGAAGGCTAGTAGATCCATCCACATGGATTGAGAGAGGGGGGAGTGGGAGGGAGGAGTTGGGTGGAAAGACAAGGAGTTCAGTCTTGGCCATGTTCAGTTTCAATCGGCGATGAGACATCCAGGCATTGATGTCCGAAAGACAGACATTCATCTTAATTACATTTATCCTAGTCGATAACGAAGAAAGAGAAATGCCCATCTGTACAGCTCCTATATTCTCTTAAGCATAGGTGGAAAATGTAGGTGAAACAGCTTTTCTAACTGTACAGAAATCTTAACACCCAAATATGACAGATGGTTATACTCCCATTGATATGCATGCTGTGCTCTGATCCTCCCTTCCAGATCTGGATCTATATGGAAGAGGAGCAGCACTGACTTAGAAGTATTTAGCTTATATCCTGAAACTTCTGCAAACTCCTCCAGCACCACCTGAAAAGTCTCAAGGGACTGCTCTGGGTATGAAAAAAACAGCAGGGTATCGTCTGCATACTTTGTTACCTTATGTTCCCGATCCTCCACCACTACCCCCTTCACCCGGGTATTCTCCCGGAGGGCCTGTGTGAACGGTTCCAATTAAAGCGCAAAGAGAAGGGGCGATAGGGGGCATCCCTGCCTCATCCCTCGGCTTAAGGGGAAGCTTGGAAAGAGAGTACCATTTCTCCAGGGCCAAGCAGGAAGTCCGTCCTCACATATGGGTGACGTCGGTGCCAACAGAGCCCCTGTGCGGAGCATTTCCCCAGCTTTCATAGAAAGCCTTTGGGAATGCAGCGTGCATGCGCGGTCCCCTTCCCGCCCAAGGGTGCCATCTTGCTCAGTCTTCTTTTTTCTGCGGAGCTCGATGGACGTAGTTCGTTTTTCGCTGAGGAAAAAGTTGATTTACCCTATTTTTTGTCCTGCTTCTTCGGTTTGATGCCGGATCCTTTTCCCGCCTGGGCCCGATACGCCAGTATCGAGCCCAATCTCTTATTTTTGGTTTTTGTCCTTAGTGACTAGTGTTCGCGCCATTTTATTTTTTCACTGGCAGCCCTGTCTTTCGACCTCGCAGGGGCCCTTTTTCCCCCGATGGCTGCCAGCGGGTTTAAAAAGTGTGATCGGTGTAAGAAACTTATGTCTCTCACCGACACACATGATTGCTGCCTCCGCTGCCTCGGACCCGATCATGACCTGATGATCTGTGGTCCGTATGGAAAAATGTCCTCGAAGGCGTTGAGGAGTCGGCAGCACCAAAAGGAAAGAATCTTCTCTGACTCCGCGTCCGGACGGGCCCGGACTTCGTCAGAGGCCTCGACGTCTCGGGACTCCGGCCCCAAGCAGCGTCGGGGTTCCTCTGAAAGGGGGTCTCCCTCGTGGGAGCAGCGCAGGAAGAAGAAACCCGTGAGGGCGGCATCGGTGGACGCACTTGGTTCCTCAAGGGCCAAGTCGCATAGCCCCGACCGCCGTCCCGGGTCTTCGGAGTCGGAGAGGCCTGCAAAACAACCACGTATCGAGATGGAGTCTCCTGGGCACGTGAGTACTGTAGTCCTTGTGGACTCTCCTCCAGGGGAGCCGACGTCAGACCCGAGTCGGGGGCTGCTAAGTCTCCTGAGCTCGGACTCAGGTTGACGGCCTTGGAGAGCAGCTTGGCTGCCTTAATGGAACAGCAGTGGGCACTGATCGCCGGTCTCGCCGGTGCATCTGCCCCGACCACCGGGACATTGACGTCCAAGTCAACCCCGGAGGCCGAACCGATCCTCAAGTCCATGCGAGCTCGAGTCGATCCTCGGCCAAGGGCTCCCTCGGCCTCCCGTTCGGGACCGAGGTCGTCGACGCCGGTACCCTCGGCGTCGGGGCGGATGGCATCGGTGCCTGCCTGACTAGAACTGCTCGATTCCTCCTCCAAGGAGTCGGGTTGGGAGACGGAGGATGAGGAGTCACCTGACACCTTTCGGACCCGGTGTGTCCCATCGGACTCACCAGAGTCCGAACCTCGGAGACGATCTCCACCAGAGGATACTCGGTTCTTGGACTTCATGCGGGATATGGCCAAGGCCTTGGCATTCCCCGCGGATTCCGAGGAGGAGCCTTGAGCCGAAGAGCTTGAGGCCCTCCAGTATGACTCTCCCCCAAAGGAGGCCTTTACTGTACCGGTTCCTCCGATGCTGGAACAGCTGCTCTTCCGCATGTGGGAGACCCCGGCCTCGACGCCGGTGTTAAGCAAGCGGGTCGATTCATCTATTGAGTACGCAAGAGCCCTGGGTTCCAAAAGGCACAATTACCGCACCACTACATGATTGTGGAATCGGCCATGCATCGTCTGAAAAGTCAGAAGTTGCACTCCTCGGTGCCTCTCGGCTGGGAGGCCCAGAACCTGGATGCCCTTGGTAAGAAGTGCTTCCAGGGCTCTATGCTTGCTTGCCGTGTCCAGACATACCAGCTGTACATGGGCATGTACCTTCGAGACCTGGCAAAGGAGATTGCTGGTCTCTCCGAGGAACCTTTGCAGAGGTTCAATGTCTTGTCCACGGGTATTAGAGAGTGCTCGAAGTTTATCTCTCGAGCAGCCTATGATGGCTTCGAGGCTTTGGCCCGAGTAGCCGGGGCCGGCATCGGTGCCCGCCGACAGGCTTGGCTACAGTCATCGGACCTCGAGCCATGGGTGCAGGACAAGTTGGTCGATTTCCCCTGCCGAGGTGAAAACCTCTTTGGCAAGCCCATGGCTGAAAAGGCTGCAGAACTCAAGACCAAGACTCTGACCCGGACTAGGCTGTCCAGAAAAACCTCTGCCCCTTCTCAGAAGAAGAAGGGCTCGGGAAAAAAAGACCTTTTACCCGAGGAAGACATCTGCCTATAAACAAAACCCTCATTATCAGGCCTCTGCAGCTCCCCAACAGGGTCAGCAGGCCAAGGGGCAGGGTCATGGGCCCCGTAGGCAGAAGGCCCCCAAGCCACCAACACCGGCTCCTGCACAGCAGGGCGGGGTTTTTTGACTCCAAAAGCATAGCCTCTCCTCCTCAGCTGGCTCACATCAGCACAGGAGGCCGGCTGGCCCTGTTTGCCCACAGGTGGACAGCCGTCAAACAGGATACCTGGGTACTCCATATAGTCCAAAAGGGCTATCTTCTCCATTTTCACCAGGTACCTCCCTCCTATTTTCCAGGGGAGCCTCCAAGACTCCCTCTGCACAGGGATTTACTCCTACAGGAGTTAGCAAGTCTGCTAAAGGAACAGGCTGTGGAACCGGTGCCCCACCACCTGAGAGGTCAAGGCTTTTATTCCAGGTACTTTCTAGTACCAAAAAGAACAGGAGGCCTCAGACCCATCCTAGACTTGCGAAACCTCAACAAGTTCCTGGAGAGAGAAAAGTTCAAGATGCTCACCCTTGGAATTCTGCTGCCCTACCTCCAGCAGGGAGACTGGCTATGCTCCTTAGATCTAAAGGATGCGTATCCTCACATCCTCATTCATCCAGACCACAGACAATATCTCAGGTTTGTCGTGGGGGGAAACCACTACCAGTACAGAGTACTGCCCTTTGGCCTAACCTCCGCCCCCAGGGTGTTCACAAAGTGCCTGGCGGTGATGGCGGCCTACCTAAGGCTTCAAGGCCTTTTTGTGTTCCCATACCTGGACGACTGGCTCATAAGGGGCCAGTCTTCACAGGAGGCCAGTCAAGCCACCCTTCGCACTGTTGCTGTACTTCAGCACTTGGGATTTGTCATAAACTTCGCAAAGTCCACTTTGCACCCGTCCCAGAACATGGAGTTCATAGGGGCAAGGCTGGACACCCTTCAGGCGAAGGCTTTTCTACCCGTGGACAGAGCCCACAGATTGATGGATATAGCCAGGCAGTTTCACAGCAATTCCCTGGTCTCCGCCAGGCAATTCCTGAAGCTTCTCGGCTATATGGTTTCCACGGTTCATGTAACCCCCAATGCCCGCTTGCATATGAGGCCTGCTCAGTGGAGTCTCAGAACTCAGTGGCATCAGGCCACGGGAAGTCTTGCAGACAAAGTGAGAGTATCCACACTGCTTGCCTTCTCTCTGCAATGGTGGCTTCATCTTCCGAATCTAGTGCTCGGAGTGTTTTTTCAGACACCTCCACACTCTCAAGTGCTGACAACCAATGCTTCTCTTCAAGGTTGGGGTGAACATTGCCAAGAGGCATGTACTCAGGGTCTCTGGACCCCTTGGGAGGCTGCACAGCAGATCAATCTCTTGGAGCTGCGAGCTATCCGCTTAGCTCTGAGAGCCTTCTCACGTCTCACCAATCTGTACTGGTCCAGACGGACAATCAAGCTGCCATGTTTTATGTGAACAAACAAGGAGGAACAGGCTCCTTCTTTTTATGTCAAGAAGCACAACGACTGTGCTCCTGGGCAGTCGATCACGGCATCCTTCTCAAAGCAGTCTACCTCCCAGGCCAGGAGAATTACCTGGCGGACAGATTAAGCAGGATCTTGCAATCACACGAATGGAGATTGAATCCATTAGTGGTTCAACAGATTTTTCTGAGATGGGGCCTTCCAGCCATGGATCTTTTTGCCAGTCCTCTGAACCGGCAACTTCCAAGATTCTGTTCCAGACAACCGTATCCTCTCAGAGTAGCAGCGGATGCGTTTCTAATCCCGTGGTCCAAGGGCCTACTATATGCCTTTCCTCCCACGCCTCTAGTATCCAGGACACTGTTCAAGGTGCTCAAGGACGGGGCCTCAATGATTTTGATAGCCCCCAGGTGGCCGAGGCAACCATGGTTTCCACTTCTGCTACAATTGGCAGTGGACACTCCTATTCCTCTGGGGATACAACACGATCTCCTGTCGCAGGAACAGGGATCTCTCTTACACCCCAACCTCCAGTCCCTTCACTTGATGGCCTGGCTGCTGAAAGGGTAGTTCTAGCTCCCCTACTACTGCCTACAGAGGTGGAAGACGTGGTCTTAGCCTCTAGAAGACAATCCACCAGAAAATCTAATGCTCTTTAAGTGGCGTAGATTCCCTGCATGGTGTACTCAGCACAACGAGAACCCTTTCTCGTGCTTGGTACCGGTAGTATTGCAATATTTGCTTTACCTATCCAACCTAGGCCTTAAGTCCAACTCTGTCAGAGTTCACCTCAGTGCTCTTTCAGCACACCACTCTCCAGTGGAAGGGCGGTCTCTTTCAAGCCATCCTTTGGTGGCTCCTTTCCTCAGAGGCCTACTTTTGCTTAAGCCTCCTCTACGTCCACCTGCCCCTGAGTGGGACTTAAATGTGGTCTTACAGCAGATTACATGTCCGCCATTTGAACCCATGGCTACCCTGTCCTCTACGGTTTCTCTCCTGTAAAACTTTGTTTCTGGTAGCCCTCACCTCTGCTAGACGTGTGAGTGAGCTTCAGGCACTAGTGTCTGATGCCCCTTACACTAGGTTCTATAGGAACAGAGTAGTCTTACGGACTCACCTTAAGTTCCTTCCTAAGGTTGTCTCCTCTTTCCACCTCAATCAAGAGGTGGTTCTTCCGACTTTCTTTCCCAGGCCGCATGCCAGCTGGGCTGAGATGGTCTTGCATATCCTGGACTGTAGGAGGGCGTTATCCTTCTACTTTGACCGTACGCGGGAGCACCGGAGGACTATTCAGCTCTTCGTTTCTTTTGACCCCAATAAGTTGGGGTTACCTGTCTCCAAGCGTACTTTGTCCATATGGGTAGCTGACTGTATCGCCTGGGCTTACAGGGCAGCCGGTCTCTCGTTGGAGGGTCGAGTCACGGCTCATCGTGTCAGGGCGAAGGCTGTGTCAGTGGCTCATCTCCGCTCTGTTCCATTGGCAGACATCTGCCGGGCCGCTACTTGGTCTTCAAGCCAGACTTTTGCGGCCCATTACTGCCTTGAGAGGGAGTCCCGCAGGGACAGTGCTTTCGGACAGGCAGTACTCCATAATCTCTTTGAGGTTTAGGCAACTCCTTCCCTCCGGCCCTGATGTTGGGCTACTGGTAGGGGGCGTCCTCAGAGAAGATTCCTTCCTTACGTACTGACGCTCTAGAGGGAGCTCATTTTTTCAGCTTGGGGTCTCCGGTAGCTTTAAGCTGGGGAGTCCCATATGTGAGGACTGACTTCCTGCTTGGTCCTGGAGAAAGAGTAATTACCTGTAACAGGTGTTCTCCAGGAGCAGCAGGAATCAGTCCTCACAACCCTCCCTCCTCCCCTTGGAGTTGCAGTCATATAATTTATTTTTACTATTTTTGCTGTCTTTTAGCTATGTCATCAGACTGAGCAAGATGGCACCCTTGGGCGGGAAGGGGACCGCTCATGCGCGCTGCATTCCCAAAGGCTTTCTATGAAAGCTGGGGAAATGCTCCGCACGGGGGCTTCGTCGGCGCCGACGTCACCCATATGTGAAGACTGATTCCTGCTGCTCCTGGAGAACACCTGTTACAGGTGAGTAACTACTCTTTATGCGCAGAGAGGCTGTGGGGTTGTTATACAATGCCTTAACCACCCGCAGGAAATTGGGTCCAAAGTTAAAGTGCGCAAGCGTGGCCAACAGAAAAGGCCACTCGTGATCGAATGCCTTTTCGGCATCTAGGGCTAAGAAATCAACAGGCTACTCGGCCCTTGCAGCAGACTGATGAAACAGTCCTCTTCTGACATTATCCGCAGAGTTGCGGCCTGCTATGAACCCGTTTTGGTCAATGTGTACGACATCGGGTATAACCTTATTCAATCTCATTGCGAAAATCTTGGCTAACAATTTAGCATCCGTATTGAGAAGGGATATGGGGCTATAAGAGGCTGGGGAAGTTAGATCTTTGCCCTTTTTGTTTATTAATGTAATATGAGTCTCCAAAAAAGAAGGTGGGGCCTCTCCCATCTCCATTGTCTGATTAAAGACCCTGCTCAGCAATGGAGAGAGCATTCTCCCGAATATCTTGTAAAACTCTGGGGGAACCCATCTGGGCCTGCAGCCTTGCCTTGCGGCAAGTTAGCACTGACCTGTAGAACCTCTGGTGATTTTATAGGGCTCTCTATCCATTACCTCTGCTTCTCTGTTAAGAGGCAGCATATCTTATCCCCTAGATAGTCACCGAGCTGTACTTCATCCACCTTGCTCTCAGACCTATATAACTGGGAATAGTTTTGGAGAAAAGTACATTCAATAACTTCCCTATCATTTAACAGGATCCCTGATTCGTCCCACACTTGAATGATAACTGTTTGTGCTTGTTTTTGCTTTAACTGCTGCACTAATAGTTTGTCGATCTTCCCTCCCCTCACATAGTAGAGAGAATTCATCCTCTTCTGGGAGACCTCTGCCTGTTCAATCAAATAGCTCCTCAACTCCCCCCTCCTCAGAACTAAGTTGCTAGTCAGTGCCTGGTTTGGAGCTACTATGTACTCGTGTTCTAACTTGCGCAGCTCCTCCTCAAGATCTCTCCGTCTCTTCTCCCCCTTCCATCTGTATGACCCTAATGCTATGAAGTTACCTCGCATGACAGCCTTCAAAGCATCCCACAGGATCCGCCAGGGTCACCTCTGTCATTTTCCTCTATGTAGAACCTAATCTGATTCTCTGTCTCCCGCACCTGTGTCCTGTTCCCAAGCAGTGAAGTATTAAGCTGCCAAGACCTACTTATCTCTCCCTGTTTCCCCCCCATCTGAAGATGAATTGGAGCATGATCGGACCACACTATAAAATCAATTTTGCACTCTGTAATCAGCGGGCCCAACACTGAATTAAGAAACTCCCTCCAGATATTAGAGCAATACGAGACAAGAAGCATTTCAGAAAGGCTATCAAGCACTACCTATTCATTGAGTACTTCCAGCCACCGTAACGCTATCTAATATTTCATAAGATATACTCATAGACATAAGCATAAGTATTTCATAAGACATACTCCCTAGAATTAAGAAATTTCGAGGTAGTTACATCTGTATATTCTATTCTCTCTGTTAGTTGATTTTATGTAAATAGTCAATTGATTTTGTATTGTAAATAGTTACCCTTTGTTATCCAAGTTTTTGCCCTGTTATCTGTAAACTCATACGTGTTTCAAATGTACTGAGATTGTATTGTTCAATGTAAACCGCGCTGATGATGAATAGTGCGGTATATAAGAAACTTTAAATAAATAAATAAGAAGAAAGTAATCTATCTTGGAATAGGAGGCGTGTGTCTGGGAGTAGCACGTATATGCTCGTGTTGCCGGCTTTTTGTTTGCCAGATGTCCACTAGCTCATATTGCTTGCATAAACGATATAGGACCCACCTGCCCGTCCTATCCACAATGCTACTTGGTGCCACATTAAAATCACCCCCATACAACACCGGTAGGGACGACCATCCTGCTATCGTCCTGAGCAGGTTCTGCAAGTATTGGCAGTGTCCTATATTAGGTGCATAAACATTAACTAAACACAGGGTAACATTGGAGAGTTTTACCTCCAACGCTAGGGCTCTGCCTTGATCATCTTTCTGCCTCTGCAAAATTTAATGGGGACACCCCTTCCTAAACAGTGTAGCCACTCCAGCATTATTCGTCGATCCCGTAGAATGATAGGCCTCTGCCACCCAATTTGGCCTCAACTTCCCCAAGTTCCCTCTCGCCAAATGGGTCTCCTGTAACAAGTACACATCGGAGTGATATGCAGGCAGCTTTTTTAGTACAAACTTCCTCCACTTGTTGTTTGAAGCCCTCTCCCATTAATAGATGTAATTTTAACACTCATCTCGACTCTTATTTAGCACCCATCCCTCCGGCGCTTTCCCCACTCCCCATCCCCCACACAGCAACATGCAACATGAATAAAATACCATTTTTAAAGTATATCTCAGAACCACAAAAAAAGAAAAAGTTTTAACCTGATGGACTGGCTTGAGGGCACACTCTAAGGTGGCGTGGTGGGCCAGCTCCCTTCCTAGGGGGGAGTAGCTCCGGCGGCTCCTTACAGCCACCACCCACTTATCCACCCAGGGGTCGATCAAATGTCCGCCCTCTTACCAGAGCTACCTATCTGTGCCAGAGCCTGGAATCAGCCAGCCATCAGTCCCAGTTCCAACAAAGGGCAAGTGGTATACTCATCCGGAGAGAATGCCGAGCTCTCCGCTTCTCCGCACCTGTCCCAAAGCTGCATTCCTTTCTGACACCATGCACCCCAAAACATGACTTCATGGGGGAGTACCCCTGCATTGATCTCCCTCCTCAGAGTCACTATAGGCAAAGGCTTGAACAACCTTCCGATGGTTTTCCTCTGCCTGGTTTCTGCCACTGTCGTGGACTTACCGGAAAATGAAGAGACAAGAATGCCTTCACTTCTTTAGGATCTGTGAAGAACAACTATTCACTTCTCCACTGGACTCTTAGTTTAGCCGGGTATAGCAGTGCTTGCTGGATCCCATGACTCGCGAGTCTCTTCTTTACCTCCAAGAATGCTTGTGGCCACCAGTCTAGATCAGCACTATAATCTGGGAAGATCCAAATCTTACGATTTTTGTAAGGGATTTCACCCACTTTGAATGCATGCTGTAAAATCCAGTCTCTGTGGTGGAAATTAAGAATTTTGGCCAGAACTGGTCTGTGCCTTTCCACCACCCGAACAGGGCCCCCTGGAACTCTGTGAGCCCGCTCAACTATACAGGCTTCTGGGAGGGGAGGCTCTCTGAATAGATCCCTAAGCAGCTTTTCGTATGATCTTCCATAGGTGCTGTTTCCTCTCCCTCTGCTAATCCTAATATTAGAATATTGGATCTGTGCGATCTGTTTTCCAGATCGTCAGTTTTGACTACCAGCCTTTGAACCAGCCCCTGTTGAGTCGTAGAGTCTCTTTTCAATTCTAGGATGTCATCTTCTGTACATGCTATTCTCTTCTCGGCCTGCTCTAGCCATTTACATTAAAGTATTGTACATAGTTTGAGTTTAATATGTATTTAGTTCCCCTGGTTTCCTTCCCATGTTCAATTTCCTGTTCTTTGTAAACTCAATGTTGTTTGTATACATTGTAGTATGCTTGTTTGATGTACACCGCGCTGATTTTAATAGCGCGGTATAGAAGCAAATGTTAAATAAATAAATAAATAAATAAATTGTGCCGTAGCTTGCATTTTGGCCTGAGCCTTTTTTAAATCCCCTTATATGGCGCTTTTATTGCAGCCAGAATTACCTCTGTGCCAGACTGGGAGGTCCCCTCTGCATTTCCATTCATTTTGGCAGACTGGGTTGATGATATAACCGCTGTAGGGGAGGACCTTCCTGCCTCCGTGCTGCCACCATCTTGCGAGATAAGACACTTAGCCATAGTAGTTTGGCGGGAGGCCTTGGCGATCTTTACAGCATTGTTTGTTGCTCTGGAGGTTTTTCGGGACTCTGGCTTAGACCCCATCACCTTCGCCTTTCCGAAATACCTGGGGGGATCCTCTACTTCTCAAAAAGAAAAAGCACTTTTCCATCTGATGCGGAGGAGCAGGAGAAAAATACGTCCTCTCCCTAGCCCTTCATCATGTGACTGACACCTAGGTATTTTACCTCATTTTTGACCGTGAGTTTGTTGTTTTGCAGTTTTATTGTGCGGGTGATATGAATGGTGGTGCTCCTGGTAACATATAGGACCTCTGTTTTGTTGTAATTTATAGTTGTTTAGTTTCTCCAGCCACTGTATCATTGCTTCCATGCAGTTTGTTATCTGTGAGTGTTTGGTAAAGTTGAGCCGGTTCATGTAGTGGATCTAGATCAGGGGTCCTCAAACTACGGCCCGCGGGCCACATGCGGCCCGCCGAGGACATTTATCCGGCCTGCCGGGTGTTTTTGCCACCGCTGCATGTCCTCAGGGGCACCACTGCCCAGGCAGAAAGGGGAGAGCATTGAGCACGATCGATATCGGCAGCACTGTTCACAAAGTCATCAGCACTGTTCACAAAGTCATCAGCACCGACAATGCTCACCGAGCTCAGAGTCTGAGGCTTCCAATTCAGACCATCGATCCCTCGACTCTGAGGTGCTTCTGGATATGGCATCGTATTGGATCCGTCACCGCCAAGCATCACCCCCCATTGAAAGTCACCGCCGGAGGACATGTCCTTCCGAGAATTTATTCGGGACATGGCGGCAGGGCTCTCAATACCAGCTGCAGCGGAACCAGAGCCCCGGGCAGAGGAACCAGAAACTGTACAGTACCCCACGGCTCCAAAGGAGGCAACGATCTTACTGGTACATAAAATCTTACATAACCTGATGCTTCGGATGTGTGGGAGACCCTGCTTACAGTTTCGTCCATCAGCAGACGTCTCGATACAATGTATCGAGTACCGGAGGTCCCTGGCTTTGAAAAGACGCAGCTACCACATCATTCGATGGTAGTTTAATCAACGATGCGCCACATCAAAAGTGGTAAAACACATGCATCGAAAATTTCTGCCATCTCCCCACAACTCAAAATCTGTTAGCGGAAAAACCATTGGTTGCATTCCCAAACAAAACATGTGTGGATTCACTGGAAAAGTTGCAAAAGGAGTTCCAATTTAGATTTAAAGAGCTTCATCTCCATGAACAGGACATACAGCTTTTCCGTAACCCATTTTCTATTGACATTGAAAATGTGGATACAATTTACCAAATGGAACTGGCTGAACTGCAGAATTGTGACTCTCTGAAAGACGCATTCAAGTCAAGCAGCCTTCCTAATTTCTATGCATCTCTCCCCTCTGAGACATATCCTAATCTCAGGAACCATGCACTCAAAATGGCAACCATCTTTGGCAGCACTTATGTCTGTGAACAGACTTTTTCCAGAATGAAACATCTGAAATCTCCAACCAGATCTAGACTAACTGATGCACACTTGCATCACTTGTTACGACTAGCAGTGACAAATATGGAACCGGACATTGACCATCTCATTAGCCAAAAGCAGGCCCATAGTTCCCATTGAAATACTGGTAAGTTTGTTGATTTAACTTTACTTGTTCTTCATTTTAAATATTGTATTTGTTCCCGTTTTGTTTTTTTACTTCAAAATAAGATATGTGCAGTGTGCATAGGAATTTGTTCATAGATTTGTTTTTTAAACTATAGTCCGGCCCTCCAACGGTCTGAGGGACAGTGAACTGGCCCCCTGTTTAAAAAGTTTGAGGACCCCTGATCTAGATGTTCAGAAAGTATTCAACAAGATCCCTCATGAAAGACTCTTGAGGAATTAAAATGTCAAGGGATAAGAGTTAGTGTACTATTGTGGACGGGAAACTGGGTAAAAGTTAGAAAACAGAGTAGGGCTAAATGGCCAATTTTCTCAATGGAGAAAGGTGAATATTGGAGCACTCCTGGGAACAATGAGATGATCACATTTTCAGATGATGCAAAATTATTCAGTTTCTAAATCACAAAAGGACCTTGATAGATTGGGAGACTGGATGTCCAAATGTCAGATTAAATTTAATGTGGGCAAGTTCAAAGTTATACACTTGGGAAACTACAATCCAAACTACAGTTACATGATGCTAAATTCTACATTAAGAATCACCAATCAGGAAAAGGATCTATATTACATTGAAACCCTCCGCTCAGTGTGCAGTGGTGGTTAAGAAAGTAAATAGAATGTTAGGAATCATAAGGAAAGAAATGGAGTATAAAACCAAGGATGATGATATGCCTCTGTATTGTGACCACAATGAGGCAAGAGATGTGGATGATCACACGTGCCTTTATTAAGTCCCCTATGCGTCATACTGACACGTTCGTTCTGAAAGTGCAGATTGCTGACTTTAGTATTTTAGAGTGCAAGGAATCTACAAGCTATCTAGGATATTTACACTGGTTGTTTGACCAGTAGTGCCTTTATATCCCCCCCGAGGAAGGCTTCGGCCGAAATGCGTAGGGGACTTAATAAAGGCACGTGTGATCATCCACATCTCTTGCCTCATTGTGGTCCTGTTGGATTAGCAAGAGCATTCCGCTCTCTTTGTGCCTGATGCCTCTGTATTGTTCCATGGTGCGACTGCACCTTGAAGATTGTGTGCCGTTCTGGTTGCCATATTTTAAATAGACATAGTGGCATTAGAAAAAGGTACAGAAGAGAGTAACCAAAATGATAAAGAGGATGGAAGGATACCACTTTGAGGAAAGAGTTAAAAGATTAGGGCTCTTGAGCTTGGAAAAAAGACAGCTAAGGGAGATATGATAGAGGTCTATAAAATAATGAGTGGAGTCGAATGAGTAAATGTAGATCGATTGTTTATTCCTTCAAAAAGCAGAGACTTTCTTTCATATTCCCATTTGGGAGGATTAACAGCGTTTCCTAGGATTTGCTAGTGTTGGTCTACCTGTGTGCATATTTACTTGCATGTATTTACATGGGGGAAGTTGTTCAAGAGAGACAGAAAAGAAGAAAAATGTACTTAGCATCTAGATAAGACTGAAAATTATATACCAAGATCTGTAACCTTTTCATGACTAGTTTCCTTCTTTGGTATAGAAATTTGCACATGGTTCGTTATATGAATTGTTATTTACAGAAGTCTTAACGGTTACATATAGAGTCAGTTGGTGACCATGAACACTAACTAATGGCAGGACGTCTTTCAAAGTTTTTAATGACATTACCATATGCTCTGACTTCCGTACAGTTTCAACTAACTGATCTGTTTGCTGGAGTTACTGGGTTCTGTCCTTTCCTATCAGAAGGAATTTGGGTGAATGTTCCAAATGTTATTGAGAGGAACTGGTACAGATAAAGTGATCTGATATAGCCAGTTGGCCAAGAGAAAATTAAGCTAAAATGAGTTATCTGTATGTTACTGGTAAGAAAGGTCTGCTGGCTTTTTAAGACTTCTATATCAAGTTGGGTCAGGTCTTTTAACGCGGAATCATTTAACAAAATTCATAGAGCACTCTGTTTCCCATGATCATGTTCAACTAGATCAGTTTCCATTTTTTATGCAGAGAAAACTAATGACTCCATGCAAGACATATACCAAGTGGTAATGTGGGGTTCAAGTATACAGATGGGCATCAGCTGGTTCAACATGGATGCCAAGTTCCCCAAACTGCTGTTAATCCCACCCTATGAGATAATACAGGTCCTGTCTGCTCTAAGAGTTAATAGAACCAGAAGATTTCCATGGTTGAAGGAGTTTGAGAAACAAGATTTTACAGTTTGTTAAAGGCCTTGGAAATTTAAAATAAATTGAAGGCATGTGGCTGATTAGGTTTGTGTGTCTTTATAGCAGTCAATGTATAATTTCTAGAGAAAGCAGGTTTGTGACTGAATAATTTTGTTGAAGGTTTCAGTATTTTGTCATTGGTTTATTTACCAAAATTGTACAGCTTACCAATGTTTTGCCACTTGACTAAGCAATGAATAAAGATAAAGATAAAGAGAGAGAAGTCATTACCTTTCTTCTTTTTCTCCCTTTCAGGTTTTGTGCAGCTTCATGGTACCAATCATGAAATTAGTAATATTGACCTCCACAGTAACTGCATTAATGGACTTGACCATTTACTCCAGTGTATGGCGGGGCTATGTTGCTTGTCTTATCTTACGCTAGAAAAGAATGGAAAAACAAATCCAGTTTGTAAAACACCTGGTAGGAATAACTGAACTTTTATTTATTGATATTAAATGAAAAGTCTGAACAGAAAAGGAACATTGATTTAGTGGTTAGAGGATGTGACTATGAATTGGAGACTCCTCTCTGATTTATCACTGCTTGCAGGCTGTTTATTATTTGTTTTATTTTTTATTTATTTAAACATTTGATTTATACCGCCCCTTCCATCGATCAGGAGTGGTTAACATTAAACAATCTTCCAGGGTCCTGGTTACAAAGAACATTTCAAACTATAATACAAAAACTATTTACATTTTACAAATATTGCAGTATTGTGTCAAATAGGTTTAAACTATATACATGCTGAATTTACAACAGAGCAGATTACAGGCGGTTATTTATATTTGGGGGGGTCATTGCTAGTGGTGGGGGGAAGGAGAGAGGGGGATGCAGATGAGTTGTATTATTCTGAGAAGAGGAGGGTTTTAAGTAATTTATGAAAGTCCTGAAGGTCCTTCGTAGATCTGATAGTGTCAGGGAGAGAGTTCCATAGTACAGGGGCAGAATACCTGAAGGCTCTGTTGCTTATTGCCATTTTAGTTTTCTTTACTTAGGAGGGTAAGGCTAGGAGGTCTTTGGTACATTTTCTTCTGATCCTGATATCAGATTTTGGATGAATCAGGGTGGAAAGGTAGGGGGGGAGATATTTTTGTATAGTTTAAAAGCTGTGACTAGCATTTTGTATCCTATTCTGGATGCGATGGGGAGCCAATGGAGATTATAGAGTATCGGTATAATGTGGTCAGTAAGGCTTGCTTTGATTATGATCCTAGCAGTTACATTTTGTGCAAGTTGCAGTGTGTGAAGTGTCGTTTTAGGTAGGCCTTGTAGCAAACTGTTGCAGTTTTCCAAGTGAGGGGGGGGGGGTAATCAAGGCTGTTTAAATCTTGATTGAGTAGCCTAGTGGTTAGAGCAGGAGTTTGAGGACTAGAGAAGCCAGAGTTCAAATTATGCTTCTCTGTGAACAAACAGGAAGTAAGTCCTCACATATGGGTGATGTCGGCACCAACTGAGCCCTCGTGGAAGCATCTCCCCAGCTTTCAAAGAAAGCCTTTCAGAGATGCCATCACGCATGTGTGGTCCTCTTCCTGCCCAAGGGTACCATCTTGCCTCTGTCTCCTTTTTCCCACGGAACCCACCAGATGTCTGTTTGTTTCCTCCGGGAAAAATAACAGTTTTTTGAATTTCTTACTCTCTTCTTCAGTTTTGTGCTAGTACTCTTCCCGCCCCCGAGCATGCTGCCTCGGCATTCAGTCTCAGACCCGTTTAAAAGATTCTCTTTTTTTTCCTTGGTGCGGTTCACGCCTTTTTTTTACTGCTGGCAGAGCCTCAGGTCTTCGACCTAGCTGGGGCCCTTTTTCCCCCCATGGCCTCCACTGGCTTCAAGAAGTGTGATTGGTGCTCGAGGGTCATGTCCCTCACTGACACGCATGACTGCTGCCTCCGTTGCCTTGTGCCAGACCACGACCTGGCAGACTGTAGTCTGTACAAGAAGATGTCATCCAAGGCCCTCAAGAGCCGTCAGCATTAAAATGACAAGTTCTTCCTGGAGTCTCCAGTGACACCGTGCTTCAAGGCCCCCTCTGAGGCCTTGGACTCCTGTGGTGACTCTGTGGGGCCCGAGCAAGGCTGTGAGTCCTCTGAGCAGAGCTCCTTGGTCGGGGAACACAAGAAGAAAAAGAAACCCTTGAGGGCCATGTCTGAAGATGGATCCAGGAAGGCGGATAAGTCCTGAGCCAGATCCTGCAGTCCATGCCGCTTGTCCGAGGGGTGGATCATCCAGCCCAGCCCTCCCTAGACTCCTCCACTGATTACTTGGACTGGGAGACAGAAGACGAGGAGTCCCCGGAAATCTGTCACCACCACAACGTATCCTCGGACCCATCCCCCTCAGTCACTCGGTGCCGATCCCCACCCAAGGACATGGTGTTCCTTGACATCATACGGGACATGTCAAAGTTGTTGGCATTCGGAGTTGGAGGAGAACTCTCGCATGGAAGAGCTTGAGATCTTCCAGTATGAGGTCCCGCCAAGGGAAGCACTGACGGTACCCATCCCATTCATCCTGGAATGGCTGCTTCTCTGCATGTGGGAAACACCAGCGCCAGTGACCATTGTGAGCCTGCTGGAGCCCAGGCTTCCAGAAAGCACAGCTACCGCATAACTCCATGGTGGTGGAGTCGGCCATGTGACTGCTCAGAAGACGCACTCCTTGGTGCCCCTGGGTAGGGAGACCCACACCCTGGATGCCCTTGGCAGGAAGTGCTACCAGGGCTTGATGCTCATTGGCTGGATCCAGGCATGTCAGCTGTACATGGGCATGTACTTGAGAAACCTGGTGAAGGAACTCAGCGGTACTGGACTCTGGTCAAAGGCATCCATGAGTGCTCCAAGTTTATGACTTGAGTGATGGCTTTGAGTCAGCAGCTAGAGTAGCCGCAATGAACATCTGTGCCTGACACCAGGCTTGGCTGCAATCTTCCAACCTGGAGAAATGGGTTCAGGACAAATTGGTCGATGTTGCCTGGCAGGGAGAGAATCTCTTTGGCAAACTCCTGACCAATAAGGCTGCCGAGTGGAGACCGAGTTCATGACGAGGACCAGGCTCTCCAAAAATACCGCTACCTTCCCCCGATGGAAGGGCTCATGTAAAAAGCCCATTTACTCAAGGAAGAGAGTTGCTTACAGAAACTATCCACAGTATCGGTCTTCCCAGCAGGCCAAGGGACACAGACCCACCTCTTCAATGTCGCGTTCAGATCCTGACTTCTATCCTTCATCTTAACCTAACCCTCATCTCATGACAGAACTGACTGAACACCCTACCAAAATGCTTTTAGTGTGTAAAAAACATATTGTAATTTGAACTGATTGAATAATGCTCTGTATTGTTGTGACTAGATTGTAAGCTCGGACGAGCAAGCCTCTGATGAGCAGGGACTGTCTCTTGTATTTATGTCTGTACAGCGCTGCGTGCGTGGTGCTATATAAGTGTCAAATAGTAGTAGTAGTAGTAGGCATGGCCTTCGTAAACAGAAGGCTCCCAAGCCCCAGCCTGGTGGGAGTTTTGACTCCTTGGGCATAGCCTCTTCACCCCCAGGAAGTCTGCAGCCCACAGGGGGACGTCTGATCCACTTTGTCCATTAGTGGCTAGCCGTTACCACCAACACTTGGGCATTCCAAGTGGTCAAGGAGGATTATGTCCTCCAACTGGCACAGATGCCTCCCCTTTTCTTCCCAGGAGAACCCCCCAGGACTCCCCTTCGCCGGGATCTACTACTGCAGGAATCACAGGTCTCCTCAAGGACAGGGCAGTGGAACTGGTGCTCCAGCACCTCTGGAGCAGGGTTCTACTCCAGGTACTTCCTCGTGCCAAAAGGAACAGGAGGCCTAAGGCCCATCCTAGATCTGCAGGATCTGAACAGGTTCCTGGTGAGGGAGAAGTTCAAGATGCTCTCCCTTGGAACATTGCTGCCTTACCTCCAGCAGGGAGACTGACTATGCTCCTTGGATTTGAAGGATGCTTATACTCACATCCTCATTCATCCCTGCTACAAGCAGTATCTCCGATTCATGGTGTGGGGGTGACCACTATCAGTACAGGGTGCTACCCGTCGGCCTGGCCTCTGCCCCCAGAGTCTTCACCAAATGCCTGGCGGTAGTTGCTGCCTATCTCCAGGGGCCTTAGTTTTTCCCTACCTGGAAGACTGGCTCATAAAGGGAGACACGGCCGCCAAGGTTCAACAGGCCACGGCCCTCACCATCTGCATCCTGCAACATCTGGGGTTCATGATAAACCACCCCAAGTCTCACCTCCTCCCGACACAGTGTCTGGAGTTCATCGGGTTCAGGCCAGAGCCTTTCTCCCTCTGGACAGGACCGATCATCTCAGGGCACTGGCCACAGACATTCAGCACCGACCCTCAGTGTCCGCTCGCCTCCTGCTGCGCCCGCTCAGCCACATGGTCTCCACTGTCCATGTTACCCCAGATTTATTTATTTATTTATTTTATTTTTATTTAGCAAGCATTTGTAGCCCGCTCCTTCCAGCGATCAGAAGCGGGTAGGATTACTATTGTGAAACTGCCGAATCAAGGCAGGTACAAATTTTGTTTACATACAGATTGTCAGAAAAGCACATCATACAGAGTTAACACTTCTTAGCTATGGGGGAGTTCATTTGCATATATACATAAATACATATATACAGGATAATCTTCTTGGACACAGTGGTCAGGGGCTGCTCCATCTGTGGGTTTAGTTCAGGTTGAAATGTGATTGGAAAATGTGCGTTTTGAGTTTCTTTCTGAAGTCTAGAAGGTCATTGCTAGCTCGTAGTTCTGGTGGGAGTTGGTTCCACAGTGTTGGCGCCCATCTTCATATGAGGGTGGCCCAGTGCTGCCTCTGTGTCCAGTGGACACAGGCCATGGGCCGACTGCAAGACAGAGTGCCAATGACCCACCAGCTGGCAGAGTCCCTGAACTGGTGGCAGAACACACAGCATCTTCAAGCGGGGATGCCCTCTCAGACCCCTACCCTTGAGACGGTCCTCAGTACGGATGCCTCCTTTGTGTGCTGGGAGCACATTGTGAGGAACTCTGCACTCAGGGCAGTTGGTGCAAGTGGAAAGCTACAGGGGCTACCCATACAGGGGCTACCCATCCTACCCGCCAGCGTCAACCCCCAATCAGGGCGGCCATAGCAAGAGCACAGCCCACAACCCTCGTAAGCCAGAGGGTCCCAAGACCCAACCCCCGCACTGGCTCAGTTGTTCTCAAGGTTTTGATGCCATTGGCATAGCCTCTCATTTGCTGACAGATCGGCTGTCCGTCGGGGGGAGTCTATTTCCACTGATGCCTGGTCCTCCAGGTTGTTTGGGAGGGTTCTCTCCTCCATCTGGACCAGCTCTCCCCTCCGTACTTCCCCGGGGAGCCAAGGTGGCTTCCCCAGCACCAGGCCCTCCTGAGTCAGGAGCTCTTAGGCCTCCTTGAGGATAGGATGGTAGAGCCAGTCCCACTGCACCTCAGAGGACAGGGATTTTACTCCTGATACTTCCTCATCCCAAAGAGGACATGGGGCCTCTGGCCCATCCTCGACCTGTGGAACCTAAACAAGTTCCTGGTGCGGGAGAAGTTCAAGATACTCTCCCTTGGAATGTTAGTGCCTTATTTCTAGCAGGGCGATTGGCTATGCTCGTTGGACTTAACGGATATTTACGCTCACATCCTCGTCCATCCCAAGCACAGAAAGTACCTCCGCTTCATGGTTCAGGGAAACCACTACCAGTACAGAGTACGGTCTCGCGTCCGCTCCACGGGTCTTCACAAAATGCCTGGCCATGGCTGTGGCCCACCTCCAGCTGCAGGGCACCTTTATATATCCCTATCTATACAACTGGCTCATAACAGGAGGCACGGCCTCCAAAGCCCGGCGGGCCATGGACCACACCATTCACCTCCTGGAGCATCTGGGGTTCATTGTCAATTACCCAAAGTCCCACCTCACCCCAATTTAGTCCCTGGAGTTCATCAGGGCTCGCTTGGACACCCTGCGGGCCATGGCTTTCCTTCCTCAGGACAGGGCAGACCACACCTCTTGTCCCTGGCGTCCAAGGTATGGTGCCACAGCATCATCTCAGCCTGAATGATGCTTCGCCTTCTCGGCCAGATGGCCTTCATGGTCCATGTTGTGCCCAATGCTCGCCTCAACATGCGGGCGGCGCAGTGGTGCCTCTGAGCACAGTGGACACAATCGACTGGCCGCCTCCGAAACTCCATCTCGGTCACGCCCGGTGTGGCGGAGTCTCTCACATAGTGGCAGGAGGTTCGGAACCTGCTTCGAGGCATGCCCTTCCAAGCTCCGACGCATCAGGTGATCTTGACCACGGACACCTCCTTGGTGGGCTGGGGAGCCCACTGCAAAGGATGGTGCACTCAGGGGACCTGGTCCCTCGAGGAGTCCCAGCAGCAGATCAACCTGCTGGAGCTCTGGGCTCCAAGGCTTTCAGGAACTGCCTGCAGCACTGAGCAGTGCTTGTCCAGACGGACAACCAGGTCACAATGTTCTATGTGAACAAACAAGGAGGGACCGGCTCCTACAGCCAGCTGTTCAGAGATGGTGGCCCTGTACTCTTTTGCCACAAGCTAGGGCATGACCATCTGAGCCACCTACCTCCCAGGCCAGGATAATGTGTTGGCGGACCGACTCAGCAGAGTCCTCCAACGACACGAGTGGCACCTGTGTTCCCGGATGGCGCAGTGGCTCTTCCAGCATTGGGGTACCTCAGTCCTGGACCTCTGCCAGCCCTGCGAATTTGCCGCTCCCCTGGTTCTGCAGTCCCCTCCTGCACTCGGACAGGTTAGCCGAGGACATCTTACTCTTTTTGTGGGCAACTGGCCTGTTGTATGCCTCCCCCCTCACGCCTCTCATTGCCTGGACCCTTCTCAAGGTCCAGCGGGACGAGGCCTCGATGATCCTCGTGGCCCTGAGGTGGCCCAGGCAGCTGTGGTTTCCCCTGCTGCTCCGCCTCTTGGCAGAACCTCCGGTCTCTCTCTGAGACTCACCGGAGCTGCTCACACAGGAGGCGGGGGCTGTTACTTCACCCCAACTTGAGGTCTCTATCCCTCACGGCGTGGTAGCTGAGCGGGTCGCTCTAGACTCCTACCATGTCCCTATGGAGATCGAGGAGATTCTTTTGGCCTCACAAAAGGACTCGACCAGGCGGGCATATGCTTTCAAGTGGCGCTGGTTCTCGATATGGTGCTCGGAGCTCCGAGTGGACCCATTTTCTTATCTTATCAACTTGGTCTTGCAGTACTTGCTACACCTTCTGTGGGCTGGACAGAAGTCTAACTCAGTCAGGGTTCACCTGAGTGCCATCTCAGCAAACCACCACCCCATCGAGGGTAAACCTCTCTCGGAGCAACCACTTGTCTCCCACTTCATGCGGGGCCTGTTCTTGTCCAAGCCCCCCACCCGCCCTCCCCCGGTGGAATGGGACCTTAGTTTGGTTCAGTCAGCCTCTGGTCTCCAGGTTCCTCTGGGGCGTCTTGCTGTCCAAGCCTCCTCTCCAGCCCCCCTGCGGTGGAATGGGACCTGAATGTAGTACTCTCCCAGCTTACCAGACCGCCGTTCCAGCATCTGGCCACTTACCACCTATGATACCTGTCCTGGAAGATGGCTTTCTGGTGGCCCTCATATCTGCTCGTAGAGTGAGTGAATACCAGGCCCTGGTGGCAGATCCACCATATACAAGGTTCTATAAGACCAGGGTAGTGCTCCGCACCCGAAATTCCTCCCCATGGTGGTATCTCCTTTCCACTTCAATCAAGAGATGGTCCTCCCCACCTTCTTCCCACGGCCTCATGCCAGCAGGGAGGAACTAATACTTCATACACTGGATTGTATGCGGGCCCTGTCCTTCTCCCTGCAGATGACTCAGGCCTATCACAAAGCTCCTCAGTGCTTTCTCTTACAACCCCAGTAGACTGGGGTTCCCCATGACTAAGCGAACTCTGTCTACTTGGGTGGTGGACTGCATTGCCCTCACCTATGAGCGAGCTGGCCTCTCCCTTAAGCACTGGATCACTGCACATTACGTGTGGGTGATGGCCACATTGGTAGCCAATCTCTGCTCTGTGCTGGTGACAGAAATCTGCAAGGCCACTACATGGTCGTCAGTCCATACGTTCGTAGCTCACTACTGCCTGGAGAGCGAGTATCACAGGGACAGTGCCTTTGGCCAGGCAGTACTCCGTAATATTCTCAGGGTGTAGGCAACTTCTGTCATCCGACCCTTCTGTGTTCAGGCTACTGGAGTGATAGTGTTGCTGGATGCTGGGGTCTTGCAGAGTCTCTCTAAGGACTCATCTGCATCTCACGGCCACCTGTCTCAGTCACCGTTGGTACTGTTGTGGTTCGGTCCTCGGCAGCCTGGAGCTAGAGAGTCCCATATGTGAGGACTGACTTCCTGCTTGTTCCTGGAGAAAGCATAGTTACTTACCTGTAACAGGTGTTCTCTGGGAACAGCAGGAATCGGTCCCTACATTGTTTTATTTTACTGCTGTCTTAGCTATGTCATCTGACTGAGCAAGATGGCACCCTTTGGCTGGAAGGGGACCACGCATACGTGATAGCATTCCCAAAGACTTTCTTTGAAAGCTGGGGAAATGCTCCGCATGGGCTCCGTTGGTGTCGAAATCACCCATATGTGAGGACTGATTCCTGCTCTTCCCGGAGAACACCTGTTACAGGTGTTCTGACTGATGAGTGAAGATCTGCCAGTATATTCAGTATATTAGTTTATTGAGCTAAAGCCCTATTGTTATTATCCGGTCTGCAAAATGTTGACCAGAAAAAAAAGAGGACAAACTTGCCTAAATGTGAATACTATTTTATTTTTCAAGGTTATAGAGAAACTGTTCTTCAGAATATCCCCCAGCTAATGGTGCTAGACGAAGTGAATTTATTGGGGCAGCCTGAAAGTGTGCCTGAGGAAAATTCAGATTTATCATCTTTAGAAAATTTTTTACAGCATTTGGAGTCTTTGGCTCCTGGGAAAACTATGTTAGATGAAGGGAAGGTATGTATATTTTTACAGTTCACTTTCATTGTAGTTATACTTCCTGTTTTAAATATTGCCCTTTCCCAGGTCCATATTTTGTTTGCTCATTTTTAGGTGCATTTTACAACAGTTGATAGTATCTCTTGTCTGGTCAGTCTGTCTATTTGGCTGTCAGTCCTTATACATAGGGTTGTTTGTTTGGATGTGCAAACATACCTCTGCAAAAGGAGAGAGACTGAGGAGGAGAATGGAAATAGCAAGGTAGATGGCAATGTCAGAAATTGAGCAGCAGAGTGGAAGGGAGGTCAGGCCAGGCTGCACAACAGCAAGATGTGGAGGAACTTGCAGAAGTAGCTGAAGCGACCCTCCCAAATACATGGAGGGGCCCTCAGATACCTGGCTGGATTGATGCTTCTTGAAACCTTCATGCCATCTGGTGAAGGAGGTAGCAAGGCAGGAGGAGAATGAGATGGAAGGAGATAAAGGAATGTGTGTGGCTTTATATCCTTGCTACCTGCACACCCATAGTCTCCACCTGTACATTAAACATACACAGGCGTGACCACACCTTGCCACACCCACATAATACAGGGCCAGCCCAACCATTAGGCAGACTAGGCAGCCACCTAGGGTAGCAATTTCAGAAGGATAGCAGGGATGGTCCAGGGGGGGCCATACAAGTGCAGGCTGTTGGGAGTGCTGGTCCGCAGCCTTTCTTTTCACCTGATTTTGTGCTGATGCTGCCTTTTGCTCATGGGAGCAGGGCACCATTCATAGCTCTAGTGGCATGGAGGCCTTGAGTCTTGGGCCCTGGGAAATCGCATTCTGATGCAGCATCCACAGTAGAGAGTCATAGAAGAGCCTGTGGGGCACGAGTTTGAAAGATGCCTTGGCAAGAAACAGAATCTGAACAGTCCCTGACTCGCTTAGGTCAGAAAAGTCTTTTGGACATCAGGAGGATGTGCTAGAGAGAAGATCCGGACCTCCCAGAACTGGAGGAGGGAGAACTTACTCTAGGAGAGGAGGCTGACTCCTCAGTGGTGGTGCATCTCTTTCACAAAAAGGAACTGGGACCCCTTATTGCTCACGTCTATAGGCTTGGAGAATGCGGAAGCACAGCCTCTGTTAAGCTGGATCCCATTCCCCTTTCCTCTGCCTATCCAAGAGATCATTATAGCGGCGTGAAAGGCCCCAAATGCCTTGTTTAAGGTGGCATGGGTGATGAGCAGACTGTATCCATTTTGTCAGCAGATACAGGAGGATGCACTGAAACTGCCAATGTTGATATGCACAAAACTACCATTCCGATGGAGGGAGGGACTTCTCTCAAGGACCCTCGGAACTGTAATGTGGAGGCAGTGCTAAAACATTCCTTTGAGACGTCCAGCCTTTGGGATCTGAATGGCGGTCTGGGATAGTCTCTTCTGTGGCTTTTTCAGCAAACTAATCATGCTGGTGAGTACTCTGTGATCCTGGGAGAGTTGGAGGTGGCTGCCTTGGAACCAGGGTTGGTCTTTCTGGTGGATGCTCTGCATGACCTGGTTAGAACTTTGACAAGGTCTGTGGTTTCTGCCCTTTTTCCCCAGAAATCATTACAGCAGAGGCACTGGGTGGTTGATGCTGCTTCTAAAGTGCATTTTTGCAAGTTTTCCTTTCAGGATAAGCCCTTCTTTGGAGAGGATCTTGAGAAGCTTGTGAAGGACTAGAGGACCAAAGTCGGTTTGGCTGTACATCAAGCTGTGGTAAGAGCAGACCTTTGGATGCCTGGAGTTTCCAATCCAGTCAGTACTCTTAATCAAATTCTAGCCAGAGACCCAGACAGCTTGCACACCCCTTCTCCTTTTGGGGGAAAAAGCATGCAAACCAGGATGGTTTCCTCTACAGTCTTTGAGCTTCACAAGTCAGCTTAGCTGGTTCTATATATATAATGGGTCTCAATCACATCCAACCAGCAGGTGCTGGAGATAATATGAGAAGGATACTCCTTAGCGCTCCATACGCCACCTCCAGAAGTGTCCAACAAATCCCCATCAGGTTCTCCAATAAAGAGGACCGCAATCAGGGTGACCCTGGAGCACTTGAGGTGGGTGGAGGTTATTTGCCCTGTTCAGTGTTAGAGCAGGGTTAGGACTTTTAGTTCCATCTGCTTTGTGATCCAGAAGAAAGAGGGTACATTCCAACCAATTTTGGACTTCATGTTGGTCAGTGCTTGTTTGCAGGTGCCCTGCTTCCTCATGGAGACTTTACAGTTAGTGATGTGGTAGTCCATCAGCAGGAGTTTTTCACCTCCCTCAATCTTATGGAGGTTTACCGCCACATATCCTTTAGGAAGGAGCATCAGTGCTTTTCCGTTTTGGGTCTTACCGTTTGAGCTTGCTACAGTTTCCCAAATGTTTTCAAAAGTCATGGTGGTGGTGGCTGCCTTTCTTTGGTGTGAGGGGGTTTTGTTCATCCTCACCTCGATGACTGGCTCATTCAAGCCAAGTCACGTCGGAAGAGTCTGGAGGCCATGGCTCAGGTAATCCAGGTGTTGGAGTTACTCAGGTGGGTGGTGAATTGAGTCAAGAGTTGGCTAGACCCCTCACAGACTCTCAAGGACCTGGAGGACATCTTCAACACTGCTCACAACAAGATGTGCTTGACAGTGGACCCAGTTGTCCTGGCTTCAGGCCCAGGTTTGCACTTTGTGGTTGATCAACACCCCCATGCCATGGCAATTCTCGCAGGTGCTAGGGCTGATGACAGACTCTGGTGGTTGTTCTGCAGTCCCGAGCACACACATGCACCATGTTGCATGCACTCCTTTCCCGGTGGCCGCTGCAGTTGAAGTGAAGTTGACCCCTGTTGAGGAAAGCCAGAGCAAGTCTGTGATGGTGGTTTTATGTTCAGTTCACCTTCTGGCAGGAGCGAGTTTGCAGTCTCCCGTATGGATTCTCATTACGATGGACACTAGTCTTAGCAGTTGAGATGTCCATTATCAGGGGCACTCTCTTCAGGGTTGTTGGTCTCCTTTGAAGGCCACTTGGCCTATCAATTGCCTGCAAATGAGGACAATCAGGTTGCTGTTGGTGTTTCTCTCCCTTCTCAGGGGTCAGCCGGTATAGGTAATGCTGGACACTGGTAGTGGCCTATGTGAATTGCCAGGAGGACACTGGCAGTCAGCTGATGGTGCTGGAGGTGAGGTTACTGCCGTGATGGGCAGAAAAGCATCTGTCGACCCTATCGATAGCACACATCGTAGGCAAAGACTATATGCAGCGGACTTCCTCACTCAGCACCAGTTAGATCCCAGAGAGTGGTCTCTCTCAGCGGAAGTCTTTGTTTTGATAGTTCTTATGTGGGGGCATCCATGTGTGGGCTTGTTGGCAACCAGATCGAACACTGAGGGAAAGATGTTCTTCAGCTGATGTTGGGAAGTCGTTGCACATGGCTTTGATGCCTTTGTACAGCCATAGCCTATGGGGGATTTTCCTACATTTTTCCTCCTTGGTCCATGGTGGCAGAGTTATATGGCGGTGGAAAATCATCCTGGACTGGCCATTATTATTGCATCAGACTGACCGCATCACCCTTGGTATGCAGATTTTCGCAAGATGTTGGTGGAAGAGCTACTATCACTTTTTCAGGAAGGTTGGGGGCTCCTATATTAAGGGCCTGTATAGATAGCCAACATAGTTCACTTCTCGCTTCTAGTTTGGCTATTGAAAGAGAGAGATTATGGAGGCAAAGGTATGTACATTGGCAGATCTTGACCCTGTTGCTGGCCTGGCAAACTTCCACTTCCTTAGCATATGTATGGATTTGGAAGGCCTTTGAAAGTTCCAGATGGATCCTTTCAAGGCCCTTGGTAAGTGATACATTGGCCTTTTTAGTATTTAATCTTTTTATTTATTGTAAATAGTTTACATATTAGACAGCATACATTTTGATTCCATTGTAAGAAGCTAACATATTGAAACATTATAGACAATATACACTTTAAGATAACTTAAAAAGCATACATATTGAAACAATGTAAACAGCATACATATTAACAATGTTAAACATATTTTATTTTTCTCCCCTTCCTCCCCCTTTATCCACCACCCCCATCCCATACTCCCTCCCATTCCTTACCTTTATCCCCTTCCCCCCCCATATATCACCACCCCCATCCCATACTCCCATACTCCCTCCCATTCCTTACCTTTATCCCCCCCTCCCACTCAATAATAATTCATTAAATAAAAAAGTCAATTAATACATTATAATTTCCCCTTCTTCTTCCTGCACCTTCACCCTTTTAACACTTTCCCCTTCCAATCCCCATCCTCCCTACTAAACCAATTCTAACCTAACCCTTATGTAATTCTAACTTAGCCAATTTAAATTGTTAAAATATCATTCCTTGCCCTTGCTGAAACCCCATCAAGATAAGGAGACCAAACATTTAAAAAATAAGCTCTTTTACGCACATGTTTCCTAGTAGATACTCCTTCCCATAAAATCAATTGATGTAATACGTTTCTCCACTCCCAAAATTCTGGACCTTTAGGATCTCTCCAATTCCGAAGTATACATTGTTTAGCAAGCAGACAACATTTCCTCACTAAATGTCTATTCCCTGATAATGAAAGCCCTAAAGAATCTGGAACATCAAGAATTGCAAACCCTGGAGTCAAAATTAAAGATTGCCTCAATATACCACTTAGAAATTTTTGAATATTAATCCAAAATTTCTTCACACATATACAAGTCCAGAACATATGCCCCAAATGTGCCTTCTCCATTCTACACCTTGGGCATTCACTACATTGAGCAAGCCCCCTCTCCATGCTCTATATGGTGATATGTAAGCACGTTCTATTATCTTAAATTGCATTTCACGTAATTTTGCCCCCGCTATTTGTCTAGGAATACACCCAATGGCCTTTTCCCAGGCAAACCTTTCAAGATTGATTCCTAATTCTTTTCCCCAATGCAAACTCAAATGGTCAAAATTCTTGACATGAACTAAATTAAATAAAGCCTTATTATATTCTGCTACAGTTATCCTTTCCTTGTCCTTCAACGTAAACCAATCTTCCAATTTTCTAAAATTTTCTGATCTCAAACCAATTCTCCTATCTGCTATGGAAATCAAATAATATTTTAAATGTAGATATGCATAAAAATGCCCCTGAGACAAACCATAACTTCTTTTTAATTCACTAAATGGTTTAAGTACACCCTCTTCATTAATTACTTGATACAGCAGAAAAAGACCCTTTTTCTCCCAACCTTTAAATAAAATTGACTTTGTACTCAGATGAAAGTCAATATTACCCTGCAGTGGCAAATAACCTGAAATTTCACTTGAAACACCCAATATTTCACAAAGCTTCTTCCAACTCCATCGAACCCCCTGCCATAATATATTACTTTTAAATACTTTAGGAAACTTCATGCTCGATACATGTAACATTGACCGAAGAGAATAAGGAGCAACTAATGCTGATCAAAATCATAAGGAGTATAAACCGAAGTACCACCTATCCAATCACGTACGTGACGAAGTAAACAACCCATATTATATAATTCTATACAAGGTAACCCCATACCACCTTGTTGCCATGAACCATACAAACGATCAATTCTTAATCTTGGATGTTTCCCTCTCCAAAAAAAAATCGCTGCAACAATCTCTCTAATTTCTGCACATCCTGTCTTAAAAGTCGCAACGGAATTAATTGTAAAATATACAAAATTTTTGGAAAAATCATCATCTTATATGCAGCTATCCTACCACCTAATGAAAGTGGCAAAGGTGTCCAAACCTGTAATTTATTTTGTATATCTCGCATCAAAGGCCTAACATTCTGCCTATACAAATGGCTCGGATTTTTAGGCAACCAAATTCCTAAATACTTAAATTTGTTAATAGCCCATTTTAATGGAAACTCATCACCCCATTTTCTCTGTAACCCCCCATTAATATCCAAAGCTTCTGATTTAGTCGTATTCAATCTTAAACCAGCAATTTCCCCAAATCGTCTAATCATATCTAGAAGTCTTTTTAAAGATTCACAAGGATTTAACAACATGACTAATAAATCATCTGCAAAAGCAGAAATCTTAAATATACATGTCCCAACTTTCACTCCTTGTATTTCATCACAAGCATAAATCAATCTCAGTAAAGGATCCAAAGAAAGCACAAACAACAATGGTGATAAAGGACAACCCTGTCTAGTTCCACGTGTAATATCAAATTATTTGTAATCTGTCCATTAACTCCCTATTACTGCATTTGGTTTATAATACAAAGCACTAATTCCTTTTATATATCTTTCACCTATGCCATAGGTTTTTAATATTTCAAATAAATATTTCCATTCTACTCTATCAAAAGCTTTTTCTGCATCAAAACTTACCAATAAAGATGGGACATCCATTTTTCTAACCCAGCTCAATGCTCCTAATATTTTTCTTACATTCTTTGAAGGGTACCGTTCTCTCACAAATCCAGTCTGACAATCATGTAATAAAATAGGCAGATAACCTGCCAACCGATCTGCTAAAATCTTCGCAAACAATTTTAGATCACAATTTATTAACGAAATTGGTCGATATGACTCAACCTCAGTTACATCTTTACCAGGTTTAGGCAGAACCACAATGTGAGCAAGATTATTATTATATTTAAAAACTCCCTCATTCATCCACCTATTAAATAAGGTCACTAACACTGGTGTAATCTGAACTTGCAGCAATTTATAATATTCTGCTCTAAGACCATCTAATCCTGGAGCTTTATATCTTGTGGCATTATCAATTTTACTTTGTATTTCATCCGCTGTTATAGGAGCTTCCAATTGCATTTGCTGAACCTTTGTAAGATGCGGTAAATGTATTTTTTTCCAAAATTTTTTTAATATTTTCATTGGAAACATCTTCTCCCCTATATAACTTTGTATAATAATTTACAAAAATTCTCCCTATATCCGCACTATTTTTACATATTACTCCTTTATCTTTCAAAAGTGGAACAAATCTGGATCCCTTACTTCGTGCCAAACAACGAGCTAAAAGTTTCCCCGACTTATCCCCATATTGATATAAATGATGTTTATAATATAACAGAGATTTTTTAGCTATTTGTTGTAATAAAGTATTTAAAGTTGCTTGAGTAGCAAGTAACTGCTCTTTGTTGAAGTTATTAGGTTTATTAGCCAGGAGCCTACGTTCTCTACAAATTTGTTTCTCCAATCTAAGAATCCTAAAAGCAAGCATTCTTCTCCTTCGAGCTATATAAGAAATTATGTCTCCTCTCAAAACAGCCTTTGAAGCCTCCCAAAATAACTCTGGATCATTTTTATGCTTCCCATTAAAATAATCATAATCATTCCATTTTGTTATTAAAAAATCCTTGAAAAGGGAGGAGGAAGTGACGTCATCAGTGGAGATGGCAGCCTAAGCGCAGAGCTCCGGACTTGAACCCCGAAAGTTGCGGAAAACAAGCGACTCCCCTGCCCGATACCATACCCTGGATCGCGGAGAGTGGTGGCGGAACGAGTGGGGAAAGCGGGCGGCGAGATGACTACTCGCAAGAAGGCGGCGGACCTGAAGGAGTTCGCCTACAGCGGCGGGCAGGCTGGAGGGAGAGAGCACAAAATGGCGGCGGGGGAAAGACAGCCTCGGGACTCTGTGGAGAGCCTGTTGCCACGTGCACAAGAATTAGAGCGGGGTGCTATGGTGGTGAGTGATGTCTCCAGGGCAGAATTGAAGGCCTGGTTTGGGGAATTAAAAGCCGAGATGGTGGCAGTGAAAGCGGAGGTTGGCGAGATGTGTAATGCCATGCGGGAGGAAGTACAGGAGCTGAGCAGGAGAACGGAGAGGCACGAGCAACAACTCAACTGTGTGAAAAAGCAGCAGGGTGAGCTGGAGAGTGCTGTGAAAGACTGGGAGAGGTGGAGAATGCAACTTTTGTACAAAATGGAGGATTTAGAAAAACCGCACACGGAGGAACAATCTCCGTATAAGAGGCATCCCGGAGGACCCTGAGTTCACTGACAGCAGGCGAGTGGCTGAAGCAATTTGTAAGGACATTTTAATGAAGGGTGCAGCTGATAAGGGGATTGATAAAGTGGTATTGGACAGAGTGCACCGGGCCCTGGGGCCTAGTAGACCTAATCGACCGCGGGACATTGTGATCTGTGTGCAGGACTATACTTTAAAGGAGAAGATTGTATTGCAGATGCGGAAGATGAAGGACTACGTTTGGCAGGGGTACAGTGTGGCGCTGTATGCGGACTTGGCAGCAGGGACTCTGCAAAGGCGTCGTGAGCTGCAGCGGTAACTCTGCGGCTGAGGCAGGAGAATATACGCTATCGCTGGCTGTACCCCTTTGGGTTGTGCTTCACAGTAGGACTCCGCAATTGGCGGGTGCAGAATCGTGAGGAGGCTGACAAGGCCCTGCAGGAAGCGGGTCTGCGGGGCAGGCAATGCCGGAGGGAGGAGAGACCGGCTGAGCAGTTGGAGCGGAGGATGCGGGAAGAGGAGCGGGAAGGCGTACCTGCTGGGGAACAGAGTCAACTTGTGGAGGAGACCCCATCGGGGCTGACGTGAAGTGAAGAATTGGGACTCTTGGACATTAAAATAATTGAGTAATGTTTCCCGATTAGATGTTGGGGAGAGGAGGGGGGAGGGGGGCAGGGCGGAAGGGAGGGAGATAGAGAATGTGGTCCTGGGGGGGTTTGGAGGGGAAGGATAACGGATGGGGTGGGAGAGAGGGAAGGGCGAGGGGGAGCTGGGGTCCGTCAAGGCGTACTGGATGGGGGGGAGGGGACAGCGGGGGCGAGGAGACCTAGGGGGGGGTGAGGTGTGACACGGAGGGGCTGAAGGTGAGGGGGGGGATTATGTGGAGGTGGTGGGGGGAGGGAGTCATGGAGGGGGCGGAGGGGTGGGGAGGGAGGGTGCGTGGGTGGTCCGGGGGGCGGCTGGGCTCCTTTGCACTGATGGGCACTACTCTACAGGAGGCCTCGGGAGGGAGGAGGAGGGGGTTGGGTGGGGGTGGGGGAGGGGGGGAGAGAGGGGAAAGGGGGAGGGGGCAGCAGGGGGGTGCGGTGGGGGGGATACGGAGGTTTGTGGGGGGGGGTAAGGAGGGGGCAGGGGGTTGTGGGAGGGCAGCAATTGCGGGTGGTCACAATTAATGCTAAGGGGCTGCGAACGTGGCGGAAGCGGCGTTTGCTAGAGAAGGAAGGGGAGCGAGTACGGGCAGACTTCATGTGTATTCAGGAAACGCATTTGCGGGTGGGTCAAGAAAAAATGCTGGAGTCCAAGAAATACCCCAAGGTTGTATTAGCGGGGCAGAGAGCTGAATCACGGAAGGGGGGGGGGGGTGGGAATCAGGGTGGGGGCAGAGATGAGGGATAAGGTGGTGGGGGAATATAGAGACAAAAAGGGGCGTTATGTGGGAATTAAGGTACAGTTGGGAGAGGAGGTGGTGTGGATTATAAGTGTGTATGGCCCGAATGAGGGACAGGGGGTGTTCTACGATCGTATGAGGGAGGATTTGGAGAAGTTGGCTGATTTGCCCCTCATTATCGGAGGGGATTTTAATTTAACTGTTAATCCCCGTCTGGACAATGGAGGGGGGGTGGGGGCCGGGAAACGCTCAGAGCGGTTGAAAATGTTGGAGATGAAAGAAGCATTAGGGTTGGTGGATGTTTGGCGTTGTAAAAATCCTGGGAGGAAGCAATATACATACTACTCGGCACCACATGGGAGCTATAGTCGGATAGACATGATCTGGGTGGGGGGTGGATGGATGAGTAAGGTAGCTGAGGTAGAGCAGGGGTCTATTACGTGGACCGATCATGCCCCGGTGAATGTAGCCTTTAATTTGACGTATAGGGATACGGGCGTGAAGTTTTGGAGACTTAATGACTCGTTATTGGAGGACCTCGATATTGTAGAGCGGACGGTTGGAGTAATGAAGGAGTATCAGGAGTTTAATTGGAATGGGGAGGTCGCATTGGAGATGGTATGGGATGGACTGAAGGCGGTGGTGCGTGGGCATTTGTTGGGGGAAGCCTCGCGTAGATGTAGGCTGCAAGGGGAGGCGGAGAGTACTTTGTTGCGTGAGATTCAGCAATTGGAGGAGAGTCATCAATGTGATCGGAATGAGGGAGTATTAGCAGAGTTGCAAAGATTGCGGGGGCGGTTGAGCCAGCTTCGTGCTGGTAAAATGGCATATGAACTTAACGTGCTGAAGCAAGCCATGTTTGAGGGGGGGAACAAGGCGGGGAGACTCCTGGCCAGTAGACTGCGGGCAAGGGAGGCTCAGATGGCTATCAGGGGTATCAGAGATGGGAGGGGGAAGCTAGTCACAGGGAATAATGAGATCCGCCAGACATTTCGGGAGTATTACCGGCAGTTGTATCGTAGTGAGGTATCGGGGGGGTTGGAAAAAAGTAGGAGTTATCTGGAGGGGTGTGCACTGCCCAAGCTGGATCCAGCAGAGGTGGAGAGGTTGGATAGGCTTATTACCGAGGAAGAGGTGACCGAGGCGATAAAAACTTTGAAGATAGGGAAGGCACCGGGTCTGGATGGCCTGACTGGAAAGTTTTACAAGGTATTTCAGGCCCAATTGAGACCTCTATTGGCGGAGGTGTTTAATGGGGTGCTTGGATCAGGAGCGGTTCCAGGCTCAATGACGGAGGCGGGGATCACCATTCTACTTAAGCCAGGTAAAGATCCCATGGTATGTGGCTCATATAGGCCCATATCGTTGTTAAATGTGGATGCTAAACTTTTGGCAAAAATACTGGCCACTAGATTGCAAAATGTATTACCCAAGTTAATACATGGGGATCAGACGGGGTTTGTGGCAGGGAGGCAGGCAGGGGGGAGACAATATCCGCCGATTATGCAATTTAACCTGGGAGGTACAACGGACAGGGCAGAAGGCGTGTTTATTTCTATCGATGCTGAGAAGGCGTTTGATAGGGTGGAGTGGGAGTTTTTTGTTGACGGTCCTGGAAACGGTGGGGTTGGGAGAGAATTTCATTACATGGATCCGGGCATTCTACACAAGACCACAGGCTAGGGTCCGAGTGAATGGGAGTTATTCTCAGGGGTTTCAGTTGGAACGAGGAACTCGCCAAGGGTGCCCGCTGTCACCTCTGCTTTTTGCATTAGCTATAGAGCCCTTGGCGGATCGTGTTCGTCGGGCAGTGGATGTTAAAGGGGTGCTTATGAATGAATATGAATCTAAAATAGCATTATTTGCGGATGATATTATCTACACCCTTCGTGAACCTTTGGTGTCTTTACCCGTTTTAATGAACGAAATAGAACAGTATAGTAGAGTGTCAGGGTATAAAATAAATGGCAGTAAAACTGAGCTATTGGGATTTCATCTGGGAGAGAGGTTAGAAGAGAGTCTCCGTAGTAGCTTTCCTTTTCGGTGGGTGCGGGGAGGTTACCGGTATTTGGGGATACAAATGGGGAAAGACTGGCGGAGGCTGTGGGAGCAGAATATGGTCCCACTCATGCAGGCGGTGAAGAGGGATTTGGCCCGGTGGAGGAGGTTGTATCTGACATGGCTGGGGCGAATTGCTGTTATTAAAATGAATGTTCTGCCCCGGTTCCTGTTTCTGTTTAGTTCTATTCCATGCAAGATTCCTTCGACGTATTTGAAGCGGGCTCAGAGTATGATCTTGGAATTTATTTGGGCAGGGAAGCGTCCTCGGGTGTCGCAATTTACTCTTTATAGGGATCAACGTGAGGGGGGTATGGGGGTGCCGTGGTTTGAAAATATTATGGTGCAGCGCAATTAAAGGCCTTAGCGAGCTGGCACGGAGGGGGGGGGAGAGATTCCTATTTGGGTGGAGTTGGAACAGCTCAGAGGGGAGGGGGAGAACCTGCGGATGTGGATGTGGGACCCAGGGGGGCGGAAGGGAGGGGGTGGTGGAGGGAATCCATTCCAGGAGTAGACGCAGGGTCGGTGGGTGCTTCCTAGGGACAGTCTGGTGACGGGGAAGAAGTTCACCCGTGGTACCACTATACTGGGGATACAAGATTTTGGTCCTGGGAAGGAAGGGAGGGTGTTTCAGGAATGGGGGGTGAAAGGCTTACACATCTTGGGGCAACTGGTACATAATGGGGGTGAGCTTAGATCTTTTGCAGACCTGCAGGAAGTGTATGGAGTGGAGGATAGAGATTATTTTGCATACATGCAGGTAATCTCCTATGTACGGCGGATGGGGGCCCTAGCAGATTTGCGGAAAGTGCCTACGACCTTTGAATTAGCAATGAGGAGGGAGGGGGTACGGAGGGGGCTGATTACAATATTGTACAATGAGTTACGGCACTCTGTGGATGCCAGTAGGCAGGGGAGGAGTAAAGGGGAGGCGGCTTGGGAGCAACAATTAGAGGGGAATGGGGGAGGAGCGGTGGGAAAATATTTATAAATGGTCTCGACGTTAGCTCCGGGACCGTCCTATCTAGAAAATAGTTTGAAGGTTCGCCATCAGATGTATTGGACCCCGTGGAAATTGCAAGCTTTCTGCCCTCAAGAGTCTGGGGCATGCTGGCGGGGATGTGGGCAGAAAAGGGGACCTGTTCCACATATTATGGGGATGTGATGAGGTGCAGAAAATGTTGAGGTCTGTGGGGCAGTGGCTGTCGGGCATGGTGCAGGTGGATGTAGCCTTTTCCGCACCTATGATCATACTGAATGAAATGCCTGAGGAGGGGAGAAGGGGCTTCTTCGGCTTATGGGCAGTTGCATAGGGGCGGCACGGGGGGCGATTATGGCAAGGTGGAAGTGTAAGGAGGCACCGACACTTCCCATGATCCAGCAATATATGGATCACCTGTGGACGATGAGTGCTATAGCAGCCCATAGGCATCATAACATGAAAGCATTTCGGGAAGTGTGGGGGAGATATGAGGAATGGAGGGAGGGGAGAGGGGTAGGGGAGGTGACTGGGGGGGTTTAGTGAGAGGGGCTGGGATATGGGATAGCGGGTGGGGTAGAAGGGGGGAGGAGTAGGGGGGGGAGGGGGGGTTCAATAGACATGGGGGGGCAGTTCTGTTGATGGGACGGGAGTAGCTGGGTAGGGGGAAGTTGGATGTGCCCTATCGGGCATGTGTGGAGCTTGGGAATGTCCGCTTACACTTTGGGGTAAGCTGTTTGATATTTACTATGTTGAATTTCATGATGTGTTATGTTATTGTGAAACCCTTAATAACAAACAAAAAAAAAAAAAAAATTTTCTCAATTATAAAGGAAAAAAAAAAAAGATAGATCGGGGAGATTATGATAAGGAACTATCGATGTTGTAGTATTTGTTTTGCATTTGAGCATAAGATTAAGGGGACAGATAACAGTTTGTGAAATGTGTTTGTTGGTGTATTAGTGTGCATTACGTTATAGATCAAAGGGTATAAAGAAGTGTATAAAAGAATGGGAGGCGGGGTAGATGGGGAATGTATATATTGAAGGGGTGTTTACGCTCAAAGGTGTATGCTGAGGAGGAGGTGGGAAATGAAGTCTGACTGTGTGTAAAAGTTGATGACTATGTTTGTAATAGTTGATGACTAGGAATGTACAGTTTGAAAAATAATAATAAAAATTATCAATTACAAAAAAAAAAAAATCCTTGAAATTAGTATCATAACATATCTCGAGTGGTAAGCGCCAAAAACCTTTACTACTACCATGCTGACTTCCTATCCAATCTACCCACACAGGAGCATGATCTGAAATTTCATATGGACCAATGACTGCGTCCACCATATTTGGAAACAATATTTCAGAAACTAGTATTGCATCAAGGCGCGCACTAGTACCATGTGCTCTAGACATGTGTGTAAAATCTCGTTCAGTCGGATGAAGAACTCTCCAAACATCAATAAGCCTACATCTCTGAATGAATCTCTTTAAAAGTTTTATGATACTAAGACGATTACTCCCGCACCTACCTGACACATCCATTTGTTCATCAAAGACACCATTCCAGTCCCCTCCTAATATAATAGGAGACTCAGGTAACTTATCAATTTCTGCCATTAAATCTATAAAAAAATTTGGATCAGGCACATTTGGGGCATATACACTGCCTAACAGCAACTTATGTCCATTTAAATTCCCTTGCACTAAGACAAATCTCCCTTCAGGATCCACTACCATCCTATCCTTCTGGAAGCCTATTCCCGTCTTAATTAATATAGCTACCCCTCTTTTCCTTCCCTTTGCAGAAGCCCCATAAATTAACTCAATACCTTTTTTCTTTAATCGAACCAGATCTTCTATAGACTGGTGAGTCTCTTGTAACAAAACAACATCCGCTTTATGTCTTCTTATTGCTAATAGAATTTTGTTTCGCTTAAAGGGGCTTGTAAGACCACACACGTTCCATGAGAGAACTCTCATCCTCCTGATAAGATCATTAAGCAAATATTTAAATTTAACTTAATCATATATTCAAATTTAGAAGTGTCCCCCCAGCCTAGGACCCCTCTTACAGCTATTACCAATACTTGAAATTCTCTCTTCTTAATAGTAAATTGGCTTTCTATATAAACTATAATAATAATATAATAGTAATAACATATAATAAACCCCCTATTTTCCCTTCCCCATCCCATTTCCTCCCTCCCACCCACAGTTTCACCAAACCCTTTATTACCCATTAACCTTCAGATCTCTTCTTCTCCTCCTACAGCCATCTTAGTGCAAATCCTAATTCAATTCCACTCTACTGAACTATCTTGCAATTTTATTTCCCAACCAATATCCAAGTTATATATATTTTCCAAAATAAACCAATAACATCACAAACATTTAGGAAAATAATCATCACACATTAAAACTTAAGACTTTATCCCTCTATGCATAACCTGAACTAATAAAATAATCCATTAAATCTATTTTTTTTTAAAAATTAAATTAAATATTATAATGATCAGCTAATATCTTTCCTGCCAGCAATGTTATCATGTAACCATTTTTGTGCCTCCTCTGGTGATTCCATTAATACAGCTTTTCCATTATAAAAAATCCGCAACCGTGCTGGATACTGTAACATAAATTTCAAATTTGATGACACCAATTGCTGACAAATATTAGCATATGCTTTTCTCTTTAAACTTAGCTGAATAGAGTAATCTTGAAAAATTTGTATACGAACCCCCTCAAACATCAGAGACCCTTTCGCTCGAGCTGCCCTTAAAACTCTTTCTTTGTTTTGAGAATTTATAAACCGGACCATAACTATTCTTGGTCTTGTATCATCAGGCCGAGGTCTACCTAGTCTATGTATACGTTCTAATATTAAATGATTACTGCCTTCATTTAAATTTAAGAACTTCAGTATACCAAAAAAATAATCATTAAGCTCAACATCCTTTACAGTTTCAGGTATACCAATTATACGAAGATTTTTCCTACGACTACGATTTTCTAAATCATCTATTTTCAAACCCTGTGTACTGATTGTCTCTTGAAGAGAAGCGATTTTATTATTTGCACTAAGCAGATCATCCTCCAACATTGAAATACGTTTCCTCAGCTACTTGTATCCTTATTCCCATTAACTCCAATTGTTTACTAATTCCATCTAGTTTGCCTGTAATTCCATCTAAACTACCACTTAATGCATTGACCACTGCATTAGACACATCATCTGTATTCACCAACGAAGAATGACTAGCATGCATCTTTGATGTAGTTGTTAAATCAATTTCTCTTTTCTCACGTTCACGACGAGCAGTTTTCATTTTAAAAAGAAATTAACACACGTTACTTAATATAGTTTGCACCTTTAAATCACTTTAGCCTAAAAAATAAAATAAAATCAGAAGTGCAAACTCATTACCATATTTTCACTACTCCTCAAAACTTGTATAAAGATAACAAACTTTAATATCCAAAAAATTATACACTAAAGTATTTTATATATTAATGTTTGCCATCTTCTTTTCACTTCATTTACAAATTTTCAAAAATTTAAGTACTTTGCTATAAATTTGCAAATATTATAATCTTAAAAATTATTAACTGCTGTAATTACAAATTTCAGATTCCTGTCACAAATTAGTCATTATTCAGAAGGTGATCACAATTGGAAATAAAAACCCTCCTCCACAATTTTTTTCTCTCAGTCAGATGAAAAGCAAATCTCTAATAGATAACCACAGAGTAATTCTCTCAGTTTCAGTCACCAGAGTTTGAATACAATTAAAAAGCAGATCTTAGATAAAAACCTACAGCACAAGTCTTTTTTAGACATTAAAGTATAGTCACAGTTGAAATGCAGAACTTAGATAATGAACTGCAACACAAATCTCCTCAGGGTGTTTTTACAGATATAAAGCAAATCTTGGAGAAAAAAAAACCTTACAGCACAAGTCACTATTCTACACGAGATTTCAGAATAACAATTGAGGTTGTCAAAATGCAATCTCTGCTGAAAAACACACAGATACTTCTCTCAATTCACAGATCTTTCTCTCAATTGAAGCTGTTAAAATGTGGTCTCCCGATGCAAAACAGCAGTCTTTGAAGTACGATCCCAGATCTTTCTCTCAATTGAAGCTGTTATCTCCTTTGAAAAACAATTCTCCGATGCAAAACAGCAGCACAAATATACAAATCCTTCTCTCAGTCTTTGAAGTACGATCGCAGATCTTTCTCTCAATTGAAGCTGTTATCTCCTTTGAAAAACAATTCTCCGATGCAAAACAGCAGCACAAATATACAGACCCTTCTCTCAGTCTTTGAAGTACGATCGCAGATCTTTCTCTCAATTGAAGCTGTTATGTCCTTTGAAAAACAGTTCTCCGATGAAAAACAGCAGCACAAATCTACAAATCCTTCTCTCAGTCTTTGAAGTGCGATCCCAGATCTTTCTCTCAATTGAAGTTGTTAAAAAGTGATCTCCGCTGAAAAACAGATCTCAGATGAAAAAAAACCCAGCAGCACAAATATACAAATCTTTCTCTCAGACTTTGAAATGCGATCGCAATTCTCTCTCTTATTTGAAGCTGTCAAAATTCCAATGCCGTTAAAAAAACAGATCTCAGATGGAAAAAAGCAGCACATTACTTTTTCTTAGCTGAAGCTGTCAAAATGCGATTACAGATGAAAGAAAGCAACACATCCTTTCTTTTTTTTATTCAGTCAAAATTTCCGAAGCACTTTGTTACTTTTCATGCCCAGAATCAAAGGGAGTTGAAAACAGTGATCAAAGGGAGTTGAAAACAGTGCCGCACTAGCTTAAATGAAGAAACATTCTAATGCCAACTGTCAGAATATGCAATATCTTCAGGTCTCAAAAAAATAACGTACTAGCAACCCTTTTCATTATCCTCTGTTTGCCAAACTCCACTTCATCAGCTCATCAATTAAACTTAGTTGATATAATTGCCTGATTCCGTTTCTATTCTGGATAAAGGGCTAGTCTTTAATTCCCTTAAGGTGCACATGGCTGTCCTTTTATGCTTTATGGGTCGAGTACAGGAGAGATTGTTGGGTCTCCACCCATAGGTGTTGTGGCTCCTCTTTGGGGGGGGGGGGGGCAGGTTTATACATATTTGACCTCCCTTTAGGCTTTTGGTGCTGCAATGGGATTTGAATCTGGCCCCTCAGACCTTGGCTGTGACTCCTTTTGAGCCATTATGTGCGGCAACTGTCAAGGATCTCGCCATGAAGATGGTGTTTCTGTTAGAAATCTGCTCCACCAGGAGAATCTCGGAGCTATAGGGGCTTTCCTGTTGATACACATTTTTGGTGATTACTGGGGAGGCAGTGACTCTGCATCCAGTTCCTTCCTTTCTGCCGAAGATGGTCTCCCAATTCTATCTCAACCAGGTGATGTCCTTGCATGTATTTCTGGATGAGGGACATCAAGAGGATTGAAGGCTCCTGCGATGTCCGAATGTTGGTGGATTTTGAGATATCTGGAGGTCACTAAAGACCTTTGCAAGACAGAGACTGTTTACCATTTTTTGCAGGGTTCAGGAGGGGGAGTTGGCCTTGATAGCTCAAGAAATCAAAGGGGAGATTGTTTCTGCTTAACATTTCCAATGGGAAATCTATCTTGGAAGTGCTGCGGGCCCATTCTTCTAGGACCAGGCAGCTTCCTGGGCAGAGTGTCAAGGAGTTCCTCTGGTGGATATCTGTCACATGGCCACCTGGGTGCCTCTGCACTCCTTTGCTGGATATTATAGGCTAGATGTGCAGGCAAGAGAAATTGTGTTTTTTTGGTGAGTATCAGAGCCACTCTTAGTGTTTGCCCTAGAACTTAGGACTGCTTGGGTGAATCCTACTTATCTGAGGCAGTCTGGTATAGATATACAGGGAAGTGAAGTTTATGCGTACCTTTAATTTATTTTCCAGGAGTCTTACTAGGCCGTTCCAGCTTCTCTCCCCAGCGAGTATGATTCAGTGTGTTCATTTTGGCCGAAGATGGGGCAGCTCTGATCCAAAGAGTTTCTGCCTGCAGTCAGATTTTTCTTTTTCTGTGATGATGGGAACTCATATTGGCGCAATTTGTTTTTCTGCAACTGGTTGAGGTTTCACAGCCTCTTGCCTGGTCAGAGGCAGGGGGTCCTTTATTTTCTGCCATGTCTGTTATAAATTAGTTCAAATGGTGTTTATTGTTTTATTGATTACTGTTGCCCAAAGTCCTAGCCTAAGGTGCTAGGAACTTTGGGGCCATACTGCTGGAGGAGCTTCAGGGGTGCTGATACAGTCTACAGAGGGCTCTTTGGCTCTTTTTCTGTGTCTCCATCTGCTGGTAGGGGGACTCAAAGCCACTCGTTTGGATTGGTCTGGTAAAGTGTCAGGAAAGGAAATTAATAGTTTTATTTATTTAAAAACATTTATATACCACCATCTGTGTCTGCATTCTAGGCGGTGTATACTGTAACATAAAACATAATCAACCCAACTGGCCCCAAACTAGCAGGACCCCATCCAAATCACCATCCACCCCCTCCCCAAACATCCCAAGTGCTGCCCTTCTGCTGCCACCCCTGCCTCTTTACTTCCATTTCATCAGCAATTTAGGGAAATAGGAAAGTTTTCAAACCCTTCTGGAAGCTCAAGTTCTTCAGTAAATATTAATTTTACCTTGTCTTATGCTATAAGTGTGAACTTTCCAACTTGCATGTTCATTGTTTCAAGAACTTGTGTCTGGATGAGATTGTGTTAAGGATCAGCATAGCCACATCTGTTTTGGATTAGCTGCACAATAGTAGACATAGGTAAGTCGATGAAGCTTTAAAATTTGTTAAAACGTTAACCTCTCTTCAGAAATGAAAATAGAATCGGAATCAAACAGGAGACTTTTCATGTTTTTTTGTCTTAACTTCCAAGTGAATTACCTGCATTTGTTTGCTGGTACTGCTGCTTTAATAACAGTAGCCTCGTTTTTATTGCCTTGAATGCGATTGATGATTTTTGTGTGTTTCAGTAGAGTTCTGCTGTTTTACCACTGGTTACTCCTCATATTGACAAAGTATTATCACAGTATCGACAACGTGCATTTGTAGCAGCACAGAGCAGTTCTGGCATAGATCCAGTTTCTTCTTCAGAGCCAGAAGGTGTTAATCGTGATGATGCTATCAACTTGCAACGGGAATTAAGGATCAAAAAATTAGAAGAACAGATTGCACAGCTTCTGTACAAGGTAATTACTTTTACCACATTTCAATTAATGAAAATATAATTTTTTGAATGTGTTTGACAGAATCACCAGACCACATCTGTTTTGAGTTGACAGTGGGAAAAGCTATAAACATTTTTAAAATATGCATATTACAATTCTTGTTTGTCATTCTACATCAAGTAAATGCACATTTAACTCAGAGTTCTGTAGGAGAAGTTATTCAGTAGCAAATAAATATATATAAATACTTGGTTTGTCCAGGGGCATTTGCTACTTTCCCTCCTTTTCCCAAGGGTTCTATAGTTCCTTCTGGCATATAAACCATGTGATAACAGGGGTATTCGCTTCTTTCCCCCTTCCCAGGATAAAACAAACCAGCCCTGTGTTTATACATAAATTAGACTTTATTACTGATAGAAAAATAGTGCAGAATTAGCATAAATTAGTTTTCTGAGATAGCAGGTTCTGGAGCCCTATGATTACAATTACCAAGATAATAAATTACTGTTTTAGCAACCAACATCACTGATTCGCTCTGCACTCAGACATATAGTACATTATCTGTCTGTCTAAGCTAGACCTAATCTTGGGGGGCGGAATTAAAGACCAGTACCTTAGCTCTTGCCAGAACGCTTCTGGTTGGGTCCGAGACATCATCTCAGGAATGGCACAAAGTCAAAGTATGGCAAAGGTCCAATGTCGGCTCAGTAGAATGGAGCCGCTTCTACAGGCAGTAGAATGGAGCCGCTTGATAACATCGAGCTGCAGGTCTGTGGGAGAGATTCTCTTTGTCCCAAAGTTAGTCTTCGTCCTTGAGGCAGGCAGGCAATAGGGGTAAGTAATGTAGAAAGCAAACTGCCATTGACAGGTTACGTTACAGTTCCCAAGCAGTATATTAAAAGTTCTGTAAGTCTAGCAGTGCTCAGAAGTGTGTACGGAAGTCTGTGTGCAGAAGAAGTATGTAGCAGAAGTTCAGTATCTTCCCGAGACCAACGTATAATTCTTTGTCCTGACCCCATCGTCATGGCACGGTGATTGCCTGGTTTCAGATACTGTAGTCATCTTCTGCGAATCCTGTAACAGTGGTCCTTCTCTGAACAAAGGTCCATGGTACAGGAAAGATACTGGTATGCAGGTGCATACATTGTTGCAAATCCTAGGCCCAGTGGCACAGTCTCTGGATGAGAGTGAGTCCTCTAGCACATAGGCATGAACAATGATTCTGCTGAATTGCTTGAACTGCAAGGCGTAATGCTGAATTAGTGTATAGAAAAGTGTTCCATCTTGTTTGGTTCATAACAGTTTCTGAGCAGGCAAGGAGGAATCCATCTTGTTTGGTTCAGAACAATTCAGAACAGGCCCCATCTTGTAACAAGAAGCCATGTTCAAGCTTCAGTTTCTGAACAGGTCAGGCACCAGACCCTACAGTTCCTCGGTAGATGAGTTTTTACTTCAATCAATCAGAGTCGCTTCAAAAGTAGCCAAGCTACTGGGGTAGGTAGTGAAAATCTAGCAGTGCGGATCTTCAGATCATCAATGAGACTTTCCCTCTTAAACTTCTATTCCAGATCGTCCTGTTAGATCAGTCCAGATAAATGAGTTGTGTTTCTCCACCAGCAGATGTGGGAACGGAGAAAGAACTTCCAGTGATGGCCACTGTTAGTAACACTGACACGGCTAGGGGCATACTTTAGTATTTCTCGGTCTCCAGCAGATGGTGGATGCTATTCTGATACAGCTCAGCTTGAAATTGTATTAGCTCCTGGGCAGCTGTCCTAAGAGATACCTTCCCAGTAGAGCTCAATGGCGTATGTCTCTAAGGGGGGTATCTGCATATACCTTGTTAGCATTTCCCACATGGAGAAGGAAAAAAGACTCCAATCTCTGTCAATATTATAGACTGGTTGAGTAGCCAGGATTCTGTCTGATCAAGGCCCTTGTCTTCACACAGCCTCAAGTGCTTCTGCTCCTCCTCCCCCTCCCATGGCCCCACTAGGACCATTTGTACAGAAGCAAGAAGAAGGTATTTGACAGGAAGCCTGATCGCATGGGAGCAGTCTGGAGGCCACGGCTTGTCTGCTTGGGCTCCCCGGAGATGAATACAGCTTTATTTTGGATTCCAGTGGCTGCATCCTTGCAGCCACTGCCCAACTTGGCCTGTTTGCATGGCTCTGTCATTGGGTACAGGGGGCATCTCAGTCTTTGCCTCTGAATTGTCATGTGTCATCGCATACTCTGCCCTTACTGCCTTTGCTACTATTGTGTATAAAAAGTAGGAAGTAAATCTTCCTCCACAGGCTGGATTTAGCTATGTGTAGAGTAAATATAGCGGGCCAGAAACTGACTTCCATGGGTCACATCCAGCTTGAGGCTAGCTGGTCTAAGGCAAATTCATATTAAATATGCATTACTATCACCATACAAAACCATCATCTGCAGTCTCCGTTTTTGCATAGTCATATGCAGGTCTCCCATCCTTGTGCTATTCTGCGGCTGCAGGAAAGGATACAAAATCAGGCTTTTCCTGGGGAATTCTTCATTCTCTGAGGAATTTCTGTGGGAGACTGAGGGTAATGGCAGAGAGCCTTCTCTGCCTCCTTTACAGTTGCAGCACCATTCCAGCAGCAGTTTGACACCTCAAGCTGCATTCTCTTCCTCTACTTCTCATCAGACTTTCTTGCTTTGAATCTTGTGATTCAAAGTACAACAGTCCAGCCCAGAAGCAGAGGGAGGAGGATGTGGTCTGACATGTTGGCTGGCTAATGAATGCTATCACCTCCTACAACAGCCAAGAGGGTGGGTGAGATAGGAAGAGCTTGTCTTGGTATGGAAGCATAGGAGATAATGAGTGAGCAGATGGGGATGAAGAGTGAGCGAGTAATGGGGTGGGGGAGTAGAGGGAGCAAGTGAAAGGTTGTAAGGCAAAGGTAAAGCGAACAAGTGAGTGAAATGGGAGAGCAAGAGTGTGCAGGTAAATGAAAGAATGGAGGCGCAAGAACAAGCAAGTACAGAAGAAGATGAAGGGCAAGGGCAGATCGAATGAGGAGATCAAAAAGGCTGTGGGGAGAGAGTGAACTGAGAGGGTATGGAGTGAGAGATGGGATCATTTTTTGGAAGAAGAGTGTAAGTAGTTTTGTCCCTTCTTCTCCTGCTACTGGATCCCTTCCCCTCTTTCCTCTAATCCAGGGGTGGACAATTTACGGCCCGCGGGCCGCATGTGGCCCGCCAAGGTTTTTCTGCGGCCCGCGGAAGCAGGGGCAAAACAATGCCTCCAAATCACCAGCGCCAGCCGCCTCACACTGCCAAAAAAATACAATCCCCAAATCCGAGAAGATCTGCGATTTAGCGAAGCTCTGCCCTGCCACATTGCTGTGTTGGGGTCGTCGGCGGCGGCAGCAGAAGCAGATCGCCAAAGCTGGGAGTTTGAATTTAAAAAAAAAAGGAGAGACAACCTATTAAGCAAAAGAGCGGGCCCGTGCCTCATTCCGCTCTTGTGAGCAGTCAGCTGGTCCCACGCCTAACATGACATCAGAGGGGGCGGGACCGGCCGGTCTGCTCACATGAGTGGAATGAGGCACGAGCCCCACGCTTTTGCTTGGTTTGGTTCTCTCTCTCTCTCTTTTTTTTTTAATTCAAACTCCCAGCTTTGGCGGTCTTCTTCTGCTGCTGCTGCTGCTGCCGCTGACCCCAACACAGCAAAAGCAGCAGGGCAGAGCTGTGCCCAATTGCTGCCAGTTTGCCAGCAGTCAAAGTCACCTCAGCACAGCCTGGTGCTGTCACAGCTGCTGGAGAGCTGTTTTTGGCACAGGTTGTTATTTTTTGCATCTCAGCGACAGCAAGGCAGAGCAGGTTAGTGGGAGGGGGGGGGGGAGCAGAGCAGCTTCAGACAATTTGTTACTGGCGTTAGTAGATAGCCAGATTTTGGTGGGCCACTGTAGCACCTCTGGCACAGGCAGTGGGCCTCAGGGAAGACCCTTCGGATTTGAGCTGGGCAGAGGCTATTGCACAGAAGGTAGTCCTATAGCTCTGTTGGAAGGATCATCTCATCTTCAGAGGTGCCTTTTTTTGCCAGAGTTTGAACATCAGATTTATTTTGCTGAGCATATTGATAAGGAGGGACGATATAAAATGAGCAAAACTAATTCTGATAGCCATGAAAAAATAATTCTCTCTTGTTAGTCTTAGTCAACTGTAGGGTGTTGGGGGGGGGGGGAGGTGTTATTGAAATATGGATTGTCTTTGAACTTTGATGTTTTGCGTTCATTATGCTGCCAGACTGAAATTTAAAATATTTTCAGTTTATACTCAAGGAAATTTTAAATTTTTAAGGGAATCTCTCAGTTTAATTTTGTGTAGTATCCTGATATCTTCACTGCTGCTGAGTTCCAGACTTTCCAGCTCTAGCACAATCCAATCCAGCCTTTGAATTCATGGCTACCAGGATTAGTTTCTAATTTTATATCTTCCCTCCTCATCAACAATCTGGTCATAGCAAAATAAATCTGATGCACAGATACTTAAATTGGAAATGCATCTCTTTCTATTTCTCTGGCATTGCATTAAATGAAATGTAATGTTAACTAATGAATACGATCAGTTTTAGAAGCTGCGGCCCTCCGCTAACCACAGCCCTCTCAAAGTGGCCCCCAAGCCAAAACAATTGCCCACCCCTGCTCTACTCCCTTAGGGGCTTGTTTACAAAGCCGCGGTAGTGGTTCGCGATCGCGATCGCAGCCGCGGCCCCATTGAAAGCAATGGGGCCGCGGATCCGATTACGATCGCAAACCGCTACCGCGGCTTTGTAAACAAGCCCCTTATTCTCTCTTAACTTTGCTGTGTGCCTATCCCTCTGACTCTCTTCCCTGAGATCCCATTTCTACTTCTAAGATCCATTCTCCTTTTGCAGAGATTCACCCTCCTCTGTCCATCCTTCAGACCCTTTCTTCTCCCTTACCAACGCTCATCACAAGGAAATGTAAATGAGCCAAAGTAACTGGGCACAGAAAAAATACAGACATTAGCTGTTTGAACCACATGGTCCCATGCAATTCAAGCAGATGATGTCTGACTTGCATAGGGTTCTGTACATCTAGCCTGCTAGAGTGAACCCCGGCTGCTAGCATGCTCCCTGGCCCAGCATGCTCCCTAGCCAACAATAACCAACATTTTTTTTTCTTAGCTTAGCTGTCCTTCCTGGGTTGCACTACAATGTGCTATTCTCATTAAATGCATCACATCTCCAGGAACAAGCAGGAATGTAGTCCTCACATATGGGTATCGTCGGTACCGACAGAGCCTGCGTGGGAACACTCCCCATCGTCCAATAGGAACGCTTTTGGGAGCATCCCTCAGCACATGCGTGCTGCCTTCCCGCCTTTCCAACTGTCCCTCTTCAGTTCTTTGTTTTCCGCGGAGCCAACAGGACCTATTCCCTGTCACCGCAGAAAATTCCGTCTTTAAAATTCTTTTTGTGGTTGCGTTTGCCTACCGCATGACACCTACCGGTACCGCCTTTTCTTTTCTTTTACTAAAAAAACCCCAAAAACCCCTTAGACTTAGACTGTTTCTTTTCAGAAACTTTCCTGTAGTGGTGCTAGGCACCATTTTGGGCATTAGGCCCCATTTTTCCAAAATCATGGAAAAGCCAACTAGTGGTTTTAAAAAATGTACTAAGTGTGGCGGTACTATTCCCGTCACTGACACCCATGATTGGTGTCTAAAATGTTTAGGACCTGATCATTCTCCAACTGAATGTCTCTCCTGCATGGGGATGACCAAAAGAGGAAGACAGAACCGGGCCGCAAAGCTCGGTACCCTCTTTTCTTCAGATGCCAGATCCATTGCATCGACATCGTCAAGGGCCTCTTCTTCCTCCCATTGATCTCAGGTAACTAAACACAAAAACCGGTCCTCAAAGGGTAGCTCTCCTGCTAAGCATCGAGAGGCCATTGGCATTGCCCTTGAGGGAACCACACCGGCAAAACAGCCCCAGCGGGAGGCTTCGGCTTCCAAAGCATCCATGGGGCTTCAGGATGTTCTCGAGGCCTCAACCTTGCAAGAACTACCTGTGCCATGCTCAGGGGTTCCGGCCGTTCTTACCGGTACCGACACCCAGGCATCGGCAGCGTCGATAGACCAGAGGTTTCTTGCTATCGAACGCAGTATCGCAGCTCTTCTCTCAGCTACGGTACTGGTGGTCCCAAGGGCACCGGTGCCAACATTGACACCGATGCCGGTAACGACACCGGTACCGACGGTACCGGCCCCAATGGTAACTCTTCCCATTCCACCTTCGGCTGGAGTGGATAAAGTGGTACCGGATCACCTCGGTACCGACTTCGATCGGTACCGGGATTGTGCTTTGCAGGAGCATCGGGGTCAGGAATACTTCGATTCCGAAGACTCTGACAATTCTGCTGGTACTAGAGAGTTTCTCCTAGAAGATCCCTCTTCTCCCCAACGCAGAATGTCACCTCCAGAGGACAGGTCATTCCAGGATTTCATCCGTGATATGGCTAAAGTTCTTTCAATCACAGTAGCTCCTGAAGAGGAACCCAGAGCAAAGGAATTGGAAAACCTCCAATACCCTAAAGCTCCTAAGGAGGCAGCTACTCTGCCTATCCATGAAATTCTGCATAGCTTGATGCTCAGAATGTGGGAGACACCTCTAACTACTTCTCCTCACTCTAGGAGACTTGATACTATGTATTGAGTCCCACCATGTCCTGGATTTCAGAAAACTCAGCTGCCACACCACTCAGTGGTAGTGGAGTCAGCCATGCGTAGAATGAAAAGTGCAAAAAGACATGCATCCAATCCTCCAGGTCGTGAATGCAGGACTCTGGATGCTTTTGGACGCAGAACTTTTCAAGATTCCATGCTTTCAGCTAGGATCTGCTCATATATCCTATATATGGGAATGTTCCTCAAAGAAATCACAGGAGACTTGGAACTTATGAGCCCATTTCTCCCAGATGATAAGAGGCAAGACTTTCTTACTCTGGTTAAGCATGCTCAGGATGTCTCCAAGTTTGTCAATCGTGCAGCCTTTGACTGCTTAGAATGAGTGCATCAGTAAAACTTCTGCTATTGCCATTGGCACACGACGGATTGCCTGGTTACAGGCATCAGACTTGGAGACTTGGGTGCAGGATAAGTTAGGCAACATTCCTTGCACGGGAGAGAATCTCTTCGGCAAGAACTGGCAGGAGAAGGCTAACGAGTTAGATGCTGACAATTCTACATTAGATAGATTGTCAAAGTCTACAGCCACTCCAGCCAAAAGGAAGCCTTATAAAAAAACCTCTTTTAGCAAAAAGAGGAAGTTTTATCCTTCCTATACCCACCAGACTCAAACTCCAGGTCAGGTTGCCCAAAAGGGACAAACTAGACAACAAAAGAAACCAAAAGGCCCGAGAGCCCAACTAGCTCTTCAGGTTCAGCCCCCTCAAGGGCTTTGACTCCTTCCTAGAGAGCTTTGCCTTCCTGCCTTTGAGGGGTCCTCAACCCCCCAATATTCCAGGCAGGTTATGCCACTTTGTCAACAGATGGCATCAGATAACAGCAGAAGAGTGGACTTTATCCATTGTAGGGGAGGGGTACAGACTTCATTTTCACAGCTTACCCCCTCCTACAATTCTAAAGCAGTTCAATTCACAAACCTCTGCAGACAATCTGCTAGATTACGAGGTCTCCACACTTCTTGCCCAAGGGGCAATAGAGGAGGTACCCATTCTTCAACAGGGTGCAGGGTTCTACTCCCCCTATTTTCTTATTCCAAAGAAAACAGGAGGACACAGACCCATTCTAGACCTCAGAGAATTGAACAAATATCTGTTTCAAGAGAAATTCAAAATGATTTCTCTGGGAACTCTTCGGCCATACCTTCAAAGCCAGGACTGGCTTTGCTCTCTAGACTTAAAGGATGCATACACTCACATTCTTATCCATCCAGATCACAGGAAAGTTTTACGTTTCCTTTTCAGGGAAAGACATTTCCAGTACAGGGTTCTTCCTTTTGGTCTGGCTTCAACACCAAGGGTATTCACGAAATGCATGGCAGTAGTAGCTGCATTTCTATGAACCCTGGGGATTTTTGTCTTCCCTTACTTAGACGACTGGCTCATCCGAGCCTCCACAGTGACAGAGGCCAGCACTGCACTGTCTCGTACAATGCGAATCCTCCAATACTTGAGATTGGTAATAAACTTCTTGAAATCTCAACTAGTTCTTTCCCAATGCCTAGAATTCATAGGAGCCTGTCTGGATACCAGGCAGGCAAGGGCTTTCCTTCCACAAGCCCGGTGTCTTCGCATAATGCAGTTAGCTTCCCAAGCAGCAGGCAAATCCTCCCTCACTGCTCGGGAACTATTGCAGTTACTGGGACACATGTCATCCACAGTTCATGTAGTCCCATATGCTCGCCTCCACATGCGAGCAGCTCAGTGGACCCTCTCCACACAGTGGACACCGGCCACGGGTCATTTGTCGGATAAAATAACAGTCTCTCAATGACTAATTTTGTCCCTCCAATGGTGGCAATCACGAGAAAATCTGACAGTAGGGTCTCCTTTCCATCAACCCCTCTTTCAGGCCACCCTAACAACAGATGCATCACAGGTGGGTTGGGGAGCACACCTGAATCATCTCTCTACCCAGGGCACCTGGACTCCACAGGAGGTTGGTTTACACATAAACCTCCTGGAGTTAAGAGCAATTTATTTAGCTCTTCGAGTGTTCCACGCCCAGCTCAGCTACAAGACAGTCCTAGTCCAGACGGACAATCAGGTAGCCATGTTCTATGTGAACAAACAGGGCGGGACAGGCTCTCTGTCGTTATGCAACGAAGCTTTATGACTATGGGCCTTCTCCAGAGAGTATCAAATTCACCTTCTAATGGTATATCTTCCAGACATTCAAAACCTTTGTGCAGACAGACTCAGTCGAGTACTGCTACCTCACGAGTGGTCACTCCACCTAGACCAGGTGGCAAAGATATTTAATCTCTGGGGCACTCCAGACATAGACCTCTTTGCAAGTCCACTGAATGCCAAACCTCCCCAGTTCTGTTCCAGGATTCCGGCGCACAACTGTCAGGAAAGGGATGCCTTCCTCCTTCACTGGGGTCAGGACTTCCTTTATGCCTTCCCACCCATTCCCCTCATCCCCAAGACACTCTTCAAGCTTCAGAGAGACGGGTCGCATGATTCTCATAGCACCACGATGGCCACATCAAATGTGGTATTCCCTGCTTCTGCATCTCTCTCGAGCGGCACCTCTGGAGTTAGGGCATGCTCCAGATCTCCTTTCCCAGGAGAACGGGACGCTATGGCACCCGAATCCCCAGTACCTGCACCTCATGGCCTGGTTGTTGAAGGCTTAGATCTCCAGGATTTCAACCTGTCCCAGCAGGTAAAAGATATCCTTCAGGCTTCTAGGAAACTTTCCACAAGAAGATCTTATGCCTTCAAGTGGAAACGTTTTACTATATGGTGCTCCAAGAAGGGATTAAACCCCCTGGTCATACCTTTAGAATCGATACTAGAGTATCTCCTTCACTTATCGAATTCTGGGTTAAAAACCAATTCGGTAAGAGTCCATCTTAGTGCAATTGCAGCTTCTTATAAGCCTCTAAATGGACAACCAATTTCCTCTCATCCACTCCTATCAAGATTTATGAGAGGCCTTTTATTAACTAAACCTCCCATCAAGCCACCACCGGTAGCATGGGATCTAAATCTAGTTCTCGGGCAGCTCATGAACCGTTAGCCACTACAGCCCTTAAGCTTTTGACCTGGAAGGTCATCTTCTTGATTGCAATCACCTCTGCTCGTCGCATTAGTGAATTGCAAGCTTTAGTGGCTGATCCTCCTTATTCTAGATTTCATCATGATAAGGTTGTTCTTCAAACTCACCCACCCTTTATGCCAAAGGTGGTTTCGCCTTTTCATTTAAACCAATCAATTTACCTTCCTGTATTTTTTCCGAGGCCTCACGCCTCTAATGCAGAAAGAAACCGTCATACTTTGGATTGTAAGAGGGCCTTAGCCTTTTACATTCAAAGAACACAGCAACATAGAAAGTCCTCGCAACTTTGTAGCTTTTGTAGCTTTTGACCCTAGTCATTTGGGACTTCCAGTCTCCAAAAGAACTTTATCTAAATGGATTGCCCAATGCATATCCTTTACTTATGAGAGTAAGGGTCTTCCTCTTCAGGACCATGTCACAGCTCACAATGTGAGAGCCATGGCAGCTTCTATGGCTAATCTCCACTCTGTGTTTATCGATGACATTTGTCGAGCAGCCACCTGGGCTTCGGTACACACATTCACAGCCCACTACTGCCTAGATAAAGCCTCCCATCGGGATGCCTTCTTTGGCCAAGCTGTTCTTCAAAATCTCTTTCAAACCTAAACCAACTCCTACCCACCAATCCTGGTGGGATGCCAGAGATCCATGGGAGGAAGGATTCTCACCTTCGACGGTGGCACCTTCCTGGGGATATCTCCCTGGCATCTTCAGCTAGGGAGGCCCCATATGTGAGGACTACATTCCTGCTTGTTCCTGGAGATAACATAGTTACTCACCTGTAACAGGTGATCTCGGGGAACAGCAGGAATTTAGTCCTCACAACCCACCCACCTCCCCTAGGAGTTCTCTCTCTCTTTTTGTCTCTTTCCTCTCTCCCTCTATCTTTTCACTCAGCTACAAACTTAACTGAAGAGGGACAGTTGGAAAGGCGGGAAGGCAGCATGCATGTGCTGAGGGATCCTCCCAAAAGCGTTCCTATTGGACACTGGGGAGCATTCCCGTGCAGGCTCCGTCAGTACCGACGATACCCATATGTGAGGACTAAATTCCTGCTGTTCCCGGAGATCACCTGTTACAGGTGAGTAACTACGCTTTCTGGTGCGCAGGAACAGTCTCAAGGTAAAAGCAGCGCACCGGAATTTAAACATTTAATGAGAGCAGCATGCTGCATCACAACCCAGAGAGGAACACTAAGTTGAAAAAAAGTGACGTTGCAAACGACAGCACAAATTCTTTCTTCTTCATGCTACCACACTGCCTCTGCCACCCCACAGGAGTAGTTACCCTGTAAAAGCACATGGCTTGCACAGTGGGTTGCACCAACCCTTTACCTTTTAGAAAACAGAGAAGTTGTTGTTAAAATATTTTTTTGTTTTTATAAAATTAACCGATGCATGTTGGTTATCTGGTCTTCCCTTTGAGCCTATGTGAACAGATCGATAAGAAATGACTTCATACTTCAATTAACACATCTACAAGAATGATTTATATGCACCATGATGAGCCCCTGTATAATATAAACTAAAATAATAAATGTAAATAGTTGAAGAACTTTTATATAAAAAGTACCTCAGTTATGTTAATTTTTAAACACTTTATTTCATTTTAGTCCTCTACTTCTTCAAGAACTTGCACATCTCCAAACATGTTAAAAACAAAGAGAGACATAGATGTGATGTCTGAGAGTGATTTTGAAAGTGGAAAAGAGAACTGCAGGAGTGTAACTAAACGAAGCAAGATTCCAAGCTGTCGAAAAAACACCATGTCTTACAGGCACCGTGCCAACCAGCCAGCAAAAGGCAAAAGGCCTGACAGGTACTGTCAGTATATAGCATACAATATTAATTGTTTACATTTTACATTGGTGTGAATAAAATCATAAGATTGTTCACCATAGTTAAAATTGTGTGCTAAATCCATAGTAAGAGTATGGTCAGTGTGGCATGGTGGGTGAAGTGGTTGGATGGCATGTTGAGGTTTGGGTGAGTTCCTGGAGGAAAAGTCCAAAAACCATTATTAAAGAGGACCAGGGAAATACACTAATTACCTCAGGCTAAGCAACATAAAATTTGTGTACTTTTTTGTGAACCTGACAGGAACTTGTGACTTGGATTGGCTACTGTTTGGAAACAGAACACTGGGCTTGATGGACCCTTGGTCTGATCCAGTATGGCATAACTTATGTTCTCAATCTTAGCCCTCTTGTAATTTGACCATCACAATCGTATAACTTATGTTCTTACATTCTTATTAGGACATGGGATTTGGGGGCCACATGTGGTGGAGTCCTGGATCTGTCAGTTCCCAACTTGGAAATCTTTCTCCAGGGGTTCCCACCATGGGGATCTCAGATCTTTGCTAATTTTTTTTTTTAAACTTCCAGTTGACTTTCTATTGAAGCCATTTGGAAGTTAAAATTTTACTTCCATATCGTCCTGCTAGACCAGTCCAGACAAGTGTGTTGTGTTCCCCTACCAGCAGATTGGTGGTGACAAAGAACCAATGAAAAGCTCAGGTTTCAATGATATCACTCCCATGCCTTTATTCACCTCAGCTACCAGAGTTCCCTTCAGTGTGTATTTCTTTGTCTCTAGCAGATGGTGGATGGATTTTCTCCTCTCTGAAGGAAATCTGAGGATTAAGAGGAAAAGATTGACTAAATGCTCATGAATGACCACCTTGAGGGTGACTCTTTCACTTGAGCGTGACGTGGGAGGCTCCACTAGACTCTGGTCTTTTCAGTAGCTATAGGGGGAGGGGAAATTGGTTCAGCTTCACGCTGTTATCATGATAAGAGCCTATTGAGCAGCCACAAAATTTGAAGGATTTAGAAGCATCTGGACGAGTGCAGCAGCCTCATACAACCTAAGTGTCCCCTTCCTCCTCCTCTGTTCCCCCATTGCTCTCTCCTGAAGTTTGCAGAAGGCTCTCAGAGGGAAATGCCTGCCAGCCACCTTAAACTCAGTGCTGCCAAAGCTAGTGAAACAGTATCATGGTAGTAGAGCTGATCTCTGCAGGGACTCTGCCTGGGGGTCTCGGGGGGGTGAGTACCAAGGCTTGACCTCGGCATTGTCCTCGTTGGGGACTTTTGATTCTGTCTGTGTGGGACGCAGTTCAGGGTAAACTGAATAAACATTAGTTCTTCACCCCATTGTTACACATAGTCTGTTAGCCACTCTAAGCAAATCCATCCATGGATTGCTCATTAATAATGTTGTGAGTGCTCACCTCTTTAACCAGGTGTTCAGTTGAGTTGTTATTATTGTTAATCATTATATTGTTCTCCAGGAACAAGCAGGAAGTCAGTCCTCACATATGAGTGACATCGATGCCAACTGAGCCCTCATGGAAGCATCTACCCAACTTTCAAAGAAAGACTTTGGGAGAAGTCACCACGCATGCATGGTCGCCTTCCCACCCAAGGGTGCCATCTTGCTCGGTCTCTCTTTTTCTGCGGAGCCCTACAGACTTTCGTCTGGTCCCCCTGGAAAAAAGTTGCTCTTCTCATGCATTTTTGTGCATCTTTTCGGCTAGCGCTGGTTCCTTTCCTGCCTTCGAGCCCCACTGCCCCAGCATCAGGCATCGAGACCATATTTTTAGGTTCTTTTCCACCCTAGCGCTTTCATGCCTTTTTCAACTGCATTGAGGGTCTTTGACCTCGCTGGGGTCCTTTTTGCCCCAATGGCCACTGGTTTAAAAAAATGTGATTGGTGCTTCAAAAACATGTCCCTCACTGCCACACACGACTGTTGCCTCCGGTGTCTGAGCGCTGACCACGAACCAGAGAAGTGCTCCCTGTGTAAAAAGATATCCACCAAGGCCATCCAGAGCCACCGACGGAAGCAGGACAACATCTTCCATTAGGCAGACTCATCCCCGGTAGCCTCACGCTCAAAGGCCCTGCATAGCTCCTCGGAGTCGCGTAAAGCCCCTGCGGTTCCCGAGCAGGCTTGCAGACACTCCAAGCAAGGGTCCCCAGAGCAAGAGCGTAAAAAAGAAAAAAGACCTCAAAGGTCTCGTCCTGGGAGGTGAACAAGCATGACAAATCCCATGTGTGGTCCCTCAGCCTCCGATGAGCATCCAAGGAGTCGGAGCGGGAGCAACCACGAAAGGTACCCAGAACCGATGTCGAGGCCTCTGGTGATGGATCCCGGTCTCCCAAAGACCGTCCCATCGAGGAAGCCCTCTCCTCCTCGACACCCAACCCGGTGACCCCGGCATCGGTGCCAAAGGCTGCTACTGCCGAGTGGGAAACCAGAGTACTAGCAGTGGGATGCAGCATTTCTGCATTCATTGCCTGCCAACAGGCGTTGATTCCCGGCCACACCTGCGCTTATGCAGAGACCACAGGGACTTCGATGCCGAGGGCTTCCCAGGCCGCTGTAGCAATCCCTGGAAGCCAGATGCCTTGTGAGGATCCTCGGCGAGGATCTTGATCTTGCTTCCGATCCTCAGGGGTGAGGTCTTCTCAGGCGAGAGCCTCTGGCTCCAGCCATGCCTCAGCCTTGAGACACTGAAGACCAGAGCCGACAACATCCTTGGAGCTGTCAGGCCTTGAGTCTTCCTCGGACTACTCTGACTGGAAGTCCGATGTCGAGACATCTTCAGAGACCTGGGCCCACCGAGACCTCTCTTCGGACCCGTCTCCATCAGCTGCAAGGCACCGATCCCCACCCAAGGACACTTCATTCCTCCAGTTTGTTCAGGACATGGCACGGGCTCGTTCCCTCATAACCGAGTCGGAGGAGGACCCCCGTAGAGAGGAGTTAGACATCCTCCAGTATGAGTCACCACCTAAGGAGACCCTTACAGTCCTCATCCCCTCCATCCTCAGTTGGCTCCTTCTCTGGATGTGGGAAGTGCCCGCATCAGTGCCAATCGTCAGCCGATGCCTGGATACTATGTACCGAGTCCAGCGAGGACCACGCTTCCGAAAGGCGCAACTCCCTCACACCTCCATGGTGGTTGAGTTGGCCATATGTTGAGAGAAGAGCCTGAAGATGCACTCATCGGTGCCCCTGGGCAGGGTGTCCCTTGCCCTCGATGCCCTCAGGCAGAAATGCTACCAAGGCTCGATGCTAGCATGCTGCATACAGACTTATCAACTATACATCGGCATGTTCCTCCGAGACCC